>CAXIVR010000001.1:13723276-14958276 GCA_964035755.1 Teleogryllus oceanicus | reverse complement strand
CCCACGGGCCGGGCTGGCGCTCGTCTGGCCGCCCCGCTCCGCCCTGCCCACGGACCCCACTCCCGCACCTTCAGCGCTCCCTCCTTGAGTTCGTTTCTGCGGGCTCCTCCATCTCCACCCGTTTCCACCCCTCCAGACCCATCCCAACCTTCCACCATCCCGCCAGAGCCAGGCCTCCTTGCCCCATCTTCATTTCCCGCTTAAATTCCACGGCCTGGATCCCCACCTTAATTCCCTGACTCCATTTCTTCTTTACCGTCTTTCTCCTTCCCGTACTTTCTCCCCCATTCCCATATAACCTCTTCTTCTTGAATTTCCATTAACTCCTTTCTTCCCATTCCTCATCTCATCTTCCACCTACTTCCACCAAACTACGTTCCCAGCTTCCTTTGCCTGCATCCATCCTCCGCCTCAATTTTCCTTCTTGTCATCCACTTTCCCTCCCACTTTAACCCCACCTGCACACCCACTACACTTCCCAACATCCTCATCCTCCTCTTCACTTACATCCCCATCCCCCTCCCCATGTTTCCATCTTCTTCCGCATCTCCACTCCGCCTCCTTCGTCGCCAGTATTCCTAGAACATTCTGTGTCGCTGTCTACACTGTGCCACAAGTCGCCTAGGAGTTCAAGACGCTTGCGTTGACGCTCGCCTTTGCTTCCGCTGCCGCCGCCCCCCCCCCCGCCGCCCGCCCGCGGCGCCGGCCGGCGGAGCACGGGGCAGCGTGAGCAAGTGGGGGCAAGCGGCCGACCACCACAAGCCGGAAGGGCGGACAAAGGGGCGGGCGAGTGGGCGCAGGTGGGCCCGAAGCCTAAGTGAACACGTGTAACGAGGCGGCGGAAGCAAGACGGTTGCGAGAGAGCCACTTGTACTGCCGAATATTTGAAACTGCCAATTGTGTATGGACAAGGGACCTAATAATTAGTAACAATATTTAACGACGTTTATTCTAACATTTATGTTTCATTCTATACTATTGATGATTTTTTTTAATACGGCGAATGTACTTGATGCCCTGCAGTAACAGACTAGCCGTGTGTTGATGTTTAATTTGCGCCTGATATTTCTATTTCAACCTTTACTCTTTTCTTTAACCATTTGCATCTTTTTACGCATGCGATTTTGAGAGGTTTCTATTCGACGCATATTTGTAAGGCAAATATTTCGTCTTCATTGCATCTTATTGTAAACCATCACATTTAGAACTGGCATTGAATGACGTGTCTACACGTCTATTTTAGACAAGGAATGGTGTAGAAACTTGCTAAGCCATTTATCATCAAGATAATTTGAACAAGGTAAAACAACAGTTGCTGTTATATGAATTTACAGAAAAAATATTTATATGTTTATTCACGTATGTGTACTTACGTACACACAGAAGATCTGAAGATAATGACCATCCCAAATGTCCCTAGTGTCAAACAAGTTTTACAAAATATGTTTTAAGTCTGATGCCATATAGTGTTGTCTATAAGATGTTAAACAAATAAGTTTAATTAAGAGTGGTGTTAATAACGTTTTTAGTCACAATACTTTTTGTGTATCTTTAAATAAAATTGTCACTTTTCAACCGACGTTAAATAATCTGTGGAGTCAGGCTACCTTTAATTTCAAAATTCTAAATGTGAAAAAACTTTTATATCCTAAGTTACGTGGTCTATAACAAATTGGTCACCATGTGGCCAAATATTACCTCATTCTGATGTTTTAGTTCAGTACAGTGTGAAAAACCGGAAAAGAAAAGTATTTTTTCGTTTGTGCTACATAGCGTATTGGATCCTTTGCCACCATCACATTTCGGACGTTCTACCACATTGTGGCAACAAGCCTTGCGTTCGATAACAATGAATGTCACGTGAATATGACTTACGAGCGTTTACAACTTCACAACTTAAAATAGCCCGGTGACGTTGCCGTTCGTGATGTATTAGGAACAAAATGTTCTGTTAGTCCCTTGTTGCAGCCTAGCATTACTCTTCCTTTGAGTCTCGCTCAAGGTGATTTCGTGCAGAATCGTGATATCTGAAATGCAACTAAATGAAAGTATCACTTCATTAAGCTATACATTCTAATATACGTTTTTAGAAAGTTGTGTATTATGAAATAATTCAGTGTTTAATTTAATAGTATCGTTCAATGTTGAAATCATGATTTTTTTCCAGCACCTAGTTTCCCTTCTCCATCTAAATTATGTTATTTGGCGACTCCTACTACAATGAGTGACTCAAAAGACTTGTTTCCCGTTTTAGTCAGCAATGCGTTCTCAGTAGAACGGTTTAACCCGGGAGTGGCCGCAATAGGTTGACTCACGCCAGTGCCCGCAATGTATCTCTCAGATACAGCTGCAACTTTTCGTAATTGCGAATGCTCTGAAGGTCCATTTAATGGAATGCATATTTAATGCAGTTTGTAAATGTCCCTCAATTCAATTGTCAATGCATCTTACACTGCAGAATTCTTGTCTGAATAGTTAAGATGAGACAGGTAGAAATTCACGAAGTACACGCGAAAATAATTAAACATCATATTATCTTATTAAATAATATTAAATACAATTTCCTCAAATTATTTTGGCTTATTCTAAACAAATATATATTTTAATTTTTCTCAATATTTTGAAAATCTTTGTCTTTTTACTGAACCATGTTCCCATTATTTTCATTTCCCTACAGATGTCTGCTGCACATCTTCTTTGTCTTTGGTAAGAAATTGTGACAGTGGATTGTAGATAAGGCAAATTATTATATTTTATGAATGGGCACTAGTCATAGACACGGCTGAAAGTAATGTCATGATACTTAGGGATCAGGCCAGGAGTTCACAATGTACTGGCGTCATTGCAACATGTATATCAGATATCGCGCAGCGCAGCGATCAAGTTTGAACATGCTCATGGGAAATGATTCGGCGAAAGGATAAAAGTAAAAGGCCAGGCGATCTCAGAGGACGACATGAAATATCAAACGACTAATATATCTCAATAATTCAGGAACAGAAAATTGCCGTAGCTTGGATCTCACAGATCTATTGCGAGCACTGCCGGGTTAATCTTAGATGACATTGAATCAAATAGCTGTATTTTCGAAATTTTATAGACAAAGTTAAAGAAAAAACACTTGACACATTACTTCAATAAAATTTCTTACACGCTTTTGTATTTAGATTTTGTATTCATAGTATGTAAAACAACGCATTTTTAAAGAAAACACGTTTCATTTACGTTTTAAGGATTACAGACAGCATGAACAGCGTCGTAATGATTTCAAGATGTCACACGGCGAGGATTAAGACAGCCACACGCGTTCATCTTTTCACAAGTGGATATGCATAATTGAAATTTCCACTTTCTCGGTGCATGTACGTTGCCGCTGGGGGAAATACCGGATGTAAAGGAAGTAAAAAAGAAGAGAGAGGGTGATGAAGAGAAAAAAGTAGCGGTGAGTGAGTGACCGAACATAAAGTAGAGGTAAAATTATATTTGAATCTTCCACCTGATGAAGAAAAATTTTTTAAAACTTTGCCCGCAACCTCAGGACAGCCAATTATCGAATCTCGGTCGTAAGAGCATTTAACGAACGCTCCCTGTGATTTATACAACGCCCTCGAAGTCGAAATCGTATTGTGGCGAGCCCCTCGCGACTGAAAGTTTCTCGGAGCAGAAGCTAAGAAGCATTCGATTCCCGGGCGGACTGGGCTAAGCGAGCGGACGGGACAGGCGGCGAGACGTCTGGCGCTCCCTCCCCCCCGCCACACCCCCTCCGGCACTCGCCCTCCCGTCCCGCGACGAGGCCGAGCCTTAAGCTTGGCAGACCTCATCTCCGCTCGGGGCTGTGGGCGCCCCGCCCGCGCCGGCCGGGTCGCAGGCCCGTCGTGTCCGACTCCTCTCCCCCGGCCCCGGCCCTGCCTCCCCCCTTCCTCGCCCCTTGCCCCAACCCTGCTCGCCGCCCCTTCGCCACTCTGCCGTTTGGTTCGTCTCGTCCCGTGTGCTCCCTTTTCCGCCAACGCCAGCCTCCCCGAGGCGGCTTCTGGAGGAGAATTCTAGTGGCTGGCAGTTCTGATTCCTGGTTTTCTGAGGTTTCTTTCAAGAGTACCAGGCGAATGCTGGAGCTGTACCCGAACAAATGGGACACGGACCACGCGCGATCTTTCCTTCTTCCTTATTGTATCCTCTCCCCTTACATGTACTCACACACTTACATGTACTACACAACAACGGGGGCTAAAAATTTGTTGCGGTCACGGCGGTGTCCCTTTCAATAAAATATCTGGAGGGGACATATCCCACACAAGCCGACGTGTAGGTGGCGAAAGAACTCACCATCTAATTCGGGAGGAACACCGCCACTTCCCTGAAAAAAATCACTACACTAACGTGACTAATGAACTTAGCAGTTGACATGCCAGAAAATCAGCCAACATACCAACCAACCAAGCAACCAACCAATCAATCAACCAATCAATCAATGAATCAATTGCCGGGAGAGATGGCGCAGAGTATCAACTAATGCCCTGCAGTCCCTCTGACCGGGGGGTCCTATGTTCGAGTCCCGACGATGGCGAAATTTTCGATAGTTTGTCAGCTAGGTCAAATTCAGTCGCTGTCTGGAGGAGAATTCTAGCGGCTGGCTGCTCTGATCGGTAGTTTTCCGGTTTTTTTACTAACGCCGAAGCAGAACCCTAACAAACGGGACATGGACCTCGCACGATCTTTCCAACATCCTTGCCTTATCCTCGCCCCTTACATAAACTAACATGCACTACACTACTGCGCATGCCGGGAGAGCGGTCGGGAGCTTAGAGCTTATCCCGGATAGGATGGTGCCCCACTGGAGGAAGAAACCTGTCGGCGAATAATTCGCTAGCTGACGGCAGGTCAGCGCTGAATCTCTCTATCCAGCGGGGGAAGAACACTGCCACCTCCCGAGAAAAGCATGCACTATACTTACGGCACTAATGACCCTAGTAGTTGACGCGCCCGCTATCACTATCAATCACCATGTCGTCTACCTAGTCAGTTCGCCCCCCCCCCTTACCCGCCACAGTCCACGTGAACTTGCTCTTCTTTGTTTGGAAGAATCCGATTTTGTTTTAAATATTTAATTATTATGAGTTTCATATGAAAATGTTTTTTTACTGATAAACAAATAAAGTTGTGTTCGTTAGTTGGATTTGTAATGAACCCCACTATGTAAACAAACACTTTGAAAACTATATTGAAAATTTCACGGAGTAAATACATAACGCGGAATTAACGTATTTTGTTTTCATTGTTGATTCATGTCTGAAAACCACCTGCTTTGATATAAGCGTTAGTCTTTCTCAGAACCTGGTTTTATGTACGGCTATGAAAAATTTGCCGGTTTATACGTGCAATACCTAAAAGAGGAACTCGTACGGAAAGTGTCTACGGGCAGAATCCTTCAGTCGAGTTATTAAATATAATCACTTAACGACTATATATGATATTTTGTAGTAAATTCATGCGAAATAAATTAAGAAATACATGCTGCACATGACGGTTATTTCGCAAATTTCTAGAGTTCCTAGATTATAATAATCTCTCGATAGGAGACTAATCTTTATTATATTTCATGGCACCTGTGCTTGATGAAATACAAGAGCAGGTGAACTCGAGAATTCCAGAACTCCAGATTCTACTTACATCGACCGGGTTTTGAACTCCAGTACGAAAAGAAGGATGGTGAGGGGTGGGATGACTAACAGACCACAGATCTTGTCGGTAAAAGAATACACATATCTGGCTTAGATGTGGTATGTAAATTCGGAAAGAAAACCGTAAAGAGAATATCTGCCCGCTCTTGCTTCAACTCCGCTCCAGCCCAGATTTGTCTAGGACCATGTGTAATCTAGGCTATCCGGGAGGGTCCGCGTCGCTGACGTGGTGGCTGACGTTTCGGCCAGCATGTTGTGGCCTTCCTCAGAGCGTACTGCTGAGCGCTGTGGCCTTCTTCAAAGCGTACAGATGTTGGCCGAAACGTCAGCCCCCACGTTGAGACGTGGCTCGCCCGGATTGCGTAGACAATACAAACTCTGGCCGCGGAAGCCTAGGCAATCCTATTCTCAAGGAGCAATCTGGCGCGGGCGGCTATCATGGCCATTACCATTTTCATAATAATCTTCGCCATCACCGAAATATGAATGACAGCCACAAAATTTGCATCCAAGAACCATTGTTATATATTGAAAATGGCACGTCTAAACAGTAGAAGAGTGGGCCCTTCTCACCGAACATTCCTTGCTCGGCACAAAGTCCAAAACTTTGCAACAACGTTTATAAATCTACTTTTTATTACACTAATTTGTGAAGAACATTTTCAAATTTTCTTGATGCAGTGGCGCACTCAGGGGGGGGGGGATGCTCATAAGGCTTCAGTCTCCCGCTTCCAGAGGCCATACATGATATCTCATCAAGAAGCATCCAATGATACATGTTTAAAAATGTAGCTATTACTATATTTCTGTTCTGTGGAAAGGCATTCAATATATCAATTGTTAACGTTATAAATATTTACTATCAGTTAATAAATAATAATTCATTTTATATTCAGCATAAAGTAAAAAATCTCTATAAGAAAACATCAAGTGGGTGGGCACTTTTATCGTCCCCTCCTCCATGCACACACACACACACACACACACACACACACACACACACACACACACCCTCGGGAGCTCCTGGGTGCGTCTATGTATACAAAGAATAAGATCAGGTGCTTGAATAATTTGGCATGGCTCTTTTGAAATCGTGTTAATTCTGATAGAGCTCGGGACTTCCCAGTTGACAAATTTCTCAAGCAGCAAAAAATAACACCAACACTTTTCTCATCGCCGTCACCCCCCTCACCACCACCACCACCAGTACCCGCACTCCCCAACCCCCACCACCATCACCCCACCCCCACCACCATTATCACCACCACCACTACCATACCCACCACCATCACCATCACTACCTACCATCAACCCAACCCCCGTCACCACCATCCACCGACCATCAATCACCACCACGAGCACCACCACCATCCACTTGCAACTTTACCGCAATCAACACAATTGACTAACCACAAACACCACACTTGCGGCTAGAGGCGCCACCACCACCACGCCGACGTCACTCCACGGGGGGGGGCTGCCACCCCGGCGCTCTTCCCACCACCCCGGGCTCCTCACGCCTCCCACTCGCGCTCCCGCTCTCGTCCCCTCGCGTAGCCCCGCGCCCTGGCGTTCGCACAACCACATCCCTCCGGATGCTGCGCGCACCACAAGGGGGAAGAGTGAGCGGGGCGGGGCGGGGCGGGGCGGGGCGGGTAGGCCCCGCGTGGGCGGCCGCGTTAAGGTCGTGAGGTCAGGCGGAGTCACGCGCCGGCGCGGCTGCACGGCCCCGCTCCCACCCGGGCCCCGCACTGCCCCACGCCTCCCTGCCCCCGCAGGTTAAGTCTTCTAAAGTCCGGAAAGAGCCCCTCCCCCCGCCGCCCCCTTCGCCCCGGTGCGCGCTGCCGCCAGGCGGCGGACCAAATTTCAAAATATTAGCTTGCATATCATTTCTCCAAGTTAAAATCTCGCGTTGGGTTTTCTTTTTCGTGTCAAATAATTACCAAATCCGCTTTTAATAAAACGGTTCGCGGGGCTTAGGCCGCCGGAGGGCGTGGGGGGGCGGGGGGCGGGGCGCGAGCGGGGAGGGGGGACCATCGCGGTCTTCGCCAACTTTGGTCTAATCCCGAGTGGCGGCAGGCTGTGGGCGATGCGTAGCACAGCGGTGCGGGGAAGCGTGCATGGGCGGGGAGGAGGGGCGGCGTGGGGAGAGGTGCGGGCGAAAGCGGGCGCCCCGCGGGCGCTCAACTTCTAATCTCCTTACGACGTGAACAATACGCCGGCGCTCGTCAATATGTATCGCTAACTTGAGGCGGTTTTATTTGCGACGCGTGCTTTGTTGCCGACTAAGGCGGCCCCGAGCGCGTGCCGGCGGGCGGGGGCGTCGGGCGGGAGGAGCGGGAAGCGGCGGGGCGAGGGGGCGGGGTGTGGTGTGGGGCGGGGAGCGTGACTCGGCGCGCCTCTGCGGGCTTTGCTACGCTTGTCGAGACGGAGAGCGACGCACAAGTTGGGCGACGCCCGCGGCCTTCTTGGCCCCGTCCCGCCCCGCTCCGCCCCGCTCCGTCCCACGCTCTCCCCCGCCCCGCCCCGCCCCACACCGCGTTCTCGCCCTCACTCGGGCGAAATGATGATTCTCTTTCATGTGCCCCCTTTGTGCGCGGTGGCGGCGGCGGCCGACGGGTGGGGGAGGTGTAGCATGTCGAAACGTCGCACCTCTGCGGTTTGCTTTGACGCCTCGCGCCCCTCCCCGCTCCCGCACGACTTGCCTCCCCCCCCCCGCTCTCCGCGGCTTCCGCCCTCCGCGCGCCCACAGCCGCACCGCTCCCGCAATTCCCGCTCCGCCTCGCCTCGCCGCGCTCCGCTTCGCACACTTCCTCCCACGACTCTGACCGGCTGGTCCTAGGGTTCGAGTCCCGACGGGGGCGGAATTTTTGACATTAGTTATATACGTGCGTCGAATTAAGCTGTTGTCTAGAGGAGAATTCGACCTGCCGGCTGATCTGATCGGTAGTTTTCCTGCGGTTCTCCGCTCGTTACCGGGAAAACGCTGCAGCTCTACGCTAACAAACGGGCCACAGACCGCTCACGATTTTTCTTTCCTCTTCCTTTTCTTAGAGACTCTCACTTTCATACATCACACTACCATACTTCTCGAATATATCACTATCATTGAAGGAGATACTAGGATGGGAAATCGTCGCAAGGCGATGTGTAGTTTGGCGCCGGTTCTCACAATCCCGTGGGGTGAAACTCCACCATCGTCTGGGATTTAACATTCACCACTAGGGAACGGATTTCTATGTAATTACATGTTTTTACAGGAACTACATACCTGCATTCAATAATATTTTTTTGAGTTTACAAGACATTCTGAATGAATTGGAAAAATTTTTAATTCAAAATTCAGAATTAATGCTGCTGGGCTTCTATGACCACCATATCTTAGCCACATTCACCCCCCCCCCCGCTTACTGCGTACTCGTCGCGAGTCAAGAATGAGCGGATTTACGTGAACAAAAGTAAATTCTACCACGATTTTGCTCATGTTCAAACAGCACATTCACTCATGTTCAAACAACACACAACACTCGATCGAAAACTAACAAATATTTTTAACAGAAAATTGTCTTACCGTTGTTCGATTGGGGGGAGGGTAAACCCCTCCCTCGCGTTTGATCACTGGCTACGCGGTAGTACTATTCATTCGAACACTGGCTTCTCGTAAACATTATAATATATACTATGAACGTATTTGGATTTCGAATAAAATTCTAATGTGTGGTGAAGTCTAGTGTAGAATTACTTCTGTATAGGTAGAACCTTCTTTCAGCCACTCCGAATGATTGTTAAGAACTGATTGGCGACGTACTCTGTTGAGAAAATGCTTGTAGAGAACAATTTTAAACACAATAATGAATTTTTATTTTACATATTTCCTATTTTTCTTACATGTTTTGGAAAAAATAAGTATCTATGTATGTACATATTTTGCATTTTTTATAAATTCCGTTCCCTATTCATAACATTAACCAGATTCATGAACATAAAAGATGTGTTCAAAAAAGACCACACTAAGCTGCTTGCTCGCAAACCGCTTGACGCACCGAAGCAAGACACATTGCGCTGTTTAGCAGCCTCCATGATAATTACGACACCGCCTGGTGCATCTCACTGCCATGAATTGGAACTGCGCGACAGTGTTTCTTGTCTGAGCCTCCACATAATTGGTGTGACGGTGCATAATGATGGAGCAGGGAGAACAGTGTGTGCGAGTTAATTTCTTCCCCCTCGAAGAGGGATGATTTTAAAATATTCAAAATATAATTTGAAATTAATAAGTTGGTTTCACTGTCGAACGAAGATTGAACCTTCATTCTTAAGACATAATTTTCTCTCGATTCAATATGTTCTTAATGCAACCTGACAAAGAAAACCCTGCTTAGCATTCTCGTTAGAATTCTGAAGAATCAAAAAACAACTAAAATAACGAAAGGAGAAGCATAACAGTTAATTAGTAAGAGTTTGTATTGCTGTCATTTCTGTACTTTTACAACTGAAACAGTTTAACCGGTTTTATCTAGCACCTTTGAGTCAATTTCGTCATCCTCCTTTTGCAGTATTCACAATTGCAACTGGAGGGGAGTGGCTTTCACTACAATGGTGTGTCTTATATGCCATGCCCAAAAGTTATTCATAAGTCGCAAATTTTGTAACATTAAAAAAATCCGAAACATTGGATCAATAATCAAATCAAATGAAAGGAAAAACTCCAAAATCCGACTATAGAAGGCACATATATACCCACCACCACCATATCCAGCACTACCGCCGTATTGACGACCACCATCACCACCACACCCACCACCACTGCCACATCCACTACCACTGTCCCATCCACCACCACCGCCTCACCCACCACCCTCTCTACTACCACTGCCATTACATTCAGCGCAAACACCGGCGTTGCCGCTACTACTTTACGGCTGTGTTCTCTGAGTTCCCGCTCGATGCCCCGTCGAAGCCCATTGCTTGTTCCGCTGCCGGCGGCCATTCGGCAACGCGACCCGTCTATCCGCTTTGGCCCCGCCCCGCCACGCTCCACCCATCATCCCTTCTCTTGTCGTCCCATTTGCCACCCCGTCACCCCCTCTACTTTCCCACTCGCTCCCTTTCGCGCCCCCGGTTACCGAATGATCACTGGTTCGATGTAATCTCCCTCTTTTGTTCTTACTCATCCTATCCATAATTTAGGTATACGCGCAAACTGAATTCTAATTTGTTCAGTGTAATTGTTCATTTACATTTTCAATGTAATTGATTGACCTATCTCGAGCAGCGGCCTTTATGGGCAAACAAGTATATAGATGTCATTTATGAGTCACGCAGTTTCGTGTGCGCTGTTATGCGGAGCATCGCGCAGTGTCACAGAGGTCCCGCGTGGACTTCGATACCAGCGTTAATGCCTTACGGGAAACGAATAAAATGGGCTAAGCGTCTGATTGGAAACGCAGACTCCGCTCAATACTTCGATTTTGACTGACGTTTCTAGTAAGGGAGACGGGGAGGACGAAGCGTGAAGCACTATTTTTCTAACATCGTACGAAACTAATGGAAAGTGCAAAATCCATCAGAGGCTCGGCATGTTGGTATGAATGACAAAAATAGCTGCAGGAATTAAATCGCATTTATCTCCAGTTCCTACTTATTTATTAGTGAAAGGATTTGGAATTTTATTACTGTTACCGAAAGAACTGTATTCGCTCTACCTTGAAAACTTCTTTCGTCGAATTGTTTATTTGTATTACTTATTTTCAATGCGCACAGAAATTGAAAATAAACTAAGCAGCTTCCGACCGTGTGAGAGTTGTTTATAGTTTCGTTAGACACCCCGGAGAAGACAAAGACGTTCAAAGACGACAAACACTTTTGGACTGAATTTTTGATTGTGTTATTCCGCCTAATCTGATACTGCAATTACCAACTGAATTGCCAAACTCAGGGCGTCATTTCTTCCGATACAGTTGTCGACATGCAACAGCGGCCTCTATGAATTGTTTCTGTGCGGTCGCCTCCGTGAAATGTATGCTATTTACCTATTGCATTATGGACCAGCATTTTTTGTTTTTGTTTTTGTTTTTCTAAGGTCGCTTTTCAACATCTTTGGTCATATAGCGACCACTGTGAGTTTTAAACTGTAGGGAGAACTTGTAAGGACAACACAAACACACACAAACATCCATGCTCTACGCGGGATTCGAACTCGCGATTCTTGGAGCCGAGGCAGCTTCGGCCCTAGAGCCTTAACGACCTGGGCTATCCAGGCCGGCTGGACCAGCATATTGCTGACCTCCTTTGTAGGTAAAGAACAGCTGGTATTATTGGCAGGTAGTGTTGCACTCCACATAGACTATATTATGTTACTGCGAATTCAAAAAGACTGATCAATTTATTGCAGTGCTAGACGAAAGCTGTTTATTTGTTCTTGATAAGTGTGCGAGCAGCTTTGGAAAGCTAGTTTCTACGGAATTGTTCAATAGCAGATTTTCAGCTTCCGGGCAGTAGTTTTCTGTAGAATGCAATATAAAGAGCAGTGCGGTGTTACTTGGTAAAGAGGGGATAGGCGGGACTGGGATAGGGAAGGAGCTTGGGGAAAAGTAAAAGAAGAAGAAGAGACAAGAAATGAAAAATACCAGAAGAAATGAAAAAGACAAGAAAAAGAAATGAAAAGGCAAGAAGAAGATATGAAAAGGCAAGAAGAAGAAGAAATGAAAAAGACACGGAAAAGAAGATAAGCAAGGCGAGGAGGAAAAAAGGGTGTTCAGCAGGCTGAGCGAAAACGGAGCCGTGCAGGGAAACAAAGAGCTTCGACGCTTCTCAATCTCTCCACGCACTCCATATTCTTGAAGCTCTCGACGAACCTCACACTCCTGACGACTCCGACGCTCTCGTTGCTCTCGTTGCTCTCGACGCTCCCCACACTGTCTGCGCTCCTGAAAGTTTCGACTCTCCCCAACTGCTATCGCACCCCATTCTCGTGAAGCTCTCGACGCCTCCGACGCTCTCGACTCTCCCCACACTGTCTGCGCTCCTGAAAGTTTCGACTCTCCCCAACTGCTATCGCACCCCATTCTCCTGAAGCTCTCGACGCCTCCGACGCTCTCGACCCTCCTCGCGCTGTCTGCGCTCCTGAAACTTCCGACTCTTCCAAACGGCTATCGCCCCCATTCTCCCTGAAGCTCCCGACGCCTCCGACACTCTCAACGCTCCTGAGGCTCTGAAAGTTCTTGGAGGTTCGCGTGGACAGTTGGACTTCGTTTTTACCCTGCACAATTCTCCCGCATCCCTCAGCCAAGACGCGAGTACAGCCTTCGACCGAGTGCTGCCTGCGATGGGTTGGGATGCCGTTGTCTCACCGCCTGAGACAAACCACGTGACAGCAGGTGGGCAAATGGAGGGTCGTGAGCTAGAAAAGAGGGATGTCAAACTACGAGAAGCAGTTTATTTATTATTGTTACGTACGACCTGATGAATTCATTAATGCGATGATGTCTAAATGCAGGTCGCGGTCGTCATTTTGCAATCAAAAAACTTGGAGAGAGCGTTACATCAGCTCTAGGGGGCAATAACATGGGCAATAAAACTTTTGTAAGCTCAAGAGAAATGTAAACAGAAGGAAACAAGGCCAGAGCAGAGACCACGGAACTCCACGTAGCCATTGGCAGTCAGTACGGTCAGCATCCAACGTTTCAGAAGAAATATCCTCATCGAAATCTTTGAATTGCCTATCATGTAAGGTGGATTTACTAGCAAATGATGTCATAAGTTGTGTTGTAAGTAACAGATTTGACGGAAACAGGCGACACATGCTAATTCGGTATGTACAGAAGGTATCTCGTAGGAGGTGGACGCGATGACGCCGTGCTACGAAGCAGTAAATAGTGCTGCGAGAACGCGATGAAGTGACCGAGAGTGGAAAACATTATCTATAAAACAAAGGCGGTAGCAGTACTACAAGAAGTGAACGTGACGATATTACACTACGATGTAAAAAGTGGCGAGAGCTTGCAGGGATATTCTGCTGGTTAATCAGTGCCACGAACTTTAACACTCACATACCAATGCAGTTCCGGTACCCAGAGATCGCCAATGAGATGTTCAACGACGGACCTCCACCGGCCGAGTTGGCCCAGAGCATAAATTGTCACTGCAGTGCCTCAGACTGGGAGGTTCTAGGGTTCGAGTCCCGACGTTGACTGGATTTTCGACCCTAGCTAAAGAAATAGGTCGAATTCAGCCGCTGTCTGCAGGAAAGTTCGGACTTCTCTGATCGATAGTTTTCTGAGGTTTCTCCGAATAACACTAGGCGAATGCCGGAGCAGTGCCCTAATAAACGGGCCATGGGCCGCACGCTGTCTTTCCTTTTCCGTCCTTGTCCTATCTTACGCACACTATCCCTGCCACACATCGGGAAACTAGTAGGGAGTTTGTCACGGTCAGGGCGATGCCCCGCTGGTGGGAGAACCTTATTGAAAAAAAACCATGTTCGACGACGTGTAGGTCGGCACCAGATCTCGCCATCTAGCAGGAGATGTCCTTTCTCGTGAACAAACATGCACTAGTTACATGCAAATCAACGACCAGACCAGAATAAATTGCTATTTAATTTTATATATTTAAGAACTATAGTATAACTATTTTACAATATATTACAATGAATTTCAGCTTGTTTGTGTTAAAATATTTTTAGTTTTTGAGCTACGGCATGGACATAAATATTTAGAATTCTCTTTTCTATATTTTTTTTCTCTTCGTGTCCTATTCGCCTAGACACAGATGGCCATGTCCTTTCTTTTTAACATCTTGAACATGCACCATGTTGCTACGAATACTCAACTGATTTCTACATCTAGAGATATTAAAATACGATTGTATGTGTTTGTGGGCAGGCCTGACTTTACAAAACCCCTGGCGTTTCCACGAAGGGATTAGGATTCAATTTTTTTTATGAACATTTCATATTTGTTGAAAGACGAAACTATCACTTAGAGTTAGCAAAATTTCTAATAATAAACATGGTAAATGAAGAAACAGTAACTTCTTGCTTCAACTAAGATAGAGGAAACTTGTGGTGCTAAAACATCACATACTTTCTCGCCAGAATTTTCTCGCTCAATTACGCGAAAGTACTCAAATTTTCGAAAAATTGTACATGACCGTTTCATAATCTATCTTCAGGAAACAGATTTCATTAAGGAAAAATCTCTATCTTAAATATTTTAGTTGTAAGAAGACTCAGAAAAATTGCAATTTTCGAAAAATTACGATTTTCAACGCTGATTAGACCTGCACCATTGCCTTAAACGTCCTTTACACTATCCAACAAAATTTAATCGAAAACGATGGAGCCATTTTTTTGAAAATTTGGAAAATGTCCCAAGTAATTCATGTAAACCCCATATTAAAATATGGGTTTGGAATTCTAGGGGCAGTGACGTCAGCCAGATCGGTTGGGGAATATCAATTTTGAAGAAAATCGGCTGAACGGTTTAGCTGCAAGCGTTGTACACAGACGCACAGATAGACGTTTTGCCGTCATTAGATTTTTCGGTGTGAAGGTCTCCCGAAACATGGATTCTGGCTACAGCACGTGATAAAAGATTTTCCTTAATTTAACTATATTTATAGATTTTCTCGTTACCAGGGCCCTGTAGTAAGTTTTCTGCTGAAAATTCGCCGTTTTTTCGCGCAGCAGCATTACACAATTTTCTACTCCGAAGCGAGAAGATAAAAACTACGCCGGGCTCCATCGTTGACGCCCTTTGGTAAGCGATTATTAAAGTGTTGCGGAGTCGGAAATTATCAATCAGTGTCGTCGCATACGTCTTGGAATGACTGAATAATAGTAATTTCATTCGCGGTTGTGATAATCTGAAACAAAGAAATACCCAGCCATTGAGTATTTGAAAGTAGAGATGGAATATCGGGTGAAAATATGTTTTTAATAGTGCCGTTCTGCATCAGTTGAACTGCCTACAATGGCCAGAAACTTTAAAACCAGACAAAATTGTAAGCATGTCGGCGCGCTTTCTGCAACGATTGAGCTGTGTCCCTAAGCATACCTGCCGGCCAGTTGAATGCCCAGGTAAATTCTTCTCCCGTGAGTCCTAATTGGTTTACTAAAATACCCGCCCTGTTTAAGTTGCACTTGAACGCTGTACGATCGCGAAGTCGACTGAGTTACATGCTTCGGTTCAGGCGTAAAGACGACAAACTCCTGTAGCTTCTCGAACAGAGCGGCTAAGGGCATCTCAACTGGCGTTGGGAATAGACGTGTGGTGGGAGGATGCAATATGTTAGCAGAGCCTCTTTTCTTATCATGATAGTTCTCAAAAGCAATTTTATATTTATTGATTGATTTTTCGTGGTTCCGGGCGCGTCAACTGCTTTGGTCATTTGTCCGGTTAGTGTAGTGCATGTTCTTCTCTCGGGAGATGGCAGTGATCTTCCCCCGCTGGATGGCGAGATCCGGCGCCGACCTTCCGTCGGCTAGTGGGGTTTTCCCCTAACCAGGATTCTCCCACCAGCGGGGCACCGCCCAAGCCGGGACAAGCTCCAAGCTCCCGACCGGTCTCCCGGAATTTTATATTGTTTGATATTTTGTTCTTATTGATTTGTTTCCAAATAACCTATTGATAAAAAATTAGATATTTAGAGAAGAGAGTATTTATCTATTAGGTGGTATACATTTAGTATCCTTGTACATCTGGGAGTATACATCCATATATCCGTGCATATATACATGATGTGTTGGGGATGAATTTATCAGTGTTAAGTATTTAGGAGTATTTATCCACGATTAAGACTTTCGTGTGTGTTTGTTCATGTTGAATGCTTAGAAAGAATGTAACCGTGTTCGCTGGTTTGGAAAACTAATAAAGGACTTACGGTTAACCTGCACGGAAGAATCTGACTTACATTCAGTGCTTTGTAATTGCCGTGTCTGAGCCATTGAACCGCCTTTTTATCGATAGTTAAAATCTTATTATCGAGATTGCTTTGCATATACATCCCCTAGCGTTCGTTGCTAGTGAGATCTACCTACCTAAAGTTGTTTTTCTGTGATTTCTAAAATGGATAGATATTTGTTATGATTTAATTTGAGGATAGCTGAAAATTAAATTTGGTATGTTACAATGAATCGATTGTTAATGAATGGTACATCGACAAGACCAACTTAAAGAGGTTTTTGTTCTCATTCCGATTGTACAGATATCTAAAATTAAGTTTAGCAGAAACTCTTACTAAGTGGATTTGTAATGTCGCGTGGGTTACAGTTAAACTTAACTATGTGTTGGTAATTACTATAATTTACGACGAATTATGTAACATTAAAACATCTTGAAAATGCCAGTGGTTTGGCATGGATTGTAGAAATGTTCTAAAGAGAAATGTTAGAAAACTAAGAAAAACTGTGTGTGCGGTAGCTGCTCACGTGACGTACGAGTATACTTTGGTGTAATGAAGAATAAGAAGTAACAATGAAAGAGCAGCTCTAGCCGAAATATAAAAAAATAAAAGGGAGAAGAACTGAAGCTACAGTAGCTGAGAAACATAAAAAAATACCAAAATGATAGAGGAATAATAAAGAAGAAACAGGAAAAGACGAGGAAGCGACAGAGGACGAAAGGAGAAAAGAGAAACGGAAGGGAACCAAAAATAATTTGAAAAAGAAATGGAGGATATGGGCACGAAGCACACAAAAGGGGCACAGAAAAGTAAAATAAATAGGGGAGTGAAAAAGACGGTAAAGAAATAGGGAGAAGGAAAGGAACTGGAAAAAAAAAAGGAAATAAAAGGGTAGAAGAAATAGTAAGTACCAGGAGAATAAGTGGCAGCAGATAGAATGGAGATGCAGAGGGCCGAGGAGAAGCGGAGGCAGATCCGCAGCGCGCGGCTGGCGCGGGGCAGGCCCGCCCGGGGCGGAGGGGTTGGCCGCCGCCTGCGCTGGCCTCGCGGCTTCTGCCCCCAGAAGTACATTGAGGAGGTGTCCAGGGGCCGGGGAAATTGAGTTGCGGGGAGTGCTTACAGCGGCGAAGGCGGCGGCGGCAAGAGGCGCGGGCCTTCTCTCGCAGTCGATCACTGGACCGGCAAATTGCCATCAATAGACCCTCTCTCGGAGGAATGATTTGTTACAGTTCACCTCATTTTAATCAACTGCCACAAAGGCGACGATAAATGCTCATCTTTCAATGACACAAGTGAAGCATTTTGTCGGGCCTGGAATTGGTTTCGTAAACCTGTGTTTGCGATATAAATTGTCAAATTCAAATTTGGTTGAAATGAATTATTTGGCAAAACGGTTTCGCGTTTGTTTCCTTTAGGGTGTAGGAGTTTAGAAGGTTTTTGAATATACAGTGTTTAAATATCTCTTACAATTTGCGATGAACTACTGTCAAAATACACATTCCTTACCTGTACCGGTAATCACGTTTGCTTAGCCATTAATATAAAATGTTCCCGTCAATTTTAAAATAATACAGTAAGTAAATGATAAAAAATCGTTTCAGGAATATACTCGTAAATACAGACTAGACTACGTGAACCTAAGCAATAACCTGGAAGAAACAAAGAAACAACTTTTTACTTTCGTTATAATTACGCTATTTCATCGATACGTTGAGCTTTATTTCGTCATCTGCAATCGTCATCTGCAAAACGAGTAAAAGTATGAAGGTTTTTTAATGTGACTACTAATATAGTTTGAGCAGCGTCTTTTCGTATTCCAGTTGAATATTAATTGTGACAATGGTCGGTCTGGTGCCAGGCAAAAAGCAAATGTGCGTCAGGCACTGAATTCAGCGTCACCGCAAGTAGACGAAGGGCTGCTACGGAGTGACAACCACACCCACCGGCGCTGTCACCGATACGTCACCGATACCGTCCATCGTCGATACCGTTCCCGATACCGTCCCCGATACCGTCCCCGATACCGTCCCCGATACCGTCCCGATACCGTCCCCGATACCGTCCCCGATACCGTCCCCGATACCGTCCACCGATACCGTCCCCGATACCGTCACCGATACCGATCTCCGATACCGTACCATACCGTATACCGCCCATACCGTCACCGATACTGATACTACGATCCCCGATACCGTCCATACCGACGATACCGTCACCGATACCGCACCGAACCGTCACCGATACCGTCACCGATACCGTCACCGATACCGTCACCGATACCGTCACCGATACCGCACCGATACCGTCACCGATCGTCCGACACCGAACCGCACCGAACCGTCACCGAACCGCACCGACACCGCACCGACCGATCACCGTCACCGCACCGATCACCGTCACCGATACCGTCACCGATCACCGTCACCGATCACCGTCACCGACGCGACATCCGATCACCGATCACCGTCACCGATCACCGATCACCGACACCGCACCGATCACCGTCACCGACACGCACGTACCGTCACCGATCACCGTCACCGATCACCGCACCGTACATCCGCACGTCACCGTAGCACCGCACCGATCACCGACACCGTCACCGTACCACCGCACCGTCACCGATCACCGATCACCGTACACGACCGTCACCGACACCGTCACCGTCACCGATCACCGTCACCAGCACCGTCACCGTCACCGTCACCGACCGTCACCGTCACGTCACCGTCACCGATCACCGTCACCGTCACCGATCACCGTCACCGTCACCGATCACCGTCACCGTACCGTCACCGTCACCGATCACCGTCACCGTCACCGTCACCGTCACCGTCACCGTCACCGTCACCGTCACCGTCACCGATCACCGTCACCGTCACCGTCACCGTCACCACCGTCACCGATCACCGTCACCGTCACCGATCACGCACTCACCGTCACCGTCACCGTCACCGTCACCGTCACCGATCCACCGTCCACCGTCACCGTCACCGTCACCGTACACACCGTCCACCGTCACCGATCACCGTCACCGTCACCACCGTCACCGATCACCGTCACCGATCACCGTCACCAGTCACCGTCACCGACGCAGTCACGTCACCGTCACCGTCACCGTCACCGTCACCGTCACCGTCACCGTCCACCGTCACCGTCACCGATCACCGTCACCGATCACCGTCACCGTCACCGTCACCGTCACCATCACCATCCACCGTCACTCACCGTCCACCTCACGTCACCATCACCACGTCACCGTCCACTCACCTCACCTCACCTCACCTCACCATCACTCACTCACCATCACCTCACCATCACCATCACCTCACCATCACCGTCTCACCATCACCTCAGTCACCATCACCATCACCACCATCACCCACCTCACCGTCACCTCACCTCACCATCACCGTCACCTCACCTCACCTCACCATCACCTCACCTCACCGTCACCGTCACCATCACCACCATCACCATCACCGTCACCGTCACCGTCACCGTCACCTCACCTCACCGTCACTCACTCACCGTCACTCACCTCACCTCACCACCTCACCATCACCATCACCATCACCAGTCACCTCACCACCTCACCCCCACGCATCCCATCCTCACACCTCCACCACTCACCATCCCACCTCACCATCACGTCACCTCCACTCACCTCACCTCACGCACTCTCACCATCACCATCACCTCACTAGTCACCGTCACCTCACCTCACCATCGTCACCGTCACCGTCACCACCTCACCATCACGATCACCATCACCATCCACCATCCACCATCCACCTCACCTCACCTCACCGTCACCGTCACCACCATCACCATCACCATCACCATCCATCACGTCACCATCCACCGTCACCTCACCGTCACCATCACTCACCGTCACCTCACTCACCTCACCGTCACTCTCACCATCCTCACCATCACACCACGTCACCTCACCATCCACCATCACCATCACCTCACTCACCATCACCATCCTCACCGATCACCATCCACCATCACCTCACCTCACCAGTCACCATCCACCTCCACCATCCCACCTCATCACCTGCACCATCCACCATCACCATCACCATCACCATCACCATCACCACCGTCACCGTCCATCACCTCACCTCACCATCACCATCACACGTCACCATCCACCTCACCATCCACCATCACCGTCACCATCCACCGTCACCATCACATCACCATCCCATCCGTCATCCCCATCACCATCCACCTCACCTCACCATCACCTCACATCACGTCACCTCACCTCACCATCACCATCACCTCACCGTCACCTCACCCACCATCACCATCACCATCACTCATCCATCACCATCCACCACTCACCTCACCGTCACCTCACCATCACTCACCTCCATCACTCACCACCCACCATCACCGTCACCATCACCATCCACCTCACCTCACCTCACCGTCACCGTCACCGTCACCATCACCGTCACCTCACCTCACCGTCACCGTCACCGTCACCGTCACCATCACCGTCACCAGTCACCGTCACCGTCACCGTCACCGTCACCTCACGTCACCGTCACCGTCACCGTCACCGTCACCGTCCACCGTCACCGTCACCTCAGTCACCGTCACCGTCATCACCGTCACGTCACCGTCACCGTCACCGTCACCGTCATCCGTCACCGTCACCGTCACCGTCACCGTCACCGTCACCGTCACCGTCACCGTCACCGTCACCGTCACCGTCACCGTCACCATACGTTGATAGCATTTGTCTTTTCCGCTGAAAAAAAATGATCCAGAATGTGGTGCAGGAATAATCTAGTAGAGTAGTGGAAAGTAGATACTACTTTAAATGGCGTTTGCCGTAAATGTATTTTTTTTGTAAGAATTATACCTTTTCTCAGAAATTATTAAAATTATAGGATACATTTATTATATATTGGAATAAATTTACTTTTTATATAAAAATTCTTCAGTAATAAACAATTAAAAGTTTAAATGAAACAATTAGGGCAAAAATTATAATTGAATAAAATACTAATTATTTTTTAATCAAATCAAAAAATGTGAAACAAATAACAATGGCTGTATCTTTGAGTACGCGAAATATCATAATTTCCCAATTAACTATTTTCCAGAGAAGGTATATCAATAAAAGCAAATTTAACATGGGCGGTACTCATGGTACCCTCTTCCTTTAAACTTTGTATTCGAATAGCGTAAAATAACTCTCAAAATTCTCGAAAATCTCATTTTATTTGACTCCCCTGTTGTTGTTTTTAATTGCATAAGTTCAAAACCGAAGTCTTCCTAGAACTATGACTAAAAACGGATATTCTTTCTTCAATGGAATCTATGAAACCGAATATGAAACTATTGAATTACTGTTTTATTTATATTGAGCTGTTGGATCCAAATTATAAGATGAAAGGTTGAAATTTGTATTTGTCCTTTTATATGATCCGTGTCATAAGATATCCTTTAAAAATGAAGGAAAATTTTCCTCCCTTTTTTGTGTATTGTAAGGGTCAAAATCGTGATACAAACGCCTGAAAAAATTATTGAAACATCCTTACAATCTATAGAAAATTGCAAGAACGGTGAAAGTCCATATTCGTAGGTTCAATGTGGTTAAAAATTGTAAACTGATAAAAAACACGTTTTTTTTAATTGTGGGAAGTAACCGGGCAATTTGTTTTAAATCCGGCGGAAATTTTTTTAGACGGGTGTTATTTGCTTAATTTTGGCTTGAAGTTTACGCAATTTGAATTATTTTCTAAAAATCTGCTACAAATATTTTCTATAATTTTTTCACGGATAGAGAAAAGAACGCTTGGATTTGATCTAGGTCTCATTTTCATTGAACTCTCTGAATTTTCGAAAATAGCAATAAATAATGCATGAAATTTTGCGCTGTTGTAGTGTGGCTAGTTTGGTAAACTAACACGAACAACTTTGCGAACCTTATTACACAATGCATTCAACGCGTGTTTATTTTCCACTTGCTTTACCTGCTTGTAAAAAAATCTTGCTTCTCAAGCTGTTTGATCATTTTTTTCATCACACCTTTTATTATTTCTTCTACTTCTGTTCGTTTCGTGTAATCCTTTCGTTTGCTCCGCAGGTTATTTTTCGCCACATTTTTCTTTTTCGAAGTCCTTTCTCCGTGTTTTTTTTCTCTTGGTAATCTCCCACGTCCAGTATCGCTACTGATTTTATTTGTTTATTTTGCGTTAGTCGTGTGTCTTTTCCCTTTACTTAGCTCTTATGTGTCCTTTTTCGTATCTGGTTAACTTTCCCATGTTTTGCATTACATACTTTTGTGTTCATTCTCTTACTAGCTTACTTCGCACCCTATCGCTTTCTGTTTTATTTTTATCTTAGATGCTTTCCTACGAATATATTTTGGTACCTGTCACTTTTAGTGCGATTCCGGGTGATCTCGAATATGGGCCGAGACGAGGACCCGAGGATGGAGGCACGGGGACAGTGGCGCGAGGATGGGGGCGCGTGGGCAGCGGGAACGGGCGTGCGGTTTAGAACGGGGGCGCGGGACGGAGGGCAGGGGGCGGAGACGAGGACGGGAAGGTCTGCGTTCAGGGACCAGCGCGGTGGAGGAGAGGGGTGCGTGAGTGGGAGAGCGGCCGCTGGTGTGTGGACGTGGGGCAGGGGAGGGGGCCGTTGGTGAAGAGACGGGGCGCAGAGACGTGGGAACGTTAGCGTGAGGATGGGGGAGTGGGCGTGCGTTGTGGGGAGTGAATGGAAGAAGCGGGTGCGGGGTGAGGCGCGGGGTGCTGGACGGGGGCGAGTGGTCAGGGCAGCGGGATCGGGTGAGCGGGGCGCGGGGGGTGGGGCCGCGGTGGCAGCTGTCGCGAGGTGGTTTGAAGCGGGGACGAAGGGGCGGTGTGGCTGTTGGGGGGCGGTTGTTGCGGGACATTGCGGGGCGCCGGGCGAGGCGGGTGGGGCGGGTGGGTAGGGTGGGGCAGGGCGGCCGAGTGGGCGGGCGGCGCGCGTGGCGCCGAGAGATTCGCACGCGTTGTGTTGATTCTCGATGGAGAGCGCGTGCGGTTGGTGTTGAGCTATCCGCTTACCCGGGACGCGGGGGAGGGGGCGCGGAGCGGCGGCGCGGCGGCCGGCAAACGAGCTGCGAGCGCTGCGAAACTGGGGCGCGCGCCGGGGCGGCGGCGGCGGCGGCGGCGGCGGCGGCGGCGGCGGCGGCGGCGGCGGCGGCGGCGGCGGCGGCGGCGGCGGCGGCGGCGGCGGCGGCGGCGGCGGCGGCGGCGGCGGCGGCGGCGGCGGCGCGGCGGCGGCGGCGGCGGCGGCGGCGGCAGCGGCGGAGGCAGCGGCGGCGGCGGGGGCGGCGGGGCGGCGGCGGGCGGCGGCGGGGCGGCGGCGGGGCGGCGGCGGGCGGCGGGGGGCGGCGAGGCGGCGGCGGCGAGGGCGGCGGCGGCGAGGGCGGCGGCGGCGAGGGCGGCGGCGGCGAGGGCGGGGGCCGGCGGCGGGGGCGGCGGCGGCGGCGGCGAACGAAGGGAGTGCGAGCGATTTCGAGTCGCGCGGAAAACGAGGCGGCGAGGACGGCGTAGAAGACGGGATGCGATGACAGACGGAGCGATAATGACGTGCGGTGCGATAATGAGAGAGACGTGTATATACCATATCTGTGGCAGCGGAGAAGGGGAGGCGAGATACGGAACGCTGTGATCCATGGTGGTGGGGAAAAGGATAGGTAAGTAATCAGAATCGGGCAAGGTGTTTGAATATGCGAGATATGGATGAGGGTTTGTGAACAGAATGTATCGATAAGAAAATAAGATCTGTTGTATAATGAAAAATAAAGTATTACATATAATGCCACTCAGTAATGGGACATAGCATCACAAACCTTGTAATGGATAAGAAAAAATGAGTTTGGTATCCCTTGATTGTAAAAGGCGAAGAAATTAGTGTCATGATACTGCTAGAAATATACGAATGACTCCGTTCAAAGCAATCCTATGGCACATATTCAACAAATTAAGGCAAAACCACATTCACTCCTTATCGTTTGTTACATTTTGTCTTACTATTTGCTCTGTAAAAAAGGACGATGTACTGCCGTAATTGAAGTTCGACAGCTTTATCTTGTATCTCACAATTAATTCAATGTGTTATTGGACCATCTGGATTTATGCCCGTCATTTGATTCTTACATTTCGTTTCAACCGTATAGTTTTGGACTTTTCACATCAGGCTCAACTGTACATTAGACAAGGAAAGTTTTTTTTATTATAGATAAAAAAACAAAACTCAAGTGCTTTATTTCTATTTGACTCTTAATAAAACAAATATTTTAATCAATTTTTTCTCATACGAAAGACATGGTTATTTTAGAAAATGCTAATTTTGCTTTATCGCCTTACTACGTATGTCTTTAAAAATGTATTGTAATTGAGCAGCGGAAATAAGGCAATTTTCCTACAGAAAAACTTATTGTTACTAGTATCGAAAATCAATAAATCTTGTTTTTATCTTGTTCCTATTCTTGGTTAGAATCCAAATTTGTGGGGTCCTTGTTACCGAAAAATCGAATGAAGGCAAAACGTGTGTCTGTGGTCAACTCCAGCGCTTAAACAGTTAAGATGATACTCTCCAAAATTTATTGTACAATTGATCTGAAGGTTCTAGAGGCCCTGCGAGTTTGAAACGCATATTTTTGGGGAGTATTTTAGTGAAGCCAGAACTTTTAACAAAATTCGTCAGAAATTGCTCCATTTTTACTTTCTCCCTACGGAGTAGAGAAAAAGTTACGTAATTCTGGGCGAAAAACCGGTGAGGTTTTGGCAGAAAAACTGTTACAGTGCCCTGGAAACGAAAAATTGGATAAATCCAGTTGCTAAATTTTAAAAAATCCTCTCTCGCTTGGTGTAGCCAATATCCATGTTTTGTGGGTCTCGGATACCGAAAAATCGATAGACGGCAAAACGTCTGTCTGCCTGTCTATCTGTATGTCCGTGTGTGTACGACGCTTGCGGGTTAACCGTTCAGCCGCTTTTCTCCACAATTGATACTCTCCAATTGATTTGACTGATGTCGTTAACCCCTTGAATTTGAAACCGATATTTTAATTTCAAGGGGGTTAATTAACATGAAGCACCTGTGACATTTTAAAAATTTTCAAGAAATGGCCCCATGGTCATTGTGTAAATTTTGTTGTTTGATAGAGTGAATGGCGTTTAAGAGAATGGTGGAGGTCTCATGTGCGTTAAAAACCCTGATTTTTCGAAAATTGCAAAAGTTCAAATTTTTTTGAGTCTTCCTACAACTAAAATATTAAAGATGGAATATTTTTTCCTTAATGAAATCTGTTTTTTAAAGATAGACTTCGAAATAAGATCATGTACAATTTTCCGAAAATTTGAGTTGTTTTCGCGTATTTTTTCGTGTAAATACGAGAGAGAAAGCCCGTGCTGTTTTAGCACCATTAGTTTTTATTAAACTTTGTTCTCAAGTAGCGTAAAGGACGCTAAAAAGGATGGAGCAGGTCTCATTTTCGTTTAACTCTGAATTTTCTAAAACCATAAAAGATATAAATAATGCAAGATAATACGTGCTGTTGTAATCTCAATAGTTTTATTTCAGACATCACGGAGTTTTGACAGAATGTTCATCTTTACTTTCCTATAACTCGAAAGTGTTGTCTGCTAAGCGTTGTCATGCATTGTTTAATAATGTAATGTGAGATCAACCATTTAGAGCCATGGCTTTCCGACATATATGTTGATGTATATGTCGATGTTGGCGTACCTACTCCTAGTAGGTAGGAAAGTTCTCGAACAAGTTCCATACGTTCAACGTTGATGGAAATGAACCTATCACCTTTAATTTTGTGTTCACACGTCAGCTTTCCTATCAGGGATGTTATTTGTGTGACTGTGCCTCAGGTTCAGAATGGTAAAACATTTCATGTTTTCCGCCCTATAGCATTGGTTATGGTATAATTGAATGCGATGGATTATATTTCAGGGTGTTATGAAGAGAATATTATGTCAGTAGTACATTGAATTACCTCGCGGTTATATGTAATTGTATTGAATTGCATTTCAGCATTAACAATATTAACACCTATGTAACAAGGGTGCCCTTGGCTTTTGGTTGAAATTGGAAGGCTCTGAGGAAAGGGTTAGACGAAATTCAGAGGATGGAGTATTACAAAATATGATATAATTATGTCATATTTCACTATACCTTGGATGGCCTGATAAAGTACTCCCAGATAAGAGCATTAGAGCAAAATTAACCCGCGGTATAACGACGGTTTGATCTTTCGGGTCAGCCAAGAAAGTCTTCGTATTTGCGAGATGGTAAAAGGCAGCGATGCACTGTAGATCCAGTTGGGTCAGGGAGGTGTTGGGGTGTGCTCGGCATGGAAGGGGGAGAACGGAGCGCGCAAGGGGGCGTGAAATGACGGGTTATGAAAGGGCATGGCGTGGGAGGACAGGGTGGGGAAGGGCGCGGCCGAGGAGGAAAGGCGGGGCGAGACAAAGAAAACATAAGATGGGCGAAACAAGGAAAAGCATTGCGACGCGGTTACTGCCCCCTGCGTCGCAGGGTGGTAGCGGTGGCGAAATCGGGCTCGGGGCGGTGCCCGACATAAAAGAGAACTAAGCACCACGCCCCATCGTACCGCACCGCTGCCGGGTACCGTGGCCGGGGGACGCCTACCACATCAGCAGTGTTATTACTCGCCAAACCGAATGAGCGCCCCCCGCCCCGCGCCCCCCGCCCCGCGTCCCCGCGTCCCCGCGTCCCCGCGTCGCCCCGCCCCGACCCCGCGCACCGAGCCCGCGCACCGAGCCCGCGCACCGAGACCCGCGCACCGAGACCCGCGCACCGAGACCCGCGCACCGAGACCCGCGCACCGAGACCCGCTCACCGAGACCCGCGCACCGAGACCCGCGCACCGAGACCCGCGCACCGAGACCCGCGCACCGAGACCCGCGAACCGAGACCCGCGCACCGAGACCCGCGCACCGAGACCCGCGCACCGAGACCCGCGCACCGAGACCCGCTCACCGAGACCCGCGCACCGAGACCCGCGCACCGAGGCCCGCGCACCGAGACCCGCGCACCAAGACCCGCGCACCAAGACCCGCGCACCGAGACCCGCGCACCGAGACCCGCGCACCGAGACCCGCGCACCGAGACCCGCGCACCGAGACCCGCGCCTCCTGTTCCCTTCCAAGCCCACCACCCTGGTCACCACCTCCTGCGCTAACACAAGCGCAGGCGGGACGTCTCAGAAGCGCAAGCTCACGCAGCTCGTAGCGGCTCCCCCCTTTCGGCAGCACGTTAGCCTACGGCAGGTTTGGCCAAGCTTTTACGGACAATGAACCCTTATATTACGATATTAATTAATGTACACCTGTTCATAAGTCGCGTAAAAACTATAAATGTTATTGTTGACGACCATGTAATATAATAACACTAGACAACACGATTTTTGCCTCCAGGATGGTAGAGTGAGCGAATTAAAAACGACATATCATTTCACAGTTTTGAAATACAGCGTATGATACTACGGTATAATACCGTATTTTCCTATTAATACAAAACATTTATAATGTACGAGTAAGATATGAAAAATAAATAAGCATAAAATATATTTAAAAATAAAATATTTGTTCAGTTCTTCTTAGGCCTGTATTCGACGACAGCCCATCTTCACTCTCATCATTGTCATTGTCACGTCTGGGAGTCGCGCTCAGTCAGGTCTCAGCGGATGTTTTGAAAACAACGTCATGTGCACTCTCATATTTCCTACTGCCCAGCAGTCGCCGAAAGGAAATCTTTAAACCCCTCGAATGTTTACAACTATCTAGGAGTTATAGAGCCAGACGGAGTCAGAGTGTCGCGAGGAACTGTACCCATAATGCGTGTAAGGTTCATGTTTGGTTTGCGTGTGTATCAAAGACAGTAATATAAAACAGTTCTGTGTGTTTTATAAAGTAAAGTTTGCCCAATGATATGTTGAATTGAATTGGTTCGACAAAGTGAAAAACGTCAGTTCACATCGAAAGTGTGTAAATCATTCCGATAATTTATGTTGCGTTTGTGGAAGATTTTCTCCCAAACTTAAAAGGAAAGAAAATAAACGAAATACCAAAATTTGCGTATTCTTTGTACTTCGACAGTCGTGTTGGTGATCAGGACAAACCATAAGTCACTCACTAGTGATGTCACCTCTTCAACGAACCATAGATTGTGATTGCACGGAAAACTCAAATCATTGCCATTCGCTGTATCAATGGTGTGGAGTTTCCACAAACCATTTTCACAACTGCTACTTCTCCATGACAACGATATCTACGAAAAACACGCCATCGAATATCCAGATATTCCTTCTGCCATGCGACCTCTATCACACAGTGGCGAATTACCAGTGCCTTTACCCCCGGAAACATGGTCTATAAATCATGATGCAATCTGTGAAGAAACTGAAGCCGTGTTTTCTAGGAAACAAAGATCAAGGCTATTTACTGGGGATGTTTGACATTAACCTGCAGTTCATAGAACAGGAAGACCTAAATGATTTGGCAATTGACCTGACTTTGCCCTTCCCCCGCAAAAAATGAACTATTTGGCTCCAGATTACAGCAATGGAAACTACTTGCTGCAAGGGAATTACAGAGTTTATAACAGACAGGAGACCCCCCCCCGAATATTTTGCGATGGAAGGTACTCTATGTTTTTGTACAGACATTAGGTTGTTAATGAGCAACTTATGTGTTGTGTGTAATACAGTTGAATGGAGATGGTTCACAGACTGTTCAAAATATAGTTTCAAAGCAGTCTTGCTTCATAATAGAAATAAATTTCCATTAATTCCTTTGTTCTTTTCTGTCTGCCTTAAAGAAAATTATGAAAGTACTAGCGTACCCGTGCAAAATCTCTCGCATGTTAAACCCCACCCTCTTCCCTATTTTTCCATTTCTACATTAATCCGGTAATATATCTTTTTCTTCAAGATCCTTTTATCTTCCGTCACTTGTTCTATAAGTCTTCTTGCAATTGATAACAATATAATACACCAGTATCAATACAAACTATTCTTATTTAATGCTATTACTGAACAGAGAGGTACACCCGTGCAATTCAATCGCATACAATATCAAGTAATTACTTTATTTTCACATACAGTTGCAGATTCTGCACGGCTCTGAACAAGCGGGGTAAAATCGAGAAGCGTCGAACCAGCAAAAGGGTAATAACATGTTCAAAAAATCTCATCCTGTAGATTACGGTGTGAGAAATGTTTAGTTGAAGACTTTGGTCCCAAAATTTAACTTCTTAAGGCCCTAGAATGCTTCGTTTATGAGTTATTTATCTATAGAGATTTTGACAGTTTTGTCGAGTGTTGCGGGTTGCATTTGATATTAATATTTAGATGTGTTTTCAAACCAATCCTTAATACTTTTAAAATCAAATTGCAATTCCTTACGTCTCCGTGAAATTCTCTTTCTTTAGAGATCTCATTTATAAAGATTGGTTGCGTGTGAGAGCAGCAAAAGGTATCTACACAACTGAAATAATATAGGAGACGATATCTCACACTTTGAGTGTTTTAGAACATCAGGATCACAGTTAGAACATGTGTGGTGATTTAAAGGTTAAGTGATTAGGATTACTACTAAGTTTCCAAAGTTGGTGTACAAAATATTGTTGCTTTTTGTGTTTGAGGAACAGTCGTGCAAGAGAGAAATATTATTGGGGGATGAGGGAAGAATTTATTCCTGGGGAAAGTAATATATAAGCAACGCCACTAGTACTATCCCACATGATTCTCCTACCTCCCTTCAACATCGAGCTAGGGATGATAAAGAACTTTGTTAAAGCCACTGGGAAGGATGGTGGTGGCTTTATGTATTTGACTGAAATATTTCCACGGATGAGTAATGGAAAATTGAAGGAAGGAATTTTCATTGACCCACGAATCAGAAAACTCATGTTGGATAAACTATTTGAAGAAAAAGTGCGAGACATTAAGTTAAGAGCTTGAAAAATCATTTAAAAAGTTGTACATCGATTTCTCGAAAAAAAAAAAGAATTCAAGAATAAAACATTGGTTATAGAATTGTTAGAAAGCTACAAATATATGAGGTGTAGAATGTCTGTGAAAATTCACTTTCTTTACTCCAATTAAAATTTTTTTCAGAATCTTGTTAATGCTAGTGATGAACTTAGTGAACGATTTCATCAAGATATTGCTACACCGGAGAAGAGATACTAAGGACGCAAGGATCCCGCAATGATCAGAGGTTATTGTTGATTTCTTGTCAGTGAGATTAAACAGGAATACAAAACAAAGTGACATGGCGCAAAGCATTTATAAGCGAGATCATTGGTAATTCTCCTTCCAACATGTTTCTCTATCATTGCATGAATACATGTATTCCATTTTTACCTTTTTCTTATCTCATATGAAGCACGCTCATATATTTTTGTCGTAATATAACGGGAATGATAATGGAGACATTAGTATAGAATTTTGTTTATTTCAAATAATAAATATGTTCATATTTTTTTAACCCTGTGTAATAGAATTTTATATTTTTTTTTTTTAAATATTATGAAATCTTCTACTTTCATCCAGCTTGTATGAAAAAAAATGTTCCCTAGTGTAATTCTTATAAATATCTATATATCTATAATATTGAGGTGTTCTAATATGAGAAAAACATCAAATAAAACGGAGAAATGCTCATAATAATCAAAATAAGGCGCATACAATTGAGCACAAATATCTAATTACGAGAAATAATACCTTGAACGAAAGACGATCATTGACGGGGGTCACACTTCTCGGAGGTTCTCATTTGGAAAAGATATTTCAGGACTACAGTCGTTAAACGTGATAAAGGGCTGTGAGCGAATGTGCCCCAAATTAATTATTCATTTAATAGAAATACTTATATATTTATAATGTAATTTAATAATTATTTTCGATGTACCGAAACGCCGTTCAGTGGCGTTCCGCCAGAAATCAAGCACTGACTAAAGCTATGTTAAAATCAAAGAGGTTATGTTATAGTACATACGCGGTTTATTGCAAATCAACATAGCCATCGATGGATACCGCCTCCTAAGATGGATGAGTCACATTTTATGATTGGCCAGAGGGAGAAGCAGTAAGAAAAATTGGATAGAAAAAGCGATAACTCTTTGAGATACACCGCCCTGATGGGGACATTTTGTATGTATAGTTAAACACTAATAGTTTTAATTTCAATAAAGTAATAGCCATTTCCAGTCTACAAAGTTTAAGATAGAGATTTTTGCCTTAGACAAAGTCTGTTCCAAAAAAGCAGGTCGTTAAAAAAGGTCATGTACAATTTTTTTAAAAAACGAGTAGTATTCTTCTCTTATATTTTGGCTTGAAAACATTTTCTCAAAAAATGCTTCAAATGTTTTCTTCATATTTTCCACAATTTTTAGACAAAGTCTGTTCCAAAAAAGCAGGTCGTTAAAAATAATGTGAGCATGTGTGTTGTTGAGCCATTACTAGTTTTTTTAAACAAATCATTCATATTTTAAAAGTTGAAGTGCAATCCTTCACGACTCCGTGAAATTCTCTTTCTTTACAGAACCCAATCCTAAATATTGATTGCGTGTGAAAGCCTAAAAACTAATCTACACAACTGAAATAATACAGGAGATTTTTCCTCTAAAATGCTGGGTAGTCATCAGTCAGTTTGTGGGTCCTAGATAACAAAAAATTAACTGAATGTCTCTGTGCAACTGCTTTACATAAGAACCTTTACTATTTGTTGAAAACACCAGCATATTTTGTTTACTTTTTGCTGGAAATATAGACAATTTAAAGGATATTTTCAGAAACGGCTTAAGTATTTTTTCTTTAAATTTTCCTTCGGAGAGAGAGAACAGGACAATGGTCCAAGGATAATTTTCGTTCAACTGACATATTTTTCAAAAACAAAAGAATAGTAATAATGCGGGAAAGTATGCGCTGTTGTAGCACGACTGGTTAATGTTTTGGTGATATTTTGAACGAACGTTCAAGACTAGGACATGAATATTGTATCTTAGCGTATAAATTAGAGCAATTGTTTTAATTGTGTGATTATTCAAGTGAAATATAAACTTAATTATACATTCCTCATGACGGAGAGGTGATTTAAAAAAACGCACAAGAAAAAGTATTCGTTCATCTCCTTTCCTTTCTCCTTTCATCCGAACGTTCATCGGACCTGTTGTTTTTTGTCCAGGTAGTTCGTTTCAAAGTGTCTCTCTGCTCATTAAAAATTGCCAGGCTATTTTTAAGCATTCTAGAGTTGATTAACTTGCTCTCTAATAACAGCAAATACCACGGATCATCCTCCTGTCGTTTCCAGACGCGCAATGTGTAGCAGTTCGTGCGGGTGGTTGGCGCTAGTAAACCTTGTTTCAGCGGCGCGGGGGGAAGGTAGCTAAATGAAGCCGATTGCCGCAAGGGGCGCCGCCGGCGTTGGCGTTGGCGTCGGCGTCGGCGTCGGCGTCGGCGTCGGGGAAAGAGAGGGTCGTACTGCGTGGCGTCATTATCCGGTAGGATTTATTCCGCCTGAGGGCAGCCGCCTTCGACGCGACGTGCCCGCCTCCGCCTCAGCCTCCGCCCCCTCGGCTCTCTGCAACGCCGCCCCGCCGCCGCCGCTCGGGATGTCGCCCACGCTTCCCTCCCCGACCCCGCTCCGACACCCAACCGCCCACACCGCTCCGCCCAACCCGTCCTCGCCACGCCCTCTTTTAACGTCTTGCCTCGCAGCTGCTAACTCGTGTAATACATTTTGATTTGTTTTACATTTGTATATTTAATGTATTATATTAAAATTGTGTTAATAATGTATTATACTATAATTGTAAAAATTGTATTAAAATGTATTGTATTAAAATTAATATGATGTAGAATTTACAGCGATACAATTCAGCGTAGATTACAACTCTATACCAGCGTCCATTTCACGTTGAACTGGGCCATTTTCGAATATTGTTCATTGTCTCTGGACTCGCCATAAAAATATTCATTTCATATTCGCACGTCATTTTCTTTCAGCGGTAAAGCTTTCACGACAATCGATAACTCATTGAACCTGACACTTTATTTCATGACCAGGTCCCCCTTCGCCACTGTCCTTGACCACCCTGCCACGCTCCTCGTTCCGCTTCTACTCTACGCATTCTGCTCTACTGCTCCACTTCCCACCACAACCTTCCACGTTCCTCCGTGCACATTCCTGCCATCTTCACATTTTGCTACCCTTTCGTGATCCGCCATATTCTACCTCCCGGTCACAGGAGGACCTCCCGGTCACAGGCGCTGCAGTGACATCAGTTGATGCACTGAGCTACCGCTCCCGGTGGTGCGTGATGGAGGATGGTAGAATATGGCGGATCGAACCTAGGAAGGTTCGAGTCCTGACGGCGGCAGGATTATCGACACTAGTTTTTCAGCTAGGTCGAATTCAGTCGCTGTCTGGAGGAGAATTTCAGCGGCCGGCTGCTCTGATCGGTAGTTTTCCGTGCTTTCTCCGATCAACACCAGGCGAATGCCGGAGCAGTACTCTGCCAAACGGGCCACGGACCGCGCGCGATCTTTCCTTCCTCTTCCTTGTCCCATCCTCTCCCCCTTACTTGCACACACTCACTTGCACTACACTACCACATATTCCGGGAGACCGGTCGGGAGCTTAGAGCTTGTCCCGGCTGGGGTGGTGCCAGGCTGGTGGGAGAGTCCTGTTTACGGGGAAACCCCACTAGCCGACGGTAGGTCGGCGCCGGATTTCGCCATCCAGCGGGGGAAGACCACCGCCATCTCAGGAGAAAAACATGCACTACACTAACGGGAGTAATGGCCAAAGCAGTTGACGCGCCCGGAATCACGAAAAAACAAACCAAACCAATCCATCACGCACCGCTTCTCCTCTCCCCTTTGCGCCCCGCCCCGTATCCCAACGCTCTGTCACGTCCTGCTCCACGCCCCTTCCCTCTTCAACCTGTTTCCGCCCCGCTCTCATCGGGCTCCCATCGCACCGCTGTCACTCCACTCCCCTCCTGGCCTCTGGCCCCCGTGCGCAGACTCGTTTCTGCCCCCGCTCTGCCTTCGCCACGTCCCTCTCCGTTCCCCCCGCCACCGCTACTGCTTGGCCCTACCCCCGTCCCTTATTTTACCGGCTGCGATGGTTCAGGGCAAGACTTATTGCCATTGCAGCATCTCTGACCGGTAGGGTCTTGTGTCCAAGCCCCGGCAGTGGTGGCGATTGGACACTAGCTGGATGTCTAGGTCGAATTCAGTCGCTATCTGGGGCAAAAGTGTTGCAACAGCCTACTTTGATATGTAATTTCTCGTGCTTTATCCAATCAAAGACTAGTGGAGAGGTTCAAGCTTTTACCGTCTGGAGAGGTCCCTACCCGAAACAATATATTCTATCAAGCTCGCCTTCACCTCTTCTTTCGTTTTCATTATCCACTCTTGCGTTGCATACTCCCCTACTCCTCGGCATGCCACGCCTCGCTTCGCCCTGCAACGCCACACCCCTACCCACAACGCCTCTACCCACTCCACCCGTCCCCTATCTGCACGCCCCGCCCCTACCCCCATTCCGCCCCATCCATGTCGGTGCAGCCCGAGGCGAACACCACCGGGGCCAGCAGGAAGAGAGGGAATGAATGTGAGTGGACGAAGGGAAATAATCTAGCCAATCCAGGCGCATCAGTGGTTCCTAACTCATTTACATGATAGTTCTAAAATTAGTCCAGACTAAATGTATTCACGTTAGAATTGAAGCATAACATATTGATGCAATAAGCGATCTTATTTACTACAATTTCCTGTGGAATCTAGAATAGATCAGGGCCGTCAGATGGATTGGCTCAAGTCAGATCACAGTGCCCTCATTTAAATATTTAGAGAAAACGAAAAGCAAAATAATGCAATAATAAAAAATGCGAGAATTATCTTAATAAATGCGGGTAGAATCCGCAGTTTATAAATGCGCCAGGAGTAAAACCATACACACAACGACGGAACAAACAATATGAAAAATGAAGGGCGCGCGCGACTGGCGAGAGAGCAAACGGCGAGACACGACCCAGAAAACGAGTGGGCGCTGAAAAAGGAGCAACCCAGCGTAGGCGTTGAGGTCAGGAACGACGCGGAGGCGACAAGCGAAGGCGTGACGGCCGGGGCGCGGGGCGGGGCGGGGTGAAGCGGGGCGAAGTGGGGCGAAGCGGGGCGGGTGTCGGAATGGCGTATCACATCACGCAGGTCGCCCACGTCGCTGCCCCTCGCGCCGCCCGCAGCGTCGACGCTCCACGCCACGCTCGCTCCACGCCGCTCCGCGACATTAAAATAGGGAACGGGAGAACCGCCTCGCCTCGTCTCGAGTCGACGCGGGGGGGCGACGGCTTCGGAGGCGCTGGCGCTGGCGCTGGCGCTGGCGCTGGCGCTTCGCGGCGCCGGCGAAAGGACGGAAGCAATTCGGGCTTGTATTTGTAAGCTGACGGGGCGGGGCGGGGCGCACGGGAGCCGAAGGCGCGGAACGAAGTGGGGCAATGCGCCGCGGAAGCACGCGAAGAGCGGAACGGAAAAAGTGGGATGAGGAGGAGCGGGGTGACGAGAACCGGGACTAGGAGGAGCGGGACGAAGGCGGGAGCTGTGGAGGGACTTGTTCGGTGTAGGGTCGGAATTGTATGGGGTGGCGCGGCGGAGCGGGGCGAGTGGGCCGGGGCGTGGCGAGGTGTGGCGGGGCGTGGCGTAGTGGGGTGAGTGGGACGGGGCGGGGCGGGGGCGATACTGTGTGCTTCAGAGAAGACACCTGCCAATGCATCGCCTTGCTCTCTCCTGGCGCCCCTCTCGCGTCTCCCCTCGCGCGAACGCGTCTTTCTCCCTTGATGTGAGGGGATTTGCTGGCGGCTGCTTATGAAGCGGGTAATGAGCGAAATGCGTTCGTTGCTGGATGTTCCCACAGAGGGAGGGAGTTACCTGTAGGTAGCGCAACTCGCCTGGCCTTGCCCCCCACGCATTTTCAAGGTCAGTCACAAATCGCAGGGGGGCTTTATGTTGTGTCTGCTGACGAAACCTCAAGTCAATTGCTCCTATTTTGATCGTCGCGAAAATTTTGACGGAGAATAATTGGTTTTAAATTTTTATTTCGTAAAAGTCTTCGTTACTAATAATATTCATAGTTATAAATTGTGAAGCTCGCATTAAAATAGAAGCGGAAGAATGTAACCTATTATTATCATCGAATGAATCGTGAATATTCATTAATTGAATAAGAAATCGCAGGACTTCTTTTCTGAGCATAACCAAACCTGTAGGAGCCGACATACAGGGGATGAAATCTTCAGAGTGGAAAATCGAGTCAGATCAATGATAGGATGGATAAAAAAGTAAAACGTCCGAATGGTGAATGCAACACTTTCATGAGACTTTCAATTGGCTTTTTTATTTTCAAACGAAAAAAAGAAATGAAATTTTAATTTTCATGCACAAACTGCTACAATTCACTCACCCGATTGTACTATGTTGTACAAGATATTAAAGTATCAATTGTATAATATCATATATATTTTGAAAAAAAAAAGGGCACACATTCTTAGTGTCTCGCATTCCAACAAAGTGCGAATTATAATTTACTGTAAAAACCAACGTAATCAAATATCAGATACGCATATGTCAACGTCAATATCTTAATATATATTTCCTGTGACCAGGAGACGCCCTAAACATTACTTGACATCTGCAGATAAAGTAACCAACAAGGCTCAACTAGCGAGTGTTTTGCACAGTTTTATATCTTTCGACATCGTGGGTCGATGCACATTACAGTTCAAATTGGACACTTGTTTCCCGAGAAGAAAATGACGCCAAGAATTTAGCAGTAAGCATTAAATTGGTTTGTGGAAGGAAATGGTGAAATTCGTGGAACTGCGCTTCAGTGAAGGGTCAGAGCGAGTTCCAGCAGTAGCGGCTGCGGAGTGGTGGGGTGGAGAGAGGTCTGGAAAGAGAATGGGGAGAAGGCTGACATGGGGCGACGGCCTTCGTCAGGAATGGTGGGGTGGACCTTATGACGCTTTTACGTACGGCTGGCTTCTCCTTTCTATGCTTTACATTTACTGTATCAAACTACCCTTGTTAACTGTTCTTAAATGAGAAATCGGCTTGCAAATAATTGGTAACTAGATTAAAACGATAAGACAGTGATTATCTGCTCATTTCTTCCTTGTCCAATTTCCTTCTGAGATTCTATCATCAATTATTTTGTTTACGAAAATATTGTGAATTTTCCACCTTGAATCCTTTGTTTATCATAAGAAAGAGAACGACAAAAAGTGCTTGTCCTCGACTCAGAAAACCAGGCAAACAGCGGTGAAATTTGTTTCCTAAACCATTTATATGAATAAGTGCTATCTTTACTTGTACATTTTACTGTGCACTGTTTCTCTTACACTAGTTTTGCCTTTTTTCTACTTTGCCCCTGTCCTTGTATCCTTTGCACCTATCATTTTTACTGCCCTGAATTATTTTCATCTCTATTGTCTCTTTAGCATACTCTTTTCTTCAGGATTTCCAGTCTATCGCCTATTCCTATCGCTCATGTAGTCTTGCTGTCAGAGTCAGCAATGCCGCTGTCCCTGCAGTGCCTCTCACCGGATGATCCTAGGGTAGGGGTCCCGACATGGCAAGATTTTCGACACTGGCTTCATAGCTAATTTGACTTCAGCCGTTGTCTCGATGACAATTTTACCGGCCGGCTGCTTTGATCGGTAGTTTTCCGTGGTTTCTCCGACTCGTAGCAGGCAAATGTCAGAGTAGTACCGTAACAAATGGACCACGGACCGCTCGCTATTTTTCCTTCCTCTTCGTTGAACTATCCTCTTCCCCTTACACTTCAGGAGTCCAAACTGGAGCTTAGAGGTAATTCAGACTGCGGCGATACCCCAGTAGTGGAGATATCTTGAGGAGAAATCCCTCGTAACTCGAGTGCAGATTGCCGTCGGATTTCTTCCAGTGAGGAGGAACACCACCACCTCTCAGGATAAAAAGCGGAATAATGATTAGTGTCTTGTCCCAGCCCCTTGGCTTGCCCTAGCTCGCTAGCTGCACAAGTTCTTGATCAGTCCTCCCGCTCCACCGCTCCTCCTGGGCGCTGCCCTTGGCCTTGCCGCCTACCGCCTACCGCCTACCGCTACCGCCTACCGCCTACCGCCTACCGCCTACCGCCTACCGCCTACCGCCTACCGCCTACCGCCTACCGCCTCCGCCTACCGCCTACCGCCCCGCCTCCCCCCGCCGCCTACCGCTACCGCCTACCGCGTACCCCTACCGCTACCCCTCCGCCTACCCTCTCCGCTTACCCCCTATCGCCTACCGTCTGCCGACTGCCGACTCCTTTCCGGCGCCTCGGCGCTTCCGTCTTGCTGCCCTCGCGCCGCTCTGGCCCACGCCCTTCCCCCACTGGCTCCGCCTCCCCGCCTGCGCCTCAGGCACGCGTGCTCTGGCCCCGACCTCACCCTAGGATGCCCGCCCGCCCTCGGCCCTGCCCCTGGTGGTCAGCCGGCCCGTAGCGCTCGCCGCGGCCCGGAGACCATTGCGGCCGCGGAGGGAGCTTGACGGGGTCGCCACGTGGTGGATGGAGCGCTGATGTCACCCCCGCGTCGCGCCCGCCTCCAAGACTTGCTCACCCTTGGTAGCATTCCTTGTGGCGTCGTCCCCTGCCTCCTCCCGCCCCGCATCGCGCCTTGGCCCGCCACGAAGTGGTCGCGGCGCCGCGCCCTGCGCCCCTCGCCGCCCCGCGCCCGCCCCGCCCCCGCCTCGCTGTCTCGGCGCCCCGCTTCGCCCTGTCTCGCGACGCTCGCGTTGCCCGCGGCGCCCCGCCCCTCCCTTTTAACCCTGCCCGCTGCCGCGGCGCCACGCCGGGCGGTGCTGCCACCAACTTTGACCCGCAGTCGGCACTCGCATCTCAATCTCAGATATAATAAAAAGTTGGGACGAAGCGGAGACGCGGGATCGGATTGTGCAAACGCGAAAGGGGGCGGGGCTGTCGCGAAGACGAGACGGAGCGGGGGCGGGCGGAGGTGGTGGGGGATGGCGCTTCGTGCATGACCGCCCAAGGGCGACTCGCGCGTCTCGCCTTTTCTTCATTACGTAGAAAAACAGAACTTTTTTGTGGACAAGATGGGAATTATTTGCGGTCGTAAATTACGCGCGGGAGTACAACGGTAATTAAAACACGAAAAATCAAGCGGCGGCGTCGCAATTTGTAAGCGTTGCGCGGACGTGCAAACACAAATTGCGTGAAATGGAGAGCGTGTTTGTGCGCGACCGTCCCGACAAACGCTGTCGCGGTTTGGGTGTATTGTGAAGCAAAGGAAATGTCGCTGGCGGTGGTTTGGGCAGCAGCCATGTAATCGGAATAGGACTGTGAAATCGTTTAACGAATTCCCTCCCCGCTCGTGGGGATTTTAATGAACAATTCATAATGAGATAGATTTAGAGGAAATTGAGATCTAAATTTAAATGTTACTTTGAAAAGGAGGTTGTTGTATAACCTGTTTAAGAATAAGCGGTTATCTTTGGGATTTAACCAAAGGGAAAGCGAGTAAACCTGGAATCGGACACTAACAAGGCTTTTGTTATTTTAAATGAATACCTAAAACGGGCAACAACAAAACACGCACGTGAGTATATTCCGAGGTTTTGTGGAATTAATTTACGGTTTCAAATAAGTTAAATATGTTATTAAACTCTGTTCGAAAAAAGATATGCGTAATAAAATCCTCTTTCAGGTTCGCATTGTAGTCATGTGTGAATATTTTGAATTTGATCCCTGCAAAATTATGTGAAACAAATGTTATATTTTTTATTATCTCAAATCAAACTAAGGTTTTAAGCTAAGCGTAATTGACATTTTCAATTCGTCTGTAAAAGGAAAAAAAAATGAAATGATTAATCATAATATTTTTCTAAACATGTACAATTCTCTATCTATATGAGAAATATATTATTTCTTTAAGAGTTGTGAAGGGTTTTACCCTTAGAAAAACACCGTGATGAATTGACGTAAATAAGCAAACTTGGAAGCATCCCAACACAGGAAGTGTGACGAATTAATTGATTTTACATTTAGTTACCACTCTTAACAAGAGTTGTTAATGTATCAGGGCCAAAAAGTAATTTTTCTCACTTTTTTACCACCCATGATAGTAGTTGAAGCGCTCTGTAAATCTCAATCAATCAATAAATCAAAATCACCCATGGTAAATAGCTCTTCTAAAAAGCTTTGCTTCTTGTCCGCGGTGTATACAACTCTTTTTCTGTACGCTCATTTGTAATTGAGAAATTTTAAACTGAATAGAAAAATGTTAATTTGAGGGTTTCAATTTTTAAATTTTAGTGGAGATTACACTCGGTTTTCTTGGAGATGCCATTTCCTAAGAATCTGTGCGTAGGACGTGGCGTCTCCGCCAAGTAGATTCCGGCCCCAGCCACGGAAACCTACACTTTTATTGTGATAATTTTCGAAGTTGGCACCACCGCTGCCGAGAATAGCATTGCTAACAAGATTCTCCAGTGGATACGAATATTTTGGAAAATATTTTGAAGACAGATCCTAAACCAGGTGAAAGTTTGTTGGTTGAAAAATCTAAATTATTATATTATAAAGAGTGCTCTACATGTATGCATTTGAGGAAGAAGAAGAAGAAGAAGAAGAAGAAGAAGAAGAAGAAATACTCAACTATTCTGAAAGGAGATATAGTGGGGTACCTGTTTGAGAAGTTAACTTTTTATTTTTTATATATCACGCAAAGGCTAATTACACAATAAAATGCAGCATATTTGTGATGTCGTGTAAATCTAAAAAAAAATGAGAAATTTAAAAAAATCCTTTTTTCTCTACATGTTGTGTTTGAGTAATGTAAGTACTCTAGGGCTATAAAGTATATTATAACTAAGGGCTATGAAGGATTTTATCAGCTTAGATCGGTAAAGGATTACTTTATAGAAGATAAACAGTCCGAAAAAAATATATATTTAGAGGTGGCTCTACAAAAAGAGTTGAAATCAGAAGCCTCACATGCACCCCGCCTTCTACTTTACTCGTACATTGCACCTGACGTTATCATGCAGAAGTCGAAAAAGGTGGGTGAAACCCGGTTTTTAAGTATCCGTGTATATCATGTATTGAGGTGTCTGAGAGTATGATTTACAATTAAAAAAACGCTTTGAATCTCTTATTCCTCTGGAAGCTTAGCTCTTCTGGGAAACTCGTAGGGCTTTCGTACCACCATAGCGTAGATGAATCGGGTGACGGGAAAATTATAGACAGGCCCAGTCTTAAATAAATCAATAGGCATGCATAGCACATACTTTCTAGCATTATTTTTGATTTGTGAAATTCTCGAAAACGTAGAGAAAAATTAAAATTAAGAACTGCGCCATTTTAAAACGCGTCATTTGATATATCCGGGGGGGAAAATTCGATTCTTTTGAGATTTATTTATAAATTGCCTTCATTTCAAGCAAAAATTACCGAAAAAAAAAAAAAACTCACGTATTTATCGTTTGCAATCTGCCTGTTTTAGTAGATAAATTACGTGATCTGCAAACACTAATGTAAGAGTCCCTACAGCTAAAATTTGCACTATAAATTTCACGGTTTACTGTTTTTATAAACACGATGTCCCAGAGGCGAGAGCTTTTTAAGGAAATTTTTGGAGATCAGTTGTATCTTTAATGTAAATAGGTATTTACACACTTTACATCCATCTAATCTGAGTGTGCTTTGAATTTTGGTCATTTTTCTGATTCGGAATCATTACAAAGTTGTGAAGACGGCACTGCATTAAAAAATATCCGTCCAACATTCACAACATGTACTGCTTCCCATAATAACATCACTTCAGCCCATAGCACGTCACACACAGTTTTTAACTCTTTGACGTAAAATAAATAAAAAATAAAAATGAATATTGAGTGTTTAGTGTTCCGCACTCAAGATTATGAGCATATAATTGTGTGCTTGCCTGCTCAGAGAACGTTCATGTTCTTTCCGGATGGCGACTGCTAAGTCAATGGCAGATGCCTGAGACCTTCACAACTATTGACGAGCAAACTTTTGTACTCCAAAGACGAATATCAAACATTTTTCGAGTGGATGATCAAAATGTTCTCTCCATTCCCTCTATCTTAATAGTGCTGAAGATAATTCTTTTATTTATTTATTTCCTTTTCAGTATTACTGCCTTTCATGAGGAAGATAATTCTTGCTGAGATTTGCTCTTGGAATCTCTTTTAAGTTCGAAATGGGTAAGTCAAGGCGAGCAAAGGTGGAAGTTTCTCCTTTGCCAAACCGGGAATGGTGGCTCAGTGCATCAACTGATGTCATTGCAGTGCCTCTCCCGCGAGCTCCTAGGTTCGAGTCTAGGTAGCATTTTCAGTGGCGGCAGCATTTTCGACTCTAGCTTGTCAGCTAGGTCGAATTCAGTCGCTGTCGGGAGGGGAATTCTAGCAGTCCGCTGCTCTGATTGGGAGTTTTCCATGGTTTCTCCGATCAACACCAGTTGAATGCCGGAACAGTACCCTAACAAATGGGCCACGGACCGCGCGCGATCTTACCTTCCTCTTCCTCGTTCTATCCTCACCCCTTACACACACACACACACACACACTTACACTAACATGCACTACACTACCAGGCATGACGGGAGACCGGTCGGGGACTTAGAACCTGTCCTGGCTCGAGCGGTGCCCCGCTGGTGGGAGATACCTGGTTGGGGAAAACCCCGCTAGTCGACGGTAGGTCGGCACCAGATCTCGCCATCCAATGAGGGAAGATCACCGCCACCTCCGGATGAAAAACATGCACTACACTTACAGGATTAATGACCTCAGTAGTTGACGCGCCCGAAATCGGTAATCAATCAAGCGTTTGCCAAAATCACTTATTGTTCCTATGAAAATCTGTTCGAAATCGGATCGCACTTCATTAGGAAAATTGAGGGTCTCAAATTAGACGGAAAAGCATGAAACACTTCTTATCTCACTTAGCTATTTGTGTTGAATGAAGAAAATTCAAATTTTCTAATATGATTTTGAAATTTATTTCCTTAATGGTTAGTTCTTTTTTAAAAAAATAATCACTTAAAGTTTAAGTATTGATTTAATTGGGGATCTCAACGTAACGAGCATTTCACAATCCATGGCATATGATGTTAGTCGGGATATTTCAATTGCTTCTAAATCATTCTAAAAATGTGCTCTCAGACATATTCACACATAGTTCATTATACAGCTGTGCATAAATCGCCAGTGGGACAAGAATGTACAGCAAATGAATCGGATACGTTTCCTCTCTTCCTGAAAGATGGCTTTGACATACACATAACAACACTTTGAGCATGAATACTTTCTTGATTGCTATGACGCGAAGAGCAAATGTCGCTTATTTTTCTGTTTACCTTTCGTGTTTACTCCACATCGTTTGTAGTAATGCTAAAGAAAGAGCTTCGAAAATTTCCATTCCCTGAATAAACTCGACAATAATTCTCCCTGACGGTCGACTTGCACAGGTGTTGGGGAAAAAACTCGCATGTTTGTTCTTTTGTGCCACTTCAAATGACCCGGAAATATCGATCGCAATCGTTCGGCAGCGGAAAGTCGTCGGCGAAGCATTTGCGTTGCGCAAAGTCTGGGGTTTGTTCATCCAGCGCGAACGTTCCTAATGAGAAGCACTGTTTCGAGTGGGCACACAGAGGGCGGCGTCGTCAATGCGATTTGCAATCGACGCCCTCCGCTCTGTCACCAGGCAGAAGTTGCTTTTCCCTGTGTTGCGTCACTGCTCGGAAGGGAGAAGTACTGAAAAGTGCCATATTACAGTGCAGTCTACCGTAATGAATTCTCATACCAACTTAGGAAATTCGAATTTATAAATCAATTTACTGTAGGTGTTTTAACCAACGAAAAATTACATACTGTCATTCATTTTTAAAATTTCATCATTTATATCTTATTTTTTACATATATAATAGGACTGGACGAATTTAGGGCGGTTTTCTTCAAGTACGCGGACAAAAGAGCTGTGCAAATCGAACGTACAGCATGGATGTTTTCATTTATTTGTGTAATGGAGCCCTTTCCAATCTCTCAGGAATTATCTCTAAAGCTTAATCATTTTTAAATTCCTTGGCCTTACAAGTAACTGTTTCAGATCTCCTGCGCACTGAGAAACAGTCTCCGCAATCCTCAAAAAAGATCCAAGGGCCAAGTCTGGAGTAGAATTGTAGCGGTCGGCTGCTTCGCATTTGCTTATAAAATATTTAGTGCATGAAGATATTGTGTCACGTAATAAGGGTGATTAGAGAGCAGGTTGTGGTTTCTAGAAAAAGAAAATGCAGCTTTGGCGTAATTTCAACTTGTGTATGCTTTATCGCTAATGATATCGTTATGGAGAAATTCAATAATCCGATACCTCTGCTTCTCAGAGTTTCTGTGCGACTTCGTATACAATGTTAAATGAGAAGTGATGACCTACTTCATAATAAATGCAAGTGCAAATTAAACAAATGCGAATTTTGCTTATTTCTAATGTTCCTTTCTAAGGGGTTCTTTGTTTGGCGTATATTGAATGCTACTAAATCATGAAAGTTATACATATGTATGTATTTATTCGTTTATTTAATCTTAATTTACGAACTTACATATTTCTGATGAAATTGTGTTTAAAGTTCTCTTTTCTCCATTTTAACTTTGTGACAAAAACTAAAATGCCCCCTTTTTATGATTTGAAAATATGGTCACGTTAGCCGTAGCGTGCTAGTATTTGCCCAGCCTCCTCCCTCCTCCCCTCGCCGTTCCTCCCCACCCCACCCCACCCCACCCCACCCCACCCCACCCCTCCCCGCCCCGCCCCGTTCGTCACCGCTCTTCGCCGAGGGATCGGCGCTGCATGATGCATCGTGGCCGTGGAATTCGGGCGTGGCGGCACCTCATCGCAACCACTTCTGAGGTCGCTCCCTCGCCTTCATTCGCGCGACTTGGAGTTTGACGCGTCGGGCGCGCGGAGCAGCGCGGCCGCAGCAGGTTCTCCAAATTACCGCCAGAGCGCACAGCCAGCGCCGCATGTCCACGCCTCATCTTTCCTCTCAGCCGTCAGCCGCTCCAGGAGGAGGTCAGTTTCGCATGAATCGCGCAGGCTACATGCGCTATCCGCAGGTAGTGTTGCTGCACCATGCAGAAACACCAGCAGCAATTTTAAATTTGAGAATCTTCAGGTATCTCCTGGAGAGATTTCATGTTAAATACGCTAGGCCCACGTCTCTTCCCACCACTAGATGGTTAGTGTGTTATATTCTTCCATTCTAGCATTATACAACTTGTAAGAGAGGATCCTATGTTCTCCTGAGTCCTCTACAACTTTTTACATAAGTCATGTGTTGTTAGTCTTTCCGAAAAATCTTCTTATTTTATTTTCTCTTTTGTACATAGAGTTCCTATCTGAGTTTACAATATATACTTTTTATTTGACCCTTAATATCTATGTAAATCATGGAAAACTTTTTGGTAATAATAACAAGACTTAATCATTAAATAGTCCTGGTGTAATATTTTGTTTGATATCAGTTTTGAGTTTTGGGAAATTTGATGAATTGATGTTTTCTGTAAATAACATACGACAGCATTGAAACTCAAGGACTGGCACGCAATCACTGCAATATAACTTTCATTTGCCGAATCTATGAACACAGGAACTGCCACTTGAACAGAGAATTCATGTGAAGACACTTCTAGAGCGTGCCTAGAGTAAAAAGTATTCCAAGAAAAAATAATGAATTGTATTAATTGTACAATTTGACACCAGTTCACATACTAGAGGGATAAAAACAATTTTAATTCAAATAATTATCTACGACGACTAAATATGTTTTATTGATTGATTGAATGAATGATTGATTACGGAGAATTTATCATAAAAAGTTAACTAAATTAGTAATTTACATTTTTTCATTTATTTATAGTCGCATTGACTGCTGGGTCATTAGCGACTTTAGTTACTTTTTACTGTTGCATATTACATTTGTGCTTTACAATATGTTACTTATATATACAGAGAGTTTTATTATAATGTTATATACAGTTTACTTTTTGACACATTAAACTTGAAAAGGATTTACTACTATTTCCTATAAAGCGTTTAAAACATCAATTTTAAAAAAGTTCATAACATCGTACACACTTTCAATGTCGTCCAAACTGTTCTTGATGTTCTTAGGCAATCCAGTTCTTTCATATTGGTAATCATTACACTCTGTTAATTTGTGGAAAATAGAGATTGCAGTTCCACATTTGGGGCACCTGTTCACTGGTGTTTTTGACATGAGATGAGAGAGTGTTATGTTGGAGTGACCTATCCTTAATCTGGTCAATATACATTGAATTTTCCTGTTCTTGATGTACGGTTGATACTCTCACACATTATTACGGATCAAGTGTAGCTTTGACCTCGACTTTTTCCAGATGTTCCATTTTTTCCATATGTATTGATTTTGTATCCCTTTTTTGTTCTTCTACCGTAATTGGCTCTTTTGTATAATCGATTCCTTGGGAAATGGCTTTTTTGCTGATGAATCTGCTGCTTCATTTCCTAATATCCCTTGATGAGCGGGAACCCATGCCAAAGTTATTTTGATACTACAGTCCATCAAATGTAGTTTTCTTTGTATTAATTGTATTCTTGAATTTTTGTTCCCAAGAGTCTTTAAGGCATCTAAAGTTCATTGGGAATCAGTAAATGTTATGGTTAAGATTAAGTTTCAAATTGGTGATTAGATCTATAGCTTTATCTGTAGAGAAGGATTCACAGGAAAATATTGAAAACGAATCTAGCAATTTGAAGATATGTTCTTGGTCTTTAAAGATGATGGCAAACCCTTTTTTCATCTACCACTGATCCATCTGTATGTATGTGGGGTAGTTTATATAATTAAGCAATAATTCTCTAAATAAGCTTTTGTACACAATGTTAGGAGTGTTGTCTTTGCCATACGTTTCATTCAGAATGTGGTCATCAATTATAAATTTGAATTCCCACCTTGATGTAACTGGGTGGATTTGAAGTGGCATTGAGACATTCTCTTAAAGTGACAATTCGTTCTTAATAGTGCTTATTCTGTATAGTACAGATATTGGTAGGTTATTGAAATGCTGTTGCAGTTCATTTGATAGTGATATTTTCTCATGGTGCATAAGATTATTTTGAAGACAGATGGTTGATGAAGCATATTTAAGGTTTAGAAGTTCTCTTCTATGGTAATCTTCTAAAACAATTGCTAATCTTATGAAGTTGTTGTATAGAATTAGTAAAGTTGATGGGTTTTGGCATATATTGTACTCCATAATCAATTTTCGCTCTAATAAATTGTCTGCATGTATTCATTAGGATGTCTTGGTTAGCTCCCCAATTTTTGAAACATAAGCTTTGAGGGTGTTGACACGTTGCTTGTACTGAATGACTAGGTTTCTTAGGTGGTTTCCATGATAATTTGGTATTAAAAATAAGACCCAGGTTTTCATTTCTTTACATGTTTAGTTCTTTGTTTCCTAGGAAAAGTTTGGGTTCAGAGAATGCTCTAGAGTTTTCTGCCAGTATTATGTACATTGATTTGGTTGACGAAAATTTGAATCCTAATATTACATAAGCTTATAAGTCTGTTTAAGCCATCTTGGAGAACTTCAATCATTGACATTGTTCTTCCAACACATACAAGGGTGATATATCTGCAAAGTCGTATTTTGATTGTTTGGTAAGTAAATCATATGCTTAATGGTTATGAGAAAAGGGGACACTTATGACGGATTCCGTTTTGAATTACTTTGGGTTTTGAAAGATGGTCTTGAACTCGTACTTTATATCTGTTATTTAAAAAATTATATATAAAATGTAATATATGTCCCTTGCGTCATATTTCAATGGGCGTTTTTATGACGCGGTGCTTCCAAATCATATCATAAGCTTTTTCGATAGCTAGGGAAACTAATTTACATTTGATTAGTGCTCAGTTGGTTACTTTCCAACTTTTTCAATTGCTCATTCTCTTTACACATAAACTTCATTATTCATTAAATTTTAGTTTTCACTTCCCATTTGATTTTCTCGCTACGGAGTAGAGAGAAAGTTACGTAATAATGCGCGAAAAACGCTGAATTTTTGGCAGAAAAATTCTTATTGGCGGGCCCCGGAAATGAAAAAGTGGATAAATCCAGTTGCTAAGAAAATCCTCTAATACGTGGTGTAACCAGAGTCAATGTTTTGTTGGTCCTTGATAGCGAAAAATCGATCGACGGCAGAACGGGTAGTTGTCTGTCTGGAACAACGCTAGCGGCTAAAACGTTCAGCAAATCGATCTGGCTGATATCACGGCCCCTTGAATTTGAAACCGATATTTTAATTTTGGGGGATACTTTGAAGCCCCTGGGACACTTTCAAAAAATGGCTCCATCGTTTTTGATTAAATATTGTTGTTGGATAATGTAAAGCTCGGTTAAGAAAATGGTGAAGATCTCATGTTCGTAGAAATCCATGATTTCATAAAAATTTCAAACGTTCAACATTATTTCGTTGTCTTCCTACAACTACAATTATGAAGAAGAGATTTTTTCCTTAATGACATTTGTTCCTTAAAGATAGATTTTGAAATAAGGTCACGTAAACTTTTCGAAAATTTGAGCACTTTTCGCGTAATTTTGCGTGAAAGTACGTGCTGCTTTAACACCACTTGTTTCTTCTTGTTTTTTTCTGGTTTATTATATAAAATGAAACAATGTGAAAGTTCTAATTTACAAAGTCCGCTCAGGTATTTAAACTTTGCAGTAATGCATTTTATTATACTGAAGAACTATATACTGATGGCGTAATCATTTATTGTTTTTGTGACCGGTAGAGGTGGCTCAGGGCATTAACTAATGCCACTGCTATGTCTGTGACCGTGAGGTCCTAGAGTTCGAGTCCTCCCGACGGTGGCAGGATTTTTGGCACTAGCCAGATAGCTAGGTTGAGTTCTGTCACTGCCTAGAGGAGAATTCTAGCGGCCAGCTGCTCTAATAGATTTTCTCAATTTCTCAGATAAATTCCAGGCGAATGCCGGAGCAGTACCCTCCCAAATAGGCCACGGATGGCGTGCAAACTTTCCTTCCTCTTCCTTGTATCCTCACCCCCTTACACACACTTACCTTACATGGACTACTCTACCACACATGCCGGTAGAGCGGTCGGGAGCTTAGAACTTGTCCCGGCTGAGGCAGTGCCCCGCTGGTGAGAGATACTTGGAGAAAACTCCGCTAGCCGACGGTAGATCGGTGCCGGATCTCGCCATCCAGCGGGGCAAGATCAGCGCCATCTCCCGAGCAAAAACGTGCTCTACACTTACGGGACTAATGGCCTTGGTAGTTGTCGCGACGATGTTCCGCGTAATATTTATACGCATCATCAGGTATAAAAAATAATAATTTTTTGATATAAAATGAGAAACAAATTTTAATGATATTGCTTGGAATTAAAGTATTAAACATCAAAACACGTGATAATCTGAGATGAAATAATGAAAAAAAAAAGTAAATAATATGTAGTATGTACAAAATAGATATAAAGAGATGCGGGATAACTAACCAATACACGTTAAATTAAGAAATAAATTTAAAAATGAAAAGGATTAATCCATGATACAATATTCGGGATCAGGGAGGTATCTACCACAATAGCAGGGTAGATCGCGGATATTTGATCATGGATTACCACAAAATCTCCGCCGCCACCACAGAAGGATTAATCCAAGTAATACTACATTATAACATTAGGTAACCGTTTCCAATAATACGAAAAAATGCTTGGGTAGCAAACTTGTTACAATTTGAAACGATATTATCTTCTAAGATGTTAATTTCCACTGCAGAAAAATAATCTGAAGTACCTGATTTGGGAGTTTCATTATTTTTGTATTGTTATCGATTGCATGCCAGTAAGCAAGCAAAGACAACTATTTTTGTACGTGATGAAAGAAATGTAATCGTGGATATAAAAAACACTGTAGAGAGCTTGTTTTAAATTAGCACTTGGCAAAGTTATGGCAGATCCTCCATTTCCCTGAGAAGCGCTTTAAATTTCTCCACATTATTAAAATTTATAATACGAATATTCGTGAAGACTGTTTTGTTAAAATATTTAACTTCGTCTGTACGTTCATTAAATATTTGGTTCGTAAATTAATTCCTCTGCTTCGGTGTGTAATAAATCCCCAGTCTGACACCTCATTCCCGCACTTTACCTCTCGCGACTCGCCTTCCGTCTTGAGGCTGCGCACTTGGCCTCTTCACTACGCACTCTGCGTACACCAGGTCCTATTCCAACACGCCTGGTGCGTGAACCCGTCTTGACTTAGGCAAACGTCCGCCCACAACAGCACGCCTCACGTCCCTCCCCCTGGGCCGCCCAGCGCACTCGTGACCTCGGCCTCAGGTCGAGCGTTTAACATCACCCACCCTAGGCACTCTTCCGCACTCTTACTCTCCCCTCACTCTTGCTCACTCATTCTCCCAGTCTCACATTCACTATCCCACAATCTCACACTCTCACTATTCCTGTCACAATCTCTTATTCTCAAATACTCATTTTTATAGTCTCCCTCATCTCACTCTCATTCTTAGAAACTCATTCGCATAATCACCTTCACACTTTTACAATCTCTCACTCACAAACTGACACTCTCACTCAGAACATCACTCACTATAAGTAGCTCCATTTCATTCACTCTCAGGATTTTACTCCCATTCACAATCTCACTGACACTCGATTAGAACTTTATTCTCCCTCTTACTACGACTCTCACTCACATCTCACACTCACGCTCGCTATGACTGGGGGACTTTCACACTCAGTCTGTGCCTCGCGCTCTCAGACTCACTCTCAGGGCACAAATTCCCCGCACCGACGCAAGGCAGCGATCCCAACGATCCCGCTCGCACGCTGCGTCGACGAGATGAACACGTCTTACGCGCTGGTGCAAACTTTTCGCGTCTATGTAATGAACCTCGCGTCAACGCTACTCTCACGGCACCCATGACCCACGTTCGCTACGCTCTTCGCACCCAAGCCGCACCCCGCACCCCGCACCCCGCACCCCGCGCCCCGCGCCCGCGCCCCGCGCCCCGCGCCCCGCGCCCGCGCCCCGCGCCCCGCGCCCGCGCCCCGCGCCCCGCGCCCGCGCCCGCGCCCCGCGCCCGCGCCCCGCGCCCCGCGCCCGCGCCCCGCGGCCGCCGCCCGCGCCCGCGCCACGTGCCACGCGCCACGCGCCACGCGCCACGCGCCTCGCGCCTCGCGCCTCGCGCCGCGCGCCTCGCGCTGCGCGCCCACTCCCGCTCCCGCGCCGCGCCTTGCGCCCGCGCCCCGCCCCGACACCGCGCCCCGCGCCCATGCCGCGCGCCCCGCGCCCGCGCCCCGCGCCCCGACCCCGACCCCGCGCCCGCGCCCGCGCCCATGCCGCGCGTCCCCGCGCCCCGGGCCCCGTGGCCCCGCGCCCTGGCGCCCCCGCGCCCCGCGCACCCCGCACCCTGAGCCCCGCACCTCACGCCCACGCCCGCGACGGCTATAGAAGAAGATGAAGGAAATTTATGTGCTGATAAGACGACAGCTGTCGGACATGCTCAAGCCGAACAAACCGGTCGGGGAGGGAGATTTACGTCAAATGACCCCATATAATATGTTATCTGTGCTTGTCAAGAGATAACGTGCAGCTGTATAGCGAGTCATATTTTAGCAGTTAATTAAAACAGAAATTAATTGAAGATCTGCATGTTCGTGAGGTGCACAAATTTGCTACACTGAGAGAAAAGGATTTGAATACCATATAAAAATGGTTTGGTTGGAGTTAGGTTTGATGCAGTGTACAAATAATATTTCTGGCACTCCAAAGAAATAATTCACATCCAAAACATTTAGAAACCTACGAAATAATGTGATTGTATAGCTTGAATAGTTTATTAAATGTTCAGGATCACGTAAAATGTGCTAATTCAAAATGTGAACCAGGGCTTAAAACTTTCTAATTTTTTAATGTATAATTATAAATGAAAAAGTGTTAAAATATTTTGTACATACAAGAATTTGAATGGAAAACATTCCCGTACTTCAATTGACATACCCGTACTTCACATAACCGTATTTACATACCCATACTTCAATTGACAAGCATGACTATTATGACGTTCGATAAAAAATATCAACGTTTCAGTATTAAATCGTTTGAAGAAAACAAATATCGGATTGGATTAAAAAATCACTCATTAAAAATGCATTCTTTCTATGTATATTAATGGCATTTCTAATCAGTTTTGTTCTTCTGAATGTCATAATATAATGACAATACCTTGATTTACATCCTTTAATATCATTTGGGGTAAAACGATGTTTGATGGCCATTTCAAATATTTATATTGGGTCGTATTGCCGAAGTACGATAGGAAAAAATGTATTAATGTTAACAGTTGAAGAGCTAAATTTCTGATTGTCGAGTTGTGAATTTTCTTTACAATCCTACATTTTCTTCTCATTTATATTGTCTTGTTATATTGTCATTGAAGTCTGTTCGATGTGTCAAACCTTACCTCAATGTGTCGAAAAAGTGGGGAAAAATATAATTAAAAATTGTGTATATGCTCAAATAACACGGAGAAACAATGATGCACATCTGTTATCTATAGGAAAAATGTATTACATATGTTTTAAAATCAGTAAGATTCCTTAAGTGCGAAGATTGCCTAAGTATAGATTTCCTAAGGGAAAACCAATACTCGGTGTTACTTTAATACGCTAAGAACTGATTAGTGATTAAAGGCGAATCTAATTTTTTAGAATTACAAAAATGTTTGCGTTATTTGTGAACAGTATTGGGGAATACAAGCTTTTGAATTTTCTTGAAGCCTGAATTCAGTTTTATGTAAGGTGACCAAACTTTAAAAAAAGCAAACTTTGTGACTTTTTCTTGACTAACCAATGGGACACACGTACATAACAAATAACTACATTATTTGTTTCATTTGCTCTTTTATTAATTATAAATTTGGCCAGCATTCAATTAAGATTTCTTGCTTAAGTGGCACAGAAACTCCAGAAGCAGAAAGTGCGAATTATTGAATATCTGGGTAAACAACAGCGAAAGAGCATTCACAAGCACGATGACGCGATAGTTCATTTTCCCTTCTTCGAACCACCACTGAATTTGGTGGTTGATTTGAATTTGGTGGGTGATTGAAACCACCCTTCTTGATTTCAATATTGTGTGAAACCCTTTTATGTTGTACATGAGCGTACGTGCTTGATTTTTTTATAAAATAATGCAAACCCAACGGAATACATTATGATAAATTTAAAATTGTTGACGGCAATTCATGCCGATTAGTCATATTCACAAAAACCGTACCTTCTTGCGTCCCGTTTCCCTTGCTAATAACATGGGACAGGCACTCGAAAAAGAGACGTTTGGTCACAGTTTTATAGCTTCTTTTGTGACACGATCATGTAATATTTTTTATTTTAACGAAAATTTCACAATTTAAAGGATATTTTACAATTTCTCTTGAATAGAGTATTAAAAACACAAATAGACAAATAAAGAAATGCATAAGTAATGATGTTGGATAGAAATGAGAGATCATTCTGTTTCATTGCAGATGCTTGTCATCAAATGCTGTTACCTGCTATTCAGGTAGATGTAATATCGCATAGACTTCCGAAGCAAATTAACATCTTCAATAATTCGAATTAAACGTCTGTCGAGGCGATTCGGAGGCGGAAATTCGCGTGATTTGATTGAGATGAGAAATGAAGTATAAGATATTGCCAAACTTAATTTTAATCAAGTTAACTTAAATATTAGATAAATATTTAAATATTTTCCTCTATTCACCACTTTTAATTTTTTTCCCCTTCGCATATCGATGTTTTACAGTGATATGTTTCGATGACATATCATATCAAAGCAATAAGCTGTAATCAGCGTCCCGCAGGAGAACGAAAATTTTAGAACAGTCTCGAATGATCCACAACTTTCTGGAACAGCCTCGAAGGTTCCGAGCTGTCCGAAATGGGACCCAAAAGTTTCGAACGGTCCCGAACGGTCCCAACAGGTTTCGTACAATCACGAACTTTCAACCCAGCACCACTTCTGGGGTAATAATCTTGGCGGGTACTCACCTCTGTGCGGATGAACTCCTGCAGGGAGCCCACAGCGTCGCGCACAGTCAGGTTGGAGTGCGGCCTCAGCAGCGCCTCGTCTGTCTCGCTGTAGCCCAGGAACAGGAAGACGCCTTGCGGCAGGTGGTAGCTGTCTGCAAGGCGGAGGGAAACAAAAGCCCGTTAACACCAACTTTTGATTGGCAGGGAGAGCAAATTATGGCACCGAACACTTAAAAACCTGCCAATTTATTAAAAACGCTAATGGTTTGAGATAAATACTCGTATTAATGTTAAAATATTTTTATACAAATAGAAATTCACTAAAAACACAGAATTCAATTGTTTTGATTTTTATCAGTTGTTTAGGAGTTTCAATATTCATCTTTATCCCAATCCATGGAATACGAATCTCCACCGCTCTAAGCTGAAGCGTGAATTCAGCATATTGTTCTTAACACTAGATAATGGAACAGTTTCTTCTATGTTTTGTATTCATTCATGGGAATTACATATAATTACGTATAATTTCATGGAGTACGAAGAACGGCAAACATTGTCAGCAGAAAAATAAACGTATTATGGTAATATATTATCAAAAAGCTTTAAAACATTGTTTGTAATTGTAGATCTCTTTAAAAACGGCATATTCTGTACAATTGATTCTTGAAGTAATGTGATAAAAACGCTAATTAACACATAACAAAGAACTGGTGACGTTTGGATATGCTAATGCATACTCGGGTCAATAGGAATAAATGTTACAAATTTCTAAGGCGTATAATGATCGACGTTGATCACTAGGGGCGTATTTTAATGCAATGTCATTTTTTCTTTTGACTTTAGAACATTATCTTTTAGTATCGGCATTAATTTTATGTTATGACAAAAGAAATTTTTGTCATAACATAAAATACTTTTTAAATACTATATTTTGCGTTTATCGTCGATTTCGAAAAAAAGTCGTTTTACTTTTTCTGCCATTTTTTGCTGATTTCATCTTTTCAATATCATTTGAATGGTACTTGCTTCAAATAATATTTACGAGATGCAACAATTGTTCTCTATAGTATTCCTGTGAACCCTATTCGATTTCTCCACTGAGAAATTGCATGGTCAGACGCAGCGAGTATGTAAGGTTCCTGTGACGCCTATCGCCATTGTGGTTCGGTGAATTTCGGGATAAAGATAGTTTTCTTGAAAAAGTACAATCTATAAATTTAAAAAAATAAGGTATTTTGCCATGGCTTCGTTTAGAGCTTCTACTGAACCGATTGTAGTATTTTTTCCTTTAAATGAAAGAACGTGATCTCTAGATGTGTTATCAGATACTGTTAGTGTTGATTCACAAACATTTACGGTGTAAATTAATTAATTAAATCATTCTTTAATAGTACGCTTATGAATAGTTAATTGTTTTCTTCCAAAGCTGCTTCATGGTGGCGCTGCTTGATGTTTTGTTTTGATTGTTGAGATTTGTTTACAATTCGTCAAGGTTTTGTTTCAGTGTAATAATTGCATTGTGGCGTTGATAGCTGGATGTATTTGCTTTTGTGGTGTATTTTGTAGAGAACATTCGGACAGTGGGTTTGCTCGGTTGTACTTAAGAAGTGAAGTTGTACACAGGTTATGTCGATGTTGCCCACGCGCCCCAAAAGACGCAAACGTACATTAAGTGGACGCAGGGAAAGAGAAAGTCAGCGTAGATGTCGTGTGAGTGAGGTCATTTCGTTCTCTGTTGGGTCGTTGTCCATGAAATGTCAGTTTTGTTCTGCTTTGCAATTCCCATGTGAGAGAAATTCTGCAAACGAGTTTACTCTGTGTTGCTTAAATGGGAAAATAAGTTTACCTTCGAGCAATATGCCAGAGGAAATCAAAGTTGTTTATAGATGATGACATCAAAAAACTTTAGAAATAATATTCGTCAGTATAATAGTGCTCTTTCTTTTGTGTCATTTGGGGCCGATATTGCATTGCCACCTGGTCATGGGCCATACATGTTCAAAAGTTTGGAAACTCCACATCACAAAATATCTTCGTTATACTCTGAAGATCCAAACAATGCAACATATTGTGAACATTAGTCTGGGCACAGTATTTTACATTTATCTGAGATCTCACCGTCATATTTTGACGGGTTCTCACTAGTCCAAATAAAGTTTCGAAGCTACGTTCACTTGAACGAAAGGATGAGGCCTCGATTACTTCAATAACATAACCAACAGCTTGAGTTGCTCATCTGAACTGGTTTTGATCGAATTTTTTACGTCATTTTTCTTTGCTTTTAGAGCATTTTAAAAACCTTTTAAGAGTATTTTATTGATCATTTTGGCGATGTTTTAGGTCATCAAAATCCCCCCATTGATCACCTTTCGGCAATAAATATTTTGTGATAAATCTCATATAATAAAGTGTGACATTTGCCTTTATTTAGTAGGTAACGTATCGTGCACTGGTATTCCGCAAAGATAATTTCGCGTACCGGCGGTTCTCCGTTCCCTAGAGCCCATTTCTCTCAAGTAGATGGGCTCGCGAATGTTTGAGGGTTCGCATAAATTGGGTTAGCATGTATGGTTAAGGTCTAAATTAGGCTCTAGTATAACTTGAAATACCGTAAAGGACTGTTTTATTAGTATTCTTTATGTACTGTCATAAATGAGCAGATTTTCCTGCTATAAGCCACTAGTTATATTGAAATTAGTTGGTCAACATTTATATTAAAATAAACTATCGTAGTTAAAAATAATAATTTTTATAGTATTTTAAACAATATAACATTGTCTTTAAAAAATCGACTGCGGCATATCCAGTCGTAAGTCTTAGTAATGCTCTGCTAATGCGTTAATACCCTCCCATTGAGGTGCCCCGTCTCGCCGACTCCATTATGTGCCTTGGACCTCACGCCGAGGCGGTCGTACCCGAAATGCAATTCATCCGAATTCATTTGAATTCAATTGCATTAGGTTTCGCTTAATTTTAAGTGGCGTGGAGTAGGCCCTCAGCAATTCCGTCTGACCTCTTAATTTGAAATTCTCTGAAGGACTTCTGAAATGGTGGCCATATAAATGTTTGGACCTCATCTTATACACTGAACATCTACGACATGGTATCGCTGGATTTACATCACCTACGAAAGAAGACGCGTTAAAAAGTACCGGATTGGAAACGATGCTGTCCCGAATTTTGTTCGGATTATCCGAAATTTCGGATTTGCGGGGTTCTACTGTATTTCATATGACTTGTCATCGTATCTGATCGAAGTCCTTTTCTACGCAGAAAATATTCTTTCATCAAATTATTCCGTCTTAAATAAATTCTACAGAAATTGCTATTTACGTTTCTCGTTCATTATGATTTTTTTGAAAATACATCTTTTGGGAATAAAGTATCAATAAATACAAAAGCACCAGAATATTCCAATAAATTCATTTGAATATTTCTGTAAAAAATAATTTATTCTCTAAATAAGTTAATTGTACTTATTACTTTCTCTTGATGTCAAAAATGCCTGTCAAAAATTAAATATCTTTGTGATTTTAGTGCAGTTCACTGTACTCACTAAATCATCTGTACGCCGACAGAAAGTTAAATTTTTATAATAAAATTATTTTTAATAACGACTCAAAACTAGTATATTAATACTGAAAATTTCTGTGAATTTTTCATAAGCGTTTTGTGAGAGATACTTCATCCATATTTCTAGAATCGAATTGCGCGAAAAGTCGGGAAAAAATTGAATTGTACAAGTTTGATATTAACAGGACGCCTTACAAGTAAACACTGAAGAGAATTCAATTTGCTCTAGAGACAATGCCATGGTTTTAACCCTGTTGAAGATAGACAAAAAGCCCACTTTTCTTTAAAACGAGTAATGAAAAGTGTACTATTTTACTAAATAGTTTTCAGGAGATGCTCAAGAACGAAAATGCTGAGAGAATTTAATAATAACATAATTCATATTTCAAGAGCTCAAAGAGAGGCTTGGGCGCAACGGGCTGTGAGTATGCAACGACCCGAGATATCATTTCGCAACAAGAGACAATTCAAGAACTGGGGTTATGAACGAAATCTCTCTTTGTTCTGATAATTAGGTTTGTGCTCCGCGTCTACACCGGTTCCCTACCCGCGTCTCGCCTTCCTCATTCCGCTCTTTCCCCTCCCCCCTTCCACCTCCACCCTCTCCCCCGCCTCCCACCCTCACTCCCAGCCCTCTCGGGAAGCGCCGCCATTTTCCCGTTCTCTTGCTTCCTTCCTCTCTCCCGCCCTGGCCCTTCCCCGGTGTCGGGTTACCCCTTGCTCTGTCGCGCTACCCGCACTCCCTTGTCTATTCCATTCTAGGCCCAATTCTCACGCTTGTTCCCGCTCCCACTCTGCGTCGCCGTTGGAAGTGTTGCGAGCAAAAGCTGCTGCCCAGCGCCCGCAGCATCATGGTGGGCTGATGATCTCGTCTGCCCCCCTGGACCTGCGCTCGAGGGCTCGGGGCCTCCGCGCCGTGCCGTGGCCGTCGCGCCCTCGCGCAGGACTGAGCGTCCCTGCCCCGCCACAGTCCCTAGCCACGCCTTCGGGCCCTCCCGTCCCTAGCCGGGCCGCCCTCGATGCTCGACAAACAGCAATTGCCTCGACCCACTTCACAATAGTGAATAGGCTGGAGGGGGCGGGGCTGCAGAGGGGGCGGAGTGTGGGCGGGAGCCGAGGTGGAAGCGGCGGCGGGGTCGTCTCCACGTGGCCCAATATTTCCTAATAGCGTTAATAGTAAATGAGTTACAATTACAGGGTGTCCACTCAAGATCTGTGCGTTCATGGCGCTTCGGGCCATCGGCGGAAGGGGCTCTACATTGCGCGACCGGCAGAGTTAGCTCAGATCCAGGATTGCCGCTGTTTCTGCAGAGACTTTGACCAAGACGTCGTAAGATTCGAGTCCCAAATGTGGCGTTGCCCTCAGGAGCGGGATAGCTAGATTGAATTCATTCCTGTCTGGAGGAGAATTCTAGAGCCCGACTGGTGTGTCGGTACATTTCCGTGGTTGCTCTGATTAATACCGGATGATTGCCGGAAAAGAACTCTTAACAAGCGGATCACGGACCACGTGCGATCTTCCCTTCCTCTTCCTCGTCCTATCTTCTCCCCTTAGACACACACTTCCATTTACTACACGACCGCCCTTGTCGGAAGACCACGGGAGCTTGGATCTTGTTTCCACTAGGACTATGCCCCGCTGGAGAAATATCTGAAAAAGCAGATTTGCCATTCGCCGAAGTATAGGTCGGCGCCGGATCTCACCATCCAGTGAAGGAGGTACGCCGCCATCTCACGGGATAAAATATTCACTACACCAACAGAACCAATGGCCATAGCAACGGACGTGTCCGGAAACAGGAGTCGATTTATCCGTCGATATTGAACGCGCCCCGGCCCTGCTGAACCACGCGGTTTAAAACAATTGACTTCACAGGAGAGTTGCAAATGCTCCCCGTCTTCTTCTATGCACTTCTGGCCCAAGAGCGACGCTCATTTTTTCAATTCTGGTGTCTGTGTTAGAAATGTCTCTCAATTTAATAAATTTCCTGAGACACAAAGAAGGTAATAATGGGAGTGTAAATATAAGCGCAGATAAGTATTTTGGAATTTTAAATTAAGATTTGGTGCAGAATAATTGTTCTGGTAGAAACAGAAATATTACACTCGTGACGCATCTCCTTTTTAAAAGTATTTCATCTCGTTCAACAGGCTTTGTCCTTCGTGGAAGTTAATTATACAGTACATAGTTATTAGCATATTGGGAATGGCTGTCTATACTCAGTGGTTTTTATAACTCGGAAGAACGTAAACATTTTGTTCAAGTAAATGAAGTGAGGTTGAAGACTGTTCGTGATGCATCTTTTGTTATTTGAGAAAGACACAATGGCTACTACGGTGATTGCAAAGTACCAGAGACATGATATCGTGGCCAAATAATTGAGTATTCAGTGTTGACGAGCTATTGGTAGATATAAATATTTCGTAGAATGTGTTAATCATCAATTTTGATTCAAAATTATCATATTTTCACGATATAAGAATATAAAGGTACTTTCACAACAAAGAAGTGCTTGCCACTGATTTTCTTAAGGAAACAGTGTTAGCTATAAAAGCGCAAAGGTACCTTACGTTTTCTTGGAAGTATATATTTGCAAGTTCATTTTCAAAATTTAATTTTAATTTCCATTTCAATGATGAATTACTTTCAGGTTAATTTTGAATTCGGAATATTTTATATCCGAACTGTAATTAAGTAGAATGTTAAAATTAAAATTAATTAAAATGTGTTAATTTACAAATAAAATACCAGATACGCCCGAATGAACAGTTGCTTAGATCGAGTGTATTTTTAAGGCATATTAAATAAGTTACGAAATCATTTCAAGATAAATAAGTATCAAAGTTGTAAATGTCTGTACAGTGCAACCATTCTCCAGTATCTGTATCCCTGATCGACCAATTTCAGAAACACTAGTCATGGTTACAATGTAACCAACAGAAGAAACAATTCTACCGCACTTCCAGTAATAAATATTTGAACGATGTTTTGATCTCGTGATATCCGACTTGGATGCCTTACAAGTGAAACGTAGGGCTTCTGCTCGTTCTGGAACGGGTCGGCGGGTCCGGGACGTTGTGCGTTAGGGGCGGGCACTCGCATCCCAGTCCCCCGGCCCCGAGCGCGGACCGACCTTCACCTCCCCGCACCCGGCCTCCACCTCCCGCCTGCCCACCCACGCCCCGCGTCCCGGCCGGCGGCTGGCGCCCGCTGTCGGGCCAATTACGGTAATGAACTTGATGGAAAAGCGAGAGGCGGCGCGAGCCGGCAGACGCGGATCCGGTGAGCGGCCGCCGCCGGCGATTTAATTATCATGATGATCGTTATTATCATCATTTATCAATTATTTTTTTATAATTAAAGAGTTGTGTGTAGGTATTGCGCAGGTTTGTTTGGTACCTCTGATGGGCGCCCGCGGGAAAATCACGTCCAGGGTTTACGGCATCGCAGCGGAATGCACGGAGCTCCCGTAAATTAAGAAAAGCTGTTTACAAACAATTGAATGGGTTTGTTTTTCTGAAATACAGTAATTAATCAGATTTTTTGGAGTTTACATCACTTACTAAAAGAGTGGTTACTAGTTTTTAATATCTAACGCCTACTTGCAAGACTTTGGTCTACGTTAGTACCTCAATACTTAGACGAGTAAATTATGAAACGAGAGATGCGACAAACGTAGATTGAGATTTACTTTGAGGTGTTTACCTTGCATTGTCTTTCCGCTCTTACGCTTAAAAAAATCCTTATTTTTGTTTAGATATTATAGATAGTAATTTCTGACGGAAGATATAATAATTACATTTATTATTATTATTATTATTATTATTATTATTATTATTATTATTATTATGTAAGTCGATTTTTACAGTTATCTTTTTTATTAATTTGCATAGTACCTTGTTCATAAATTTAAGTCAATCTGAAATATTCTCATTCACTTTATTTGTGCATTTATTTTACTAGGGAATAGTAATGAGGGAAAGTGAGAAAAAAGGTAGAAAAAGGACAGGAAACGAATAGTTATAAAACATATACTCTAAATGAAATAAAATGTGAGAAAGAGACGGAGCACTTATTGTGAAGCGAAACATTCTCAGAAAACCTTTCGCGTCAGGATCAGACGTTAAGCAACAAGCATTGCAGTATTGAGTAACACATCGCAAAGGAGTCACAAGTTTCTACACAAGGCACTATAGTTTTTACTTTATAATTACCAAAGTTTGCCGTTGTTTGGGGCTTCTGCAAATTACTCAGATTAGCGAAGCAAACTATCTTGATTATCTGCGTGTCTGCGCGGAAATGTCGCGAAATCTCTTTCAGAGAAAGAGGAAAATGTGAAGTCAGTACAGGCGAGACAAGTTCTTGGAAGTAATCTATTTGAATACATTTAACTTTCCGTTGCTTTCGCACAGATTTCACGACTAATAATTCTAATTCCAATAATGTACAGCTTAAATGTATCATTGGAAAGGCAAACGGTTTGAGTTATTCGGATGGTAGTAAAAATAATGATAATCATAAGTATAAATTAACGTCAACAAAGATGCTAAGAAGGAGAAAACAACTACGTTCCCAAAAGCAAACCAGTTACTAACTCTGCGGTTTTTGTAGTGGGGTATAGCAATATCCCATGCCACATATCCTATTTATGCACGCAAATACTGAAAAATAATGATGATTACTATCATTCATTCATTCGAAAATTTTAGACTATAGAAATTATGAATATGGGTTCCACAAAACTACAAATTTGTCCCAACTCTCAATTGAATTTAAGTGATGGGAAGCATCGTTTCCCAATCCGGATGCTGGAGGTATTGTAACAAAAGCAATCAGCATCGCTGCGTTCGAGGGTTCGCACGTGTAGCATGCGGTGCTCCGTGAATGTGCGTTTCCCCATGGCAGTGTGCAGCGTTGCAATCGTCAGCGATGCCAAGGTCAGTCATGTCAACTCTTCCCCAGAAATCACATCTCTTTCTGAACTACACACTTTTATTATTTATGCTCCAGTACATCCAGTACTTATGATAATTTAGAAGAAGAAATAAGAGGTCATCTTCGTCAACATATTAGCAACATAACATGTTGACGAAGATGACCTCTTTTATTTATTCTCATAAGAACGTCAACAACACCAAATCAGAATTCCCACAATTCAGGTAATTTAGAAACTATCCACAATCCTTTTACTATAGCTTCGTGGATCTGCTGAGCAGGTTTGCTGACTTCGACCTCTCAACGGTTCCTGATTATTTATTTTTAATATTCCCCAACAACGTTTCCTGTTGCTAGGCAGGAACAAACCACTACGTTGCAAGTGTAATGCAGCTCTTCGGGGGCAGCTCTTGGAGCAGAGTACAGGGTCAAACAGAGCAATTGTCCCTTCGCGGACGAAGCACTCGACCGACGATTATCCTGCCGCCGACCTTCGCGAGCAGTGTGTTGGCAATACTGGGCAGACGCAGGAGAGAAGCTGGTGTAGCTGCCGTCTTATCAATTCCCGGTCACGGTCGCGGGGTGTCGTTGACGAGAATGTAACATTAGATGGAGATCGTATTATTGAAGAAGATGATAGTGATGTAATAAGAATATGAAGTAAACAAAGATATTGGAAATATGGTGAAGTGCTCTGATGTTGTGCAGATTGGACTGAACTCGTAAAACGAATGTAGAATCTATGGACATCGACACATTTTTACATCAAATAACAATTTTAATGATTTCAATGTTTGACCCTCAGCACCTTGTAGTGTAATGCATTGTAAATCTGGAAACGATATAAAAAAATTAATTGGACATATTTCAATGACACACAATGACACATGCATTATAAAAGAGTGATTTCATTTCAATAATAACCGAGATTTGGGAAAATATTTCAGTTATTTCGGTTCACGCAATTTCTCTGCCCGTACATAAAATAATTTAAAAATACTTCTGATCCTAAACTATATAATCGGAAAGTATGTCTGATTATCTAGAGTGCATATAGTATTGCTTAACCGTGTTTCTATTCTAACTTTGTTAGTCGTTATCTCTTTTAACTTTTAACCAGGCTTATTTAAAAAAATCTGGAAGATATTCTCAATTTCCTTTTTGTCTTTATATGTATTATTTTTTACTGACTTCATATAAACGGTGTCAAGTTTCTGCTTCACTTCAATTCATATGTCTCAATGTTTGCGCATATCGAATCATATCAGATTGATTGTCGTAGAATTAAATGCATCTGGAGACAAAGCAGAGACGAGTATGTTACTGAACTCGACGAAATAAAACATGCGAAACTACTGCGCAAGTTTCCAAACCGATTAAAATGTTTTCAGGGTTTTTATTCCAGGGTATATTATAGATGTAAAAACGAAAATTATATTCATTTCATGGAAATGGTACATCAAAATATTTCTAAATCTTGTGAAATATTGTTTATCTTTATTATGTAGTGTCAATACCATTTTACATTTACATTCTATACGACGAATACAATTATCCCACGTGAATTTAAAACATATTGTAAAGTAACTTTTTTACTTTTAATTCTTTTATCGTCAAGAACGCTAAAAACTGTATTTGTTGGAGAATTGTTTGAGGAGATGTACCTCTGAGAGTGGATCTCAACCCTTCACTCACGAAGTTACATACATTTTTTGTTATGAAATAGTAAATCAATAGAAAATAAAATAAATCGTTCAATAATAAATAAACGACTAAATATATAAAAAATAAAAACAAATCATCCGACCGAAGCCTTTGGGAGCGAAGCCATGGGCTCACTGCGAGAATCAGCAGAGTTGCAACCAAGTACTCTTGGATGCAAGTGAATTTTACTTCTTGATTTAATCACACGCCTTTAAACTTGTATAAAGTTTCGTTCTTCCTCCCTTCGTATCGTTGCGGGAGCATTTAATGAAGACCTGACTGTACTTTTGCTTACATAAAACACATGGTTATTCATAAATTACTTAACGCGTTCAAACTTTAATTGCAAAGGAAATTACAGAGGGAGAGCTACAACCTACGTAGCCCTCTGATGGATGCAGGAACTCGGGAAGTTTTAAATACACCGGAAGAGGTGGCGTTACTTCATCTCGCCACAGCCGGGCGACCGCGCGTCAAAAACGACTGCGGAATTGGAGAAAAGCGCGGGACTGCGAACAATGGAACAATGAGAAATTGGCGGGAGAGGTTGGTCTTGTAATGTCACTATCGTGTTGATACAGCGGGCTGTATTATTCATCTATTGGCGTTTCAGATATTCTTTTTGCTTTGACAACTGTGGTGACAGATACGGGAGTTTAAGAAAGAAAAAGGTATTAGAAATGAACATAGAAAGTATTCACTTCGTTATAATCACTTTGGTGCATTATTTAATTTTGTAATATTATGCTATTTCGTGTATTGAATATACTTCTTAAATACACCCTTATGCCTATTAATCTGCACAACGAAATAATTGTGTTATGTGTTGAGTTTGGCAACGATATATTCAGATGTTTCTCGCCTTTTTTGTGATGTGTTTTGTAGGTTAGGTTTGATGCTCATTTTCATGCGCTAGTAGAAAGATTCTGAGTGAAGGGTAGTTAGTTCTTGTTGTGTAGGTTTATACATTTCAAAAGCGCGTGGTTTGATGCACTTTTTGGAACATTGTAAAAATGTATTTAACAACAAAATATAGGTCACCTACCGTAACTCGTTTAGAAAACACATTTTACGTAACGGGAAATTGCGGCACGATGGTAAGTAAGTTTAGAAGTAGTAAATAAAATTATAAAATTAACAAAAGATACTGGTTTAATTTCACCCCGTCGGAAAAGACGTTGTGGCCCTAACAGTGTAACAAGTGCCAGATATAATATAGTTTTTTTAAGGAGTAGTAAATTTAATCCTCGATAACCTTGTTTCAAAGTCGCAATATGTTCTTAGTGCTGAAGAAACCATACACAATTTAACTGTTAGGCGCATTCTTTTGGATGCTTGCCACAAAGCAAGGAAACCAATAATGAAGAATTTTTAACATCATCCGTAATGTGAAAAGGTCTATAATGTGCCAAAATATAAACACTGGACTGTTGTGGACTAGAAGTAGGTTATGTTTTTTTAAGAAAGCCATTTCCTTGTTTGAGAAGTGAGAGAGCAGCATGTTCAAAGATCTCACGGAGATAACGTAACACAGTCCGTAAAACTTCCACAAAAAATGCTTTGGGGTTGTTTCTCTTGTTGGAGTGTAGGGACACGTGTCTGTAGGTGGATGGTAAGTGAAAATTATATTGATTACAAAATAGTGGTGATGCAGAGATAAACGAACTTACTTCAGATGGTACAGCTATTGTGCAACAAGATATTACTCGTTGTAATGGGTGGATATGTGTTAAAGGATCTATGAATGAACAGAATATTTCAATTTTAGAATAGCCGGATAATTCTCCTGTCACAAAACCTATTGAAATGCTTTGGGCAATCGTCAAGGATAGGGTTAGAATGAGGATTACAAAAAAAATGTATGTAAAAAGGTGATTGAATCATCCTATGCTTATGTTACTAATAAAGGCCAAAAAAGACATATTAAGAACCAATAATGTTTAGTTTATCTCTTACTTGGTAAATATATTTTGTACGATACTGCTCTTAATTCACATTAATATGCAATATGATGTACTTACATGTGAATATCCTAAGTCCCTAAATGTCTTTATCAAATATTGTAATATTCTTCAGGATCTAGAATACCTCGTATTGCCGAGGTATTCCTCTGATGCACAGAACAAACGCTGAAACGCCCCCATGCTTTCCTTCCCGACACTGAACGTAGCTCTTACCCCTACTCCACCTTGCATTCGGTGAACTTTTATTCATGTTTGACATTAATTAAAATAACATTAAACAACGAATTTAAAAAATCTTAAATCTTGAGTTTTCTGCACGAAACATTCGCTACTCACTAACTGCTGTAAAGGGAAGTCAAGTCACTTAATATATTATGATTCCCTTTTTAAAGCGTTCAGTGTATCAAAGTCGTAAAGAAATGAGCATTTTTGAATGAAAAAGTTTCGTATTACGAACAAGTTTGTATATGTACCCTCGCTTGCACAAAAAATGGGCGATGTCCTGAGCCGAACTTTACCAGAGTTTTCCGACCCCTGCCCCGCCCTGCGGGATCGAGCTGACCAATCCGCTTTAGCTTCATTTCAGGGAGGCGGGACTATTAATCTTGAACATTACAAAATGGCGGTGATGGCGAGTTATATTATAGTAAATATTTGAATATAAATATTAAATCAACCAACAGTTTTACATAAATTTTTGTATATACATTTAATTACATAAATAAAGGCATGCAATTTCCCAGTAAAAACATATTTTAAAACTGTTATAAAACGGGTTTTGCAAAACATAACATTGACAACGACTATTAAGCTCCATGTCTACATTTCGTCGTTTATTATTGTAATATTTAATTATAAATGCAAATAATTTGCATTGTATGCATTGTCTAACCTAGTTATTTTATTAGAAAAATTAATAACTTAAAGAAATATGTTTTAGAGTCAGTTTCACAAACACGTCTCCGAGATAGCAGCTTTCAGTTGTGAAATACTTCATCATCAATTTCTCAGATGACCCAATTAAAAAATACTATATGGCCACGGATATTAATATTGTAATAAAATAGTTTGGATATGTAAAATACTAAATAAACTTGAAGTATTTAAAGTTCATTTAGTCACAATGAAAGTTTTCTACTGCAGACATTATGATTGGTAAGTGCAGCTGTAAGCAAATGAATGATTTTTGATCTTTTGTTTTGGGGATCACAATTAATTACCTCTTCAATCTAACGTTAGGTGATTGCATTTACATGGAGTTCTTTACTGCAAATATTAAAAATCATATTGATACCTAGTCTTTGAGGATTTTTGCGTGAGAATAAAAAACGACATATGACTCTTATAATGTTAATTTTAATATCTTAATGTTTGCAAAGGTAGAAACACCAGCTTTTGTCTATTGCGTGAACATTGGAGGAACACACACACACACACACACACACACACACACACACACACACACACACACACACTCATATCAATATATTACTTACATGTAATTTATGTATGATTTCCGCATGAAATTAATATATTTATATTATTATAGCAAGTATATTTTTACATTACGATATTTTTATTTTCGAGAGACGAGCAATGCACACAAAGTTTTTTACACGTCATCGGAATGTTACACCCACTTCTTCTAGATAAGCAGACCTATGCAAACACTGTTTTTGCTAATCCATTAAGAATCACTAGAGATTCTCCTGTCATAAATTATTTCAAAATTGTAATTGTTAATAATGTTTCAAAATTTTGTCAAACTTCGGAAATCTGTGTCACGATAATCGTTAGAAAATGAATAGGGATCCTCTTCTGTAAAATATTGTTGCAAAATAAAATTTTTCTATTTTCATACATTTTTACATTTCATACAAAATTGCCAATTTATTGATATGTGTTCACTAACGCATCTTCAGTAATATTGCACTGCATATTTAAAATTTTTAATGAATTGTTAATAAATATTGTAAACAAAATAAGCAATTAATTTTTTTTATTTGGGAAAATTTCATTTAAGTTATAAATATTTATAAAGTAATTTAATGAAAGTACTATAATATGAATTAAGGTTGAATTTTAAAACTATAACTACAATATTTATTATTGTTGAAACGCATTGCTACTATATTACAATGTAACGTTTTAAAATGTACTGCCCATTGATTGATAGTTTGTGTTCGTATATAGTATATCTCACGCAGAGACGATTTTACAAAGAAAATCTAAATAATAACGAAATAACCTCAAATTTATAATTCATTGGCATTTGGTCGACACTTCAGACCTTTTTATTGTTGGGTCGGGAAGAAGGAGAAATCTGTCTAACGCTGTTGGGTTCGTAACCAAATCTTCAGGGTCACCATTGCGTTCCTTTTACTTAAGTCTTAGGATTCCGAAAGTGATACTAGATATTTCAACATTAACTTGAGAATACATGTTCCATACCATGAGAGAGAAATGATGAACAAATGTCTGGAGTTTTAACAAAATCTGCCTTTGCAATACTGCATCAGAAGTCCTACTGGCTATTGTAATTACATTTTCTGTCATTCGTCGATAAACTGCCGAACACTTTCCGGTGAATTATGTTATCGCCGCTAAAGCGAAAGATTTCCAGGTTAAAGAGACCCACATATGTTATTCGTGGATCGAAAATAGATTTTAATTGTGGAATTGACATAATTCATTGGTGCAACATACAAGAAATGTTAATTTACTATTTGTGATAATTTTCTCTTTTTACTTCACTCCCGTCAATTTTTCGAAAACATAATTCAATAATCTTTATTTTACCTAAATACAATATTTACTTTTCGACCTGTCAATTCGGAAGAATAGTTGTTCCCATTGAAAAAGCGATCATGCCGATAAATGGACAAAGTTTACAAATATCATCAATACCAAATAGAGTAATATCTGATATTTGTTATCTAAAGGACTCCACTCTAGAAAATAATCAAATTTTCTTTGTTTTCATTAATCTTTTCAAATAAGAACGTAACTTTGCTTTTGGTTTGGTATTCCGGCAAGATCTTAACAGATCTTAACAGATCTTGCCCCGCTTACTTGTGCCAGCACATAATAACAAGGCTTCTTCATCCGGTATTTTACAGTTCTAATGACCGTTTTTCGCAATCTACACACCAATGTTTTTTATTCCGTCAGGCATCTTCCTCTATTCTTCTGCCCTTCATTGTCAAATCGATGACGAATTTACAAGATTTCCTTGGCCTTCCTCGTTTTCTTCTTTCGAAAGGGATTCACTCAAAGATAATTTTTGATATTCTGTCAGCATGCATTCTGCAGCATACCATTGAAGTTGTTTGGATTCTACATTTTCAATCACTTGCCTCTCAATCATTATTATCTGTCTAATCTCTTCGTTTAGTATTCTATCAAACAGCATACTGACAACATCGTCTCCAAAAATTCATTTTCATAGCAGTTAACCCAGAGTTTATTGCATCATTTTTAATTCTAATTTCCGATTCATACGTAACACAGCTCTCCACCATTGTCTTGTATATTGTCTCTTAGTTTTCTTCGAAAATTTTTGTTTTATAAAATATTATGAAGTCTACTAATAGTTGGCCTTCCCTAGCTTATTTTTTAATAAAGTCAATATTATTAGATCCCCTGCTCTAATAATCACCGATATATTTAAATTCCTTTCCTACTGGAAATATACCTATTTCTGTTCTAGATCATATCGAGATTTCCCTACAACCATGTGTCTTGACTTTACATTATTTATTTTGAGTCTCCATTTTTATGTTTTTATTAATTTCTGGATTAAATGTTACAGATACAAAAAAAATTATTTCTCTACCTATTTTTCAAGTGATACGTTGACTCCAAAAGCGGAAATCGCTTATGTATGAATTCAAAAGGTTTTGCAGCGTTCTCGAAGTCTTAAACGATATCCACCAACATTTTTTAGTTATTTGGATTATGCACTAATCAAACCTTTCAACATTTTGTTTTACCAGTCTTGCATAACTTATTGGTGTCTCCTAAAATAATGTAACAAGTATTTCAACGACAAGTTAAGGGTAAAGAGCTGTTTCTGATGAAATAATATTATATAAATAAAAGATCTTCATCTTCATCTTCATTACTAGTTTACCACTAGTTCATTATGAGAAAGAAATGAATATTTTCTAGGATGAAGAGAGGGCACGTGACCCTGAGTCTTTTATTTTGGATCCGCGGTTGGGATGGTTTAGTAAAATAGTTGTAGCATACTCTTGAATGAATGATTGAGAAGAATATTTAATAATGGACTCGTATACTTACGTATATACAGAGTAATATACGTAGTGTAGAGAAAGCCATTTCCTAAAAGCGCAAATCCTACGACACCAGTTGATTACCGCCCAATTAGTATCTTACCTACAATATCAAAAGTTCTTGAAAGGATCGCCAGGAAGCAGATCGAACATCACCTTCATAATTTCAGTATTTTAAATACAAACCAGTCAGGTTTTAGACCCGGTAAAAGCACAGGAACTGCGCTACTTAGTGTTATTGAAGACGCCAGAAATGCAATGGACAGCGGTAAAATCACAATTCTCGTTCTTCTCGATTTTAGTAAGGCATTCGACTCGGTCGACCACGATATTTTATTAGCGAAGTTGAAAAACATTGGATGTGCCTCATCCACGCTCAAATGGTTCTCCAGCTATCTATCGGAGCGGCAACAAAAAGTTGTGTACGGTGACAATGTGTCGGGTATCTTGCCACTAGCACGCGGCGTCGCACAGGGCTCAGTGTTAGGACCTCTTGCTTTCCTAATTTATGTAAATGATATAGACAAATCAATAAAAAATTGTCGTCATCACATGTACGCTGATGATCTCCAATTGTATATTAGTGGACCCTCCTCTCGCGTTTTTGAACTTGCTCAAAAATCAACGAAGACCTTCACAGTCTGTCCTCTTGGTCATCATCATTAGGGCTACTGCTTAACCCCAATAAATCTCAGTGTCTTCTAATCGGCTCCAGAAACTCCCTAAAAAAGCTATCAATCTCCGCTCTCCCCAACATTTGCATAAATGGAACTCCCCTACCGTGGTGTAAAGACGTGAGAAATTTAGGTGTGTATATTGTGTATATGGATAATACTCTTAACTGGAATGTACAAATTGATAAAATCTGTCAAAAAGTATTCGCGTCCCTGCATGTTCTAAAACGCATGCGTACATTTTTACCTATAAAAACTCGTCAGACCCTTGTAACATCCTTCCTTATGCCTCATTTTGATTACTGTGATTTCTACTGACTGACATAGATCTAAAACAGCAACGTAAGATACAAGTAGCTCAAAATGCATGTATTCGTTTTATTTTCGACCTTCAAAATACGATCATATTTCAACCTTTATGCCCACTCTAAAATTCTTACCGTTGATAAAAGGCGGTTACTTCACTGCCTTCTCCTCCTTTACAAGATTTTAAACAGCACACATCATACCATCCTATCACAACGATTTCAGGTTATGAAGCTACATCGTGCCCGAGCGTCACGCCTTATTTGTATTCCGCATCACAATACCACTGCGTTTAGCAAATCATTCACTGTCACTGCCATCCGTGCTTGGAACAATCTCCCCTCTACTATAAAAAATTGCAGTACATTTCACAAGTTTAAAAAAGAAGTCACTAACTGGATCAATGGAAAAAATACTTAACAATAGTCCTACTGCTCGCCTGCCAAAAATTAGATCTGGGCGGACGCCGCACTACGTCAGCACTGTGAAGTATCTCATATTTATTCCTATTCCAAAGTTCTACCCCATTTCCTAAATAAATACTTTCAAGTCATCCTTAACGCCTTCTCATATCTCATTTTCTCTTTCTTTTGTGTTCTTGTTCTCTTAGTTTTCATCCTAGGTTACTTTATTCTCCCTTCCCTCCAATTTTCATACTATTATCTAACTATTTAGATTTATTAAGTAAACTAATATTTTAGCACACAAAAATATCATTCCTCCTCCTATCTACTTTTACATTTATCACTATATTTAAAAAGTGATATCCATTACCTAGCTATATGTCTCTGTAATCTACTCGTACACTCTTTCAATCATTTTTAAATAACATATAAAGAACAAACTTACATCTCATACGTCACTTTTATTGTAGTACGCAGATGTATGCGTAGCTTGTGTGATTATGCATGAGCATTTGCTCATATTTGTATGTATTCAAAATACTATAATGATATGCTTTTAATTTTGTCTACATGTGTTTCACTAATTTCAATATTTCTGTTCCAGTTCTTCATCTCTTACAAACTGCGCTGTACATTTAGATCAATATTAAATTCAAAATATTTTCACCTTTTTTTTCTTCTTGTATTTTGTGTGCACTTAAATTGTTTACTTGTAGTGTCTTGGCCTTGCCGCCATCCTGATTGAGGTTTACCTGGGTTTACTCAATCGCTTAAGTGCATGTCGGATGGTCCTGCTTGCACTCCCAGGAATAAAGGTAGAATAAATCGTTGGCTTACAGGTGAGAGATGTTGTCGGTTTTCGGGTCTTGAATACTCCAAACGGAAAATTTCCTAAGTTCTTAAATTTTCCAATTTGTTAGTTTGTGAATATTTTAACTTAACTTTTCCTAAAAGAAATTGATTATATCCACATTTTAATTAATTAATTTTTAACTTTATTAAAAACCAAATAGTTTTATTGACACTATATCATAACAATAATTATTATTAATATTAGGAAATATAAAAATCATTTATCATTATCAATGTTTTCAGTTTCTCTCAGGGCTTGAACTTTGACTTGATATGTCTTCGCTTGTATGCTGACGAGATTCCTCCCTTTTAGTTTTTTAGTACCAAGAATACGTACGCATTTAGTTCCTCAAAACCTCAATGAACCAATTAACAGAACTTATTAACATTTCACTGATGCTTTCTCCTTTCTTTCTTTTTCCTTTCATTTCTCTCACCGTTCCATTCATCTCGATTCTTTTACGATTTCCTATCAAACTCGTCCTCCTCGCTTTTACTCCTGTCACCATGTGTATATCTTCATCCAAATTGCGTGTATTTTCATTGAATGATCCTTCTATTATGTATTATTGTAATATAAATTCTAAATGTATAGAGGAAGAGCAGGCTAAATGGCCTGAGCCTCGCCACCAATAAAGACATTTATTTATTTATTTTATTTATTTATTTAATGTTATATAATGCTGCGCGAAAAAACTGCGCATTTTCTGCGAAAAAATCATTGCAGCGCTCTCGTGACGAAAAACCGAATAAAAAAATTGCTAAATTAAGAGAAAAAGACCTCTAACACGCGGTGTAGCCATAATTCCAGTTTGTTGATCCGTATGCCAAAACCAATTGGAAGCAAAACGTCCGTCTGTCCGTCTGATACAACTTCTAGCGCCTAAACCATGCATACGATTTTTTCCAAATTGAAGAAACCCTGTCGTTTTCGCCTGAGCTGAAGCTATGATTTTGAAAACATTCAAGTTTTTGGGGACTATTTGTAGCCTTCCGGACATTTTAAATTTTTTCAAAAACGGCTCCAAATTTTTTGTAAATTTTTGTAAGGACTGTTTACCTATAGTAAAATACGCTTATAAAGGTAGAATATGTCCAATTTCACGTTAACTGAATTTTGAGAAAATCGCTAAAATTTGAATATTTTATAGGTCTTACTACAACTACAAAATTAAACATAGATTTTTGCTTCAAATGAAATGTGTTGCTTATAATTAGATCTTTATAAGGTCATGCAATTTTTTAAAAGTTTTAGTTTATTTGCACAATATGCGTAATATTTGCAATTTTAAAATGTACATAAACAAGATTTTTCAAAAACGCTCCAATTTTTCTTTAAATTTTTGGTTGGGGTAATGCAAATGCAGCATATCCGATGACATAAACGAGATATTGCTCTATTCTATTGTTTTTAAAATTACACAAATGTAATTTTTTGAAATACTCTGGCTGTTAATATGAGCATTTGAATAGATTTGTATAGATTATTTAACTTGTGAGTAGAAGTGCTTCAAATGACTTTAGAGGAAGTTTTTTAAAACTCAATAGATTCCTGTGAAAAGAGCTATTTTGAACCGAAAGTTGAGAAAATTGTAAAAATGTATTTTGTGCGCGATAGATGTCAGCTGGCAAGAGAATGGCAAGAACCTATGTGAGCTGGCAAGAACCTAAAACCAGTCCACACAAAGGAAATTATAAACATTTGCTAGAGAAAGTCTGTCCTTTCTGTAGCACCTCTAGTTCTTCATATTTGGTAGGAAGTGTAAGCATTTCTTAATTTTTAAAAGCAAAGAAAAAATTTCAGCTAGAAAACTTGACAAAAGAACAGTGAGACACAAATAAATAAAGTTAATTACAAAGGACGTAATACTCGTATTAGGGATTGGAAAGGAAACGAACGTACCAATGTAAAAACCAAAACGGCCTATGAACAGGAAAATATGGAGTAGTGAATGATCTGGTAAACGACCAGTAATCGAAAGTACATCAAATTCTTTCCGCAGTTTTGTAATGGTATCTTCTTGCAAAGAAAAGGAATGTTAAGAACATTCTCGACATCGTTATTAGGAATTTATTTTCATTGCTCGTCAAGTAAAAACCGCTGATATCGTACGGGATTTGAACACGCGTTCCTCTATTGCGAAGCCACGCACCTAAGCGATTGCGCTACCAACACAGACGTACGTAAGCATTTCCGTGAACTTATTCAATGAAGAATCTTACGAATTTTGTCTTCAAACTCATTGCTTTTCCGCACTTCTGCAATTTAAAATATTAAATAAATTACCTCTAAGAGACAATAAGAAAGCAAAGAAATCTACGCGGCACTATAAAATAGTTAATTCTACTTAAGAATGTTTCAGTTCAGTACTATGTAATTTTTGCTAGCAGGCGCTTCGGCCCTAGCCTGACGCTCAACCCTTATCGCCTCTGCCCAAGGTGAGATTATTAGACGTGATAACGTTGGGCTAGCGGACAAGTTTCGACACGGCCCGACATTCAGAATCCATTTGCTGCAAGTAATTACTAGAATCTAAGAAACATTTATTGACTTCAAGAAAAATCACCTATCATTCCGCAGTTATTATCTTTTTGTTCATCTACTCACATTTATATAAAAATAAACTCTTATTTTCTCGTGTTATTGGTAATGTTTTCTTAATATATAACAAATGTTACACTATTACCACTTCATTCGTTTTTGAAAACTCTCAAACGACAACCGTAAATGCATACCTTAAATTATTGAAAAGGAAAAGTATTAATTAAAATCTCACACATAGTCAAAAATAAAAATTAAAACTCTCAAACGACAACCGTAAATGCATACCTTAGGATGTGTTGACGAGTGATACTTGTTGAGTTTTTCTAGCTGAAGACAGGAATGTTGCTTGCAAGGAAAGAACAGTAAAAGTACGATTTCGCAAAATCGGTTTTGAAACGTTTTAATAGTAAGAAAGAAAACGGTTTCATTGCAGTTTTGCATTTCAAACCATTCTTTAAAATTGTAAATATTGCTTGCACTTTTGTACGAAAAATGCCATCATTTCAAGAAAGCCTACATGATTGTTATGCAAGAACAAATTATGGACAACAAATTTCATTTGAAAGACAAATCTGTTTTCAATTTTGTAGTTGTAGGAAGACGCCCCAAAATGTTCAAACTTTAAAAATTTTCGAAAATTCAGAGTTAACCATTAAAATTGGAACTATGTCATCCTTCTAAGTGTATTTTACTCTATTCTACCAGAAAATTAGGATTGCTTTGAGAAAATTTGAAATGTCCGAGCGTGTCATGTAAAGTAATTCAAATTTCAAAGATTTTTCAAAATTTCGTCAATTCAGTGTTGGGAAAACAGGGCTTCTTCAATTTGGAAAGGATCGTACGTGTGGTTTAGGCGCCAGTAGTGATCACAGACGGATGACGGACGGTTTGATAAACACTTCTCGACTCCAAAACGTATAACCGCGACCAAGCAACGATTTTCTGCTGTATTACATAACTTTCAGTATATCATGTATACGCACACGAACATACGTATATACGTCATATACGAATATACTACTTATACTACGTATATTCGTGTATACGAGAAAGTAAAAACGAGAAGTACAAGTTTTGAGCTGTTAGATAACGAATTATCATAGTTCAAAACCCATCTAAACGTATTACAGCAGTTCAAAAGGTGAGATACAAAAACAGTACTGAGAATTTTCTGCATTACTGATTGCCATTTCAAGGTGAGTTTATTTTTATATAAATGATCCATATTGCGTGCCATGAATGTATTTATCTAACTAAGAAAAACGAGTAATTTGTCACTAATCTAGGCACGACATTGTGTAAAGTCACAACTTTGATATCAATTACTAAAGGTCCAAAACCTCCTCATATTGACTACGCAAATGATGACAGCGGGTGACAAATATCAACGTGTGGGAATACACGAGCCCAAGAACCCAACTGTAAAAGAAATGCATTTTTTTGAAGTCTAGTGGTCAGAGCAACTGGTCGTAAATCGAACGATGCGGTTTGATTCCTGTCCGAAGGGAATTGGCATCTTAGTACTAATTAATACGGTTATCAGGTCACAATATGGATATCACTAACAACGGGATAAATATTTCATATTTCATTTCCCATAAAAGTGGATACAGAGTTGTGACAAACTTCTTTGGAAGTGAATAAAACATACATCAAAATCGTTCACTATCTTAATTTCCAAGCGAGGTTAGGTTAATTCTGCACTAACTAAATATAAATAACATGCATTCGTATAAATATTTGTAATAAAGTGGATTGCTTCATCATGCACATATAGTATAATAGTTCCTATGAAGATCTGAGCAAGCAATAAATAAATACACGTGTATTTTCCGCTAAACATTCTACTTTAATTTTGATCAGAAAATAGAACGCAATAGAAGAGTGGAAGAGATCAGTGCAGAACTCGATCCTCAATACCTCCGATTTAAAACTGGCATGTCAAACGATTTCAGCTACAGAGAGTTAGTCTTCAAATAATCTGCAAGCCTTAATGTATCTAATAACACAAATATTTGTTTCAATTTCTCCATTTTCTGAGAGTAACATGTAAGACGAAGAAATTGTTATTTTCAAACATATTCGTTCTCAAGCAGTACAATTTAAAATGCAACATTAGGGCAACTGTTGATGCTTTAATAATGATATATAATATATTTATTCATGTAACTCTGTTAATATATTTATAATTTATAATAAATTTAATATTTAGATTTAAAAAGAACGACTTTATCCCAGAGCATTTTAGATCCGAAATTTCAAAATTCCTCCTTTGTTTTTTCCTATATTGAGACTAATGACAGGTGATTGTAATGATCGTCGCATACAAGCACATGAATAACTATATAAATCTAAATAATTAAAATTTCTATTTCTTTTGTGAAAATTGGGACTGATTGAATGTCAGCACTTAGTCTGTCTACTCCTGCACTAAAGATAAGCTGTATCGTCAAAACATTGTTTACTTAAATGGTGATGATAATAAAAATATTGACTTTTCTACATGACCACGTCAAATCGTACTGGTTATGTTTTGGAGTTCATACATTTTGAAATGTGGCTCCACCTACCGGAAGACTTATACTAAAAATTTTAAGAAGACCATAAAGCAAATAAAATTATCAATTGTTACAAAATAATTAAGGGATGCGTTCTGTAAGCATTTATCAAAGGCACAAACACAAATGTAATTGTAATGGAGTTCATAGTTTCTAAGTAATCCTGAGCTAAACGTGTAAAGCAGATACATATTCTTTCTCAATTAATAAAAGAACGAAGAAATTATCTTTATTGCAAAATTTTATAATAAACCTACAGACTTGTTGTTAAGGATTCTGATTATCTCTAGAACTGCTTAATATAAATTACTAGTGATTATACAACTTGGTACAGACTTTTTCATATTATTTCAACGATTACATAAAAATATGATAAATATATTGCAATTGAGACACTGTTAATATTTTAGCCATCTCTTCCAAATTTGTTTCGTCACATTGCTTAATACAAGATACCAGCATTAACTTGATATAATTCACAACATTGCTTATAAAATGTGCTTGTTCTCCTGCAAGAATTTTGGAACATCTCTCTGTGAATGATAGTGATTAAATGTGCTCAGGCACTGTAAAAAAAATACATATCTGCAGGATTTCCATCTGGCGCGTCCATTCCTCATCTACTACGCGTTTAACTAATGGAGCTATCACAGAGGTGCCTACAGCACCGATGAGGGGTACAGAATGAATTTGATTTTGAAATTCTATTGTCTAAGGATGCATGGGCCATTTACTTCAGGTTACAGCAACCACATTCTGATGGGAATGTGGAATCATCAGCGCGATACTATTCTATAGTTGATTCGAAGAAAATATTTCGATCTGAATGTCTTTGTGTAGGGCTCAGCAAGCAGCTTCTGATCCTGCGAACTGTTGTCTTGCCCTCCTCCCATATCTTCAAGGTGGATTCCCAAATTACGCGATAAGACTGAACTGTAACTCGTCGTGAAACACCAGTCCAGTACATAGAACCGCGTAGTGGCTAAGGGAAGTAACTATGTGATTTTTAAAACCAATTAATACAACTAAGAGAATTTCCGACAAATTTTATCTTTTGTTATTCAAAAAACTTGTAACCTAAACTTGGTCGATATAATGCCAACAATATTTTAATTATCTGCAAATAGTTAATTGATTGTTTTCTTAAAGAAATTATAATGCTTATAATGTAAACAACGAAGTAGTTGTACCACAACAGCACACATTTTCTTCTTAATGTCAATGTCTACAATATTATACTATTACATGAATTAGAAAAGAGTTTCAAATCAGTAAGATTCTATTTTCAATTTTGTAGTTTTGAAAAGCACTTTTTCCATTTTCAAAATATATAGAGTTCGAAAATAGGACCACCAGCGCCTTCGGTCAGAAGATAGTGCAGAACGAGGCTTCTGGTCGTCGTGTACTGATGGACGACAAAACTGGCTGCTTTACTGCCCTAATTCTTTTCAAAAATTAATATTAATTACAAAATATTGACATATTACTACTGAAATCATACTATAACAGAAGAAAAAATCACCTCTGGATTCGAACCACAACGTTAGCAAAATGACAGCGTACCATGACGTTAACCATTCGGCTTCAAAGCGGTTTCTGTTTCAGCTGCTACTTAGAAAAGTAGTTAAACATACAAACCTATGCTAAATAGAACATAGCAATCGTTTCAATATTTTTTTTGCTTCAGAGGTCAACTTTTAAGTTTAAATATACTGTGATATATAATATAATATAAAAATGTATAATATAGAATATTAAATATGTTATTATAATATAATTATATTTAAATAGGAATGAACTTTTCTATAAAAAGAATGTACAATATTTTTATTTTCCTCATGCATACTCAGTACCACATTGTCATCATAATAAACTGAAAGGGACTTGCAATTATCTTCGAGAAGAGCCTAATGTCTATGAGTGATAGTTTTAAAGAATACTATACGCAAAACAAAGGTATTTTTCACCTGTATTTCATTGAATTTATGCTGAAATATTTAAAAGTTTCTGAAACTGTACAAGGATCTTATTTAAAATTTGATTTTATGAAAAGTTTCATCAAGGGAAAAATCTCAAATTTCAATATTTTACTTGTAGGAATACTTACGAGTAAATCAGTTTTCAACCGAACATGAGACCTGCACATTCTTTCTGGCACTTCCCCACTATCCAACCATAAATGTATTAGTAAAAATTATGGAGCCATTTGTTTGAACACTTGAAATACGTCCTAGGGGCTTCCATGTAAAGTACCCTCCCCAATTGACATCATCTGGGAATTCAAGGCGCTACGATACCAGCTAGATCGATTAGGAGATCACTTGCAGAAAATCATTGAACGCGTCATTGCTAATATGTTGTTCAGGGACGGATTCGGATGTGACATTTTACCGTCAGTCGATTTTCATCAACCACCCACAAAACATGGATTCTATTACACCACGATTTGGAGGATTTTTTTCTGTAATTTAGTAAGTGGATTTATCCATTTTTCGTCAAGGGCTGTGTAATATGCAGCGTTTTCCGCAGACAATTCGCCGTTTTTTCGCGTAGCATTGAAGTAATCCTCTACTCCAAGAAGAAAAGCACTGATCAACATATGGAGAGAATTAGATTTATGTGTCTACGGAAAATTTTTACACAATGTGGAAGCAATTTTCTAAATTTGGAAACATTTATATGTGTCTTTATACCCCCATTTGTAGAATTTAGTTAAAATGAGAAGAAGAGTAAAGATCTATGAGAAATTTGAAAACAGATTAGCAATTGTAACGTTGAAAATCCTAGAGATATAACGTGCTGGGTGATATTTATTGACAGTATTTGTAATAACGGTATAGTGTATTCAATGAAGAGTAGCAAAAAGAAAGGAATCATACTTAGAAAAGTTTCAATAATGCACATGAGTATAATGTAATATACTCCTCCAGAAATATTTGATTTTCAATGGATTCATAACCTACACGAACTTGCTAGTATAATATCAATTTTGGAAAAGAATATACGTACTTAGAAGCTGTAATGTTTTAATTTTTTGTGGTACTGGCGCGCACACAAGGTCCTTTCCTACAATGAGTCTAAACAAATACATGTCTGCAGAGTCTTTTGGAAATATTTTTCGGAGTTCGTGGATTTCAAAAGCCGAATTTTCCTTCAAAACCCCTAAATAATTACTTTTCACTTGATATCATCGTTTTCTGTAGTAATGCGCATTCGAGAATGTAAATAAAGCAAAATATTTAATTTTGAATCTTTTAACTCAATATTAGCCAATTATTTCTTCCGTCACTGTCTTCAGCTTAAAAACCATAAAATATTGTAATGAAAGAACATTATTAAATCTAGTGGTACTTCAGTTTATTAAACATGTTTTATTTTATCAACGAAATAGAGAAAGTGTGAATAAATATGTATTGGCTACAATGAATATCATTATAATATTGTAGGAAATCTCTGAGATGAATATTAAGTTATAAATATTAATCGAATTAGTTGACTATATATGAATTTCATTTTGATTAAATAAATTTCCGTTTTATAATACTACTTGCCTAGAAATAAAGTCCTAGGTTTTAAGAAACGATTATTGAAAGTCCAATTCAAATATGTGAAATTTTCTTGACAATTGAAGTTGTTGTTTTTGTATATATTTTTAATGTCTCTTTTAACTACTTAGGGTCATATAACGACCACTGTGATTTTTATGTTTGGGGTTTTCTAGGAGAATACGTATGACATCACGAACACACATCTATGTCTGAGGTAGAACTCAAGTGGCCCTGAACTGGTAGCTACGGCCTGTCGTCCATTTCTTTCTCTCCTAGTAAACCTCTGACATCATATATCCAACATCAATATATCTATATATCGCTTAATTCTCCACCATTTGAATTACGTTTTTCCTGTGTCCCTGCCATGTGGGGATAAGTGGAAAACAAACCTCCGACTAGGTAGTAAAGTTGGCTCGAGGAAGCCAGAAAGACATCTTTACAAATATCTACTTACTACCAAGATTTTATCTAACGTGCGTTGCATTTTGAGCAACAGAGCGGCAGAACTTTTCAAACTCATAAGGATCATAAGACCCTTATCGGCGACCGTGGCTCTAAGCCCGAGGCAAGAATTGTTATTCACCTTCGGATCGCACTGCCACTAGTGGACATCTCAGTTACTTCCACCCCCTATCCCAGAAATGAAGAACAGGACCTTACTGTAAAGCATGCCCTGTGTGACTATATAGTCGAAAGAGCTGAAGAAGGCATAGCTTGTTGACTCTAGAGGAGATAAGCATACTGTCCTCCGCAAACTCATGTAAACTTTTTAGCTATGGATTTATAATCTAATATGCGTGAAGGGATGATTTTTAACATGCCTTTTATAACTCACTCTTATGTTTTTGATGTAACACTGTCTTTGTCATTTATTTTATTTTAAAATTAGTCATTTTTTAATGCTTTATTCTTTAATCTTGTAATTAATAAAAAATATTTAACTGACTTTATACAAATTTTCAGAAAATTTTAGTAATAATATTGTACCATGTGTTGAAAAGATATTTGGAGCACAATACATGCCTTTGAGTATTATTAAAGAAGGTAGTGCTCTCATTTTGAAAATAATAAAGACTGTAGTTTAGTTTTCAGGATTTGAGAACTTGTGATCTCATTGAATCTCTTGTGTTTTCCAAAGTTGATCTAAAACCAAATGTATTTTCAGGTTCGATATGTATCTATATTGGGATCTTATGAGCACAAACTGTTTCATGTATATCTTACAATGGCTAAAAATTATTTCTACAATTAATCATTAGAAAACAAGGACGGTGTGTTTCCTGTGAATAAAAACAGTTTCTTACTTCAAGATCGATAACTGTGTCAAAGGTTTCCTGATGTTTGAACTATGAGGGAGCTTCTTGAATCGAACTAAACACCAGAAACTGTTTCTGGGGTCATACAAAACTCTACTATAAATTGGAAGATAATATTGATTCTGGAAACACTGTGTTCCGCTTAATATTTTAATTGGAAAATTGTCCTGAATTGAAATTTTAACTAAATACCAATTCTCTTGAAAGTTTATTCAAACAAATTTCTTGTTTCTTCTTAACAGCTCCTTTAAGAAACTTAGCATTGATTCGTAATATTTATAGTTTTCAAATTTATTCTTTTTAATAATGTGGTTATTCAAAATATTTAAGAAAATATTTAACTTCAAAGTGTAGATTCTCACAAATTAAAAGAATTAAAAATTTGGTTGTTTCAATTATTAGCTATTTATTAAAGATATCCATTATTACACTCAAGTATTAATATATGTGCATGATGTGTTGAAAATAATTAATTATGTTAAGGCTTATTCAGCCATATCAGATTTGTACTGTTGCCTGTATATTACCTTAAATAAATAAATAAATAAATAAAAATATCACTGGGAAGGGATAGATATAATCTTCTCAGCAGTGTAACAGAAAAATAGTAACTTTTGAAAAATATATGAAGAATAAGACAATTATATTTTCGAAATATTTCTAATGAGAGGTTCCCTAGTTCCTTTTCACCGATTATCACTATAAAATTGCATCAATTTTACAAATAGTCTAAACAATATTAACAATAGCAATTTTGCAATGATACTCTACTTGGGACACCCGGCAGTGATTTTTAATTGATTAACGAAATCACTGTTCGCATGCACCTGCTCATATAGAAAAATGGGCGATTACATTTTCATAATGCGTAATAAAATGTGTGTATTGCTTGCATTTCCTTAATAAAGGCGTAATAATGTCAAAATACAAGTTTTTAAATACGTGAACATGAATTTCAATTTGCTTGATAGGAAATGTCTATATTATGTAAATGTATTATATTGTGTGTTTCCGAAAATGATTATGTAATAATTAGTGTTCCTTGCTTTAGAGCCATTAGCATTTTAAAATAGTTTGTAAGAAACAAAACTTTCAATACTATTAATTTAATCTGCCACAAATTTCTCACAATATTAGATACCATAAATTAGAGTTAATTTTCATGGTAAAGAACTCGATAAAAAATGTCACAGACCCATCCCGTGACCCGCTGCCCCTTGGTTCGTCAGCGTCCACGGGGTTCAGGGCCAACGTCCAGTGCAATTGGCGGAGTGATCCTCCGCGCCCGCGCGCACCAATCCGTTTCGTTTCTGTGCCCTCCTGTTACTTCCTCTTACTTCCTCTCACCCCTCTCTCCTGTTACCCCTGCTCACGTTAGCGGAGGCAGCGTCACTGACCTCAGAAATTGCTCCGCCCTTTGAGATAACTAGGAGGAAAATCTTCGAGGGAGGAAGGGGACGTGTCTGAAACTTGGAGCAAAAGCCAATGATAAGAGCGGATACGCCTCGACGCCAGGATTCGTCAAGTGTCCAGCGATGGTTGTCCAAGCTGTGGAAAAGCCAGATTTGGCCGCACAAGGCATCACCCATATTCTGTGAGAGTGGGTATACCAGGAAGGTGTAGGACGGAATGTCTCATTTTTTGTCAAAAGAGGCCATCTAAACTCCCTTTAGTGCAATTTAATTACTTTTCTTAATGGTTCTGTGAACTACGTTCAAGATTATTTTATAACGAATGAAAGTAACTTCGTTTTAATATATGCATGTTTTTACTGAATATGCAAAATATATATGAAGTCGAAACAACACAATGTCCATTTGCAACCACAAGGACACATACGTTTAACTCCGTAATGCCCACTACTTGATTTCCCCAAATTGTTTTATTTTAAAACGTTGTTTCTTTAGTAATTAATCGTTATTGAAATACGTTAAAAAAATTATATTTGGTGAAGTAAAGTGTGGGTCGTTGGCAACCTCATTTGGCATTAGGAGATGCACAATAAAATAATAATAAACATAATTTAATGTCAACGTTTATAATTTTGTATGTAACGTATGAAGGATAAGTACCTGCTGTGCATGTTTTCTGGGGCTTCGAAATGATCCTCAGCCCTGCTTTGTACTAAATTAAGTTCATTATTAATAAAGACTGTTTTTAGCAAAACTGTATCGCATGAAACGTACGCTCTTGCTCAATAGAAACGATTTGCATAGGCAAATGAACAACAGGTTTTGGTTCTTAGCATTTATGGTGCATTTTCTCGAGAATATGCTGAACAATTATTCGATGGTGTTCGAATTATTCGAACATAGAGTTCACTTCTCCCCATAGCACGTCATACACAGTTTTTAACTGTTTTTGTCGTAAATAAATAAATAAATAAATAAATAAATAAATAAATAAATAAATAAATAAATAAATAAATAAATAAATAAATAAATAAATAAATAATAAAATAAATGATAATAAATAAATAATAGATAAATAGATAGATAGTAAATAGATAGATAAATAAATAGATAGATGATAATAAGATATAGAGTAAGATAATGATAGATAATAAATAGATAGATAATAAATAGATAATAGATAGAATAAATAAATGATAATAAATGAAATAATAGATAGATAAATAGAATAATAATGGAAATAAATAAATAAATAATAATATAATAATAATAATAAAAAATAAATAGATAATAAATAATAAATATTAAATAAATATTAAATAAATAAATACATAAATAAATAATAAATACAATAATAATAAATAGATAAATAAAAAATAAATAAATAAATAAATAAAATAAATAAATAAATAAATAAATAAATAAATAAATAAATAAATAAATAAATAAATAAATAAATAAATAAATAAATAAATAAATAAAAATAAATAAATAAATAAATAAATAAATAAATAAATAAATAAATAAATAAATAAATAAAGATGGTTCTGCTGCCGAGTCAGTTGGTCGCAATCGCCCGGTGACTATTGCACTGCTCCGTCCGTAATCGTAGGTGAGGGAGGAATCTTACGACTTAATGCTCTCCCCTTTCCTAGACAGATTATCTCAATAAAGATTTGCCATCGACTTTTACTAAATGGATAACGGAAGAGGTTATCATCTAAGGTGAAAGTTAAAGACAACGATAACATATGAAAAATACGAATAGGATATTACTAGCCAAATCCGCCGACATTTTACACAGCCGTTTTTTAAATTCCGAGCCTATCTAAGATTGGAGAACAAGAAAATATTCACCTTTAATTTTTCAGTGGCCACTGAATAAGTATTGGCGAGATGGGTTACTTGATGATATGGAAACACGCTCCAATCCCCGGCGCCTTCAGGGCAGGTCTACATTTTGGTAGGCTTATGCCAATGAAAGAAGAAGTAAAATATATGCAATCGGCTTATACAAGCGTGAAACCGTTTTCTTTGAGATATTTTCTGTGATAATCTCATTTTCGGACTAACATGGTAAATGTACAATTATGCTATGCATTTGCACGGACGAACCATAGGAAAAGAGCAGTGGGGTCATCGTATGCTGTTTTAACTGACATATAAAATGTTGACTGGGATGTGATTCTGTCTGTCCGCCGTCTGTCCGTCTGTCCGTCTGTCCGTCTGTCCGTCTGTCCGTCTGTCCGTCTGTCCGTCTGTCCGTCTGTCCGTCTGTCCGTCTGTCCGTCTGTCCGTCTGTCCGTCTGTCCGTCTGTCCGTCTGTCCGTCTGTCCGTCTGTCCGTCTGTCCGTCTGTCCGTCTGTCCGTCTGTCCGTCTGTCCGTCTGTCCGTCTGTCCGTCTGTCCCTCTGTCCGTCTGTCCCTCTGTCCGTCTGTCCCTCTGTCCGTCTGTCCGTCTGTCAACACTACTAGCGCCTAAACCATACGTACGATATTTCCCAAATTGAAGAACACCCGGTCGTTCTGGCTACAGTTGAAGCTTTGACATTTTGAAAAACATTCTTTGAAACTTGGGGGTACTTTACAAGAAGCACCCCAGACATTGTCAAATTTTGCTCAAAAACGGGGACAAAGTTTTCTTTCAATTTCTATTAAGAATAGAATACAATACATTTATAAAGGTGGTATAGGTCCGATTTTCACGGTTAATTCTGAATTTTCGAAAATTGCAAAAGTTGACATTTTTCGGCGTCTTTCTACCACTGTAAAATTAAAGACTTTAAATTAAAGACTTAATTTAAGAGTTTTCTTTCAAATGAAATTTGTTGCTCAAATAAAATTAGTGTTTTAATTAAGGCCAAGTACAGTTTTTTGAAAATTTTAGTAGTTTTCATGCAATATTGCAAGCAAATTTAACAATTTTACAAAATAACAAAAACAAGATTTTCTCAAAAAGAGCTCAAAATTTTTTCTTTCAAGTTTTGGTATGGTTAGCGCCAAATAAACCTTATATGATGACATAGACGCCATATTTATCTGTTCTTTGTTTTTCAAAAATTAGGAAAATTTAATTTTTTTGCTTATCTCTCATGTTGATAATATTTAGATTAGTGGCGATTTCTTCACATTATTGTATTTATGAGTACATGTGCTTTAAATAATTTCAAATTAGGTTTTTTGAAAACTCGACAGTTTTATGTGAAAAATTCCGCATTTTCAGAAACTCTCAAACCAATTTTTCTCATTCCAATTTTTTTAATTCAAACTTTGCCAAAGGATAGTTTTAAAGCCACTGTTTAATATGACGTAAAGTTCAGTTTGGTATATTCTTTTGTTTTTAAAAAATTACACAAGTGCAATTTCTTGAAATATATCTGATGCCGTTAACATTCCCATCGATTTGTATACATTATTACGTTTGTAAGTGGAAGTGCTTCAAATGAAGTTTTTCGAAAACTCAATATTACTGTGAAAAAGAGCTTCAAATTTCACATTCGCAGTAATGCTTAATCGCCATTTTCTTAAAAACGGCTTTAAATTTTTCAATGAAAAATTTCTATTTAGGACGAGGGTTTACTTTTCTTTAATAATCTTGAAGGAATATTTCGGTTCTATTATAAGGAAACAGAGAAGTTGAGAAAATGTCAAAAAAATGTACTTTGGGTGACGATAGATAGCAGCTCGCCAGAGAATGGAGCAAGACCTTAAAGCCAGACCACAGCAAGGAAATTGGAAAAATTTGCTACGAGAAAGTCTGTGCCATCGTGTAGCACCTCTAGTTTGCTCTGCAGTGTCTCCCGTACGTAAAATGAAGTTGAAGTTAAATGATAATCTACATTCTATTGTGCACATAAGCACTAAAGGGTAGTGTGACACTTTCCTAGCTAGTTCATAATCTTAAAACATACGTTTTCTTCAATGATCAAAATAATTTTGTTGTTAAGCTTAGAGCTTTTTAACGATGTTGTTCAATAAAGGGCTGTTTTAGAAAATAAGGAATTTATATAGTATCTTTTCCACCTTACAGATTATTGCGAAACTTTCGAAATAATTGCTGGAAATAATATTCTGGGATATGGGGTCATGTGTTTCTGATTAGGTGGTTAAAATCGAAGTGGGTGAAAATGAATTAAATGTCTCCTTTCTATTGTTGGTAGGGGTAATGTACTTGTTTACCAATCCATTAATTAGTACTACCCTGTACGTCAATTATTATACATAATAAATGATAAGCCTATTTGGTCCAGTTCATCAAAGCACTTCCGATAGATTGCAAATAATTGAAGATGACATCACATGGTTATGTAGGAATTATTGATGTGTTACAGCTATTTCAAAAATAATATGAAGGGTGAATATTGCTGTGACACTTCCGCACAGTGGTTCATTCTCATGGTTTAATTTCAATGTTATGACGGATTATCAGAAGTTCGGTTTGACTCAACGGCAGCCTTTAAATAATTGTGTCAGTGCTTGCTTCAATTCTCTACTATGTCTTCTAATCATGTACAAGGAAACAAAAATAAAAATGAAATTCAACAAGCAGAAACAAGATTCCACAGAAATAAAAAGGTTGTGCAAAAATATCAAGTATCAGACAAGATAAACAGAAAAGAGTAAAATAAGTATAATATGACTGTAATACTAATGGAATCATAGAGGTATCACATGTAACGAGTCGATGAAGACAGAATCTCACATTTGGCGATGAAGTTGTCGCCAATGAGTCGTGGAATGACAACACATAATATCAATCAATCTGAAAGTGCAAAAAGGAATTAGAGGCTAAATCATGAAATAAAGAAAACAATGAGTAGATGGAGAAGTGGGCGGGGTTGTGATATATTGGCTAACGCATGGATTCGATTCCTGTCCAATATATGTGGAATTTGTTGTGAACGAAGCGAACTTGTCAGAAGATTTTTTTTCGGTATTCTTCCTTTTCCCATAATTCTCATTCCACAATCTCTCCACCCGCATTTACCTCACCATGATTTATGATGTAACATATTCATCGTGAACCACGTCATGGTGAACGTGTATGTCCTTAAATACTGACGGGTCTGTAAACATCAATAAATTAATAAATAAATTATAAAACGGAGCAGGAGGGGTGAGAGAAGCAACTTGAGTGAACCCTCAAAGAGCAGGAGAAGAGATGCACTGTATGCTGCACGAATAGTGTCCAGTCGTTGCGCAATGAATATCAAAACATAACCTTTAGGAAGCGGCGCTCTTAACGTTATGTAGCACAGGTAGTGTCCCCGCTAAAACCTCTCATAATGAAAATCGGAAGGCGATGAAATATTAATGAATAAGCGAGTCTAATAATTTATAGGCGGCAGCAAGAACGTCAAAGAGCCGCCCCCGGCACTCTCCGAAGGCACCCTGCCCTGGCTCCCAAGCGCGGCTCGTTCCATTGTTAATGCGGGCGCTGATGGGGGCGGGGCCGTGTGGCGCCCCCGAGCCCAACACTCGGCCACCGGCCTCTGCGCACGGAAGCTCACACATGCCAACACACGGGCACCAGCACACGCAGACAGACCTACATCATTTGCGCTCACGGACCCCTCCACTCATGCACATACTCACTCACGTACCTACCCACTCACGCACGTCACGTACACTCTCACGCGCGTACACTCTCACGTTGCGCGTTCACTCTCACGCACGTACACTCTCACGTGTCCTCCCTTTTACAAGAACATGATTGGCAACCCTAAGTGTAACGGGGATTGTTAAACTTAAATTTCAACGTACTGTGCCTGTGTATCTAAATGGCATTTTTCCAAGCGATTCGACAGCGGTTGAATTATTGTTTTCCTTTCTAGTAGAAGTTTGTGTAGTGGTTTAATATTTAAGTGTGTGTTTTGAACTGTTTGCCTTCTAACTTGCCATGCATCTCATCCAAATTGTATAATCATTGATAACCCCTCAAATGAGCTATGCCGAAGTTTCAGATAGAGTATTGTATATATTATTCACATTTTATGTCCATAATGCGCTCTCTGAATAACTGTAAGTTTCAATAGTACCCCTCTACATATCACTGCTATTCATAATCATCTCTGGATAAATATTTTTAAACGTTATTCTGAAATTAACTTGTGCAAATATTTCTATCGGTCAAAACAGAATTTCACCTAAATCTAATCTTGATAGCAATTTTAAATTGAAATCTGTTGAACGACAATTTTGTAATATTGTCTTATAAAATAAAACTATTAATGAGACTAATTAATATGTATTTAAATTAATGGAAAATATCAGCCGTGTATCTTGTCATCAATTGTAATGGAAACCAAACATAATTTATATGTTCTCAATATGGTAATGAGTTCGTATGAGAATTTCTGACACATTTCAGATCCATTATTTTGCAATATTTGAAATCCACTATATACATATCCGAGGTAATTTCACCTATGAGGTCAAATAATGTTAATAATGATATAATAATAATAATAATAATAATAATAATAATAATAATAATAATAATAATTTCATAATTGTACGGTAATATGGAGTACATTGCTTCTAAATCGGCTCTGAGATACGAATTCCCTAGATATACAACTTTTGTCGTTTCTACTTCCACTGTTAACATTCCTTTAATGCATAGCGAGAAGAAAACAAGTAATCAAAACGAAGGAATTATGAGTGGTATTTCGTGTATCCATTCTTTTGATACTGATTTGTATCTATAAAAATAGTGCAGAATTATATCAAAATTGTAGATCTAAATCGAAAACTTCCGTAAGATCAACTTCCCACGCGATCGACACCACTATCACAAACAGCATTGTGATACACTGTGTGTGATGTGAGTGATGATTGTGAACAGTAATAGGATGTCGGTATCAGTGAAGACAGTTGGTCGACGAGGACGATTGGAAGTAAGAACGATTGGGAGGTGAGAACGATTGGGAGGTAAGAAAGATTGGCCGGTGAGGGCGATTTTGGGGAGGACGTTGGAGGGAGGACGATTGGAGGTAGGACGATTGGAGGTGAAGACGATTGGCAGGTGAGGACGATTGGCAGGTGAGGACGATTGGCAGGTGAGGACGATTGGGAGGGGAGGACGATTGGCAGGTGAGGACGATTGGCAGGTGAGGACGATTGGGGCGACGTGGAAGGTTGGGGAGACGAGGAAGGTTGGGGAGACGGGGGAGGGGGGGCCCAAAGGGGCGGGGGGGGGGGGGCGGGTGGCGTTGGGGGCCGCGCAGAGCGGCGCGCGGTGCGGCGTACCCACCCGGTGCGGGCCGCATGCAGATGAAGCGGCCGGAGTAGCAGAGGCAGCGGCCGCGGTACGCCTGGTAGGCCGGCGCCGCGTGGTTGTAGAAGGCGAAGTCGGTCTTGCAGGGTGCGCGCTCCACGCACACCGTGTTGCACACCAGCTGCTCCCCGTCGCCGCACTGGCATAGCTCGGAGCAGTCGGGCTCGTCCTCGCGGTACAGCTGCAACAGAGACGCCCGGCTCATTAGCTTGCACGGGTGCGAGCAGGTGGCAGCGATCTGTTCTCGCGCGGGAATTAAATAGCTTTCCTTTACGGTACGAAATAATAATTAGTAGTAATTAGGTTAATTAATACGTTTTAATATTACGACGGTTGGGGCAGAAGTATGATATCTATTTTTTTAAATAAATGTTATCAGATCACACAATTTTATTTGTCATGTGAAAGAAATGCTGTATGTTGTGTGTTCACAATAACAGACGGCTCTGTGGGTGTCTCTTTTAGAACAGAAAGAAATATGAAATTGGTTGGGCGTTGGAAAGTAATGTCTGAATGCCGCCGAGCGAGATTCATATAACACGTTTCGTGCAGCGATCATAGACGGGAGGCTCAGGTTATGCACGGGAGAAAGATCACTGGGAATTGGTGGACGTTCTTGGAAATAAGGCCCTTCTAAACCATACATTCGCGTGAAGGGCAGGAGAGTTTTTGCGAGGTCACGTAGTAACCAGCGATCAGCAGCGCACGTAGCAATCTGTGAGTGTATGGACCGATCTGGCACGTGTACTAATCGAGGATGTGCCTAATCGGGCATTTAGATCTGGGATGTAATGGTTTCGGAACGTTGTGAACTTATATATGCTAATATGCTGTGGAACATGAAATCGGTACTGTCATTTCAAATACCTTAATAAATATGAAAAAAAAAATGTGTGTCGTTAAATGTCCCTCACAATTAGTTCATACTCTGTCCTTTCATGTGTATATTTCACATTATCTACCTGTGCTTGTATATTCACAAAAACTTATTTGCCATGACTTATGTTTCAACTCTCATATTTTAAGTAGCGTGTCGTTACGTTCCATTAAGTCTCGTGGGGATGCACATTCTTTTCCTTCTAATACTACTAATAATTATTGTCATTTTACAATTTATTCTTCGTGATATTAAATTTCCTTGAATACATGTTAATTTTAAAAATGTATAAATGAACTTTGTTGCAAATGCAATATAATCTAAAACGTGAACATATGTTACTTTTCTTACGATAACTATGACAATTAACGTCATTTTTATTTATGTATGTGAAACTTGCGATATTAATTTTTATTAAGTTTTGTTGCTTCTAACTTCTTATTGTTCACAAATGATTCAGTTATGTATATCACGGACAAATCTGGACAGAGAGTTACGTAATGCTGTTGGAAAAAACGCAAATTTTCGTTAGAAATCTCTTATTACATGGCCCTGATTACGATAAAGTCCGTAAACCCACTTGCTAATTTAGGAAACAAGACTCTCTAACAAATGGTGTAGCATCCGTGTTTTCTGGGTGCTTGATTCCGAAAATCGAATGATAGCACAACGTCCGTCTGTCCGTCTGTGAACAACGCTAGCGGTTAAACCGTTCAGCCGCTTTTCTCCACAATTGACATTCCCCAACTGATCTGGCTGATGTCGCAGGCTCTTGAATTTGAAACCGGTATTGCAATTTGGGGGTGGTGGTACAAGGGGGTACTTTATATAAAACCCCTGGAACATATTCAAATTTTCAAAAAATGGCCCCATCGTTTTTGATTCAATTTTATTGGATAAGGTGAAGGACGTTTAAGAGAATGGTGCTGGTCTCATTCTCGTTGAAAACTCTGATTTTTCGAAAATTGCCAAATTCAAATGTTTTTTCGGCATCTTCCTACAACTATAATTATGAAGTTAGAGATTCTTTTCTATAATGAAATGTGTTCCTAACAGATTCATTTTGAAATATGGCTATGTACAATTTTTGGAATATTTCAGTACTTTTCGTGTAATTTTGCATAAAAGTACGGGCGAGAAAGTACGTGTGGTTTTAGCACTAGTTTGTCCTAGTAGAACGTACTTCTCATCTCGCACCCAACTGTTAACTTCGTTATTTTATTTCCACAGAAATTCCCTTCTCCCTGTGGTATCACGATACACGGTATCCTACTATATCCTTAAGGATGACATTGTATGCTATAGTTCCAAATATAAAGAGTCTAAGAACATTGTACATTTTCGCCGAGTATTTAAATTCCTTATTTTCCTAGAAATTTGTTGTTGTTTTAACATGCTTCTAATAAATAATTAACTTTGAAAGTAAAATTGATTTTCTTATACAGGAACTTGTGGTTCCTAGTTTCCTTGAAACCACAAGTTCCCTTTGCTCAGTTTATTTACTACAGCCGACGTACGGGAGTTTTCAACAGATCAGAAGAATAGACGAATAAGTCAACATGTCTGCAAATATGTTGAGTTATGAAATTAGATTGATATAGTAAATTAGCTGAGCAAAGAGTAAACTGTGTCCTGGAAAACCACAAATATGTGTAAAAAATGAGTGGAATTTACTTTCGACGGTCATGATTTATTAGAATCACGTTAAAATGATAAAAACATTTGAAGGAAAATAAAAAATTTAAGCAGAAATTACTTTTAATTAATCGCATTACAGCAGGCAATAATAAACATAGATATCGAACAAATTAACACATAAAATAACAATTACATCATCTATATTTTCACAATAACATCCATTAACGTTGTGAAAATAACTGGTAAAAACGACAGCAAACCAAGGCCAAAACTTGGAGGAATAATACTCTATAGTATGGTTTATTCCTCCATGGTAACCTACTGAACATACTGCTATTGTATAATCATGTGCAATATTTTCGTTTGACACACGATCGACAAGCTCAATAAGCTCCGAGAAGTAACACCACGTATTTTAATGATTCCAGTATCTAGCCTTATGTCTGTATCTGGATCAATCAATGATTTAAAGAATAAACGATTAGTATGAATGCTATGAATGATAAGGGAGTAGTTGTGAATGAGAAGCGTGGGAAATTGTAAAAACACGAGAAAACCTGCTTCGATGCCCACTTGTTCCCTACCCAAATTACATACGGGTCGTCCGGGATTTGAGGCTTGTTCCGAAAGAACCTCGAAGACGTGATTTCTCTTGAGGCGAATGGGACGATGCCTCTGTTGACATTGTAAATTCCCCGGACGTGACATCTTCGCGCTTTTCAACTGTCAACTGATAGCACGCAACTGAAGAGCATATTTCCAGTGACGTATCTCTAAGAAATAGAATTTTTAAAGGGAAACTTTTCGGTCTATTCCGAACGCCTCATAATTCGAGGTAGAATTCAACGTTTACGCTTATCATTTAACATGAGAGAAATTGTTGTTTTTTAGACAAAATTTGGCAGCGAGATGGAGAAGCGTCTTAAAAATATGTTGATACGTAAAACTAAAATGCAAACGGAAATGATAATACGTCACTTTAGAAATAAGCTATTCTATTGGCGTGTTTTGTGAGTATGACGCAGTCCTGATTCAAGAGCGTAACTGGAATCGTAACCAAAAGTGTTGTTACACCTAGCTGACGGAGGAAGTTGGCCGTTGTCAGCCAACGAGCATGGTAGGTGTACAGGGTACAAAATTCGGCTTTCTTGCCTTATCGTAACGTGCGCGGAGGGATCGTCTCACTACACCGAGAAAACGAAATGACGTGTTGTAAGCGAATACTTCGCTATTCATACCCTAAATTGACGTCTAGACTGCGACCTTCACAATTAATAAAAAAGCATTTCCGTTCTCAGTATTTAACATAAAATAACATTTACTCTCTGCAACCAATAATTTCCGATGCATTTTTTTGCAACGTTCTCGTTTCGTGGCGCTTCGCTCTCCATCTCCCATCTTGTGGCGTTTGGAGTGGATTCGATCGTTAACTCTACTAGATCCGTTTGCTTAGTCACAGTGAACCAACGAGGACACATTTTGCCAACCGAATCTTTTAACAAAATTATTTTGTTAATACTTCAACTGGAATTCATGAAAATTGCGTTTACTGGAACATTTTTTTACGAATATATGATCACTGAAATCATGAAATTCTAGCTCAGTGAGTTGATTTTAACTTTGTTCGTAATTGACTGACCACGCTGCACGGACCGTCCAACAGCTCAGTGTTGCTTCGCCCTGAAGAATCTGTGCTGTGCCCAACCTCAGAGTAAGTGAGGACTGCGATATCCTTGATCGGCGCCACGACCGTCCTCAGAGCCTCACTTGACTGGCACGATGAGTTCACATTTCGGACTCATCAACTGCTGAGCTTATTAATCCCGGAAGTGTAGTGAATATTCTATCCCGGAAGGAGTATCGCCCACCAGTAGGACACCGCCCCAGCCTGAACAAGCTCTAAACTTCCAACATGCGTGGTAGTGTTAGTGTAGTCCATGTAAATGGATGTACGCAATGGGAGAGGCGAGAAGCAGATAAAGAATGGTATAAATAAGTAAATGATAAAATAATAAGAATAATATTATAAAAGCTGTCACTATTATTGTTTGGGTATTGCTCCGGCATTAATCTACAATTGATCGGAGAAAACAAAGAAAACTACCGATCAGAGCAACTGACTGCCAGAATTCTCCTCCAAGTCATTGGTTGAAATTCCTCAGCACGTAGTTTCTATCAAAAATTGACTTGTGTAGGGTCTCCATACAAAGCGGTGTCTAGTCAGCAATGCTAGAGAAACAAAACTTTTGACGCTAGGCTATCGTAGCCGGTTCCCAATTCGAACTGTGGCTACAAGAACAGTGAACAAGAATAGGCGCGGTAGTGGTGCTCGTGCCCTTTGGGTTTTGATTGATGTTTGCCAATTTTGCCCAATACAAATTTGACGCACTTGTGAGAAATACTAAAAACGCGTTAATCAGTTATTTGTCAGGATTAAATTTACGTGAGAAATTAATGGTTTGTAAAACGCGAACGTCAGAATAGTCTCTTGTATCTGGCGCGCCTACTTGCATCCTACCAACTCACGCCTGACGGACGCGACACGTCAGGAATGTTCAAAGAACTCTTTTAGTGCCTTCAAGAAGGTGCAAAGATGGAGCGCCGAGGTAAGGGTCCTGACCAGATTCTATGGCAGTTGAAAGGCGCTGGCCGGCCCCTGCTGCTACCACCGCCGCCACCTTCCCTGCCACCGCTACTTCCACCATTTCTGCCGCCCCTGGTGACTTCACCGCCACCGCCACCCCGCTACCCACGGTCTGGAGGAGAATTCTAGCAGCCGGCTGCTCTGATCGATAGTTTTCTGTGATTTCTACGATCAAAACCAGGCGAGTGTGGAGCAGGACCCAAACGAACGGGCCGCGATCTTTCCTTCCTCTTCCTTGTGTCATTCTCAACCCTTCCTCACACTCTTACAAACACTACACTAGCACGCACATTGGGAGACCAGTTTGTAGGTTGTCTTAACGGGAGCTTAGAGCTTGTCACGGCTGGGGCGGTGCTCCGCCGGTGGGAGATAACTGGTTGCGGAAAACTCCGCAAGTCGACGGGTAGGTCGGCACCGGATCTTGCCATCCACGGGGGGAAGATCACAGCCACCACCCGCGATAAAAACATACGCTATATTTACGTGACCAGTGACATTGACCGTTGACCTGCCCAAAACCACTACTCAATCAAAACACTACCCCCGCCGTCCCCACCGCTCCTTTCCTCCTAGACGTTCTGCCGCCGCCTCCCCGCCCCAGCTGTCTCCACCCCCTGCCGCCTCCGCCGTTCCCGCTGCCCCGCCGCCGTAGCCACGCCGCCGCCGCCCGGCCGCCGTCGCCCCGCCGTCGCCGCCCCGCCACAGAAGCAGCCAGCGTGCGCGCGCGGCCACTGCGGGGCGGGCAAGAGGATTACCCAGCCGCGCGCCGGTATTTACGCGCGGGCCACCTTGGGCCGCGCTCCGGCTCCGTGCCGGCTTCAGTCGCTGCTATAATTCTCGTACGTAATTCGCGTACGTTTGCCCTGAAATTTAAATCCGTGCGACAAACGGACGGCGACGGTTAGTATTGCCGTTCTACGTCTGGGATTATCAGTTTCGGGTGGGCTTCCAGAAATCTGGTTTTAAGTATGTTGTACTCAACAAATTATGTGAGAAAATACAATTACCTTAATAAAAATCTTTTGAATGATCCCGTCTCAATAAGCTTAAGGAAAAAATAGCATTGCTGTGTTTAGATGTTGAACGCTCGTGAAAAGAACAACTTAGGATATAAGGGGACGGAAAGAAATTTCTCTTGTAGATCGGCCACTAGAACCGGACGCAGAAGAAATTGCTGGAGAATTTTTTCTACATTTTAAAATATTTAAAGGTAGCTCAAGGTTTCATCTTCCGAATGCATTTTAGAGTCCTTGATATTATTACAAATTTCATCTGCCTTTGTTTTCGTATTTGGGTTTCTAGTAGGTGTACGTTATCTGATATTCTTCTGCAATTCACTTGATATAATTTTCATGGATATGACTTTCACTTTGAATGCACGCTAAAAACAAGCGAATGATGAGGCGATTGATATTTGCATTTTACCTGTAGGAATATTATTTCCTTGATGCGCATTAAGGACTCGTGCTTCAAGTATGTGTTACTGTAAGAGTGTGTATGTGTTATTGTAAGAATATGCAATAATTCTCGAGATGAAATTCGTATAAGTTAGTTCTGTGAGGCAGAAGGAAAGACAAGTAGGTTATTCTTGAGTTTCTGAATTTGGCGTCATTGGATGCATGGAATATTTGGTTTGCGAATATCTTCGTGAGTATTCGTGTACTCTCGGAGTTGTATACATTATGTAGATGAACTTTATGTAAGTAAGATGTTATGTAAGTAAGATGTTTACATTATGTAAGTGTTGTTATTCTCGTTGAATACGATTTTAGAACGTTCAGCCTGAAAGATGAATCTTGGGACAATAGTAAGAAACTGTTGGAATTGCTTATCTACGTACACATTGTATACGTCACGTATATATCTTGTACTTGTATATTATAAATTACTTTCTGTAACACTTGTTTGGTCAGAATCCATGTTTTGTGGGGTCTCAGTTCCGAAAACGTCCATCCGTCTGTCCATCCATTCATACATCTGTGGTCAACGGTAGAGCATAAACCGTCCAAACGATTTTCTCCATAACTGATATTTCCCGATCGATATGAAAAAACATGAGACCGTGTGAGTTTTAAAAGAATATTTTGATTTTTGTTTTTTTACGTTTAACCTCAACATTTTCAAAATTATTAGATTAAACTTTGTCCTCGGATAGCGTAAAGGTCACGTAAAACCTGGCGCAGGACTAATTTTCGTTAAATCTGGTTTTAAATCTGAAATTTCCAAAATTGAAAATGTTCAAATTTAGAGCTTTGGCTTTCCTTTACCACGGTCTAAGTTTCTATAGCTGTGTGACGAACCTCAAGCTATAGCTGTGTGGAAAACCTCAAGCATGCCAAGAAGGCTACATACAGTGAAGGGAATACTTCATGCACGCTACGTCACCTTTACCCCAATGCGTGGATGATAAACTGGTAGTGCTAAACTAGGATGCATTTTTTCGCGTTATTTCTAAATTTGGAATTTTCGAAAATTCTGAAATTTCAATCAAAATTAGATAGACGCCATTCTTTAAAGCGTTTTTGTTATATTCTTGGAAAAAAGAAAACATTTGGAGGCATTTTTGAGAATTTGTTTTTATATAAATTGCTTTAATTTCAAGCCGGTGCCGATTCTTTTTTCGGCGAGCTCTCTGTATTTTCGAAAAGTACAAAAGTGAACGTTGCAAATGTACACTGCATTCTCTACAATATTTGTGACAGATTTTTTAATTAATGAAATCTGTTTAAGAAATTACATATCTAAGTGTTGTCATGTAGAATTTTGGGGGAATATCCGTAATTTCTGGTTGAAATTAATGGAATTTATTTTGAAAATTTCAAAAATGCACCAAATTTTTTTGTGTGAATCTTTTTTTCCATAGGATCGTGTAAAGGCCGATTAAAAATAGTGCTGGTCTCATTCGTTCAACTTTGAATTTTTGAAAATTTCACAATTTAGAAAAAATTCGCGAAAGTAAGTGCTGTTGTAGTACAGTCATTTTTAATTTTATGGACGTAATATTGTATCTGTAAATTGAAGTACAGAGAAAGTTGTGTAAAACTGCACGAAAACGGCGAATTTTTGGCAGAAAAACTATTATTACAGGGCCCTGGTAACGAAACCGTGGATAAATCCAGTTGCTAAATTTAGAAAAATAAATCCTCTATCACGTTTTGTGTGTCCATGTTTTGTGGATCCTTGATACCGAAAAATTGAATGACGGCAAGACGTCTGTCCTGTCTGTGAACAAAGGTTAAACCGTTCAACCAATTTTCTCCAAAATTGAAGTTCCCAAGAAATGATATTGCCCAATCGATATGACTAATGTCGCAGCTCCTGGAATTTAAAACCGATATTTAATTTTTGGAATACTTTACATGAAGCCCCTGGGACATTTTCAAAATTTAAAAAATTCTTCTTTCTATTCTTCCAGCTGGAAAAGATTCGTATTGTAACCTGCAATACTTTTTTTTTATCTCAGTAACTGAGTTCAAGTGCTAGTCACTTGGCGGAAATTGTAGTAAGCGTGACGCTTTTGGTAGGATTTTTCCGTATTCTTCTCTCTCGAGTGCGTCATTCCTCGATTTTTTACCTAGAAATTGACTAACAACGGCATGTCCACGAGTACGCATTACATTTTGTACAGTACTTTCCTTCAGTTTATATCTACTACTGTTCTTTGCAAGACGGGAAGGTAAGGATTTGAGGGTGGATGACAAGAAGGTGACAGTAAAGTACGCATTGCAGAGCAATTACACGAGAAAAATTGGTGAAGTAATAAAGAGACGGCACTCCCCCACTCGAGTTGTTATAAATTTATATATAAATATAACACTACAGATTTATAGTACACTACAGAAATATACAACAGATACAGATCGAAATCTGGCCTAATTTGTTTCTGTAGATAGATATTCACTATTTGTGTGTGTTGTGAAAAAATAGCTGTCGTCACGCACTGAAAGTTATTGAAAAAATACCGAAGTTCCGCACTTTTCGCGACGCAAATTGTCGCTCCTGGGGGTTTATGCAGCCCTGCCTATTGTGATAAATGTCCGCCGAAGGAACATGCACTACTTTGGGCTCGAGTTCCAATTCGGGGCAGTGAAACGCCAAGCTAATGACATGGCCCACACCATTCACAAGCCGCAATGACGCGCGGCGCAGCGCCTATTCTTTCGGACACTAGTTCTTTGACATTGAGAAACAAAAACCCGACGTGATGTCAAAGTGTATCCGCGGCATGCAAGAATAATTAACATTGTTTGCCAACCCTTCTATTATTTTTGATACAGACACATCAATGTATAATGGTTCAGTTGACTGCGCTTGTAGTACACCCCAGTTAACAGCCATTTTATCATTATCCATGCTTGTCACCTGATGAGTTAGCTCGAATACATTATAATCATATGGGTTATCATATTATTATAATCACTGGGTTAATCATCGTCTTCGGGGCCGCTTAAAGTCGCCTTGCCCAATACGCCACAAAGTTAGTAGGTGGTTAAGATGAAGCTGGCAGCATTTTTTAAATTAAATATAAATACATTAGGAATTAAAAAAATAAAATTTAATTGCAATGATCGATATCTACAATCGTAAATTTTAATTGATGTATAGATTAATCGGTCTAAATATAATGGATTTAATTGTGGTTATTAATCGTATAAAATAGTCTATTGTTGTACTATTGCGATTAATCCCTAGTAACTAACAAATAAACAAAATAAATCCACCGATTAACGGGACATAATGTCCCCCAAAATAAACTGTTTGGGCCAGCGAAGTTTCAGACAGATAAGTAGAGATCTTAGTGAGCAATGATAGCACTACGTGTGTCGTTCATTGCAGCAAGGGTTGCCCATGGTATTAGCGAAATTAACGTTGCCAAAACTGACAAAATTTTTTATTCATTTCAGTAACTTCCAGTGCAAGATGGAAGCTATTTTTTCCCATTATATATAAATAGTGATTATCTTTCAATAGAAAAAATCAGGTCAGATTTCCATCTGAACTTGTTGAAAGATCCCTTGCCAGACGAAAAAAACTGAACGTGAGTAACGATTTACAATAATTAATAATAAAATTAATAATAATAATAATAATAATAGTAATAATAATTAATAAAACCAAAGTAAGTGCTCCCAAAATTCGTTCAGTTGTGTAATATTTTCAAGAATCGATATGTAGGCTACTGAAACTCGACATATATAGCACAAATATGATTATCACGTACGTTCACAGAGTCGGAAGAATCTGTGGTAACCGAACAGAACTCTGCTGTTAGAGTGAATTCTAGAATGACTATATGACTAAGCACAATGATTTCTGGGAGGTCGTATTCTGGTCGAACGATACAAAAGTAAATGTGATTGAATTGATGGGAATAAATAAGGTGTGTAAAATTTAAAATATGATGGTGGACATACAGTGTTAATTAATCTACAATAGTCTTCTCATCTACAATAGTCCCCGAAGGGAATAGATATTTGTAATTCATACATTCATAGATATGATAGGCAATCACATATAACTCAACACTGAAAAGGAATGTGTGTGCTCAGGAAGGGCATAAGACAAGGAAAAGGAAGAAAAAGTCACGCGATCCGTGGCCCGTTTGTTACTGGACAGCTCCGGTATTCATCTGGTATTGATCGGAGAAATCACGGCGATTTATCTTCCAGATAGCGGCTGAATTCGACCTAACTTATGTCGAAAATCCTGCCCCGTTGGGACTAGTACCCTCAGACCTCCCGGTCAAATGCACTTCAGTGACATCAGTTGATGTCACTGCACCATGCATGAACCACCTCAGCCGGTTTATTTAGTGAACCGGTTTATTAGTACGAAAATGATTTTGCGTTAGATGTTTTATTTCTCAATGAAAAATGTACTATAATAGAATCGTCATCATTCTTTTACATGAGCTTGACCAAATGTGAAGGGTCTCAGGAGAAGGAAATTCTACATTATTACCCATCTGAGAGTTTTTGTAAACTGTTTATTATACAGTAAAACATGTCTAAGACGGAACTTGACGGTTTCTTAAAAACATTTCCATCTTGACAGGTTTCAGTTTTTACCAAAAAATACCAAAAATTCAACAAATTCCTTAAGGTCAATATTTTTGATATAATTTTGTTACTGAAATAAAATAATGATAATAAAGCAATAAATAAAAATCAATAGCAAAACGGAAAATAAAAGACAAGCAATTATTATGAATTTTACAAATATGTAGAAAACGTCGTGACACTTTTAAGAAATGAACAGGTTGAGAACTACCAATATAATCACACCAAAACGTGAGAAAGTCGCAGCAGTCGCAGAGTAGGCCAAAATTCCCAGACAGCAGGTATAAGAGGAAAAACTGATCGTTGACTTTTATTTTCTCAGGACGTGACTCTTCGTACTACGTCATTCCAGCGATAATGACGGAAATTTAAACACAAATTTACGTCTTAAACAGGTAATTCATTTTACGTTCTCTAAAATATTTTTCCGTTTCCGCGTTGAACGGGTTTCCGGCTTATAGAGGTAATTTTCACGTATAAAATCGTTCTGTTCTGAGATTTTTCAGGATGGCAGGTTTCCGTCTTACAAAGGTCCCGCCTTACAAAAGTATTTTGACTATGCCTCCCGGCGGACTCCAAGGGAGGAGCGAGCGCGGGTGCGCGCCGTGCACTGCACTGCTGCACTGCACTACAGGGGGCAGGGCGAACGCTCAGTCCCTCGCGTCCGCGGTTTGGCGAGCCAAAAAAGGTGGATAAGAGGCGGCAACGCAGCTCTGGAATGACGACATTCATCTCTGCTAATGAACTGCTGCCCGACATGTTTGCGGGGAATGCCCTCGTCTCCTTCTGCCTAGAACTCGCCGTGCTGCAAAGGCGGTTAGTTTTCTTTCACTCGTTTCGCTCGGAAGTTAATGAATCGATTTGAAATTGGGTGCGCAAAGACGTGAGGAGATCTTGCGGTACCCGATGTGACTAGATATCCCATACTATAACTCTTTATGGTTTACGAAACAAGACGTTGACAACAATGAAAAGCCCAACATTCTGTTCTTGTGATGAATGCGTATAACTAGAGCCATTTTCTTAGCAATGTTATAACTCTTCACCAACCTTAAAGAATACGATTATGTTCCTTAAAGCTCATAATATGCGAATGGGAACTTTGAAATGAATTATCCACCTTAATTCCCGGCCTTTACACAGAAATGATCTGTGTGGCGGCGTAAACATGGCCGAAATTCAGAAACGCTGTAAAGAAGTTAGCGCGCAACGGCCATTAGCCGCCTCGCCGGTTTTGCACCTTGTCGCGGCCGCAGGGGAAAGGGAGTGAAGGGGGGTGGAGCGGCGGGGGGCGGGGCGAGGCGGGGCGGAGGCGAGGGCGTCCGCCACAGGTGGCGCGCGCATATTGCCCTCGCGGGTGACTTAATTGTGGCGCGACGTCAGATGTATAGAATTACAGCGGCCGCGGCGCAGGTACTTGAGGGGGGGCTGGTCCGTGGTGGGGATGAGGGTAGCAAAGGGGGGAGGGCAGTGGAAAGTGTGAAAGCGACCGGCAGGTAATGAGGGTGAAGGGATGGGAAGCCGACATCCACGCAATGGATGGGTGAGTTGATGTTTTGAGAAAGGATGTCTGAAAGAGATGGGGGAGAAAACGAAGAGTGTGATTTGAGGAGGCCCAAAATGAAGAGAAATAGATATGAGACGGAAAGAAAGAGGAAAGAAAAGAAAAAAAGAGAAAAAGGGAGAGGGAAAAAAAGAAGAGGAAAGAGAGAAATCTAGTAAGAAAAGGAAAAGGGAAGGAGGAAAGAAAATAAGGGAAAAGGGGAAAAGGAGTGTATTTTATTTCTCTTTTGTTTTGCATTAACTGTTACAGAAACCGTCAATTCCTCTACCATTTCTATATGCTTGGGAGGACGACGAGAGGGGGACCAAATGAGGAAGATGGAGGAGGGCGTGGAATGACGTGGTGCGGGTGGCAAGGGAGGGGAGGGCGGGAGGGAGGGCCTGGGGTGCGAAACTGCGCACCTCACTCTTCCCAAGTTTGTTTTCTTTCGTTTCGATAACGAACTACCCACTCGATGCAAGGTCGTTAGGCGTCAACTCCCCGTAACACGCCTTAATTGACTCTCTAAATAATGCGGCGCGGGCGAACCGTGGGCGGCGGCGTGGTGGGGGAAGGGGGGGCGATGAGGCCCCCGGTAGGCACCGATCGTCGCGGACACCCCCGCCGCCACCCCCACCCCCTCCGCCGTCGCCGCTGCTACTTAAGAAATATGGAGCGGCGCTCAAGATAAAGTAGACGCTGCGACGTAGGCAGGAGCGCGCTTTGACAGACCGACGAGCCGCACGTAACTGATTAATTATCCACGTCGTCGCCTCAGACGTTTGTGCCCGACGCTCAAAAAGGATACTTTGAAGTAACTTAGCCAAGAGACTACTGTTGGAAACTCTCGCGCGACCTGACCAAACTTATGAATAATAATGACACGTGTTCGCAAAAGAAGCGCACATGAATAATTCCGCGGCGGCCAACCTCGGGAGGCGGATGCGGGGGGGGGGAGGAGGCGGAGGTGGGGTTGGGGCCGGAGTGGGGTTGGGGCCGAGGCGGTGCATCGCATTGGAAAGGTGCGAGTCCAACTCCATTCCGTCCCCATTTCTCCCTTCGCCGGCGACTCCCTCCCCTCTCCCTCTTCTCGCTCCGATCGATCTACGACCGGACCAGATTGCTGAAATACCTTGCGATTGTCTTGTACAGGAAAGTGATTACATAAGTCACATCAACTTTGCACGGGCCTAGAAAATTCCGTGATTATTTACATTCCAAATTTGCTATATATAATTGAGGATATTTAAGAAATTAGTAACTCCGGCTGGGAATCCAACTAGGATCTCCTGGTTCTTTTACTTTTTCGTTAATTTAAGAATACATACTCAACTGAATGTATTTTCTTTGACGATAAAATTATTTCTAGTTTTTCGTCTGTAAATATTGTCCTCTTCGACACTGATCTATAGTATTCAGGTCAAGACACGTTTGTTATTGTGCATGACTCATTTTTCTAATTCATGACCAGATTTTCAATTCCACAGACAAGTACAATTGATGATCACGAAAAATGTGTGACGTGTTGTCAATTATAAACAACAGACTGTGTACCTATTGTGTACGGCTGGATTGTCAGATTTGTGAGTTTTCGAAATCATGAGTGATTTTATAAAATCAAACCATTCGTATGCAACTGGAAAATTTCCATTGTTTTCGACAGCGGTAGCGCTTTGCGCGTTGAAGAGGTCGTTCAATGGAATCGATAATTTCCTTCCATTTTCCTTCAATTTTGCTTGCAATTTCTAAACATATCCATAAAGATGGTTACTGTATATCAGCATTTTATAATGTCAAATTATTGCATATTCTTTCGCGACGTGTGAGAGATCTTTAAAGATACACATTAAGTTGATGTCAGTTCTCACTGTTTAGCAGAATTTCTTCCTTTTTTAATAATGTTACTTTATTTAAGAAAGGTTTGATCTTGTGTGACTTAAACAAGACGATCATACACTATGCATCTAGAAGTCTCTGCTATTCCCAACCAAAATAAAATAAAATAAAATAAAATAAAATAAACTACTCTTTTACATTTTCCCTGGAACCTTCTCTCGTATCCGACAACCTAAATTCTCCAATAAAACCATATTCCTCTTCATATACATCTAATTAATACAGGAAAACTCGTAACTGAGAAGGGTGAATTCGTCATTCAACTGGGATGGACTCATAAAGGATGTTTTCTGAATGTTCTAGTGTTTATTTACTTTTTAATGCATACAACATTTGTCATTCATTGACAGCACCCACTGTCAAATTAGTCTTTATTTTGTTTTTTTCAGAAGTTGGTCACCAAGCAAAGATCTTACATTTAAATTTAAATTAAAAGTCACTTAAGCTTTAAATTCATTCATTGACAATCAGGCAACAAGATATCATTTGTTTGAACTTTATAAATACAAAGTAATTAAAAACTGTTTCCCCATTCACATAAAGTGTGTCTGCTTTGCACCTTGTTTAAACCGTTCAGACATAGCATTTTATTCTAACTTTCCCTACACATTTTATATTTTTCTTATCAAAATACTTCATTTCCAAGAGACTATTTCATTGAATTGTGTTGCCGTTTAACAATTTGCCAGAAGTGTGATATAGGATGTAGAAAATTGGTTTGGCATGCATTGTGAACGATTGTCGATGGCCAAGAGAGCAGCGCGGTCGGGGCCCCGCGGCTACCTCCAGCGCAGCCAGCGCCGGGACTTGAGACGTCGCCGCTGACGCAGGCGCAAACACCCGCCGCGGGCCGTTGTTTCGGCCTGGGACGCTACTCACCCGCTTGCCGCGTCCCTCGGGGATGTACTGGTCGTCCTGGTGCGGGCGCTGGACCACACAGAAGCCTGCAACCAAGGAGAAGACCAATCAGCTCCCGAGTGAATATGAAGCCCCGCACAGTTCATCTGCTTCTGTCCTCGTCTCCACCCCTGCCCTCACCACCGCGCTTCCCCTTCCCTCGGCGCCACCACTCCCCCGCACCAACCACCTCCCTCCCTCTTTCTCTCCCCTGACTAGCTCTGCCCCCTTCAACTCTGCCGGTCTTCCCTCGCCATCACTTTCCGGATCCTGCCTCGACCCGGCCCGACCCGACACCGCCTCGGCCTTTCTCCACGGAGGGTGAACGAGGCCAGACCGCGTCGGCCGGGCCTGCCGAGTCGGGCCGGTCGGGGGCAGACTGCGCTGAAAAGACTGAATGCATTAATCGAGGGATCAGACCGAGAAATGAAAAGACCTGCCGGCCGTGACCGTCGCGGCAATATGTTGGAGTCCTTTTAATCCACACTCTAACGAAGAGGGAGTCCTACGGCTAGTCCAATTTAGAGAATTAAAGCGTGCATACGGCACCCAGATTGAGAAATGTCTATATTCAAAAGTGAAGACGAACACGACAAGAGGCGGAGCAATTAAAAAGACTTCTGCTTGCGGTATATTGTGAATTATTGCGAGTGTGTATGTCTCCTTTTACTATGTCGTATTATTTCTTATTCATTTGAATGAATAAAATGTACGGGAAGGCATTCATTCCATTCTGAATGTGATGAATTTCAACCTGAGCGACAAAATTTATAATAAAATTGTGTTATAAAGATATTTGATACCTTCTATAAATTCAAAATAAGTTACTGATTCATATTTCTATCATCAAATCTGTTACAGGTATACACTACCATTGCAAATCCACTGCTTACTTGCCTACAGTAAGGCGGACGTTCTATTTTCCTCTGCAGGATTTATTTCATTACAACTAATTAGTTGGCACTTAAAGGCGAAAAGGGTCCTCATTGATTTTGTTTCAATGTAGGAATCCACTTGATATTAGAATCAGATTTTAATAGGTATATCTAGGTATCACATGGCCGTGACCTCTTTTCATGGTTGGAAGTTCCAATAGCCTCCTTAGGTTTGCCATGAAACGTAAGTTTCTACTGAATATTGTACAGGAGATTTGAAAGAAAGCGCTTTCGTAAAATGTGCTCATTGTGAAAACTGCTTTTGTTTGAGCCACTCAATAATTCAAGAACTGCACATTTTTTGTCGTTCATAAAAGGGTTTTTTTTGCGTACACATTAATGAACTCCTCGTACAACGTAACTAAAGGAACTCGTACTGTGTAAAATGTGACTTCTGTAATTAACTCTAATAAAACCATCCGGAATCGGTGGCAAGTAATATACTAGTTTCTTTGGAGACGAAAAAGTGGATAGATAATATTGTGTCTGTACAATAAGTAGAAGGCTAACTGCATGGAATTTATCATCAATATTTTATTGCTGTCTTGCTTTAGATGGTTGAAATGGTAAAAACGTTAATTTATATTATCATCAATGTTGTATTATTCTCTAGCTCTAGCCAGCCGCAACTGTAGAATGAAGCTTATGCCGTGAATACTTAGTTATTAAATTATTTTTAAGTTTAATTTGTTTATTTACTACCTCAACAATTGTCCAAAGTTAAGGTTTTAAATGTTCCCATTAATTTGTGTGATCCTCTGGGGACTTGTCTTTTGTTTGTAGTTACATTACCTGCATTGATTGGGTGATCAGAGGTGAAATACGCGCGAGTCGGAAAAGCCTTATCCTACCAAAGCTCTGGCCAGCCCTCTCGTATAATTTGTCAATAAAAATGTCCACCTCGAATATTCTCTACATGGTTCAAGATATTGAGATTGAGTTTTTGCCAAACGATTTAGGACACAGGATCTCAATATTCGAGGCTATTAGATGTTTGACAGCATTTTTATTTTCAAGACTGGACTAACTTCGTATGTTAAATGGAACATAATGTTTTTACACGAATAGATAGATCTTGAAAGGGCAAATTCATTTTGTATAAATAAATAATAACCGCACAAAAGATTATTAACTCTGGCGTCATGTGAATAGCAGGAATTTGGAAGTTCTTGGCTGGGCTCCGGACAGTACAGCGGTGAAGCGGCTAGGAGCAGGGCAGTCTAGCCACCTTAAAGACAACATCGGTCGAATTTCTCTTTAATACAGGTCATTTGAAAGCCCTTATAAATTACAATCATTCAAGGTACTGAGTTTACATTTCGTTTAAAAGAATCAACCGAAATGACTAGGAAATCACCGTTAAAATCTCATTAGTGAAAAATGCACTCTCGGTAAACATAAAGCTGCTGCTTTTTTTGCGCGGCCAATAGCCTGGTGAGACCCTTGTCTCTGATTTTAAAGGATTTGGTAGTAAACTCTTCTTCAATGTGAAAATCTCGCTATTCTCAGTAAAGAACGTATTCAACTGAGATTATAGTTCTTTAGAAATAAATCAAAAAAACTTCTAGTGATATTAAGATGTTGGTAACAGCACAATTGGGTTGCAAATTTCCAAATATTTATACGCAAATGTCCGCATAAGCGATGCTCCGCGGTGTCATATATTTCTTAAACTGAATTCTTTTTATATTTGCTGGTCTACGGGCACAATACTGTGTGAAAACAAATCTAGAAGTAGTAGAAAAGGATATAAAACGATATTGTTTCAAATCTAAACACTGGCTTACTATAAATTTACTATTTTAAGTTTGCGCATATAACAGTATTAGTATATAATAACCATTGCGATATTGAGAAGAGAAAAGTAATTTCAATCTGCGGAGTCGATTTATATTTTGAGTTCATATGTGTTAGACATAGTAGTCAAGTGAGATTTAAACCGGCGAATGATACGAGTATATGCCGTGCTACCGTTTAGAAATCCAACCGTTACGGCTACGCGAACATAAGAACCTGTTATAATGCTGGATTTTATAACTTATTTGTATTTATATTCTTCAAATGCTAATGTAGTATGTAGTTTTCTTCGATTTCTCTCTCCAGGATAATCTATCCATGCTTGTGAAAAATGTTTTTCATTTAAAACTAGTGGTTCTATAGCAGCTCATACTTTCTCACGTTTATAATTTTTACGAGTTTCGAAAAATCAGAGAGATCATCGAAAATTATATCTGCGCCATTTTTAAGCATCCTTTGTTGTATCCGTGGAATAATTTAAAGAAAAAATTCGAGTATTTTTTGTGAAAATGTTTTTATAAATTTAATTAACTTCAAGCAGAAATTATGTGAAAACGTACTCTTTTTTAAAAAATAAATTGTACATACCCTTTTTTTAAGATCTGATTTTTAAAACAAATTTCATTGAAAACAAAATCTGTATCTTTGATATTGTAGTTTTGCAATACTTTTATTTTGGGATTTTTCAAAATTCAGAGTTACTCGAAAAGGGGATCGGCACCAATTTCTTTAGCGTTCTTTGATACATACGAGAAAAAATTAAGAATAATGTTGGAGCCGTTTTGAAAATAATTGTTTCAAAATTGCCTGTATTAAACGAAATTTACACAAAAATAAACATATTTTGGAAAAATTATACATGAATTTTTCTGTCGAAAATCGCCGTTTTCCGGAGCACAATATTTTCTCTTCATTGAAAATAAGGCGATAAAATACCAATAATATATTTTTGAAAAATTGTTAAGAAGGGAATTTGGGCTGTTCATAATTGACGAGCCGGTGATCGAGATTGCCAAGGCAGTAGTGTAGCGATCCCGGACCGAAGGGTCGCGAGTTCGAGTCCCGCCTCGGGCATGGTTGTATTGTGTTCGTCCTTTCACCCCTTATCATCACCATGTCGTTTAATATTTACAGTTTCCATAACGTTAACTCCAATAGTGGTCGCTAATGACCTAGTTGTTGATGCAACCTTAAATATATATAAAAAAATTACGATCCACAAGGGAACGTAAGATTTGACTTGTTATAGTGTCAACTGTATTGGATCGAAAAATTCAGATCAAATTTTCCAAAATTTGTTGCAATATTTGATAAATCCCAATAAACATTGGGATTCCCAGTTAAAATTTCAACAATGTAGAGCTTTATCTATTTTCCCCTTATGTTATGATTTCATCTAAAACACTGCCAAATCAGGCGTTAACTGCTACTAACAGATTGGATCGCCTTTTAATGGAAATTAGGTGAACTTTACAAATTGCTTAACCTCACCGTTAAGTGTACCTATGAGTGTTAAAAAGCGTTAGTGAAATCGGAAATGAACATGGCATTGCCAATGTTGCATTTCGAAAGTTTATCTCCTCTGGTTTTAGCATGTTGTCAGTGTGTGCGCAAGAAATATATTATTTATTATTTTTTTTAGTAATAACTTGAAAAACTTGTTATTGTGCGATGCATGTTGAAAACTGTTTGATGCATGATGCGTAATTTACGTAGAAACAACGCGTTATATCCAGGTACCGAAAAGGTATTGAATACCGGTAAAAAAAGTATTTTTCCATACCTCTATCAAATACCTTTATTTATTATTTTATATCGGTAAAATTCTTTTATAGGACGTCTATACCAGTATGTACTTCGATAAAGGTTATACCGGTCTTATACTGGTATTTTCAATGTAAAATAATGCTCCGAGTACAATTCAATTCGTTCAATTCTAGATTAAGATCTGCTCTTCATCGCAGTCTTTAAAGGTTAAGCCAATCAATTCAACACAATGTTCCTTGTTACTGTGTAGCAACGACATTCCTGAAAGCAGACGAGATTCCGAACGATCGCATTTCATTCGGTCAGAATCTCAGAAGTAATATGATTATTACATAAAACAGAACCCTTTAAAAGTTACTATCATGAAAACGAATCAAAACTGTATTAATTGAAAATATAATTTACAAATTAGTAGAGTTTATTCTTTAGAATTAAGTATATTCAACTTGTACTGGTCTCCAGAACAATAATAGAAATAATCTCGAACACGTATCATACACCTGTCACGAAAACTTAACACCCGCTTGATGGCGGTAATAAGAAATGCATCTCAATACTTGTGATTCTTGTTAAGTATTTGACCGTGAATTTAACTTAATGTTACACTTTTATTGATGTGGTCGGCCGTGTAATGATCGGAGGTCACGCGCACCTTTTTTTCCTTTATTTTTTTTCTATAAAAATATGAAGTACACTATTTCTATAAAAATATGAAATAAAAATATGAAATACACAAGCAATAACGAGAAGTTTTCTCACCTGTTGTAAATTCACTCCTATGTTAATCCTTCTATTTTGAAGTTATAATGAACGTGACGAGTTTAACACGACTGTTGAAGGCACGCATTTATCTAACAGAAACAAAAGTTTTGGATTTTTCTTTATCCCCTCAGTACTAAAAATACGTATTCAACGGCGGTTCCGTTCACAATTCACCTTCAATGCAATACCTCCTTTTGATATTCAGTGGCGTGTTTAACACCTTTCATAAGGTCGCATCCTGAAGGTTACCGTCGAGGTGGCTCCAATGTCGCCACGTGCAACTCCGCTTAACTAGCGCCAACTCGCACCACTAGCAGGGCGTGCGGGTTGCGTCCACAGGATTTCCGCATCAGCGCGCGCAGTCTCCTCTTTGCCTCCACCACTCCCCCTCCCCCAAGTGAGAATCGCCTGACTCTGGCAACCTAGCTCAGCTCAACCCTCGCTCCGATCGCCCACCTGGTCCCCGTAAAACACCCCCTCCTCCGTCATACTACAACATTTCGCCACGCCACTTCCATCCCGCTTCGCTCCGCCCCAACCTCTTCCACTCCGCTCGAGCCCGTTCCACCCCACCCCTTGAGAACATGTCACTCCACGTCACGTGAAACCACATTCCGCCACGCCACGCCCCGCCCCGTCCCGTCCCGTCCGTATTTTCCCCTGTATTTTTCGAGATATTGAGGAACTTTCTTCTTTTCAAATGGAACTAAACATTTTTTAGTCTATCATAACGAGCGTACAAAAATCCAATGATATTCTCATATGTTAGATAAAAATTATTTTTGAATATTTTTATTTTTTGCAACTCGTATTTAACGGATATTTTGAATGTAACAGTCCATCACTCGTGGTCACACACAGCTCTCCCTGCTAACGAGCGCTCGGGGCGTTATAATATCTGTTAATTAGCGAGTCGCAAAAATCAAAATTATTCGAAAAGAAATGTATCTAACATATGACAATATCTATAACATTGGATTCATCTTTTTACGCTCGTCAAGTTAGACTAAAAAATATGTATAGTTTCATTTGAAACAAGCAAAGTTATCTTTATATTCGAAAAATTCAAATAAAATGGAAAAAAAATGTATATTCTGGTCCCATTTCCTCATGCACTTCTGTGAAAAGTGCATTTCAATAACTTCAACTGTTAAAAAATTGCAGGATGTGCTAAATTTACGTGACTCACCTTATATATTAACTAGCAGTTCTGTGAACAGTTCTGTGAACTTCGCGTCGATAACAACTGATGATGCTACAACAATAGATCTCGTTACTCAACTCTCTCGTATTAGTTATAACGGTTACGAAATTTATATTGTAAATTGTATTCTACTAATTTTTCAGCCTTCTAGTGTAAAAATCTTCAGAGCAAGAAGCGCGAGGGATTCGAATTTCGAATTTGATGTTTTTGAAGACACCACATTACGATACGAAATCGACAGCGTGTAATAAAATTCCGGCTCTTCCCGACCCTCTTTGGCACTCTCCTTCTTAATTTCCCACACCACGTTCCACTCCGATTCCATCCGACCCGGCTCGACTCGATCCGACCCGACCCGACCCGACCCGACCCGACCCGACCCGACCGACCCGACCCGACCGACCCGACCGACCGACCCCCGATCCGACCCGATCCGATCCGATCCGACCCGACCCGACCCGACCCGACCCGACCCGACCCGACCCGTTCCGACCCGAATCCGACCCGACCCGACCCGATCCGATCCGATGAAATCCGCTCCGCTCCATCCCGACGTCCCCACACGATTCAATTTCGACCAGTTGCATTTCTCCCCGTCCCGTTCCGTTCTCTCTACCCATCCAGCCCCGCCACACCTGCCCAGATGAGCTCTGGTGCTCGCCTTACCGCTATTTCCCTTTCCACCTCTGTTCCTCCCCTCTTCTCTAGCGCTCGGCCTCGCCCCTCCCTCGTCTTCTCACAGCACGTCGCGCCTCACCACAGCCTCGTCGCCAGGGCGCCGCCGCATTGCGCGAAACGAAGCGCAGCGCCGCCGCCGGTGTCTATGAAAGTGCAATTAGCAAGCGCTCCCGGAACGCACAATCGCCATTCATTCCACATTGCAGTTCACGCTCGTTGTTTCCAAACTTACTGCGCCCGCAAATACCGCCTCCACTAAGCCCCACGATACACAATGCGTAACCTTTCAAATGACGGAAGTGGTCTTGTCAGGAAAGGACAGTTGATAATTTGTTTGAATCGCAAGCGTGGTACCTTATTGCTCTGTTAAAAATGAAACATTTTATGTATATTATTAGGTATCTAATAAACTAGAAGCGTCCCAAACATATCGGGACATTTATTGGGCCTCTTTGCGCGTCAGTGAAATCCGCTTTCTTTACTTTTTCTTTAGAAAATACAAGTGCTATAACCAGGCACTAAATGCCGAAATTATAACGATAAAGGTATTTATGCTGGTACGGAAATTTTTTTGCCTCAATTATATGACGTCAAATACCGGTATTTTTACAGATTTCTACATTTGTCCAACGTCTATATCGGTAACATACCTCTATTTAAAGGTATTGCACCAATGTTTCAGTAAAATTTTATCGGTAATTTTGAAGAAATCGTTGTGACTACCGCTGAGGTGGCTCAAAATCAACTATCGACACTGTAGAGTTTCTGACCGGGAGGTCCTAAGTTTCCACTCTCGACGGTGGATCTTCGATACTGGCCATACTATTCTAGGTAGATCGAATTATGCCGTTGTTAAAAGATTTCTAGTGGTCGGGATTTTTGAACGGTACATTTCCATAGTTTCTCCGATCAGTACCATCCAAATTCCCGAGTGATACTTTAACAAACGGGCCACTGATCTTCTGCGCGTTTTCTTCATCTTTTGGCCTTATACACCAGTCTTTCACGCACTACACTACCAGATAACTTGGGAGAGCTGTCGGAACATAGCGTTTGTCCAGATCGATCGAGCTATATTTGGAGGGAGGGATTGCTCCTGAAGTCGACATTTAATTCGCCGTTGCATTGCATATCCTAGCGGGAGAGGGACACCACTTTCTGAGTATTTATTGATTGATTGGTTTAATAATGTTTTAGACAGTTTCCATATAAACTGTCCCTCCTGTTTGTAGTGCATGTTTTATCCTGTAAGATAGAAGCGTTCCTCCAACCCTAAATCGTGAGATCCTGCGCTGACCTACATGTAGGCATAAATAATCTTCTCTAGCGGGGCACCGCCCCAGCCGGAAAAAGTTTAATTTCTCGACTACTCTTCAGAAAAGTGTGGTAGTGTACTGCATGTGTGTGTGTGTGTGTGTGTGTGTGTGTGTGTGTGCGAGGAAGGGGAGAGATTGGGACAAAGAAGAGGTAGGAAAGATCGCGTGTGGCATACTGTCCGTTTAATAGGATAGTGCTCTGGCATTCGCCTGGAATTGATTTGGAAATCACGGAAAACTACCGTTCAGAGCACCCGGCCTCTAGAATTCCCCTCTAGATAGATCAGAAGAGGTAGCTTAGGGCATTAACTGATGTCACTGCAGTGCCTCTGACCGGGATCTAGATTCGAGTCCCGACGGTGGCAGGATATAACTTGTCAGCTAGTTCCAATTCAGTCGCTGTCCGGAGGAGAATTCTATCGGCCGGCTGCTCCGATTTGTAGTTTTCCGTGGTTTCTCCGATCAACACCAGGCGAATGCTGGAACACTACCCTACCCTAACCAACGAGACCAGGGACCACGCGCGATCTTTCCTTCCTCTTCCTTGTCCTATACTCATCCAGTACTTACACACACGCACACTAACATTCACTACACTACCATGCTGTACATGTAGTACAGCTTGCCCTGGATTGGGCGGTGCTTGGCTAGTGGGAGATATCTGGTTAGGGAAACCCGGCTAGCCGACGGTAGGTCGGTGCCGGATCTCGCCATTCAGCGGGAGACCACCGTCACCTACCGATGCAAAAAGCATGCACTACACTTACGGGACCAATTGCCTTAACCGCTAATGCGCCCGGAATCTCTAACAATGAATCAATTCTGCAGATAGCAGCTCAATTCGACCTGGCTAATATTAAGGTAGTGTCGAAAATTACGTCAGTGTTGTGATGCAAATCCAACAACTTCCCGGCCAGAGTCGAGTCAAAGACGGCTACATTACTGGCTCTGGGCTAACTCAGCTTAGCATAACGTTTTCTAACTGCATTCAATTCTCACAATCATGTAAAATGTGTATAAACGTATTAATAGCAAATGTCAAACACGTTTTAAAACCTTTGAATTAGTATGAATCATTCCAAAGCAGTAGAAATATGCGAAAACAAAATCAAATAATGAAGAATATTTTCAAAGAGAATTTCCTATCCGTGCCAAGAAATGTATTTCCGTCCTCGGAACTGCCGTATACGTTGCCACAATGTAAGAGCAGCTACGGCAGCACTTCCATTGCATAGCGAGCTTAGCTTCCGTAGATCAGCGAGAGATGAGAGTGGCATTATTTCCAGCGAGAGATGGCAGTGATCTTCCCCCGCTGGATGGGGAGATCCGGCGCCGACATACCGTCGGCTAGTGGGGTTTCCCCCTAACCAGGACTCCCCCACCAGCGGGGTACCGACCCAGCCGGGGCAAGCTCTAAGCTCCCGACCGATCTACCGCAATATGTGGTAGTGTAGGGCATGTTAGTGTGTGTGTGTGTGTGTGTAAGGGGAGAGGATAGGACAAGTAAGAGGAAGTACAGATCGCGCGCAGTCCGTGGCCCGTTTGGTAGGGTACTGCTCCGGCATTCGCCTGGCGTTGATAGGAAAAAACACGGAAAACTACCGATCTGAGCAGCGGGCCTCTAGAATTCTCCTCCAGACAGCGACTGAATTCGACCTAGCTGAAAAGCTAGTGTCGAAAATCCTGCCGCTGCCAGGACTCGAACCTAGGACCTCCCGGTCAGAGGGCTGCAGTGACATCAGTTGATGCACTGAGCTACCGCTCGTAGAAAGAAGATGCTGTGTACTACTATAGAAATAAATCCAGGTAGAGCATAGTGAAGATATTTACACTAGAAGGTGGCAAAATTACGGCACAAACAAATTTCCTGGGTCTCTGATTAAGTGGGCGCGGCGTACAGAGTACGCCACGCTACATTTCTGAGCTTTTCTTTCCTAAAATTCCGATAAGCCGAAAATGGTACCTGCGCCATTTTAAAATGCGTAGTTAGCGACATGCGAAAAAAATGTAAAGAAAATCTTTGATGCAGGTTTTGAAAAAATAAGTTTGAAATATATCTGTATATCACTCAAAATTATAAGACTACTGATTTACGAAAAATTGTACATGGCCTTATTAAATCATTTTTATTAATAATTTAAATTTCATCATTGAATCATCTATCATGGAAGAAACCACCAAGGGCAGAAATTTATCGTCAGTATTGAAGTGTGTTAAAAAAAATTAACAAAAATTTGGTTCCATTTATGAGAAAATTTTGAAAATATTGTTGCTTGAGGAAAAGTACCTTAGAAAAAACAAAATAACCTTTTGAAATTGGCAAGGCGTCGCCTTCGGCCAAATCAATCGGGGAATAGCAATTTTGGAGAAAACTGTCTGAACGGTTTAGGCGCTAGCGTATCAAAGACGGTTTTGCCATAAACAAATTTTTCGGTACCAAACGGACAAAACGTGGATTCTCTCTCCACGTGTTTGAGGATTAATTAATCACTCGTTCGTACCGGGAGCGGTAGCTCAGTGCATCAATTGATGTCACTGCAGCGCCTCAAACCGGGATGTCCTAGGTTCGAGTCCTGATGGCGGCAGGATTTTCGACACTAGCTTTTCAGCTACGTCGAATTCAGTCCTTGCCTGGAGGATAATTCTAGCGGCCGGCTCCTCCGATCAGTAGTTTTCCGGGCTTTCTCCGATCAACACCAGGCGTATGCCGGACCAGTACCCTACCAAACGGGCCACGGAACGCGCGCGATCTGTTCTTCCTCTTCCTTGTCCTATCCTCTCCCCTTACACACACACACTAACATGCACTACACTCCGCCCTACCGGATCTCGTCATCCAGCGGGGGAAGATCATCGCCCTTTCCCGAGAAAAAACATGCACTACACTAACGGGACTAAATACCAAAGCAGTTGACGCGCCCGGAAACACAAAAAAATCAATCAAAATCAATCAATACTCGTACGTATAGGCGCAAGATTTATTTACTGTTTCGATATCAGGGTCTCACAATGCGAGTTTTTCGTTGAAATATTGCCATTTTATATCGCAGCATTCCTGCAATACTTTGTTCAAATTAAATAAGTAGTATGCGATAAAATAAAACGGAACTACATAAAACCATAGTAGAAAGATTAACGTGTATCTTCAAATCTGAGTGTGTTCCGGATTATGAGATTTTGTCAAGGAAGGCTGATAATAAAGGTACATAAGTGTAATTACGATTCAAAATATATAATTTCATCATCACGGCTTACTTATGAAGCCACTTCATATATCATTAACACTTCAACAAAATCCTGTGACCCGGAACATTCTCTAACTACACGAACTTAATAGGGTGAACTGACTGTATATTTCATGGATGAGGGAAATTTCAACACGCGCCCCTTCCCTTTCCACCAAGCGGCGCAGCCTCTACCAAATGAAAAACGTTTTACTGTATAAAATGTTTGAAATTTTGGGATAAAAGCAGCTGATGCCATTCGATTATAAATTTTTAAACTTTAATCCTTGGTCACCCTTTTCTGTTTTGTGACATCAGTTTTGGTGTACCTGTAAATGCTATTCACAAAACATAATCGGCTTACTGGTACTACAAATTTTCCTCTTGTGTGCATATGAATTATGCGGCAATGAAAATTGCTCGTAATTAGCCATGTATTTTGATTTTATCGGATTTTAAACTACAAATGTTTTGTAATTCAGATTGTAGCTATTCTCCCCTTCAAACATCACTTACGCTTTTGTTGTTAAATTAAGATAAAATAAAAGAAACAAGGAACAAAAGAAGAGAGAAATAAATAAAAAAGAAAGACAAGAACAAGAAACAACTGAATAACTGACTGGTGGTAGCTGAGATCTTGTGGTAATCTATTATACAAATAGGGATAATCCTCCACAACAATAACAATTTATAATACATATTTATTTCATGTTCATAGTTAACTTTCGGGATCAACAATTTCCATCTTCAGTGGGTCTCCCCCCTCCAACTGTCCTTAAGTATAACCTTAAAATATTTCTTCACTTAGTCAATTTAAAAATATATAAACTTTTGGAATTAAAAAAAAATTAGAACTGTCTAATTCTGGAATATACATTCCATAATTAAAAAAACAGTCAATTTTAAATCTTTTGTGAACACCTTTTTCTCTTCCAACCCCACCCCCGCCTCCGCCGCTCTTGGGTGGGCTTCCACTTCCCACCATTCTACAAGATGGCAGCCACCTTTGTAGTTCATCTCTGTATTTCATCCTGTTTTTTTGGTAAATATTTAGGTGTGATCCATATTGCTTGGGAAGCAACTTATTTTAATTTTTTATTTTGTCATTGTATTATTTATTTTACTCCGTTTGTCAATTTGTTTCATTATTTTTTTAACTGGCATAAACTACATAGGTTATGGGCGACTAGTACAGTAATACAATTACAATTCTGAGAAAATATCCATAGATTTACTTGGTGATAAGATTAGATTAAATTTTTCATTTCCTAGGCACTTATTCCGTCTTCGATGTGTAGCTGAAGAATATGTATACTTCCATAGTCAATTTTAGATCGAATAATTGTACTATATGTTTGTAAAAGAATTGATTTATCGACCCCCAATTCTTATTTGCTAGAGATTTTAGATATTTAGACTTTCTTTGTATTCTATGGTTAATTTATTTATATGGATTTTCTAAGTTAATTTTTGATCCAGAAACATTTCAAGTATTTTGATATAACCAACAAATTTTAATTGTTCTTCGCCAAAAGTTTATTTTTATGTCCTAGATCTTTGTTAATGTCATTTTTTTCTTTCTTGTTAGAGACCCACTGAAGATGGGAATCGTTGTTCCCGAATAGCATGTTGGGCATGAAATAAATATATATTATATTTTGTTATTATTGTGGATGATTATCCCTACTTCTGTAATAAGAAACAATTGATTATATTCGATAATATAATCAGTTTTTAAAGTAATGGAAAATAAAAGCTTGAAAATTAGGAAAATGTTCCAATTATTATTATTATTATTATTATTATTATTATTATTATTATTATTATTATTATTAAACATTTTAAGAAATAATATATTTCTATTGTAATCCCTACAAAGGATACATACTTTTAAGTTAACTATAATAATAATAATAATAATATAATTTGGATAATAATGCACCTAATTTACAAACAGTTTTCGGGGAGGGGGTAGTGAAGAGCAATACTCTATTTGCTGACCGAAAGCGAACAGATTTCTTAATATCGAAAGAAACTCGTCTGTTAATTATTCACTGGCAACCGTCTTTCCAGCAGAAACTTCTTGCGAGAGCCCCTGCCTGTCCTCGTCTGCGTCCACTTTGCCGCTCGTCGTTGCGGGAACTCAAGACAGTGGCGGCGGGGGAAATGAATTCCGCCCTGCGTAGTTGTAATCGGCATGTTGGTATGGCGCGCGAGAGTGCACGCTGACTCGTTGATTTAATTAGTGGGTGTTCCGGCCAGCTGAATGCCCTAAACGGAGCAAACCGGCTTAGGAGTGGCCGGCGATCCCTCGAGAAGACGGCGTCGCCCTCCCCCTCTCCCTCCGCGACCCCTTCCCCGTCCTCGTCCCTCGTCCCTCGTCCCACCGTCCGACGGCCATGCCGCCCGCTGGCCGCGCCGGCGACCCGGCCGTCCTCGTACCAGCCCCCGCCCCCACCCCCCCCCCCTCCGCTCCCGTCTGCCCCAGCGGGCGCCTGGGACCCAACTGATGGCTGGAATTACACAGGGAGACTCCCGCGCTTCGAGACTTCGCTCAACTCAAGAGTTCAGGTGGCGACCGAGTCAGCTGCATATCAGATAGGAGAGGTCTGCTCAAGACGCCGGGCTCCAGTATACAGCCAATTAAATGAGCGCCTCTCGTGGGTATGTTTAGCACTTCGAAGAAAAGTATTCTAGGCTTTTAGAACTACTTACAATGCTTTATATTCGGCGTCCCAAAATAATCTCCCAGGGCAATTCTAAACCTTGTTTCTGAGCGTGTTAAAAATATAGTATACGATTCGAAGATATTTGAACAATTTCAGTTCCTATAAGTACTGTACGAACGATTTCATTTGATATTATATTTAAAACTGTCTCGTAAAAACAGACGAATGAACTAGTTTGAATAATGGAGTATTAAATATTGTTTGGTGTATGACGTAAGAACGTTTGATTGCAGGTTACGGAATTGAATTTGTGGAGCTGTCAACTATTGTCTGTGTAGGGGCTTGCTACTAATAACAACAAAGTTACCAAAATTGAGATGATTTTACATTAAATCTAATTCCTTCGTTAACTAATCGTTAACTTATTAAGTCAACTGGGCGAGAGGTGTGTTTTGAGCTCCCTCCAACTACTGGGAAACAAGAGCTGGGGCCAAACCTTCGTAATGAATACATATTTTCACACACTGATTGTGATTACGCTGCAGAAAGCAATGATGGCGTAAGTGCAATGCATGTGAATGAATGGGTTTCCATGTCTCAAGCGAAATATCTGACCGTCCTCGGTCTCTTAATAAGTTACTAATTGGATGCCTGAAAGCACTCGAAAATTCCCAAGAGACCACCCTGAACTAAATTTGGAAAATAGCATGAAACAATAAGCTTATGTTAATAGACTCTCTCCTCCACGTTCGTAGACCAAATGTATCAGATATTCTTGAACGGGTGCGACAAGGAAGAATATAACTTGGGAACTCTGGGATTGCGCCGGGTGGTTAGGGCTCCCGGACCGCGCACAGAAGCGGTCTAGGCGGGGCAGGACGGGGCGGGGAGGAGCGGGGCGGGGCGGGGCGGGGCGGGGCGGCGCTGCACGGCGCCTCGTGGGGGCGGCGCCCTGTTTTCTGGTGAAGGATGGCGGAGACCGACAGTAAACTCGATTATCCGCGCGTTGCCTCAGCACAATGACGCGGGGGTGTAGCTATTCTGTCCCTCTTCGCAGCGGGGCTGCCGACAGCAAGCACGCTCGCCCGCCCCACTCCCTCGCCCTTGCTAAATACTACCCCGCCACCTCGACCCGCGCTGGAAGCTTACTGCTTCCCTGCGCTGTCACCTCGCATCACCGTCACCGCCACCGCAACCACCACCGCCACCGCTACTGCTTTCGCCCCCCCCCCACTGTCACTTCCCCTGCCACTTCCCCTGCCACTTCCACTGCCTCTGCCACTATCGCCATCGCCACGCCACGCCACCGCCACCGCCACCGCCACCGCCACCGCCACCGCCACCGCCACCGCCACCGCCACCGCCACCGCCACCGCCACCGCCACCGCCAGTCTACATCCACGCCTTCCCGCTACATCCGGCCATGCGCACCACCTCTGCACTCTTCATCGTTCTTCCCGCCGCGCCGTTGCCCTGCCCCCTTGCGATGAGTGCGGAGGCGTCCCTCCCTCCGCCCGACCCCCAAATCCACCTCGCATCCGCCCCGCCCAGCACGCCCCCCGCCGGCGAAACCCCTGGTGTGCAACTGCTCCCCCAAGATCGCTCCACGACATCCCATTCACCCCACTCCCCGCCCACGCAGCCTTTGCATGACTCTCGTTTTCGCCCTGCCCCCTATAGTCTCACTCACCCCGCCCACCTCACCCCCGCACTCCCACGTCACCTCGACCTCTTCGCGTCTTTTTATCCCTTCTTCTTCTGATCTTCGACTTTTGTCCCCTTTTCCCCTGTACTGCTCCCCTTTTTCCCCTTTTTTCCAACCCCGCCTCTTCTCCTTGTCACGTCTTCTCGTCATGGGGCGATCCTGCGGTCTCCGTCTCCCTAACGCGTCGACCGGTACCAGCTCTCCCCACACCCTCTCTTTTTCATTGTTCCCTGCCCTCACCCGCCAATCTGTGTGGCCTTCCCTGCTCAGTCTCTCCCCTTTCTCGTCCCGTATGTAGTGAACCCCCCCCGGCCCCACTTACTTCCAGCTCCTCTCCGTTCCACGCAGCCCCCAAACACACACACACACACACACACACACACCAAACGATGTGTTTCCCTGCCGCTGGCACTTCGCACCTCGCCAGCGGCGCGCAGTTTTCGCTACAGCTGCCCCTTCCCCTGCCCATTCCCCTCCAGTTCCCTGCCAATTCCCCTCCCGTCCTGCTAAACAGCAGCAGCGGCGGCGCTCGCCCGGGCACTGTGGCCTCACCTATGGTTTACTCCGCTCCAAGGCTCCATTTTGCCACGCTGGATTAACTTCTTAAATGTGATTAGCAGCAGGCTTTGCCTATGTTTAATCGCGTTAACTAACATTAGTTTGTTAAAAGCGATTTCAAGTAAAGTGTGCGTGTGATTAAATGCGTTTTAACATACTGACTACTAACGAAGCTGCAGTTGGCACAAACAGTGCCCTTTTTCGTACAGATAGAGTGGCTTGCATGTAATAATTAGAACGGGTCACCAATTTTGGGTTGATTTCAATTTATATCAAATTGGGAGATCTTCGTAGTAAACTGATAAGATAAAATGTGTTATAGTAATGCTTGTGTTTGGCGTCATTTGAATATCTGAAAATAAAATAATGTTCTGATTTTTTTCCGTTTCGAGATACTTATTTAGTAAGCTTACTTTATTTACCTACTGTGGGTAATATTGATGTATTTAGTGATTTAGCCATAACAATTTTGAGAAAGAATTTTGTAGAAAACTCTGCAATTTTGTTTTGTTCAAAATCTTTATAAATAAGTGTTGAGAGTAATTTAACCATTATCGTTTTGAAACATGTATGAACCACATGATAGTTATTAAAGAGAACATGCATTTTATTTTGAGAAACTTGGTAATGTAATAGTAATAATAATGATAATAATAATAATGATAATAATGATAATAATAATAATGATGATAATAATATTAATGATAATGAAAATGATTTATTATTATTATTATTATTATTATTATTATTATTATTATTATTATTATACTTAATTCGTTCAATGATTAACTTTTCTTGATGCAATATTATTTTGGTTTATGTTTCTCAAAATATTAAATTTATTGGGCATCATGGCATTTACCTGCATAGGAAGGGTCGCTTAAGGTTAATTTAGAAAATTAATTTTTCAGTAGGTGTACCTCATCACAATATTCGTAAACTTGGAGTATGCAACCTGACTTCACAATATTTTTGTGATAGCGAAGAAAAAATTGTTAAGTACTATAGGAGTATGTTTTGTTTTCCAAAGGGATAAAATAGAAGCTTAATGACAGTTTCTCAGAATGTACTCTCAGTACAAACATATAGATCACATTATTGATATAAAAATCTCTTGACGATACACAATGCTACAGATGGTTTTGTTTCGTTGTTTTTTTTTCGGGGAGGGGGAGGTTTGACTTTTAAATCCCAGCGACCAGAACAGCCCTAGTGCAAATGTGAACAAACAATTCCAAGCTCTCACATTAACCTAGTGCACGGATGAGGGCTCTATACTCCATCTCAGTCAGTAATTACATTAGAGACCTTGTTTCTCTGTCCGCTTGCGCGGCGCTCCGTCTCGCTCGCTCTCGTGTCTTCTCGTAAACACGCTGCTCCGGCGAATTTTAAACAGGCCACCAAATCGACCACGCCCCCAAGGGGGACGGAAGGAGGGAGTTTGCAAGGCAGGTGGGGACGCTGGTGGGGGAGGGGCGGGGGGGGCGTAGGGGGCCGGATGCGTGCTCAGCCGGATGGCAAACGAGAGCCGCGATGAGGACGTCCCGACGGATCTCATTGACGGATTCAACATGGCTGCTGTCACGAGGATGAGCCGAGAAGAGACCCCAAAATCTGCCTGCAACTTTCTGTCTCCCTTCCGGAGGACCGGAAAGCTTGGACAACACGAGGCAGATGTGAATATTGGCTCCTCTGAGATCGCTTTGCGAAACGGCTTGTCGTAATGAAAAAACAATGAATGTTATCACGATCGACGGCGTTAGTTCATCTTTGCGGAAACGCCGAACGTCAGCCGCAAATCAATTCTAATGGAGGCTGCGAGTGCATGAACCCATTTGCTGCCGGTGGCCGCGTGGCGGCGTGCCGATCGTGGTAGGTGGGTAGGGGTGGGGGCGGCGGATGCAGTAATGGAACGCCGCGTCCTCTTTCCACGTGGCGCGAATAGTGCTCCACGACTCTTGACTGTCGACAATTGGACTGACAGTCGCACTTTAGCGTGAAAAGTTCGTTGTTTTGCGATTTCTAACGGAAAACGCTATGATAAGGGGTATCGGGATTGAATTGAGCCGTGAACTGAGCAAGACGTGGATCAAAGTTTTTCGCAGTACGACACTTCGCTAGTTTTAAAATATTCTGTAAATCTTCATTCTGTGTTTCTTAAAGTAGGTACAAATATTACGATGTATGCAATTGTAATGCAAAAACCTATCGTGAAATTACCTTTTTCGTAATCCTGCCAACGGCGCGGTGTCTGGAATAATCTTCGGCCTTCCTATCATTTCTAGACCTCTTTAGGACAGTGGTACTAAAGCTCCTATTGTGTCTGATTATCACTTATCGTCACTTATTTTGACAGCCGTTTAGCTGAGAGCAAATACAAGAGGTTTATAAGTCTGTGAGTTACATTCCATTGTCATTTCATTTATCGGTTCATGTCAATTCATCACTAATAAAAAAATATTGAAATCATGTTCTCATGTTGGTCTGACACACATTTTGCATTGCCGGAAAGAAAATTTGAAATTGTCCTGAAATCAAGTCAATATCGAGTGGAAAATTCTCTTATGAAATTCATGAAAGAACTGATTTTGAACTTAAAATTTGCGTTACTAATATTCTCCCTATTGTAATTACCTTCATCTCAGATTTTCGCATTTTAATAAGTTTAAGGTATACACTTTTATACATTCTTTTATCGTGCCCAAAGTTATTTTTTGTATGAGACTACGATGCTATGAGTATTGCCTCAATCTAAATGGTTAGATATGTGTTTAAAAATTTGAATAGCATTCTATGAAAAATATTTTATTTTGGCTGGTGGAATACGAATGTGTTAAATTAGTCTTTTGTGTTTTTTCATCGACATTATTACAGTGTCTGTACATTTTAGACCTCTAAACAAAGAAAAAAGCCTTTTCATGTCTTTTAGGAACCGAGGTTAAACTTAGTTAACATAAACTCAATACATAAATTTACCTCGTTATTCCTAGATTTCTAAGGTTTCCCATAACAAATGAATATCGGCAACTACATAAGAGTTGCACATTTGAAGGAAAGTAACGTTGTTTTGTGATTTTTAACAGAAAAAGTGGCGAAGCAACAACTTCGCTACCGCTCAGTTGGACACTGCACAAACGCTGCGAACGTAACTGGCAATTTTTTTTTGTTTTGTTTTGTAAGGTTAATCTAAAATTGGAATGTTGAAGTGATGCATTACCCTCCCAATCTTATAATCAGCATATATTTGAGAAACAAATGTTGGTTTTCTCTATAAGTTTTCGAATTAAAAGATATAATTTGGGATTTCAAGAATGGAAGAAGAAAGTTGTATCAGAGTTGAACTGTTCGAAGGTGGGGGGAGACATACGCGCCTAATGGAGAATACTATTATTTTTGTACAGAAAAAATTTCTGATATAAGACTTCATTCACGTATGAAAATATTCGCTGAGTGGAAGTTTTTATTTATACAAATAACGTACTTTAAAATAATGAAATATAAAAATATGAAATACGACAATTAATTACCACAATAGAGCATCGCTAATCCGAATTACGTTAATCCGAAAGCAAGGTTAATTCGAAACCCAAATCGGTGAATTTTTTTGAGAAGGGACGTATTTGTCGCCTTCCAGCCCTTTGTAAACATGTCGCAACAGCTTCCTGCTTCATTTTTCGAGAATTTGTTGCTGAACATGAACATTACTCTGAAACAATGCGGCGGTGACAGATTAACAATCACCACAATGTAGGCTCAATAAGCAGATGGACCGCGTAGAGTGCATATATTTCTGAATGGCCTCAAAACCTTTCATATGTCTCAAATTTTCCACGACCTGAAGAATGGAATAAATGACTTCTTTTTTATGAACTTGCATGCACAAATTTAAAAAATAATATAAATATACCTTGCGGAGATGACACGGTAATCTAGTGACTTATTGAACTAAGTGTATCAACAAAGCCAGTCTCTCTAATTCCCCCAAGTCTGGAAATAGAAAATTATGCAACTAGCTTTACTTCATAAGTGCACATTCTAAAAACGAGCAAGTTTTAAAATATGCACGAACATAAAAAGGTAACTTGAACGTAAAATGATGCATCTCCAGTTTTTTTATAATATTATTATAAATTTATGAAGTAAACCAAGTTAATTTTGGAAAGAAATATTTTTAGCGCAAAAAGATGATTATATTCTGGGCGGTACGGGAGACGCCGTGTCCTTGTTACAATTGCCAATGTTTTGGCCGTAATACTGACTTTCATCAGGGCAAAAATCTGGCAACTGTTTCGCCTCAGGGCATTATATTGTCAACTGTTTCAAGAACGCAGCGTCTTCCGGAGCGGTTAATATATTGACTCGATCTGCAGAAGGCTACGTTTCCAAGCGGATACGTGGCCGAAGAGTGCAAGTGCAAGCGGGTACTCACGCGGGGGCGGCGTGGTGGTGGATGGCGTGGTGGGCGTGGTGGGGGCGGGCAGCACCTCGGAGAGCCAGCCGGGCGGGAGCGCGCCCGGGCCGCCCACGCCCACCCCCAGGGCGCCGCCGGCGGCGGCGGCGAGCGCGGCCCCGGGGACGTGGGGCGGGCCCGCGGGGGCGGGCGCGAGGGCGCGCGTGGGGTGCGGCGCGGCCGGGGCGAGCGGGGCCTCGGGCTGCAGGACGCCGCCCAGCCCCACGCCCACGCCGCCGTAGCCGCCGTTGGCGTCGCCGTCCGACGAGTCTTCGTCCAGGTCGCGTTCCCGCTCCCGCTCCCGCTCCCGCTCCCGCTCCCGCTCGCGGTCCCGGTCCCGGCCCAGCCCGTAGCCCCCGTAGACTCCGTAGCCGCCCATGGGGCCCGCCGCCGGCCACGCCGACGTGGGCAGCGGCGCCGCGGACGCTGACGCCGGTGACGTCCCGGCACCGTCCGTCGACCGCTTCGTGTGGAAGTCCTTCTGCGACTCCACTGCAACAAAAGAAAGAAATAGCACGATGTAGAGGCAGGTCTTAATACTCGTAGGCGCAAAGGCATGTTGGGACTGCCACCGGTTAAATGGTGATCAAACCGGAGTCTACAACATCTCGGCAATGCAACCAGTAACGATGATTCAAACATGTACGAGTATATAGGTAATATTCGCCAGGGAGGTACGCTCAACATCCCGAAGTAAGGGAAGAACCGTTTAATGAACGAGTGAAGACAATATTCACGTACGTAACTGCCTAATGGATCCTAAAAATGATGATTTGCATATTCTGGATGGACTGGGTTTATGGTCTTGCCCCTTCTTCTTGCTAGATGCCATCTCTCGCCACTCAAGTACATTTATTTGACATTTTCTCAGTTTTTATGGTTTCCTAATAGTAGAACCAAATATTACTTTAAGAATTATACAGAAGTGAGAGAAATAAGAATTATGCTTAGTGAGATCGGCATCAAATATTTGTTAAAGAATTTAGCAACTGTTGCGGGATCGTTCACAATTGCATCGTTATATTGTAAACCAACATTCTTTGCAAGGTTTCTAGTTGATTTGGTTGTATTTTATTATATTACACATTGTTTTTGTTGTGTTATTTGAGTTCAAAATATCCTAATCGTGTTTCATGATTTTAGCGTGTCTTATGACTTTTCTTAACAATGATTTGTATTTTTTAAAGTAGAGGAGGAAATCTTGAGATACGTCATGACGTTTAGAAATGAAAGAATGAATTCGCTTGTTTTTCCATGATGTCCTAGTCCTTTGTGTTATCAAAGAATTGCTTTTCCGTGAAATATTTAATTTTCTTTTTGAAGAGGAAACCAAGTGTTAAAATGAAAGGAAAGCGTTGAAAAGAAAATTATATTTTTCGTTTGAATCAACAGTATTATAAACCTCGTCCCATGACTCCTGCATCCAGTAGTCAATGAATAATTTTATTTTACTTTTAGTAAACAATCTACTCATAGGTGAATTATTTATTGTGCTAGTGTTCGCATTTCTTGAAATGGTAAAAATTTGTGCATCGGGGTCACTGTATTCAAAATCTTTTGTTTCAATTGTTCAAATTATACTAAACATTTTCATGACTATTTATATTTTAGTTATTACAAGATCGGGAAATAGAGCATTGCAATATTAGATTGCGCTTTCTTCTGGTGCGTTGATAGGCGCTCGGAGTCCATATTTCGAAGCAAGTACTGTAGAAAACAAAATGCAAAGTGTGACATACGCGTTTTATTTCGTTTTGTACCACTTTTGACTGAAAAGTGCAGAAAACTACTAGATGTTGTGGACCATGAGAGGCAGCAGACAACAACTGACTAATTGGTGACGGAGTAATAACAAAATACGTCTTCAGTTTTTGAGACTGTTCACTCGACTTTTTTCAATAATCTAGAACTTGGTACGAATTACAATTACGCATAGCTAAATGACTATTGTCAACCATACATAGTGTGTGTTCCAAGAATGAAAATAAAAATGTCTAAATTTTGGACTATAAATACAAATAGTGGTATGAAAATGTTGCAGATTTATTTCGAAAAATAAACGTTTTCAGAAGTTGCTAATCACTTTTGTTGATATCTTTTATTCATAATTCAACTATGTGTAGTAATTGACTGGGGTCGAGATTCTGGAGCTCAAGAAAACGTGCACAGATTTATACTACTTTCAAATACGCCACATACATACTTTTGCGCCAATATAAGGTTAAAAGATATTTCGCTGAAGTTTGTTTTAAGAGCATAGGTAAACATGGCATAAATGAGATATTCCAGTAGTCATATTCTGTCTGGGAGTATTTGAATTAAATATTTTTAAAAGGGAAGTATCCTTCCGATATTTTAATCTGAAAGAATAATTTAAAGATATACGATTCGAATAATATATTATGTTTCAAAACGTTTTCAACACGATCCCTCCATCAGTTCGTTGCAGAACTGAATATGGCCTCTTACTGTTGGCGACTCCATGCATCCTCTGAATGTCTTGATTCGAAGTGAAGGAAGCGCGCAGATAAAATGTGAATAACGCATTCGACTCAAAATCAATACGCATGGAAGAAAATCTCCTTTTCCAAATCCGACAAAAGAAAAACAGCGCAGTGACATCCTGAGTGAGGCGGGACGAAGCAGAGCCGAGCGGGCAGCATCGAGTAGGGGAAGGGAAGGGAGGGACGAAGGGAGAAGGCGACAGTAGGATGGGGAGGAAGGAGAAAAAAGATGGAAACGAAACCAGACCAGAGAATGCCGGGGAGACTTTCGAAGCCTTGAAAATTTAGGGAGTTTCAAAGAGCAAAGTATCAGCGGCGTATTAGAGATGAAATAATATTAGAGAATGGGAAGGAAGAATTGGATTGGATCCTTCGGCAGGTAGCTTCCAGAGGTTACGACGACTTATACTCGTCGCGAAGGTGCTGGGGTGAACCTGGAATGCGGCAGAGGACACGAGCGCTGGTCCTGGAGGTGGAGCCACGGATCTCTCTTCTAAGAAAGCTTTTCTCATGATTGAAAGCTTTCGTGGGGTTTATGTAATGAAAGTTCAGAATAAAAAAGAAAAGTTATTCCCACTTATATTTTCATATTATTTGATGTATGAAAAGGAAGATATATATGTGAATTATATTAATGTCAAATTATATCTGTGGAAAATACGTGAGATAGAAGGATTTTTTTAAAAAAATATATAGAACCTATGAATACGGATAAAAGGCGTTTCTGTTAGTGGAACTTTATTTCAAGATGTAGTGTATTGGAGTAATTTACAAACTGAGAGTATTCGCGTTTCCAAAGTGCGTGCTATACAGCTTACATTAGGGCAGTGACGTCATGGTAGTTACCACCAGTGAGACTGGGTGGCGTGCGCAATTAAACCTATCCCCACAATTGAAAACACAGCCGAAGGAGAAGAGTAGTGATACTGGCGCTCAAACTCAGAAAAATATGCTATTAGGCAGGGATTATAAAAAGTAAACTTAATGAAGTTAGCTGTAAATACGCTTATTCACATTTTTACTTCGATTTTTCCGTAAACATCCTATTTTTAGAAGGATAAAAATATTTCATGTCCTTCGACAATGTTGCTACAGGATTCGACAGTACCGTAATAAAACAGAGAGCGTATTGATACTTTCCTTTCAAGCAACTAGTTGTGCTAATACTCTCGTGAAAATACTGTAGCAGCAGGCGTGCTACTCCCACCAGTATGCAATCTTGACTTCACTGATTCAGCATTACACGATTTAGTTAGAACATGTGCTAAACTCTGTTTGCATGAGTATACAAAAAAAAATTAAAAATTTAAAGATATACGAATGTTTTGTTGACTTTACATGGTACGTAAAGAGCTAATATATTCACGGCTAATTACGTTCTTCGTTATTCTTTCTGTGATCCGAAGCCTATTTTTAAAGTTACTACAATAATTCGGGTAACTTAAGGCGGTCAAACTGCCATTGAAAGTTTTTGACATGATATATCTCCAACTTTCTTCTAATGAATGTTTTCTGTTGGCTGATTTTTCTTCTCGTGACAGATATTCAATCTTTACTACTCAAAGGCTACGGTCGTGGCACATAGTGAAGTCGCTAGCCTTTCACCATAGAGGTCCGGGTTCGATTCCCGTCGAATCTCATGTGAAATTTGTTCCAACAAAACAAATTTGGCTGCTTCACAAGGGCTAGTCCCTGCCCCTATCCTTATTCCTTCCCAATTCTGGCCGCTGGGTAGTGACGCAGGAGCGTGTAGCAGGAGGCGTGTACGCGGAGATGCTACCTGGCGGTCCTTTCAAGCAACTAACTGCGACGTGACGCGACATTGCAGAAAGTTATAAAGAATTACACCACAAGCGGCAATGTAATGGAGGATTACTCCCCAGCGCAAAGCGCTCATCGCCCCTTAAGGGTCTTGGAGACGCGTTGCGTCAAAATGGTAGACGCAACAAATTAAAAACGACAAAAAACTACTGGCTGTTACATCAAATTCCATTAAAACCGCATACCGCAACATCGTCTCATGCACTAACGAATTTCCTACCCACCTGACTTCTGACCATGACTGCCGACTGTGTAAAAATGGGGATGTGACACACAATCCAATATTACGATATAGTGTTCACTGTGTGGGGGCAGACATGTCAAACTGCGATTGCACTAGATACTTGTCCGCCTGAGAAATTCTTTTCTGTGAGCACAGGCAGTTTTCTCTGACTCCGCTCTCATTTCCACTCCCCAACCAGAAATGCATGAACACGAGCAAGTTGAAGCGGCACGAGGTGTGGAATAGGGCTTACACACGAAAATATGTTTTCCACACTTGTTCCATCAAATAACTGATATTTGAATTATGATTATGGTTTTTACTATTTTATGACAAGATTTTCAGACGGGAATCGTGGTCTGTTATAGCTCTTAACCTGAACATCGAAAGGTAATGCAATTTCTGCATCCTTAAGTTAATTACAAAATCTAGATACTTTCTATTCACAATGTTTTATTTTTTCTAATTGAAATCTGACTGATGTATTTTTACATTTAAATGAAAAATTTCTTTGCTTTAGAAGAGGAAATGGAAATCAATATAGCTAAATTTGGGGCAGGAACACCGTCTTCTCCAAAAGGCAGTTTTGGGCCATGTATCAAGTGACATACTTTTTCCCCTGTGTAATTTGTACAAGCCTTCCTTTTTGTTCTGATCGAAGTGCCCGCGAGCTGTAGTAAGCTTGTTACCTTGCCCACCACCGTGACATCCCTGGTGTGAAACTTCGCGACTCGGGTAGATTTTATCAAATAGAGTGATGTTAACACACAGATCACAAGTATGATTGTCGCCGCCTCAGTATCTTTACGTAAACGTTAGTCCTCTCTGTCCCTGACCACGGTCACTCACACTGATCTTTCCGTTGTCCTCCTTTCCTCTCCTTTCCCCTGCCGTGCGTTTGAGCGATCGCTCTTCCTGTTTGTTTTCGACAAGTTATTACTGTTACAGGCTGCGTTCCCTTCTAAGTCAAACTTTGAAGAGAAGAGATTTCTCCGGGCACAGCTTATTGTAATTTCTTCGGAGCATTGTCGCCTCATGTGTTGCGTGGGAGTTTGCAAAGGTGTTCTAGATATCGATCTTTTTCCAATTTACATTTCTGCCTACTATGTACTTCGGTAGAGAAGCTTTCCGTTTGTATTATCAGGAACCTGCACGATAAATGATTGTGTATTGAAATGTAGATACATATTTCCATCTACATTTATCTCAGTTTAGGATATTTTATTTTCAGATTTCATCAACAAGAAAATAAATGTATTTAAACAGATATGACTGCGCCTTATACTTAATAATTATAATATTTTATAAATATTAAGGTGTTTGGTAATGGTGTTTATAATTATTAAGGTGATTGTGGAGTGCAGACATCTCTTTTGAGAGCGACACCTTGGAATCGCGTGGTAGTAACTGGGAGGAATTTTTGTATAGAAGAGTGTTTGCAGACAAAAAATTACTTGCTCAACTAAAATAGTCAAACAGAATAGTGATCCAACGTGCTATACGGGAAGAATCCGGATGCTGAATAGAAAGGTCGGGAAAGCATACGCTAATCGCACAAAAGGTCTTCACGGTGTGATCCCCTTTAAGCATCTTTGAAATAAATTAATTCAGCAAAAATGAACAGCACAAGATAATTAAATCCTTGAAAATCTATTAAACGAGCGAACAAGTTGGACAAATTTTCATGTAAATAAAACAAAAAATTGAAAACAGAATCTGTTCCGTCTCTCAAAGACGGAAACGGAAAACACATACTAACAGAAAAGGGAAAAGCCGAACACTTTAGTGCATATTTTAAATGGGTATTCGACTTTCAATTGTTTCGGAACGTTTAAAGGAGACAAATTACAAGCACGATTAGAACTCTTAGGACAAATAATTTGTAATGAAGGTATCAATAAATGTGTAGAATTTGATGGTACTGCCAGGTAACAGGTAAAAATTAGAGAGGAACCGATTATTACATACTTGACTCGTTTATTTGAAATAAACATAAATAAGAGTAGCGTGCCGCACGATTGAAAAAGAACCATTGTGTTACATACCGGAAGTTGCTCTTGCATTTGTAACTGTATATCTTGGTCAAACGTCTGTGATTTGCAAACAAATCGAATAACTGATAGCTTCTTGGGACTGGATTTACACAAATAGAGTTGATTTTATTAAAGGCAGTTCGGAAAAATTCGAAAATCCTTCTCTAGTGAAAGCAACTTTATTAAAACGAATCATTACTAAAGCATGAGACGCGAGAAAGAGAACAGATGCAGTTGTTATAGATTTTTCAAATGCATTCAATGTTGTTTCGAACGATAAATTACTTATGAAAATTGCAAAAATTTAATTCAATACTAGGAAGTGTGTTAGGACCGCTGTTGTTTTTGGCATTCATCAACGACCTGCCATCTAGTATTAAATCGATAGTGAGCTTATTTGCGGACGATTGCATAATTCATCGTTGAATCGATTCGGATTATGATACTTTCATAGTTCAAAACGATCTTCATATATATTTTCGGGCCAACATAAATAATTCGAAGGTAAACGTTCTAAAAAGAAAATCAGTGAACTTTTATAAATCGATAAAGAACGTTTACATGGAGTACCACGTGGTAAGATTAGACATTCCACACTTAAGCGTAGCACACTTTAACGTAGCGTTTGTGATGTAAATATTTGGGCGTTATATTACTCCAAGAACTGGAGTGCGGGAAATACTACTTTTACTGCCAGAAAAACGAAGGTCACTACACTTCCTAATAACACTTAAATGAATGCATAGTTGCACAAATAATTGTGCTGGTCTCAATTTCGTGGAGATCTCTGACGTTTTGAAATTGACATGTTCAATTTTTTCTCGGCGTCTTCCTATATTTACAATATTCCATAAATGCATTTTTGCATTCATAAAATCTATTTTACAAAGGGAGATCTTGAAATAAGGTGATTTTTAGAGTTTATATATTGTATTTTCTTCGTTTCCATGTAATTTGGGGTTAAATATAGGCACAATTAAACAATTTAAACAATTATTTCTCAAAACTAGCTCTATATTTTTTCTTTACAACTCCTCGTATGCATCAAAGGACAATAAATATATACTGCTGGTCCCACTATCGACGAATTCTATTCATTCCGAACTTGCAAAAAGCTAACATTGAAACATTACAATATTGACGATTTAGATTTTTGTCTGAAATGAAATCTATTAAAAAAATCAGATCTACAAAAAAGGACGTGTATATTTTTTTGAAATATGCAAACCAGCAATTTTCGTGTAATTTCTACTTGAAATAAATTCAATTTTTGAAAGATACATTTTCTCAAAACAATGTTCTTAAAATGGATGGTTAAAAATGGGGCACATCTCAACAACGCTGAACTTGCAATTGCAATCGAAATTTGCAAAACTTAGAAGTAATCAGAGACAGTACGTACTTTTGAAACCCAATTAGTTTTTTCATATCAACGCCAGTAAATGTGAGTATTTAGGTAATTTCTGTACGGTTCGAGCGTACCAGTGATTGGATGGGTGTGGTTTCGATTACAGATTTTACAAAGAACCAGAAATTTACTTGATGTATGAAACATTGGTGAGTTTTTGGCGTCTAATAGATTTCGCGGTTTTCACGACTTCTTTGAGGCGAATGTAGGATTAGCACCGTATCCAACGGGCTACGAACCGCGCGCGATCTTTCCTTCCAAATCGCTTCCCATCATCAACAGCGTCATCGAATATCCGTCAATCAGGACTGCGGCGCTTTGGGAAAGCACGTTCCTTCCTCACCCTCCCATAAGTGGAACACGCAATGAGCGAGGCTTAGAGAACTTTCCAATTGCGTGGCCTAACGCTAGGAAAAAGGAAAAGAAGTGTTACATTTTTGGATGGGTTTCAATTAAATGAATAAGCAGTTAAGAGAAATCCAGTAAAAATATTTAGTTATTTTAAGTGGATGTTAAGAGATACCGTAAACTAGGACGTTACGTTTCCGCCTAACCACGTGAGTGGATTTACATTTACAAAAATCATCATTAAGGCGTTCCAGCGTAAATATAAATAATGGTGCAATGCATATTGTGAAATATCACAAGATGCATATATTACAAGATTTGAAACAGAGAAATTGGCAAATATGAAAATGACAAATAAACATGTGTAGACAAAAATTGATTCAAATTTACTCCAGCATAAGCCCGCAAACTGCAATAAGCAAATAATGGGTGGGAGGAATAATTGTCTCTTGCATGAGTACAAAAGACTCAAGAAAATTTTGTTCACATAATATTCATGAAGATGTCTCAACGTCAGGAGTATGCTACGAACAAAACGCATTCACAGTTGTCCGCTCAGAGAAAACATGATTTTTCATTTCACGCGCAGCTGCCTAACATCACGCCGGATCGACTAACGCGTCGGAATAGTTGGGCATTAGCTTGCGATGAAAAAAGGAACTAGTCTCCTTTTTTAGTATATTGGTCTCAAAACTGAAAATATGGGTATTAGTCCTGAAGTAGGGTTTTGTAGTGATAATAATGATAATATAATGATGATGATGATGATAATAATAATAGTAATAATAATAATAATAATAATAATAATAATAATAATAATAATAATAATAATACGAGAGTTGTCCGTAAAATAAGATTCCCAATGATTTTTCACTCTAAAAAAACACGTTAATGTGCTTTGAAATATACATTTTTAAATAGCTTAGACTTTTCCAATTTTTCGACATATTTGCACGCGGTGTACCATCTTTATTCCCGAGTCATACATCTCTTCCGCCGCACCGCAAAGGTAGCTTAACACTTCTTTCAGATCCTCTACGATTCTCCATTGACTCCCACCCTCGTGCTTTTCAATTCAAGGAAGAGATAATAATCACTTCGGGCTATGCCCGGGCTGTAGGGTGGGTGGGTGACAACATCCCAACCATACTGGTTGAGAATATCGGTTGTTACACAGGCGGCGTGTGAACGAGCGTTGTCATGATGGAAACGCACTTCCCTTGTGAGCAAACCGCTCTTCTTTTCAATTGCGCGGCGCAGGTTTTTCAAAGTTGCACAGTAGCAAACAGCAATGATTGTTGTACCAGCAGGCATGAGTTCGCACAACAATAATCCCTTCCTGTTACAAAACACCTCCCCATCATTTTGCCAGAAGACTGTTTGGTTGAACTTCCGCGGCTTCGGCGTCTCTGAATGTTTCCGCTGACGGATTGATTGTTCTTTCGTTTCGGCGTCGTGTAGTGGATTCAGGTTCGTCCCCAGTAACAATTGAATCCTTCGCCATCGGACTCGTAGGCTTAAAGAAATTCGCGTGACGCTTCAACACGTTGCTGTTTATGGTCTCCCGTAAGCATTCTTGGAACCCACCTTGCACAAAACTTGGTTTACCCTGAAAAGTTTGTCAAAATTTTGTTAATGGAAGTCTTGATGACATCATGGATCATCTTGCAGAGTGTTCGAACCGTCACCCTTCCTTATTTCAAAATTTCTTCTTCTACGTTCGCAATCGTTTCATCCGGAACCTATGGTCGTCCAGAAGGATGTTCGTCATGGACATCTGTACGTCTGTCTTTGAATTCTCTATACCAATTACGCACGTCTGGAATGCTCATACACTTCTATTCGTAGACTTAACACAATTGTAATTGAGTGTATCCAGGCGCAGTGTTTCTAGCACAAAAAAAGAATTACAGAGTGTAATTCGCACTGGCGGGCGAAGCCATGGGAGCTCCATCTCTAACGGCTGCTCAGCCAAGACTGTGCTTCGCTGACAGTTCGGCGGGGTGGGAATTGGGAGGGAAGAAATCAAGCTACACGCCAGTGTTGCCGTATCCAGCCAGTGTTGTCGGATCGCGACTGCAGCATTTGTGGGAACCTTATTTTACCATCCTTCGTAATAATAAGGAACAGTAAATCACCATTGCTCATATCGTCTGAGCTTGTCCAATTCTATCAAGGACGGAATTCTAGCAAGAAATGAAAATATACGGTAGGATGTGTAGTTACATCCACTGGCATAACTGTACCGCCCTCGAAGTTCCAAACACGTGTCCAAAGAGGTACGAACACTCAAGAGGTACGTCCAAACAAATATGACGCACTGAATATCAAAATAAGTCAAAGCGATTAAACATAGCAATTGGGTGTTTTGTTTTGTTTTGTTTTGGTGTGCTGTGTGCGTGGAGACGGAGCTGATGCGAGTTCCCTATCTAGTTTAGGCATCCTGCGCGCAATGCATTCAACATGGGCGAGATACGGCAGTTGACGGGCCTGTTCCGGGCTCGTCCGCCGCCCCACTTCCGCACTGCGGCTGCGGGCCCGCCCGCTCCCCTCTCCACGCTCCTTCCGCGCACCTCTTCACGCTTCTTTCTTTCAGCCTCCTTGTCTCTTTGCGTCATGCTCCCCTCGTCCTTGTAGCGCTTCGCACTTCTCTGCGACCTTTCCCACCGGGAGCGGTAGCTCAGTGCATCACTGATGTCACTGCAGCGCCTCTGACCGGGAGGTCCTAGGTTCGAGTCCTGACGGTGGCAGGATTAGCTTTTCAGCTAGGTCGAATTCAGTCGCTGTCTGGAGGAGAATTCTAGCGGCTGGCTGCTCTGATCGGTAGTTTTCCGTGGTTTCTCCGATCAACACCAGGCGAATGCCGGAGCAGTACCCTACCAATCGGGCCACGGACCGCGCGCGATCTGCCATTCCCCTTCCTTGTCCTATCCCTTACACACGCACACTAACATGCACTACACTACCACATATTCCGGGAGACCGGTCGGGACTTTAGAACTTGTCCCGTCTGGGGCGGTGCCCCGCTGGTGGGAGCGTCCTGGTTAGGGAGAAACCCTACTAGCTGACGGTAGGTCGGTGCCGGATCTCGCCATCCAGCGAGGGGAAAATCACCGCCATCTCCCTAGAAAAAATGCACTACACTAACGGGACAAATGACCGAAGCAATTGACGCGCCCGGAAACACGAAAAAATCAATCAATCAATCAATCCGACCTTTCCCTGTTTTTGCTTCGCCCACATCCCGACCTCGCCGCGTCCCGTCCCCGCTCCGTGCCGCCCTCGCCACGCCTCGTACTGGGTACGTTCCGCCCTCAACCCCGTCCCCACTTGCAGCCCACGCCCCGTTCCCCCTAGCTCCGCCCCGTCCTCGCTCTGGCCCGTCCTTCTACGTGTCGCCTTCGTCACGTCTCGTAATCGCTCCATTCCGTCCTCACTCACACCCGTCTTCGCTTTCTTAAGTCAGGATTTTCCGAACTAATTGAGAATGATCTTATAATAGGAACAGAGAATAACGCTGAAGAACAGCTTAATACACTTAGGGTAATCATTCAATCTCAGGATTTCAAGGATTTTATTAATAAGTTGATTAACCAGACGTTAAAAGCTATTAACATCCTGTATCAAAGTAATAAATTTAGTGAGATTGTGTCTGATGTTATGTTTGTTTGCCCTTCACTAAAATCACTAAAATTCAAAAAAGTTTAAAAGATGAGTTAAAATTAAAATATGCTATCTATGAATTTTCTGAAAAGTATATTGTTGTTAATCTAAAAGACGAGAGAGATAAATTTGACCTTCAGAACATTGTTTACCGGATCAATTGTTAAGAATGTTCTAAATCTTACACTGCGCAAACTAAGAGAAAGTTAAAAACACGTGTATCTGACCCTTTGCATAATATTATTACAGAAATTTCGGATCGATCAAATGCAATTACAACACATCGAATGGACAGTGAACATTCCAAGTATTTTACAGATGTTAAAGTCGTAGTCATTTTTCTAGGTTGGTTTTGGAAACTCTTCATATAAAAACATCAAATTGTCTCAATACACACGTAGAATCTAATACTATGACGGTCTTATGGAATTTTTCAAGTAAATAATTTTATGTATGGTTCCTTGCCAAAGTTGTAATTTTCTTGTGTTTGTAATTAATTGACTGGAATTCGTCATTTAATATATAAACATTTTTTTATGTATTTATTAACCCATTTAGATTTTGTTCGTTTGTATATTATATTTCATGTAAGGTATTTGATGTCTCGTCCGCATTTTTCTTTAAATATCTCCCAACGGTCAGCTGATTGTTTATATAGAGTTCTAAGCATTTTGTCACTGCCATGCCAGACGTTTGCACGCCCTGTTGTAAATATTTACTTGTTTTACTTTATTTTAATTTTAATTTTTTGTTGTTTAAATTGGCGAGTCTCTATGTTATACTATAACGAGTGCTATGATTTTTGGAATATTTTTTTATTAGTATCATCTCAGTAATTATAATTGTCACCTTCCCCGTCACCTTGTGACAATTATATACATACAAGGAGCGATAATCGCGCTCGTGAAAAACTGTTCAAAGGGTTGGTTGTCTCGGTAGCTTAGGGGTTAGAGCAGCTGGGCGTAAACCAGAAGGCCCGGGTTCGAATCCCGGTCGGGGCGACCGATTCTTTGAACTACTTTATTTATCTCAGTAATTGTCATAATTTTTCTCCGTTACAGTCTAGCCTGAGGATGAGGAAAAAGGAGTTCTGCGAAACGTCGCTTCGAAATATCGTAAGAAACTCTTTATGTTGATTTATTTATGTTTATCAATTAAAAATTGCTTATTTTGTATAAAATTGTCTGTCAATTCATTGAATTGTACTGTAAATACTTTTTAAACAATTTACAATGTCGGCGAGGCCACATTCAAGTAGAAATTAATGTATGAGAAGTAGGTTCCTGGGTCAGCAACAACTAGTCTCGGTCTTAAGCACTGACGCTCGGAGTATGAGAATTCATTTCGTAGTATGAGTTATATTTGCATTTTTTAGTAAAAAGGAAACTATTTTATTGATTTTGTATTTTCCTGCGTTACTGGTTATCTAAGAAACCAATTAGAACCTCTCTCAATGACACATGCTGTTCAGCCATTTAGCCATTCTTGATTTTTTGCGGATGATGTAAATAAGTAGTATAGGTAGATGCTTTTGTATTTCCGTATTTCTAAGTTTAATTTTATTATTTCTGGAAAATTTAAACACTTACCGTTCACAACCTCTTTCGAATTCTAAAATGTAGAGATTGCCCTGCTTTCCGTATATCCTTGTAGGAAACCAAACCTCTTGACGCATGTGCACATGGCTTTGTGGAAAAGTAATAGAAATGTTCGTGAATGTGCACCCACACACATTCGTATATCGTGTCCTCTCTTGCGAGTTCGAGTCCGCCGTTGTCTCCGATAAGACGGAACATCCGTTCGCAGTGTTTGGTCTTAGAGCCTGCCCTCCTCGTAGTTTCCGCGCCACTATTCTCCTACCGCGACTGGGCCGTTACTCTTTTCGAGCTCGCCGTTGCGCCCCTTTTGCTCCTCTCGCCGAGGGGGCGTTCCATCGCCTGCCTCCTGCTGCATTCGCCCCCGCACAAGTGATGCGATCGATTGGTTTATTCGTGATTCCATGCGCGTCAAGGGCTAAGGTCATTTGTCCCGCAAGTTTAGTGCGTAGTTTTATCGCGGGCGACGGCGGTGATCTTCGGCTGGCTGGCGAAAGCCGGTGCCGACCTAGGTTGGCTTTGTGGGAATTTTCCCCAACCAGATATATCACACCAGCGTGGCTCTACTCTGGCTGACACAAGCTGTAAGCTCCGGACTGGTCTCCCAACTAGTGTGTAACTGTAGTGCCTGTGAATGTGTAAGGGGTGAGGATATGACAAGGAAGAAGAAAAATATCGTGGACGGTGTGTGGCTCATTTTTTACGGTACTGCTCCGGTATTCGCCTGATGTTGATTCGAGGAACCACAGAAAACTACCTTCTCAGAGCAGCCGGCTTCCAGAATTCTCCTCCCGATAGCGGCTGAATTCAACCTAGCACCAAACTTCCTGCTCGAACCCTAGCACCTTCCGAGGGAAGCACTACAGTGACATCAGATGACATCCTTTGCCATCTTTGCCGGTTAAAAGATTTGACATCGACAACAAATATCGTTGTTGATAATACATTAATAGCTAAGGACAAAACTGAGCCGGAAAGCTTCAGCGTCTAGGTCACATCAAAAGGCAGTCAGTTCACCAAATAAGGGTAATGGAAAAACGGGTCCCTCCGAATAAGAGGACCCGCGCCGAATAAGAGGACTAGGCGCCATGGGCCCTAGGCCCATGGCGCATGCGTTAACCAGTTCTCCATGTACGAAAATCGAACGATGTGAGAAATAGCAGGAAATCGGGGTCACCTCGGCCGAGAGATAGTGTTTTAGATGGAGGTAGAACAAACAGCGTTCGTTTGATTCGAACACAAACTGTGTTACCATGACTTATTATTTTACATATTTACATTTACAATTTTGTGAAATTCAATTTGTAATTAGTTGAGTTTTTTTATTCGCAAATAAAACAGCGAAAACGTAAAAAACCTAGTGCACAAATCGATGTTAATAAGCATCGGCTTTAACATTTCGCTCTTTAATATATTGATGTTTAAAACATCAATGTTTTGAAAACATCTACATCTATGTTGCGTTCCTAATCCGCACCCACAATTGCCTCTTTCTCTGCCTCTGTCCCCGCCTTTACCCTGCGTCCGCCCCGCCCCGCCCAGGCCTCCGCCCCATCCCGTCCTCTCCATCACCCCCCACTATGTTACGTCCCCAATCCCGCGTCCCGACCCTTTCCCCGACTCGCCTTCTCGCTGCCATTGCCATCCTCGTTTCCGCGCATTCCCCTGGCTCATTCCCAACCTCACCCATCCCTTTATTTCGCCTCGTTAATTCTCCGCTCCTTTTCCCATCATCCTCGCCTTGCCGCGTCATTGCTTTCCATCTCTGATCCCACGCTTCACTATACCCCAGTCCGACAAGCCTCGTCAACCTCCTTGACTTCTGCCGCATTGCTTTCTCTGCCCACATCGTCCACGTCTTGTCCTCGCGCCGCATCTCTTCCGCCTCTTCTGGCTCCCACCTCCACCAGTTACCTCTCGCAACACGTCCCGCCGCTCCCGCCCTACCCTCGCCGCAGCTGCCACCCCCCCCTCACGCCGCCCAGCTCCCGTCACAGCTCCCGTCACAGCTCCCGTCACTGGTCCCGGCATAGCTCCCGCCACAACTCCGGGCATAGCTCCCGCCACAGCTCCAGCCAGATCTCCGCCAAATCTCCGCCACATCTCCCGCCACATCTCCGCCACATCTCCCGCCACATCTCCCGCCCCGTCTCCGCCACAGCTCCCGCCACAGCTCCCGCCACAGCTCCCGCCACAGCTCCCGCCACATCTCCCGCCACAGCTCCCGCCACAGCTCCCGCCATAGCTCCCGCCACAGCTCCCGCCACAGCTCCCGCCACAGCTCCCGCCACAGCTCCCGCCACAGCTCCCGCCACAGCTCCCGCCACAGCTCCACCATAGCTCCCGCCACAGCTCCCGCCACAGCTCCCGCCACACGCCGCCGCCACAGCTCCCGCCACAGCTCCCGCCACAGCTCCCGCCACAGCTCCCGCCACAGCTCCCGCCACAGCTCCCGCCACAGCACCCGCCACAGCTTCCGACACAGCTCCCGACACTTCGCTTGCCCCAGACCCCATTTTTCGTCTACCAGCTCCAGTCCGCCATCGCCCTTCCCCACATTCCCCCTCCCCACTCCGCCCCGAAATTCCGCGCCTCGCATAGGCTTCCGCTTGTCACCGGGCGCGCGCAGGTGACAAATGAAACCCGCGCGTTCGAATCCCGAGATAATGGCGGCGGCAGGTCCATGTGAAACGAAAAGGATTCGCTATCGCGACACAAGTAATTAAAACCTGATAACATGCAAAGCTCGCCGTGCTTGCTGGGCGCAAAATTTAATCATCTTTTATCATCGCGCTTTGTTTATGGGGATTGTCTTTCCCAGCGATACTATAGCCTATGCTCCAGAGGAGTGCATGGTGTTGTGGGGTTTGTATGCGAATTGTCATCCCCGTGATTAAACGGACCGTATTAGGGAAACATATGGGATTCCTCTCTGAGCACAAACCCCGCGATTTCTTTGATATCCGAAATAAAGTTGAAGTAATTAAATCATTTTTGGAAGATGGACCATAAACGATGACCGACGTAACCGTAGGCATGATTGTTCATCAGTGCAAAATTAATCTTTGATCATATCGCTAACTGTTCATTTCTTTATGTTCATACACTTACGTTGTTTGTTGTATTCCTTTCGCTGTGATTGTACATTCATTTCTTCATTCAGTTCGTGATTTCATCAGAAAGTTCATATCAAAAATGTATTAAAGAAAAACTGAAAATTTAATTATGCCTGCTCATAGCAAGGTTCAGGAGAGTAGTATAAAAATTACATGTAATAGTAATGTAATTTGTAGTGTAATAACGTAGCTTTTGTCATTCCTTATATTCATGTACAGGGTTTTAATGTTTCTGTCGTTAACTGAATAAATGAACACAGGGTAATATACACACTAAAGCATGTTAACGATACGTTATACACACTAAAGATCGTTAAAACCTATTACAGATAGGAAGTTGTTTCTTAGTTTCATAGCATTTGTATTATTCGTAATACTGAAACGTTCTATACCGAAAAATAAGTTTCCGAGACGATAAAACCTAAATCAAGGGCCAAATGGACTCTCGACCACGTGACCTTATGAGACAACTCCCGGTAACCGAAGAGAGCGGCTAGGACGGGTGGGATTGTCGGTGACAAGAGGAGCTTTCTAGTCTCAACCTCAACCCCCACCCCTCCCTTCTCTTTTTCCCTCGCTATCTCACTGCTTTTGGGTATCCCTGCTTCGCACTCCCCCTTCGTTTGTGCTTTCCGCCTCGCCGTGCACCCGGCTCGCTATATCTCCGCCCGTCCTTATCCTCGCTTAGCTACATCCCTGCTTCGCCATCTCCCCTCCATTTCTGCCACTCGCCTTGCTGTATCTCCACCTCGTCGTCTCCTCTCCTTGCTGCACCCGGCCTCTCCCTGATTTCGCTTAGCCGCATCTCCGTTTCGCCGTCCCCCGCCTGGCTGCTTTCCGCCTATCCGCCTCGTTCTATTGCCGGCTCTCCTCCATTCTGTACCGTTGCTTCGCAGTCTTGTCGCCTCGCCCTCTCCCCCTCCCCGCCACGTCACCGCCGCGCGCCAGCGCCCGGGCCGTCGTCGTCTGAAGGCCCGCGTTTACTTCTTTTCAACAGATGGGGCGGCGCCTCCGACCGGAGACTTTCCGTCAAGTCGCGAGCTCGGCCCCGCCCCCTGCGTCTCCCCGTCCGGCGTTGCCTGCGCTGACTGGCGTCTCCAATTCGCCCGGGGCGCCCGGAGGCGGCGGCGGGAGCGGCGTCCCACGCCGCCATCTCTTCGCCGCCGGCACGCCGCCGCTCCCGGAACAGCTTCTTTCTTTTTACGCTTTCATCATGTTGAATATATGGAGGACGAGCGGGGGAGGCAAACTTTATTCTTGCACCGCCGGCTCCTGCATCGACTCTATACGCGCGCGCGCCGGCACGCAGACGGCGGTGGCGGGGGCGGGGCAGGGTCGGGGACGGCGGCGCGGCAGAGGGGCCTGAGACGGTGCGGGAGGCGCGAGCGGAGCTGCAGCAAGGGATGGGTCCGAGGCGGGCGGGGGCAGCAGTGGCGGCGCGCGGGGTCATATCGGAGAAAAATAAAGGCCGCCGGGGGCGGGGCGCGGCGGCGGCGCGGGCGGTGCCGATCAAAGTTGGTCGAGCCGGAGTCGCCCGCAGCGAGACGTGACGTGGGTCCAGCTGCTGAATTGAACGCCTTCCTCTCCCCTCCCTGGCCCTTCCCCGGCGGGTTGGCCGAGCGCTGCCGCTTCCCACCCCCCGCCCCCCACCGCCGCCGATGCCTTCCACTTTGCCGCTTCCCGCTGGCCGCTCTTTTGCTTCTGTGCTGCGGCGCGGGCGAGCCGGACGGCGTGGCGGGGCGGCGGGCGACGGGATGGCCGAGAACGAGCCTCACTCAGACCCACGTTTCGAGCCGCCCGCATGTCCATCTTCCGTCCTCTTTGCGTCCTCTGCACTTTGCCTATTCCCCTTACACCCTCGTGCGGCTTTTCCCTACTTCTCGTTCCATTCTTGTCTTGCTCCCTTGGTTCATTCCTTTTTTACTGGCTCGTTCGTTCGTTAGCTCGCTTGTTTATTCGGTCATTTATTTCCTTGCGGTGTTCGTTCGTTCCCTCGTTCGTTTAATAGAGCATCAAAGTCCATTTTTTTAGTAAGTTAAATACATGAACGAGTGAATTAGCTGGTATGTACCTTGTAGTGCTCCTGTTTTTATTATGTAATTAATACTCCACGCTTCGCAGTTCTATGTAGAGTGGATCTCGGCATCATAAAATTGACATTTCCCTCCAATGACAAGTCTCGTTCAGCATTGCTGCGCGCTTTTTTTCCTATCCTGGCATGTCGACGCCGTGTCAGAGTGAACAGAGAAAATTCATACAGCGATATTTGAATAATCTATTCTTTAGTGTTTTAAAAGGCACTTTCCGTTTGTTTCGATTCCGTTCGTGGCGAATGTGCGTCACACAACTTTGAATCTAACGTTGTGGGATATCGCTGATTAAAGTGGCGAACTCACAAAATATTTAAGGGCATTCTTTGTCGAAAAAAACGATTTCAAGAACACCCTGTCCGATTCAGCTAGTAATGCTTTCTATGATTTACTGACGTAGAGGAAAAGATTTTCAAAGGTTAAACAAGTATTGTTTAATTAGGGGTTAATATAAAAGTCCTTTTGACCAACGGACGATTTTTTCTAAAATTCCCTTTACGAGTAATTGAAAAGCTGAGTGGAGTTGTAAAAAAAATTGGCGAATCGAGCCAGTTACCATATAACCGTAAAACCAGCAAATTCAGTCACTTATTCAACTGTACTGTTGGGTCGAAGACACTACCACTGACAGCAGTCTTGTTTACGCATCAAAAAAAGACATCACTGCAAATACAACGAACTGTGTTGGCCGCACAAGGAATCAAGAAATCTCACAACTGGAATTGACAGTCCATTTATTAACTAAAAATTACTCCTTACATGACGATGCTCCCATAAATAGAAAGCAGGAGGTTGAAGAGCTGTATATATTGTAACAAGTTTTATCGTTCATTTAACAATTAATTATCAAAATCGTTAAATATTTTTTTGTTTTTTATCAACTCTTCGTGAAATCTTCTATTTCTTAACTTATGAACATTATTTCGGGGGTTTTGACATCTCAATAGAGCACAGGAAGCATTACTAATTCGGACAGAGAATTTGTAATATCGTCATTTTGAAAATAATGTCTCAGCTAGAGGAAAGTGCTAAGCTGTCAGCTGCACGAGGCTATTACTTTTCTGTTGCCAGAGATGGTAACTTTTTGGATTGCCTCATATGACAATGCACCGCAACATTCGCTCTTAGTATCTCGGGAAAATTGGTCGATAACTTCTATTTAGATGGATGTTCTGTATTAAGAAGCAATTGCAATTTCAAACGTTTTAAAGAAAACATTTTGAAAAGTTAAACACTTCGATGGATAGTACTACACTTGAATTTGCGAAGATGATTAATTGTGCAGTGATTGTTGATAAGTAAAATTTCGGTTTGTCGACCCGGTGGCCGAGATCGCTAAGGCAGTAGAGTCGCAGTGATCTCGGGCCGAAGGGTCGTGGGTTCGAACTCCGTCTCGGGCATGGTTGTATTTGTGTTCGTCCTTTCACCCCTTATCACCACCATTTAGTTTCAACTTCGTAGTTACCATACCATTAACTCCAATAGTGGTCGCCAATGACCTAGATGTTGATGCCACCTTAAATAACCAATAAAAAAATTCGGTTCGATATTGTATTACCTTCCGTGGACATGTTTTTTCTTCTAATAGGATTTCTCCTGACAGCCTCGCTAGCTCCGACTCTGTAAGGGAAGAGTTTTGCAACTGTGTCGATGTCTAACGTGAGATTCAGAACTTTGAAAAGGATGCAGTAATAAGGGTAACCGGTAGAGTAACCCAAAGGCTGTAATTAATGAGCTCCAACGATTTTAAATAGTGCTTCAACTTTCAAATATCCTCATTTCTCGTCGGGAATTCAGAATTTCCTTGAAGGCGCACTCGCGTAAATCAGAAACATTAATTAGAACGCGGGCTATGAGAGGCAAAGCGCTCATCTTCCGAGCCTCTTTATGGGAGTGCAATGCGCCCTACTATAGGGGGTTCAATGGTGAAATTCGTGAACAAAAAGAGTGTGTTATCTTTTCTATCTCTGTATCGATCACGCAACGTTTTCGTGTGGGCAAAATAGGATCTTCAATTCCTGGGCCACACCCACAGGACATAGCACATTGAGGCAGGTTCGTCTTCTCCTAGCCCAGAATGGGGAAGGAAGGACAGCGCTGTCCGTGGCCGATTTGAGGTGTATCACCTCCGATGCCCTTGTGTGTCTGTTCGAAAAAAAACCTCGATTCGACCAATCCGAGTAGCTGAGCTCTCAGAAATATCAAAATCTGTAGCTGATTTGTTGACTCAAGTGGTTTTTATTACCAAGTAGCGAAATTTTCTTGCTATTAAATTATTCCAAAAACACTACTACCTTTAATCGGAATTCAACTTACAGCAATGAACGAACGAGCTAGAGATTCTAGTGTGCAAGAAAGCGTTAACAGATGTTTCCCCATTTTTCACTTGATGTTTTTTCAAGTGTTGGTGGAAAATAAATAATTAAAGTAAGTAGATATCTTGGGTATTCTTTGGCATCGCTAATTCACAATGGTAGAGCTCCGAATCTATGGGGTTTTGGTCTAGAAAGCTTCACTCGCAAATGGACCTAGCTTACGCGTCATAGCTTTAAAAACATCGCACTGTAATATTGCTACACGAGGTTAAAAACAGAAAGGGGAAGTTAAAGCAACATTCAGTGTTTCTGACACAGTAGTAGTGAAAAACAGAACTAGGAAAAATTTGGCATCCCATATTTATATTGAAAAACAATTGAAAACTGCGCGTGACCGTCGGGGAGAAGTCCAAGCTGTGCACGTTTTCTTGGTCTTAGGAAATGTGGTACAGATTCGAACTCTTTTCTGTTATGCCCAACAAGAAGGATTCACTACTACAAAAGCACTCTAATACCGCACGGAACTCACAAAAACGCAAGCAGATAGTAGCAAAAACAAAGCACTCTAATACCGCACTGAACTCACAAAAACGCAAGCAGATAGAGAACGTACATGAGGTCTGACCCCATTTTCCGTGTGTTGTTTCATCTGCTGCGATATTTTGCTGTTCATCCAAAACTATATGGAAAAATATCTCTTTCAGACATTTACAGACTGAAATTTATTTAAAACGTTAAATTAATTAAATCTTTAATTAAATCGTTTAATTAAATCTTCCATTAATAAGTGTATCACTCTTATTTCCTTTATTATTTGCTTTAGGTTTCGAGTCAAGGATCTCTCCAAATTTAATTGTATTCATGTCTAGAAATCACTATCGATTCTAAAGATCCTCAATAATAGGAATTCACCAGACGTTTCCTTGGCTTTGCTAGAGACTTAAGTAGGGTTGTCCAAACAGCATGTCATGTCTAATCAAGCTTGTTCCGAGTTGCAAAGGCAAAGCAAACATTATTCGGCAGTCCTGCGCCGCTACCACCCGGCATCGGACACAAATTACATAAGATAAAAGATGAAGAAGAATATGTATAAAATTTTCCAGCAGCGTGTGAAACTAATAGTCTATTAGTACTTCTCATCCTATATATATATATATATATATATATATATATATATATATATATATATATATATATATATATATTAGCGATTAATTTGCAATGCGCTTACAAATCGAAAGAATGTAGCCTTCAATCATCTGAAAAATCATCTGAATTCTGAATGAAGAATGTAGCCCTGAATCATCTGTCAATGGTTTTGTTAGATATCCAGAGACTCGGGAGAAAATCCAAAAAATATTGGAACTGATTTGATTTCGAGTAAAAAATGCAGATATTTGTATTATTCCGTCTATTCTCATACTGCGCCTACCGAGTGAACTCTCTCCATACTCAGAATGTCGCTGCTTACGACTCAGCTGACGCTATGCGGTTGTAAGGCTCCAAGGAAAAGGCTCTTCGCCTTTAAATATTTACTACTTTTGCGTTGCGTGATGCTACTAAATATTTACTACTTATGTGTTGCGTGATGAGGCAGCAGATATTTTATACTCATGGTATTTAAAGAAGTTCTATGTTCTATAATATTTTACTGCAGTATTCGTTAAGAGTGTTTTTGTTAAAATAAATAATACATCTAGTGTTATACGAAAGCATTTTATATCTTTTTGAGTAGTGCGCGTGCTACTTTTGTCTCATTTTGTAGAGCAGAATTTGTGATGCTAAAAACCTCTAGAAATAATTTAATCATGTTCGCTTAGGAATTATCAACAGATCAGTTTCTCGTGGAACAAATACTGGGAGGTAAGGGCACAGACAGCAAGTGTGATGAATGCGAAAGAGCGCCGCCGAGGAAGGTGCGCGATTGCGGGGAAGACGCGCCTCCCACACCACTGCCCTACGCCGCCCCGCCCCCTCATCACCGCCGTCCCCCGTAACTCCCTCTCGCTGCTTTATTTTCGCCACACCGTTCGACCCCGCGCCGCAGCGCACAGGCTGGCCCTCCCTTCTTGCCCCGCCTCACCCCTCCCGCGTCTCTCGTATCCGCCCCCTCTTCCTCCGCCTTTTCTCCCCTGCCTTTCCGCGCCGCATTTTCTCCCCACTTTCCCCCACCGATCCTACCACTCCCTCGCCTCCACCACGCCTCACTATACACCGCCCTGCCTGTCTGTCACATATTGAATTGAATTTGCCTTATTTTACGTGGCGAGTCTCAGGCCATGAGGCCTGCTCTTCCGTCTGACCACGCAAATTTCGTTACACTCCTTTCACCAATCATGGGAGAAAGAAGGTATTACTTGGGCGACGAAACAGGCGATTTGAATTTAGCTCAGAGGCGTCATTTAGGCTTGAAGATCTTTTACATACAGTAAATGTACTTACATGGGACAGGCGGCTTTACTTCCCCTCCGAAGGAAGGCTCTTAAAAATCCACGAACCCGCAAACTTGGGTATAGCAGTCCGATACGCTAACCGCTACACCATCGCCGCCGCCTCATATGTCCGTCCTGCCTTTCTGCCTCGCCTCTGCGACCCGCCTCTGCCCCCCCCCCCGCCCACCTTTCCCTCTCCCCCTTCCCCCCTCTCTCCCTCCCCCCCCCCGCCCTTCCTCCCCACTTAGCCTTTCCCTTCCCCGCCTCCCCATACGTCCTTTGTATGTCCTAAATCTCTTCCCTCCAGTTTCTCTTCCCCGCCTCTCCACCCTGCCTCTTCGTTTGAACCTCTCCACTTCCCCTCTCCGTCCTCGGTTCTCTGTCCCTGCTGCTGCGACGCCTGTGCGGCACCGTCCCGTTCCCTCCCGTCCCGTGCCGTCCCATCCCGCGCCTGAATGATCGACCGACGCGCGCATTATGTGCGGCTTATAGACCCTCCAGCGATGAGGCTGCGCTCGCCGAGAAAGTAATAGCGGCCGACGGCCGACGCCCCGCCCCCTGCCGCCCCCTGCCCCCCCTCTTGTGTATCCACGGGATGTCCCTCAGGCTTCGGGCCGCGCCGAACTCTTTCCTCGGGCCCGTCCCGGCGCCGGCCCCGTGGCCCCCCTCCCGTCGTCCGCCACGATCTCCGCGGGCAGACGCCTGACCTTGGCGGCGCGAGGCGGTGCGGCCCCTCGCCAGTCGCGTACAGGGCGCGACGTGCCGCGCGTACTGCAGTGACCGCGCACGGGCCGCGGGCGGCTCGCCACCGCCCCCGGTATTGATTGCAACACGCGGGCCGAGGCCGGGCACCCCGCCGCTTCCGCCCCCGCCCCCCGCCCGCGGCGTGGTGCCCTTCGGGCTTGGCCCGCGTGAGCACGCCGCCGCCCCCTTCCACGACGCCCGCCGCAGACCCTCGCCACGGCGGCCGCAGGCCTCGTTCGCGGGTCACCGCCCGCCGCCCTTCCCCCCTCCCGCCCGCTGCGCCGGCCGCGCCTCCTTTTTGTTTGCGGGTGCGGCGATTACGCCACCCGTCCCGCAGGCTCCCCGCCCCGCCCGGAGCCCGCAGCGGCGGAGGCGCAGGCGGAGGCGGTTGCGGGCCGACGGTGCCGCGGAACACGGCCAAACGCCCTAAGGCGCGCGTTGCGGGGGGGAGAGGAGAGCGGAGCGGCGCGGGTCATAATGGGGCGGAGCGGCGCGGAACGGCGGCGCCGGCCGAGTGGGTGGGCCCGCGGGGGCGGGGGCGGATGAGGGTGGCGAGGGCCGGAACTTCGGCGAAGCGCGCCGGCGGGGCGAGGGGGGAAGGTGCTGCGTAGAGGATGTGGGAGGTTGGGAAATGCAGAACGGCGGCTACTGCGTCGGGTCGGCAGTTATGTCGAGGGCGTGAATCTTTTTATTACATTAGGCACATTTATAAGTTTTCCGAACACACTGTTGCGATCTTTCTCTATCTGAACCGACTTGCTGCGCATAGATAACGTGTTACGTTTTCTTTGTCGTCGAGAAGGAACGACCACGTATTGTCCATTCTCATGAAACTCGTTTACACTTCACAAGTTTACTAGCTTCTTGCTACTTTACTCTCAACTGGCAGGTAGCAAGACTGAAATAGTTCCCCTTCGTTCAAGCAGTTTCAAAGTTCCTTCTCTGTGATTACCAATGAAGACACTTACTCCCGCCTTACTCGCCCTACATCCCGCGTTTAAACCTACTCACTTGCGCCATTACCACAGGACATTTTCTAGGATGTCGTCTCGGGAGGAAGATCGTAAAGAAACGACGGGGCAGAAACAGCCATTCGTTGTGTCCAGCGCGGGACGAGAGTATGGACGATTACCAGCAGAAAGAGGATGACCACCTCAACAGTGACAAGGATATCTACAGTGGTATTGTATGACGCAACGTGGCAATTCACATAATTGGCTTTTGTTTTTCAAGGAAAGTTGTGCAATATACAGGTCGTGTCCTGATTTAAAGCGACAGCAGCTGGTTCTGGACAAAGATTTTATCAAATATTTTATTTTTTATTTATTTTTACGTCAAAAACAGTTAAAAACTGTGTGTGACGTGCTACGCGGAGTAGTGACTTCTGTACACGTTTTCATAATTCGGTGATCCCTACCCTAAGTCATAAACTACTTCAATTTTTAATAAAGAAAGTAATGAGCGTTGTTTGCAAGGATTCTTAACAAAAATATTCGCTCCGATGTAATAAAATCTACTTTCAAGGGTAAATCAGCTATAAATTTGGGCTCTTATCCCTCATCATGTCCTTTGTGAGGGAATAATATATTGTATGGAAGGACTAATGTATTTCCTGCCGCGACAACATGAACGATAGTTTGAATATATTTCCTACTGAATTCCAGAAGACGTACACAGATAATGAACTTACATTAAATGTCCAAAAGCAAATCAAGGGGCCACCTCCGCATTTGCTCAAAGGATCAGGGAAACTGGACGAAAATTCCGATCAAGATAGGGGTCATTGAGCCAGAAGTTGCGGTACAATACTTGTTACAGGTTGTTTACAATTTTACAGTTCAAATGAAAAATAATGCATTAAATAGCACTGTTAAAATTAAGGTTTTTAAGGCGATATTTGCATTATCTTCGTTGTCGTATTCTGCACTACCACTTACACAACCGCATATGTCGGGAGACCTGTCGGGACCTTAGAGTTTGTCCCGGGTGGGATGGTGACTCACTGAAGGAGATATCATAAGAAGAAATCTCCCGCAAACCTTCGTGTAGGTCGACGCCGGTTCTCATCATTCACCGAGGACGAATATTGCCGTCTCGAGGCATGAAACATTAACTTCTGACTAACTAATCACCATACCAATTGATGTGGCCGGAAAAAATCAATCATTCGAAAACAACGCAAAATTTGTGAATTGATGGAAATGGGGAAACTATAACGACAGCCGTTTGTCCAACTAGAGTGCGACGAAGTTTTATCGATATCATCTGACACGTTCAGGAATTGCGGCGCGTCTTTTCGGGTAATCAAATTACCTCACGAACTGATCATGTTCGTGCTTCGTTTGTTCAAAGTGTTTTTTTAACTGATTCTCCGTTGAGAAAATGGTTGCGACGCAATTTGAAAAGTACACAAAGAACTTTTTACAGGTATTCGTGACTCTTGGACAAAATTATTTCATCTGAAATTACCTTTGTAGAAGAATATTGTAATCATAACAACTAAATCGACAATAAAGATTAAAATATTTTCATAAGAAAATTGATAATGAAATTTCATAATTTCGCTTAAACCATGAGAAAATATAAAGAGATTACTACTGCCCTTAAAAAAGAAAAAGACCGCTAGGGAGCAGCTAGGTTTAATGTGCAGACACCAGAATACTTAAATTGAAAATACATTTTTTAAAGTGGAAAGATTATCGATGACATATAAAACGTCTGTTATGTTATGCATATTATATTGCAAACTATATATAATGTATCAGATGTGATACCTCATCGAACTTCCAGAAATTAAATACGAAAAATGTGAAAAGCCTGTTTCAAAGACCTAAATGATTGCTCTCCGTGATTCCATGCGTCGTACGAGACATGGATGACAATCCATGCCCAAGGGTACGAAGTACAAGAGCAGTCATGTCCCAAGCGAAGGGCCGTTGAAGGGCACTGGACATGTGCCAACCCGCTCTTGAACTCGGAACACTTTCCGCACAATGTTTACAATGACACATTACGATAGAGCACCAGCCAACGGACCTACAGTCCTGCATACGTACAACTTGACGGATTTGTTCACCTTACCGTCTGCATAATTACCGAGCCAATCATTGTCCTATCGCCTGACGGAACGACAAATGAACTGTTTAGTCATCTAATCGACTGACAGACTATCCGATTAACTGACTACCTGAGTCACTCCCTCTCGATCCGGAGTTTCGTACAGTTTCTCCTTATATATTAAGTTCTAAATATGTTCTCAAATCTAAACGTTAAAGGTGGCCTTATCTTTTGCTTCTAATCGTAAGTGCAAGTTCGGTATCTGCGTACGTTTTAGAGAGCTCCCGTCGTCTTAGTTGCTGGAGGAATGGGACGGGTGCGATTATTTTTTTATGAATAATGCTTAAAAGTTAGTAGTTCTTTTGCTGAAACAAATATTTTTGTTATTTACATCTGTAAACACACGTTTAGCTACTTAGCAACCAACGATCTAAACAGTGCTAGAAGAGCGCGTCCATAGCAACGGCTGTTAAAATTCTCGAGAGTCTTTTAAAAATATTTGAGCGCACTCTCGGGTTTAGATTTTGTCAGTGCTCGTATATCATTGGATAAATGTCTCTTTGTCCCACTTATCGCCTTGTACTTTGTCCCATTTCTTTCATTTTGTCTCCCATGTCTCATTAGTCCCATTTGTCCCATGTGTCCTCTTTTCCGTTTGCTCCTTGGCTCTTTTATCGCGACGTCCACTTTGTCTCATTTTCTCCCGTTTGTTCCCCTAGTCCCATTTTGTACGCTTGTTCTATTTGGCCTCCTTGCCCCATTTGCCTCTTGTTTATTTTGATTAACTAGAATAAGTAGAAATAACAAACAAATTGTATGTAACACGTCCTGTATTAACCTTTTAGGACTCGGCCAGAAAGTTAACTGGTCGGCTCTGCTATCGCTCCGCTCGAAGCTAACTTCGTACTTAAAGACTAATTTAGCGGACTTATTACATAAATGACTATTGTATTAAGTGGGAGCGAAATATTGGTGTTCACAACCAATCACTGTAGCATTTTTATTTATAATCCCACTATAAATAGTAAAATATGTGTAGAGATTCCGGATCTTAAGAAAACGTTCGCAGATTATATTTCTACCCATAAGTAGAATAGTTTTGACAGTTTTTGACGATAAAAATGAACGACTAACCAACAATTGACCAATTGCCTGACCAACCCTCAGAGAAGTAGATTGATTGGCCGACCGACAGACCGACCCATCGGCCGACTGATTCTGCGACCAACTGACCTGCAATCGACTGACCGTCCGAACGATTGGCTGTCGGAACGACAGATCGTTCCACGACACTTTGGGAAGAGGGAAGATAGCGCAAATAGAAAGTACCTCCACCTGCGAATCAACTAACTCCCAAGACCGTGAGGCCATTATGCCGGTGTTACTTGGCATTAAGTTTCTTTAAAATCCTCCTGTTGTATGAACAAATTAACCTATATTCATGAAACATTTACGATTATTAATTAACACACATTTTAAATGAATAGCAAGTAACGGTTTTCCTTTCCTAAGAGCAAGCTGTCAGCATTTAAGTTGCAGAGTTAACAGTGCGAAATTGAGCGACGATTGTTCTAATGGCCTGTGCTGCGACAGGTAGGGGGAAAGAGATACCAGTTGGCATGTCCTGACGAGGCGCCAGGCACCTTCAAGTTGCCGCAAGCGGCACGACGTTCCTTTCGCCTCCGTTGCCTCCGCTGCGCGTTGTTTAGCTCCTGCTTTAACTGTAGCTGCCACACTGGCCCATGCACCATCCCACTCCTCCAATCACGTACTCCCTCTCCGTTATTGACTGCCGCACATTGACCTTGGACACCGAAGCAACATCGGCTTTCGTTCTTCCCCGACACAGTTGGGAACACCGCCAAAACAACGTTCTTGGATCTTCGCAATGTCAATAACGTACTACTGTGTTATTTAAAATACAACGATCACATTTTTACATATTTACTTAAGGGTCTTGACATCAAGTGAATCATTACCATCACGGTGGCTTTCTCTTCGCCCGCTCAGTTTCCCATACGCAGGTATTTCCCGCGAGCTGCCGCCCTCGCCCCGTCACGGCTTCGCGCCGCGCTGGGAGCCGCCGTTCCACCTCACCGCAGCCCGTCCCGTGCCGCTGTTTGAGGCGCGGCGGCGGCTGTGGTGGTTGCGCGAGCGGCAGCAGGGGAGGGAGCCGGGGCTGGTGTCGAAGAAGCCTGGCACCCACGTGCATTCCTCCCCTCCCCCTCCCCGCCGGCGCCGCCGCCGTCGTCGTCTACGCCGCCAGGGACGCGGTTTAACGCGCTCCTGTCCCCACTCCGACGCTTCACCCCGCCGCACCTCCCTCGAGGAAGACGTTGATTCCTCGCAACGAGATCCCTTGGACTCGGGCGCCTCTTTCCGGCCACGCCCCGCCAGGCAATGGAGAGCCCAACGACGCACCTTTATTCCCCTCCGAGAAAACAATAAACAGGGGACAATAATTGGGTCCTCGTGATCGCGGAGAGCCCGCGAGAGGCGGGCGCTGCCTGGGGATCTCGACGACTCCCTCCCCCCCGGAACTGCTTGACCGCCGTGGCGCGCGCCGACTCGCCCCGCTGCCGCGGCGTAAACAAGCGCGCATCGCCTTGGAAACCGCCTGGAGAGCCAAACAAACGTCGCCGTGGGACGGCGCGCCGCCGTCCTCGCCCCCGCCCTCCCCGCTTCCAGCTCCCTCCTCACCGGCGACGCCGGACGGGCTCGAGTGGCCACTGGCCACCACTACCGCCGCCGCCGCCCCCGCGCTGACTGCAGCGGCTCTGAAGGTGAGGCAGCGTTCGAGTTTCGAAGGTGGATTTTCTACATTAGCTATATTGCTAGGTTGAATTCAGACCCGGTCTGGAGGAGAACCCTAGCGGCCCGCAGCTCTGATCGGTAGTCTTCTGTGGTTTCTCAGATTAATACAAGGCGCATGCCCGGGCAGAAGTCTTACAAACGGGCCATTTTGCACGCTCCATCTTTTGTTCGTTTTTGTTGACCAATCATCTTCACTTATTCAAACATACAAATACGCATACTACACTTCCACACATGTCGGGAGATCATTCAGGAGCTTGGAGCTTGTCTAGGCTGGAGCGTTGCACTGGTGGGAGAGAGATCTGGAGGTGGAATTCCCCTCCCCCTAACCGATGTATAGGTCGGCACCGGATGTCACCATACAACAGGGGGAAATATCGCCTTATTCAGCATAAACTATTCAGTACACTAACGGCACTACTGACTAATATAGTTGACATGTCAGGATACGTCAATCAATCAACCGCCCTACACCGAGCGTTTGGTTTGTCCACCGACTTCCACCTCCGTCGCAGTCGGCTCGCACCGGACGACTCAGCAGCTCCCGCGGGCTCCTGCCTCTCCACGCCCCCGCCCTCGTTCCTGTCGCCGTTTTCGCTCGCTTCTAACCTTCTCGTCTACCGCTTCCGCGTGCTGTGCGTTTCGACTGAGTCCACATCGGCCGCCGCCACCACCGTCGCCAATACTTCCCGCTCTAGTCGCCTCGTCGCTGCTGTTCCTCTGTGTTTCCATGTCACTTTCCTCCTTGAATAGCGACATGGTTGCTGTCAAGATTAAGGATGCGTTTTATTTACCGTACTTTTTTTCTTCCCTTTTTCATTTCTTCTTCATTTTTGTCGTTTATCTTCATGTCTTTTTTTTTCATTTTTTACAGGTACTTAAAGTGTTTTCATCTATTTAATTTTTTCTTACGTCCTTCATTACGGTTCAAATATTTTATTTTCTTCCCTCTTGTCCTTTACTGTTTTCAACTTTCCCTTAAATTTAATTATTTATTTCACTTCTCCTTTGTTGAGATGTTACTGGCATTCAAATTATCCCTCTCCGGAGCCCCCGTCTTTAAAGCTTATCGCTCTCATCCGTTTTCACTTTTCCTTTGCGTCTTAGGATTTCCCTCTCCCTATTCCACTTCGTTTCGCCTCCGCCCCACAGTTCTCCCTGGCGCTGCCTTGCCCTGCCCCCGTCCCTTGCCACCGCCTCGCCCTGCCTGCCGCCGCTCTCCCATTCGCCGCCGTACACACCCAATTACCTTAAGTGTCGCGACCGGCACCCCGACGCCCCGGCGCGTGGGCGACCTGGTGCTAACAGGCTTAATGATATTTCGGCGGATCCATCCGGCGCAAGGCGGTGCCAGAAGCGACGGCGGCACCAGAAGCCAGCTGCCGGAATTCGTATCCCGGAAGCCAGCAGCCGTTGATCCCAGCCACTTTCTCTCTTCGGCAATTCAGGATGTTTTACTCTACCACCAATGCTAGCAGAACCGCTATCGAAAACATCAGTACCAACACCGCTCACTAACACCACCATTATTAGCAGCAACATCAGTAACCTCTACTATCACCACAATATTACCTCTATTATGACCATGCCTACGACTATCAACATCCGATCTTCTAATATGTATTCCTTCCTCACCTAAGAGTAGCCACAAGACACTTGGCGTTTGCCAAGTATCACATCAAGTAAGAACACATTTGGAGCCGTTTTTGAGAAAATCTGTTTTCTGTAATTTTTTAAAATTGCAAATATTGCACACAGTATTGCACGATAACGACTAAAATTTTCAAAGAAGTGTACATGACTTTAAAAAAAGAATTATTAATGGACAACAAATTTCATTTGAAGGAAAAATCTGTCTTCAATTTTGTAATTGTAGGAAGACACAAAAAATTTCACACTTTTGCAATTTTCGAAAATTCAGAGTTTACCGTGAAAATGGGACCAATGCCACCTTTATAAGTGTATTTTACTCAATTCTTTCAAGAAATTTTAAGAAAAACTTTGGAGCCATTTTTGAGAAAATTTTAAAATGTCGGAGGGGCTTCATCTAAAGTATCCCCAAATATTAATGAATGTTTTTAACATCGCAGAGCTTTGACACAGGGCAGATCGAAAAGGGTTTATTCAGTTTGAAAAAAATCGTGCGAATAGTTAATGAGCTAGTGTTGTTCACATACAACAGACGGACAGACAGACGGACGGAGAGACCGACTGAAAAAAACAACTTTTTCGGTATCAGGGGACGTGTATTTCCGTTGAAATCTCTAAATCGATTTTCCGCAACATCACATACCTTTCTCTGTACTACATATATTACTCCGTATATACGTACGTATACGAGAAAGTAAAAATAGAACTTGCGGGGAGTACGCTGGTAAAAAGCGGTCATTCAAAAAGTACGTGTCAAGGTTACGCTTAATTTATCTGTTTGTAAAAAACCAGTAATCTGGAACGGAAATCTTTCTTTCGTGTATTTCCAAGTCAACGGCGAACCTCTAGCGTTCGGACTACGCGATAAAACAAAAATTTCCTTGACACCAGCTGCCGACCTTTTTCCGCTCGAACACAGTGTCGCTGTTTCTGCACGCAGCGCGATACCTAGCCACAGGTACGCGATCTCTCTGGTCTATTACTCGCCGGATACCGTAGCCCACTGTAGCGTCAGTGCAAGGCAATTCAGTGCACAGCGGGGCAGCGTGGACACTTCCAAAGTGGGTACGTGTGCAATGAATAGGGGAGGTCCCGACCCAAGGCTCCAGACCGAGAGAGTAGGCGACATACTGACGTCAGATGTGTCAAGACCACGCGGAAAACCGAGAGCGGTAGCTCAGTGCATCAACTGATGCCACGGCAGCGCCTCTGACCGGGAGGTCCTAGGTTCGAGTCCTGACGGCGGTAGGATTTTCGACACGAGCTTTTCAGCTAGGTCGAATTCAGTCGCTGCCTGGAGAAGAATTCTAGCGGCCGGCTGCTCTGATCGGTAGTTTTCCGTGGTTTCTCCGATCAACACCAGCTGAATGCCGGAGCAGTACCCTACCAAACGCGCCACGGACCGCGCGCGATCTTTCCTTCCTCTTCCTTGTCCTATCCTCTCCCCCTTACACACACACGTGCACTAACATGCACTACACTACCACATATTCCGGGAGACCGGCCGGGAGCTTAGAGCTTGTCCCGGCTGGGGCGGTGCCCCGCTGGTGGGAGAGTCCTGGTTAGGGGGAAACCCCAGTAGCCGACGGTAGTCGGCGCCGGATCTCGCTATCCAGCGAGGGAAGATCACCACCATCTCCCGAGAAAAAAACAGGCACTACACTAACGGGACTAATGACCAAAGCAGTTCACGCGCCCGGAAACACGAAAAAAACAAACCAAACCACCACGCGGAAACCTCTATCATGAGGACGCCAGGGTGAGAGGGCGAGCGCGAGCTTGCGGGTATGTGCTCCAGGCTCATGTCGAACGGCGCGTTCGGTGGCTGGCAGATGCTAAGCAAATGTGCTATGCGAATGCTCCGGCTGTAATTGATACGGCTCATATGTATGTGTGTAAACAAACAGTATATACCAAAGCCACCTTGCCTGTGGTTTCGGCAACTCATGACGTCACTCTAAATAAAAGGGCGCTTGCGGGATGCTCGCTCTTTAGTCTTGCACTGCCCGCCGTTGCCCGACTAGGGCAGCCGATCGCCGACTCTTACACCAAGTCCACGTTGCTGCAGGCGTATAAGTGGTTTAATAATGTAGCTTCACTATGCGCACTTTTTGTTGAGTTTTCTTTTTGCTTGTAGTTGTAGTAGAGCTTAGGGTGAATTTCTGTTTAGTTAGCAACACATAACAATCAAATCTGCTCGTTTACCGTTGCAAATAAGTTTTCTATAACTAGGAAACTAAAATATCTAGTTTTTGAAATGTTAATCTCTCGCTTTTTAAATTTATTATTATTATTATCATTATTATTATTATTATTATTATTTCAACTATTAATAATTACATTATTGGGAAGAAATTCTGAAACTCGAGAAAGCGTGCGCAGATGATTTTCTCTCCAATACGCCACATACAATTTTTACTGTTTTTGACTAAATAAATATCTAAATATCTGAATAAATATATCTTCTCTTCGCATTGTGTTTGAAATCTGAGTCTTCTCTTCTGCTATGAGTTGTTGTAGGATTTCCATTGCCAAACGATTCACAAAACAGCTTGAGTTGATTCGCTTTTCTTGCGCAACTATTTCTATTAGCTGAATTCGTGTGAACGTTTTGCACATTTGTGCACGGAAAGGATCCTGAAATACTATAATTTTTCAATCTATATTGAAATATTAAATGATAATTTGAATGTTAAGTGGGGTATCTAGAGCAGGGTCAGTTTTCACACAATAAATTATTTTATATTGCTTTTGCGTATTACTTCTAATTAACATCAGTGACGTATCATGAATCGCAACAATCTAAATCCTGCTAACACTGGCACAAGAGCCTTACGGCCTTATGAGATTCAGACTAAACTGTAGACAACAAACTTAGTGAAATTTTATTTATTTTATTTATTTTATTTATTTTACGTCAAAAAGAGTTAAAAACTGTGTGTGACGTACTATTGGGAGAATAGTACGTGCAATTTAGTGCACCTTTTCAAAATTGTGATCCTTACTCTAAGCCTATACTACATGAATTTTGAATACAGAAAGAAAACGATCGTTTTTTGCAAGGATTGTTAAGAAAAGTATTGGCTCCGATGTGATAAAATCTTTCAAGGGTAAATCAGCAATAAATTTGGGCTCTTATCATCGCACAGGAAGGTATTGCACTGGTAGGTATTCTCCCTTTCACACGTGGGTTGGAATCGCAAAGAAAACTTATGGCCTCAGGCGCCAACAGACCAAGGTCTTTCAGAAACAAATATAGTTACCAATATGCATTTCGCGGAACACAAATGGAGTTTCTTTCTCTTAAATGCTAAGGTTGAAAAAGAAACGTCTAAAAATTATCATTTTGTAGATGAAGGGATAGAGAAACAAAATATGCAACCATACGATTCTGTAAAACCTGGTTTTAAGGCTCTAAAATGCATCGAATTCAAGTTGGGCACAACAGTAGTGTGCTGCTGCGGGTTGCATCTGTACGATATATATTTTATTTTTTTGATTGATTTTTTCGTGTTTCCGGGCGCGTCAACTGCTTTGGTCATTAGTCCAGTTAGTGTAGTGAATGTTTTTCTCGGGAGATGCGGTGATTTTCCCCGCTGGATGGCGAGACCTACCGTAGGCTAGTGGGGTTTCCCCCTAACCAGGACTCTTCCACTAGCGGGGCACCTTCCCAGCCGGTACAAGCTCTAAGTTCCCGACGGATCTCCCAGAATATGTGGTATTGAAGTGCATGTTAGTGTAAGTGTCTTTTAATTTCACTTCATAGTCTGAGCGATATGACAGATTTTCGTCTGTGAATGAGTCGGTGAGTTGATTTTGATAGCACGAATGACAACGCCGCACTGCGGAGAATTCATGGGTTCATGAATGTTTGAGCAATTTTCACTTTCAAGCTGGATGAATTTATTGTGGCGTCATACGGGTGTAATCAGTACACAGACGAGAGTGGGTTGTAGTAACAGCAGGTTTATTCACAATTTAGACCGTAGTCACAAATAACCAATGCACTTTATACAATTAACTAACTAAATAGACCCCACTGCTAGGAGAGATATTTACAACGGCTACCCCACCGCAACATACTACCCAATGTTTCACCGTGCGTGTCTCACTAGTCACGACAATAACTGCCGCCATCTTCGCCGCGAGCACGCTCGCACGTATCACGGACGACCTACGCTGCCGCTGCCGCTGCCGCTGCCAGGAACACAAAGAAGGAAGAGCTATTGTTCTCACGGCCCTTAAATAGCCCTCGCGACACTGTCCGCCGCCTCCATTGCCTCCGCTCTAGCGATGCGCACACCCAGTCAGAAAAACCCCGTGCGTCATCACTTCTGGCTTTGCCTCGCATCCGGTGCACACCACGCCGCATGCCCATGCTAGTTTTAGCGACATGACGCTACATTATCTTGGAGCCGGCTGCTCTGCAGTGAGCCGGCTTCCCGCTTGCTCTGCAGTGAACTGACCGGGGAGGTCCTAGGAGTCGAGTCCCAACGGAGCCGGATTTTCGAAACTAAGTACATGTCGAAATGTCAACGTTGATGTCCTGTGAATGATGATGTTGGGACATGCACTGATTCTCATAGATTATCCTTATGCTGTGGCAAATTATTTTCAAATCACAGTATCAAAATTTCACCGAAGAATATACTTACAGTCAACAATTGTGACAATGAAATTTACATTGTCGTGCATTTTCGTCTCGTACTAATTGGGTCATAATTCCCTTGTGGCAAAACTTTCGAGTTTAGTTTTCAAAGATGTGAGAAATTCCTCAATTTTTTTGTTTTATTTACCCTCCTCGTGTAATTTCCAGCCCAGATCTCGTCTATTTCGGGTCACTCAACTATTTTATAAATACGCTGTTTTTTGACGAATCCACACGCGATGCGATAACTGCCAACAATATCAGCAGACTGATTCGCATTATCACAGGTTCAGTCCCCTTTATGATGATCTAACTCCACGTACACTTTGAAAATTATCTCAAATAAACTTTACAAATCCATCCAGAACATTCTATTTTTTTCTGAGGCGCGTTGGCAGTTAACTGACTTCATGAAAGAAAACCCGACTTGGTTATATCAGGCATTCAGTTGATTCGGTATTGGAAAGATCTAACCTATTTGCAGTGTCCGCACAAATCAAACTCAATCTGCATCCGTTATGAGACATGTATCAGATCTATCTAACATGCAACACTTTCCGAAGCCGTGCTATCATTTGCAAAAAATTACCCCTACTCACAAAAACTCCGTGGTCACGTTCAGTAATAATAAAAACTACGCGCGCGAGTAAACCAACTTACATTCCACGATATCGAATAAGCCAAACAGACAGTTAACCAGTGCAGACTGAAAATATTTCCAAGAGTGACTTGCAATAATAAAGTACCGTTCTAATTCTGTATCCGCAACGAACACCTTTTATCAGTCCTTCGTGCCTGCAACCACCGGTGTGCAACGTATTATTACTGTGAAATTATTACCTTGAAAATAGATTTTATTACATGGGAGTTTTTTTGTTTTTTTCTCCCTTTGAAAATTCAAAATTTATTGCTTGTTTATCTTTGAAAATAGATATTATTACATGGGAGTTTTTGTTTTTTTTTCTCCCTTTCAAAAATTCAAAATTTAAGTAGTATATGACTTAGTGTAGGGATCACAGAATTGCGAAAATGTACACACAATTCACTTTTCCCCATAGCACGTCATACGCAGTTTTTAACTGTTTTTTTACGTAAAATAAATAAATAAAAACTGTCAGAACACTCACTTTTCCCAAGAAGCTGCTAAGCGTGATCTCCGGAGCCTACATTTCCCTGCAAAAATCGGTCGCTCTAGGAACCGCCTTCTAAGCCGCAACCTTGTCAAGCTGTTCAGCGTGAGTAGTATTACTAGCAATATACGTATAGGTACTTTGCGATTTGAAAGTCCTAAATACTTCAAAAATATTATCATAAGTATCTTCACGGTCTCGTCACTCAATTATTAGACTTTATTTGCAATTAAATGGAACCATTGCCAGAGACTTTCCATCAACAATTCAGTGTAAATACGTAAGCCATTGACTGTCGAAATCTTTCAAAACAAGTTCAACAGATCACTTAACATACACTTTAATGAACCATTCTCTCAGGAAATGTTTTCGTTTAAACTTTCGAATTGATTCTCTCCAAATCGCTTCCGAGGGGGAAATTACTGGCGCGTAAGCGCAGAGCCGTATTAGAATAAAATTGTTTAAAGGAAGAGGAGCTGTGCGTACCTGATGTCAACCTAATAATTAATTCTCATGCGTTGGAGAGAAATATCCCCATTTCAAACAAGGCTCCCTCTTTTTAAATACCATGGATAATTATGTTTCAATAACGGTCTTAATCGTTTTTAATAATCTTCTCTTCAAAATTACAGTTTTTCTTCGAAATAAAAATTGTGTGGTTAGATCCTATAATTTGTAAATTTTAAATAAATTAATAAATTTTATGTTTACGAGTTAAAAATTGTTTATTTTTTGTTCGTTAGTAATCACAAATATTGGTCTAAGCAAAATCCTTTAAGTGTATTTAGCTTTTGGTGCTAAGAGGTTCCTTAAGAGTCGCATTTTAAACTCTCTAATCCTTTAAAACCGGTCGGCGAAGTGGTATATGGATTCCTGGAAAATGCTGTTTGCGCGTCGTCGCAAACCGAGGGTAAAGGGGCGGCGGCGAGGACGGCAAGGACAGCGAGGACGACGCGCGTCGGGCCACCAATTCCCTCGTCTCATATCGCGCGACTTGGGCTGACAAATGAAGCGGATACCTCGCTCCGGTGCCCGACGGTGCGTTCGGCAGCGTCCTGGGATCCCCCCTCACTGTATTCTGTGTCCTCGTGCTTGTCTTTGTCCTCACTGTCATTACCCTCATCGCCCCATTATCCTCTCTGTACTCATCGCCCTCATTGTTCTCACCGCCTTCAATGTCCTCATCGTCATCACCGGGGGGTGAATTTCAGCATAATTGAAAGGCTTGGCTCTACATAGTCCTATGTCACATTTTCGACAAAAATAAGATAATACCACTAACGTACTCCCCATGTCGATTACATTTTATTGGAGTATCGTAGTGCTGCGGTAACAAATGACGCTGTACTACGGAGACATTTCTTCTTTACTCGGTGCTTGTTTTCCCTGATAGGTGGGACACTGACTAATAGATGGAACGCTCAGAAGAATGGAGCACATGTTAGAAATATTGGGAAGAAGTATGCGCTGTTATGTTAAATATTGGGGAGAAGTGTTCTTCACTGGTTGTGCCAACCAAGAAATTACGGTGCATCTCGGATCCTGTATACTACAACAAATAAATGAGGTGAGTCAAAAGGTGGATTACGATAGCATATAGCAGACGCAAAATAAATACGGCGCAGAAAATAATTTTCTACGATTATCTAAAGAATTATGTGCATTAGTTACGTACACAAGAAAATTACCTGAAGTCAATTGTAAACGATCGATTGAACTGTTGGCAAAATTTTGTGTGAGAAGTGAACAAGGGAAACAAAGAAAGTATTCAAGCGATCTGCGGAGCAGACGCTTCTTGAATTACAAAAGACAGTGAAAAGTTCGCTTGTGTTAATAGATATTACGCTTGTTTCCAAGCCGAAGGAACTAACCCCAGTAACTGCAATAACACCCGAAATAGAAATATTTCGAGTGGATATCGGACTTATTAGAAAAAAGATCACGAAAATCAAGAGAGATTTTTCACGGCCCTGATGGTATATCAGGGAAAATATTAAAACCTTAAGCAATTATTGGATGCCACTATAAATAACAATATGATTCCTCAATATTGGAAAGAGGCAATTGTAGTTCCGATTAAGAAAGGGAAGACAAAAGGATTGTTAACATTTACAAGCCTATGAGTTTAATATCAGTTGTCTGCGAGCTAATGGAATACCTAAATGCGGAGTACATTAGACGAGTTTTGAATAAAATTCATTAGATATTTCAAAATTAACATGGTTTACGCCGTGGGTATTCGGGCGACAGCCAGACTATTGGCTTTTTCCAGGACATACGAGATTCACTCTACGGAGGGAGTAGGGTCGATGCAATAATATTAGATTTTTCTAAGGCATTTTATCTTGTTCCACATGACTTTCCAATTGCCAAGTTCTCAGAAACTGGATTAGACCATAGAATAATCTTGTGGATTAATGAATTTCTTACCGGGCGCACACAGTCAAAATAGGTGATAAATATTCAACCAAAGCCGATGTAACCTCTGGTGTCCCCTGGCGGAGTGCGTTTGGGCTATTGACAGTCTTGGCGTTAATTAACAATATTGAAAGAAGAATAAAATTGAAAATTAGACACTTTGATGACGATTGCATAATGTGTAAGATCTGCTTGTCTGCGGATGAAAATATTACACAGAATAATCTAAACTGTTTATGAAACTGGGCGTGCAGAAATAGAAGAAATTAAATCCGGAAAAGTGTAAATCCATTTGCTTACAAAGTATCGCTCGAATATACACTTTAATTATGAGTCAGGAATTAATGCTAAACCACGTGTAAAGGACTGCAAGTATTTGTGTTTGGTTCTGCGAAGCGACGGGGGGTGATCGGATCACATTAACAATACGGCCAAAAAATCCTGCAAGTCGTCGCACTTTGTAATGCAATTCTAAAAAGCAGTAGTCCAAATGCCCGATCCTTAGAATATACTTCAATTGTTCGTACTATTTTAGAATACAGAGCGACATGCTGGAACCCGTATAGAAGAGGGCATCTCGAGGTTTTAGATCAAATTCAAAAACGGGTCGGAAAGTTTGTAAATCATGGGCACGCTGTTGATCAAGAAGTGCTACTAGCTAAGAGAAGGGAACGAACGCGTTTATATGTAATATACAAGGCATAGGGAGGGGACACAGCATAGACAGAGGTCTAGTCGGTAAAAGATTACAGAAAACAGATTATATAAGAAGAGACCATTCTTGGAAAATACGATGTAGAAAGAAACCAAGATAGGCAAGTTCTCCATTGTAAATTGTACTATAGTAGATTGGAACAATCTACCTACAAATTAACACTGTTATTAATTTTGGTGTTAAGTTATTGCATATATTATTATTATTATTATTATTATTATTATTGTTGTTGTTATTATTGTTATTAATTAGGTCCCTGATAAGTAATGTGGTAAATACACAATTGTTGTGTATTTACAATGTCAAAGAAAAATAAGGATGAAATGTTAATTTAGAGATAACTAGAAATTTATTAGTAGTAAGTTCAACTTTGAATTCTAATTGTAATTGTTCGTAATAGTTTTGTAATTGTTCAAATTCCAATTCTATTCGTAATCATGTTTGCCACCATGTATTAGCTCGAAGCGAATTTAAATAATTCTATCTATCTAGTTTAAGTCCATGTGCGCGCTTTGTTTATTGATATTTCTGACAGGTATTAATAAGAACCTCGTATTATTAACTTGATTTGATTTAGGTATCGTCAATAAACAGTACAAATTGTGTATGTAACGTATGAGAGCGTAGTACAATATACTGCAATGCATGTCATGTTTTAGTTTAACGTTAATGTAATTAATGTAACTTCATTATCTGTGCACGTCTTCTAGAATTCAATGAGAAATATAGTTATTCAAATTATCGTTGCCATGTTGTCGTGGCAGGAAGTATTATTCCTTGACGAAGGACATGATGGATAAGAGCCCAAAATTTATTGCTTTTTTATCCTTGGAAATAGATTTTATTACATGGGAACTTGTTTTTATTCTGTATTCAAAATTGAAATCGTATATGGCTTAGTGTTGGGATCACAGAATTTTGAAAACGTGCACAGTATTCTCTTTTCCCCATAACACGTCATACACACTTTTTCTCTCTTTTTGACGTAAATAAATAAATAAATAGTGAATAAACGACAAACATTTATAGTACAGGCTTGCATATAACTATTGTATTTAAAGTGTTTACGTTTGGCATATAAGCATGCTTTGAAAAATATTTTACAATTTAAAGAGGGAAAAGTAATTTAACGTGGTCGGGGTTACACAGTGTTACTTTATGACCGACGTTTGCTGCTCATTTTTTGGAGAGCAAAACATGAGTATTCGCCTACGTCTCAGCCGGAGGTTCGAAACGAGCACCCTTTCCTTCACCGCACAACCAACCCCAGCATCGCAAACATGGCGGCACAGAGCCGCCCCGTTTAGTCACCTGAGTAGAACGAACTGCCCGCCACTGATTGACCAGCAGCCGGTTTGAAGGTTCGACGGAAACCCCCCTCCAGTCTTAGTTGAAGCGACAGCCAGAGTGAGAATACTCTTTCCTACACTTCTGTAGTTCACTGTTCAGTAGTTCACTGTTCAGTAGTTCACTGTTCCGTAGTTCACTGTTCCGTAGTTCACTGTTCAGTAGTTCACTGTTCAGTAGTTCACTGTTCCGTAGTTCACTGTTCCGTAGTTCACTGTTCAGTAGTTCACTGTTCAGTAGTTCACTGTTCAGTAGTTCACTGTTCAGTAGTTCACTGTTCAGTAGTTCACTGTTCAGAAGTTCACTGTTCAGTAGAAAGCAGTGACATAGTCCTCCGGTGATACGGGGAGATTCATTGGGACTACGGAAAGCGGATAGGTCTGTTTATTCCATTCTGTGACGACTAAGAGATTCTTCCAAACGGCATCTTCTGAACGACGGATTTTGACCCTGCAACATTCCGATATTTTTTTCGGACGCGGCCTACGCCCCATCCTCGTCTCCCCCGCCTCCATTTCATTCCACTGCCAGTAATGTGTTCCTCTAGTTAACTCCTCCCCCCCCCACACACACACACACACTGCGAGGCACTACTGTTTTCATATTTAGTGTTCCTATGAATATTGTGTCAAAATCCAGCACACTCTCATCAAGTTGAGGTATATTACATGGAAAAATACTATGAGAGATGTCTACAAAAATACATCATATTTCACTATACGATCGTCATATTTCTGTTGTGCTCAAATTACCTGTACGACTCAATAAATACAATTCTCGTTACTAAACAATCGTCATTTTGTATTCTTTGATCAAAGATGTTCATCATAGTCAATTCTGAGAGTACAAGACCCAAATGTATTGATGAGATAATCTCAAATTATTCGTTATTGTGCCACTCTTAGTATTTGAACATTTTCTATAAAACGAAATTTTTATTTATTAGAGATATTGTGTTTTCAAACTGGCCACAATTACACTAGTTTTGAGGCGCTGCAGTGCCATTTCAAAGTAAATTGTAAAGAAATGGAATAAAGGGTGGAGATTTTTTCTCTAATGTTATTAAACATTGAATTGTTCCACGTACGTGAAAATGTAAAGTTGATGAGATTTTTCTCAGTTTATAAAAAGTAAAAGTCATTAAAAATGAACAAAAAGTAACTTAAAAAATGTAGTTGAGAAAATTGAATTTCATTGATTCATATTGTCAACAATTTGCCAAAATGGATGATATGAATTTCAAAATTAAACAATTTTTATTTATTTTACAGTTACGTTTCATTCTCCTGAAAATTAATTAAAAGAGAATTTGCGTTAATTTGACACAATGTTCTCATTTAGTAATAACTGATTTCTCGTAATTACATGAACCCATTTTGTTCTCATGTGAGATTCTTTTCTTTGCATTGGCAGTGTTTACTGTCATTTCCAGGGTAAATAGAAACAGTATACATATCTATATTACCGATGCTTTTGAACAGCAGGACAACGATGTTGTTATTAGTTTCAAAACTGATACAGTGAGAACGCCTAAAATAAACGCAAATAAACTGTAGAGTCTTTGTTAGTGTTCACTGCTCCGTTTTAAATTTGTTTTTAAAATTTGATTTTTTCTTTATTACATATTAATAGACTATAGTTGTTTTTCTTCGATATTAGCTTGATGTGATACAAAATTTATTGGTTCGCTGGATGCTTCTGCAAGGGAAGGAAATTATCCCTGTCGTTAACAGCAACATGAAGAGGAACACTAAATTCTCTGTAGAAATATTTATGTTTCTTACATTATCACGTATAATTTGGAAGGTCTTAAGAAGATAATTAGAATTTTATTGCACCCAGTCACGAAGTAAGAGATAGAATCGCTACACTACCACTATTTTTATCCGGCGCAAACATCGCTTAATAATAGCTTGAACACAGCCTCCTCCGGTAGAGGGACGACCCAGGCAGCCAGAACTACTTCAGGCCGCATTTATGAATTCCCGACCATGAATAATTCATTGTGTACAGAATACGGTATGCATATCGTTTGATTTCGATTGTATTAATGGAGTGAATAAAAAGCACGGCATGGCAGTCGTAACTCACGACAGCGTCTGGGCTCGGCACTGAAAAGCGATGCTGAGGGCCAATGGTTGAAGCCTCAGTCAGAACGCGGCCGAGCAATTCGCTCATTGCACCTAAACATTCACCGAACGACACACTAGCCCCGATCTTCAGCACATTTACCTGTGGAATTGGCGCTGGAATTGTCCACCAAATTGCAATAGAAACTTATGAAATTAGTTCGTAGCCATTTTTTGAGGTGGGGGTTCTGATTTTTCTCATGATTTATTCACTATGATTACTCATGAATTGAATTTGTAATCAGTTCACTATAAACGAAATGATACAGATATGCTGTCAATCGACAAATTACACATTTACTCTTTTCACTTCCAACTCGAAACCAAATCTTGAACCTCAATTTTTATCATATCAATTTAGAACTAATATTAAGATTAAGGATTTATTATATAATCAATGGAAGTGAAGGTTGAAAAGCCAGACTATGTAACTACAATTTGAGAGTTGTTACATTTTAGTGAGTTACTTATTGAAATAACAAGCTCAGTGGTCAACGCTATACGTCTCACACCGGAAGCCACAACTGTGCTAAACTTGCAGCGGGCATCCCCTCAAAAAATTCAAGGCAGTAGACAGCGGATGCGGCAAAGGGTCGATGATTGGAACTGGGAGGGGGAAAGTGACCGAGGAAGCGAACATGCAGCGGCGGTTTCACCGAGGAGAAATGACCCGCTTAAATAAATGATCGCTACTTTGGGAGTTAGTAAATATGGGAGGTTCAAGGTCATTTAGAAGGCAGTTTCTCCACCACTCTCTTTTCCCACTTTCCTATGAACCAATAGCATTTGCACAAGTTTCGCGTAGTTTTGTGTGCAAGTGTGCGACAGTATATGTGAGTGTGCGTGTATGCGTGTGTATGTGTGTGTATGCGTGTGTGTGTATGAGAGAGAGTATGAATGAATGCATGAATATGAATGCATATGTGTGCGTATTTGAGAGCGTGACGGGGGCATGCGATGATGGTAGTGGATACGAAACGGGACTGCAAAAAATATCAACCAGCCTAAATGACATTTAGAAATATAATACATATGTACAGTACAGCACTGTAGATTCAAAGAATAGTTGTACAGTACAAGAGTCAGCGATCAACAACGCATAAAGAAGCGCGAAGTCACACGCTGCAGACGGAACGATTTCCACTTCATAAATAGACTTGGTATATTTAGGCTCTAAAATCTCCTACTTTAATTTACAGACATGTAGGCTAAAAATTGGCTATTAAACGATTATAATTTCTTAACCTTTCGCAAGACACGTGCCGTTTCCTGACATTAGTAGTGCTAGCATCCCTACTTATCTTTCTAATATTACAAACAATTATTGTCGTTTTGCAATTTATTCTTCGTGATATTCAATTTCGTTGAATAAATATGGTTAATTTTTAAAATTATAAAGTGAATTTTTATTTATGTACGAAATCTTAAGCAATAATACTAATTTTTATTAAGCATTGTTTTCACTAACCTCTTATTGTTCACAAGCGTTACAAATGATTCAACTGTATATATCACGGACGAATGTGCACGGACGTAGGGAATACTGGAATTCCCCATCACAAAGAATGCCTTCTATATTAAGCACATTAACGCGTACAACAGATTTTATTTTCTTGGAGAGAAGGTAAACAAGCCATTGAAAGCTATTGTAAATTCCAGCATAGTAGGAGCGTAATATTTCATTTGACAGTTATCACAAAAGGTCTGTGGAGCTTTGTAGTTTCTATTAGAATACATAGGGTTAAACGGTCTCAATATGTTGAGATGAAAATACAATCTTATATGCATTTTATTTTACTTCAAACATTTTATTGAAAACATGCATATAAAAATGAAGAACAAAGAACACAGACGACCTTTTTACACTCCCAATCATTATATACAGAAAAAATATGTTTATTTAAACACTTGCCTCTGATGCGTATACAACGTTGAAATAATAGGCCCTAGATTAATTGTTTTTCTTTGCTGACAGAGTGCACCCGGAGTAATTATCAATTACACATTTAACAATATTTTCAGATGATGTTAATACAGATTTCAGCTTTATTCAAATACTAGAGGCTGTGACAGCATAAATACTGCTGAACAAAACCACACAAAGTGGTTTTCCAGAAATTACAACAAATAAAATACTTTCATATAGAATAGTAATAAATGGAGTATAATTTAGTATATTTTGGGAATACTGAATTTTATAGTATGTGCACAGTACAACCGTTCATTATGAACCAAAAAATAAAACAAGTTTTTTCTGCTTAAAGCAACGCGTAAATAGCGGAGCCGTGCCCTCTTCCTTTCTACTTTAGTATCGCAGCACGTCAGATACGACAGGCGGAATTACACAATCAAATACTTGGGGTTTTCAGTAAAAGAAACTGTTTCACTGTTTATTCCCAATTTCCAGGTTATCTAATAAAGCCATTAGGCTACATGGACAGAGGATGCTTAGTTTTCTATCAATTTCTGCGCGCGTTGGCAATGAGAAATAGTGATTCTGTGTAGGATCATTTTCGGTTTATTCTTCACTGTTTCAGTTACATCGAATATGCATTTTTATGCTCTAACGGTGGGCTCTTTATTCACTGTAGACATTTTTCATTTGTATAGTAATGTCATGAAACGAGTTTAAAATTAATTTCGATTGATTTTAATAATTAAGTGAAAAAGGGTACAAAATTTATTTGCATAAGAATTCCAAGTCTATTCATCAAATGTCTAACAGCACGCCAGTACGAAAGACAAACGCTGATTCTCAGTGTCCGAGTCGCTCATCACGTGCCCGGGCAGTGCATTTCTCGTAGTCTTAGCATCCCCACACGGCAGGATACACTGTAACATGGCCCTATCACGCCGCTGGAACAGACTTACGTTCGCACGTATGTAAGTGCGTTTGTGTGCGTGCGTGTATTACAAACGCGTGAATATTTGAAGCGCTCATGAATAAAAAAGAAAAAGAGTAGAAGAAATCTAAACGAAACAATAATTGGCCTGTAGTAGTCTGTAGTTGACGAAGATAAATGTTTTCCTTGTCGGAGTATCACTTAAGAATAACGTAATTTCTAAATTATCAATTTGAGACATATTTGAAATATTTCGAGTTATACTCCGGCTGTAACATATTCCGGCTTCTGAGAGGGCTGAAACCCCATAACCATTCCCATGTTGACTGCGGCTTTACATGTGGGATAGAAGAAATTCTTAGCCCACGCTAAGTCACATCATACCGTAGATTGAGGGTGAACATGGCGCCAATAACATTAATCATTTTAATTTGTGTTAAAGATACAAATAATCATATAGCTTTGATTCCTTTATTACGAAAATTGTGTAGCAAAATGAAGTTATTCTTCATGTATTTTCTAAATTTATTACGACTTGTTCATATATGTAATACCTTTTCTCTCAACTATACTTTCGTCGGTAAGTTTTACAAGAAAAACTTGCTGATAGAAAAAATCTAATTCATGTCAAGTCATAATCAATTTAATATTAACTAGTATTACTATAAGAATTGCACTGTTTTATAAGATTTTCTCTGTCGGGCCTTAACCGAAAAATCAAATTTTTGACCAGATTATACTAAAAACGTTACTTCAAAGTTTTACACGAAAATCAAAACCATGAAGAGATCATAAGCGTTTCAAAACAACAGAAGAGCTAATAATTATTATATACTAAAATTAGCACGTACTTCCCACATATTCCTCTATCAATCATAAATCACTTTCTACTTCGCAGAGATTTCATTTTGCTGAAATCAACATTACAATACAAGACCAAATGAATGTTCCAAAGAACAGTGTTCAATTATTTGTGGTGTAAAATAGCAATTATAGAATTTGTAGCAAATGGTAAGCCGGAGATTAAGTGCGAGCTTACCTCTCACTTTGCTCACTATCTGACACGACAGTCTTTAGCACCGATTGTTTGCATCAGCAAAATAATCGAGTTCGTTTATTATGAAAATTGTATAGCAAAATGAAGTTATTCTTCATGTATTTCCTAAATTTATTATGACTTGTTCATATATGTAATTCTTTTTCTCTTAACCATACTTTCGTCAGTAAGTTTTACAAGAAAAAGTTGCTGATAGAAAAAACCTAATTCATGTCAAGTCCTAAACAATTTAATATTAACTAGTATTACTATAAGAATATTAGTTGAAGTACTATTAATGAATAGTACTTCAACTAACACAGTATCCACAGACCATTCCAATACTTAAACGCCAACTAATCGCAAACGAAACTTGAAAGTGAGAACAGTGCTGACTCCTCGACCAATGGTGGGTTAATTTACTTCTCACAAATTTGGAAGAGGATTTCGAAATGTATGATCATCTCGAAACAATCTGCATTCACTCCCCCTTTACATGGCTAACATTCGCGAATGGTGATGTGTATTGTTTCTCGTAATGATTCCAACGGCTATCACGTTAACAAAGAACCATAATTGCAGAAATAACTGGTGCCGTATTAGAGCAGATGAGCAATTCTGAGAACGCTGATGACCGGACAAAAATTGGAAACAAAGGCTGTCGATTTTCATTCAGATATGCGCTGCCAACGCTAACTCCACTGAGCACAACCCTCTCTCACCACTTATCACGGCAAGGTCACTCAGTACGAGTGCTTTAAATGGGCGGAATAATCAAACCTGCTTTCTACATATAATCAATATCAACGTAATCGTTTCTCGTCTACAACGTACTTACGTAGCAAAAAGAAAGCACTGTAATGCTGCAGGGATATCAGATATTTTTCAACAGAAAATCTCGTATTGTGGGTCCCTGATACCAAAAGAGTGGATAATTCTACATGTAGTGAATTATTTCTTCTTCTGTTGGGTAGTGAAAATAAACGTTTTGTAATCCTTAATACCGAAAAATCAACTTACGGCAAAACGTCTGTCTGTTCGTCCATCTGTGGACAATACTAGCGCCTAAACCGTTCGGACGATTTTCTTAAATATCCACATTCTCGCTGATGACCGAACAAAAATTGGAAACAAAGTCTGTCGCTTTACATTCAGAAATGCGCTGCCAACGCTAACTCAAGACCAGCAAATTTAAATAGAATATTTCGATTTTTGTGGGTACTTTCCAGGAAGCATTTTCATATGAACATTTTTAAAATGTTTCAAAACGTGACCCAAAGTTTTATGACTATTTTGCCCCCCGGAGAGTGTAAATTATGCTTAAAAATGACTCAGGTCGAATTTTCGGCGAATTTTCTGTATTTACTAAAATAACAAAAGTTTGAAAATTGTTCAGTATCTAAAACAACATTGGATAATAGTGATTTTTCTTTAATGCAATATTTACTTCAAAATACTAACTTTAAAGTCATGTACAATTTTTCAACAATATGTGTAATTTTCGCATAACATTGTGGCCATACAAAATTACAAAAAGTATGTGATGTAGTACCACTCTTTTTGTTTAGTAATAATATTATTGCCCTCAATAATTCTGATATTTACTTCCGGGTATAAAACAAAACGTGTTTTTTCTGCTCCTCGGTGTTTCTTTAGGCATACATTCAGAGAGTCCTCACGGCCCTCCAGCGCTCTGGAAAAAGGGTGCATGGCAAGTACTGTTTGCGCGCTACTCGCTTTTATACTCGAATCATATTTTTTGTATTGTATGTATACTTTGAAACACATTTGCCGATGTTCTGAAGTACATCAGTTGTATCATTATTGCCTATCAATAATGTAAATATGTATATTAGTAATTAATTATTTTTTGAATTTTCCGCACGCTCTTGCTCTAAATACAAATGAGAACCTGGAGGGTCAGTCAATTAAGACGTCAGGATGTTAATTGTCGTATTTTAATTTCGTGAACGGTAAAGAAAAGTGGAATGAGAGGCAGCGGAAAAAGGAATTCCGAGAAAACCTGCCGAGAACTCACTTTCCATCAAAAATCCCAATTGGATTGGCCGGGGTTTGAGCCTGGGCCACAGTGGTGAAAGGCGTGTGCGTTACTGCTCCTTTTAAATTTCGAACATTCTAAGTTTTGCAACTGAATAATAAATAATAATGAATAAGAGTAGATATTCTATGTTGCTTCTTTCTGGAAATTCTTAAAACAGAATGAAAAACCAAATGAGAAGCACATGTCAGAACGAGAATAATTCGCCTCCGTAATACGAGGGTTTCATCAAAAGCTAATGCAACTATTTCCAGCCACAATAATTTGCGTTTACATCCATAATGATTGTATAAGGTATTTCATCGGGTCATGTCGTGGAATTCGCTTTTGGATTCGTGAAGGCATTGCCGCAGCGACAAGACCAAAAGATTCGCTCACCATCCGATTATGGATATTGCGCACTTTCTACGTCGTTTGGAGAACTACTTGGAAACCTCTCTAAAGGAGTCTATAAACTAAGTCTACGCTGATGTGTGTCTTAAAGATATTCGGAAATTGTTACTAAATTAACATATTACTTCTAACATCTTAAAGATCTCCATGCACAAAATACATTCATTAAATTCAACCAGCAATCGGGACCTTCGAATTGTCATCGTTATTTTATTTTTTTATAGCTTTCCTCTCATTATTGGGCCAAAAACAGCTATGACAATCCTCTTCATCAATATTTCAGCAACAGCAGGCTCTAGTGAAAGAACGTCCACACTGTGTCGCTCGCGCTACTCGACAACCTTTGAAAGCGGCTTCGCTAAGCCGCCAAATAAGCCGGCCTGTTCGCTTCTAAGGCACGAAGCGAGAACGCGCGCTAATATGAGGGCCGTATCCGATTAGTACGGGCGTCAGCCGCATCCCGCGCGGCCCCGTCGCGCTGAGAGCGCTGCTGTCCCGTTTGCTCTCCGCAATGAGCGCGCGGGGCGAGCGGCCGGGCGGGGGCGATGGAGCAGCACGTGATTCGCGTTCGTTGGGAGGATCATTTTGTTTGCCTTGCGTTGTGCGTTCGCAGTGGCGCCGACTCCTTTCCTTTCCTCGCGCTACGGAGGACTCGCTTGAAAGCACCGGGAGCGATAGCTCAGTGCATCAACTGATGTCATTGCAGCGCCTCTGACCGGGAGGTACTAGGTTCGAGTCCTGACGGCGGCAGGATTTTCGACACTAGCTTTTCAGCTAGGTCGATTTCAGTCGATGTCTGGAGAAGAATTCTAGCGGCCGGCTGCTCTAATCGGTAGTTTTCCGTGGTTTCTCCGATCAACACGCCTGGTGATGGCCAGATGAATGCCGGAGCAGTACCCTACCAAACGGGTCACGGTCCGCGCGCGATCTGTCCTTCCTCTTCCTTGTCCTATCTTCTCCCCTTATACACACTTACACTAAATGCACTGCACTACCACATATTCCGGGAGACCAGTCGGGAGCTTAGAACTTGTCCGGGCTGGGGCGGTGCCCCGCTGGTCCTAGTTAGGGGGAAACCCCACTAGCCGACGGTAGGTCGGCGCCGGATCTCGCCATCCAGCGGGGAAAGATCACCGCGCATATCCCGAAGAAAAACATGCACTACACTAACGGGACTAATGACCAAAGCAGTTGACGTGCCCGGAAACACGAAAAATCAAATCAAATCGCTTGAAAGCGAGTGACGACAAACTGAAGCGTTTCTGAATGTTTGATACAATTAACGTATGCTGCACGTGCTTAAATATTTTATCAGTGTGAGGCAGTAGGACCAATATCAAACGACAACAGTTTTAATTTAGTCAATTTATAATATCTAATCACGTACACCACGCGTTAATTGCAAAATGTTTTTTGAAACGTTTGTGTAGGTACACGCCGTTATTTCTGTATTTTCAAAATGCATCACCATTTTAGTATCTTGCTCTTCTTAAGATTCACTCTCATGTGCCTAATGACAATTTAGTGAAGGGTTGAAATGTTGTATATACCATTAGTGTTTATCGAATATGACATATGTTTAGGTCAATTTTCTAAAATTTTGTAACAATAAGTTAATAACAATGTTACTTTTACTAGCAACTTAAATTGTATCTGAGGGGTGTTTGTTCATTTACACGCGGGAATCAAAGGACCACTTTAGCTTTCGTTCGAGAGTTTACTATCAAACTAGACGCAAATGAATTTTAAGTCATGCAGCAACTAATACAACAATTACATTATTCTCTTGTTCAAGTAGATTGTTTAGGAAAGTATTACATTATACACAAATATATTAGTAATAATTTCTTGCAGCTGATGAATGACTTATAGCCCCGGAGTGCGGGATGTGAGTCTCCGTGCGTGTTTTGTCCTGACGTTTACGTTCAAGATGCATAGCCTTTACATCTCTCGCTGCGCAGCCATGGCTATGTAATGGTAACAGGGTTGCCGCCGTTTATTATCAACTACAATTTACTATTGTGGGAATTCTGATGTGGTGTTCTTGACGTTCTTATGAGAAGAAATAAAAGAGGTCATCTTCGTCAACATATTAGCTTTATTAAGATAGCTGGCTTTCGACGGCTTTGCCGTCATCGTCAGCATCGCTGCTTTCGGCAAAAGTCGGTAGACTGTGCCACATCATACAATTTACTATACATTTTGCGGTCAGACGAACACAGATTGTGTTATTCTTACATTATAGGAACTGCGTGGTACGCCCAGAGACAAGTAAAATGCGCCTACGAATGTATTAAAAGAGAGCAAATAAAATTTTACGAATTAAACATCTGGTTGAATTTCAACAATGGCACTTCACTGCCAAACACGTCGATCGACGTTTTTAATTTTCCGCTCTGCCACTGTCAAGCACGTCCATCGGCGTGCTAGCACGTGCATTCAAATAACGAGTTAGATCTCCGTCGGATGGTATTCAAATGCAGAGATATTTTTACCGATGTAGCTTGAAACAGTGATCTTTCGATATTAATATATTTAATTGATATACATTGCTTTTGTCGGAATGAAATTACTGAGGATATGGCTGCCTGCGTGAGGGCCGGTAACGATACATCTCTGCGTCGTGAGAAAATTCCCTTTGTAGTAGACGAAGGATTTGTGACAATGATTCTGGTGATGAAAATATTATGTTCTACGACTATAGTGGTAGTGATTCGGAAATTGGTGGGAGTAGTTGGATGAAAACAATTGCGCCACTTCGAACAGCAGATATGAGAGCAAAAACAAAACAGAAGTTTCGCAAAATTCCTGTGATTGATTTTAATTTATCACTGTACCCTGGTGATTGTTACACAAGACATCATACACTTGAAGCCTATTAAATATTGTCGGAATTTTTCAAAAATAGTTATGATAGTTCGCAAGGTATGTAAATGTATATCCTATTCAGTGAAGTTCTATCTACGCGTCAAATATGTTTCACACAGGGGGTGGGGTGAATAACCACCAGTGTGCCTCGCAGTGAAAGTGATAGATGTGCATGCCGCAAGCAACCCGTCTTACAAAAGTGTCACACCGGTTGCATTCTGTCGCCTACCTCTGCCGCCACCGATGCCAGGAGACACTGATACTGCCGAACGAACTCCCCCATCTACTAGATGTAAAAATCTATGGAGGTAATTCAACCTACTATTTAGTTACTTTTTGAAATATACCAAAGCACAGAGAACAGTCATATTTTTGTTATGTATTTACTCACTGTAACTTCATATTCAATACTTAAAACAGTATTCATACTCCCATATTCAATATAGAAAACGTAAAAATGTATTTAAAATACATGCTTTAATAATATATTGATCATGCAGTATGTTAATCATATGAGCATGATTTAACATGTGACCGACTTTCATTTAACAATTTATGGAGCTTGCATCATACAACAGCCACAATGTATTACTGATTATTCCATTTAAAAAAATATTTACTTTCTCAAAATTTCAATCGAAAAACAAATCTCAAACTCTTCTAAATCACTCGCGAAACGCAATCTCGTGAGCAAGTGGGAAGATCTAGCAAACTTCCCACAAGAAGAGATATATTGATTTATGTATTTATTTATCTATTTATTTATTTATTAATTTATTTTTTATCTATTTATTTATTTTTCTATGATTTATTTTTATCAATTTATTTATCTATTTATTTATTTATCGTGAGTTGGGATATTTTCAACATCTAAAGTTCTTGAAGCCAATGTGTTATGTTACAATACGTTGCTAAAAGTGATAATGACGAGATAAATGATTGGTCGAATGATAGGCAGGAGAAAAACCCACCTACTGCTGAGAGCTCCCATGCCTAACACAACTTCCTCTTGGATTGTCCGAGGATCGAACCTGGTGCCAACCAATGGAAGGCGCTAGTCACTTCGTCGCCATCACCTCCTCTCCCGACCAGAATAAAGGGATTCACACAATTCTTCATATGTATTCTGACGAAATGCGAGCGAAAAACAACGAGCCTACGCGACGAGGGAGACTGGTCGGGGGGGGGGAGCGAAGATCGGGCAACATTCACTCGAGACGCCTTCGGCGGCAGCTCGGTTGACAGCATGATGGAGATGGGGCGCAGGGACGTGTGAGGCATCCGCACCTCGGGGCCACGCGGCAGGGGCAGGGGCAGGGGCCCGTGTGAGCCGCCTGCGAAGGCGCTAGCAGGCCGGAAGACGAAGGGGCCGCGCGAGCGAGGGAGCTAACTGGCAACGGGCCGGGCATTAAAGGTGGGGGGAGAGGACGGCTGTAGAGCTGAGCGACAGGGGGGTAGCACAAGAGACGAGGGGGCGGGGCGGGTGAAGAGGTCAGGAGGTGAGGTGGGCGGGGCGGGTGCAGAGGGGCCGCGGGGAGGTGACCGGGCCGGTTGGAGGCGGGGCCGCGAGGGCGGGGAAGGTGGAGAGGACAAGCAGCGAGGTGGGTGGGGAGGTCGAAAACGATGACAGGTAGTCAGATGTGTGGGGGATTGGAAAAAACAGGCGGTGATTTGGGAGGGACAGATGGAGACTTGAGCATGCCACGATTGGGGAGGAGCGGACGGGGTCGAGAACAGGCGCCGATTTGGGCAGGGGGGTGGAGACGCGAACAGCCGGCGAAGTAGAAAACACAGAAAAAGACAGGCGGCGATTTGGGCAGGGCGGGTACAAAGCTCAGGTAGCAAGGTGGAAGGGACGAGAACTGGCCGTGGCTTGGGCGGGCGGGAGCAGACCAGAATTCGGGGCGAGGGGAAAGACGAGGAGGTGGGACAGCCGTGCGGTGAGCGGGCGGTGGCACCGCGGAGGCGGCGCGGCGCGCGTTCACCCAATTGCCGGGCGCAGAGGCGCAGCGCCGCACCGCGCCGCGCGGCGCCGCGCCACTCGCAGAGCGCCTCGCAATTTTCAAGCCCGCGATAACCGCGCATTCACTCGCGGCGCGTCCTCCTGCCCCCTCGGTTTGCTCCACGCCCCTTCCCCCGCGCCTGCCTCACCGCCCTCCCGCCTGCCTGCCTTCTAGCGTAAATGAAATACCTGGGCTGCGCTGCGTGGCAAATTGGGTTGCTTGGGGATTACTTAGATTCTTCCCGAGGACGCCAGATACATCGGAAGGCGGCGGCGCTAAGGCTCCCGCGCTCGCTAACTTCTGCTCAGATTCCCCTCCCTCACTCCTTCCCCCACCCCTACTACCCCTCCCTTTCCTGCGCTCGCTCCCTCTCTTCACGGCCTTCTTGAGTAACGTTGTCAAGTGGCAAACCCGACGGAGCGTTTTTTTCGCTCGACTCTTCGTTCTTTGCCGTTCTCTCCGCGCCCTTTTTTTCCATATATAGCCCATATTGAGTAAGGAATAACGGAAAGGTAGGAGATGATTTTTAAATTTTATGTTTTCCGAACGCGTCGTCGGCCTGTGACGAGGATTCTTAAGGATCAAATCTCGAACTGCGAGAGGCTGGAAAACAAATTGCTGAGACTCGGCGGGACTTGACGAGGTCGAACGCTTCTAGGGCCTCCACCCCCTTCTGCCGCGCGTCCCAGCCCAGCCCTCACCCCCGCCTTCTTCCCGGACTTCGTCCTCATCGTCCCCGACTCCCACCGCCACCATCTCCACCGACCTCGCGATCTCCCCCACTTTCGTCCGCGTTCTATCTCCCGAGGCGGAGGACACGGCGAGAGCAATTTTGGATCCTCGTCTCATCCTCGTGCTCACCTCGTCCTCACTACATCGTCGCCTCCTCCTTGCATGACCATCGTCTTCGCCTCGTCATCTCTTCGTTCACACCATCACTTCACGCCCTCATCTAGTAATCTCCTCGTCCTCGCTCTCATCTCGTTCTCGTCATTAGCACTTTAACGCTGTCACTTCCTCCGTCCTCTTCATCACGTCTTCCTCGCCTTGTCCTCGCACTCGCCTCGTCCTCAGCAGCGTTCACAGTCTCAACGACCCGATTCCAACTCTTGCCATTGGCCCTGCCACCTGCCCTAACACATCCATTAGTTTCCATTAGTCGCTGTCAGTATATACGAACATCCCGGGAGACACTCGCTCAAAGGATCAGCTACTATTTTAAAATAAATAGCAGGAATAGGTATTTACTAATGGAAGAAACTACAATTAAAAATGACGAATTATTCACTTAGTTGAATCAGATTTTTTTAAAAATTTGTTGCATCTACAACCTTGACGCAACGCGTCTCCAATCCCCTTAAGGGGAGTTAAGCGCTTTGGACTGGGGAGTAATCCTTCATTAATGTGCTTTATTTCTGGAGTAATCATCCGTTACTGTGTAATTATTACACTGAATAATTACTATATTTGTCAAGTCTCGTCACGTCGCAGGTAGTCAGTGCCTTTTATCCCTTCGGCCGTTAGACCCGGGGTTCCTGGCCGGTCACCCAACCAGGAACCCGCGAGTCTCGAATTCGCTTAACCTTCGTGACTTCAAGGAGCGTAGTAAACGAATTCGGCTAGCGCCGCCGGCTATAAATTAACAATGATTAACGACTGATAACTATTGATTAACAATGATACTTGGGACTGGTAATAAAACTGTCGCTTGGGAATGTCATTTGTAAAATATTCAGTGTATTCTGTCTACTTGTTTGTATCCAGTGTCAAAAATATATTACAAACATTAATATTATATATTAATTTCATGAACGTATAATACGCTATGTTTGTTATTTGGATTCTGAAATTCAATATACACAAGCAATTCCACTCAGTTCTTAAAAATGCCTTCCTGACGCGTTTTGCCTTTCGTATTAACCTCAGAAGCTCACTACCACAAGTAAACCAGAGGGATGAGACACCAATTGCGAGTGAAAATGGAAATTTGTGTTAAATGAATTTAACAACATTTTTATTAAGAAATTAAATTAATGGAGTGTACATTGGAATACGTTTCCAATGTTTTTAAAAACTTCCCGTTGTATTGAAGGTTTCTCCTCGTTGCACTATAAATATCCTCCTAGTGCTTTTGCTTCACAGATAACAGTAAAAATTATATATATATATATATATATATATATATATATATATATATATATATATATATATATATGTATGTATATATATATGTATATATATACATATATATATATATATTATACACACATACACACACAAATATTTATTGACATACTGTATGGGTTCATCTGCGGAGAGATGGCCAACGGTCGCAGTTCGGCACCATTTTTTCTAGGACTTCCGGACTTTACTTTGAAGTCTATCCCAGCGCGGGTCTATGGAGATATTTTTCGAGCAAGTTCGCCCATGTGCGTATCGTGATGCACTTAGTCTAATCCTTTTTTTCCCTACACATGTCGGCCTCAGTGGCGAGTGGCGAGCTGTCTTCGGAAAACATGAGATCTCATTAGGACAGGAGATTGTCACAGAGATTTTATTTCGCTGGATACCAACCACGGTTCTTTTACATGCCACAACTATTCCATGGCCACTGTAGGATTTACGTTCTCCGACAATCCACGTTCCCCAGCCGGATCGACCGGTAGCGGTAGCTCAGTGCATCAACTGATGTCATTGCAGCGCCTCTGACCGGGATGTCCTAGGTTCGACTCCTGATGGCGGCAGAATTTTCGACACTGGCTTTTCAGCTAGGTCGAATTCAGTCGCTGTCTGGAGGAGAATTCTAGCGGCCGGCTGGTCTGATCGGTAGCTTTTTGTGTTATGATCATTCAGATCGTTTGAGAATAGGCGAAATAACACAATCAAATATATTGTTTCATTTATTTCGTATTTTTCTCGATATCTTGAGAAAACATTTACATCTCTCACATGGCCAGAGGCTGCTTAGTTTTCTTTCAATTTCTGCGCGCCTACAAAATTATTAATATCGATTTGTTAGGAAGGAATGCCGTTAGGGAAAGAAAACGAAGTGTCGTGGTAGAGTGGAAGCTTAGCAGGGACCCCTTCAAAGGGCTGCGATGCGAGGCGACGTACCCACGTGCACGACCTTTGCTCCGTGCCCTTGTACGGCCGACCTGGAGGCCAGCAGGCGGCCGCGAATTTCCGTTAAAAGCAGCCGCCGAGTCCCTTCGCCCCGCCCCGCCCACCCCCGTTTCCCCCCGTATCATTCCCCTTCCCCGGGCCACCGGCCCAACTCGGCCGCACGGCGAAGAGCGGTTTCAAACTCGGGAACACTCTTTGGGCGTCCATGGAGCGTGAAATATTCGAAACACATTGACTGCAACGTGTACTACATGCAAGCGCGTGGCGTCGATCCCTCCCCTCTTCCCCTTCCCACTACACCCGCCCCTACCAGCCACTCCGCTCTCCCCTTCTCCTCCCCTCGGCACCGGGGTGACGGCAGTTGCCAACTTTCCCCGGGTCCACGCGCCGCGCAGACATGGTAATTTTCACGCAAAAACGTCGCATCGCAGCTACTACAAGCGGAGTGATGAAACGGGCCAAGCAAAAAACGAACAGGACTGCGCCGGAAAAATGTGCTACATTAGATCAAGCGAACTAACTCTGACATGATTAATTCAACACGGCACTTGTCTTTCAAATCCACATGAAGCTGGGAACAGGTACTTATTATTTTCTATGCTTTGCGCGTTAAATGCGCGACTACGTCTACGTGTATAAAAAAAGTAATTTTGCTACCGACCACCTTAGAGAGAATTAATTGTACGTAATGCAACGTGTATAATTCTATTTAAACGCAAATGAACACAGGTTAATTGTAGTAAAAACCGGAATTGTTCAACAGAATACCGTTGAAAGAAATAATTGTACTTAGTACAGTATCGGGGTCCCCTTTAAGAAACACACAAAAATAAAATTTCAACACGTGAAATTAAATTTATAAGCAGGAGATAAGGTATGTTTTTATGAAGTTTCTTTACCTGTTTGCACACGATGCTTATTATTACCACTATTAGTGGTAATAAGCAACGTGTGCAAACAGTTACCTTATCAAATAGTGAGAACCTTTACACACTAAAGATTATATGATACTTATTAGTAAAAAAAATAGCAAAAATAAATTACTCACAAATTGCTGTTCCTTAAGAGAAATGATAGAACATAGATATATATTCAAAGATTATAATTTTTATAGTATAAATTATGTAACGTAAGAAACTTATCGAACGAGTAGTCCATAATACGATCCCTATTAATACTTTCTGACGTTTTGTATTACAGTTTTACTGTATGTCAATGCATCATTATCATATACCCTAAAAGTTAATTCCTTTTATGGTAGTCTATAATAATTGACTAATATACACAGATAATTATTGTCTCTACAACAGAAAATCTTTTAATTCGCAAATGAACTTGTTTGTGGATATCAATGGTTTAATGTCATCTACTAATGTTACAAAATAACACACAAATATTGTAATATGTGGTTTTGAATAGAATACAATTGATGGTGACATTGACAAATATTATTACTACGCTGTGTTATGACAAGGTATCTGTATTACAGGAAATTTGGTGACCTTTTTTCTAGTGATTTTTAATTTTTCCTTACATACGTCCACTGCGTTTCCGCCATTTACTTCGTTAAGTGACGCCGTTTTTTCTTTCCCCTAAGCTGCCTTAGTAAATGAATTAAAAGACTATTATTTTTAAAAAATCCATCGCTTCTACGATTATGTCTTTTTCAGAAACCAGCAATTGCCACAACCTCAAAAAGTACATCTATGCATATCCTACAAATTTGAGGATTTTCTAGGAACAATTCATTTTCTCTACTACTAGCAATTAAAAGTAGTGGACAGTTTGATTGATAGTTCTTACGTTCACCATGCGACAATTCCATAAAGCAGATTAAAAATACAAATAAATACAGAGATGTATTACCCCTGCATCGTTATTACAAGCACACTTTTGATTTCGACCAATTGAATTCTTTGCTTATTTTCTTAGTTGAGATTTCCATAATTACAACTGTCTAAAACAAACTGTGTACAAAAACTGCTCAAAAAAGGAATTATTTGTCTTCCTTATACCTCAGACCCTCGATATCAATTTAATAAATCGTGTCCTGTGAGACATTTCGTTTTCAATCTTCAGTGAAGAAAACCTTCAGTTTAGATCAAAACTTCCTAAATGAAACAAACTGAAGAATCTGTAAGAAAATACGATTTTTTAAAATACGTCATTATTAAAAAGTTACGCGGATAATACAGTTATTATTTTAATTCAACTTCAAATATGATCAGGCGATGTATTCCAACTCACTTTCAACATAGAAATATTGTGAACATAGAATTAAGACTACAATTCCCCGTAATTAACATGTCCTCGACGGCCTTTGTGTCAGGCGATGTCTTTAGAACGATAAATCGTTGAGCGTAAGCGCACATAAACGCCTGTTGTTCTTTCGTGGTCATATAACGTGGTATCTGAGTCAGAAAATTTACGACTGACACAGTGGAACCCGAAACTACACACCTTGTCTCTCACAAAACTTGGAAACTCCCGACCAACCGTAGTCTGATCCCTGTATTTGCTATTTCTCGTCATCGTCACGTACTTCACATACCTGGGCCACCTGGAGTGGCATATTGTGCATCGGACATTAGCCATAACATATTTACCCTTTTTTCCAAATCAAATTTTAAGAAATGAAGGAATTAGTATTTGAATTTTTCATTAGGTTCAGTTGGAATGATTGAAGGCGTTGTCATTGTCAACAATATTGTTGACAATGACAACGCCTTCAATCATTCCAATTATGTAGATGTCAACTACACCTCACCACTGAATCAATTAGGTTCAGTACCGTGAAATAACAGGAAACAAAGTGAAGTAAGGAAACATGAGAATGAAGAGCATGGAATTACAACGCATACAGAAAAAAGGATAGGAGATGGGCTTGGAGAGGTAGAGATACGAGGACAATCGCTAGCCATCTTCCGAACAGGCAAAAGAAGTGTGGGAGATCCGCGGGCGTCGCGACACGCCGGTAGCCGAATGGCTTCACTACGCTCTGTGAAGTCGCGGAAGTGAAGCAACTCGATACACCACGAATTCTCGAATGAGTGGCCGTTTGGGAACCCCGTTTTCAAAGGGCACCGAACCCTTCGCCGAAGGGATAGTTAGCACTGACTGACTGCGACGTAAGGAGTCGTACAAGAATTTAACGATGGATTACTTTCAATGGTCGCGAGAAATATTGCTAGGAGTTGCTTGCGTATAAGGCAACAAATTAAAAATAAGCCAAATAAAATAAAGAGATCCACACGTCGTGTAAAGCAGAAATCTCCGTTGGGTCGGCGGGGAGAGCGAGCGAGGGCCAGCGGTGGGCAAGACATCCGCGCCGTTTGCCGTTGGCAGGCCGGGGAGCGTGGCGGGGACAGGGCGGGCGACTGCGTCTGCGGCTGGGCTGGCAGCCGCCTGGCCGGCCGGGTGCACGCTGCCCCGCCCCCGCCTCCCCCGCTGGCCAGGTCTTCATTAAGCGCGGCGCCGCGCCGCTCGCAACAGGAGAGCGATCGATCTTTCACAGGCGCTTCCGATATCGATTCTAGCGCGCGCCCCGCCCTGCCCTCCCCGCGCCCCGTTTCAACACGGCCATGGCCCTCCGCCCCCGCAACCATGGCGCACGCCACGCCGACGCCCCCTCCCCATCGTGCCCGTCCCCTCCTGTCCCGTTCCTCGTCCCGCCGCCGTACCAAGCCGTGGCGAGCCTGCCACCACGGGGTGTATTTTCCAACTCCGCGCCGTCGCCAGCTCATTATAAAACCATTTATACCGCAATAAAAATGGCAAAGGACGCGAGACGCAAGGAGACGAGCCGAAAGAAACTTGCCGCGAGAAACGCCGCGTTTCTGAAAATAGCGCCCTTAAAAGAACTTGAACTTGCAAGTTGCCCAGGGAATCATAAATTTAGCGGTGCATTGAAATAAGAGTACAGAGTTACCTACGAAATATATTTAGGAATAATTTTGTGTGTAATAACATTCACAATTTAATTAGTCCGACAGACGTATAATTTAACGCTGCAAATGTCGCGGAGCAGCTCCAGGGGCTGGAGCGGTTTCCATCTCCGATATCACCACCTCAGACTGGCCGCTACCTTGCCGCCCATCCCTTCTCCTTAGCCCGCCAAAGCACGAATCCTTGTTACCGCGTCCCCTCGCTTGCAATCCCCCTCCACCTCCTCCCCCCTTCATCTACATCCACCCTACACTACAATTCCTGCACTGTAATCCCCCTCTACAACCCCGTCCACTGCAACCGCCTCCAATGCAACCCCCTCCACGGCAATCCCCTTCAATGCAATCGCATCCAATTCCACCCACCACAATCCTCTCGACTATAATCCAAAAACCAAACCCCTCCCGCCCCTGCCCCCCCTTTACCTATCACCCAAATATCTCTTCCGCCTGCACCCAGCAAAAACAACAACTTATCAGCGTGCTTCCACGTGCCAAACGTTGCTCGGAAGGGGCAGGAAACGCAAGCACTGTGCAAAGAGCTGTCTTTTTTGGAATACATGGAAATATTTTCAAAACTTCTTCCACATATGCCACACCAATATTTCATATATGAGCAATAGGTTATTGTGGGAGAGTAGTGGGCCTTATTCCTTGCGAGGATTTATGCGAGAATGACGATAGTATGTTTGCTAATCTCAGACATATCTCTGCTCTGCTCTGTAGATACTTCCGGTGATATTTAAATTGGGAGGAATATTTCGGTATTTCTTATTGGAATCCATATATGATCCATTAATACGATTTTATGATAATATTTCAGATGTGGCGAGAGGTACATTTAAATTCAGACAGGAAATGAATGGAGAAATGTATATCGTACGGAAAATAATGGGATACAAAATATCATTATTTTCGAGGGAGAACTATTAACTACGAAAGAAATGGCACCACAGTTCGTCATATATTTGTAATACTATGAAGCGGGTCTCTTCCTAAATTATAATTTTCAAGGGTGGCTTTGTTTGTATTTATTATCATCTTTCAGGAATGGGGAAACTGTTGGTCCAATAAGTCCACATTTCTTGCAGAACAACTCAAATACGCAATAAAAATGGGTGTTTTATTTCAAATTTAACTTCTCCTTCTAACTTCAATATGGCGGCTAAGAAGCATGCATGCATTACAATATATTTCCCTCTACAAAAAATCGATATTTTACTTTTATTTACAAAAAATCGATACGATACATTTTGTTTCAAATATAGGCAAAGTTGTCATAGCAGCACAAGTGTAGCATTTAGTAATTTTCAATAGTAACGAAATTTGTTCAACATCTCAGTTGAAAACATTATAAAAAGTTGCAAACATAGTAAAACCCTTTTTTATTTCAGCATCAATGGAAAATTGTTTATTAGAAAACGTAATGTTTGCTGGATACCACACAGAAAAATATTCCCTCCCCGTACAAAAATCTTGACTACGTTACTACTTACCAAGCATAATTGAAAAATTTTCTCTAACTTTAATAATTAATCATTTTAGTAATCAATTAGATTTAGTTATCGTTAATAAAACATTTTAATATTTTCCTTACTTATTCCGCATGGGCCCTACTATTTTTTTATAATTGACAGAATTTATGAAACTTTCTTAATACCATTCTCTCTTCATGGGATAGTTATAAAACTTCTGTTGTTGCTGTGAAAACAATATTCGTTCTAACGAAGTGTGATAAGTTTCCACACAAAAAGCCATTGCCACGCAAAAAGAGTAACGAAAGTAAACTCGTAGCAGTAAGAAAAAACATTTTTAGGAATATCCCGCTTATATTTATTTTTTTAAATAGAATTTGATAACGTTGAAGGATTATTTGCAATACACGAAATATTTTTTGTTCTAAAAATAATTATTAACTGAGTTTTAAAAAATGTTTACTCTCAATCTTTGTTATGTTTTCGAACCTGGAGCCAAATGACTATCACTTTAAGAAAGGATGAACTTTGAAAGTAAGTTCTGAACTCCGAATCTCTCCAGGGAGTTTTATGGTGAGATAATCGATCAATCAACCGAACGTGAAATGAAGAGGGACGCGATAGCCATGTCAATGAAATGCCAGGTTGAGAGAGGAGGTGAACGCAACCGTAAATCGCTAACATGAAATGTGGTTTATGGGGAAGGGGATGGCGGAGGTGAGGAACGGAAACCAGCAGTCGAGTGTGGGGTTGCTTGATGAAGCCTGGATGGCGGAGAGCGCGAGGCGGTGAGGCTGATGGAGCCACGCTTTACACTGCTGGTCGGGGCGCGGGGCCTGACCACGGGGGGGGGGTCCTGGTTGACGAATGCGTTGTGCAGAGGGCGGGTCGGGGCGCGGGGCAGAGAAGCGGTGGGAGCGTGGAATCGCTTGGTAGGATGGGGAGCGTCGTTGATTGATTGATTTTTCGTGTTTCCGGGCACGTCAACTGCTTTGGTCGTTAGTCCCGTTAGTATAATGCATGTTTTTCTCTCGGGAGATGGCGGTGATCTTTCCCCGCTGGATGGCGAGATCCGGCGCCGACCTACCGTCGGCTAGTGGGGTTTCCCCGTAACTAGGACTCCCACCAGCGGGCACCGCCCCAGCCGGGACAAGTTCTAAGCTCCCGACTGGTCTCCCGGAATATGTGGTAGTACAGTGCGTGTTAGTTTAAGTGTGTGTAAGGGGAGAGGATAGGACAAAGAAGAGGAAGGACAGATCGCGCGCGGACCGTGGCTCGTTTGGTAGGGTACTGCTCCGGCATTCGCCTGGTGTTGATCGGAGAAATCACGGAAAACTACCGATCAGAGCAGCCGGCCGCTAGAATTCTCCTCCAGACAACGTCTGAATTCGACCTAGCCGAAAAACTAGTATCGAAAATCCTGCCGCCGTCAGGACTCGACCCTAGGACCTCCCGGTCAGAGGCGCTGCAGTGACATCAGTTGATGCACTGAGCTACCGCTCCCGGTAGGGAGCGTCGTCATCTGAGGCCGGAGCGTGAACGATGTCTGCAAACTTACTGCGGATCAACATTCGCCCGGCCACCTCTTCTCTCACCTCCCCAGCATCTCCTCTCTTCCCCCGGCGTCGATATGAACGCGCAGTGCAATCTGCGGCGCGCCGCGCCCTTCTCCTCCGCCCTGCGCTCTCCGCCCTGCGCCCTGCGCTGGCTGCGCGTGAGGGAGGTTTACGCCACATACCCAGCACAGCAAGCCATCTCCGCCGCTACCCCTTCCCCACCCGGCCCAAGCCGTCTACGTTCAGATCTGCAGAATCCAGCTCCCGATGTCTCATCTCGCAGAGCAAGGGAGCAGAACAAACTAATCAGCCACAAATAGAGTGCAGCAGACTTAATTTTCCTATATTATTGCATCAAAAAAATACCGCGACATTCGGAGATGATATACTGGATGCGAATATTTCTTGCGCGTAGGAGCTTTAAGCAAATTCAGTACATCGCGATAATGCTCGGTATCGCCTTTTACGGCCGAGGACACCTGCCGAGCTTTTTGTTTGATCGGGTATTTGAATATTGACAACATGGACGGGATCGTCTTGGAAGAATGCCAAGAAGCGCGCTTCCGTGCTCGTGAGGCGCGGGCGAGACGAGATGAAGGAGAGGGATACGACAGTGCAACGGCCTAGTGGCAGCGGATACGAAAAGCTGCACGAAAGCCAACAAGCAGGGAAGCGGAGTAATTATGCTTAATAAATGTTACAAACTGCTACGGCATACAAAGAAGTTGACAATGATACGTTTTTAACAATGTATATCTAGTGGGAAATTTTATATAAAGGAGATACGCATGTTATATTTTCCCTCGATATTTATCAACTTCCTACGCAAATATGTTTTCAAGATCACGATCTGGCGCATTGAGGGATATTACTTTATACCCCTTTCGCATACGCGATTGATGTGTGTGTGTGTATGTATATATATATATATATATATATATATATATATATATATGGTTCATGTACTTACATTAAATCTTCAATGACAAAATGCAATCATTTTTTACTCCTCTGCATGCCCTAAAAGTTTGTAACATTTATTCTGAGACTTCTATATTATGTCATTCAGTGTGGGAGGCAAGACAACTTCATTGCTCGTACACAAAAAATCTGTTTGCGAGACCCAGGTCAAATAGTTTTGTATCAGTAAGATAAATATTAAAACAATATGTATGGCATTATAACAGTTTTTTATTTTTAATAACTTTATATATTGTGCGAAAGACTGCAAAAAATTGTTACTTTATTCGCTTTGAAACGTTTTCGTGTGGAGTTTCAATAACGCAATTCTCATTCCTTTTCCAAAGTTACAATTCAACACCATGTTACGATAAATGGCCAGAGGGAAATTCTTTTTTACTTTCACAGTGTGGATAATCTATTGCAATGGACGAGAAGAAGAGACGAACACATATAGAAGTTTAATTTTCCTCGAGGCTGCAAAATTCCAATGAAAAGGATTCTTCTCTTTTCTATCAACTCACCTTCTGCCTTTTCAACCTCTGTCGTACCTCAGTAACGCGCATTCCTCTCGCCGTATTCCACCCAGCCATTTTGATATCCCTTTTCTTCCTTTGCAAACACTGCGCAGACGGACACCCTGTATTGACACACGTTGTATCGGCGTTGATCCCGACAAGACGGAGTCTTACGGCGCAAGCTCTTCTGATGGAGCGGAAATCCCAGTGTCCACAGGGCGGTGGGCGCGGGCTCAAGTGCGAAGCAGTGGACCATCGCTGCTGCGGCGCCTCCTTCTCCTCCGGCCCGCCCCGCCCCGCCCCGCCCCGCATTCCACCAACCACGACCCACGCCGCAACGACCTCCATTACCACGCCGCGTCGCATGCTGCGCTCGCCTACATGCTCATGTGCTGAATTGTTGGCGTCAATCACCATCATTATTGATGTTATTGTCATTGATGTTATTGCAGTTATTGGCGTTATCGTCATTGTCGTCGTTGTCGTTGTTGATGTTGTTATCGTTGTTGTTGTTGTTGTTATTTCGTTACTGTCATTGTTATTATTGCTGTTAAAATCTGCCATCTGGTGCCAACCAGCCCCGGTCTCCCCTATTGTGGTAATAGTATAATAGGTCTGGGATGAATACACCTCGGATTTTTAGGCAAATGCCTCTTTTATATTTTTTATCGTAGATTCTTGAAATTAATTATGAACATATTTTCATGATTTTACGATAACTCATGCACATTTTGTGTGCCTGAAAATTCTTATTTCATCTAATGCTTATCCACGTTGACACGCAAACTCCTATTTTCCGGCCACTCGTCAACTATGTTATATAAATTACCTACATTTATGGTGCCTAAAAACGTGTATTTACTATTTAGCATAAAATGCCAATCAAACTTGTGAGAGCCAGCTGTTTGTTTGGCGAATTGAAATCGTGGGAAAAAACCCATCAGCGCCCCTTGTCAGAAAATTATATTGATGTTATAATGTGTTTAAAAAACTGGGTAACCCATACTGCCCACTCTGTCCAAAGAGGAAGCGATAATTAACGCACTATGTATTAATTCCTTGGAAAATAAAATCTGCATCAACCAATTGTTGAAATAGTTCATATTCTGTATGTAAAAGATTTCTGAGTGAAATGCATAGATGATTTAGCGTTTACGTTTATATCAGCGTTTCTTTTAATAACTTAATCTCATGTTTTTAACAAACCAAATGAAAGTAAAATGATATAATTGCGAAAAAAATTGAGTCAATTTATATTGTCTATTTAAAAATATTCCGTATATTTTTACCTTCTAAGAACATATTTTCGACGTCTAAAATACAATTTAAAGTCTAAATTTGCCCACATATAAATAGTGTCGTTCTCGTATCGAAGCGTTGAGAATAGAGGGACATTATGCTTTTTCTCGAACGTTCTCTCCTTTTCTGTGCAAATGATCACCGCGGTAGTTTGCCTGCGCCTTTTACCATAAGAAGGATAGAAGAGTGATAATCCTCATTCATTCATCTATCATTATTCAGCTTTCATGATCACATCAGATGAGCTACTTCTGGCATGAGATAGTCAAACGACGTCCCAAGCGTGGAGTGAAAGCATTCGGGACTGATACCCACCGCCTTGGACTCCGCCTATTTCAGCTACGGGCTGTAGGCGAAGCACTTATGCGAAGCACGTGGCGCCTGCTCGCCACACCGGCTTTACGTCTGCAGAAGCTCACATGCCGGTGTACAGTGAAATTCATAGCAGGTGAGAGTTTGATTTTACTTTCTCCTTACAGAGTAGAGAGAAAGTTATGTAATACTGCGTGAAAAAAAGGCGAATTTTTGTCAGAAAAAGTCTTATTGTAGGGCCCTCGTAACACAAAAGTAGATAAATCCAGTTGCTAAATGTAGAAACAGAATCCTCTAACACGCGGTGTACCCAGAAGCCATGTTTTGTAGGTCCTTAATACCGAAAAATCGAATGACGGTGAAATGTCTGTCCGCCGGTCCGTCTGTCCGTCCATTCATTCGTCCGTCTGTGAGCAAGCTAACAGCTAAACCTTTCAGCCTATTTTCTCCAAAATTGATATTTCCTCATCGATCCGCCTTTTATCACGGTCCCTTGAATTTGAAACAGACTTTTTTTTAAGGGGGGAGTACTTTACATGAAGCTCCTGGAGCCTATAGAGATCTTTTCCAAATTTCCAAAAATATGTCTCCATCGTTTCTTATTAAATTTTATTGTTGGATAGTGTGAAGGACGTTTAAGAGAATGAAGCAAGTCTCATTCTCTTTAAAAACTCTGATTTTCGAAAATTGCAAAATTTCAATTTTTGGGGCGTCTTCCTACACCTTCAATTATGAAGATAAGAGATTTCGTCCCTTATTGATATCTGTTCCTTAAAAATAGATTTTAAAATAAGGCCATGTACAATTTTTCGGAAATTTGAGTACTTTTCGTGTAATTTTGTGTGAAAAATGACCAGAAAGTTCGTGCTGTTTTAGCATCACTAGTTTATATTTTAAGAATATTGGGGTTATGTGCAATGTTTAGAATGTGGAATACATTTAAAAAACTTTTAATAATGTGTTCACCTTCAGTACAATAATGTGGCGTAGCAGCATAGGATGTTACCGGAGAAGATGATGCTAAATGTGTCTTTTTCAGTATTCATGTATGAAAAGTAGTATTTACCATCTTTGTTTATTTATTGTAATAGGCTACTTTGCGATTCGCCTACCACAAAATAGATGCACCTGTAATTTCTCATGAATTCGTACTAAAACTCGAACATACGTAATAACTATTTTATTTTAAATATTCAGCAATTTACCTTCTTAATACTTCGAATTTATTTGGACGCCGTTTCAACACCCCATGACATCGAGGTAAATCGTATGATTCTACAGAGCACCGTTAAATAATAATTCTTTTGACTATACGGGTGACGCCATGTGGAAGGCTGTCATGTTGATGTTTTAATCATTATGTCGCTTTCTTTACTGCTGGAACGCCCCGATGTGTTGGCAGAAAGTAGACAAATGACGAAGTCTACGGCATAATGGTCGAAACGTCGGTAAAACAGAGTTCTAGATAATGAGCACAGATTTTACTTACCTCCCATACATCTAACACCGTTTATATAATACCGTAAATATATAATGAAATAAAAATAGAAAAATAATTAAATAATTAAATAAATAAATCATTAAATGTGGTCTCAAACGGGTGGCCGAGAGTACTTACACGTCTGTACGCAGACTCTGCCTGCGATTTCGCCTTTTAATGAGGCAAACACACACGCTCACGCACGAGATAACACAGACCTCAATGAAATTTCTCGCTTTTCCTTGCCTCGGAGGAAAGATTCGTTCTCGCCAGAGGAAAGAGAATTTTTAACAACTTTGACCCAAATCCTCTTTTCTCGGCGAGGTCACCTTCGCGGGAGTATTCAGGGCGGCGAAGTCTTTTTTCCCCTTCTTCCCATTCCTCCACCCAATCCTCCTCTACCTCCAGCTCCACCTCCTCCCCTTCCTCCGCCGCTGTTTGTTTAGCGAGACGGGAGGAGCGGTGTGTCTTCCGGTCGCTTGAGCTGCCGCAGTGCTAATTACGGAGGAGAGTAATATAGCGGGTCGGTGCCACCCGCTTCCACCTCGCCCGCAGCGTTGCCATCCCGAAGGCGCCGTCGCGTACGTGTCGGCTTGCGGTGCGAATTTTTCGCCTCGCGATTGCGTTCTCCGCAATACGCAGAATCGCTCATTCCGCGCGCCCCCGTCCCCGCCGCCGGGTTATCCCCGACCTCGCGCGGGGACGGCGCTGCGAATAGTCCCCGCGGGCCGCCTCGGCGACTCCTTTGAAAGACGCGGCGCGAGGCTGCGCGTCGTGAATGGGAAGCTCGGTCGGATTGTGAGGGCGACTTCCGTGTTCGTTGCCTTTTAACGCGCATCCACAAGCAGTTAGAGGCATCTGTTAAGTTGGCCTTTCTGTGCTGTGGATACAGAGACGTCGTATACCTACATTAAAAACATGCGAAGTCTCTTCGTCTGCGAAACGTTTTTTGTGCGGCGGAAGACTGCTATATTGACTCTCCGACGACGCGGTGAGTAATCTTTTGTCACGGCAGAGAAACGTTTCCATTGTCCCCTATTTGTCTTTGCTGTGTATCTTTGTAAACTAATAAAAAACAACTTACTGTATAAGAACATTAAATTTAGACTGTAATTAGTCTGTAGCATTAAAAGATATATTTTTGCCAATTATCTTCATTATCTCAATCGCTTTTTTGCCTTATCTCCGAGAACCCGTGAGCAATTTAAAGGTTTATTTTATTTAGGAGAAAACTGGGATTTTTATTTCCTGGCTTACAGGATTTGCAGCTTTTATCATAATAAAACAACTATAAAACACTTGTAATTTTTTATACTGAAAGATCGAACAAGAAAATAGTTATTAAAGAAGCCATATTTCATGCTGATGTTCTACGAATTGATTTGTTCAAAATAATAGTCTACAGAGATGCGTTACTTCTTCCCTATCTAGAACGTCGTGGGAGATGGTGTGTCAATATATTGCTTAGAAATTGACTGCTTGGGCTTTTCGTATATATCTTGCGTGCTTACGGGTCGCAGAAAGATGCGTCAGTTCCAGAATATATGGTCACAATAGTGGTTCATACCTGAGGGCCGTTTTGTAAATAGACCTACTTATGAAACAATAAAATTCTTAGACCATGTGTTCGGTTCCTTATCATTAGACAAATATTTCTTGAACTACTCTTTTGCATTTTAGTCTGCCATTAAGGAACACACCATTTTTTCATTTGTTTACTTCTTGTTTGGCCGTGTGGCCTTTCAAGGGCTAGGATATCCCGCATTCCCAACATTTAGATCTCCATCAGATCTCTCGTTCCAGCGGGGGGAAAATACAGTTACCTAGCTGGATCCAACACGCACTACACTTACGGGACTAATGGCCTACGTTGTTTGCATGCTCGAGATCAATTACCATTCAATCTTAATAATATGTAAATGCTTGTCTGTACATGCTTTCTTGAGCTCGAGAATTGCTATCTCTGCACAATACACTGTTGAATTATGAATAATGTAGTTCTAGCTAATGTGGTATAGCGAGTATTTTTGAAAAAAATTAATGACTAGAAATATCTATAAATATTTGCTTCCAAACAATAGAAACTACTTTCATCGGCAAATGAAATTAAGACTCTCCCTGTATCGTTCCCCACGTGAAGTAATCGATACGCTACCGCGAGACCATGGGTAACGATACGAGATTGTTCTCGTATGGTATAAAGTGGACCGCATTCCATTAATGCCGACACAGAATCCTCGCCCCCTAGTGAGGCAGGCAATCTATTTTTTCGAGCCGCCTTCCGCGCGCACACGGAATGTCGACGCGTGCGCATAGGTTATCTATCGCCCGCCATCCCCTGGGCGCGGTTATCAGCGGCGAGTAAGCGCGGCGCCGTGCGGCACCTGTCCGTTTGGCGTGGTCTGCGCGTCGGCCGCCCCGCCCCCGCCCCCGCCCCCGCCCCGCCAGCCCATGGCTCCCACGAGGGAAGGGCTCGTGGTCGCCCCGCGCCGGACGGCAATCAATAGCCAACTATGTCAACTTTAGCACGTCCGAACGGGTTGGCGAAGATTGGCTGCGGCCACGCGCACGCTGCGTGGGAGGTCTGTTTGGCGTACAAGTTAGGACCACGGCCGCCCCTGTACTGGGATTCACAACACTTCCTGGGGACAGAGATTTTCCTTCGAATGAGGAACAAACTGTTACTTATACTACACCTCACACTCATTGATATTATTAGTGCTGTTTTAGTAATATTACACTGCACTTTTCATCCTGCATGTTCTGCTGTCAATCAAGAATTGCAAACAACATGACATGAAAAGTACTAATGTTGCGAAAAGAATATGTTTTGTGTGTTTTAAAGACGTAATATTAAGGAATAGTGGAAGAAATGTCTAGCTTTAATATTGAAGGTGGAGGACTCATTCAAAAAATTCAGTCGTAATTTTCGAAATATCAGAAGATTTTTAATGAAACTCCAATCTACGTTGTATTATTAAGCTAATATTTTTATATCTGAGTAAACCATTTAAATAGAAAATGGCGCCATTTTGATGAAATCTTGACGAGTTATTTGTTTAAATTGGCACGATTTCACTCAAAGTTACCGAAAACTACATACAGTAGCATAATGTACGTGATATTTAAATATATATTTCTGAAGAGCAGATTTTATTAAGAAAAATGTCTCTCTAACAAAAAAATTAGTTCTTATACGTGATCCAAATATTGTTTTACTTTTCCTATTTTGGAACATTTAGAGATTTCAAAGTAAAATTGGATCTACGCCACTTTTATGAACATACTTCGATTGATATGAGCAAAATATGTAACGAAAAAAATTATCTCTGGAAGTCTCTGCGTTCCAAAAGTGTTGCGTTCAACGTGTTTGCAGCCTCGGTAAGGATCTGCTCCCGGGCACCATTCGTTGCCTATGTGGAAATTTTTTTATTCTACGAAGGGTGTTTTGTGCGAATATTTATCGCGTGATTTCCGGTGCACCCCGGCTTGTCGTATCACCAGGTCTCCATAGTTCCAGGTCTAGTCTCCAGGATCTCCAGGTCTAGTCTCCAGGATCCATCAATAAACACCTTGAACTAGACTATTAGGGAAAGGAAAAAGAAAAAAATCATAGATATCGCGCTTGATTCCAACGTAATGCATTGACTCGTGGAAATAGTGATTATACCTCTTTATTATGATGACAGTTGGTAGCTTTATTGCCTGGAGTGGGGGAATGATTTTAATGAATTAGTAATTATGTTACAAAGTGAATGACGGAGCAATGACGGAGACAGATGAAACGGTATAGCTCTAAAAACACGTACTGCGAATCCGCTTTGTCCTCACAAATACGACCTGGATCGACCAGAATTTGAACCACGGTAATCAGATGTCTAAAGTGAGTGGTTTGTCTACACCACGGGTCGTCTCGGATATAATGAATTAACAAAGCAGGTTCGCAGCCGCATTTATCCGTGTTGTACAACACGTCATGGCGCGCCTTTCCATTGTTTCATTGTCTCCATTCACGTGAATCGACCAAGGTCAACATCCTCCTCCCCTGTGATGGGACAAAACCACGAGCAGACACATATCGAAAAATAAATACGCTACGGAATCTCATCCCTGACGGCGAGTACACTTCCCGAGAAGCTGAAGAAGATTGCCACGGGTCTGGACAATTTCAAATTACGGGAATGAATTTAATATTGTTGGTTACCTTGCATCCAATCTAGCCCGAAAAGCAACGCTGTCACTGCCTAGGCTGCAGATGTCACACTCAGATTTGACTTTTTATTTGACGATAAATAAAGAAACGATTAAATAAATAAATAAATAAATAAATAACGCACCCGTTACTACTCGCTCATGGGAATTTTTGGGAGCAGAGAAAGCGCGTTCTCAGCAAGTGTCGTTCGAATTGTTCTTGTCCTCCTGTGCTTCTTGTCATTCCACGAGAGCAAACTCGTCACTCGCCAGACATCATCGCCTCTCATTTATCATTTTGAGAACCAGTGGCAACCAAGACGTGTGCGAGAATGCCGACGAGAGTAGTTCCTCGTGGCCGAGGAGAGGTGCATTGCTGGCGGGGGTGGGGGCGGGGCGCGTAAATCGCCCCGCGCCGCAATGAAGTCGTCCTCTTGCGCAGCAGCGCCCGCACGCCGCCCATTTTTCCTCCTCGCCCTCCACCGCCGTAGTATCCCCTTCCGCTATCATCATCCATCACGGATATATGGCTTGAACATCTGCATTCCTCGACGCACGTCTACATCCACTGGTGGAGAAAGGGCGTGGGTTTGATTTTACTAAATTTTATTGAACCCAGAGGTTTGATTTAACTTATTTAATGATTTGTCTTTATTACGTTCGCAAAATTAAACACAGAACTCGGATTTTACTCTGTTATCATGAAAGATGTACCGATTTATCTCTTTTCTTCGAGCAGAAAATTGTTGGGATTGTTAGATCAAGACATAATGCTATATAGCAGTAACATTTTAAAAAATGTAGTAAATGTATATACTTTATTACGTTCGCAAAATTAAACACAGAACTCGGCTTTTACTCTGTTATCATAAAAGATGTACCGATTTATCTCCTTTCTTCGAACAGAAAATTCTTAGGATTGTTAGATCAAGACATAATGTTATAGAGCAGTAACAATTTAAAAATATAGTAAATGTATTTACAGATTGATCATGTGACTTACTTGTATTACTTGTATTTATATTAGTTGTACTTGTATCTTTAGAGGTATTTCGTCACAACTACATTGTTAACAAATTTACGCATTGACATTTTTCAATTTGACGCCAAACTTCCAAACCTCTAGTTTAGGAATATAAGTCCTTCTCGCGACAAATTTGGTGTAAGCCCGTGCATTCTTTATTTAAGCACATTCAAGATCGAATAAAAGTCTCCTAAAATCGCGCATATCAAACAAACAAACCGCCTGAGACATTTAAGTTAACTGTAGTTCCTCCTTTGTTCATAGTGCGCGATTGATGAAGCAAGCCTTGCGATGACATCACGAACTTAGTGTAGACGCCAACGATTTTTTGGAAAACAGCAGCGTCTCGTAAAAGGTTGTAATGAAGACCAAAGCTAGTTGTTGAAAATAATCGTGACAGGAGAAGTTTAAGTTCGGTGTCCAGAGTTTGTTACTCGTCATTGTGTATTAATTTCGGTGTGGTATCTTACGTCTGAGCGTCGGAATATACATGCCGCTAGTACGTACTATTAACCGAGAAAAGGACACAGTGGAATCTGGTCAAGCTCAGCTGCATCGCTGCCTTTTGTCGGACATTTGACCGTGAAGAGAAATAAGAAACAAGTAGGTGAGATTTGAACTGATTGCTGATGTACTTAGTGTTTATAAGAAGAATATAAAGTCGCTGCAGAGGTTTAACTTCCACGAACACGTAGTCGCCACTCCGAATCATTCCTTTAATGTCAACGCTATCCCAAAACTTGTAAACAACTAAACAACTATTTCCAAGCATGCGTGTTACCAATTATTTGTGCGTACATTCTACACAATACTACTTCGAACATGGCCATTCACCCCTTTTACCGTAAATCGACAATATCGTCTTCCGCTCATATTTCTGTGATCATCCATTTTGGATATTATTTTAACATCTCCATTCCCCGACCGACGCCGTTTGAAAGAACCCTCAATGCATACCGTTGCACGAAAGATGATTGATTTGATCTTGATGAGACTTTTATAAAAGTAGAGAAGTATTCTTCATAGCATTTGCAGTAGTTTCGAAGCTATTTGAAGAGTTCTAAAGGTTTGGCTAATGTAATAAGCTTTTCGAAACCAACCAGAAAACTTTCCTAGAAATGTATTTACTATATGCCATGACGCTTTTACCCATATATTTTGTCTAGGAACAGTGGAAATCATCATTATCAAAGTCATAATTAAAATAGAGTGCTGGTGAGTTTCCCGCGTTTTGAAAATATCTTCAAAAGTGTGTTCATTCTTCATATTGAAAAAGAATGAAGTGTTTAAAATATTTGGACATATTTATTTTCTAGAGGCAAAAGTAATAATTATGATGAATAATAATAAAATGAATAAGCATGAAAAGTATTTTTAAGGTTCATTTAAATCAATGTATTCACGATTGTTTTCTTAATATTAGAAGTTTTCGCGCAAGTTTGAATGAAGTTGTGTCAAGTTGTGTCAAAAGCAGCTCCCATTTTTCTTTCAACTTTTAGTGCAAATAAATCTTAATGCATTCCGAACTACACGGCATGAGCGTCTCATTGATTAGGACATGTGAATTTTGAAAATTTATACATATGTTTTTATACCATCGCGGGCATCTTAAATATTTATATTACAGGTGTTTTTTGCATTTTGAACACAACAGGTTCTTTCACAAGCATTTAGTACAAGCGAGCCCAAATTGGCACATTTTCAGACACGTTGAAACATTATTTTAAAAGTGTACCATTGTTTTTCTCGACAATGTTCATGTAAAAATTCATGGATAATGAGAAATGGGGTTTTCGCTCTAACAATGTAATTAATTTAAATATAAGAATCACTGAAAAGAAAATAGAATATAGTATTCATTGAAATGTTCTCTAAATATTATTTTGCACTTTTTTCTGTACATTTATTGAGTCTTAAGAAAAACGTTTTTTGCAGGTACAAGACCTAAAGTATTTAAAACAGAAAAGACCTGGCAACATTGTTACTGAGATATCAAACAAAACTTCATTCAGTTACAAAGATAGAGCGTTTATAAACGGATTGTTGTTCATAGATTTATCTCAACAGACTTTAGCTCAGTAGATTAGCTAATTAATTTTACTCATAGATTTAAGCCAATTTTCTTTGTGATGTCTGAGAAGATATTAGGAATTGGACGTAATGTGCTGTATGGTGAGGAGTACGGTGAAGAGGGTTTAAGAAAACGACAAGAGACACAGAGGAAGAGAGACAGAGGGGGAGAGAGAGAAAGAGGGAGAGAGACAGAGAGGGAGAGAATATACGAAAAGTTTGTTCTGTATATTCTGATACCTTTACAATTGAAGTAGGTTTCTATTTGAACAAATATTTCAGAGTTTTGAAATCAACCCAATTATTATACCATTACGACTACATTTAAAAAGTACACTTTATAAAAAATGGTCAGTAAATATTTCATGCTAAATAATAAAACATTACACTTCTTTCTAAATTAATTTTTAATATATATTTTAATTTTCACATCTGATTTAAAAGTTTAAATTACCTGGCCACAACAGATTTTACTCCCTATTAATGTACATTAATTTGGAATCGCGGATTGCAACTATGTCACAAACGCCAATGAGTGAAAATCATAATAAATATAAAAACCTCTGAATATCGAGAGTTGTGTTGGAAATGCATTATATTCGGTGCGATACCAAATACTTAGAATATTCAGTTGTGTGAAAACAACACATGTCATGCGTAATATTTGCTGAAGTAGGCTAAAAGATTTGCAAATTGGCCTGAGTGTAGTTGTTACCCAGACCTTCAACATATTTCATTAAATAATTTTCTGTGATTCTATAACTACACTACTTTTTTTAGAAAACAGAAACATTACATTAAATGTTTTACCTTTTTGTACGATTTCTGCGTCACACGAAACACAACTTTTAAGCTTTAATATATATTTTCTGTTATTGAACCTAAATTTAACTTTTCTGGTTTCTGTTGGTTATTTTGAACGTTTGTAATTGATTACACACGCACACAAAAAAAGTTGTCAGACTCAAAGACTTGACATGTGCTTCTTCATGCATGTCGACGCGCTGAATCCGAATCTGAAGCCAGATTTGCGCTACCAACTTCCAGTTTTTTTCGTATCCGCGAAAATGCCGGAAGGTGCGCAATTTTGGCTTCGGATTCAGATTCAGCACGTTAACATGGTACTTAGAGAAACATGTGTCAAGTCTTTAGGTTTGACACATTTTGGTTTCTGCAGAGTATAATGCTGTAAGACACCAACATCTAGTGTGTTTCTCATTAACATGTGTTTCTCGCGATTTAAAAAAACTGGAGGGTAGTGGCGGAATTCTGGCTTCAGACTCGAATTCAGCGCGTCGATATACATAGAGAAACGTGTGTCAAGTCTTTGGGTCTGACAACTCTTTTTTTTGTGTGTGCCTGTGTTATTATTGATTCTTTTCGAAATCGATGTAACTTTCGCGTCCACTATGTACGTACATCATAAGGAGGAAGTATTGTAATTTCGGAGCGGAAAGGGATGATTTTTCGATGGAAAAACTTGCTTTGGGGGTCCCTGATATTGAAAATGTGAACCATGCTCCTCTATGTAGTAAATTACTTCTTCTAAGGCGTCAGACTCCTCGTTTTTAGATTCCCTCATCCCAAAATTTTGTTTACGGCAATAAATCTGTCTGTTCCTTTATTTGCTTGTGGTCAAAACTAGCGTCTAAACCGTTCAGATGAATTTCTTCAAAACTGAGAATTCCAGATCGCTGTGACCGAACTTGAGTCCGTGCGGATTTGAAACGGATGTTTTGATTTCGGAAGTTACTTTACATGATGCCTCAACACTTTTAAAAAATCTCAAAAATTGCTCCAAGCTTTTTGGTGAAATTTCCCCGGATAGATGCTTAATTAATGCTAAAAAATTAATCACGTCTCATTTTCGTTAAAATATGAAATTTAGAAATGTGCAAAAGTTTAATTTTGTCGACATCTTCCTACAACTACAACATCGAAGATAGTGATTTTTCTTAATGACAGTTGTTCCTGAAAACCGAATCTTTCAAAATTGTCACTGAAAATCTCGTAAATTTTGAATATTGCACTTGTAAAAGTTTTTAACTTTGTTTTCAAAGCTGTTTCTTAATAGATCCTCTGCCTAGAAATGGCCAATTTTGACGCGCTGAACTTTTCATTAAGTCATATCCATACCCATATTTTGATCCAGCAGTAGTTTCATGAACATTGCAACATTTTTAATCATATATTGGGATCAGTAGTGGTCGAAATTTTCCCCCTGAAGGACTTTGACACACTTGATTCTAAAATATTACTAATTCAATAAATATTGCAATGCCACAATTGTTTTCAACTTAATTTTGTAAATATAAGAGAATGTAAGGGAAATGTATTCCTTGTATTCCTCTCCACTAGAAGGCATAAGCTCAATGTTTTGCAAGCTTGAAGAAAGTGGAAGCCTCCAAGTCTTAATTTTCAAATGTTGTGCTTGCAGTGGCCATGTAGAAATTAGTGACCAGTTGATATTAAGAGACATTTTATGAAAACAAAATTAATATTCCAAAGTACATCTGTGATTGAGCACAAATCAAGTTAAAACGTAGTTACATTAAAGTATAAATAGTTGGTTTGAAATACGTCTTCACAATTGCAAGTTACAAAAAACAATAAAATGAAGAAATTACTACAATTGAAATATTCACGGTTGAAGCAGTGGTCGCTACTGATACCCTAAACACTGCTTTTTGGGGTCATTACTATTTAATAGACTATTACTAAAAAATAATGACATCAAGGATATTTGCATAGGTTCTTAGAAGCGTTGTTAGGCTAGCGCTCGGCGAGTGAGTGCGTTGTGCCTTGCGGAGGTGCGGCCGTGGGGGCTCCGCGGCCACCTCCCCTGTTTGGCCGCTCGCGCACATCCATCAATCAGTGGGCGGGCGCTGCGAGTGGTTACCCACTAACTCTCCTATTTTATAATTGTTTGTTATTTAATATTTGTTGTGGGCCAATAAATTTGTCATGGCGCGTTGTAAAGTTGATGTGCCAATAAATAATTAAAATGGAAACGAGGTGGGCGTGCACGCGCGCCGATGGCGGAGGGGGGGGGGGCTTGACGGAGCAGGGTGGGAGGGGCGGGACGAGGGGGGCAGGACGAGGGGGCGGCCGCGAGAGCGGGATGGCAGGAGGGTGGCGGGTGCTCCGGAATCCGTGCTCACGGATGCTCTAGTGTTTAGTCGGTTCTGTTCACACATCTTACAATCGTTTGTTTGTTTTGTTGTATTTTGCTTGTTCGGGTTTCAAATATAAGTAAACCGGTAAAATTTAGCACTTTATAAATCGTTGGTTGAAAGGTGAAAATTCGTTCACAATGTATTCACTGTGGAACCCAACCTCGAACTTTTTTACTACCTGTTAGGTACGCTAGAATCTCCCTCATACGCAGCACGAGATGTTGGTTGAGGCCTAGTCGCAGATATTGACAAATGTATATTGCGTTGCCCTGTTCATTCACTCTATTCCTAGCAACTTTTATGCTGTTAATATACGTAATTAGTCATTCAGGTAAAGCTATTTTATAACCCCCGTCAATATTGTACAGACTGACTCAGCAAACGTTATTCTTTTTCTCTCTGACATACACAATTTATTGTATTGTTAAAATAGAATACAAAGGGAAATATGTTATTTAGCGTACTATTGTAACAAACAAGCTTGAATGTTTCATTTTCAATCTCGGAAAGCAAATAAAGAACTAAACTATGCAGGCCTTTATCATGTTTTAATTTTAATAAAAGAACAGGAGAACATATTTCAGTTGTTGAAATGTTGTATGCTTACTTTTAATATCGGTCAAAACAAACCAGCAGTTCCGATTATATAATAATTTAATTATATAACTTTATTTTTCACGGTAATCATGTCTACCAGCTCTGGTAGGTGTGAGCATTCGAGTTACGTAGACTGAAAGTGCGGAAGATTGAAAGACCACATGTTCGATACCGGCTGTCGGCAATTTGCGTGATCGAGTTGTAGGTCTCAATTTCAAATTTCAGAAATTTTCCTGTTCACTTCCTGACAACGTCGGAGCAGCCAACTTACCGCGCGCAATCCTTCCCGTCCCCACTCCTACTGTAAGGAGGAAGCAATGGACTGATCTCTTATCTCCAATTGGTCAATCACTCGTTGATTATAGTATATGACTTAGTGTAGGGATCACAGAATTTTGAAAATGTGCACACAATTCACTTTTCCCCATAGCACGTCATACGCAGTTTTCAACTGTTTTTTAACGTAAAATAAATAAATAAATAGATTATGGAAGATCTCGCACACACTGCGAATCTAGTGTGAGAAGCTGCGTAAGCCCCCACGACACTACAAGATATTCAAGTGAGGTTCTGGAAAAGGGGGAGAGTGAGAATGGGTCATAGAGGGGAGAAAGAAAAAAAATAACTATTCAGTAAAAATATAATTTACTACGTCTATAATTGTCACCTTGCCCGTCACCTTGTTGGATGCACTTACGCTCGGAGAATATGTTCCGCAGACGTACAGCTATCCAAATTGTGACCATGTTACTGAGTAACAATGTTTTTTAATAATTAAATTAGTTCAAAGAATCGTCGGGGTGACCAATTCTTTGAACTAATTTAATTATTTACTACGTCTGTTTCTTTTTATCGAAACTCCAATACGAATGCCTCATAAAGCCTTAATTTTGTTACAAGACACTCTACCGCTGCTTCCTCGATGCCAGTCTGACATGGAGGATTTTCGCCTGCCAGCCTGTCAGCAGACGGCGCGAGATATCTCCTTCTCGTTCTCTTCCCTCCCCACCCCACCCACCTCATCCGCAAAGGGACGAGAGGCTTCTCTACGGACGGGCGTCATCGCCCCGGTACATGGGCTTCAGAGTTCATCGCCTCTTTATAGCTTGTTGAGCACCGAAACAGGTAAAGCCACGATCCTCAAAGCAACTGCGTTATTCTGGGAGTGCTGAGCTAAGCTCAAACTAAGTGGGCGTATATATGGAAGACAATATCCCGACTATCACAGTTATTTATCGTATGGATTGAGTTGTAGTGTAAGGCCGTCGGTAAATGTCGGCAACGCAGCCATCATCGGCTCTAATTGTACCACTCACATATTGGGATATGATGATATAATTTATGGTATGGTGAATATAATTAGCATGAATTAATAATAAAATTAGACGCAGTGAAAATGATATGTGCTATTGCATGGTGAATAATTAGCATTAATTAATAATGGATTGTGGGGCACTGAAAACGGGAGGACCCCGAGAGTACTTGCGCAAACGTGCTTCGTCCACCATAAATTCACATAGAGTGGCCGAGATTTTAACCGGAATACCTAGAGAGAAAGCTAATACATTATGGTTCGTGGCGTTACTTTTGCCGTAAATGCATTTTTGTAATAAGAAGGTATTACATCATTCTGTATAATGTTATTAATGTCTAAGAAAGCCATGCTAGACATACTGTAGTCATTAAGTTTTTTGTTGTTGTAAGCTGAACTCGTGGCTCATTGGAAAGTCGCTAGCCTTTCACCACTGAGATCCGGGTTCGATTCCCGTCGAATCTCATGTGGAATTTGTTCCACCAAAACGAGTTTGGCTGCTTCACAAGGGCTAGTCCAACACCTGTGAAGTGTCCTAAACCCTACCCCTATTCTTATTCCTTCCTAATTCTGGGCGCTGGGTAGTGACGCAGGAGCGCGCGGTGGGAGGCGCGTACGCGGAGATGCTACCTGGCAGTCCTCTTGACAACCGACTGCGACGAGACGCGACAGACATAATATTAACAGAGGATTACTAAAAAAAGCGCTGTTAGTAATGGAGGATTACTCCGAGAAGCTCAGCGCACCCCCCCAAGGGGCTTGGACGAATTAAAAAAAATTGTTGAGGCATGCGAATGGGAGTGAGGCATGAGTGATGGGAGAGCTTTTGAAGAAATTGGACCGAAGAAACTTCTATTCGTCCTTCTGAGCCTTTGACATTGGGGAAGATGCTGAAAATGACAAGCATTAAGACTAAGCACACCTGGGCGTTAGGATCATTAAATATTGAAGAAAATATCAGTGTTACCAGTGTCTGAGTAAAACGACTTTTTCCCATTCTGATTCTATTCGTTAATCGTGAATATACATAGGCTCGCTGTTTTTTGTCGCGCTACAAAGCTCTGGTTCAATGAGAATGCAATACCAGTGAGCTTAAGTATCACTACCAACTTTGCCTAGTAATTAATCTTTAGTGCTATCTATAAGCGCACATTCCCAACTTTTTACACGAGCGAGGCGCTCGCCTGCAGATTTTCAAACAACGTGTCGTCGCGTCTTAATTGGAAAAGAGTTGCGTTCTCCAAAATTGTGACAATGGACAGCGTGATCTACGCTCGTTGGCGTCCGGCGCCAAACCTATGGCTCGCTCTCACGGCCATCTTTAAAGTAATTTCAAGGAGTTTTATACGAAAATCTAAGTTCTTTCTCTCTATAAAGCATTCGGCGGGCTTTGAAGAAAAAATAAGGCTATCTCGAGTGCGCCACGTTCCAAAGGCTGTATGATTGCGGCCTTATCAAATCGTATTGGTGATGTAGCTTTATAATTATCAATTGCTTGAATAATGGGTTATGGTAGTTGAAATTATTTATATATTAATAATTTGGGTGGATTAGATGATGAAATGAAGTATTTCAGTGTTTTGGTTATTTTGGCAGCTATGACTAAGAGAGCTCAAATTCCTTTTTCTTCTTCACTTCCTGCAGCTATAGCTGCACCGACTCCTGTATCTGCTTTGGTTAATTCATCAATTTTGGTAACAGCGGGTGTCTATTTATTAATTCGATTTGGAATAGCTATTGAAATGTATTCAATAAATGAATTTATATTGTTTATTGGTTGTTTAACTATATTTATATCTGGATTGGGTGCTAATTTTGAATTTGATTTAAGAAAGATTATTTCTTTATCTACATTAAGTCAATTAGTCTTATAATAAGAACTATTGGATTAGGTTATTATGATTAGCTTTTTTCATTTGTTAACACATGCATTATTTATATGTGCTGGTGTAATTATTCATGGTTAATGATCTTCAAGATCTATCTATCTATCTATCTATCTATCTATCTATCTATCTATCTATCTATCTATCTATCTATCTATCTATCTATCTATCTATCCATCAATAAATATGAGGGAAATTATAGTAACGTTTGATTGTATTTTTGAATGCACAAATAAAAATATTTTTAATTAGTCATTTTTGTTTATCTTTTATTTGAGTGTAGTTTATAATTAAATTAAATGAATAGTTTTCATATGAATATGAGATCTGTTAGAATAATAAAAAAATTTAAAATTTAAATACTCAATTGAATACATTGCTATAAATCTGTCAAATAATATATAAAATAATAATAGTGATAATAATATTTTTATTGAAATAATATTTTAATATATAATTTATAATAATAATAATAATAATAATAATATAATTATTATTATTATTATTATTATTATTATTATTATAATAAAATTATATCAGAATTATGCATCTTGCGTTGTCTTTAAAGGGACAATCACCGTTTTTACCACACGTTTTAATGATGTATGCAAAACAATTGCTAAATAAGAAGAAGTTTATACGACAATACAAACGGCAGACGTTACATTCACGTAACGTAAACCGAAATAAATAATTCTTTCTCTACTTTTCTTGAGTCCTTTTGTAGAGCTTTAGCTAGGGAGGTAGAAATGGCAACGTTGCACCGCTACCACGTTAGGTCGTTAAACGTGCTTTATTTTCCGCACCGCTCGGAAACGAAACCGGGTGTGAAAAAAAGGTACAATTTCTGTGCGCTTACATTTCCCCTTTTTTGCAATATCATTTGCTCCGTGTTCAAGAAAGTCGAAAACATCCAGTACCACTCCCAGCATATTCGAAACTAAAATAGCTTGTCATAAAACCCGTGTTGCATTTCTTTTTACGGCTTCCGTTCCTGGGTATTGGAAAAGGGTGTCACTTTCTCTCTCCTCGACTGGTTTTACGCATCTCATTTCGAATTGAAATTTTTCATAGGTGCTTTCTGTCAAAGAGACAGTGTTCTTTCTTTCCCCTGGTTCACTTCCCGTGTTTTTTATAAACATACCGTAATGCTCCGTGAAGTGCTGTCAAAAGTTTGGAAATGAAACAATGTATACCGAGTAGACTCTACAGAAATTGTGGAAATTGAATAAAAAAATGTATGCAAGAAAGTTAATTCGACTGTTCTTAGAAAATGTTAATGTCGCCTCAAGACTACACGAAAACGGCCCAAACAAAGATTGTGCAACTTCCGGGTGGTCCAGCGGCGAGGAGAAAGCTTTTATCTTCACAAAGCGAACAACGTTGAGAAAATTACGCCTCAAATCTGATATTTCGGAACTGACGCTAGTTCTGCCCTTTTTATCACCAGATGACAAACCTGCTGGAGTCTGTCGCTATTTGGCTGTTACCCTGCGCCGAAACCAGAAACGTTGCGGGCCCGTCACGTGGTATGTCCTCCACCATGAATTCTCGACGATGCTCTCCTGTAGAGGCGATTTCACTCGAACGTAAGGCAGTTAACACAAAATCCGCTACCTGGCAGCTCAGTATGGCAGGGTTTTGCTCGTCTCGACAACCGAGCATTCGGGCGAGAAAACCGAGCGTCTGACACTCGGAACCATTCGATTCAGCCTCTTGAATCACAATTTCAAGGTGAATACGCAAAATTAAAGATGCTATGAAGATGAAATGTATAAACAAGGAGTACAATTTTGCGAAGAAGTAAAAATTAAAAGTGCAGTTTACTTAGGTTAGCAGATATAGTGTGAATACATTTTGTATTCCTCTTGCTACAGTGCATTCGATAACTCTTAATTTAGAAAAAAGGTCAATATTGATTCGAAAAGAATTAAGAACACACTTATAATCCGTATTTTTGATAAGAAAAGTGTATAACATTCATTAAATTGCTTAATTGTATTTCCATACACATAAATTTAAATAATGTTATTTAATTGCTTACGTAGGTATGCAACGGTATCGCACATGATGTGCTAAATACTGGACATTTGCTGTTCCATTCGCATGCTTCCTAGGAATCCCTGCCTCCAGTCAGCGAAGCACTCCCGCCACAATGAAAATCCGTTTTTTCATGCTCGGAAGCGCCACATTGATATAGGCTTCGGTGCGGTGCAAATGACTATGCTTCTTTCGGTGGCTCACGCACGCGAGCGTGGCGACGCTGGCACTCAACCCCTAGCTCCACCCCCACCGCCACCCCCCGCCTGTCCCATGCTCTCTCATTTTTGTGAGCACGCGACTTTGCCTGCCCCACACATTACTTTACCTTCCCCTACCCCTCCTGCGTTCTCACCCGCTCAGCCACTTGCGGAGAAGGGGCCAGTGACTTGTTCCTGGCAGAGTCCTCGCCGTCATTCTTGCACTCGCTCTACCTCGTCTTCGCTCTAGCTCTCATTCTTGCTTTAACTCTGACCCCCACTCATCCTCGCTCTTGCCATCACTATGGCCTAAATTGGGGTACTGCTCTTCTACTCTTGTCCCCCTCCCATACGTCTGGCCCTCGCCTTTCGAGATGATTTCTCGCGGCCGGCTACGCTGATCGATAGTTTTCCGTGGTTTCTACAGTACTCTAATAAACGGACCACTGACAGCGCGATCTTTCCTCCCTCTACTTTGCCGATTCCTCACCCCTTACGTACACATACACACGTACATTTACGTGCACTATACTACCACACGGGAGACCAGTCAGGAGCACCAGTCAGAGTTTGTTCCGGCTGGGGCAATGCCCTGCGTGGAAGATATCTGGTTCGGGAAGATTCCCGCAAGCGAACGGGTAGGTCGGTGCGGGATCTGACCATCCCCACAATCTCCTGCAATAACGCATACACTACACTTACGGTACGAATGAGCTTAGCATTCGAGGCGTCCGGAATCAGTAATGACCTCGGCTTCACTTGGCCTTGGCCTCGGCCTCACTTGCCCTCGGCTTCACTTGGGCTCTCTCCCTCGTCCTCCAACTCGCGCGCATCCTCGCCCACCCTCTTTCTGCCGCACTCGCGTGGTATCCTCGCACGCGCGTATTCCCTGGGCCCGGCGCGGCGCGGCGCACGAGCCGCCCCAGACGGGCGCGGGACGTGAGGCGCACGCGGGGGCGCCCCCAAGTTTCCTTTAATTCCCGGCCCCGCAGGCTCGCCGCCCGAAGGGGAGAATGACGGCGCCCCTCGGGCCGCCGCGCCCCGCGCGGCCCGCCCCCGCCCACCGCTTCGGGGGCTTAGCGCGCGCCCCGGCGAATTTTATAGTGCGGCCGAGCAGATTATTCTCGCAATTAGCCTGCGCTGTAGTTTTCTGCGCCGGTTCCTCCGCGCGACGCAAGTGCGAGAGCGAGCGCGGGTGCGAGTGCGCCGAAATGGACTGGCGGCTTCCGGCGGCGGCGGAGGATCGGGGCAAGTTGGGCGATCGTTGTCGCGCTCGTTTGGATGAGGTCTTTTTGTAGAGACAATGTGGCAGTGGTCATGTGACAATTGAGACAAATTTCAGTTCTAGTTATTACGAACCTAACAATTTAGCCTTCAGTAGGAACTTCAGTTGTCTTTGAGCAAAGTCTGTCTTGAAATGCCCTCCGTCTCAAAATGCAATTTTGAATGAATGCTTGTTTCGATTTGTAGACAAATTGTTATTGTTAACACTTGTAGACCAGGGTGTTACCTTGTTTTCTTGTTTTCTATTTTCAGTAGGTAAAAATATTCGCTAAATATACAATTATAAAATGAACGTTTATGAAAAGGGGGTTTCACAGCTTTTCTTCTTTCTGCTTTTTGTAACATAAACCATTTTAGCTTCAAGCCACCCATTTTAATTAGATGAGCAATATTGTCCTCTGCTTACAATTTTACGATAGATGAGTCAATCCAATGTAAAACCCCCTTCAGTTACTATAAAAAAATAAATAGTTCAAAAATAAACAAATTCTATATGTTGTTTAGTGTAAGGAGTACTATTAATTAAATATGATCACACTGAAGCTGCACATCTTTCACAGAGTAACAAGGGTATGGCTGCAGTGATAAAATGGCAACGCCACTCACTGTGTGTCCCAAAGACGGGGGCGTAGTGTCATTCGTTTTCCGAACGAAATCGCTCAGAATTCAACGACAAATGAAAGAGACATCGCAACCAGGTATCGAGTCCCAGAAGAGGTGCATCACGCGATTTTCAAGTTGCCGCGTCCAAGAGCCAATTTGTCTCGAAGTATAATGTTTACTAAACAAGTGATATATTAGCATTCCACACACGAGAGAGTGTGTAGAAAACTAATGTCCCTTATCTGTTTTTTATTTGGTGTATTGTATGATGAAAATGTACAATTTCCTTCATTGTACTTACTGCAAGAAATAATGTTTATTATTACTTTGGTGTTGACGGCCCAAAAAACAACGTATTCCTGAAGTTGATTTAACATATTACTTTCACGTATTATATAAAAACGAATGCAATAGCCACCGTAGATATGTCAAGTACAAAGGAAACGCAAATACATTTTTTAATGTTTAGATTTTATCAGCATAGCTCGCAATTGACAAATTTGCATTTTGTAAAGATGGCAACCTTGTGTGTTTTATGTTTATTGTTATTCACAGGAAATTCAGTGTACTGCGGATGTGCAACGGTTGATCAGAACCAAGTTCACACAAGAATTATCCAACTTGAAAACCTGGCATGACTGATTTGTTAATTATCATTTCCTGCACCCTAGAAAAAAAGTCATTCTACAGACTCAAGTAGAAGAGACCAATGTTCAGAATACGGTGAAGAGAACCATATAATAGTTGTTTGCGTGTATGTAATGTATGCCTTATATATTGAGGAACCCGAAGAAAACAGTTCCTAGATCATCATGCAAACTGTAAATTCCACGCACCACACTTTAGAGAGCAGTATCCAAAAATCTAGAAGTTCTGAAGCTTGAATCGAGAAGTTGCCATGATTCGAGAAGTTACAAAATGGTTGGTATAAGCTGAAAAGCGAAGAATTAGATTACCATGCAAACACCTGCCAAATTTCTCATGGATCCCATATCAAATGTTAATGAGTATTTCTTTCATGAAACATGCATATGATGGCTACATCATTTATAGCATTTATGATTTGATTTGATTTGGTTTTTTCGTGTTTTCAGACGCGTCAACTGCTTTGGTCATTAGTCCCGTTAGTAAAGTGCATGTTTTTTTCTCGGGATATTCGCGGTGGTCTTTCCCCGCTGGATGGCGAGATCCGGCGCCGACATACCGTCGGCTAGTGGGGTTTCCCCCTAACCAGGACTCTCCCACCAGCGGGGCACCGCCCCAGTCGGGACAAGCTCTAAGCTCCCGACCGGCCTCCCGAATATGTGGTAGTGTAGTGCATGTTAGTGTAAGTGTGGGCGTGTAAGGGGAGAGGATAGGACAAAGAAGAGGAAGGACAGATCGCGCGCGGTTCGTGGCCCGTTTGGTAGTGTACTGCTCGGGCATTCGCCTGGTGTTGTTCGGAGAAACCACGGAAAACTACCAATCAGAGCAGCCGACCGCTGGAATTCTCCAGACAGCGACTGAATTCGACCTAGCTGAAACGCTAGTGTCGAAAATCCTGCCGCCGTGGGGAGTGGGAACCTAGGACCTCCCGGTCAGAGGCGCTGCAGTGACATCGGTTGATGCACTGAGCTACCGCTCCCGGTATATAGCCTTTATGCAATAAATTAAGGAAACTATTGCAGTGCTTTAAAGACTGTTTAAATCAGACCTGAGACTCGGGCTATTTGTATGGCGGAGGGATTTATGCGATAGCGAGCCGATTGGGCGCTTGTATCCGAAGTTGGAACCCCGTCAGCGGCGCGGGTGTGTGTCTCCGTCCCCCGCTCCCGAGGATCGCGTGAAGGCGCTGTGTGGGGAGGAAGGCTGTGCAGCGTGGCTTATCGCGGACTCTGAGCCACCGGAAAGGGCTCGAGCGGACCGGAGCGGAACAGAGAAGTGCTCGTGGCAAAGGCCGCTCGGGAGTGGCCTCCTATCAGCGAAACAGGGCCAAAAGTACTCAACGATTGAAGCCATGAAATGGCATTGATTGATTGATTTTTTCGTTTTTCCGGGCGCGTCAACTGCTTTGGTCATTAGCCCCGTTAGTGTAGTGCATGTTTTTTTCTCGGGAGACGGCGGTGATTTTCCCCCGCTGGATGACGAGATCCGGCACCGACGTACCGTCGGCTAGTGGGGTTTCCCCCTAACCAGGACTCTCCCACCAGCGGGGCACCGTCCCAGCCGGGACAAGCTCTAAACTCCCGACCGGTATCCCGGAATATGTGTTAGTGTAGTGCATGCTAGTGTAAGTGTGTGTGTAAGGGGAGGGGATAGGACAAGGATTGGGAAGGACAGATCGCGCGCGGTCCGTGGCCCGTTTGATAAGGTAATTCTCCGGCATTCGCTTGGTGTTGATCGGAGAAACCACGGAAAACTAGCGATCAGAGCAGCCGGCCGCTAGAATTCTCCTCCAGACAGCGACTCAATTCGACCTAGCTGGAAAGCTAGTGTCGAAATTCCTGCCGCCATCAGGACGCGAACCTTGGAACTCCCGGTCAGAGACGCTGCAGTGGCATCAGTTGATGCACTGAGCTACCGCTCCCGGTATGAAATGGCATGATTTATTATCTGGAAATGATATGATATTAATGTATAAAAATGAGTGACTACATGCCAGATAATTATTTGAATTTACATGAAATAGTGTATAAAATATTGATTTAGTGATTTCTGGCGCGTCAACTGATAAGGTCATTAGCTCCGCAAGTGTAGTGCATGTTTTCGTCGCGGGAGGTGTCGATCTTTCCCCGCTGGATGGCGTGATCCGGCGCCGGTTTGCAGTGCGGCTTTTGGGTTTTCCCAAACAGGTATCTGCCGCTAGCGGGGCACTGCCCCAGCCGGGCAAGCTCTAGGGTTCCGACTAGTCCCGACCAATGTGGTAGTAAGTGTGTATAAGAAAGGGGCGAGGATATCACAAAGAAAAGAGGAAAGTTCGCGCACGGTCCGTGGCCCGTTTCTCAGGGTACTGCTCCGGCATTCGCCTGTTGTTTATCGGAACAACTACGGAAAACTCCCGATTAGAGCAACTGGTCGCTTTCGTGGAAAATACGCCACCGTCGGGACTTGAACCCTAGGACCTCCCGGTCAGAGGCACTTGCCTCAACTGATGCCTTGAGTTCGATTATGCCGGGTCTATTAATATGTTATAAAATACTTATGAAATAAACCGAAATGATTGTGAAGTCCCAAATTCCAAAATAATTTATGTCCAGTCTGCAAAGTTTTCAGAAAAAGCGAGTATTTTGTATAGTTTATAACGTGCTAGAGATATTACTGTCATTCTTTTCTGTGTACTGAGATACATATTTGAAAATGAAACTATCATGCTGTTCTTAATGTAATATTGAAGCTTGCCCATAACTGTTGCGTGAGTTTACCTGCTTCATGTAGCTTTTCTATAATCAAGTCGGAAATAAATATGTTTCATTGACAGTGGGTTTTCCCTGTCAGTGTGTCAAACCAGTGATGAGCGTCAAAAATGTCTCGCCGAACAACCGTCACAAATCACAGTAAACATTGCAGCGTTCCGTAGGGATGATTTCTTCATCTGAAATATATATTACTGTATAGTACCTACATGCTACGGTTTCCCATTCTAAAATATTAATCCAATTCCCGGGAACTATAATCTCAGTGAGGTTTTCTCTTCACCTTGTCGCCAAACTGGTAATGAACTCTTTCACACACACACACACACACACACACACACACAGTATCTCCGGACAAAAATAAAGACTCGTATTCAAAATTGTTGGCAGCGCAACCGGAGTGAAGCGCAGAACTTACGGCAGCGTTCTGCGCGCTCTTAATTAGCTGCGAGTGGCGCGCAGCCGTGGAGTCGCTGCGCGTGGCGCGCAAAGCGGCTCATCTCTGCGCGCGGCTGCACGTTATCTGCAGCCCATCAGCTTGCGCCTGGCCTTCGTATAATGTCATTTAGGAGGATCGTTGCATAATCCGGATAGCTTTTTTCTCTGTTGTGTTGTACATTCAGTAGTCGTTTCTATTCTGCGTGTTGTAATGAGTTGTTTATCTTTCATAATTGCTCGTTTTTACTCTAATTGCGCCCGTTTAAGTTGTTGAAACATGGAATATAACGCCGTATAGAAGTTACTAATTTGCGTTCAAAACCATCCCCCTCTGAAACATGTAGTGAGTCAAGTACTGACTGTGCTATTTATCACTTGCAATGCTCTCGGCCTTTATCCGGATTCTCGATTTTCTGGGTGGCCGGTAGGCCTGTTTGCCGGATGAATGATATTAGAGGTGTGGCGCGGCGGGGTCGCATAGGGGGCAGTAGTGAAGAGGGTGGGTTGCGTGGGAACGGGGTGGCAGGGGGGGAAGGAGGAAGGGCGGGGGGGGCGGTGGAGGGGTGTTGGGTGTTGCGGAGCATGAGAGTGGGAGCGGTGAGCGAGACGGGCTGAAGCGAAAGGAGGGGGAAAGGGGGGGGGAGCGAGCGAAGGGAAGGGCGGGGGGGGGTGGGGATGCGGGGGGGGGGGGAGGGATGGCCCGGAATGGGAGGGAGGCGAAGCGAGGCGAGCTGGGGTAAGGCGGGGCGGGAGCGGAGGCCGAGGTCGGGAGGTCGAGTGGTTTCCGCGATGCGGCCGCGCCCACATGCGCCACTTGTCTTGCGTGAGATCCCCCACTGGGGCCCCCCCTCGCCCCCGCCGCTCGGCGTCGCCGTGACGCTCCGGCCGGAGCTCGCTCCTTCTCTTGGGCCGAATCAGTCGTGCAGCTGACAAAACGAACTTGGCCGCGGCGCGCCTCGACGCCTCGGGAGCCAGTGTTACGCGCCACTTTCTTGATGTCTGGGCCGCAAACTGCCAGCGTCGCCGGCCAAATAGGGGTTATTTAAACTTTGGGAAGAAAGGTGGAAAGAGGGCAAGTGAAGAGGGCTGAAGTTTTACAAACGATCGTTTTGAGATTCTCTAATGTCGAGATTTTATTATAGCATAGTTATCTATGCTGCTCTTGTTATCTATGAAATATTAATAAATAACGAGTTTTTATTTGAATTATTTCTTTGATCCGATATCCCTCAATGCAGATGTTTTTCCTTGTTAAAACACGTTTAAAATTCTCTGTCATAAAAATTCTTTGCCAAGAGTTTTGTTACAAACGAATATAGTAAGTCCAGTTTCTATTCTGTATTAATATGAGTATTTATTATAAGGTAATGTTACTTGCCGTAACTGTAACAGTGACTCACCCAAGATGAAGGAGACCCATGAAGCTTCATTCCCCACAGAAGCTAACAATACATATTAAAAATAAAGCTTTTACTAATTTTCTACACGAACGATAGTAATTCAAGCATTAAGAATAATATAAGAAAGCAAGTCGGCTGGACTCTATACCTTCAACCTCCCCCCCCCCGAGAAAAATCGCGAGTGGGCCTCTGATCAGTAATAAGATTATTAGAAACTGACACCTTATAAAACAGGCCATACCTCATGCACCAAGAAAAGGCAGATACTAACCACATATTGTAATAACGAATAATTACTACTCTTCTTGTTTATGATTCAAGTCGCAGATGCGTGTGCCTTCTGAGATGGAAGATGGCACCTGTATTACGCTATTTATGCATTGACACGTAAGCATCAAAAAGTTACTTACGCGTTATTATTTTTTAATCCAATTGTGCCTTAGTGAAAGCCATGAAAGAATTCAACATTTTAAAAAAAATAAGCAATTAATATTGTATATTTATAGTCTTATTGCTTTTCTTTATCTTGTTATATAAGTATGATCTTAGAAGCTATAATTGTTCTGCTATTAGGGCATGACATCTGTATATTATGTTACAATGTCAGGAATAATTAACAATTCTGAAAACTGTTAGCGGTCTATTATTATTTCCTACTTATTGATTACGCAGGTCTTGGTCTATTCTTCTTTGTCACGGTTACTCTTTCTAACTTCTTGAAATAAAATACCGTAATCAAATTTATTTAGGGATCCCAAACAACTGAAAGGATATCATGCACTTTCAAAAAGTACATATGTGATAATGACATTTTCATAAAAGAAATCCCGTAAATCACTTCATTCATTTAAATTTATCAATAAATAGCAAGTAGGAAGTTTAGTGCTTAACATATTAAAAAATCGCGGTCTTCAATTTTTTCCCAAACTAAATGATGAAAAAAGTTTAGTGTTCCACGCCATTTCCTTTCATTTACGCCATACATTTGACTGGCGCAGCGCTCTCCTTTCTCGCGAGTGAACATTCCAGCGTAATGGCTGCACCTCAGTGCGTGGTCCGTGTGAATGCGTGCGGTGACGATGCACCCCTCCCCCCCTGAGGTGAGACGGCGCAGTTGTGACGAGGACAGTTCAGAGGCACGCCGTGCACCGTGCTCCATTATCCACGGGGGTTAGTAGGGCAGCCCCTTTGCCTTGCGCCTCCGCCTCAACCGCTCCCCGCCCGCCGCCCGCCTTCCGCACACCCGCCACCCGCCAGCCCGCCCGCCCACCCCGCCCACCCGACCGCCCACTCCGCCAGCCCACCCCGCCAGCCGCCACCCGCCACCCCGCCCACACGCCCACCCGCCCCGCCCACCGCCCCGCCCACCCGCCCACGCCCACGCCCACCCCGCCCACCCGCCCACGCCCACCCGCCCCCCCCCACCGCCCACCCCACCCGCCCACCTCGCCCACCCGCCCACCCGCCCACCCGCCCCCCCGCCCACCCGCCCACCCGCCCCCCCGCCCACCCGCCCACCCGCCCACTCGCCCACCCGCCCACTCGCCCACCCCGCCCACGCCGCCCACCCCGCCCACCCCGCCCACCCGCCCACCCGCCCACCCCGCCCACACCACCCACCGCCCACCCCGCCCACCCGCCCACCCCCCACCACCCACACCGCCCACCCGCCCACCCCGCCCACACGCCCACACCGCCCACACCGCCCACCCGCCCACCCGCCCACCCCGCCCACCCCGCCCACACCGCCCACACCGCCCACACCGCCCACCCCCACCCGCCCACCCCGCCCACCCCGCCCACCCGCCCACCCCGCCCACACCACCCACACCGCCCACCCCGCCCACCCCGCCCACCGCGCCCACCGCGCCCACCGCGCCCACCGCGCCCACCGCGCCCACCCCGCCCACCCCGCCCACCCCGCCCGCCATGCCGGTCGCAAGCGCGCTCTTCATTCAGGGAGAGAAGCCGGTGAGCCGGAGGTGGTCCCGAGTGCTCAACACTCATCAAGGTAAGCTCGTGTGTGCGCGTGTGGCCGCGAGCGGGCACGCAGCGGAGCGGGGCGGGAAGGGCGAGGTGGGAGGGAGGGAGGGAGGAACGGGGGCGGGGAGCCAGGCAGCGGTCCCTGGAGTGGCGACGATGGCTTTTCCCCGTCAGTGACGTGTTAATCGCGGCGAGATAGAAGCAACAGTGGAGAAAGCCGCGTGGGGGAAAACTACGCGGTTGAGAGAATTCGGAATGGCGCTGTGGTTTGCTGAGCTTGTGCACGGGTTTCGCCGTTTCGGAAAAAAAATATTAATGTGAATTAGACGATATGAAATAAAAATAATGCAAGAATCGTGTGTGTTATCGTTCCATCTCTGTCCACTCTCTGGTGGCTCTGTCTCGTGGGCTGTACGTCAGCGAAGAGGTTCCAGAGGGAGTGTGATGGGCGCGGCGTGTACAAGTTTATCGCACGGACGTAATGTATGAGAAAGGTAACTACCGGGCATATCATTAATGTTTGCGACTTAATTCATTACGCATTCGAAGGGCGTGTAGTCAATCAATTTTTATTGAAAGAGATTCTTATCGTATTGGAAATGACTGGGATTGAAGAACGAAACTTACTCATCCAACCCATTTATAAAAAGTTTTGTATCAATTCAAAATACTACAACATATTAAGGCTTACAGAGGAACAAAACATGTTGATCTTCCATTATTACTAATAAAACTGTAATAAGCTAATTGATTTGCCTTTGCCTTGGCACTTGTCCCTCAGCTGCCAGAAATCCTATAGTTAAAAAATGCTACTTCTAAAATGTTGCATCCTACTATGTAGTGTTTACTATAAAGATTATTAAACAAAATCAACTTCTCCTGTCACAAGAAAACAAAACTACATTTGTTAAACTCAATAGATATGCTTCTGGCCCAAAACTATGTATCCAGAGCATGTACACATTTCAGGAATATTAATTTGCAAACAAGTACAAAAATATAATTATTTTTTATTATTCTTGAAAAGTTGAAGGACATATTACCAAACTGAAGATTAATAATTTAAAATTGTATTAATAAAACTCTATATTAATGCAAAAGTTTGCACATTAATGCTACAGTTTACCTCAATTTTTCTATGAAATATTTTTTGTTATGTTAATGAAAATAAACCACAAATTTATAGTCAATAAATTTCTACATATTCCCATGAAGTGCTAGACACCATACTTCTGAAGTTTTCCAACAATGTAAAATTAATATTTCAGTTTTCTTTAAAAAATATCTTCGAAGCGGATGTGTACTTTGAAGATCCGTTTTCGGTAGTCGTGAAGTTCGTGAGATTGCCTTGTAATTATTCTTATTATTCAGACTTTATATTTATTTAGTATAATTATATGTTCATGAAAGCATTGCACAAAAATGACACAATTTGCACGTTGGCTACCACGGGGCTCACCGGTGATTGACGAATTAATATCGAATTTGCACTGTAGCGGGGCAGTCGGTTTGCACGTGAGATACAAGTAAGCATGTGATTCGAAAATCAATTAAAGAACATTCGTGCTGTTCTTTTCCTTGGCGTTTTTCTTTTTCGTGCACATCCACTTTTTTGCAGGATTAAAATAATTCAAATTTTTTCACAAACACAGCTTCGACAGCGTAGCTACAGGTAAAGGAGAGCGTACTAATACGTTTCACGTCACTAGCTAGTGCTGATAATCTCGAGGCAAGGCGCGAGCCGTGCTACTACCACCGGTTGGCCACCGTGACATGTGAGAAACGCCTGTACGTGCGGCGCTGCCGGGCGCTGCCGGGCGCACGGTCGCGCCAAAGGCCCGCCTCGCCGCGGGCTGCCACTCACCCACGCAGGGGTTGACCCAGAGCAGGCGCTGCCAGCCCAGGCAGTCGTAGAGCTGGGTGAAGTCGGTGCCCTTGCACGCGCAGTTGGCGCGCAGCTCCGTGCCCAGGATGCCCAGCATGGCCTTGCGGCACTCGGCCGGCGGGCCCGCGCACTTCTTCGTCACGCTGTCCACGGCGCACGACTGCTCGTAGTACTCCAGGCGGTTCCTGCAGCGACAGAGAGCGCGGTTTCGTACATACATAGATGGAGATAAAGAAGTAGATATCGATAAATAGATACGTAGGGAGATAAAAGTATAGATAGATGGTATAGATATAAATGGATAGAGATAGATAGATAGATATAAATGGATAGAGATAGATAGATAGAGAGAGAGAGAGGGAGAGATAGATAGATAGATAGATAGATAGATAGAGAGAGAGAGGGAGAGATAGATAGATAGATAGATAGAGAGATAGAGAGATAGATAGATAGATAGATAGATAGATAGATAGATAGATAGATAGATAGCACAACAATGCAAGGCACGCTGCATGAATACAGCAACTAGAGCTCTATTTTAATATTGTAGTTGAAAACACATGTACAACATATCATTGACTGACATCCCTATTACCCGACATTGACAGACTACATCATTTTAATGACACCACTCTTAGCTCTACATTTATGAAGGAACTCTACCCCTCCACACTCCGATACACGCACTAACGCTCACATACACATACATTTTGTCGATGCTTTATGTATACCATCATATCATAACAAGTCGCGTTATTCTTCCTTATCGCACATGTGAATAGCAAATGGCGGACAACCTCTTCCTTGAGCCCTTGCAGCCACAATTGTCAGCTGTGGCATAAGGAGTAACGTACTGAGTACGAGAAGGCAGTCGGAACGCGCTGAATGAGAGTAGGCGAAATAATAGAATGGAATATTTTCATTTTTCGGACAAAATAACATTCATATTTCATTATTTTTGGACTTTTTTCGAGTTCCTGGATATTTAACAAAACAATATGTATTTATTTATTTAGTCAAAAACAGTCAGAAACTGTTTGTGACGTATGGGGGAGAAAATCATTTGCGCACGCTTTCTTAAGTTTCAGAATCCCTTCCCAACAATTTAACTATTAATATTTGAAAGATAAAAAATATAATAATAATAATAATAATAATAATAATAATAATAATAATAATAATAATAATAATAATAAATTAAAAAAGCGAGATATTAACATTTCAAAAACTAGATATTTTCGTTGCCGAATTATAGAAAACTTATTTGTAACGGTAAACGAACGAACAGAATTGATTTTCCTGTATTGCTAACAAAATAAAAACTCACCCTAAGCTCTTCTACCACTACAAGCAAAAGGAAAGCTCAACAAAATGTGCGCATAGTGAAGCTACATTTACGTCCAGAAGCAAATCAAGGGGCCATCTCAGCATTTGCTCAATGGATCAGGGAAACTGTACGTATGTACCTGTATTTAGAACATCAAGTCTCAATGTATTACATGTATGTGTATGAATTTAAATACGTATTTATAAAGTATTTTGGCGAAGTATTTAAATACTTAATTTAAAGTATTTTGCCAAACCCTGCTATGGAGGTAACATACAAGGCCATTAGATGTTGGGAATTTTTGAAGGGGAGTATAACTCTATCAGCTACTACGATGCATTGGTAAGCCCAATGCCAGATACTATAAGAACATACTTGAATAAAGCTACTCATGAAATAAATGAAGCATGAAAGACATTTTCAACACTTAAAAATATTTTTGAAACAGTTTACAGCGTCGGCGACGTCACATTCAACCAGTTACTATTATCACCACTACTGCAACCTCAATGAACGTATATCGCTCATGTGCGGGCGGACATCTCTTCATAGCGGCCAATTTTCTACATCCGGGGAGAGTACTTCAATTTTGTCAGAACCTCCCTCCAGGGACACCCCTATTGAACGAGCGTTTTTCTATTTGTTCATATGGTTTTAATACTTATACGGTTTTAATACTATTTTTTAGTACAAATCAATCTTATTAGAAATAGTATCCGGACTGTGTTTCTGAATAACGTGAAGTATGTTTTTTCCGTGTGTATATTTGAGTTCCCGCAGTATTGTTTTTTGACTCTTCCGTCTGGCTCGTAGTGTCTTTCTGCAACAGTTGGATGGAAACTTCAAGTTCTCTTACGTAGCTGCTGGTGTAGGGGGAGGGGGAAAGTGGTTGCTAGAGTGTCTGAAAACTGAATTTTGAACTTAAATGGAAGCAAAGTTGTTGAGCTAATTAACCGTCCATATCACATTAATAAGAAATGTCAGTTTCCATAAATGCCCCATTTCCCAGAAAGTAAGTTGAGCGCTAGAAGTTGAAGATACAGCTGCAGCAAGTGGTGTTACGAACAGCAGGAAGGAGAAAATTCACAAGACGGGGAATTTTGCGTTGAAGTTGTAATGTTTATTTGAAGGTCCCCCAATCTTTCCCTCTTTCTTAATTGTATAGAAATGCGTTATTTTCAAGCAGTTCATTATTAATTAACATTCAGTGATCTGTGATATAGACGCATTTCTTAATTTTACAAATCAGCTTTTAAATTTATATATGAGACAAACAGCGCAAATGACACATTAGTGTATGAAAATACCGTAGTAAGTAGAGCATACGCAAATCCAGTACTGATCATTATACGTGAATACTAATTATTTTACGTGCTTTGAAGGGATCTTTATTTTTGGGAAATTCGGCATAAGTAAAATTAAGATATTATTTATTTTATTATATTTCTAAGATAGATATTTTAGGAGGAAATCATAGGAAATGTTGATGTTATTGGTAAGCTCGTATAGCGAATTGTAATGACTAACCTATCACAGACGTCAGTTAATGCCATTTCACGTTTTTGGAATTCACGATTATTTTGTCATTGCAGTTGCCCTCGCGGTCATCAGTGTGCAGTCGAAGTAAATTTGCGTAACTGCATTGTGAAAAGCACCTTACTGAATTAAGTCTCATGTTGGTGCATTTTCGGATGTCAATTTAACTCCACGTATTGTTACATTAATTATAAACAACAGATTCTCAAGAAAAATGTATTTTCTTTCTTGACTGTTTAAAGTTCAGTAAACTCAAATTGCAGTATTTCAAAAGGCAACTCGAAAAGTTGACAAAGACGTATAGATAACAAAAACAATTAATTCATCATTTTCAAAGCATGGAGCAATTTTTGTCAATTGTCGGTTAGAGAATTATAAAATTTTCAGTTGTGAAGTTCTAACTGATAAGGGCAGAGAAACTATGTCATAAAATAAATCTCTTTTTCGAAGTATACCGCATTCAAAGAGATCAATAGTTTTAAATGTACAAACTTAATTGATTCGATAATTTACTGTTCACAGGTTATCATTTATTTAATTTTTACCTCATTTTTTACTCCCTTTCTAAGCAATCTTCGCGACGTTGATTAGTGAGACTTAAACTACAAGGTTTTATAAGGTTTTCTGCGACCAATGTACCATGCTCTGCATTAATCTTAACTGCCCATATAAAAAATGTGTTCTAAAATACAAATAAATTTGCTCTTTGTGAAAAGGGCGCATTAATATTTTGCAAGGCGTAAAAAGTAGTGGGTGTGCCGCTCCTAAATGACTCGTTTTAGAAGGCTCGAGCCTCCGATAACGCGAAGAAAACTGGCTGCGCGAGGCGTGGCCCCACTTGTCCACGCCATTGGATAATAGCAGTCCCCGCCCCCGCTACCGGCCCCGGCGCCGCCACCCCCCGGCCTTTCCGCCCCCCCCTCCACGAGTGGCTCTGCCCCGCCCCTCCCCCTGCCCACCCCCGCCCCACCCTTCCGCGTCCCGCCTCGCGCACGGCCGCGGAGCCACCTCGCATTTCCATATCTGGGCCTCGCGGTGCGTGACGTCAGGTGGCAGCGGCGGGGCGGCCCCCGGGCCCGGGCTCACGTCACGCGATCTGCCCCTCCCCCCCCTCCCTTCCCTTCCCGCATCGCGGAGGCGGCGACAATCGCATCTACAGCACGTGCAGCCGCCGCCGCCGCCGCCGCCACTGCCCGTCCGCCCGCGCGCGCGACCGCCCGCGGCGCGGGCCCGTCGGAGGTGAGAGAGAAGGCGAGAAGATGGCTATGGGCAAGGAGACCAGAAACTGAAATTTTGATAGATAGAAAAAGGGAGAGGAAATAATGAAATAGATACGGATGAGTGAAAGTAAGACGAGTGGTTAAGGAGAAGGAGACCAGAGCGTGAAATTCTGAATGTCAGGAGAAGACGATAACAGGCGAGTGGGAAAAAATGAGATAGATACGAATGAGTAAAAGTAGATAAGGCGAATAGATAGGGGGAAAGAGACCAGTAACTGAGCATTTGAAAGATAGAAAAAAAAGGGGAAAAGATACGGAGAGTGAAGGGAAGGAGACCAGATAGGGGAGTAGATTAACGAGAGAGAGAAAAAAAAGGGTGCTGAGAATGTAGAGAGAGATTGATTTTTTTCTATGATGCAAAAGAATTTTATTATTCTTCCAGTGCAGCCTATTAAAACACTTTATTTTTCTCGTATTATTCTCGTTCCCGAACTAAAGTTGAATGAAGGGCACCTTCGTATGTCCTAATCTGTCATATCTGTACATCAATAATTATATCTATAAAATGCAAAGGATCATATGGATATTATAAATATTGAGTTCCCTAACATTACACTTCTTCAGGAATAATAACAACTCATCTTGTAGTCTGGTGACAAGCAAGTCCGAAAGCTGAATTTTCGTAGGCTTTAATTCCGCCAACAGCCGGTTACCCTTTACGTTCCGATTAGGCGCATATTCGATTATATTGCAGTTTTTACTGAGCTGCGTTTGATGTAAATTAGCTGTTACGGTGTCATCCAATCGGAAGGCTGAACGGAAGGTTGAAGGCGGAAAATCCATTTCGAGATTTCAACGGAAATATACGTTTTGGGGTCTCCTGATACCGAAAACGTTATTTTTTCGTCCGTCCATCTGTCTGTCCATCGTTTTGAACACCACTAGCACCTAAATCATACGTAGGATTTTTCTCATCGTACTTTTTATTTGAAATTCGGAAACTACATCCCTTTTACGGTTTGGAATAATTTGAAGCGTTTAACAAATTTTTTTGCAAGTATTCAGAATCATAAAGTTAACGACCAGAGAAGCTATGAGTTCCGGTGAGGTCATTTCTACGTATGTTATTGTTCCATACATTTTTTCCTGATTCTAGATTGATGGTTACCAAATATTTAGGGTCCTTTTTAAATGAAAAAACATCGAATGCGAAATTGTTTTATTCAAAAGTGAAAAATATATATTTAACCAATCACGTAGGAGTTAAAATTTTACGTTTTTTGGACAAAACCACTCCAAACCACGTCTTCAGGTGTGTACTGATAGGTGTGTACAGTAAAATAAACGCTTTATTTTAAATAACTCGAAAGTTTTAAAACGAAACATTGATAAGAATTATGAATTTTAAACATTAGTTTGAAACATTCACCGCAAGATGGCAGTGCAATTCATAAATTAATGTTGTTTGTCCTAATGTGTAGAATTGTATGTCTAAACCTTTACTTTCTTTTTTCTGAAAACTTACATATTGTGGCATAGCATGTTATTGTCCATAGGTCTTCATTTCATGGATCAATTGGATCTCCTTAAGTATAAACAAGTATCAATAGTAAAATAATTGAAGACCCTCAACCTGCGATTTAAATAAGGGACAATAACGTCTGGTTGAAAGTAGTGGTGTTACACCAGCCCATACACTCTCGAATTATTTCTAACTTTTGCAACTTTAGAATATTCTGAGTTGAACAGAAGTGAATTTTGCGCCATGTTTGTGTTTTATATGATTCATCGGAGGAAATCATTTAAAGAAAAAGTTTTGAGTCGTTTTTCGAAAAAAATATAAATTGCTCTTAAACCAAATATTACGCGAAAAGAATACTCATATTAAAATATGAGTATTCTTTATCTTAAACTTTGTACGTGACCTTATTTTGGCCTTTGAACAGATTTCATTAAGGAGAAAAAGTTCTGTCCTCAATATTGTTGAACGAAGAAGACAAAAATTGTTAAAATTCTACAATTTTGGAAAATTCACAGGTTTCAACGAAAATAATACCTGAACTTTTCTAAGGTATTTTTTGTTATCCGAAGAAAAAAGTAATCACAAATTTGGAGCCATTTTTGAGAATATTTAGAAAATGCTGAAATTTCGTGTAAAGTACCCCGAAAAATCAAAATGCCCGTTTCAAACTCTCAGGGCTGCGAATTCGTCTAGATGGATGTGTGATTGAATTTTTGAAGAAAATCTTCTGAAAGAATTATCTACTGTTGTCCACGTAAAGACAAACACTTTGCCATCAACCAATTTTTCGGTATCAAAGTCTAAAGATCGTGAAATCGGAGCACACAACGTATTAAAGAAAGTATTTTACTATATGCAGGAACAAGATTTATTCGTGTTTGTGGTACCGGGTCCCTGCAATATTACTTTTTTTGTGAAAAAGCACTTCCTTCAGCCATTGTTTTACAATACTTTCTATTTTCCACTTAATTATGTATTAAAGAGAGAAAGTAAACACGTATGAATACATTTTTTCATTCAGATCAAAAAATCCTCATATCAATGATGCCTGTTTTTAAAAATGTAAAATGAAAACTTTCTAAACCTCAGTTGGTAAATCACAACAATAATAAATCAAGAATATTTGGTCAGGAGATTAATGATAAGGTTTATGATATGCAAAATTACACATCAAGACGTTTGAACGTAATATGTTGCTTTTACATTCTCCACACACCTCCGCAACCATGTTGCTTGTTGGCCATGAAGACGAAATTAAAGAATATCATGAGATTTATTCTTGGGAAGAAGCTTCAAATGTTTCTTTGAGTGAATGTGAAAGACGTATTCCTTCGCAAGTATATACTTTCGTACTTTTGTTTTTTAAAACAATAATTATTAATGATTAAATTTAATGGCGAGTTTTTGTATTCCTCTACGAGTGCGATGTTGTGACGTCTTCCATGCAAAAAATTGTAAACTATACTAAGAAATCATAAAGTAAATTCTATTTTTATTGTTTGCAATCTTAAAACCGTGTGAGTTTGGGAAGGGCTCTATTGAAATTTGGTTTTTTAAATAAATGTTTATAATAGTAAGTTACCAGTTTTAAATGTTTGCAAATTATTGAACACATTGTTTTAATCTTTACAAATGTCGCGTGTTCTAGATTTTTTAAAATACTACCTAACGTTCTCTTCTTGGTGCTCTTAGAAATTGCTTGTTTGTTGTACCTCCAACAGACCCTCAATACCAATTGTACGCAAAGGAAGCCTTTTGGCTGCTTCAGGAAGTATATTTTCCAGAATCGATTTATTTCGATGCCTCCACTTCTTGGAAAGCACGGGCTGATTGCTTTGACAGCAACATTAAACGCGGGAATTTTTATCTCCGAATGGACGTTTTATTTATTTTTTATGGCCCTTCGAAGTATAGATGTTGCGGATGATTTTTCATTATCTTTCAAAGAAAAACTGTTTAAGGCTAGCATAAAGAATACTCCACGCATATGTACTATAATCCATTTCCGTAGCAACACATCACTCATTATTGTAGAGTGCATGTGAAAATTCTTTTAAACCAGGATGCAATAAATTGTGTGTCATGTTCACAAGCTAGTCAATGTAAATTTAATGATAAACTAATAGATATTTCAGAATACTTTACTATATTAGCATATATTATTCTTGCTGAAACAACCATGTATAACACGGCTCTCAAATTTTTAATTTTGTTTATTACTCTAAATGTTAAAAGGGGAATAAAAACATTCCACAACAAGTCACATCAACCAGACAATTTATTGGTACAAAAACCTACATAGCAAACTTAATTTTCAAATTCTTAAAATTATGTTTAAGAAGTCAAAAAAAGAAGTTCTTAATCGTTCATGTTGGTACTCTATGGGGGTCACATGCCAAAAGGAAATCAAACTTCTAAGGTAGTAATACTTTTAAAAATTATCCCGTGTCTTCTAGTTCTTTATCTTTAAGTGGCTTTTTTCGCGTACGAATTGACGTTTTTTTAGCGAGAGTAATGTGCAATGCGGTGTAGTATAACACTCCAGTTGCCTAAATTTGTTAGTTTGCTACGTTTCCAGTTTATTTCGTCTTGAGAACGTGCCACGTGTTTCGGACTTGTGTGCTCATCGGAATTCTGTGCGTCAGCTTCAGACAGCTGTTAGTTCACACATATTGAAAATTAAACATGATCTTTCCAAATGGGGTATTTCCACCCTACCTCGTCCCCCCCCCCCCTATTGGACACAAATACCTCTTGAAATAATTGTTATATCACCTGTGACTTTGCTGCGTACTAATTGAAGCGCAGTGTACTGACAATTCAATTTTCCTGGCCCGGACAGTTCGCGAGATCAAGAGAGAAGCGTTACGAAAGGAATCATATTTGCGTACTACGTTCTCGCTCAGCAGCGGTCACAAGCACACGTGCTCCGCAGCTTCCGTATCAATATCTGAACGTTCGCGCTTATCGCAAGTGCCGACTACCCTGGTCGCATAGTGGTGCCGGTTCGGGGTAAGAAAGATGAGCATTTACTTGTGAATAGTGGTAAACCAGGAACATTTTCAAGTCGTTATCGCGCAAATTTACTTGTGAAACACTAATGAGCGCATTTATTAATGAACAAAGGTGACTGCGTCGTTCTGGTAGTCGAGATCGCTAAGCCAGATTGGTCGTAGGGATCTCGAACCGAAGGGTCGCGGGTTCGAGTCCCGCCTCGGGCATGGTTGTATTTCTGCTCGTCCTTTCGCTCTGTATTATGATCATATTGTTTCATCTCTACAGTCACCATAACGTTACCAACAATAGTGGTCGCTAATGACCTAGATGTTGATGCGATCTTTAATAAAAAAAAGGTGACTGTATTCACTTGTGAATAGTAGTGTACCAAGAACTATTGTAAATTAATATCTCCAAAATATAGTGAAGTGAATAATGTTAACCGACCATGTCCCCTTCGCGGAACAAGTCACTAAATCAACAGAAATACTAAATAATTAAGAAAATAGTGAAGTGTGCTTTAACAACAGTACGGACGGATCGACTTTAGATGGAATGGAATGGATGGATGGATAATGAAATTATATACATTTTTTCTGCACCATTCCAAAGTTCGTTAAAAATGAAATGCACTTTTTGGCCAAACTGAATTATTGTTACTATGTGACTCTTTGAAATCTGTTCTGCCGAATGCTAACATTTAATGGTTGTCTTACGGACAGGAAGTATTAGAAAAAGACTTAAAATGTAGTGATATATACTCTTTTTATATAGATATGTGATGTTTATGAGCCAAATAATAAGCATTTAAATTGGTATCTTCTGCATATATTTTCCAAATATTTACAAAACTATAGCAATGAATTGAACACTTATAAGTTGAAGATTAACTACAGGACGTTGTTATACACGATATCTTGCCGAGCTCAGTTGCAGTATCGACCTTTGTGCATAGCACGGCAGAATAGTGGTCTCGTGACCTTGCTGCGGTCTCAGTCATAGGCAGAGAAAGAAGCTGGAGGTCGAGTGGAGAGTGGCTTTCGAGCGGCTGAGGCGTCGCGACGGAAGCACATGAATTTTCGATCAAGTTACCTCCAGCGCTGTCCTGATCGGCGTCACTGCCCCCACCCCAGTCCCCGACCCCCTTTTGGCCCGCCCCGTCTCCACCCCGTCGCCCACACCGCCGTAATCTGACTTTGGAACCCCTTCCCGAGAACTCGGTAATCAGTTTCCTCGTCAAATTCCAATTATCACGAACGAGAGTTAAAAGATGAGACCCAAGATTCGCGTTTCGGTGAAAGTACTGGAAATTTCCCTCCTTTTGTGGAAAGCGATGGCGCGGGTGAGAATACGTCCGATGAAAAGGGCGAGGTCGAGGACGATGGCCAGTGAGTGAGTCATTAGGCCAAACATTTGAAAAAAATATTCTAAAACGCCTATCACAATTCTTCTGAGCCACCAAAGCCATATCTCGCGAACCAAAAATATCTACTTAGTACCAACTATTAAGACTCACAGAACATATGTACTCTTCATTGCAGAAAAATCTTACGATAGCCATCTTTATCGACATAACACAAGCTTTCGACAGAACATGGGCTCACCCTCTAATATACGAAAAAAATGAACTCTTTACATAACTTCAACCATCCACAGTTTTCTATCCGCTTGTTCTTCCTCCCTACGGAGTAGAGACCAAGTTGTGTAAGTCTGCCCATTTGGGGCAGACTTTTGGGAAAAACGTTTATTGCAGGGCCCTTGTATCGAAAACGTTGATAAATCTAGTTTTTAAATTTAGAAAGAAAATCCTATCACATGGTGTAACCAGAATCCATGCTTTTTGGGTCCTTGATAATGAAAAATTGAATGACGACCAAACGTCTGTCTCTCTGTCCGTCCGTCCGTCCGTCCGTCCGTCCGTCCGTCCGTCCGTCCGTCCGTCCGTCCGTCCGTCCATCCATCCGTCCGTCCATATTTGCTAGTTGTGAAGAGCGCTAACCACTAAACTGTTCAGACCAATTTCCCCAAAACTGATATTCCCCTATCCCTCTGGCTGATGTCGCGACATCTTAAATTTGAAACCAATATTGCAGTTTAGAGAAAATACGTGATCACCATTATCCCCCGTACTCTTCAATAGCAATGTGGTAGACTTACTTACAATAAACTCAATAAGAATGGTCCAATATGACGATCGACTCGGAGCAATTTTCCTCAAGATCCGGTCTACTGAAAATACGAAATAAAATGCAACTATATCTTAGTCAAATAGACAGCTGGAACGCTAAACTAAAAATTCAACGTAACCCATCAAAAATAGCTGTCAAAATACTAATGATTCTCATACATTAAACTTCTCTCAACCTGGAACTTTAAATAAAAACCAATAACCTACCAGAAGAACAGCACAATTAAATATCTTGTATTCAACATAGACGCGAGTTAACTGGAAAAAATGTGTACAAACCAAAGTCAATTAGTCAAAAAAAATTTACTGCACCTAAAACATATCATCAAAAGAAATACCGCACTACCGTATAATACAGCAATAATAATTTAAAAAACACGTATGTCTCCTCCTTTTATACGCCTGTCCCCATCTGGATTAATGCAGCAAAAACTAACATTAAAAATACAAAATTACTAAACCCAGAACCTAAGGATAATCACCAACGCTCCAGCACCCAACGCCTCTGGGTTAATTACCAACGACCAACTTCACAAAGAACGATCCATTGAACCCATAGCTAACCATATCAATTAACTTTCCTCCAACTTCTGTTTATCTTTTCCTGAAATCTCCTCATTAAATGCATTCAACTTTGGCTTAAATTCTATAGACTCCAATTCAACTCCAATTCAAAACAAATTCCTCTTTTTGAAACTTTTTTGAAGAAAGTGGTGCCAAAATTGTAACATAATAGAGATGGTTATTTGGCTTTCTCGCCATTGTATTAGATTTAAGCATAGTATGTCCGGTAGTAGTAAGCAATCAAAAATATATTTGTATGTATAGAACAACTTTCATTGATCTATGTGTTAATCAACAAAAAATAAATAAATGTTAAAAACAATGAGTGAGGGAGGGACAGGCCTAGGCGGCGGCGTGCCAAAGTGTCACGTCACGTCACACGCCAAAAGATTCAGTGGAGGGCTGGTGGAAGGCGACATGGGATTTAGAAGAGGGGAGAAAGAAATAAAAACGAGTGTTTTGCCGTAACTTTGATCCCGGAACTTCCGCACAATTTATTGCTGCATCTTATTTTCCAAAAAACCGCAGACTTAACTGGCGCTGATTCACTAGAAGTAAAAATAGTTTAAAAAATATACCAATTACAAAATAATGATGTTGAGGATACGAGAGCCAGGAACCGGTCGCCGCGAAACGGGAGCCGTGAAACGGGAGCCGTGAAACGGGAGCCGTGAAGCGGGCCGTGAAAGCGGGAGCCGTGAAACGGGCCGTGAAGCAGGAGCCGTGAACGGAGCCGTGAAACGAGGCCGTGAACGAGGCCGTGAGACGAGGCCGTGAGCGAGAGCCATGAAGCAGGCCGTGAGACGAGAGCCGTGAAACGAGAGCCGTGAAACGAGAGCCGTGAAACGAGAGCCGTGAAACGAGAGCCGATAAAAACGGTAGCGAGAGCTGAGTAGCGACACACATGGAAGCAGCGGGGCTGAATGCAATTGTGCATTTTCACCGCGTTTCATTTATCTCCATTGTGTGATATTTTTAAGCCAGAGCGCAGCCTCCGTAGAGGCGGGAAAATATAGATATTCGCACTGTATTTCGCGGACAGATATGCTGTGCTGTTGTTTGTTTGTTTTCATAGCGACGGAATTAAATCAGTTCCACTCTAGCAGTTGACTAGAAAATCCCAATTTATACAAATCACACGAATAATTGTTTTCCAGGCACTTCTGAACGATTCCCTCAATAAATATTCAATGTATCTTGTGTATTTAATTTCAACTGAACTAACGACTATAATGATTAATGATACGAAGTATTTGAAAAAAAAAAGATGGATTTACAGGTAGTAGTATAAGTAAATATTTGAAAGGCTGCAAGACAGATTTGTCTTGCATGTATACTCGGAATATAAATGGACTGCAAATAACGGTGTATTTGTCTGTCTTCAGAACGAAAGGAATGGTAACTTTACTCTCATTCTTTTAAAATCCGGCTATGTCGCGTTTTTTAGCTATTGGTGCCAGTACGGAAGAAAATAGATGTAATATTCATTTAGATAGGTAATGCTTTAGTTACAGGCATTTAGTTTTTTGAACATGATCATTTACCCGTGGATTTTTATTTCACTTTTTGCCATTTATGTATTTTAACATAATGTTTTGTACAACGAATGGGACAGTCACAAATGTTTTTATGTTAATTTTTCAGGATTCATATTCAGAATGTTACGCCATTCCGTCGTTTGAAAATCATTTCAAGTAGAACTAAATTTGTTTTGATTTTTGTAAGAAAAGGAGCAAAAGGATAAACACTTAATTGTCTTTAGAAAATGGCCAGAGACAACATATTGACGCTCCTCATTCGCAGTAATCATGACAGATAGGCCGATATTTAACACAATCAAATTTCAAGCATTCACTCACAAAGAAAGAATAGAAATAAAGAAAAGAAGCAGGTCACCTTTTTGTTGAACTCCTCTGATTTTTGAAAAACCGCAGAAGTTAGAAATAATGGCATGGTGGAAAGAATTGTGAACCACTTGTTTATTAAGCGTGTTGAAGTAGCAGTAACGTACTTGACTTGTGAACTCGCAAGACCAGAGTCCGAATCCCGGCCCGGAGAAAAATGTTTTGCTGGTTGGAAACAATTTTTCAGGTTCATATACCAGTATAATATTCCATAGCCGTTAAAAATAATGCAGGAAATATGCGATATTGTGGCACTAATATTTCAGTATTAGCATGCATCATAATTAAATGTAGAAAATACGACGGGACTGCATAGACGGGAAACCTAGAAATTAACTTGTTTTGATCGTTTTGTTCTATGGTTTCTTACGTTTACTGCTCAGTTTTGATGCTCCAATAGTAATTGATTGAACGACGTATCGACTCCGTTCGACGATACATTTAACAGAATTTATATACCCTTGTAGAACATCCCCAAAGGAATATTTGAAGAGAACAGAGAAGAGCGTATACATTTACTTTTCGAAGGAATAGGAAGAATGTAGAATGGGAGTCTCTAGAAATAAGGAGAGTTAAGGCAAGACTCTGTGCCCTGTACAAAGCGAATGCCGGTTATCCAGCTTGGAAAGATATCTACATCCTACTGGGTAGACATTCGTACTTTAGTAGGAGGGATCACAAGCTCAAAATTCAATTTAGGCCACAGAGAACAATGTTGGAAAATTTTTATTTTCAAATAGAACAATAACGGACTGGAATAAGTTACCTGCGACAGCCTAGGAAACTAGGTGTTCAAAGATTAAAAAATAAATTAACTAATGGTATTTGTAAACTTTATTAATTTAGTAAGTTGGATTATTATATCAGTTATTAATTATTATTGTTATTTTTATTGCTATTATTATTGTATTAATTACTATTAATTGTGTTCCTGTACTAAATATATAATTCATCAATATCAAAGTACTATTGTATTGAAGTGTTGTGACGTGTTGTGCAGTGTAGTGGGGTATAGAAGTAGAAAGAGAAGTGACTTTCAAATGTTGTGAAGTGAAGTGAAGTGACGTGTAATTGAAAAGTCGTGTAGTCTTGTATTTAATAGTTTAAAATAACTGTGTAGGTCAGTCATAAAATGTAATTAATGCTATTATTGTTGGCATATTATTATTATTATTATTATTATTATTATTATTATTATTATTATTGTTGTTGTTGTTGTTGTTGTGGTTATTATTGTCTTTAAATAATTTAAAGTTAATATTTGTGATATGTAAATTGTAGTGTTCCGCCACCAGGTTGTATATACCTACCTGCAGAATAATAAATATCTATCTAATCGTTCAGAAACGTTGTAAGTTCGCGAGTGCGGCTTGTTCGTGTATGGGGCCCTTAACAGTCGCATGTCCCGTGCGTGGAGCCTGTTAGCTGGCAGCTCACCGTTCTCCCCTCCTGCCCGCCCACGACCTCTGGACTGCTTCCCCGTGGCCGATTTTTGGTGTTTTTCTTGAGAGCCCAAGCAGGGATTTCGTTGGTCATTATTTATTCGTTACAGCACAACCTGAGTAATCGGATTACGTTCGGCATGCTATCTACCAACGGTTCCTGGGAATTGTTAGGGGAATGTTTTGTGCGCCGGTACGTTTTTTGTGTACTTTTCGGACAATACGGGCTATCCGCAAACATTGTACGGTTCGTCGGTCTGTTTCTTTGTTGATATTCCGCTAGTCAGCATCGGGTGCGGCTACTTGTTTCGCGGAATTTGGCAGGGACCAAGCGCTGAAAGCGAGGCGAGGCGCTCTACTTTCGGGCTTAGGCCGGTAAGTTTTCCACGTGACCACGTAAGCCATAGTATCCATTCCTCTTTCATTTTCATCCGAAGGGGAAAGTTTGAAACAAAAAAGTCTAAGGCAGGCATTGAAACACACCTTTCTTTCGCGACGTTGCCGGTGGTTAGCTTCGTTTTTGAAAGAAACACGCCCCGCCCCCGGCCCCGCCTCCTCGGCATCTCTCGCGAGACAGCGCAGGAACAATAGACCGTCGTGGCGGCTGCGTCGCAGGAGAATGGGGAACAGCCCTACTTCTTTATGATTAAAAGTGCTGCACGCACTTGAAGGCTCTTTTCAAGCCATAGTTTAGGTCTTGAACCGCTTCGGGAGTCGGGAAGGCGGAGTGGAAATCGAAAATTTGTTCTGCGAATGAGCTCGAAATGCTTAATCTTTATTCCCGAGAATGTTCGGCATAATACCTGCTTTGGGTTTTAATTTTTACAGCATTATTTTAGAGCACAATGACGTGAAATATTATTTCCGATTACCTTGAGTGAAAGATTTCCGATCTAGGGAATATTAGAATTTTTAGAAATTAATCCAAGATTAATTATTGCAGGATTCATGTAGTAGAATTCTTCCATCTAATTTATGTTTATTATTTCCAGTTATTTGTGCATAATTTTCAAAAGCTTTAACGGATAGCATATCAGACATGTGTTGAGAATTTGCTAAAATCTGAAATTGAGTAACTGGAGGGTATGTAATTAAATTTCTCCAATTCGTGTGTTTACAGTTGCCCCTAAATATTATGATTTATTCCTGCTTCGATGGCACAGAGACGTGGGGTATATTCTTCAATTACGCACAGTTGAGGACTGGTATTTTGTGTGCGTCTGTTTTAAATATTAAGGCGTTGTGATCGTGGTGTGGACAGCAATGCCTTCACACAGAATATCCTATCTTAATACATCCATTAGTTACACGCTAGTTGCGTTACAACTTTTTCGAAAGGAAGAATGATTCGTATGTCCCATTCCGTTTTATTTTCTCGCTATGGAATAGAGAGAAAGTTATGTAATGCTGAGCGAAACGGTGAATTTTCGGTAGAAAAACTCCTATTGCTTGGTCCTGGTAACGAAAAATTGGGTAAACCCAATTCCTAAATTTAGAAAAAAATCCTCTAACACGTCCTTAACCAGAATCCATGTTTTCGCAGACAACACGGAAGCGAAAAATCGATTGACGGCAAAACGTCTGTCCGTCTATGAACCACACTAAGGGCTAAATCGTTCAGCCGATATTCTCGAAAATTGTTATTTTCTTATCACTCTGATTGATGTCGCGGCCCCTTAAATTTGAAACTGATATTTTAATCTTGGAGGGTACTTTATATAAAGCCCCTGGGACGTTTTCCGAATTTTCAAAAAAATAGCACCATCGTTTTTTATTAAATTTTGTTGTTGGATAGTGTAAAGGACGGTTAAGAGAATGGTGCAGAGCTCATGTTCGTTAAAAACTCTGATTTTTCGAAAATTGCTAAATAAAATATAGTAAATCGAAACAGATTTTCCGCGTCTTCCTACAACTACAATTATGAAGATAGAGATTTCTCCCCCTAATGAAATCTATTCCTTAATGATAGATTTGGAATAAGGTCGTGTACCATTTTTCGAATATTGGAATACTTTTCGCCTAATCTTGCGTGAAAATACGGTCGGGAAAGTACGTGTTGTTTTAGCGCAACTAGTTTTCTTGATCAACAACTATTCGGAGGTATTCTACAGAAGATTAGTAATATCACATGTTTGAAAATCGCAAAATTTTGTTACTCATGGCGTTACACAATCAGTATCAGTAACATATTCAGAATTCAATCGTTAATTTGCAGTGAGAGTGCTACTTCCAAAACCAACTGAAAATTTTATTAACAGCAATTTTATTTATTTATTTGTGTAAAAACTGTTCCTTGAAATAATTTTTTAAAAAAATATTTGAATAACAACTAAAATATGACCTCTGGAGAAAGAGCGAATAATAGATTTTTCAAGGGAGCAAAACGGGACAAGATTCGCTTTGGGATTTGCCCGGGTAGTGGGTGGAAAAACCTAATCGAGGTGGGGCCCATTGAACTCCAAGTTACAATATAGTTACTAAAATATTAAAATCTGTATAATGCATTTTACTTTCTATTTCGAGTGATGTTCCACTAATGCAGGTCAATCTCTATTCATTCGCATTATTCATTTTGAGAGCACTGGCGGCAAATTTGTAATTGGGAAATTCCTTTAATTCTGTTGCAATGCTTTATACCCCCGATGTGATGCATATGGATAGGTATAATGTCAAAATGCGTTTTGAAATAATAGTTGAACTGTGATCACGCAGTCTCCGTATACACCAAAATGTTCACAACGATCAATGATTTATTTATTAATTCTACGTCAAAACAATTAAAAATTATATGTAATATATGAGGTACCTCAAAAAATTTATGAACGCCTTAAAACTCCAACAAACAAGTTCTGAATTAGAATAAAAAAAAAAATAGAAATTTAATTTTTACAGTCAAACACGAGCCGAAATACAGAATAAAAGTACGTGTATTTCTTACAGTACTAAAACAAGGAGTATTGTGTACATATTTTGAGGGAAGGCCAACGGAATATTATGAAACAACGCTGAAGTGATTGTTATGAAAATACGAGCATGGAATAGTGACGATACGAGGGAGTACATTTCTCGCGTTGTAGATCATACGAATGTGTATACATGTGGAGTTTCATGCTGTTCTTTAGTCCCAACGCCTAAAAACACTAGACCTGCTCAGTCCTGCACAATACTTTTTCAGTTTCCTTCATCAAGCACTTCACAAGGTGAAAATCAATTTAGAGTTCATTTTATTACTGAAACATTGGCTCTACTAAAAACTGTGCATGTAGAACCTGCCACATAAATATGGATCATTCCACGTCAAATCGCACAAATTTAAGGAAAATTTGACCTTGATGTCCCATATTTTTATTTTATTTTTTCGGTGAAGAGTAAAAGCAAAAATATGAAACACATGTTTTTCATTTTTTCCCTAATATTATTTTTCGAGATTTTATTCATTTTCAAAATTTCCGAAAAAAATGCTCGCATCGCTAAAATTAATTATTTTTAACTCCTGTTGTAACTGTGAGATATATTTTAATATTTTGCGCCATTATGGAACAAAAGGTGCTCTTTCATTTGATGTATGTATTGAAGTCAGTTTTTTTTAAGTAGTTTTTTGACTTCTTTTATTTTATTTTTAAAATTTCTTTCACTCCTTCCAATGAAAGGGTTTTCAATTAGAAAAAATACCATCGTATTCTCTGAAAAGTTCTATATAAGTCTGGTTAGTTACAATGTGGGACACCGAGAAATTAAATACAATAGAAATGTCTACTTGGTGTTTTGCTGCAGGGGCGCATGCTTGAGCGTCATCCCTAGAGCATGTGCCAAGTAGCAGTAGACGATTACCACCAATATACATTCAGAGAGCAATAAATAGAAGTATCCCTTCACATCTTACTATGTGCCAAAATGTGATTAGAAAAACCACTTTTACCAATATTTAAACAGATTCAATCACGACATATGAACTCGAAATCTTATTTGTGTCACGTCATTTATGAACCAAACTCTGACTATCCATGATGGAAAGAGTTAGATGGCTCTCGCGCATCCAACTTCGACAATGAGCTTCAAGCACCAGTTTGCGTCATAATAGTACATGTGTTTTAAATGCCAAAATTACCGCAGTTGCAAGTCATTGAAACAAACAGATAAGCGCTTTGTTTTCAAATATTGCACCTTTTATTTCAATTATACCTACATCCAGTTATTTTTGGTTGGTCACCCTTGAAAATTGTCATTTTACGCCACTTTCAAAATGTTTCTAAACACTTCTCGCTCTCCATGTATCATTGTAGCCAACGTCTGCTCTCGCTTTTCAACCGAATTGCGTCATGTGCGTCACGCTTTTCGACCGTGTTTGTGGTCACGTGGTTCGTGACGCAAACTGGTGCTGCGCAGAACGATCAAAAATCGGTGCATCCGAGGAGCCCACCGACCTCTTTCCCCCATAGGAATATCGGTGAAACGATATTACTGTGAACGTACGAACGGAACTTGCAGCCTAGGATGCTGCTCTTACATACCTGCGATCATTTATTATTTGGCACACGCACGTTACTGGGCGAAAATTGTTAAACCGTCAAAAATTTTGAGTAGTTTTTCTACATTAAGGTACGCGCGATTCCAGTTATTGAACAAGACAGTGATTATCACTGTCTTGTCATTAATCATTATGATTAATTGCCTGTGATTCTCTAATTATCAAAAATTAATACATTTACAACTGAGTAATTTGATTTATATAATAAACACAAATAATTAATATACCTAAAATCGAATAATTTGATTTATATTAGAAACAATATATAGATCTCAAAATAAAAAGGGATTTGATGAATTTATTTCGACAATATCAATTCTTTCCACATACAGAGAAACATTTGTCAGCAAAAAGTTATAAATCAGACTTTTGTCAGTAAGACTTCAATAATTTAAGTATAAATTGTTTAAACATTGGCGAAAAAAATTCTTCTTACATTTAGGCGCGAATTTCAAATTTTTGAACCGATAAAACGGGTTTCAATATTTTTTCACTATCGTCCAGGTTGTTTAAAAATCTAAAAAATATGTTATAGAATTTTACAAGACCCATTATAAGGAAATAAACTGATACACTACTCCATAAGGGATTTTGAAAACCAGTTTTTCCAATTCATAGAACTTTTTGAAGGCAAACAGTCAATTTTCAACTTCTCAAGTATGCTTTTTGTAACAACCTAAACGTACACTTCATCTGCAATTATGGATTTTCATATTAAGAAAATGCAAATAACAATAGTATTGGTATTATTGTAAGGCTATCTGTGGTTACTAACTTCCCAGCACAATGCATGTGTTTCGAGGATTCCTCTATTTACACAACTGATTCCGTACATCTGAGAAAGAAGATTGCTCTGCTTCAGGCAGCCTCTACCAGTGTCAGTTGTTTATAATTAAACCTTTCAGTCGCATTTCGTCAGGAGACTTATATATGAGACCGTATGTATTTTTCTGCGATTCATAACATGGCATAAGCCTCACGGTTGCTTTATGTTTGGTATCATGATGCATCGTGTCATTGACACCCAGTAGTTCGACCGGTTGCGATAGCCCAGTGCATCAACTGATGTCACTGTAGCGCCTCTGACCGGGAGGTCCTAGGTTCGAGTCCTGACGGCAGGATTTTCGACACTAGCTTTTCAGCTAGGTCGAATTCAGTCGCTGTCTAGAGGAGAATTCTAGCGGCCGGCTCCTCTGATCGGTAGTTTTCCGTTGTTTCCGATCAACACCAGGCGAATGCCGGAGCAATACCCTACCAAACGGGCCACGGACCGCGCGCGATCTATCCTTCCCCTTCCTTGTCCTATCCTCTTCTCTTACACCCACACTTACACTAACATGCACTACACTACCACATATTCCGGGAGACCGGTTGAGAACATGTTACTGGTGTTTAAAGAAATTTTGGAATGGTCAACAGCTCTCATTTAGTATTAAAGAAATTTAATTGTGATCATAATACCGTTATTAATATATATATATATATATATATATATATATTTATTTTATTTTACGTCAAAAAACAGTTAAAAACTGCGTATGACGTCCTATGGGGAAAAGTAAATAGTGTGCACATTTTCAAAATTCTGTGATCCCTACACCAAGTCATATACTACTTAAATTTTGAATTTTGAAAGGGAGAAAAAAACAAAACTCCCATGTAGTAAAATCTATTTTCAAGGATAAATAAGCAATAAATTTTGGCTCTTATTACTTCCTGCCGCGACAACATGGAAACGATAATTTGAATAATTGTATTTCCCACTGAATTCTAGAAGACGTGCACAGAAAATGAAGTTACATTTATGTCCAGAAGCAAAACAAGGGGCCATCTTAGCATTTGCTCAATGGATCAGGGAAACTGGACGAAAAACCTGATCGAGATGGGGGTCATTGACCCGATTAATAAAATAAAGCTAAATTTCAATACAGTTTCGGAGACGTAGGAAATTATGTCATAAGACTGAAGGGTCACTATAATACATTATGGAGTTAGAATTTAACCCATAATAGTGATACATGAATGCTTGCTTTATAAACGTCGCTTTTATTATTAGAAACTTTGTGTTTTAATCCATCTCGAAGGCTATTAAAATTGTTTGGAAAATTGGAACAAGAACATTAAACAACGGGGCAACAACAAATCTGGTAAAAAAATGTATGCAGGTAATTCATCTTTATATAATATCAACATCTGCTTTTTAACTTTTATGGAATGTTTATGAATTCTAGCAGCTTGCCGCCCAAGTCTCCATAACGTGTATACGCGCAGTAAAGAAAACAACCTGGAGCGTGTGCTAGGCGCGTGAACTGCGTCGTTTGAAAATCTGCGCGCGCGTCCACGAGCTGAAAGACGATATTATTTGTTGGCCGCTCGGCGATAAATGTGATGCGAACCGGGGCGTATATCGCCTGCCCTGTCGTGTTATCGCCCGCGCGGCTGGAAGGCGGAAGAGGCGAAGCTCTGTCGGGGTGGAGCTGCGACAGCCGGCTGCGGCGGAGGTTTACTGACGCTCTGGTGATGGAGTGGTGACCGGGTGGTGCGTTATCGTGACGATATCGTGGCGAGACTGTGGCAATGTGGGCTTGCCGGCGGGGAAGGGGGGTGGACGGGATGGGGGAAGGACCGTGTGTACGGTAGCGGCGGGAGACTGTGGGCCCCGGGGGGGTTGGAAGGAACGATGGAACAGTCTTGCAGTGGGGCCTAACTCAACCGCGGGTTGTTGCAGTTGCTGCCGCCCCCGTGCCGCCCCCGAGCCGCCGCCCTCGACCAGCCGCCGCCGTCGCCGCGCCGCCGCCGCCGCCGCCGCCGTCGTCATTTTATAACTTGTTTACGGCGTCGGTGGCGGCAGCGGGCGTGAGGCGGGTCGGGTTCTTCTCGGTGTCCCAGAGGCCCCCTACCTACTCCATATCCTCATTCCCCACAGCCCCTCGCTTCGGCCCACCCCGCTTCGCCCTTCACGGCGCCTATCGTTCCTGCTTCCTGCTCCCAACCCTGCTCCCAATCTCGCCGATGTCCCGGCGTTTCCCCGGCCCTTCCGCCCCCGCCCCAACCCGCACGCCCCCCCTCCGAGCCCGTCCTGCCCCCCCAGCCCCGCCCGGCCCTAGCGACGCCGCGTAGCCACAGCAGCGACTGGCTGGCGCCCGCTCCCTCGTACCCTGGTGTGAACGCAGTATACGATCGCTTCTGTAGTACCTTCATAGACGCTTACTCATTTAGTCTTATGAGACAATCTCCCCGATTCCATTTAAGGGTTAAGTGGAAAGCAGACTTAATGCCCTGAGTTACGCTGTCAATATCAAGATATTATTATGTTATTAGTAATTTCTTTCACGATTCCCAACATACATTGACAACTTATATATATTTTCGTACATTGTATGAGTATTGTTCGTTGTATATCATAGTCCTTTCAAGTTTCTTTCTAAATTGCGCCTCTCTTAACTTTTTTAGCCAACTATTAGCGTATTTATTATTATTATTATTATTATTATTATTATTATTATTATTATTATTATTATTTATTTACTTATTTATATATTTATTTATTTATTTATTTATATATTTCATGATGATAACAGCAACATGTTATTGGAGTCACTAAGTTTTATTTCTAGACGCAATTTCAACATTTGTTACTAACGACAACAGGATACCACAGTGGCTTCATCTACCATGGTTCTTAGAACGCCGATCCTTCCCAGAAAAGCAATTTTCTAAACACAATATGCTCTTTATCGTCTCAAGTGCAACGTTGTAAATTCTTGTTTAATACTGTTTGGTAGATTGAAGGTCTCTCTCAATTTCTGAGGCAACTGTCGTAAATGACATGCTTGATTCTGTGAATTTCTATTTGCAGACCTTTGCATTTGCTTCGTTGCTTCCCGGGAATACGTTGGCGTCATGAGGGTATATTTACCTGAGTAAACATACGCAATCGTACCTTCATTTTATGAACTATAACATCTGGACAATTTTCTCTTATCTCTGTATCTGTCTTCTTCGGGTACACCACATCAGTGTTGCGATAAGTGTTAGGTATGATATTTACGGTTTATAGTATTTTTTGACATCTTCACTGAAATGTTTGCTAATTATCAGAGAGAGATTATCGACAGTCTCAATGACAGAAACTTCAACATCAATGGCCGGGAGATCCCAGAATTAGGGACCCGAATTTTACGATCCAGTGGGGTATCTTTGACTCTAGTCACGGCAAAATCAACAAGCAAATCTTTCTTGATTTTGTCGATTAAGACTATCTCGTATATGAAATGCCGCAGATTTATCTATTATTTTGTCTGTCGCAATAACAAAAATAATAGCCTTCCTTCCCCCCTAGCCCAAGTGCTAAGCGATATTTGTAATGTGGTTGAACTCCACTATATATTATACTTAATAGCGAGTTGTCGATAAACTCTCTCCGCCGGTTGGATCGGTCTTCCCAAGAATGCATTGTAGGCAAGTACAATACATCCAGCCATTTTTGGTCAATATTGTTTCATCACTAATGCTGCATTTCCTGTTCTTGTGAGTCAGGTGCATGCTCATGGGATGTTTTTCACAATTCCTTGTTCGATATACTCTCTCTGGAATTTTATAATTTTTCTTCTTCTTCTTCTTCTTCTTCTTCTTCTTATTATTATTATTATTATTATTATTATTATTATTATTATTACAAGGGGGTTCAAATATGACCGGGACTGAATTTTTTTACGAAATACTTTATTAGCAAAAATTTATTTGTACATGTCATTCTTCAAAGTACTCCCCTCCAGATTCTATACATTTTTTCCAACGTTCTGGGAGCATCCTAATGACCTTTTCATAAAAGGCTTTTAGTTGTCGGCATATCCACTCCCGAACAGTGTGGATGACTGAGTCATTATCCGCAAATCGCATGCCTTGCAAATGTGATTTAAGCTGTCCAAACAGGTAAAAATCACTTGGGGCCAAATCTGGAGTGTACGGCGGATGTGGTAGAAGGTCCCACTTCGATTTGCTGATGGTTGCCATGGTTGTTTTAGCAGTATGAGGTCGTGAATTTTCTTCAAGGAATGTTACCAGTTTCCTACCTCTCTTCCGTTTGGATCGGATCTTTTCTTTGATTTCCGTTTCCAAAAGTGCTGAATAATAAGCTGCATTGATGGTTTTAGCTTCTGTAAGAAAGTCTACATGGATAACACCCTTTCAGTCCTCAAAAAAAAGTTGCCATCACTTTTCCGACCGAACGGATCTTCCGCGCTCTCTTGGGTTTTGGAGAAGAGGCGTGTCGCCATTCACGTGATGCCTGCTGGGACTCAGGAATAAAATAGTGAACCCACGTTTCACCAGTGGTTACAATGCACTTCAAACATGCATCTCCATTTTCAAACCGCGTTAGAAGAACACTGGCAGCTTGCATGCGCATCAATTTGTTCTCGTCCGTCAAAGTGCGTGGAACCCACCTAGCATTCACTTTTCTATATTTTAGGTGGTTTTTTATCATGTCTTCTACACTACCCACACTGATGCCAATTACTGATGCAACTTCTTTGATAGTGATGCGCCTATTCTCACAAATAACCGCATTAACACAATGAATGTTTGTTGGGGTTATGGATGTTCGCGGCCGACGATTATGAGGTTCATTCTCAGCGCGCTCTCGTCCCTCTCTGAAACACTTACACCATTCAAACACACGGGTCCGTGAGAGGCACTCTTCCCTGTCCTGTTTTTTGAGTCTCTGCAAAATTTCCGACGGATGAACGTTTTCTCCAACGAGAAATTTGATGATAATGCGTTGTTCCACGCTCCGCGGCACCTTTTGTTCACTCATCGTTCTCGCAAGACCCAGACTCGACTGAACAGGTTCTAACCTGCAAAGAAGGGAGGTGGGGGGTTGTGGCTAGATTCTCGCCAGGCGGCGCAGCTACTGCGCATGGCGGGCTATTTGAAAAAAAAATCAGTCCCGGTCATATTTGAACCCCCTTGTATTATTATTATTATTATTATTATTATTATTATTATTATTATTATTATTATTGTGGTTGTTGTTATTAATTTGTGCACCTAGAATCTTTCAAATAAGAGCACACTTCTCAAATTATTAACTATATGAGATTGATGTAGCGATCGTGAAAATGTTAACATGTATAAAAAATATGTTGAATAATAAATCATATTATTTCTGGCTTTGGTAATTCAAATATCTACGCACTTCATTTGATGAAACTCTAAATATATAGTTTTGTTTTCTTAGCATAACGATAACTCACCATTGTTTGCTGAGTCTTGTACTTCATTTATTAGTAGAATGCATTTCTTGTTGTTAAGTATGGTGCGTGTTTATTTTTTATTTAGAAATTATTTTACGCCCTTTTTGTTGCAAGAGTTATGAGAAAACAGAAATTGTGTGAGTTAATGCAAACGAACTTTAATGAAAAATTTTAAAAAATACTACGCAAAATAAAACTTATGTCAGCAAAACAAGAAGCACATGTTCGATTTTCTGTTTAGAGAAAAGTGAAAAAATGAAAGACGTCGAGAACTTACTTTGAAAACAATTGATCGATCCAAAGACTCTAGTCAGAAATTTAATGCCAAATTTTTAACTGAGCCCCACGTTTATTTTGCAGATAAAATAAAACACTAAATACTTGAAAACTGTTGAATTCTTTCGACACTTTAAAGGAAAATTTGGCGTAACACGCGATTCATGGCGGAGCATCAAGAGAAACTGCTATGGATTCATAGGGCATCGTGACTCTTGTTCTGCTTTCTGTTGCCCGCTTTATTGCTGTTTTAGAACGAGCTATACGCGGTAAGTAATTGTTATTTTGGGGAATTGTTTCAACAACGTATTATATTGACATACATTGCGCTGTTACTTACTTCTAGTCTCTAATTAAAATTACTCCCAATTTAACGTCCTTTCTCTAAGATTCACTATTTATCTCGCTCTTAGTATGATATATTTTCTCATTTGACGCTATTTGTGATGATAGTCTCTACATACACTCAATGTCTCAAGGGACCGAATAATGAAGTCAAATACGAGTAGCATGAATAGTATTAATTGTAACATTGTTCATTGTCAGATACTCTTACATTTTACTTCCGAATTTCAGGGCATTTAACAGACCTTGACATTTAAAAGTTCTAGAAAAATTTATTTGAAAGCTATTCGATTCTATGCTTAGTATTTTCTGATCAAACAGTGTCAACCGCACAAGTCAGAGCGTCTTAATGTAGCTTTAAATAATATCTCTCAACACCAGTGCTCATACTAATTTTCTACCTTGTTTATTGGTCTTTCCATTTCATATGCTGTTTTGGATGACATATTTTCTTTCTTAATATTTGGTTTCCCAATTCGTATTGCTATGAAATACGTAAATTAGACGATCACTCCCGGAGTACTATTTTATTTCTGTCAATCTTTAGTTCGTATCATCATTTCCCGTACCCACGCTACACTGAGACGTTAGAGACAATTTCAAGTTAGGCTCTCTTACAGTCTGTCAATGAGACTGCGAGACAGTCATAAAAGGAGCAGTGCGGATTTTCACAAGCGTGACACTGATGCATGTAAGCAAATAATTCACGAAGACCAAGTATGCCTCCAGAAAACTTATGTATTTTGCAGGCGTAGCGCAACACGTCTACGAATGAGTTTTCCTTCTGCTTCTATTCTTCTTCTCTCTCTCTCTCTCTCTCTCTCTCTCTCTCTCTCTCTCTCTCTCTTCTCTCTCTCTCTCTCTCTCTCTCTCTCTCTCTTCTCTCTATCTATCTATCTATCTATCTATCTATCTATCTATCTATATATATATATATATATATATATATATATATATATATATATATATATATATATAATATCACACACAGTTTTTGAGGCCTGTGTTTTCACAATACACTAGAGTGTATAATATTCCCTGCAGAAACCTTATGTTCCTTCTATATATAATTAATTTATTTCCAGTCTCCCCTTTTATGATCTCTACACTCCGAAATGTTCAAATCAAGGAGTCCTAATCAAAGAAATGGGGAATGTGAATTTCCAAGAGTATCCCTAGGATCTCTTCAGATTGTGCTGTCCTCCACTCATCACCACTTGCTGTTTTGACAGTCCTCCTAGAGAAAATGGTCAATTTGCACCCTGTTCCTAGGCCGAAAACGCCTTTACCGCAAACTAAACCAAGCACGGACCGTAGACTCTTGTACGTCTCGGCTATCTCTGCTTTCTATTATCGCCACGCACACCTCCTATTCCTGCGCCTCCGCTCCGTCCAACATCGTCGCCGCTCGCGCTGTGCCGGCCTCGTCAGCGAGCGGAAGCGCCTCCCGTGGCGCGAATGAAGACCTCGAATTAAATTGAATATTGTTTACTCAACGCTCGCGCTGCGCCGCTTCTCGACGCCCTCGTAAGCCAGGTAAACACGGGCGGTCGCTGGCAGCCCGCCCCCGCCCCACCCCCGCCACCTGCCGCACGCATGTTAAAAACGCGCATATAAACCCCGAAGCCGGATTTAATGCAAATGGAGCGTCCCCCGGTGGCGTCCACGCCGGCGCGGCACACCGTCCGCCGACTCTACCTTAGAATGGAGCCGAGTTTATTTAATCCTTGCATCTGAGGGCGTTCAAAATCTGACCCGCCTCCCTCGCCCAGATAAACGGTTCAACTCAGATTGTTCAATTTGCATATCTGGGATTTTTGAGCGCGTGCCAGTCGCCGACCCCACCCCACTCCGCGTCGACGCGCGCGTGGTCCGCGAGGCGCGGGCGCGGCGGCGGGGACGGGGGCGGGGGCGGGACGGGAATGTTTACAACGACTTTGTGGGCGGCGGGGGGATGCGGGTGGCAGCAGCCGGCGCAGCGCGCGGACCGCGCTGGGCGCCACGCCGCGTCGCACCCGACGCCGCCACCCTCGCCCCCACCACCGCCGCCCCGCCCCTTCCCTGCCGCCGCCGCCCGCGAGCTTTTTAATAAGGCCCAACTTTCCGCTGGCGGCGGGACGCGGCCTGTGCGCGGAGCGGACGCAGTCGCGGGGGCGCGGGCGGAGGCGGGGCTGGCGCGTGGGTGGGGGCGTGGGCGGGGATGGGTGCGGAGGGGGTGGGACAGCGGGCGGCGGCTGCGACGCAGCGGACGCGCGATCCGCCGATCGATCCTGCCCTACAGGATCGACTGCGCGCCAGCGCTGACAGGGCACAGCGCAGATGGACTAAACCCAGATAGCGGCGCCCGAGAAGCCCAGCTCGCCCCCACAGCGAGCCACGCCCCTCCCACCCGCGACCCCGCCCCTGCGCCAAATGGCCACCGATGCGGCCCCCATTCCGCCTTTTCCCGTTTTCACCCGACTTTCCAACCCTTTCCACTCTCGTTGCTTCCGACTCTGGCTTGCTCCAACTGCCTAGCGGCTAGGCTCTAGTCTCAGCACTATTCTCTTACTCGCCTAGATTCGTTCGGCCTCCTATTGCCTCTTGTTGCTTCGCCCAACTTCGCCATCCCTTCCAGTTTCGTCCTGCTCCGTTACGCTTCTTTCCGACGCGTCGCGTGTCAATTCCCCTCGATAGACCTTGTGACTTCCTTAGATCGCCTTTTTCCAGTTTCATTCTACCGAATCCTGACTCGTCCCCACTCGACCCCCAACGTTCCATCTCTTCACGATTCGCACTGTCTTATCTCCTCTCGTCTCGTCCAGTCTCGTTCTGTGTCGTCACGCTTCGCCCCGTCGTGTCTCGACCCGTCGCCCCCGTCCGCCGTTGTCCGCTGCATCCCGCGGATTGTTTATGAATTTTCTTTTTGCGGAGACCAGGCCTTTGTTATTGCGAGGGATTGCCGCGATCTAGCGCGTTGTGATCTGAATCTGGCGATTTAATGCGCCCAGCTTGTTTGATTAAAATACGTGCTGAGAAAAGTAATTTCGCGTTGGCACGCCTTTCAATGCACAGCGGGGCGCGTAACTTGCGGGGAATTGTTGAATTTCTTTTCTAATTTTTCTCACTTTCGTGTTTTTCGAGCAGGGATCTGAATTGGGACCATTATTCACATGAGTGCTTCTCACAAAAAATCTTACTCTGTTTTGTGGCTTGGCCATTGTATACTAAGATGCATTGCTGTAGTTTAATGAGATTTAAATTTAGATATTTGTACACTTGTCTGTATATACACTGAAACACACCTAAATGGTGTTGAAGGTGAACTCAATGAAGATGAAATAAGTTATATGTCTATAATATTTAAATGTAGAACAATTACGGTATTGAACATCTGTTCTAAATGTATTACTATTTTAAGACCTCTGTCAATATTACAATTAATTCTAAGTTTATCCACATATTTTTAAGTAATGCAAATTGATTATTAATATAAGTTCTGATAAAAAGTGTTCCTCTTTCTTAGGGCAATGTAATACAGTGGACTCCTGTCAGTTCCAAAGTGAATAATCGAATTATTGGCAAATTCGAAGAAAGGTTTGCTCCCCTTGAATGAATTAAATGTAAAGATCTGTATTTTAAATCTAATTGCCGACTATAATATTCAGATAACTCCAGACGATGAAAAAATACCCCCAAAAGAAAATAACAAATCCTTAATTGAAAGAAAGACTAATCTGTTGCAAAAATTACAAAATTTATTTTCGTTTCTTCATGAGAATCTAGATGATGAGACGCAACAATGTGCGAATAAAAATGTGAGAGAAATTCCATGTAGGTGAAACTGGTAAATAATTGATATTACGTTATATATATATGGAAAGTAAATTTATTTAAATTGATATTTTTAGAAAATGTTTATATAATTAAATAAATTGTTTAGTTTGTAAGTTTGTATTGGATTTGTAATTAAGAGTATCGCCTCTCTTATTTTTTAACTAAAAGATCCCGATGAAGTGAATGGAGTTAATTTGTATATTTCAATATCTCAACAAAACATCGTGAACGAATGTTCTTTTAATCCCACTCCTCTGGCACCGCCACTAATCGGGAAATCGTTTGAAGTCATATTCCGAAAGAATTTCGTTTTCGCGAGGCGTGCGTGCGTTGTTAATATTCTTTTGCAATCTAAGAAACGAGAATTACAATATATTAAATAAAAATTACAATCATAAAAATATTTTAATATCAAAATAAGTTGCTGAATATTTTAAAGCACAAAACATGGACTGATGTCCAATCTGTAAAACACTTGCTATACACTAGCGCGTGTAAAGTTTAAAAAAATACCAAGAACTGGTGTATTGTGATTTGAAATAAGTAGCTTTCAATAATTTAGTAAATGATCTTTCAGTAATTTACTAAGTCAACTTATTAGCAACTGCTTAGGAAGATAACGAATATGTAAAGTGATCTTTATTGCAATAGTGACATGCAGCACAACAAATACTGATAATCAAAACCATGCAAAATGGTTTATATTTGGTACACACAATGTGAGGCGAATATAGGTGGCAATAGGCGGAATAACAATAAAACATTCAAAATTTTCAGGCAAAATCGTAACTTTCATTTTTTATTTTTTTTTATTTTGTTTGTTATTTTCCCTGAGTTCCTGAGCAACGAAAACATAGACACCTCTCAAGAATCCGGAGACTTAACACTTTTTCCGCCAATTCCGCGAGCATTGGAAATTAGTAAGAGAGAGATCTCAGTCCACCCAAGCGGTGTCGTGGGCGAAAGTGTTATTCCGGGCGCGGCGCGGCGTTGCGATGTGTTACGATGCGGGTGTTGATAAGCCAAACAGACCCTTAGCTCTGCCGTTCACCTGGCCCAGCGGTGGAACGCGGTGCTTAGAGGCAACAGCGGCGTGAATGACGGGCGCTCGCTCTACCTCTGCGGCGCGGGCGGGGGCGGGGACGGCGGGGGCGGGGGCCGCGATCGATGTCGCCAGGAACGCGAAAACAAGGGCCGCGGCCTATAGCTTTCACCGACGCGTCCTGCGGATAACTGCCATTCGGAAGCTCTCGAGCCCGTGGTAATGGAATTAAGAGAATTTTTTCCCCACGTGGAAACGCTTCTCCAAGTACTATAGTAGCTTGTTCATGTGTATTTATTGTACGCTAGTTCATCCCTTTCAGAGGTAAGGTAATTGATTTCCGTTATTTCAGCTATAAAAAGCTCAGGGAAAAGAGACTGCTTAGATTCGTTCGAGAGATGATAAATCAATTCTGTTATTAAAATATTAGTAATAGATTATTGGTGACCATTAATAATGTGATATATCATAAGTGGAAATATTAGACCATTTTAATAATATACATATATTTAATAATACAGTGTAAGTTAGTTTTAAGTAATTGAAAAATATATTCATAAATAATTTCACTAGTGGCTTGAAACTTCCTACAAAAGTTTCATACTACAGCGAAATTCGGTTAGACTATTTCATGAATAAGAATAAAAAAATTAATTAAAAAGTATGAAAATAATACTACAAATAGGTCCGTCCGTCTGTCTGTGAACACACACAATTATTATTTCTCAACCGATTTGGCTGATGTCACGGTCCCTTGAATTTGGAATCGATATTTTAATTTTGGGGGTACATTACAAGAAGTCCCTTGGATATTTTCCTTTTTGTTTAAAAACGGCTCCATCGTTTTTGGGTAAATTTTGTTGAAGGATAGTGTGCAGGAAAAAATTCAAATTGTTTTGAGCGACTTCCTACAACTATAAAGATAAACATTTTTTTCTTAATTAACTGTGTTAATGAAAAGCAGATCTAAAAATAATGTCATATTTAATTTTTCGAAAACGTGAGTCATTTGTGCGAAATTACATGTCAAGCATTGGCAATTATTATTTTCTTTAAACCATTTTTCTTCAAAACGGTACAAAATTTTTGTTATTTAATTTGGAGTTTAGGTAGCGTAACTGACACGTAAGAGAATGGCGAGTGTCTCATGTTCGTTGAAATGCCGAATTCTTTTAAAAATTGAAAACATTTAAAATTTGTAGGTTCTTCCAAACTACAATTGTAAAGATACAATTTTTTTTCTTAATGAAATGTGTTTTTTTTTTTTTTCAAAAACATCTTCAAATTAGGTCATGTTGAATTTTTGGAAAATATGAATTTTTTTTTGAGTGTTCTCGTTAACGAAATATAAATTTCCCAGACTGATGGATGCTACGGATATGAGAATTGTATATTGTATATTTATTTCTTTATATCATATTTCTTTATTCGTTTCTTACATTCGAGCTTTCGTTTCACATTTTCAAATTAATCTTTTAGAAATTATTTGAAACATGAAATAAAAATTGATAACCTTCAAGGAATATCAGATTAGGATGCAACAATGGCACTCCGCGTCTGACTCGCGAATTTCTGTAAATTATGTCTTCTTGTTATGGTATGATTCAGCTGTATGAAAAACAGTTATATTTGTCAAATTTGTGTTGATATTTGCTTGAAAATATTCAGTTTTCCCACTGAATGTTCTATGATTTGTAATGTGTTTTACAAAAAATTATGAATGCGATGTGTTCATTCGAAGAGAAGTTGTAGCATAAATAGTATTAGATAACAATTACTAAAGGCGAGAAAGTACTTGTTGTTTTAGTACCACTAGTTTAATCATAGTATTATAAAACACCATTGGCAGGATTGAAGCTAAATGCTCATGAATGGAATAGTCCATACAAGGAAGCACTATATTAATTAGAATATAAGAATTTTTCATTTGTCGATCGCTGTATTTTTACGTCAAGAAAGTCAGAAAACTTTGCGGAGCAAATTGTATTTCTCATAGTGGTTTTACATTACATTCTCGCTTCACTATTATTAAGGTGATACGAATCTATCTAATATATACACAAAGTCGGGTCAGTTACAGCATGAATAACTCCAGAACGGCTGGACCAATTTTAATTATTTCTAATTTGTTGGATTCATCTCCGCCCCGCACAGCAAATATAAAAAAATCACTAGGTGGCGCTGTAGAATAAAAGAAAATTTTTATGTCAAATGCAACCCACTACATACTCAGCAGGCTTTTTTAAAAAGTTTATATAGTTAAATAACTACTATACGAAGTGTTTTAGGGCATTAAAAACTAAAATTTTGATGGCAAATGCCTTAAAGAAACTCATCTCACACCGTAATCTGCAGGATGGGATCTTCCTCAACGTTCTATTACATTTTTGCTGGTCCGGCGCTTATCGATATTACGCGACCTCCTCAGAGATGTGCAGAATCTGCAACTAAATGTGAATGAGAGGGATATAGAGAGACAGAGTCAGAGAGACTGCGACAGGGACAGAGAGAAACGGAGAGGTAGAGGCGGAGTGGTAGAGGCGGAGTGGTAGAGGCGGAGTGGAGAGGCGGAGTGGTAGAGGGGTGGGGGAGGGGAGAGGCGGAGGGTAGAGGCGGAGTGGTAGAGGCGGAGTGGTAGAGGCGGAGTGGTAGAGGCGGAGTGGTAGAGGCGGAGTGGTAGAGGCGGAGTGGTAGAGGCGGAGTGGTAGAGGCGGAGTGGTAGAGGCGGAGTGGTAGAGGCGGAGTGGTAGAGGCGGAGTGGTAGAGGCGGAGTGGTAGAGGCGGAGTGGTAGAGGCGGAGTGGTAGAGGCGGAGTGGTAGAGGCGGAGTGGTAGAGGCGGAGAGGTAGAGACGGAGAGACTGAGTGAGAGACGGAGAGAGGGAGTGAGAGACGGAGGGAGACGGAGGAGAGACGGAGAGACTGAGTGAGAGACGGAGAGACTGAGTGAGAGATGGAGAGAGAAAGGGAGAGGGAAGGAGAAAGAGGGAGGTGAAGGATAGAACGTCTGCCGGGTTTCGCTAGTTTCTAATAATAAGAAACTCTGATTACACAATCGACTACGAGGTGCACCAGACTCAAACTGGTATGGCTCCCTTATGTTACAAATACTGCTGTGCACTACGCCTGCCGAACTACTCTGTATGCATAAGAATGCACGCGCAATATTGACGTAGGAACAGTGCATGCACAAGTAAACGAAAACCATTCGCACTCCACCGCCCAGCGTGCAGCGGGCGTCGTTGCCGGCGATCCCGGCCAAATCACCCAAAATGAAGCTGTTGCGTTGCGAAGGCGCGGAAAAGCCGCGCTCTTCGCCCATCCACGGGGCTTAGCGGACCGCGGTTGCGTCCGATCCGCGGGGGGGGGGCGAGTAGGAGGAGGGCGCGGAAAGCAGCGCGGGAAGCAAAGCGGGAGAGAGGCGGGGAGTGGGATGAGCACAGCTCGGCGAGGCGGGATGTCGTGTGGTGTGCGTTGGCGGGGGGAACGGCGTAAGGTGGGACGCAACGGAGAGTGGGGCAGGGCAGACGGAAGGGGGGGCGAAAAGGGGAAGGCGACGGGTGGACGGGACGAATCAGCGGACGGGGAGAAGAGGTGAGGGGAGGGGCGAGGGGCGAGGGGCAGCGCCGGCGGCTGCCACCGCGACCGCGACCGCCGCCGCTACCGCCGCCGCCCCCACCGCAGATGGGAAGCGAAATAGCGACCGGGAAGCCGCACAGGCGCGCGTGCGTGCGCCCCGTCGCCGCCCGGCGCGGCCGCTGCGCGCGCAAGCCGATTTACGCAGCCGCCGCCTGTTCTTTCACCGCCCGGCGGCTTGCTGGGGCAGCGGAGACCAGGCTATACTCGCCGTATTTGCCGAGTTCGCGCAAATAAAGGATAATTGCTGTAAAACGTTCTTTTCGCTATGGGCGTGTTACCTTCATTTACTTTCTTATGAAAACTCATTTCGTGAGTTATATGTTATGTTTGTCAACGTATGAAGAAAACAGAAAATACTTCTTGTAACAATAATAACAATAATATATAATAATAATAATAATAATAAATTATTATTATTATTATTATTATTATTATTATTATTATTATTAATTTACCATCAAAAATTTGATTTACAGTTTGCAAACCGAAACAAAAATCATCATCGAAAAAAGGAATAAACAATTGTCATTATATCTACATGAAATTCTACATAATCATCTAGTGAACGAACAATACAATACAGTGGAATAATATACATAATGAAAGTAATTAAAACAACGGCAAAAATTTTATTATTAACAGAAAATTAGCTGTAAAATAAGTAATAAATGAAATAAGTAATAAATAAAAAAAGTAATAATGAAATATAATACACAAATTGGCATATTATTAACTAGTGATACTACAGAATGGCACACACTTTCTCGCAGTAGTTTTCTAATTTTCTTGGTGTGGACTGGCTTTAAGGTTGCCCCATCCTCTTGCCAGCTGCTATCTATCGCAGCCCAAAGTACATTTTGTTGATGGTTTCGTAATAGTAGAATCGAAATATTATTTTAAGAATATTACAGAAGAGTAACACCTCGTCATAAATGTCAATTTTCATTTAAATATTTGCAGCCGTTTCTATGAAAATGACGTTTAAGCGTTACTGTAAATGCAAAATTTGAAACACTCTTTCGGTGCAAAGTTTTGAGTTTTCGATAAACTCCGTTTAAATTCATTTGAGATACATTAATTCGCAAATGCAATAGTATTTATAAATCGCTGGAAATGTGCATATTAACGGCGTGAGTGATAATTAAAAAAATACATTTGGTGCTTTTTTGAATTCTGAAGTAATATCCCAAAATGAACTTTGTAATTTCAAACAGTGCAATTAGCACTATCCGTTGGAAAAGCTCGATGAAAAAATTTGAACCAATTTTTGAGAAAATGGCGTTTGAGTGATTCCGAAAGAGCGGAATTTTGAGCTCATTTTACTAGAAAACTGTTAAGTTTTCGAGAAACTTTATATGACATTATTTAAAGCACATGTACTCATAAATACAATAATGAAAAATTGTGTAAATATTAACGACGTGAGAGAAATAAAAAATTACATTTTTGTAATTTTTGAAAAACAAAAGTGTAGAGCAATGTGTCGTTTGTGTCATCGTGAAGAGTGCGTTTATTGCGTCTGTTGTGTCCGTACCAAAAGTTTAAAGAAAAAATTTGCAGCCGTTGTTGAGAAAATCTTATTTTTGTAATTTTTTGAAATTGCAAATATTGCACGCAACATTACGCGAAAACTACTAAAATTTTCAAATACATGTAAGTGACCTCAATAAAAGAACTAATTACACTGGTCTACAAAAATTAAATTTTTTCTTTCACAAGAATGAAAGTAACAGATTCTAGAAGTATTTTTTCGTAATGAATTCAAATATTATTTCAGTTTTTCATATGATGTGTACCACTTTTCTATTAAGACAAGAGTCTTAATACACAATACATATATTTCGGGCCCAGCTCACCAACTTGACAGCCAATATGGCAGCCTATCTTAAGCTGATGCAAGTGGCGTTAAATTTCACCTCTGAGTCTTTCAAGCTAGCTTTCCGCAAATACAGCAGAAATTATCTACATGATTTACACAATGTCTTGGCATCATGAAAACAGAAAATACTTAAAACACAATACACTTCTAGACACAAAGGAAGGTAATATAGCACTAGTGATATTCGTGCTAACAAATTCATAGACACCTCACACATCATCCAAGGCAAATTAAATGGTCTGAGCATGTCAAAACATGAATGGACCTGCTCAGTAATGCCTGTGAGCGGTTTACTATGATATTACGTATAACTTTTTTCTTCAATATATCTTGAATAAAGTCGCTACGCGTATGGAAATTGTTCCTGTGATAGACTACAGAGAAAGTTTAAATAAGATTTTCACAAGTAGTGGTCACAAAAAATATAGTACCTGATGAAAAAAAAATTGAATATATATCTGAATTCCGTAAGAAAAAAACGCGCAAGATTCACTAATCAGATTTTTTGTGAAGAAAACCCTGTCAACCAGTGTTATGGACAATAACACAAATTTCATTAGAAGGAAAAATTCCTATCTTCAATTTTGTACTTGTAGGAAGACGCCGAAAAAATTCAAACTTCGAGCTTTTCGAATATTCAGAGTTAACCGTGAAAACCGAATCTATGTCACTTTTATAAGTGTATTTTACTCTATTCTCACAAGAAATTTAAAGAAAAAATTTGGATCCGTTTTTGAGAAAATTTTGAAAATATCCGGGGGGCTTGATGTAAAGTACCCCCAAATTTTAAAGAAAGTTCTTCAAATAGCAGCCTCTCGAGTCGAGCCAGAGTGACAGGGGAATATCCATTTTGGAAAAAATCCTACGTATGATTTAGTTATGCGTTAGTGGTGTTCACAGACGGATAGATGTATTCTCCGTATATAAGTAAGTTTACGAGAAAGTAATATACTACGTATATACTCCTTATATACGTACGTGTAGGACAAAGTAAAAACATAATCAACAATTAAAATCATAATCAAGACAACAATGGCAAACATTTTGTAATTTGCATAAAATTAGTCGTAAAATAAAATGGAATTTCATTTCCTATCATATATACCATTTTTTAGTTTTCTTGTTAGTACACTTTTAGAGATAATTTCTAAAATTTTATCCGGCAGTGAGTTAAACAGTTTAAGAATGGCAGTATTAAGCATTCTCTCTCCAAACTTATTAAAGGTTTATTGTAATATAAACTTGTGTTTCTTTTTATTTTCACAATTGTGCCCACTGGTGTTTCTGTATTCTTTGAAAAAATTTCTTTGTAGAATTTGAAACTCATGTGATCATTTAACTGTCATGATTCCATGCACAGCTATACCACTACCTTCTAAGGTTTGATTTGCTATATTCCTATTTTCAATGAGAATTTTAATGCTTATGTTCTGTAAATTCTTGTATAATATTTAAATGTTTTAGATGCGGCCCCCAAACCAATTCCATATCGTATGAGAGACTCTATCAATGGGAGTACATTATTTGAACATATTATGCGTTAAGGAACCTTTAATTCTCAATAATTTCACATTGTTCTACTTTTCTTGTTTCCTTACAAAAGATGCTCTCTCCAGGTCAAATTTTGATAAAAAGATATCGATATTATCTATTTTAACTCTAAAAGAACTCTCTTCTAAGTAGTTTTTGAATAACTGTAACACAATTCATCTAACGTTTATACTTTCCTGTGCATCTAACAGTTCTCCATCGTTTATTCTATCATATGCTTTTGACAAGACAATTGTTGGCACATTGGCGGCCAAAAGTAATTCAAATTTGGCGTCGTACTTGGAATTCAATCATTTATAGCATTTTTTTGGCGCTCATTAAGAATAGAGGTTATACATTTCAAACGTTCCGCGTTGGACTTCAAAAGAGTTTCATACGAAACATGCATTGCCTTTCTCTCTGGAAAGACTGAACTGCTTTGAAATTTTGAACTGCTTTCTAAGAGTGGCGTCAGAGCGCGCCGCGGAACGGACACCAAGAAACGATCAGAAAAGATCATATTTCATATTGTCATAATTTCGCGTAATCCTTGCCTCCCACTTGCGACACGACGCGATCACATTGTTTGAAAATCGAGAAGCCGAGTGGCAACTAGCGAAGAATTGAAAGTTAGAATTTTACGTTGGTAGTGGGTATAGTTCACAGAATTGCGGTCTCCTTGAACAGCGTTTTGGCGCCGAGCCTCTGCATAACATTTCATCATGCCCGAATTACGACAGAAAACGATATTCCTTTCGCCCAGACAAGGCAATACTGACTTCTTTAACACAATAATTCTTACGCTGAGGTAAACTAATAGTTCCTAAATAATTGGCTTTCAGAATTTTCCCTTGTGTTAGTGGAGTAAAAAGGCAGCAGGAGTCTTGTTTTCCACACAACGCTCTCCTAAAAAATCTTTAGCTATTTTGCAGTCTCAACAACAATACTTAATGCCATCACATGTAATCCCATGTGCAATTTTTAATTCCTTACTTCTACTAAATTTTCTAATAAATCTGTGGCGCTTTTATTTTTCTGATAAGCCACTTGATTTCTATTACTATACTTTGCTTATTGTATTTAACATTGAGATTGAAATGTAGTGTTCATACGCTGAGAGACTGTCCTCTTTATGAATTCTTTAACTTGTGTGGAAAAGTTCCCTCATTAATTCTTAAATTGATAATTTCCTTGATAATTGATGCTATTAAGTTAATGTTCTCTTTTATGTCTTTTATTGCTATTTTGTATATTCCTGGAGTTTTGGTAGTCCATCCCTTTAATTAATAAATTAGTTTCCTCCAATGTAATTTCTGGCAGAACAAAATGGTTACTTTGTGTTGTTCTATTTCTTGGAAAGACTGCTAGGTTACACTTGTGTAAAATATTTTGCGTTTGCTCCTGGAAAGTGATAGCAAATCTTTCCAGTACATGTTCCACAGTGTTATTTTTTCCTATTTTTTATAATGATTTCATCTTAATATTTTTCTCTCCAACACCAAGAAGTTTATTTATTGTTTTACAAATGTTTTTAATGTCATGTCTGCTATTTTCAAATAATTTGTTAAAATATTCTTTCTTGAGTCTCTGTATTTTTTTTTTTTTTTTTTTTTTTTTAATTTAGTCTCAGGGTATCTTTTTATTCATTATTTTTAACTGAAGACCTTTAACATCTTTTAAAAATGTTATCTCTTTTTTACCTGTTCATTAATTTCGTAGTTTATCCAGGGTTGTAATATTACCTTTCTTCTACTACAGTTTGGTTCTTTTCAAACTAATGATTTGATAAAGACGTTTATAATTACATTATACAATTCATTAGCAGTATTGAAGACTAAATTAATTTAAATTTATTACGTCTTGCGGGAGTCTACTTTTATTTATAAATTCATACATTTTGGTATCTTATCAATTTATCTTTTTTATTTGTGAAGTTACATGAGATTCCAAGCTGATAATGATCTTGGGGAGTATACAATGATTCCTGCTCTCCATTCCGATCTCCAGCTTTTAAACTTTTTTATGATTTTGCCCGAAAGTGGCCTCACTTATAGAGCAAAGGAAATGCAGATAATCTTCACACATGTGACAGATAAACCTCTTCGTTCATTTCACTATCACACTTCTTGCAGGTTAACAAAGGCATGCTTGATGTTATTTTATTTTTAGTGAAAGAAGAGTGAAGCGTTTTTACCGCGGATCAGCCGTTTACGTGGCGATCAAGGTCAAATACACTGTTGCTGTTATTATCTTTTTTAAAATATTTTGCTTTTCCCCGTTTACTAACAGCTATGGTATAAACTAAATCTTACTCTAAGAATACATAACACTTTGACAGCACTACTAAGCCAAAAATCTCTCTTTCACTAAACTTTGATACTACTAAATTACGGTTCATCAAAAGAATAGTCTAATAATAATAATAATAATAATAATATTATTATTATTATTATTATTATTATTATTATTATTATTATTATATATTTTTTGGATAACTACGAGGGTCGGTCAGAATGTAACGCAATAATTTTTAAAATAATTTTTCTCCTTAGTGCAATAATACTGATAGACAGTTGAAGTTGTTGACCCTTCAAAGTTTCGTATTTCCGGCGTTAGCGTGCGAAGTTTCAAGTCTCTCCTATAGATGACAGTTCGTTAACAAACCGTTAAAATGGCGTCTATAGACGACGTACGTTTCAAACAGTGAGCTGTGATGAGTTCCTCGTTGCGGACAAGGAAACTGTTGTGAACATCCACAAACGCTGGTGTGCAGTGTATGGCAACTCTGCTGTCACCAGGAGCACCGTTGGACGTTTAGCTAAATGAGTTAGAACGAGAGAATACGACCTCCATGACACGGGCATTCCGCCTCAGCGACGAGTCCTCTCATGCTGATCACTGTCTTTTGCGACATTGATGGTATCATTCATGTTGATGGTACTGCCTTTGGGCATAACATCAATTCAAATTCTTCAATCAACCCTCTGAATACACTAAAGAAGCATTTTCCGCGAGGCCGATCCCAGGAGAAATGTGCGCAAAGCTTGCACGATAACGCACACCTACAAAGAAATATCGCAGAAGAGAAGCGCCGCCACAAATGTACTGTGCTTCCTCATCTACCATACAGTCCGTATTTAGCTCCCTCCGATTTCCATTCCTTTGAGCCACTGAAAACGGTATTTGCGGAGGAAAAATTGAAGATGACCCGAAGTGAAGGACAGAGAACGCCAGGAATAGACTTGGTACCGGCAAGGCATGAACGCCCTTGTTTCACGCTGGCGCAAGGCTGTACAAGTCCATGGAAATAATGTGAAAAAATAGAGCCAGTGAAATAATCTTGTATTAATATCGTGTGCAAATTTCAAGTTCTTCAAATAAATTTTTGTGGAGAAAAAAATTAAGGGTATTACTTTCTAACCGACCCTCGTATATTCGCCAGTAGGCTCAGGTAAATCTGTTAATTCACTACTTTTGGTATACGTTTCACGCTCAGGTTCAGGAATCCGAGTTCATAAAAAAATTCTCACATAGTTTTGCACTGATTTAGAACCTGAAATTCAGCACTCCCTAGTTAGTAGTTTGATATAATATGAGGTAGCAGGATAAGAGATCTGTCATGTGAAAGTTGAAATCGAATCTGTTGAGCGTGTTCCATGCTTTTTCCGATCGGCGTCGGGTGTGGGAGTGACTACAGGGATAAATGTCCTCACCATAATAACTTCACCTAGATGCCATAGAAGAAGGATCTTGTCCCAGGGCAAGAAGAAGAAAAATCGTTCCTCAAAGTGGGAAAACCCTTGAGATGAAAGGAATAGAATGAGAAAAAACACGGAAAATTGCCTCATTAAAGATTGCTTCCATGTCGGTAGAAACCAAAGGTACAATGATGGTTATGAGTAATCATGATTCACAAACTGAGCGAAGCTCAAATGCTTTTTGTGAAATGGACCTACCTTACCTTAGAGAAAATCGTATTCGTTCTCGAAAAAACTCCTGAAGAGAGGCTAGAAAGTTATTAACTCTGGGGTGTAAGCGATAAAATTATCTTCAGGAGTATCTACATTGATACTTGAGCCTCCACACTAACTTTTTAAGTAAATTTTATTTGAAGGCTGTCTGTAGACGAACTGAAAAGATCTAACTGTATTTACATGTACTTTTTAAATCAATATGATAAAATTTGTATTGAATGTGTTGTTTTTATATTTTAAAAGTAATTTAAACAAGCTTCATTTGCGTTCCTCACAATATGTTTTGGCACTCATGGATGGAAACTAGAACCATCACTGTTCGTTGACTAAAAAATGTTACTTTGCGGTATACTTGTGCGTATGCCCAAATAAGTAATAGCCATATCTAAAAACTGTTTTCTGTAAAATAAACAAATTCAATCGACATGAATCAATATGTCTTCCGCCTCACGTATTGAGAATCATCCTATGAGCATTTATTTATTTATTTATTTTACGTCAAAAAAACAGTTAAAAACTGCGTATGACGTGCTATGGGGAAAAGTGAATTGTGTGCACATTTTCAAAATTCTGCGATCCCTACACCAAGTCATATACTACTTAAATTTTGAATTTTTAAAGGAGAAAAAACTCCCATGTAATAAAATCTATTTTCAAGGATAAATAAGCAATAAATTTTGAATTTTGAAAGGAAAAAAAAACCTCCAAGTAATAAATCCATTTTCAAGGATAAATAAGCAATAAATTTTGATTTTTGAAAGGGAGAAAAAAACAATAAAAAACTCCCATGTAATAAAATCTATTTTCAAGGATAAATAAGCAATAAATTTTGGCTCTTATTACTTCCTGCCGCGACAACATGGAAACGATAATTTGAATAATTGTATTTCCCACTGAATTCTAGAAGACGTGCACAGAAAATGAAGTTACATTTATGTCCAGAAGCAAAACAAGGGCCATCTCAGCATTTGCTCAATGCATCAGGGAAACTGGACAAAAACCTGATCGAGATGGGGGTCATTGACCCGGAAGCTGTAGTACAATAGTTGTTACAGGTTGTTTATACTCATTTATACAGTCCAAATGGTAAATAATGCATTATGTATCATTGTTAAAATTAGTTCCTTTTCTTGTGATGCTCAGTATAGTCTTGTGATGAGCCACCCTCGGAGCTGACTGTCTTCAGCGTATTCCTAAGGTGACTCGTCACTTTGAGTACTGCGATTGATTAGGTGACTTACGGAAAGTTGAGGAGAAGGGGGAGGGCGGCTTACTCAGAAGACGTTTTCCAATAGCAATGTACCATTTATTAATAACTAAAGGAGAGACGGGGAAAGATGGGTTGAAGGGAGGTGCTTGGGAGTCGAGATTACTGATAGCGGACTCTTACCCCATCTCCCCGTGGACCAGGCGTTACGGCGGGGCGGCAACAGCAGCGGCAGCACCCTGGGAGCTTGTCGTCGTCATCCTGAGAGTCGTCTGGAGTCGGATCGGTAGTCGGAGAAGCAAGTGCGTCAGTGCTCGTCACTGCCCGTCACTCTCTGCTACCGCCAGCCATTCTCTGTCAGGCTCCGCCATCCTCCGTCACTGTTACTACCTGTCACTTCTGCTACTGCCAGCCATTCTCCGTCACTGTCTCCTCCTGCTACTGCTACTACTCTGTCAGTGCTGCTACTCTGTCTCTGTCGGGCCCGTTTATATTGGGCCGACTTGCATTCGGCAGCGTTTTTTGGAGGCCGCTGCCGGAATGTTTTGAGACGCTGCGTGCCGCTTGCCTTGCGCGTTTTCCTGGCGCGGGGTGATGTGGTAATGGTGGTTCGCCACATGGCTCCCATGCCTTCCAGAAAAACATAGCCATATGGCTGTGTTTTTCGATATCAGCGTGCTAAGCCGAAGTGTCTCGACAGGGTGGGAGTGGTTATCTTGGGATTGGCAAAAGGGTAGTATATACACAAGGGACTATTTACATAAATTATACATGATAGCTATACAATTTTTGAGTTATTCACAGAATCACATAGTTGCTGAAAATGTTGCCTACTTAAAATTCAAAAAGACTATTATTTACATTTCTTGTCTGTTTTACTGTTCGAGTCTATCAGTCTAGTTTGTCACGATGATGGCGATGTGGTGGTGGAAGAACTCACTTGCCAGGTTCAGGAACCCAGGATACGGCGTCGAGATGTCACAGGTGTCCTTTGGTGGCGGTTGGCCATCCGGTCGAGGCAGGGATAGATGATCTGGTCTGGAGCTGTGCTGCTGACCATGCCCATGGCCGTCTGTCCCGTGGAGAAGTGGGTTTCAGAGTTCCTGGAGGCCGTTGCTTCTTGTCTCGACAGGGAGGAAGTGGTGTATATCGTTGGTGTGTTCGTGGTTTCTTCGGGGGGGACATGGAAGGGGGCCAATAGTTTGGGGGTGATCTGAGCTGTTTAAAATTAATGTTACTTTTCTCGTGATGCTCAGTATAGTCTCTAATTGTATAGAAACAGTTATGCAGCAGAAACGATTTCACTTGGGATTTAAACTTTTCTATTGAATTTAATCGTTTAATGTCATCTGACAAAGTGTTGTAAAATAATGTACATGTATTGTATGTGAATTTTTTGTAATGAGCTGTTGATACTGTCACCTGATGAATATGATTTCTACGTCAAGTGTTATAGTAATAGACTTCGGCATTTTCTGAAAAAATATTCCCGCCCTTGAGCAAGTCATTTTTTACAAAAACCACTGATTCGTAAATAAGAAGACACGGTAATGGTAGAATTCATAGATAAATGAAGAGAGGCTTACAAGAATCACGTGGGTGGGATTTGGTTATTATTCGTACAATTCGTTTTTGTAATCTAAAAGTCTGGGAGCTATAAGATGTATTTCCCCAGAATATTATGCCATATCTCAGGCGGGAATGAACATTCGCGAAGTATACACAACGAGCAGTATGAAGGCTGACTGAATTTGCAAGAATTCTGAACGCGTAGCATAATGAACTCAATTTGGTGTTCAATTCATTTAAATGGACGTTCCATTTAAGGTTTGACTGAATTGAGAGACCTAAAAATTTTGTTGCCCTAACATCAGTCAATGGTACACTGTTCATTTTTAATGGAGCACAGAATTGTTTATTTGAAATGGAAAACTGCATTAAAACCGTTTTCTTTTCGTTGACTATTAATTTGTTATTTCGGAACCAATTTGAAACATCTGATATTGTAATAGCATTGAAACATCTGATATTGTATTAGCATGTGCTTGTACTTAAGTTTCCATGATTTCGTACTGAACTAGTGGTGGTCAGGGCCTCACAATTTGAGTTTTTATCACAAAAGTCAGTACTTGACATTGCAGCATTGCAGTATTTTCTCTTTAGTACGTAACGCATTACAATATCCGTTTTACTCTTCCGCCGTTGCCTCGTACGTCAACATATCTTTCGCAGGGCGGGGACTCAATTTCAGTACCAGTAACGTAAATAACTATTTTCTACATTTGAAATAAGAATTTTGGATTTCTTGCTATTATAGCGATAAATTCGTTGCCCACCATCAGTGTTTTCAAGTTTTCTTTAAATATTAGCAATTTCATTTCGATTATACACCAGAAATATTCAGTATTTTTTGACATTCTCATGTAAGTTTGCGACAGATCGATGTATTACTAAGCTGCATTTTCCAGCGAGAGCGAGAAATTTGTTCTGACAATATTTTAACTTCCTATACTGAGGAAATGTTGATGGCAATGCTGAAGGATTCATGTATGCATTCGAGTAAACCTCACCCAAATAAAAACCCCTTCCTTTCTCACCTTCTTGAAGTTTTTACATCTTTGCATTTTCAGTACTGCGTAGTGTGATCGGTATAATCTGTTCGCTTCTTCACTCTATTACGTTATTTAAGCGACTTTTATTGTTTTCAATCTCATTTCTTTTAGATTTCTGTGCATTGTTGACTATAAAGGCTGGTGGGAAGTAAATGGCGTTGAAAAATGTCGCAACGAGCGTGTCTTCGAAATCGCCGATTCTTGACCGTATATGACGCAAAATTGAAAATTTATCATATACCCACACGTAACTACATATGATGTGACATTGGGAACCAAGTCTTCCCGGGAAAATATCCATTTCTGAAGGAGATTGCAGGAAACGTTTTGTGGGCTCCGAAGAATCTCAAAGAAGACATAAGCTGTTCAGCTTAGTGGGACAACTACCAACATGTGCTTGCTAGTGTAGTACTGAAATATCAAAAATCAAGAAATTGAACGGTGAAATAATGCACTCGTGTATAACCGAGTACCTGACCGAGCAGGGAATTGTATTCAAACTTTAACTCTCATGCATTACCTGGGTTTTAGAGTACTTGATCATGTATTTATTTGTATTTTTGGAATATTCTCAGTCATCTGAGCTAGTATTTGGGCATTTATCATGCAACTACATAACCATTTCCACAAATTTCCCTTCATTCATTACTGAGTTATTATTTTTGTTACATGGTTGTGGAATAACTCCAGGTATTCTATGTTATTTTCCCAATTTTCATCAGAAATATCTTTTAATGTACACTGGTAGATGTTCTTGATATCGTCTATACTTTATTTCTCCATTCAAAAGCTCTCTCACCAACTTTGATCGATCTCTCTGAATTATCATCTATTAAAAATGAAGGCTACGTACTGATGATGATACGTATTTATAGAAAATATTCTATATTTATAATACACTATATTATTGAAAATAGTTTAACTAACGTAGCTTTATATAAAATAATTTCTTTACACATCGTGTATTACTTTTTACATTGCTAACCGCATCCTGATGACAATAAAGGTGCGGGTCTGAGAAGTCTCCAACTGAAGTACTTGGTAGCAAAAATCAGATATAGTACAAGAGTTAAATTTGAAAAAAAAACGCAATATCGATTAAACTAGAGGACTTCGATTTCAGTTCGAAGTGTAAAAATCGTCTGCAGTAATCCAAGCACAAAGGACTATAATTGTTTCATTGTGTAGGAAAAAGGATTGTTGGAACTGCGTTGCTATCGGAAGATAATTGCTTTTTTGCGTCTGTGACGTGTGAGTCATTGTTCCACTCCCGATCGCATGCAAGTTGGTGGCGGCATGTGAATACCGTTTTATTTTCATCAAAACGCGGAGCATTCCTGTGGCTTCGATTTTATCCTGAACTTTCACACGAGATATCCGATAATTATCTGCAAATCGCTGTAACTTGATGGGGAATAAACAGAATGAAGCGGGCCAGCAAAAAACAGGGACTTCAATAAGCGACTTTGGAAATGTGACAGTGAGCATCATATTAGAATGTAATTAAGAGAGAGTTGTTTTCCGGAAAACAAAATAAACTGTAATATTGAACAATTTGAAATGTGAATCCATGCTTCTTTTTAAATACAATACTTTATCTTTGGGTCATTTACTTTTATCTGCCTCGGGATCATTATCCATTTGTCTTGAAATTGAGAAAGTAATGAGATTTGTTGTTGAAGGAATCTCTATTTTCTAACTTTCTGTTTGGGTTTCATTTCAGGACTAAACAAATAAAAATGATTTTTTAAGAATTTTTTTTAACAATGAATAAATGACAAGTAGTTGGATGTGAAAGAAATATATGAGACAATATGACGCACTAGAAACGTCTAGTAAATTTGTTTATGTAGGTATTGAAAATTGATATGATTGAAATTCGGTGAATCTTCGTGATTCATGTCATTTACATATGCATTGAAAAGTATAGAGGGGAACACATCTTTCATCGTTGATGTGAGGATTGTAAGTGTGATTCATATCCACTATCTATATTCCTTGCACAATGAGCCGCGTGTGACCCAAGTCAATTTTTCAATCGGAAGATTTTGATGGTGAAAAAAACAATCTTCAATCGTGTATATCCAAATTTTATGATGGTCTCTTAAAGCCCAAGTGGGGTAACTCACATTTTGCTTGTACCGGCGTATTTAATGTTGTACTATAGTTGTTATAGAAAATTCAGCTCTAAATTATTTTATATTTTTGTTACATCTATTTGTTTAGAAAGATTTTTAACTGATTTTGGCATTCCTTATTAATTCAGTCCAGTTCAAGAATTGGTATCAGGGCGTAAATAGAGTGACACCAATCGTGATATGAACAGGTAAAGGATGTTAGAAAAGATGAAATGCAGTTAACAATAATGTATTTACATATTTTGTGTTACTCATCAACATAAAGGTTGATAAATATTGCCACAATAAGAATTTCCAGCAATTATAGACTTGTTATACATGTCTAAATTGAAAAAAAAAAGGGTGAAAAAAAAATTTATTTTAATTATATTCATTTTTCAAAACAAAAAGAAACTGTCTGCCGTACGGGGAAAAATTTTTTAAAGCATCAGAATATCTTCCCCGAACTTATATTCTACATAGCTGAATAGTGATTAAAAGTACCATTAATGTGAGGTTAGTAACATTTGGAAACTTAAAATGTTCGGTCACGAAATGTAGAAAACATATTTGCATCGGTAAATGATCTAAGATTTGATTTGTTAGTATTGTTAAAATGTAGCAACCTACACTCGCATTCACGGCTCCACTATTACCACTGGTTGCAAAAGGGAAGTTGAACTGCGTGTCGGGTTCGTAAGTTTATGTTCATTCCTATGTGCAGAGCTTCCTGATCTCACAAATATAAGCCCGAGTGGGACCCTTCGAATCACTAAATTCTTGCCATGGAGTCACTGCCACTGCCATTGGCATAAAGAAGACGTGCGCTCGGGGACTTTTCCTTCAAACTAGAGAGTAACTAGATTTGTTGGCGAAGGTGAACCCTGTACTGTGTAATTTCGCTAGAAGTTAATTTATATTCCACGAAGCTCTTGAAAAACTGTCACCTGTCTCGTCTGCAAGTTTTCGAAGACTTTTTCCTTAAGGTGGGAAACTTGGAGTGTGATCAGTGTGTTCTTACAATTTTGAGGGGGAAACTTCTTAAGAAAGTGCTGCGAACGTAAGAAAGGAAGCTATAAATTAACTTCCCCGCATCAAGAGGTGGATTTTTGTGGACCCGACTCGGGCTCGAAGTGCGGGGGTAAAAATTACATTTCCCACCATCATCGTTAGTGGTGGGCGCTTGCCTTGCCTCGCCCCGCTGTTTTCCGCCCCGCCTCCCTCCGTCCGCGCACCCCGTCCAGAGCTCCTCCCGCTCCTCCCACCCCTCCTCGCTCTGCCGGGGCCTCCCCTGCCCTACTCCGCCCCGTCCTCACCTCGCTCTGCCCCGCTCCGCTCTTTCCCCTCTCGGCATTGCCCTCCGCCTCGTGGCCTCCTCGCTCTCCTCGCCCCCTCCCTCGCCCCGCCCCCACCACTCCCCGCCACCGTCATTCGTCTCACCCGCTCTCTCTTACTTTTAAATTAGCGTGCACCCGTCCCTTTCAAACGATCCAATAGCTTTAGTCTCCTGCCCTCCTCCATCTTTTCTTAATTTCATATAATTTTTGTCAGAATTTAAGAAAGAGAACAGATGTTAAAATGACGTTCCCTAGTTAATGAATGTTAGATCTCACTTTAATATATTTTTCATTGAATTGTGGTCATTGTTCCACCCCTGGGTTTCTTCAGCTGCTCCCTGCCGAATGCCACTATTTCGCGGAAGGATCCGAAACTTTTCCCCCAAAAAAGAAGGAAATGCTGAATGGTCACTGTAGAATTTAGCAGAGAAAGGCTGATTAATAACGTAACATTACGAAAGCTTGGTTTAACACAAATGACTAGATTTCATGAATATTGGGGCGAAATTAACCGTTTGCTCCCTTGATAATTGTTAAGAGAAAAATAAATTCTGCCAACTTACAATTACTCATTACAATACCTCAGGGAGAAAATGAATAGATTTAAAATTTGCAGTTAACCCACAGATAATTCAAATACACAATATTGAGAAGGGCATTGTCTGGTTAATTATTAAGGTAAGACATTAGTCGTTCGAATAACCAGTAAAGGCTACCGTCAAGTTTTGTAAGCAAGAAAAATATCTTCCTACGCAAGAATGATTTTTCTGGCTATGAAGAATCTAAGAACTTCAAAACTTCCTTTAGATGAGACGTAAAAGTTAGCGGTGTCGTGTGGATATGGCTTAAACAAATGCGTAACTTGAAAAATATCAATGGATATCAGTACAGAGGTAAGCACTTTTCCAAGTGCCAATCTCCGTGTAGGAGTTGTCTCTTGGTTGAGAACAACAGAAGTTTCAGTTGAATTACGTATGTCATTTCAAGCACATTTAAAAAAGTCGAAAGAGAACAACATAGAACTGCCGATCAGGACCGCTGAGATCGCTATCAGGTGTACAGTGGCGATTTCTGTTCGAGGGGTCACGGACTCGAGTCCCGCTCAACTTCTTTGTTGAACCAAATGTTGAGTCCCATGTTGGCTTTCCATCCAGAGTGCATCATCTTGTTGTGCTCTTTCTATCGCGGCATGTTTGGGTGACGTAGAAACTTTCGTGGGAGGAAAGCGTACCTTGTACTAATGCGAAGTTGTCCCTATCCCGAGTGCTGTGCCTTGGTGGGACTGACCCAATTGCCTTGTATCCTTCGCTTTACCTCATCCTTTTCTATCAGAGAGATAACCTTTCCCTAACCTAAATAAGCGACTAGCATAGTCGAGATGGCGTTGCAGGGTTCAGGGCATTTCGCAGCTCTCACTAGAAATGAAAAGTGGAGATGGGCCTAAGGGCTGCCATTGAAATCTATTTAATTAATTGATTGAATAATCGTCAAAACTATGTGATGTAGTACGGGGAGAGGGCGACGTCCTGACACCAAACTTGGTGGCCATAACGGTTAGCGTATCGGTCTGTTGTACCCAAGCTTCCAGGTTGAAGCCGAGGAATTTTAAGGGCAAAAAGTCCTCCTTCAGAGGGGAAGTAAAGCCGGCTGTCCCTAATTATAGATTTACTGTGTGTAAAATGTTCTTAAGCCTAAAAGTAGTCTCTGAGCTAAATTTAAATCTCCTGTTTCGTTACCCTAGTGTTATCTTCTTTCTCCATTAGACGGTGATAGGGGCGCGTTCGTGCGTAGCGAAATTTGCGTGATCAGGACGGAAGAGAGACTCTGATGGGCTGAGCCACGCCACGTAAAATAAGGCATAATTGATTGATTGACTGATTCTCAATGGACAGGGAACTCAATTTCAAATTCAACGTATGGAAACGAATCACTGTCCCGGCTACCTGCGGACTGTTGGGCGGCTCAACATAACGGCTGAGACTAAGCTTTTCTCTCCTCCGCAATATGTGTACGTGCATACACATAGAGGATCCTCACTTGTGTTTGCGATTCCGTATGTTGACTCCATTGTGATTCAAGCAGCATTTTTTTTGACAGAAAATATCAGTATTTCTCTATGCACTACTGGATATTTCTCCCGAAGCTCCTCATTTAACTCTCGACATTCCTTATTGGCTTATTGGTGCCAAAAAGGAATAGAGTGTTTCTTGGGCGCTAACTGACACTGACGACTTTCATTTGAAGCTTCAAAAACAATCCCAGACTTGATGAATATGTTATTCAGAAATGTGTAAGTTAGATTCTATTAATATTTCTCGTGTTATTTTCTTCAAAGTGTAGACAGTATTTAATTTGTCTCCACACACACTATGTCCCTGGGTGAAAAGCTGATATAAAACTTACTATATATTTTAGAAGAACAAGAATATACTATATTACATTATATATTATATTATATTGTATACATTGTTTTCTTTAGACTTCATTAAAACGTTTTTTGAAGTCAGTGAGTCAGCAAGTTTTAAATTCAGGGAAAGAAACAACATATGGGGTAGAATTAAAAAAGACGAATAGTACAAATGGAATCTATTGCTAAGAAAGCGATCAATTGTGACCACAGGGAGTTTCTGATTTCATTATTATTAAATCATGAATTGTACATGTCCAGTTACCCGTTTCGAGTTACGGCGAAGGATCTTTCATTCTTAAAGTTAACTTTTTACTATTAAACGTGGCTCGAAAATAATTTAGAATTTAGAATTATTGAAACAAAAACAAAATTCGTCTTTGTGCATTACAATTTGCAGAACAATTAACAGCGATCTTCACATACCTATTTTTCTACCGCTTAAGAGATATATAATTGTGGGCACCTTTGTGAAAAAGATTCTGGAATGTGCGTAACCGCTCTGATAATGAAAATATGTAATTGGGAGGGTGAAACCTGTGTAAAGGAAATGTGCAAAAAGTATTACCACCAAGTGTCAGTAGTTCATTTTCGTTTAATTTCATCCTTGAGGGGATGAATGTATTGATGGTATGCATTTTCCGGTATCATCGTGCACTAATTATGTGTACAAATTTTGTGCTCAAAGTACTTAATTTCTTGCTCAGTTTTGGAGAGATTAAAGGGGATGTGTTCACACCAGAGTGATATAATAGTTAAATTGAAATTCAAACTCGTAAATTATTATCTTTGCACAGTAATGCTTTTATCTATAGTTTACTTAGTATATCTGATAATATTATTGATAGGTAACGGTAATTATAAGTTCGCAGTGATGATTAAATTTTTCCATTTTCCATTTCCATTATTGAACGTTAATAACGAAAATATTCGAGGAAAATAGAATCAGAGTTAACTGTTGGTGTTTACTACTAAGCACTGCCTGTACTTTAATATACTGAATTATGATGATTCATCGGCGATTGTTAATCTATTGAGAGTTGTTTTATTATTAATGATTACTTTCCTTGATTACATTTTTAAATTGTAGCATTTGGACAGGTAATCACAACATTTAAGACTAAACATGAATTGATGTTTAAAGATTTCGACTCTGCTTACTGTCTGAAAGCCAAAAGACACATTTAAGTGTTTATTTTACATCAAAGAGCACATTTATTTAACATCTCACGGAACTTACAACTAAATATATTCTGTAAAAGCAAGCAAGTACATCACAATGTTCTCTCTCTGTAAAGGAAAACGATATGTAATCCTATCTCGAGACAGGTCTTAAATTTTGCAGGTACAATATCACATACATAAACTTTATCCACGTTAAAATATGTATTTTACTCAAATTTTATGCCTGCCGCTAGCGGGTCTGCATCATTGCCTATAAATAAAATCTCCAGTTTGGGGAAATGATGCTCAGTTTTGTCGAGTCACGTTTGTTCAGTACTGTGGTTCGTTCGCAATAATGTATTTTATCTATTTTTTTACTTCACTAACGAATGAATAATTGACACGGTCTAATTAACAATGGTTCATAAGCAAAAATTCTGTTATTAAGAACCGACGTTCTCATGTTTGACTGTTGAATGATGTGAATTCATATCTATTGTTGCACTATCTGAAATAATACATTTTGTTCAATTATCGTCGTGACTACTGATGTGTATGTTACCGCCAATGTCCGAATCTTGTTAATTCTCGAATTAATCCGCTAATGTTCATATTATCCAAAATGGGTCTAAAATGTCCAAAGTAGGAAGAACTTCGAAACATGCTTCAGACTAGTTGGAAAAAATTGTCACTAGCGTAAACGAAGTGGCCATGGTAAAGGATGGACGTTATATATGTGAGGAATGGCAGATATTGTTTTAAATCAGCAATCAGACAGCTGGTGGGAAGTTTTCATTGGTAATGAGAGACAGCGTGAGTAACGTGAGTAGTTTCTTTTTTTAATTGTGCCAGTGGTAAATTTGTAATTTGTCCTCCGTGATACCATCTTACCTAACCTCGTCATATACCTCAATTGACACTTCGTTACACATTTCCCAGTTGGTGTGGTCCTTCAGCCCTCGCGAATAAGAAACGTAAAACAATTTTGAGCCTATGGAACGCATTATTTCCATCGCATATTATGCCAAAACACGAAGCATATTTTTCAGCGTATTTTGTGCCAAAATACACACAAGACATCTCACACCTAACTTTACTTTGCGCTCTTGTGTAACACCGTATGAAATTCAAAATGATGCTTTCATAGTCATTGATAGAGCCTTATCCATACTGGATGGTTAAAGTTCGAAGTAACCTGCTGCTCATAACATTAGACATATATCGGACATTAGCCTAAAGTATACTCAGTATTAACTTCAAAACAGTCGTGATTTAAATTCATGTACTTTTTTGTATAGATCGAACTTTTTGATTTATTTTTTAAACTATTATCCCACTTTCCCACTCCGTTCCTGTTCGCGTCCCTTTCCTAACCCCCTCGCCTGGCCCGGGTGACTCGCACCCCGTTCTCCAATGCATTTTCTCTACGCCTCCGCTCTCCCTTTGCTCCCCTTCCGGGCCTTGTCCTCCCCATTTCGCCCCGCCCCCTTCACCCCTCCCGCCTTGGCCAAATGAGCGGCGCACTTGGCTTCTAAACGAGTATATAGTGCGGCGCGGCGCGCAGGGCACGGCACGACGCCTCCGGAGGCGGCAAGCCAGCGGCGATGCAGTGGTTAGTTGCTGCCTCTGCCCCGCCCCCGCCCGCGTTGCACGCCTTATCTTCACGACATCCGGCCCACCTCGCCCCCTTGCACCGGCTGAGTTTAGCTCAGAGCCAACATTGCCGCTGTCTCTGTCGCGACTCTGACCGGGATGTCCCAGGGTTTGAGTGTAGGTGGTGCTGGATTTTCCACACTGGCTACAATAGTGTGTCGAATTCAGTCGCTGCCGGGAGGTGAATTGTAGTGACCTGTTGCTTTGATCGGTAAGTTTCCATGCTTTTGCTATCAGTGCTAGGCGAATAACCGAGCAGCAATCGAGTCCTGGCGGCGGCAGGATTTTCGACCCTGGCTTTTCACCTAGGGGGAATTCAGTCGCTGTCTGGAAGAGAATTCTAGCGATCGGCTGCTCTGATCGGTAGTTTTCCGTGGTTTCTCCGATCAACACCAGGCGAATGCCGGAGCAGTACCCTACCAAACGGGCCACGGACCGCGCGCGATCTTTCCTTCCTCTTCTTTGTCCTATCCTCTCCCCTTACACACACACACTTACACTAACATGCACTACACCACCACATATTCGGGGTCACTGGTCAGTTACACTTGCCTCGTTCACACGCAGAGTTCATCCACCGCGTTCGTTCCGCCCAAATTGCGCGCTCATTTACTATTTCTCTTGTTTACTCGCCTCGTTCACTTCCTGCTATTCATACTATTCGTTTACTCGTCCTCTTTTCACTTGTATTCTTTCGCTTTTTCCGTTCCTTTCGTTCACGCGCTCATAAGACTTGTGTAATTCCTGCAACCCTGTACTCTCTGCCCCTTCATTCACAGTTTTCACCCACCGTGTTCACTCGCCCCGTTCGTCCATGCTCATTCACAGCCCCCTTTTATTCGTCTCGTTTAATCGCATCATTCACTCGCCTCATTCACTTCCTCCCTTTTACTTGACTAGTTTTCTCCCCCCTAGTCCTCTTTCACTCACTAGCTTCTTTCATTTATGTGTTCACTTACCCGATAACTTGCGTCGGCCACTCATCCTGTTCAATGACCCCTTTCATTTGCCTACGCTCACTCATGGCGCCCACTTGCCCCGTTCGCCTTCTGCGTTTACAGGATTTTTATTTCTCTCGCTTCCTCCTCTTTTCACGCTCATTCACCACACCTACGCACCGTGCACCGTGCAGTCGTCCTGATCATTTGCGTTGCTCACGCCTCCCGTTCATTCGCGCTGTTCGCTCGTAGCGTTCACCCACTGCGTCTACTCGCCCCGTTCACTTGCTCCGCCCACTTTCCATCATGTTCACGCTCCGTTCATGAGCCTCGTGTGCACACTCCCGAATCTAGTGTTCGCCATGACCGCCTACTGCCTGTCCCCGCCCCATACCCACTCCATTCATGCACTCTGTTTTCTGAAAATATTACCGAGTTAATGGAGTCTGATAAAACTGGTAAATGGTGATTGATACTATTCCGTTTTGCTAGGCAGTTGAAGTGAAAAAAATGTGAATAACCCTAATGCAAGGTTGGCTCAATGGAATTCTGTCTTGTTGCGAAATGGGAGTCTGTTTTCTCTCTGGTACAAAGTAACCTCCATTTTCAAATTATGATCAGGAATAATAAATAGTACGAAAAACTGAAGCTTTATGTTAAGTAGTATGAGTAAACTGTAAATAATTATTATGTAATCAACACTTCAATAAAATGTATTAAGACACCTGCATATCGATTTGTAGCGCATCACAGTTCTATCAGTGTGTCCTGCGGCCGTCGTTCAGAAAATGTGGGGCATCTTCTCGAGGAAACAAAAGACATCACAAAAAAGAATGCTGAATTGTGATGAGAGATGGGCAAATACATTTTAAAAAATTGCGCGAAATAATTTTTGCTGGTATCTATACTTCTGAGGCTGAAACAGTAAAGTAACTATTTATTGCTTATAAAACTCTAGAAAAAATTGTCATATTAAGAATTTTTATAATGTATTTAATATAACCGTGTACATTTTGTTGCCAAATTTTAATTAGTATATTAAAAACTTTTAATAGTTTTAACTATTTCTATCGTACTCCTGTTCTCGCATGTTACACTCCATCATCTATCCTATTTTTCCATTTCCAAATTAAGCTGAATTAAGCATTTTTTTCTTCAAAACCCTGTTTCCCTCCGTCGCTTGTTTTATATCTCTTTATAATTGATAAGAATACAATACACCCTAGTCAATACAAACTATTATTATTTAACGTTATTACTGTGCAGAGAAGTACACCCTTGTAATTCATTCGCCTAGAATATCAAGTAATTAGTTTAATTTCACATACAGTAGCAGATTCTACAGCCTCTGAACTAGTGGGGTAGAATTGAAAAGCGTCGAACCAGCAAAAACCTAATAAAATGTTCAAGGAGATCTTACACTGTAGAAAACGATATGAGGAACATGTCTTTGAGGCCTTTGGCCTCATGGTGTGAGTTTTTAAGACCCTAAAACGCATTGTTTAGGGGTTATTTAATGATATAGATTAAAAAATCCGGCCGCGTGTTACAGGCTGCATTTGACATGAATATTTAAATTATTTTTTAAAACTAATTCTTCATACTTTTTTAGTCAAAGTGCAAGTCTCCGTGAAATTATCTTTCTTTAGAGGCTCATTTAGGTTGCGTGTGAGAACCGCAAAATGTATATATTCTACTGAAATAATATAGGAGGAATTTAAAAATACATTACGGAATTCATTAATGAAACTACACAATTCAGTCGGTGCCCATTAATGATAATTCATATAAGGAAATTGAAGATTTTCAATCTTCTGTTTTAAATATCGTCTTAATTATTTCGTGTTAGTACACAAACAAAATGAAACGTGTCAAATTATTCGTTCCAAACAATTGCTTCAAGAATCATTTCAAAAATAAAATTGCATTGCAATCATTGCATTTCAAAAATTGCATTTCACCTATATCCTGTAATTTCCTCCAGTAGTTTATTAAGAGGAACGTGCCGGTATTATGTACTACTTCCGTGTGGAACAAGTCACCTGTAAATTGCATAGTCTTAGAATAGAGAAAAAAGCAATGCAGGAAGCGATAGCAGTTGGCCATGCTGGCGGAAGTGCGCTTTGGCGCGGGTACTCACCGGCAGCTGCGCCTCGCGGCACTCCTCGGCGAGCGAGTGGCAGGTGGGGATGGCGGAGCCCTCGACGCGCTGGGCGCACACCGGGTGCAGCTTCTCCTGCGCCACCAGGCACTCGTCCTGCTTGTTGTCCGTCTTCCTGCAACAGCCCCGCCCCCACGCGTCAGCCCTCCCGCCTCGCCTCGCCTCGCCGTAGTATCGTGATTGATATATTGATTTGTTTGTGTTTCCGGGCGCGTCACTGCTTCGGTCATTAGTCCCGTTAGTGTAGTGCATGTTTTTTTCTCGGGAGATCGCAGTGGTCTTCCCCTGCTGGATGGCGAGATCCGGCGCCGACCCACCGTCGGCTAGTGGGGTTTCCCCCTAACCAGGACTCTCCCACCAGTGGGGCACCGCCCCAGCCGGGACAAGCTCGAAGCTCCCGACCGGTCTCCCGGAATATGTAGTAGTGTAGTGCATGTTAGTGTAAGTGTGTTTGTAAGGGGAGAGGATAGGACAAGGAAGAGGAAGGACAGTTGCGCGCGGTCCGTGGCCCGTTTGGTAGGGTACTGCTCCGGCATTCGCCTGGTGTTGATCGGAGAAACCACGGAAACCTACGGATCAGAGCAGCCGGCCGCTAGAATTCTCCTCCAGACAGCAGCTGAATCCGACCTAGCTGAAAAGCTAGTGTCGAAAATCCTGCCGCCGTCAGGACTCGAACCTAGGACCTCCCTGTTAGAGGCGCTGCTGTGACATCAGTTGATGCACTGAGCTACCGCTACCGGTGTATCGGGATTATATTGTTATCATTTGTTTACTATTATTATATGCTTGCGCAGTTTGGATCAGCGCAGCTAAATCAAACACCAAAAAACTGCAAGTAATCCAAAATCAGTTCCTGCGCACCATCACGAATGCCCCAGGGTACGTCTGCAATGCACAACTCTATAAAGAATTCCAGTTTGACAACCGATTACCAACCACATTATTTTTTATCCACCCACTTCTCCCAAAACATACCAAATATACCCAAACTAACCCCGCTAAGACTGCAGAAACCCAACTCACAGAACCCGCATTAAAAATAAATTTCCTTTCCATATACTCGTGAATAAATTCTCAGATCTCGATCTAAAGTAGAGATATTGTACAAAGATACCTCTACCACCCTAGTAGTAATGTAAGTTGTATTTTAAGATTATTTATAAGATTATTGTAAGTTAATTGTAAGTAGATATATGCAACGATAACTAATGTAGAGTGTATTAGCACTGATCTTTGTATTGGTCTATCCTAAAGAAAATGAATTTAAAAACAAAACCATCTGTTCAATATTCTAAACACCCCAAGCAGGTGGCGTAGCTAGGTTCCCGGATGCCCTGGTGCAAAAAGTCACAATGAGGCTCCTACCAATAAATGTGAGATTAAGAGTTTTAAAACTAATTGATGGATGGTTAAATAGAGAAATGGTATCCGTACGTGGGGGTTCTTATTGCAGTGCACCGGTTGCACCAGCCTAGTTACGCCCACGATCCCAAGGATGAATGACACATAGGAAAGAAGAGACCATTTGTAAAGTATTGTTATGTTTTGTTGCTTTATGTGCGCAATCCATTAATTATCAAGTTTAATCTTTCTTGTAAGCAATGGAATCTTGATTATACCTCTGAAATATCGATTGACATTCCGATATACAAGTCCAGTCGACACCCTCAATCATCATTGACCCCCTTTGAAATTTCATAGACCCCGTTGGGAACCCTTCGGTTACACATTCGAGTGAGATTCTTCGATATGATTGTCTCTGAAACGCGTGTGGCCATTGACACGTACGAATATACATACCTGAACTGACTGTTCAGGACAATATTCAGCTCGATTCGTTTTAATTCTCCCTAAATAATATGTTCTAAAAACGGCTTCTGTTTTTTATTTAAACTTCTGTAGGGATAGATTACAGTTTAATGAATTAATTGACATTTTCATTGAAAGTTTTATAAAGTTACAGATTATTGTTTTTTCTTAATTTAAACATATCTCATTTTAGTATTATTATTAATGATGTAATTAAAAACTTAATTAGTTTTTGTGCCCTCATGCTTCAAATTTTCTCTTGAAAAGTTTCTCAAAATCTCAAACTTTTTTGAGTGTCTTACTTCCTTCTTGTATATTTAATAACAGCATTATTCGTGTTGTAGTATGTTCGGTGGTACAAACATCGGGACGGAAAAAGTTTTTTAAGGTTAGAGTTCAGTTCACTAAATTGAATGGCAAAAGTGACAATTTAAATAAAATTTGGAATTTTCTAGAAATTATTTATTATATATATATAAACTGAATCTCTTGCTTTTCGTTTGATGAAGAGTTTTTGAGCGAGAGAGGAATATTAGTACGATAGAAGTTACAATATTAACTTATTACGTAACCGTTACAAATGATACAGGAGGCTCGTGCTATTGTAATACCTCTGTTTTTTTCTGACTTCTCACAAAGAACTCGATGTAGTGTAGGAGTTTCCCTAACAGACGTGTCCAAATGCGCCAGCACGAGCTCCTTGCCCGCCTGCAGGCAGAGTCCACTTCCCGACTGCGCCCTCATTTCCTCTCCAAATCCAGGAAGGTGTGTGCGCGCGCAGGCTGTGGCGAGGAAGATAAGCTTAAAGTGCGCTCGGAATTTCCCGACGAATGGTTGCTTCATACGAAAATAAATTTGCCTGTTTTGTAGCAAACAAATGAGGTTTGTATTATGTTTGTAATTGTACTTAATTACTTATTGCTTTATTTCATGCAAGTTTATTTTGTTTTAAATTTTGCCTTGCATAACCTGTTTTCTCAAGGCCCAGAAATATGTTTAAATTGATTTTCCTGTTTTCGTTTTGGGATATATTTTAATAAATGATTTTGTTACTCATGATGTTTAGCAATGAAGTGAAATTAATGAACACGCCTCTGAATACTGTACATTCTTTAGTAAAACCTCTCAGGTTTATATCACTCTAACATATGGGCAGCTCTTTCAATTATTCTAACTTTAATGTAGGAAGTTAATGCAATTATTGCACTCTTAATGCGATTACGTAATGAAAACCGTGATTCAAAATGTTTAATTTTACTCTCAATTGATAAGTTCAAATATGAATTTCTATGCTTTTGTAGAGGAAATGGGTATGACTGTAAGTTTGAAGCAACAAATGTGAACTAATTTCTCGAAAATACTGTTATGAGCCAGGTATCTGATCTACATTTTCTATTTTCTCTCTCGACGAAAGTAAAGAAATTCTCCATAAAATGATATACATAAGTAATATTTAAACTTATCAATTGAGCGTAAAATTAAACATTTTGAATCATGAGGACTTTGAAAATTGATATTACTGTTCATAAATAATTATTTCTTAAAGTTTACCCCAAGTAAATTATGTAATAATTGACATATATTAATTTTCCGGGCGCATTAAAAAAAGACGGTCGTTTCCTTATCACTGGGCGCAGCACTACTTCCGGTGCGTAGGAGGCATTTGCACCAGTGACATCAAAGAATGCTCCCGAAGCGCTTTGTTACTGTATGTAACACGCAACAACTGTGCCGCTCCTTGAAGGTCAGGTGAATGGGACCGCAGCGCGCCCTTTTGTTTCCTTCTCGGAACGTGCTCCCCGGGCAGGCCGCTTTGATTTCGTAAACCACAGAATATCCAAGGCTGAAAATTACTGGCCCAAAGGGAATTCTGCCGCACAACTTGGGAGAGTTAGTGACTCACGTTTGCCCCAAGAGAATGAGCAAAAAAGGAAGAACAAATGTTCAAGAAAGGCTATTTTCTTTGAGCACATCGATTTCGAGAGGACATTTTATTCTGAAAGTTATTTTCATACGTATGACATTTACAATAAATACGAATAATGTGTCAAACAAGATCAATTTGATAGAGGTAAATATAGAAACTGAACATTTGTTTTCCTTTTTGAGTTAAGAAGCATTTCATAGTAACAATAAAGGTAACATAGTATGTTTTGTTGTTGTTATTGTTATTATTATTATTATTATTATTATTAAAAATATTAGTAAAGGAATACACGACGGAGAGGATATGTGTATCAAATTGCAGTATTTATATCCCACCATAAAATTTCGAAATGCAACGCGAATAAATGTTGGTAAAGATAATTGTATACATGAAGAAAATAGTTAAAAAAAACAATAAGAACAGTTTCTACTACAAATTCTATTCTGTTATATATACTTCAAAATTGTGAATCAATTAGTTTTTTTGTAACGTATTCACTCTTAGGTATGAAGGCAATGAACTGGATTGAATCGGCTTCAATCATCCTTCACGTTCATTGGAACCTTTTCGAACCTATCTTCTTAGCGCTATAGGGAAATTTGTAAATGCACTGTTTCGATATATCCACCAGTGCTGGCCGAAATGTAGGTTTTCATTTTTGGCATCTTGATTACGCGATCCCCTTAACTGAATAAGAATTTATTGGATAACAAGATAAATATGTATAAATGAAATAGATAAATATATGAAATGGATAAAATTGTTTATGGGATAGATAATAAAATACTTGCTGGAAATGCATCAACTTTGAAATGTAATATAAACTTCTATGAATCGGTTTTTTGAAGAATATAAAATTGAAGCATACTTTTCTGTATGCGACGCAGTGTTAGTCCTACTTTTTGGCATAAAAAGTGGGTGAACTTTGGGAGATACATGTTCACCGTACATCGTCCTTGAAGTACCGATGGCGGCGGCGGTGTATGTGAGCCGAGGAGAAACGATGGAGACAACGGTTGCGGGCAGCGCGCGGAAAAAGAAATGCGCCTTCGACGGAAGCGGGGGAATTGGTACAAATTCTTGCCGCTGGAACGACACCGTCCGTCCAACAAGCCTCTCCCATCGCCGGCTGCCGTGGCGGCGCGGGCCCCTGCGGCGTCTCCGCTCCGGATATTTGGTCCTTCCTCCAAATCACGGTTCGCCGCCCCCTTTGGCCCCCCCCCCAATCCGCAACAACGTGCACCATCATCGGTTACTTCCGTGCAGGCGCCTCCCCCCCCGCACTCGTTCCACCGCTTGCTTTTCATTACGCCTCTCTTTCTCGCTCTCTCTTTCCCGCCCGCTCTCGTTGTTTCTCTCGCTCGCTCCCTTCGGATGAATGTGCCGCGAATACTGAAGAGCAGATGCGTGCGACCGACTGGTGTTCGCTCGCTAGCCTTTTAGCGTTTTCCCGTTCTTCCATCTCCTGCTGGCTTATTTATTTGTTTTCGATGTTTTTGGCATTTATGCGTCACGACAGCCCATATCGGGAAGCACGTTTAGCTTCAAAGCACCACATTCTTCCTTTTGCTTGTCTCTTTACGTTGTTGGATTCAAATCGTTTCTCTCTTTTGCTGTGTTTGATTTGGTTCCACGTTTGTACGCATAATGTACAATCACCGTGTCGAAGTGGTAGAAAATAACTCGTTATACCATCATTTCTTAATTCCTTTGCATTTCTACCACTTTTGGGACATTTTCACCTTCACCCGGTTACAAATCACGATATTCAAAATTTTCCAAGTTTTGTTTTACGTAATACCAACAATTTGTCTGCCTTTATGCACCCTGTGTGATTCAAATATATGTTATTCTAATGAATGGATTTATGGAACAATTATGCCAAGTTCGTTTAAGATTCGTTCTGAAATTGCTTCTAGCCTGTAATATTCTCAAATCACCGAACAGATCTTCAATAATGAAGCGTTTAAAGTTACGAATGGAGAGACGCGGCAAATGCTGAACTTGATTTTCTGGCGTGTCAGTTTTGTATCCTGGCCTGCATGGCCGATGTGTCTAGATCGTGTAATAGTAACTTGCACCTGAGTTCGAAGAGCCACAGAGTAGAATCCCGCCATGAGCATGCCCGTTTGTCTCTCGCGGGGAGCTTCGCTTTCTACGGACCTGAGGTTCGGTGAACCAGCAGTTGAAGTAATGGACTACTATTTAGTGAATTGTCCAAAGAATTCCCATTGGCTTAGCTAGAAAGTAGTTGAACGCTTATATTACCTTGCACGCTTGTCAAAAACAAACACGTTCAGAAAATTAATAGTAGCAAGCAATTTCCTTAGAATATCTCCTCTTGCCATTTTCCGTAAGTAATTCACTTCATTCCTCCACAGTTGAACAGAGACCCTTCTTATTCGATATTTCAGTTGAGAGAATGCGAACGTTTTATTACCTGAATATGCTTAAAGAATACTACTTTCTCAGCAGAAATCCTACCTATTCTCTCAAAGTCGCTATATGGTAACCATTATTTCAGTAATCGTTTGGGATTACTAAAAATGCTATATTTACATTTACTACAAATTACTCCCTCCCTCGGTGGTGTGTGTTAACGTGCTCACTTTCCACGGCGCAACTCAGGGTTCGATTCCCGGTCGAGGCCAATTATACCTGGGCGCTTTCCTTACAAATGTCTCGGTATGTATTGCTGGGTGCGGTGAGAATGCCCACCCTAAGGTTATGAAAACCAGAATGAACTGTGAAGGGTTCTTTTATTGTTAGTGCTAACCACACGAACTCCTTATCCCGTTTTCAAGGGACTGGGTCACCGCTGGTCGAGCTGTCAAGGTCGTAGCAGGCTGTCGAGGTAAAGAACAGGAACAGCAATAAATTTATTGATTTTGAATTATCCCTGACCATTTGAGATTCCACCAATTGTAAAAACAACTATTCTCGAATAAGATTTAAATAATATAAAATTTTGAAACTTCAATCAATCCAAAATTCAATAAAATAATAATAATAATAATAATAATAATAATAATAATAATAATGTAACATAGATAAGATGCGGGCGCGAGGGATGGGATACTGCCTGGAGGCAGTGAATGCCGCCCTCGTCGCGACCTGGGGCCCCCGCAACCGCCAATAACGTTGAGGCGGGCGGCGCCGGAGGTGGCTACCTGTTTAATTGGCGCCGGGCGTGTCGCGCCGCCCAAGGAGCCCCGGGCGCCGCAAGCCGATCTCCGCCCCCGCGCCCCAGGAGGGGGCGTGGCGGAGCGTGGCGCTGGCGCAGCGGCCGCGTCGCGGAGCCCTGTACGGGGCGGATTACATCTGCTTCCGAAGGAGGCCCTCATGCGGGAGGTGGTGGTTTTCACGTGCAAACGCGATTTGCCCCTGTCTCTCGTTTTGTCACCCACATCATACCATTCTTTTTTCCCCGGTTTTCTTTTATTCCTTTCTCTCTTTTCCTCTCCCTTCGTTGTACTGGTAGCGGTAGCTCAGTGCGTCATTTGATGGCATTGCAGCGCCCCTGACCGGGAGGTCCTAGGTTCCCACTCCCCACGGCGGCAGGATTTTCGACACTAGCTTTTCAGCTAGATCGAATTCAGTCGCTGTCTGGAGGAGAATTCTAGCGGCCGGCTGCTCTGATCGATAGTTTTCCGTGGTTTCTCCGATCAACACCAGGCGAATGCCGGAGAAGTACCCTACCAAACGGGCCACGGACCGCGCGCAATCTGTCCTTTCTCTTCCTTGTCCTATCCTCTCCTCTTACGCACACACTTACACTATCATGCACTACACTACTACATATTGGAGACCGGTCGGGAGCTTCGAGCTTGTCCCGGCTGGGGCGGTGCCCCTCTGGTGGGAGAGTCCTGGTTAGGGGGAAACCCCACTAGCCGACGGTAGGTCGGCGCCGGATCTCGCCATCCAGCGGAGGAAGACCACCGCCATCTCCCGAGAAAAATAAACATGCACTACACTAACGGGACTAATGACCGAAGCAGTTGACGCGCCCGGAAACACGAAGAAAACAATCAATCACGATACTACGGCGAGGCGAGGCCCCCCTCATTCTTTCTTTCATATTCTCTGTTTCTCTTCCTTTCTCTGCCTGTCTATCTCTCTCCACTGCAAAACAACCCACGTTGACCTTGGTTTTCGTATAGCGTCGTCCAACCGACCGGGTGTCAGACATTCTCTACAGTCAGCACACGATCCAGTCTTCTAGGTCTAGGAAGCCTCGGTGGTGCACTCATATCTCAATACGCTGTTGCGTGATAATGTTCAATTGCCTTTGCATGTCCCTAGCGAGCGGGAACGGAAGGGGTACTTTATTTGTTTTTGTTTATTTGTTTATCATTTTTCTAGCTCTCCACACACGCAAAACGTCTGAGGTCAAATTATTTTAGCAGAGAGAAAATATCTTACTTAGTTTCGAATGTTGAATGTTTAATTGACTCGTTCCACTCATCTCTCTAGTAAATATTTTTTGTACCAATTATGAACTACAATCACCTACGTAGTACAGATTTTAATTAACTAAATATTGATGTACGTTTAAAAGTGTCATTTTATTTTATTTTACATTGTTTTAAAAACCATATGCATTTAAAAAGAAATTTAAGTATGTTTCGCGCATTTTAAAATACAATTTGATAAATGTTAAAAGAAAGAATTCGATTGATTGTTAGTAATTCCGGGTGCGTCAACTGCTGAAGCTATTAGTCTCGTAAGTGTAGTGCATGTTTTTCATCGGGAGGTGGGGTGATATTTACCCACTGGATGGCGAGATCCGGCGCCGACCTACCGTCGACGAGCGGAATTTTCCTCAACCAGGTATCTCCCACCAGCCGGGGACCGCCCCAGCCGGGAAACGTAAGTCCCCGACCGGTCTCCCGGCATGTGTGGTAGTATAGTGCATGTTAGTGTGTGGGTTAGGGGTGAGGATAGAACATAGAAGAGGAGGGAAAGATAGCGCGCGCTCCGTGGCCCGTTTGTTAGGGTACTACTCCGGCATTCGCCTGGTGTTGCGCGGATAAATCATGGAAAACTATCGATCAGAGTAACCGGCCATAAAATTCTCCTCCAGAAAACTACTGAATTCGACCTAGCTGAAAAGCTCGAACCTAGGACCTCGAAGCTCGAACCTAGGACCTTCCGATCAGATGCCCTGCAGTGAAATCAGTTGATGCACTCAGTCATCTCTTCCGGTGAAAGAATTCGATAAATTATTGGAATATATTTTGGAAAGTTTCATTTTTGTAGTGGGTTCGTAAGTAAATTTCATAATGTGAAATTGTCTGCGGCTTGTGATTTTCTTTCGACATCATTTCAAAACTCTTTCAGAATTCTAATGCAGCTATTCTTCTGGATCCAGACTGCTGCAGATGGAAGAATTTATTTTCGAGGGGAGCGCCCATAGTTTCGTCCAGGGCTCGAAAGTGCGCACAAAAGTAGGGCATGTCTAGTACGCCCGGAAAAAATTCAAAACTGTGGCAACTTCATTAAAAAGCCATAGATTGTTGCGTTTGCAACGTAAATTGTGTTTTTTTCCTGTTGACATAAATAGCATGTATAATTTACGTACTCATTTAATCGTGTTCTCATTAAGTTATCAAGTAAGAGAATGATTGCCACACCTGGTAGCGCATGCGTTGGAACCCAGTACACTTGAAATTCATTTCATTTATTATGTGCATTAGAAATTGCATGAAGGCGGCCGGTTCCACATTCGTATTTTCAATGTGAGATCCTCTGACATCTACACCGGCTCAGACTTACGGGAACTTACGAGCAGGCGCGCCTCGTAGCAGTCCCTTGCTACGCCTGGATGTGATTTTCTATTCATTTGCTAGATGTAGGTGACAGTTAACTATATTAGAACGGACTGGTTAGAAGAACATGATGTCTCGTTAGGACGGGTTGTTGCCGAAAGGCGTCAATTTTTTTGGGGGGGGGGGCACTTGCCACCGTTCCTTTTACGTGCCACAAGGTCTCATTGCTTACTAATGATTTTCCGCCTTTCGCGAATCCACATACCTCTCCACCTTTACGAACTCTTCCCGTGTTAAACCCACAAACTTGGGAGTTTCGAAGACAGGGAGGTGGCAGTCCTTATATTCCTAATTGTGACGGGTTGATGTATGTAGAAATTTTAGACTCATTCTACTCATTTCATTCCGAACAGATACACAGATTTTACTGTGCTACAAACGATCCCATACATTCCACTTGTTTACACTATTCTTTTTCTATTTTCTATAACTTCTAATGAGGTTTTGTTTAAAATACATAACGACAGGCAAGCACTCTTAAACAAAGATATTTTAATCGATAATTTATTTCATTATTTCAAAATTGTTAAAAATGATATTAATAATAAACTATGTGTGTCATATAATAGTTCAATGATGTTTTTTTAATGTACCATTTAAGGCAATATTTTGAGTACGCATTTATGATGGACACTTACTCCATCTTGTCACAAGCACATTCAAGTAGAGCTTTTAAGTCTATCTAACGTATGTTCGAAAGTTGCTTTGGATGTTTTCAATCAAAAATATTTTGACATTGCGATTTCTTTGTTTGCCAACGATATTTCCGTGGAATTACCTATATTAAAAATCTGGCGGAGCCTGAACCATTACGTAATTACATAATTTGAAGACAGCCAGTTACATTTTAAGGGATATGCATTCTAATTTTTATTATTATCATTGTCAAATAACAAATGATAAATACCACAATGATCTATGCTAGCACTGCAAAACAGTACGTGGAAAAACGCTTCTAGGCAAATAGTAGATAAATGAACATTTAATGAGCATTCAATAAAACATTTTATTACATGAGAACAGTTGGCAGCAATTTGTAGGAATTGGCTGAACAAACAAGAATTATATAGCATGGCAGACTTTTAAATCATGTTCGTCATAGGTACGGAGTATAGGAAGGTTGATTATTTCAGTCTGTTCTTTTCGGCGTCATGTCGACAGAAGTGAATGTTTCTTTAATTTTTGGGGTGTGTCCCGGAATGAGAGACGCCGCTAAGGCGGCGGCAGAGTTGCCGCAGCAAACATCACGGGCGCCAGGCTGCACAGCGGCAACGCTCTCTGGCGGCCCGCGCTCTGCCACGCCCGTTGCTTCGCGCTGCCGCGGGGCATTAATTACTGCTATTTGAGCGTAAAAGTAAATTAATACAAAATATTCGTGGATTTACAAGAGACTAAACCGTTTGAATATCAGCCCTGATGAACTCACAATGAAGGTAATTTTTACGATTATATTGTAACTCTATTAAAGGTTTATTACATCGCATTGAATACGCGTTCCATGGAAAATCAACCCTTTTTCGGAACATTTGCTGAAACCCGAAAGGGAAGTACGTGCGTGCGCCAGCGCCGGACAAGGGCGAGAGGCGGCAGCACAGAGGGGGGAGGGGAGGGGGGTCAGTTCGCACCCGGGCGCGGGCGGCCGGCGTGACCACAGTACGCCCCGATCCCCCCCTTCGCCCCGCCCCGCCCCCCTCGCCAGCCCCGGCGGACATTGGACGCGCGCTCGGCCGTGCACGGCGCTTGTTTGCTCTGCTTTCTGCCACCCGCGCCGCCCCGCCCCTCCCCGCCCCCGCCTCCCGCCTCGCTGCGGCTCGCGCCGCTGGAATATACAGATAATGCATTGCGATGACTATGAACGCGGCACACATTACACGCGTGACGCTGATGTAACATACATACAATGCAGTAGCTAATAACGTCCGGTCGTAACGAAGGTCTATCCGGGGGTCGCACGCGGTTTTCCCTCGCGAGCCCGGCCGAGCCGCTCGCGGTGACCGGCGCGGCGGGAGCGAAGGGGCGGGGCCGCCCGCCAGCCCTCCTCCCCCGGGCCCCGCCCTCGTCATCGCCCCCGCGTCACTTAGCGCGATGCATGGCGCCGCGAACGAACTCGTGATGGACTGCGAGAATCGCGCCCGCTGCGGGTCACGCCCCGCGCCCTCAACTGCCCATCGCACCGCCTGGCGCCCCGCCGCCCGCCACTCGCCATCGAAACAGCAGCGGCTTCGCGACACCTCGTCCCGACACCGTTCTCGCTTCTCTCCTTCGCCGCCTTCCCTCTGTCCTTCACTGCCCAGCTCTACTCGCTCTACCCTGCCCTGTTCCGCCCTGCGTAGTTTCGCTGTGTCCTGCTCCGCTCTGCTTACTCCTGTCTACTAGCGCCTTGCCCTGCTCCACACTACTCTGCCCTTCTAAGCCCTGCCCTGCGCTACCCGGCTCTGCCCCGTAAGGCTCCGCCCCCCTACTCTGCCCTCTAACCTGCCCTGCCTACCCGGCTCTGCCCCGTGCCTCGTGCTTCGCCCCGTCTGGTCCGCTTCTGTTCCCCGCCCTCTCTGCCTTTCTGTTACACCCACCCGCCCGTCGTATCCTGCCGCTCTGCATATTCCCGTTTCGATGCGCTCTGCTCCCCTTCACACTGATCTACTCCCCGAGCACCCATCTATTCCTCCGCGCCTTGTCTTGCTCCTTTTCGCCCCGAGCCGCCCTGCGTCTGCCCGCACTACCGCTCCCCGCGTCCCTTTTGGCCCCCGGGTCGCCCGCCCCTTCCAATTCCACCCCCCCCCCTAACCCCTACCTGCCCCCTCACTGTCCCTCGGCCCCGTCCGTCCTCCCCCGCGTCCCCCAGCCTTGGCTTATTATTGGCGCCGCCGCGTGCAGGCCTGCCTCCATGACCGCCGATGAGTAATTGACGCTCCGCTCCTTTCGCGCCTCCCACCCGCCCCGGACTCGCCCCGCTCTACCCTGCCGCGCCATCGCCCGGTCGCGCGCGTCCATCCGGCTCTATTGGCCTCGCGGCCCGCAATTATTTTCGCAACATGTATTGACATGGGGACTGTTCTGAGCGGGGGATTTTTAAGGACCGCGTCAGGGAGGTCTGGATAACGGGAATGTTTGCGCGTTCGGTGGACGATTTGCGAACAGCCCACGTGCTGCTTACGACACTCATCCGGTTCGCCATGGCTTGATTTTTGTGGAAGTGGCGAAGTTGAAATCATATTTTTAAAGGTAGCTGAAAGTGTGATGTTTTTGTTGGAATTTATTATTTCATTTAATAAGATAATTTGTCTTTTAATATGCGGTAGTTAGGAGGAACATGAGGTAGTTTAGAGGAACAGTTGCATGAGGAAAACTACGCATTAAGGGATTGAAAGTTCAACTTTTATCAATACACCTCACATGAAAATCAGTATTCCATTGATTGATGTGAGTTTAATCACTTGATGAGGATACCGTTAAGTGTGGCGTATGGCGCTCGAGAATGGAACCTTCGAGCAAGTGGAGCGCCTTGCAGCAATCTGGTGTTTAACATCCGCAGCAACAAGTACATGATTGTCAAAACCTTAATTCGTGTGCGCGCACACCGCTGCGCCACCTGCTTCCTGTAATCGCACGCATCTGGCGGCGCCGGCGGAGCCGCGCGGCGAATGCAATTGGTTTGGATGTCGAAATTCAAGAGCTCGTAATTGTTGAGGGAACTGCCGTCCGAGATCTTTGAGCCGCTCCTTTCTCTCCGTCGCGGAGGGGCCGCGGACAGGGGAGCCGGGCGCTGTGATACAGAGGATGAGGATACAGTGCGCTGTGATACAGAGCACTGCGGGGTGAGGAGTGAGACCAGGTGGAGGGGGACGAAGCGAGACGATTCGGGAGGAAACGAGCCAAGACGAATGGGGACTGAGGCAAGACAGAGGTGGAGCAGCGGTAGAGGCAGAGGCAGGGGCAGGGGCAGGGGCAGGGGCAGGGGCAGGGGCAGAGGCAGAGGCAGAGGCGGAGGCGGAGGCGGAGGCGGAGGCGGAGGCGGAGGCGGAGCGGAGGCGGAGGCGGAGGCGGGGCGGAGGCGGAGGCGGAGGCGGAGGCGGAGAGCGGAGGCGGGGGGGGGAGGCGGGGGCAGGGGCGGGGGCAGGGGCGGGGGCGGGGCGGGGGCGGGGCGGGGGCGGGGCGGAGGCGGAGGGAGATAGAAGTTTGAGAGAATTTGCCAGTTGAGGGGAAGGGTGGGACGGGGAGGGGCGCGAAGGGCGAGGCGAAGACAGAAGAGACATGGGAGAAGTGAGGTGAGGCGTAGTGAAGAGTGCGAGCGTGAGGCTCAAAGGTGGGGCAAGAGAGGCGGAAGTGAGTGAGGCTGGCTAAGGCGTGGTGAGAGGACGCGAGTCTCCCTGGTCAGATGTGAGGTGGGCAGAGGAGTGAATGTGGAAGGGAGGCACGAGACTGGGAGAGATATGGAAGAATGCGAGAGGGTAAGTAAAAAGTGGAAGTAGGATAGGAAAGGGAAAAGGGTAGCGGAGGGGAGCGGCATCTTCGCGCCTACTCTGTACGTGGGCCGCAACGAGCTCCTTTGATGTCGTCCTCGGCGCGTGCCCTTTGGGTTCGCGGATCTTTGAAGTCATGTCCTACGCTTCGCCGGCCGTCGCCGGCTGCGCGAGGGGGCAAGTTCCCCATTTGCCGCTCAAGAATGTACAATTGTTATTACAATCAGGCGCGTCGTGCAATTCGCTCAGCAAGAGTAGCACATCAACAAAGTTTAACGTAAATGCAATATAAACTCTTCTTATATAGTAAACTATATTACATAAATTATAAATTGATCGTAAAAATATTATCCACGAATGAAACGTAATGCCCTTACAAGTGGTCATAAGCAATATACTGAGTTTGAAAATTGTTGGCTAAAGGGGTTTGTAAGAACTATTGTTTTTCGAGCATTAATTTTTAGGTAAGTTTATCGTTTGAAACAATTGATTCATTATGAGTGTCGATTTCGTACAAAATAAATTCTTAAGAACCGTTTCTAATACCTTCTTGTTCAGAAACAACACTCATCTCACAACGAATTGGACTTGGAACTCATAGATAAATACATGACATTCTGGCCAGCAACTTTTATTATTATCTATGTCGAATCTCAGCCCTAACACCATTCAAAGTTGCTAAAATCTCCACTTACCAAGCACGAATCTAAAATAAATATCCATTCTTGAAGACATTTGCTGATTTAATCCAGACTGAGGACACGAAATGGAATTTTCTCCTCTGTGATAGCACGTAAATTTTATAGTTAAGATTAGCAAGTAAGTCTGTAAATACATCTGAATAATCAAATTGACTGAATATGTATTTTTTTCTAAAAAAAAGATTGTATCCTAACAGTTACAATGAAAAAAAAACATCCTTTTTTGTTAATTGTTGCTTTATTTTTGTTTACTTACCAAAAATTGATTTCTCCTGATTTACTTACCGCGAACTCAATACGCGGAAAATTTGTGTATCTCATGTGTAAAGAATGTTAAAATGAATGTTGCGTATCACAAGACAAATATTTCCAGGTTCGTCTACTTAATTTACTGCGCAACCACATAACTACTCTTGGGTTATGTGTCACGTATAGTTGTTAGTCTTGTTAGTACGGTGTTACCTCTCCAATGGAACGTGAGTTCGAGCGCAGATCTGCACGATAGCTTACGGAATTTCATTCTTCAAGTAACTCCTCCAGCAGGGTACCGCCCAACCCACGACAAGCTCTAAGTTCGTGACTGGTCGCCGAAAAATAAGGTAGTAGACGGCATAAAAGTGTGTGTGTGTGTGTGTGTATGTGTGTGTGTGTGTAAATGTAGGGGAAGATGCGAGGACAAGGATGAGGAAGGCAAGCTAGCGTGTGACCCATTTGGTAGGGTACTGCTCCAGCAATCATCTTGTATTGATTGGAGAAAACGTGAGAAACTCCCGATCACAGCAGCCGACTGCTAGAATTCACCTTCAAAATGTTTCAACCTATTAGATAGAGTCAAAATTACGCCACCGAGGGGAATATTAGGACCTCTCGGCCAAAAATGCTGCAGAAAAAATGATATTATCGCTGAGCTATCGCAGCGCTAGAAGCAGCTGGCGGAGAATGCGCGCCTGTTTAAATTCACTCGCATTATTCACCGCCGAATAGGACCCGCGGAGGAAATATTTTCTCGGAAGAACCAGTGTCGAAACTTTGCGCGAATGTAGAAAGCGGCAGATAAATTCTTTTCAGAACTTGTTGTTTACGCGGCCTAATCTTCTTTCATCTTTACTCTTTCTCACGCACAGCGCTGTGCTCCACTCCACCCAGTGCCGCCATTCCCGTCCCGCCGCAGGAGAGGCTTGCTTTCCTCTTCTTGCTTGTGAGTGCCTGAGTTGCGTTGCGGCACAATTAGCGAAAATTGAGTCATCGAAATCCCAGTGCAGTTGCCATATAATTCGTGCAGAAATGTAGCTTGTTTTGTGTCGAAAATTCTTCTTTCAGCAGCGTTGTTAGTAGTCATCGTCGTATGATTCTCCTCTTGGCAATACTGAATAGAAAATATGCAATTTTTTGTTGGAAGGTTTCTTTTTTCTTCAACCAGTCATGAATGATCACTTGAACTGGATCTTGTTCATGGCTGATGGGTCATTGTGACTAAATGTCTTTGACTGGAAGTGACTTTGTTCCGAAGCAACGAACCACAAGTTGTATCTTTCAGCTTTATTAACATTATACATCATCATTAGTTAAATATCACAATAATAGTATACCACATTAGTATTAAAAATAGTAATACATGACGCGAATAAATAACCACTTAATCAGAATTTATAACTGTTGTGAAAAAAGATATCAAGTATCATTTAATGTATCTTCATTTCTTCTTTGCTTAATATGAATCTTGTTCACAAGTTTGTAATCAGATGTAGTCAATATATTTCCTGCATTTTGATATTTCAAGTTTGCACAAAACCATGGCATTTGTATTTTTTATACATTTTCTGCAATTTACAAATATCTACTGTGTACTACATGAAAATAAATTATAAATCTATAAGCTTGTTTAATAAAATACACTTAGAAAGAGAACAAATGTCACTAAGGCATTGCTAAACTTAAGTTTCTTGTTTCCTTTTTAAGAAACGCTGCTGCCTATTATTTCGATGAAAGTGTTGTATTTTGTGGATCGCGAACATGAAGCGTTGAATTGACGATTTCCATTCAGAGTACAGAAGGCTTTGCAAAGCCAAGAGAGCTAATTGGCACATTGCTATTTTAACTGTATATTGGCACTAATTTGTATGATATTTATACCTAAAAATCTTCGTTTCAAACGTTTTGGTACTTAGCGCATTTGGCTTAGTACTTCAACATATGAGGCCATCCAAAGTGAAGGTGATATAGACACATTCAAATAGACAAGATCTATAACGAGTCCCCATGTGCACCGTACAATGACAAAATTCCCACCCTTATATATATTTAAATCGTTCGTATTCATCCTTGCTGAAAAGTCGTGTTTGAGTTCATTGTTTTGAATGCTTTCAAGAAGCCACAGGTTGAACGTGATTCGTTCAAAAATCACCTCCAAGGAACCAGAAGTAATAAGCTATCTTGGGTTTATTTTCATTTAAATGGGGTCCGTGGCATACAGCATCATTGTGTACAATACTAGAATATTTAAATCATTAATTCTGAAAATAAGTTAATCTAAAATTTTCAGTGGTATAAACGACCCGTATTTGTTTTCTTCAAACTATGGAAAATGGATTTAGCATTGCCCCGCTGATGGGAGAGTCTTGGTTAGGGGGAAACCCCGGTAGCCGACGGAAGGTCGGCTCCGGATCTCGCCATTCAGCGGGGGACAATAATCGCCATCTCCCACGAAAAAAACATGCACTTCACTAACGGGTCGAATGACCAAAGCAGTTTACCCGCCCGGAAACACGAAAAAAATCAATCAATCAATGAAAGGGGTTTTGGCACAAAACTGTTGGAAATTATGCTTTTCCCAGATTCAGAGTTGTTTGATGTAAATCAAGTAGGACGATCGTCGCCCCTGCCTTCCGACTAGGAAATCTCGTAGCGAATCCGAGTTTCTAAAGGTATTTTACCGTGAAAATATTTTGGATGCGACTTACACGCTTCACTATGACGAAAGATTCCGGAGTTTAAGCGAACGCGTGGCTGTGCGATGTGACTTCTGGAAATCCGAATCTGCCGCTAAAACAAAGCGTATAAATGCTAAATGCTGTAAAATTTGGGAATTGTTGTAAATGAGGATCTGGGTTGGACAGAACACGTAAATTATGTAGTGAAAATGGCGCGTAAGGCATTACACTTTGTAATTAGAATACTTAGAAAAGGAAGTGGAAATTCAAGGGAATTAGGGTACACGTCTCTAGTACGTCCGATATTAGAATTTGGCTCCACATGTTGGGACCCTTATCGTTTAGGGCAAATAAAATCTCTCGAGAAAGTACAAAAATATGCTGCAAAATTTGTTAGGAGAGGACGTTTAAATTCTGAATTTATATCGTGGGAACCTTTGGAAAAACGCAGAGAGAAATCGCGTCTTTGTGCGCTATTCAAATCAATTAGAGGGGATCGTCCGTGGGGTGAAGTACGGGAGACTATCAAAACCAACTTATGTCGCGCGGAAGGATCATCGTTTTAAAAGTCGGCAAAGAAATCAGAACAGATGTAGGTAAATTCTCATTTGTAAACAGAACAATACAAAATTGGAACAAATTACCTGCAGCAGTGCGGAGAGTTTCCCTCAGAATGCGAAAAATTTTAAAATTAGACTAAGTTAATATGGTTAATAAATTAATTTTGCAAAATTGTATTTGGTAACATGTTAATATTTTAATGTTGTTTGATGTTTGTTTTGTGTATTTTTAGTAATTCCTTGGCAAACGCTACCACTGGAGGTATTCTATGTATTTCTAAGTAGCAAAATAAATATTATATTCTATTCTAAATCAGGTCTAACGCAACTGAATTAGTGCTGTCTTGGTCTCGCTGTTGACGCGACCAACTTTGTGAAACTTCCTTATAAGAGAATTACTTCTATGATTTCTATTTCGCACGAAGTTAGGCTCCTTGGTGTCAATCGCGTAGGTCAATATTGAAGGCCTCCACGTGGAAATGCCAGAGGGACACCGTGTCAACTTTCTCCCCAAAGTGTTTTCGCGCCCAAGCTTTCTGGAACCTTATGCATCTGCTATGGTGGCGTCACGGAATCGCTGGTGACGTGATGGACTTTGTGAATTTTATTTCTACAAGAATTAATTCTATGAATTGTTTCGCCCAAACTTAGGTTATTTGATGAAATCGCATTGGTCGATAACCAGGCGCTCAACTAGGAAATCTGGGAGCGTTACCCAACGCACAAGTGTTCTGGAACCATACACACCTGCTATGGTGTCATCACGCACTCACTATTGAGTTATTAGACTTTGTGACTGCTCTTTTTATGATAATTATTTTTATCATTTATGTTTCGCCCAAATTAGGGCTCTTTGATGTACGAGTAAATCGCGTAGGTCGATAGAAAGGGCCTCCATTAGGAAATGTGGAAGCGATAACGAGTCAACATTGTCTCCAAAGTGTTTTTGAGCGCAAGCGGTCTCGTACATTGATTGTTAGTGATTCCGGGCGCGTCAACTACTATGGTCATTAGTACTGTAGTTGTAGTATGTGTTTTGCTCGGGGGGTGACGGTGGTCTTCCCCCGCTGTACGGCGAGAACGATTTACGAACGATTACGCAAACGATTTACTGTTTGCTTGCGGGATTTTCTTCAACCATGTATCTACCACCAGCAGGGCACCGCTCCAACCAGGACAAGCTCGAAGCTCCTGGGTGGTCTCCCGGCATGTATGGTAGTGTAGTTCATGTTAGTGTAAGTGTGTGTATGGGGAGAGGATGAAACGAGAGAGAAATACGCAAAATCGCGCGCGGTCCGTGGCCCGTTTGTTAGTGTACTACTCAGGCATTCGCCTGGTATTGATTGAAGGAACCACGGAAAACTCCCGATCAGAGCAGTCGGCTGCTAGGATTCTCCCCCAGCCAGCAACGGAATTCGACCTAGCTTACAAGCTAGTGTGGAAAATCCTGCCACCGTAGGGACTCAGACGTTGAACCTCCTGGTCAGAGGGACTGCAGTGACATCAGTTGATGCCCTGAACCATGTCCCCGGTACAAGCGGTCTGGAGCCTTATAAATCTGCTGCGTTGGCGCCACGGACTCACTGGTGACGTGCTGGACTTTGTGCATTTTTCGTCTATGGGGCATTGGCGGCGTTGCACTGTATCGGCCCGGGCGTAGCGCGAGCGCGGAGCCGCAAAGCCGCGCTGCGAGAGGGATTGGGAGCGGCGACGACGAAGCCGAAGCCGACGACCCCGCTCACCCCTCCACTGCCGCCGCCTCCGCTGCTGCTGCTTCGTCTAATGGAAATCACCCGAGCGTTTCCCCGCCGCGATTAAATAAGTAAAATATTCCCCGGCCCGAGTAGTGGTATAATTCATTTTTCTTCGTCTCGCAGCTCGGCGCGACGCGGGAGGCGCGCCGCCACGCTGCATACTAATCGCAGCGCCCTCCGCCCCCTTCCCCTTCCCCCTGCCCCCACCCTGCGTGCCCCCTGCGACGCCGTCCTCCCCCGACGCCGCCCTCTGTCCTCCCCCGTGCCGCGGCTCCGCTCCCGCTCGCTGCTATTCCTCGGGCGATGTATTACCGTCCTCGCTTCTTTTCCACAGCGTTTCTCCGTAACTGCTTTGAGAGAGCGTTCGCGCTTCTGTTCGCTTCCCCTTTTGCAAACTGCGTCCTACTCATTACACTCGTCCTTACTCGCTTTGATTTGCACTTTCGCTTCGCGCCGTGTACCTATTTTTTTTACCTATTCCGTTCTCGTCCGTTTTCTCTCTTAACGCGTGAGCACCGACCCAGGCGGTGCCCCTGCCTCTCCTCCAGGGTTCAGGACACCTAAATCCAGGGCGTTCGACGCGTTCTCCTTAAATCTTTGCAGTGGACGCGGCGGTGGGGCGGGTCGCATCGACGAGGCCAACTCCACCTCCTCCTCGTCATGTGCCTCCGCTTCCTCTGCCGGCGCCACCGTTGCCTTCGCCTCCTCCGCCTTCGCGTCGCAGCCGCGGTATCTACTGCCCGTCGCCCGGCACCCGTCGCCGTCGCAGCGGTCTGTCGCGTCTCCGGCTTTTTTCTTCTCCGCGCGCGACGGGGGTGGGGAGGGAGGTGGGGGCGGGGCGGAAAGCGCCGCGCGGTGCAAGAGCGCTTCCGTTCACTCTCTGCCCGCATCTCCCCCCCCCGCCCTTCCGCGCCACGCGTCCGGTTACCGAGCGCGGGCTTTTTCCGGCGCGCCTCATCGGCTTAAGGTACGTTCGCGGACGTCAGCTCCAATCAGAGCGCGACGCGGCTCCGGGCGCCAGGCTCCCGGCTCCCGCTGCCGCCGCCGCCGCCGTCTCTGCCTCTTTTCTGCCGCGCGCGTCGGGATAAACAAGATCTGAGCGGGAGGGGCGGCGCGGCGACGAGGCCGGAGGACGACGGAAAGAGCAAAGCAGTCGCGCTGGGGAAGAGAGGCGTTTTCTCCGGGCCGCGCCACCTGCCGGCGATGGTGTCGACTTCAAAGGCGCCGGCCCGCGACTCGTTGCCTCCGCGAGGACTGTCCGCACGCCGCATTCTTGTGGCCGCTGGCACGCGGGCGATGCGCAGTAATTTTTGTGTAGTATTTTGCGCGTAAAAATAAGCGGTGAGGTAGCGCCGGGAGAGTCCTTTGGAGAAAATGAATGAAAACGAACGTATTTAGTTTCACAGCTCAACAGACTACTCTTTCCCTTAGATTATTTCACTGTATGTGTCGTTTCGAGAGGAGGACATACATTTTAATGACTAGAAAAAACGAAAGACATCATGTTAGTATATTCTCTATAGATAACAAGTGGTGCTCCAAAAGTACAAACTTCTCCGCATTACTTCTTACTTCTGTAAGTTTTGAAAATTCTGGGAGATAACGAAAATAAAAGCTGTCACTTTTATAGTCATACTTTGCACTAATCGATAAAAAAGTTGCAGAAAATATTAGTTTTTATTTCTCTACTTTTGAAGCAATAATTTGCTTCAAAAGTAGAGAATTGAGACAACTATTCCTATTTTCAAAAAATTGTCCATGACCTTATTTAAAGGTCCATTTTTTAAGAATGGATCTCATTAACTAAAACTATTTATCATGTGGTTAGCCAATTCTTTTTCGAGTTTTCGATAATATTGTGTGTTCCCTGAAAATATGACCTGCATTTATATAAGCGTGTTTTCCTATGTTTGAGAAAAATAAGTTTTAAATCCGTTCCTAGAATTAGAAAAATGCCCTAAATTCACTTCGAATTAAGCAAAATTATGGTGAATTTTCAGCAGAAAACTCTTATTACAGGGTCCTGGTAACAAAAAAGGAGATAAATCAAGTTGCTAAATTTAGAGAAAAAATCTTCAAGTTTCGTTCATCTGTGAACAACGCTAGCAGCTAAACCGTTTAGCCGGCTTTCTAAAAAATTGATATGCCCCTATCAATCTGGTTGATGTAGCGGCCCCTTGAATTTGAATTTTTTGTGTGGATTCCTTCAGATGAAGCCCGGAGGACATTTTCCAAATCCCCCCCCAAAAAGGCTCCATCGTTTCTGATTAACTTTCGTTGATGAATTATATGAATGGACGTGTAAGACAATGTGCAGGCATCATATTGGTAGAAAACTGATTTTTCCACAATTGCAGAAATTCAAAATGTTTTCGGTGACTTTCGACTACTACAGTTATGAAGATAGAAATTTGTCGTTTATAAAATCTGTTTTTAAAGATAGATCGGCAGAAAAACACTTATTACAGGGCCCTAATAACAAAAAGTGGATAAATCCAGTTTCTAAACTGGGAAAAATAACCCGTATCACATGGTGTAGCCAGAATCCATGTTTTGTGAGTCCTTGATACCGAAAAATCGAATAACAACAAAGTGTCGGTCTGTCCGTCCGTCTGTGAACAACGCTAGCGACTAAACCGTTTAGCTTATTTTTTTCAAAATGGATATTCCCCAGTCGATTTGGCTGATGTCTCTGCCCCTTGAATTTGAAACCGATATATTTAATTGGGGTGGGGCAGTTTACATGAAGCCCCTGGGGTATTTTCCAAAATTTCAAAAAAATGCCCCATATTGTTTGATTAAATTTTGTTGTTGGATAATCTGAATGGAGATCTTATGTTTGTTGAAAATCCTTATATTTCCAAAATTGGAAAAGTTCCAATTTTTTCGAAATTTTCCTACAACTAGAAGATTAAGGAATTTTTATCATTTAATGAAATCTGTTTCTTAAAATTAGATTTTGAAATAGTCATGTACAATTTTTGGAAAATTTGAGTATTTTTCGTGTAATTTCGCGTGAAAATGCGGGCGAGAAAGTACGAGCTGTTTTAGGACCACTATGTTTTTCAATGTAAGGGCCTCACAGTACAAGATTGTTTGGTGAAAAATCGCCACTTTCCGCGCTGCATTTCAGTACTATCATTTTACTACGTAAGTACATTGTAAAGTGGAAGTAAAAGGAAAGGGACGGGAACGAAATAGAAATGAGTCTCAAAAACCTACTGAAACTTCAGGGAAGCTTTGGCAATAATAAAGTAAAATTTTTAATTGCTGAATATAATGACTAATTAACGAACAATTCTTCTTCTTATCATTATTTAATTTTCGCTTTGATAATCGTGCAATAGAAAGGATTAAATTAGCAAACACGGCATAAAATAAAAGTAATTTTATCCACATTGTTCATGAGAAATTGTATTCGTGAGAAGGGAAACATTTGTCACAGAAATATAATGTACTAGCAGAATTAAGTTGGTTCTGGAATCACTTTGATAGTTTCAATTTTGACAGGTTGAGAAAGACTTCTACTTAGACCAACGTAACTCAATTCTTTTCGTTGCAAATTGATGTCAATTTTCTTATTTTCACATTCAAATTCTGCACACAAGGAAAGAAATATTTACGAATGTATTACCTATACCCTTACATAGGACACTAAACGTGTAAAAGTTCTTCACTGCTTAATGTTTCATTTACTCTTAGTGTTTCAATTCAGAAGTTTGTTTCAGGTAAAACTGTCGCGGAAATTCTCATTACATATTTATTCTCATTGTGCTCTCGTGGTAAGATAAAAAGAGCGGCTAACGTGTTCAGAAACAAAGCCAAGCCGCTCATATTATCTTTCCACGAGTGTACATGTCGTTTTCCATAATTAAATGTATGCTGGGCAGAGTCCCGAAATAGAAAAAAAAGTCAGCAGCACTCATAACGCTGAATAAAATACGTTGTTCTTTTGATTCGTGTGCGCGTAAGATAAACCATATATGAAATGTCCAGTTATTAAAATTAACGGCCATTATTATTATTATTATTATTATTATTATTATTATTATTATTATTATTATTATTATCATCATCATCATCATCATCATCATCATCATCATCACCATCACTATCATCATTATCATCGGCATATTTACTTTAGAATCATTTTCAATCGAATTTTGAAAAAGTGTTGTAAATGCCGGAGATTGCTATGGATTTGAGTATAGTTATATTTTTCACAAACTTCGAGTTACATTGTAAAAAGAGAGAGAACTACACACGTGACACTTGTAGACCCAACCTTTTGTAGTAAGAGCAACAGATATATAATAATTACTATATTTTATATACTACTATTATATCTTTTACTCAAAGGTCTCCTAGGAGCAGGAGATTTACGGAGAGCCGGGATGAGTGGGTCAACGAAACACCAAACGTTTATAGAGCCATCCAATAAAAATACAGTACAGACATATCAAAAATTGCCCTGTGATTTCTGAGTCAGGTGCGTCACCATACTCTATATCGGGTGGCTCGGGCAGCCACACACGCTGGCTAAGGCAGCCAGATTGGCACTATTAAGGGAAGTATTTCGCGTACGAGAGAGATGACTGTGGAGAAACGGAGAAAGTGACACGTAAGTATTTTGATCGCATGACTCTCAATGTTATATTATTGTGTCCGCATATTCTTGTGCTTGGCTTCTAATATCTCGCATGTTGTACCTCATACATTCATTATAGAGTGTCCATGAAATTACAACATGTTTTTATGTCGATATTACATTCTATTGTAAGGCAGTGTTTCAATAACCTCCGACATTTCGTTTAGTCAGTATATACTTTCTCTGATAATTTCTAAAGAGTGCTGATCTACAAATTTCTTTTCGAAGAAATGGCATCATCATGACCAACATAAGTTTTCCCCTCGTAGTTCCAAAGGCAGTTATGTTTCTTCGATCCAAATGCATATTGACGCAAAAATAATATGGATATATAAATATTAATAATATTATAGAGGGATGATATCAGATAATTGGAAGTCTCTAAAGATGAAAACTATTTTACGATTAAGGTTAATATGGATAAAGAGGCAGACATGATTTCGAAAAAGTGCATGACGACACTCTTGAAAGCTTGTTGTAGCTTCGAGGCTACTTCATAGTTATTTTTGCATCATTTCGTCAGCGTGAAGAAACTATTTGTCCACACAGAGCATCGCTTGTTACCGGCACCATTTCCGCGCCCTGCGAATAGTTTTTATTTTTTCCCTTCCCTTCCGTCCTTTTAGTGGAACTCCTTTTCGCGGAGCATCCAGTTCTTTTTATCTCGTTTCCTCCTGCCTCGTCGCTCCCCTCCCCCCACCCCTGCCGTCTTCCCCTCGGCGGAAGTGGATCTTTCTGAGGGGGCGGCGGAGTCGGGGGGTCGGGGGCGGAGACGGAGCCCATAGGCGCGTGCGTGCCGCCCCCTCCCGTGCCCTTCGCCCCGCCGCCCCGCCCCCACCGCCACCGCGGCCCGGTTTCGATGGGGACTATCTCGCGCTGCCCTGCCCCGCCTCGCCCGCCGGCCCCGTGTCATCGCACTTCACTCCGCCGCTGCACTCTTCAACCGCGCCCCACCGCCCCGCCCATCCCCCCCCCCGGCCGCCGCCCGACGGATCCCCGCCCCGCCCCGCCTCACCCCGCCCCCTCCATTCCGCTCCGTCCTCGCCCCGCCCCGCCGCCGCTCTCGCACGCCCCAACCGAACGGGAACATTCGTTCAGGCCAATCGGCGGTAACGAAGTTAGCGCCAGCACCGCGTTGCTGCGGCCCCGCCCCGCCTCGCCTCACCCCGCTTCCGTGCTCCGTCCTCTCACTCCGCGTTTGTCGGTCTCTTTCTCTCCGGCGGCATGTTGGGCCATGCGGGTGGGGGGTGGAGGCAGGGAGGAGGAGGGGGTGTTGGACGAGGCGAGAGGGAAGCTGAGCGCCCTACGCGCGGCATATTTTGATAGGGACGCATTAATCCCTGTCTGCAGCTTGGGCTTGAGCGGCGTTTTTTTATTCGGGAGGGAAATTCTCGTCTTGCGCGCGCGCGAGCGCATGCGGGTGAGGTAAACAGCGCGCGTGGGCGTGTGGCGCATAGCGGATGGGTTGGCGCGTTCCGGCCCCCCGCCCCGCCCCCTCCTGCTCGCGCAGACCGCGGAGCGGGCGTGGTTTTGTGCGACTCGCCCCCTTTCCTTCCGTAAGTAGCCGCGCCAACAACCTCAATAATCCACTTCGCCATCGTAAGTGCACGATCTCTTGTCTACATGTCCATCTACCTTTTTGCATTGAATCATATTTGTATAACATTTGTACATTGATTCAATTTTTTATTGTTTAATACTAACAAAAGTACGACCGACGTGGCTCAGGGCAGAGCTCTGTGCATTCGGGAAGCCTGAGTTAAATCTCCGTGCCAGCCATTCTGACCGGCGTTTTGTGCTTTCCTTCGGTGACACAGGCGAATGCTGGGGTGATTCTACTGATACTACTGATGGTACTACTGATAGTCCACGGCCGCAAAACCGGCGCCGCTAGCCGAATTTATTAACTTTTGTGAAGTCACGAATGTTTAGCGAATTCGAGACAATTGCCCTTTACAAGAAATATGCGTAATGTCTAAATACAAAATTTGTATTTAGAGTTATTTAGACATATTCAATAACTTAAACTATTTTTTTTCTTTGTAATGTGTGCGCAATATATCTAATATGTACGTACGAAGTATACAGATGTGTATGGATTGTAATTGGTCTTTTGGTCATATGCTATTGACAATGAAAATATTTGATGAATTAAAACGTTGGTATTCATGATACTGATTGCTGACACAAAATCATTATTCGGTGAGCAACATGATTCCCTCCCTTTAGGTGAGAAATCGTGAATGTGGCATGATAGTTTTGTCTCCTGGCAAACGGATCATATAGCCGACATTCGCACATTGTTGACAAAGAGGAATGTTGAGGTTGAAAATATGTATGATACAGTGACGTAGCTAGGGGGTGGCAGGGGGTCGGAGCGCCCCGAGTGGCACCATTTTATGGGGGACATTAATTACAAAATTGTGTAGTTCGAATCATGAATTATATAATTTTAATGACTTATTTAAAAATTACATATACATGTTAATTTAATAGTTAAATGACATATTAAATCATATATGCCAAGAAAGCAAAGAAAAATAATGTAAATTAAAAAGCGAAACTATAACCAGTGAGCCACAATTCTTCAGTGGCCCAAGAGTCTCAATTTTGGCGATTACTTTATCTTATCTTATTGTTAACCTTAATAAAATAATATACAAGTTATCGTTAATATTATGCAAATAAACTTGTATTTTTATTAAATAATGTATAAACTATTCTGATGATTATTTTTATATTTAATTTAGGGGGGTGACACCATTAGTTTTGCCCCGTGTGTCATCAACTTCAGCTACGCCACTGATTTGATCAGTTTTATTTGGTTCTTGGGGAATGCGATTCTTCTTGGTAATTGTCAGTTATAATCGCTGGAATGTCATCTATGATTATGATTCTTTAACCCTTTCGTGTTTAATGTTTGCTTACGCCTAGTCGTCAACTAGAGTTTTATAAAATTACAAACTTTTCGTGGTTCTGTTTTATTTTTTAGGGTAGTTTTGATCCTTCCACACTCTGATATATCTTTCTAATTTACTACACAGTAAAAGAAGTAATAAATTGGTATATCTGAAATGTCATTACAGAACACGGGTTAATTTTGTGGATATATCGTATACAAACAATTCGGTGATGACAAAACAAGATGAACAAGGAAAGGAAAGCCGATAGAAAAATAAAATTCTTCTTTAAAGCTTCTTTGCCAATGATAATCACATGAGTTACTAGTGTGCCAAGTAATGAATGTGATTGGTTCATATGTGAGTAATGACTAATGACACAGTTGTGGTATGAACAATTGAGATGCTTAATTCGTTCATCCTCAAACAAATGGGATTTATTCTGCACAATGCTTAATTCGTTGTGGAATTACTCCTCCAAAAGTTTACGAGGTGCAAAGGGGCGAATACATCCCGCTACTCCATGCCTGCTACCCGTACTCGTACCCACTAACGGTCTTCTCCATCCTTCACTTATGTCAGTCAGCAAAAGTCACACATACTCCGCAATAGCGTTTACTGACTACTTTTATGTCGATTGCGAATGTTATTTTTGAGCATAGACGAGGAAGGAAGTTCACGTTTTCATTACTTTTCCTTCCCTGGATATGAGACTTAAATAGCGGTATGCCGCTTCCTCACACTGTGTGAAGGATATGACCAGGAGAGGTGGATTATAATGATAGTTGAATAATTATGATTCTAATGACAGATGTGATGCGTTCATAATGTGAGATACCTGTCTCGTTACAAGTAAATGCTTGAAACACCCATTCCATATCTATTAAATTCGTAATTTTCCCAATTTTGACTTTTTTCGTTTTTCTCGCTTTTTTCTGTAAAAGAAGGTGATGTTTGGATTATTGGAGTTATGGGATTCTAACATTAAAATGATGAGAATGGAGCCAGCAAGAAGCCTTCAGAGAACTGTTATTCGCCAGTTCATTGAGATTTAGCGAGATTCTTATAATTATCTTCACGGAATGAATACTTATTGAAATTATCGGGAAATATACTTATTGAAATTATCGTTCTCTATGTTGTTGCGGCAGGAAATATTATTCCTTGACGAAGGACATTATGAGGGATAAGAAATTTATAGCTTATTTACCCTTGAAAATATATTTTATTCATCGGAGCAAATATTTTTTGTTAACAATCTTGAAAAACTCTCCTTTCTTTCTGTATTCAAAATTCAAGCTTAGGGTAGGGATCACAGAATTATGAAAATGTGCACAGAATTCACTTCTCTCCGTAGCATGTCACACACAGTTTTTGACTGTTTTTGACGTAAAATAAATGAAGAAATGTATCCATAGTCGAGACATAAATGCCGATGTTTATCTGAAAGTCCCAGTTTTGTTCAAGTTGGCGCTTGTTCTGCTGTTCGGTGGCGTTTGCAGTTTTCTGTTTCTATAGTGTCATGTTCATGGAAGCTGCCGATGGGCATAATGTACCATCATCCCGCTCTTTCATTTTTTTTATTCAGCTGTTTCTCTTTCACCGTCGTTATAGAATTCGTTGCTATGAATGTGCCGGTACAAAGAAGTTAGAAGTGAATACAAGTTGCGAGTTGCAATGGTCCGGCTGAATACGTAAATTTCGTTGTCTGAGCAAAAACTAAAAACATTCCATTACATAATCGTCAAAAGAGAGTTACATAGTAATGTGAGAAATGGTTAATTTGCGTGTCGAAGTGCCTGTTTATTGTCATCGTGTGTGTATGTCTATGAGGGTGTATGTGCGTACATGCGTGTACATGTGTATGCGCGCACGATTTCGTTGATCGTGTGAGTACGCCACGCATGGGGACAGAGCTACAGACAAATTTTTATCAATGTGCCTGATAGGAAACTGACATTGCTATATTAATGCCTTTTTCATTGAAATTAATGTCACAGGAACCTGGAATGTAATGGTGTCAAGGTTGGAAATGTATATAAATGAGAGGTGACAGAGCAGAAAGGCTCATTATCGCTTTTTGAAGTCCTGAAGTTGTTAATGAATTGACACTTTTAAAGAAAGGATTGGCATTGATTCGAGCGAGGTTGACGAAATTGGTTGGGGAAGAACAGCTTCACGCAAAACTAAAGTTTGCCAACCAACACATTTCTCTTAATACACAGCTGAGGTGGACTAGGCGAGTTTGTCCTTATATCATTGACATTGACTTTCCCATCTAGCTAGAATTGTATGTAGATTAACTTAGAAGCGATGTCAGGGTGGAGGAAAGAGGACAGAGGCGACGCCACTTCACGGAGCGTAGTTAAGCAATTCAGCTTTGGTAGTGTTTTATATTTTATTACCGAAACTTATATTTATTAAGAAATTCTATAAATATATCAACATCCGAATGTTCTTTTTCAATTTCTAAACTTTTCTTTAAACGAAGTACGTGATAGAATTTTCAGTAATAACACACACACACACACACACACACACACACACACACACAATATATATATATATATATATATATATATATATATATATATATATATATATTACTGAAAATGTGCAGAAGATATATAAATTAATTCCAACATGTATCATTGCCGTGACATAGTATGTATAGCAGAACGAGATTCACTTCTTCTATATTTGATTACAAATAAGTCGGGTTTTTCTGAAGCATTTCAGAAGGTTGTCTATACGTCTAGAGAATAGATAGAAGCTTTTGATAGAACACACAAAACGTATAACTTGTAACCGAGTTCATCTGTGGCAAGGTCCATGTAGTTCGTTTGTTTTGGTATAAGATCTTACCACAAGTTAATATAAATATGTTTTCTTATGTCCCAAATGCTAGACGGAACAAACCAGGTAGCCCCAATCTTGGTGTCAATCACAAAACCGTCCAGCATCTCACAATTTCATGAAGATTCGTAGCCCTAAAAATATTGATATTTGCCGAGGTGTTGTTAATGCGTGTGGTCGCGGTGCGGGAATGTCGAAATGAAAAGGAAAAAGCGCGCGAGGCTTCCAAAAGGCGCAGCGCAGCGCAGCGGGGGCTGCGAGTCGAGAGGACGCGTGGCTGGGCAGGGCGCGGGGACAAGGCCGCTCGCTTGAGGGCCGGGGCGCGGGGCCGGGGACAGGGGGGCCTCTTCGCCGCGCGCTGCTCGTTTGCACCTGCGCTTGTGCTCTGCCTTCGCCGCTTGCGATTAAAGCCGCACTGGCGCCGGCGCCGCGGAGGGGCTGCGCGCTTTGCGGTCGCGCCGTCCCGCCCCCTCCCTCTTCCTTTCCCTCCACTCCCGCTCGGCCGCCACGCCTCTTCTGCCTCGCCGACGTCTCCTACCCATGTCATTCCCCCATCGCCCGCCCGTATCACATCGCATCCTGTCCCTGTTCCACCTCGTCCTGATAATTCCTGCCCCCACCCTCCCCTTCCTTCCTTTCCCTTTCTCCTAGCCCCGCCCCGCCCGGTCCTGCCCTTTTCTTTTCCCATTCCATGCCCCTCCCTCTCTTATCACGACTCCCTTTGTTATGGCCCCTCCCCCCCACACCACACATTCGGCTTACCATTGCTGCGTTTGGCATTCTCCCCCGCCGTTCGGGCCAATTTCGCTCCTCCGCGAACATTCGCGCGCCTATGGCTGCCGGTTTATTGACAGAAGAAATTAGAGCCGCTATTATATTCAATTCAAGCAGATGAGAATACAGATGTTGCGGTTAGCAGTGCGCAAACAACATTCTACACGTCCTCTTCTAAGGATTATTATTTTTAAAGTTAACTCGCTGCGAAATTTCAGATTCTGTGGCAGCGGATGAACAATATTGTTCAAACCCTTTAATTCTTTATAAATGTAAATAATAGGGAAAAGCATTACAGATGTTAAAAATGGCCTGATAAATAAAACTCTAGAATCTTAAATAGTTATGGGTTAATATGGTATAATATAAGTCCATAAAATGCTTTAAAATTATAGTAATGTATAATACCGCGTTAATTCTTTTTGGCAATGGCGATGGAGTTTTCTGTCGAGCGAAGATTTCTATTTCGAGCGAGCTATTTCTAGAAATTCTATTTTGTGTCCATTGCAGTGTTCCCTGGTGTAGCTACAAATTACGTGGTAGAAAAAGTGAGATCTTTTGTATTAGAAAGGGATTTATCAAAAGTGTTGTACGTATGAGAATTTCCTGAAAATATAATATGCGAGTGATAAAAATAGTTCTAGTGGTTTCGGTAGTTGCTTTTGCAAAATGCTTCCCCAGCCGTTCATTTCTCTCTTATTTTTATTTTATCAGCTTGCTTGTTATTTTTTGACGTTGAACATAAATAACCATTTTCTTTCCTTATTGTCTTTCTTCGACTGCAAGCGTTATTATCCTAGCGTTAAGTCAGCAGCCATAATTTTTTATCAGTTATAAAAGTCTGGGGAAAGGTTTTTTTTCACGTATTGGATGTAATAGTTGATTTTTCTCAGTAGTTTTTCCCCCTCTCTCCTTCTGAAATTTATATTTCCCTCTCACTCGTTTTCTTTTCAAAGACTTACTGGAAATAACCATTTTCAATTAATATTTATTCTGCTACTATGTTTCTCGAACGCTCCAGCTGGGTGGTTTAACTGCTTGGCCTGTCCAAAAGCTAACGAATGGGCTGTCCAAAATGGTATGGTCATTGGTATGGTATGGTATGATATGGTAATGGCGCTATGACAAATACAATAAAAGGTTTGGAAACTCATTTCGTATACAAAGAAGTGTGCTTGAAACAGTAGGTTCTATACGTACAAACATTATCTGCATTCTGTCAGAAGCCAGAAGTGAAAGTTATTGTTTTGTTTTACGAAGCCGCTTTTGCAACATCTCTTTGCGATTTATATTTCCTTAATACGCGTCAACTCTTTCGATCTTGTGCTCGAAGAAAACATTTTCTTTTGTATTAATTTTTCTTCTCTTCTTGCTCTGGTGTCCGAGGGGCCCCGCCAGATCGCCTAACCGTTTTGGAGGCGCAAAGATATTCGCGATCGATAGCGTTGTGCTTCATGGGGGCGGTGTGGGTTTGTGTGCCGTCGCGTGGCGTAGCGGGAAATGGCGAAGCGTGGCACGGCTGGGCGTGGCGAATCGTTGCGTGCCATGGCGGGACGTAATGGGGGTGGCATGTCGAGGCGGGATGCGGTGGGTCGATTGTTAAATTGATTAGTGATTCTGGGTGCGTCAACTGCTTGGGTCATTGGTCCCGTAAGGTTGCTTGGTTGGTAGGTAGTGATTCCGGGAAGATCAACAGCTTAGGTCACTAATCCCGTAAGTGTAGTACGTGTTTTTCCTCGTGAGGTTCCCCTAGTAAATATAAACATGGCTGAATATGAGATACTGTAATATGAATTTGCGATGTCTATTTATAATTCTTTAAGATAATATGTTTTGGGAGATAAAAATGACCGAGAAAAGTGATTAATTCTTTGTTTAGTGAATCTGGGCGCGCCAGAGGTCAGCGTAAGATCCTTAATCCCGTAAGTGTAATGCATACTTTTGTCGCGGGTGGCTTTGATCTTCGTCCGCTGGATGGCGAGATCCGGCGCCGACCTACCCGTCGGCTTGCGAGCTTCTTCCCCAACCAGGCATCTCCCACCGGCGGGGCGAGGCGAGGCGAGGCGACGCGAGGCGAGGAAACGTGAGGCGTGGGCAAGCGCGGAGGCGCAGGCGTGTGGGGGCGTGGGCGCGTGAATGTGGGCGTGTGTGTGGACGCGGCTCTGGGCCGGAAATTTCTCGCGCTCCGCTGAACAACTCGTTGGCGACCTGCAGCCGAGCAGCCTCATAGGTAGTGGTGGCAAATTTTACGCAAACATCGATTCATGAATATTTAGAAACGTTGCCAAAAGATTTTCCATGTTGATGTTTAAAATATTAATGTTTAAATATGATAAAACTGGTGCTATTTTCCTATCCTATAGCCATTTTCATTATAGTACTTAAAATAATTATATTTTATTGCTTAGTCACATATAAATAAAATGTTTAAAAGAAATCATCGAACGCAAAGAAGGAAATAAATATAGGAAACGTATCTATTCTTCCATTTATTCACTTTTATTCATAAATCATCGAAGTAAAAGAGTCCTGGATCTAATTTGATACAGTATAAGTAAATGTTAGTTTTGTTTTTTTCTGCGTAAATCACTCTGTCATCCTAATTTTTAATCAATATTCTGTATTCAAGGTTCAAAATGCAGGTAGTGATGCATAAAATCATCGAAAAAGATAACATAAATATAATTAATAAAAAACACGAAACAACAAAATATTGGAAGAGTTTTTCGACAACCAGGAGTTTTTCTAGGAACATGGGAATTCCAGAAATCGTTCCTCATGGGATTTTCCAGAAATTGTTCCTGGAAAAATATATCGATGTGAAGAAAACTTCGAACACAAAACATCGATGATAAATCGATGTTTCTGGTCGAAAATGTCAATGATTTACAGATTACAATGTGACCCTCGGATCCCCACAACACACTATGCATTGTCGGCTCCAATTTGGGACGACATAATTAAGGCTTTCTTTTTTAGACATTCCAGAGTAGAATTAAGCATCAGATGTACACTGAATATAATGCAAATAAGTGACTATCTCTACATTGTGTGCTTTTAAATGTTCTTTTTTCGGCAAAAGTCGGCGATTTTTCGACTGAAAAAACGGGTATTAAGAAGTGGAATAAAGAAGTAGATACATATTTCTATTTGTTTAAAATACTTCTTTAAAACATTCTGTGATCCACGTGATGTGGGCCTCTGATTCCGAAAAATTGATTGACGCTCAAACATCTGTCTGCGCCTTCGACCGTTCGTCCGAGCGGAGAAAACATTTTTTGTCGGGTGGAAACACTTTGCAGGTTCACGCAATATTATAATTTTGCGTAGCCGGTACAAATAATGCAAGAAAGTATGTATTGTTGTAACACCATTGGTTATTATTGTATTACTTAATATTGTAACCTTTTTTCATTTTTGAAAGAGGCCTAGAAGCGTACTGGCTAGCACATAATCTTTTCATCGCTATGGCAGTAGTTCCGGCCGATCCATATTTCATAGTTCGCTAACTGAGATTTTACCATTTCCATTGCGTTTCTGTACTACTAATAGTTTTACCGTATACCATGTTACATAGTTCGTTTACTGATGAAAATATGGTTTCCATAATTCGGGGGTGAAAATTCCTAGTTTTCAAATGTTATGAACTTCGCTTTGTTCTACATTTCTTCATCATTTAAGTACCCTTTCGTGGCGTACCCGTCGTGGCGTACGCGCAGGCAAAATCTTTCCTTCGGCAGGGAAATTTGACGATATTTCCACCTCGTACCTAAACGAACTAGGCCCCTCTCTCTGAGACAGCGAGCTTTCTACTCCTTGAGATGTTGCACCAATCAAAGACAACTGTGGTTGTACCTGCTAGCGATTGGTCAACGCTCCCTCCCCCTGCCCTCCCCCTGACCACGGGGTGTCCAAACTTCTCGGCGCGGTTGGGAAGATAGAATTTTGCCGGCCAATTTTTGTGAGGGAAGGGGTACATACATTAAAAGGGCGGGGAAGAGATTCTGGGGCTCGAAAAAAACGGGCGCAGATTATACTTTTAACAAATAGGTTTGTTACTATGCTTTACACTGTTTATGTTACATTGCAAGTGAATCAGATCAAGTATTGAAATTGTGATAAATGAAAGTGAGCTCTCCGCAAGGTTTTTGTCTGAATTCTTCCGCTTTTCCTGCATCTCAGGCCATCATTTTTATCATTGTCCTCTTCATTGTGATTGACTTATTAGATTGCTTATGGGCATCAATGATCTTAGAAAATTAAGAACATCTAAACTCCAATATTTATAAATAAATATATTCATAACATTTCTGTAGATCACCATTTCCTAATTAATAAATAACATTCAAGCAGCTTTCAAGTTGTTGAAGAGGTTCAAAAAAAATATATCAACACTTAAAAGACTCGCGCCGTTGTTTTGACAAATATGTAGCTTTCAGTTGCCGATTTCTAATATGATGTTGGGAAATGTCTGTATTTTCATGAATATACATCAAAAAAACGTAAAGGAAGAGAAGTTCAAATTTCAAAAGTTTTCCACAAGCAGCCTTTTTTAATGATTAATTTTACCTAGAATTCTCTGGAAAGGAGAAAATTACAGTTACTCATTAACAGTTTGCTCTAATGTTCAGTGTGTCAGAATACGCGATGTTTACTTTTCGGAAGCTTTCTGTAAATGACTCATTTGTTTTCGTAGTGGAATAGTGTGATTTTATTTTTTAGTGGAGAAGCGATATGTGTTCTTTATTCAACCTACGCCATTCACGGGTTCGAGGAAGAAGTTAAAAGTATCATATCAATTAACTTGCGTAACTGCTTAAATATATTTTTATTATCAGTATTTGGAAACGGGAGAATGTTTCATTCGGAATACAGAATAACCTGTTGGGGTAAAAAATGGTTTATCAAATAAACATAGATCTCCCATCATTATGACCAAATCATTCTGGCACATCCCCACCATTCTGGAGATTAGTTCCAAAAACTGCTAACAGGGCTTTCGTGAAACCTCAATACTAATGTTCTCACTAAAGTAAATTATTTCTGTTTATCTCAATGAGCTTATGTTCTATTTATCTTGTGAGATCGCTATATGAACAGGGAACTCTTTGCATAGTGTAAATATAAATGGAAAGATTAGCGGAATCCATCGCAATATTTTCAAAAACATTGATTGATGGAAATAAAGTAATTTGGTTCTGTAAAATTCGATGTGTGTACACTCACATGAATGTAACCAATCTGATGCCTCCACGCGTTTCTTTCATAAAAATTGAAACGTTCAAACAAATTTTATTAGATTTATTTGTAATCATAATACCAGTAATTCGAATAATGAAAATATTTTACAAATTAACTAGTATCTCTCATTTAAACTCTTTCTTCCAACATAACCATTTTGGTTACGAAAGTTGAAAATAAATTATTTTGAAAAGCTATCAACAATGCCTTTTGGGATATATTTTAATTCTTGGAAGTTCATGTCTATTAATTTTTGAGGCAGACATTAACAAAATCACAATTATTTAAATTGTAGTCACTTTTCATCGGTCAACGTTGACCATGACAGAGCAAACAACGCTGAATAACATGACAGAGCAAAATTCTTTTACAAAACTGTATGATCCCATTATAAGTATTTTTACAAAATAACGGTTTTTCTGCCTCTTCTCCCACTCTCAACACCATCATCATCTGTATCAACAATCCCGCGACCTTTTCAGTGCAATACAGGCTGCCAACTCGTTCACAACGGCAAATTTTTACAGAATCAAAATTATAATATTTAGAAATAAAATAATTAGTTAGTTATTTGTTACACATTCATCAGCTGTAATTGATAAAATTCTACATGCATTCAACTACATGTAGATTTAAACTTATTTTATTTAAAAAATCCTATTTTCTCTCGTAGGTCGTTAACAAACTATTTCTTGTGTTTGAGTAACTTATAACAATATTTCTGTAAATTGTTTCAGTTTCCTTTTTTGTCTTCTGAAATAACTTATGTTTAAATTAATATTCTTCTAAACAAAATCAAATCTAAAAAGAGGCATGTCTTAATTGCTTTTCTTCGTTTTCAAATAGTGTGCAGTTAATGTCAACGTTTATATATCATTTTATATTGTCAAATAATGTATAATTAGTGAAACAATTTCAACTGTCCTTAGGAAATGATAACGTTAAAAATAATTGTATCAAAATACAATTCTGTATTACGATTGTTGTCGTTTGTTAGATGGAAATGACAATGATTTAAAAATATATCAAAGAGAAGAATTATAAATGTGTTCAATGAGTGGCTGTAAATTGCACTTTATGATTATTTTTACGTAATAATGAATCAAAGATGGCATCATAGAATATTTAAAATGGTTATATTGAAGAGGTAAAGAAAAATATGTAAATAAATGAAGCCTGAGAGCCTCTGGGTGAGCAACGGCCTCTCGTTATGGAGGATTGCTCTCAGTAATATTCCCACAACTGAACAATGATTGTGGATCCTCCAAATATTTACAACAGGCAACGTTCTCAATGCTACATTTCTGTCTCTAGTCCACTGTTACACTGCACTGTACTGACGTTTGCGCAATTATAGTACTGATAATGGAGAAATAAAGAAAAATATATATTCATAATTTATTATTTAATTAAATTCGCATGGCGTTGATTTAACTGCTTCTGACTTCAATAATAATGTCATTTGCACGTAACTTTCAATACATTGAGGAAGAGGAATGTTATTTGAGTAAGTGTGTTAAAAATTCCCATAGTTCTGTTTACCTCCGATGTAGAGCTTGGTAGTAATAACATTTATAATTTATAATTAAACTTCAAGTCAAATACTTTAATTGATAAATTGTTTCAAAATAAAACGTATAAGTGATAGTTGTACCTCATGTTATCACTCCTATTATTTGTTGTAGGAAAGTAGCACTAATAGGAAGATAAATTCCTATTAGTCCTTCCTATTAGTGCTACTTTCTTACAACAAATAATATGAGTGATAACTTGAGATGTTTAAAATTTATTTTCGAAGAAAAGCTATTTGTCAGTGTTATTAAAATAAGTATACAAATAATATATAATTTTGAAGTATACGTGTTAATTTTCAGTTTTTTTATCCAGTACATTTTCAGGGGGTAGAGTCACGACCTCTGCAGTCACCCTTGGGAAACAGCGCAGTGGTTTTCGTCCGGACAGAGCCTGCGCCTGCCAGGGCCATGCCCCACCACATTTACGCGCTCTCCCACTTTTCCTCGCGCCCTCCGCCTCTTCTTCCTCCGTGTCCTCCTCCTCCTCCTCCGCCCTCTCTCCTCTACAGTGTTGCGATTTGTCGCCAGGCGAGTAACGCGCGCGCGCCCGTTGCATCGAAGTTGATGGAGGACAGTTGCAACACTCAGTGCCGAGCCGCGCGACTTCCCCTGACAGATCGCTGTTCTGTCGCTTGTGGAAGTTTTACGAGCACGGCGGTGGGAATTTACGATGTTATGCGGAAGATTGCAGGTGGGGGGAAAGGGTTTTAACACGAGCGGCAAGGGGCTCCGGGATTCGCGTTGAAGAGAACTTTTATTATTCCGTGAAGCAGAATGCATCGTTAAATTTTTCATTGACCTTTCGAGACGCGTCGTACACACGGGTCGCGCCGCTAGCGACCGCCACGTCACGGACGCGTTGGAGGACAATGGGGAGCATAGGGCGCTGCAGATGGCTTACGCGCTGTTACCCCGACCTTTAGGGTTCATGGTGACTGCCCTTCTAACGGCTGCGGTGAAGCGGTGGACTCGAGGAGTGTGTGTTGTTGATTTCCACGGCCGCGATTGGCCGCGCAACCGGCGCGGTCATTTAAGAAGTGCGTGACGATTTACTTTTCACTAAGAAAACTATTTTTGGGACCATTTTTTGCATAGCGTAGAATGATTCATAAATTTACAAGGATGGTATTCCGAATTCTGTTAGATACTTAACGTATTTTGTCTTATGCCTTTGCTATATAAAAGTAATTTATTAATAATATTAAATTTGTTTTATTCAAAATGTTAAATTGCCAGTACTATCTTTATATTGCTTCTCGTGTGAAAATATTTTTGTGACTATTCTCGCATGCGCGTCTCTACCTAAGTACTGGAAAGTATTTTCCTGTACCCTAAATTTACGCGTCATCATCATTTAGAATGAGTGCTTATATAACGAATTTCCAAAGCACGTAGATATTGAAAGAAAAGTGTGCAGCTACCAGCCATGTGCAACTCCCAAGGACCCAGTAAAATGCATAAACAATTAAACGGTTTTGATGATGACTGAAAAGCGAAAATATTTGTTTATATTATTCCGCACATTCTCATACTGCGCGTACTGACTGAATTGTCATATACAGTGCGTAACTGCTTGCGGCAAACATGATAGCATGCGACAGTATAGTTCGAAGAAAGAAGCACTGCTCAATTAAATATTTGCTACTTACGTGTTGCTCTACTAACTTTTTTGATATTCTTAGCATGTGAAGAACTGTTCTTCTGTATTTATACTATACTATATTATTGTGGTATTTGTGAAGTCTGTTTTTCTTAAAATGTTTAATTTATTGCAATGTTACGGGAGAGTAGTTTATTTATTGTTCTTGAGTAGTGTACGTCCTACATTTTGGAAAACAATTTTTTTATGGTTTTGTCCAACAGCACTTTTGCTAACGCAGACCACTAGTTGACACGCTTTGCCTTGTTACGATGCTATGCTATAATGGATTTTGTCGCTGTTCATGGTGGTCAAACGTTATTCTACAGGACCAACAAATGTTAGTTTCCGAGTAATTTTATGAAACGTTACACGTCATTATGCGTTAAACACGAAATAAACACTCCTCGTTCATTGGAAATCGTATTACGTAAAGTTCAAGTATTGTTAAAATTCAAGCACTCATTGATGTAATTTCTTCGGAGTGTCAAAAACGCAAGTGATATTTCTGGGATTTATACGAAGCCTTTGATGTGTTTAATAAATACAACAAAGAGTTTTATTTATTAAAAATAGTGTAAGTTGAATATAATTGAACACCTTTAGTATCATAAAATTCAAAATGACATTGCAATTATCTGTGAAATGTTAATCATACTATTAAACAATTTACGACGAAATTCTTTCGTTTAATCATCACATACTCTAATATTAAATACTTTCATTAATTATTAATTACTCTAATTTGCAGCATGTTTAAAAAGATTCGTGAGTCACGTTTTCTCTCCTAATACTACGTGTTTATGATAGAAAATAGTTTTGAATTTCTGCATTTAGAAGAAAGTACCCAAACCCGGACGCTGTTCCTAATGCAAGCCCCTTGATTTACAGATCTGTAGAGTGCTTTTGCCTATTGGAAACGTACTAAGATAGTAGTTCTTGGCAAGACTTTAACTTGACAAGCGGTAGTGTCTTTATTTTCACTTGTTGCTGGACAGCCGGCTATTAGTGGGAACCGTGAAAAGGAAAGGTTTTTCAAGAACTTATTCTCAGTTGACTGATTTCGTTACTTCATTCGTAAGTCATCTTTTACATTATTTTGAAAGAGACATAACAAACTAATCATGTAGGATAATCTAAAGTATTACGCTTTTCTTGTAAAATGATATTGGCGTTTGGAACGCGCTGGTGCCTAACCGGAACCCCCCCCAAAGGTTCCTAAGGCTTATCTCCAATTTTTCTTCGTGTAATACATAAACAGTTAAGGTATTTTGCACATTTTGAACATCGTCAGTTCGAGAAAGCAGTAAGCAGGAGGAGGTCAAGAGACAATTCCAGAATTTAATCCCAGAAAATCGAAACGAAATAGATTTCAGAAAATTCTGAAGGTGAACAAAATGCGAAAGGAAGATTCCCTCTCCGGGGAGGAATCAACAGACATGTTCTCTGGCTTTTCAGAATTCAAAGTTCTTCCAGAGATATTTTCCGTCCTACGTGAAGAAAATATTGAGTGCATGTTTCGCAGTGTAAAAGGACTGTACGAGAACTATGGGTCATAGGCCTGCTGGTTCACTCTGGGCTCGTGTAGAGTGTGCGCGAGCGGAAAAGATACTTATATATGTATATTATTGCACTTGAATATATAGACTGTGTGGAAGACAATTTCTGATCTATAAGATGCTAGACTTGTATTTTTGTAAAAGATCGATCTATTGTCAGTTTTTCATTTCTTTTTACGCTTTTCATAAAACGTTTGCGGCGGCTCACGTCAGGAAACATTTTTTTAAATCCACAAAATGTAATGTTTAGGAAAAATATATTGTATTCTTAAACTACTTGGCTAATTGTCTTAAATATAATATAACTATATATAATTAAGTAAGTTATGCATTGCATTGCATTTGATTTAATGGAGCAGAAAATTGGATTTAAAAATATTCGAAAACGAAATGGGTGCCCGGGTTTGGGTACATTCCTCTACTTTTTATCAAGCTCATGTTCCCGGACGAACATTATTAATATGTATGCGACTTCTATTGTTCCGGAACTCTATCTCTACGTACTCACGCCTAAAATAATTCGTCACACTTGTTCTTTCCGTCGGTCACAACAGCGAAGCATCCAGCCAAGTATGACGAATCCCTTTCCGAGCCTCCGATCAACACCAGGCGAATGCCGGAGCAGTACCCTAACAAACGGGCCACGGACCGCGCGCCATCTGTCATTCCTCTTCCTTGTCCTATCCTGTCCCCTTACACAAACACTTGCACTAACATGCACTACACTACCACATATTCCGGGAGACCGGTCGGGAGCTTAGAGCTTGTCTCGGCTGGGGCGGTGCCTCGCTGGTGGGAGAGTCCTGGTTAGGGGGAAACCCCACTTGCCGACGGTAGGTCGGCGCCGGATCTCGCCATCCAGCGGGGAAGATCACTGCCAGCTCCCGAGAAGAAACATGCACTACACTAACGGGATTAATGACCGAAGCAGTTGACGTGCCCGGAAACACGAAAAAATCAATGAATCAATCAATCCTTTCCGAGCCTCGAATGGGAGGGCGCGGGCTCTCCAGGAGATTTCGCGGGCGGCACACGCACGGAAAGCGCGCCGTGCCCTGGCAGCTGCCGTGGTCAGGCGTGGGCCGGGGCGAAAAGGGGGGGATGGGGCGGAGCGGAGCGGAGACGGATGGAGAGAGGGGGCGGAGCGGGGCGGAGAGAGCTCAAAAGAGGCGGTCCGGGACGGAGAGCGGCGGATAGGGGAGAGAAACGTTGGGATGGGTTAGCGGGGAGAGGAGCTGGGCGGGGAAGGGCGGTGCGGGCCAGCGGAGCGGAGCGGGCTCGGGGGAGCCGGGTCACGGGCCGCGGGACGGAATAGCTGCGCGCCGCGCGTCTTTGTGCAGCGGCAGCCCGCGGATAATCGAGTTGACTGGCCGCAGCCACCATCCTTCATCCGAAAACGACCGCCACCGCTATCGTCGCCACGCGGGGCGCAGGCAGGGGTGTGGGCGGGGTGAGGCGCGGCGACACGAGACAAGGCAATGAGGACCAGGGGGATGGAGCATATGACGGGAAGGTGAAGCGGGGTGGAAAATATCACGGTATGATGTGGCAGGGTGGGACGGAATGTACGATGCGTCAGTCTGAGAGAAGCAGTCCCGGTCGTGAGGAGCAGGGAGTGGGGGGGTGAGGGATGACAGGGCAATACAGGGCAGGACCGCTCAGCCGGCAGTAGGTGTCGCGGTGAGGCGGTGGTTGTGCTAAGACACGTCCGGGCAGAGCGGGGCGGTGAAGAAAAGTGGGGTAGGAAAGGGGGGCAGGGGGGGGGGGGGGGGCGTGGCCAAGGGGGCGGGGGCGGGGCGGGGGAGATGACGGCTCTTCCAGGAGACGCTTTGTGCTTTTGGCGCCGACTGAATGCGTTGTTTTAACGGCTGCCGCCGCCGCCCCCCTCCACCCGCTCCGCCGCCGCGCGAGCTCTGTCGGAGGCGTTTTGTGCCGGACGTGTGTGCGACCGAGCCAAACAATTCCGCCGATGCGGCGACGCCATCGAAAATTTGCATACGTGATTTCTTGTTTGCTCCCATTCAATTTTTAGTTTTCACTTTCTATTAAGGAATACCGTGGCTTTAATACGGGTGTTGCTGCTAAAGAACACGTTTGCGTATATGTATTTTATTTGCATGCATTTAGAAGATGGAATTGAAACATGTTTTAAACAAATTTGTCAATATTTTTGTATGTTGTCTTTTCGTCCCTCAGATATAGTTTGTTCGTGTCGTTCAGAAGCCATGTATAATGCGGTAGCAAATATTGTGTTCTCCATATTTAATTCTTTAGATTTCTTGTCTGACCCGTATGATTCTAAAGAAAGTTGCAATGACTTTTGTGATTACGTTTGTATGAGCAACTGATTACCAAGGTAATTTGCAACAGTACGTAGCGGACTAAAAATGCTCATGTCTGTACCTATGCAATTGAGGTCAACGTGTTGATAAATTATTCAATATTTTTCACAACCATAAATTCGGGACTTGCAGTTAATCGTGTTTGCTGTGCGTGGTGATAATGTCTACATTTTAGTCGTTATAGAGACAATTAGTGGGTTCTCGTATAAAAGAACTACAAGAGTGTTTCCTATTTTATATAGCTCGTTTGTAGATCGCACACACAAGTGATCATGCAGTATATTTTCACAATATACCGTTTACCCCGATAAATAAGCTGAAAGTCGCTTTTTGCCGAAACTGAGATAACTGTTATACTGGATTCTCTAACCATGCTTTAATTTGTCAGTATTTACATAAGTTTAATTCTTAAAGTTACTGAGTACCAAAAAAAAATTTTATTAAAGTATTAACAATCAGAAATTCTAGCAAACTTCGTCAAATGTTATTACTCAATCTGTAACGACGATTTCAGATCTTTAATTAAAAAAAAAATGAACTGTTTGTTTATTCACACTAGACTATTATTTCAAATAATCACTAGATTACTATCCAGTAAAGGTTGGTTTTCACCATTTATTTGCCTTTTCATATTTTATCAGTTGCTCCTACAATATCAGACTACATTAAATAAATCAGCCCGACACCGTTGAATACAATTTACACAATTTAATAATCGTCTGCAGATTATAAAATGATTCTGTTAGCACAGTGGTTTGGTTACATCATCGGAATTGTCTTCCAACTGCAGTCAATTATTTTGTTTGCAGTTGGCGGAGTTAATTGGCAAACTGAGAATATTAAATACTTCGTTTGCTCGTTTCACTTACGTGAACAGTTGTTGGTGTAGGATTCATTTAAACATTTTACATTTTTCTGCATATGGTCGCTCATTTTCTTTTAACTCTTAGTTACTTGCGCTATGTTTGGTCACACAAGTTCCCGCGCGGCGTACTTTGTACGCCAAATCTATTTTGTGAGAAAAAATTAACTCTGCAAGACCTGAATAATATTCAGATATAATTGTTATTTTGTTTTATTTGAAATGTATACATATTACAAATTTAATTAAACAATAATATAAAATTTAGCATATTAGTCTTCAGAACAATGTTTGCATTTGGTGACTTCAAGAATATATTTGTTGCTTGAAAATTTGTAGCATCAGTTAGTAGTAAGTGTAGTAATAATTGTGATAGTGCAGTGTTTTGGTTTTTTTCTCTTCCGCAAGTGTGGCAGTAATTTCTTAATTTTGTTGTGGTTATTGTTGATCATGACTACTTTTATTTCACTATTATACACAAAGCGGTATTTTATTCCACTTTGTCACCTTGTCTTGGCCAATGAAATCATCTCTTCACTTAATCGCTGCTTGAATCTTCACTAGCAAAATCAAGCTCAGGACATGTATCATATTCATTCTCGGTCATTACAACTTCTTTCTGAGAATCATTTGCAGCATCGCACTTTTCGTCTTTTAATGATTCCTCGGGTAATAATTCACAAACTATCAGCTTTTCCAATAAATCATTCATCTCTGTATTGTTCCTGACGTAAAAAATACGTTAGTTTAATTACATCAATAAATTAAAAAATCGTGAGATAATTCAAATGTCAACGGACACTTCCCAGCAGAAAAACAATCGTCTAGACACTGCAGGAAATCTTAGTCTGCAGGCAACCGAGTATCCAGGAGGATGCAGCTGAATGCTTTCTACGAGGTTAGGTCAAATGTCAGAACGCGCTTTGATGTTGTCTTACACCTAGGACGATAACAGTTCCAGTGACTTACTACGTACCCATCGTAACTAGGGTTAAACAACTGGGAATGGACCGCACTCGAATATTCTCAATCTGTCTCCCCTAAGTAATTAGGGCCAATCATTTGACTGATGTGCCATCTTTATACAGTGTATCCCCAATGATTTAAGAAGACTCCACCAAGTCTACGAGACAGACGTCAGGTCAAATAGGAAGATAATGCATGATTAGAAAGATGTAAAATAGTTTCGTTGGGTTGATTTGTTTCTATTTTTCCTGGAATGAGTTCCTAGTTCGGTTACAATGGTCTTCGGTCAGTGTCGTTTGCAAGGTGAACACGTAGACGTAGACGTGAATGATCACGTAGACGTTTGCTAGGTAAACTCGTTCTCGCAGCACAAAGAAAGCATACATCTCAGTAAACTAAATACTTTGTCATATCACACGTCGAATTTGATCAGTCTCAGAGAAAGCCGGGCAGAAGACAACGTATTAGAAATGATACTACAAATAAGCCATGGAATTTCCCAAGCCGTGAATTCCGTCTCTGTAGCATGGAAGAAACAAGCAGTGTCTGTTTCGGTGATGTGAGCTAGTCATGACCGTCTGGTGGCCATATTCTCTCATTAAATATGTGCTTCTCACTAAAGTGTGTATTCTGTCTGTAATGAGAAAGATGCAATTCTGAACAAAGATCATCTACAGATTTATTCTAAACTCTTTCCAGGCTTACGAAATCCATTCCTAAATTGTTTCGGGAACAAGAAGACGAATGGAGGTCATCCAGGTGTCTGAGTTTTTAAAAAACTGCTTCTACTATTTCTGGGATTATTTCTAATTGCACTCAATTAGACCTCCAGAATCACAGCGACGCAAGTGTTACCTACCTTCCATCACATGACGACCCGTGACGCTGTCGGCTCGCCGTTGACCGCCGTCTCAACAAAACATGGGGTTGTAGCGGGCATAAAACATGCCGCGATATTGACTACTATTGACTAGGCGAGGATAAAGCGAGCGACCAGCAGCAGTGGCGAGTGGCCGCGCGCGCTTCGCGGGTCGAGAGGGGAGCGGGGAGAAGGGGAGGGGCGGCGAGGACCCGCAACTGCACCAGCGCCGCCCCCGCTTCCGCCAAGTTGGTGGCCTGTGAACTCGGGAGCGCCAGCTGCGACGCGCCGGGCAGTGCAGGCCAGGGCGGCGCGAGGCGAGGCGGGGCGTGCCTGCGACGGGATGAGGTAGGGCGGGGGGTGGGGGATCGCCATCGGAACAAATCGCATGTCACGCCGGCGGGAGGCCGCCATCGATTAAGCGGCCGCGAGGAGCCTGGCGCTCCAGCACCGCCGGCGACGCGAGGCCTCCGGGGGGCGCGGGGGGGGTTCCGACGACGACGTCAGCGTCGGCTTCGGGGGAAAAGGGGGTCGCTCGGGGGTGGGTGGGGCGGCCGACGTCGCGCGGCGCGGGGCGTTTAGACCTAGGGTGCCGTGCGTCGAGGTGGCAATGGAGGCGGCTGTGGCATGAGAAATGGCGTCGCCGTGCTAGTTCAGGCAGCTTGGGGAATCGGGGCGGCATTTAGGATTGCGTAGCCTCGGCGGCGCATCGAGAGAGGCTACGATCGGGGCCATGTTGATGTCAACGTTGGCGTCGTCCGTGTTGTAAACGTCGGAGGTGGCTACGGGGACGTCTTTGAGATTGTGGTATGAGATTGCGTCGGGGGCATCGAGAGAGGCTACGATCGGGGCCATGTTGATGTCAACGTTGGCGTCGTCCGTGTTGTAAACGTCGGAGGTGGCTACGGGGACGTCTTTGAGATTGGGGTATGAGATTGCGTCGGGGGGTGGGGGGGCATCGAGAGAGGCTACGATCAGGGCCATGTTGATGTCAACGTTGCGTCGTTCGTGGCGTAAACGTCAAAGGTGGCTACGGGGACTTCTTTGAAATTGGGATATTTCGTTGGGGTACCGTCGAGAGGGAACTGTCGGGGAGGCATTGGAAGCGGTGGGGGGGGAAGGAAACGTCGGCGGGGAAGGTGAGAACGCGTTCGGGGAGGCGTTTAGTATTGGGGTAGCCTCGGGGCGGTGTTGGCGTCGGCGATGGAGTCACCGTTGGAAACGCCTCCAGGGCTTTGTTGGAAGCTGGCTTGGAAGGTCGGTCGGGAGTAGCGTTTAAACTTAGGTTGCCGTCGGCGCGGTAATGGAGGTGGGGTGGCATGAGGGACGGCGTCGGAAGTGCTATTTCGGGGGGGGTTGGGGCATTTAGGATTGGGGTAGCCATCGGCGGATGTTGGTGTCGACGTTAGCGTCGTTGGTGAGTAAGGTCGGAGGTGGATTTAGGATGGAGGTGGCCTGAGGACGGCATCGAGAGAGGCGACGGTCGGGGCAGCGTTGGAGGCGGCGTCGTCGGCGTCGACTTTGTCGTCAAGGCGGTGACGACGGCATGACGGGCAGTGTAGAGTGGCTTTTAGTAGGATTCGGGCATCATCAGGGTGGTGTTGGGGTCGTGATTGGTGCGACATACGAGGTCATTTGGGGCGGAGAGGACGCTGCGTCGGAAGTCACATCGATTCTCTCGTCGGGAGCGTTTAGAACTCCTTCGATGCGGCCAAGAACTTATGTTTGAAATCAGTATTTTCATATAGTATTTCGGTGTTCTGTATCGAAAATTGGTTTCAATACCTCAAAATAAATCGAAACAGTTGTTTTTTACGAAGAAGTTTTGAATAGAAACCACTCCACGCTCGTAATATTATTGCAATTAAATATCAAATTCTACATTACTGTCGCTGTATTATGAGTCGATCTCGACACTTTCCGGTCTAACATTCGAAGATATCTACGACCAATTTGTCAGATTACTTGATTGTAGAGCGAAAATGTAGGTTATAGCACAATCAAATTCCTTCGATTTTCATTTACTTTGAGGTGAAAATAGAATATCCTGACACCAGTCTATTTTAGACTCCGTACATTCCGATATTGAAATTTCAAAATTTCGATTCCAATTCTTCACACACAAAATTTAACGGGTTTTGATGGTAATTAAATACTTCATAAATAATGAACACTATCTGCACTAATTGAGCTATATTATACATGAGCACCATCCCTGTCTAGGAGAACAAAGGCGAAATGTTGGAAAGCGTGGGCGTGGCTGACGTGGAGTGTGGCTTCGCGGGCGCCCCACTGGTGGAGTTCTGTGGGGCAGCGGGGGGCCACGCCAACGTTATAGGGGTGACGCGCGGGTTGACCTGGGAGCGCGAGAATGCGCCGGGCGCTGCGCGCGGGCGGCGTGGGCGGCGGCGCAAGCGGCGTGGGTGGACGCATTGGCAGCCGGCGTGCCAGCACCGCGGGTGGTCGTCCATCGCCCGGTATGTGCGTGGGCAGCGTCGCTTCGCGAGAACCAGGACACCACACGAAGCGAGGGCCGACGCCCCTCACCGACGCCGCGGCACATACGCCTCCTGCCTACGCCACATCCCCCCATGCGCCCCTTCGCGTCAGCCCCTTAGTTACCCCCACCCCTAGTGTATGCCCGTACACCCTTTACCCTACGGCCTCTACTCTACACCCTATCCCCTATGCCTTTTAAATGACCACACTTCGCGACGTCCGTTCGTCTATGCTACTTTGCCGACGCCCCTACACCCCTTCGCCTACGCCCTTCGCTTACGCCCCTTTCGCCTACAGCCCTTCGCTTACCCCCTTGGCCCCCCCATCAGCAGCGCATCCCCAAAGCCAACCCGCGTCATTGCGCATTGCCTACGCCTACTCCTCTTCGACAGATCACGTCACGACACATCTACGCCTCGAAAACCTCTCCGCCAACGCCACTCTTCCCCCAGAACCTCACTAAACTCAACCCTCCTCCCAGACCGCCTAGTTCTCCGCCTACCCCCTGCATTGAACACGTGTCTCCACTACGTTCCGACCGGCAGCGGTAACTCCGTGCATCAATTGATGTCACTGCAGCGCCTCTGACCGGGAGGTCCTAGGTTCGAGTCCTGACGGCGGCAGGATTTTCGACACTAGCTTTTCAGCTAGGTCGAATTCAGTCGCTGTCTGGAGGAGAATTCTAGCGGCCGGCTGCTCTGATCGGTAGTTTTCCGTGGTTTCTCCGATCAACACCAGCTGAATGCCGGAGCAGTACCCTACCAAACGGGCCACCGACCGCGCGCGATCTATTCTTCCTCTTCCTTGTCCTATCCTCTCCTCTTACACACACACTTACACTAACATGCACCACACTATCACATATTCCGGGAGACCGGTCGGGAGCTTAGAGCTTGTCCCGACTGGGGCGATGCCCCGCTGGTGGGAGAGTCCTGGTTAGGGAGAAACCCCACTAGCTGACGGTAGGTCGGCGCCGGATCTCGGCATCCGGCGGGGGAAGAACACCACCATCTCCCGAGAAAAAAACATGCACTACACTAACGGTACTAATGACCGATGCAGTTGACGCGCCCGGAAGCACGAAAAAATCAACCAATCCACTACGTTCCCACTCGCCCGCGCCTTTCTACCCCGATATAATTCGCCCTTCATGTCCCCATTCCTCCCACGCCCCCATTCCGTTTCTGCTCACCCACGCCATTCCACCCCCACCCTGTTTTGCCCACACGCGCATCCCCCACACGCCTCTCCGCCACGCCCCTCGCCATCCCCCGGCCATGCCCCTCCACGCCCCTCGCCTGCGTCGCCTGCGGGCCGCCTCCGCCCCAATTACGTTAAGGCCAAAATTGCTCCGCTGCGGAAGCACTGCGTCGCGAACCCGCCTGCGAACGTACCGGACGCCGCTTGGCGGTGAAGATACACTGCAAAATCCCTAGGATTCCGTGCATTGTGAGGCAGACGAAGACCTTCTGCCGGAAGATGAAGTTAAAAAGAACGTCTTGAAATGATAAAATTCCGGGAGAATCTCGTCCTACGTCATATACTTCGAGGAAGTAGAGACAAAATTCCACATCGTGTTGGGAAGAGGGAACAAAAATGCAACTTTGTTTTGACGTCGAGGTTTTGTAATGGCGTCCATGGATCAATAGTCATTGTATTCGTACGGGATCATTGATGCCATCGATTGATGACATTGATGCCCGTGTCAACCATAAATTCAATGTAAGGACATTTGAAGAGAATAAGCTTTGACCTACTTGGAGCTGTGTAAAAATATTATTTCATTTGCCGATCATCTAGCATTTTGTGGAGCGTTTGCTGCACGTTTTTTTCAATATTGTGTGGTAATACTTTTCTGAACCTCTGGAACATTTGAGAGTACATTTTTGAAGTTTGGTAACGTATTGATGGATAAATATTGTTTATATTTGTTTGTTTGAGAAATATAATACAAAACACTTATGTAAGTGCCGTGCATAACAAATATGAATGAAAGCGTGTAAATTTAGACCAGGAATTAGTGTCTTCGAATTATTTTTGTATATTTAATTAATGTGATTTTTTTATAAAACCCTCTCCATATATATTATGCTCCAAAAAGATATTGGTTTCTACTTTGTATAATAAAGCACTAACCATATATTTAAGGCGATGACACCGGACAATTGAACAAAATAAAATCAATAAATGGGTTCTGAATGTGAATATCTTATTTCGTAAAGTCGCATTATGATCCTTCGTGAGTTGAGATCCTCAAGTGAGACCCCATCAAGTCAGTGCATGTCCTACTTTGCATATGCTACCAAGTAATCGCCATCACTATTTATAAATCTATCGAACAGTCAGACAAGTCATTGCCTTCGTAGAAACGTTTGCATTTGCCTACATTTGTTTGTACCCAGGCATGTAGATCCTCTTCACCGAAGTAAATTGACGGCCATGAACACCTTCAGGATCTCCAAAATTTTGAAAATCGCATGGGAATGGATCTGAATAGTATGGACGATGTATGAGCTTCCCAGCGGAACTTTGGCAGCGTAGTCAAATTTCGCAGCATGTGGGTGGGAATTATTGTGCAACAAATGATGTGTGTCAACATTCTTAGGCGTTTGGACTTGGTGGCACGCATCAATTTTTTGCAAAGTTTCTAGTGTTTTCATCCCACACAACACACTATCTAGCATGAATTTCATCTCCTTATACTCCTTGCGCTGTCAAAAATAAAAACAACAAATAACAAAAACAAAATAAAAATACGTAATACACCTCGCTGCATTGCTTCCGGATTCCCGATGGAGGGTACGTCTATACAGACATCTATCAGCTTTACCAACTTCTGCACACTGCTCGATCTACAGTCTGCAATGTTTTCATTTGACGGACCCTCATTATGAAAACCTTCCCCAATCCTGTGTGATAGTTTCGTCTTTCAACTCGCTTCATATGTTTACAAAATAATTGGAAACAGTAGCCACGTGTGACTGCTTCCGTTCTCCTACGTCCAGGATTGTGGATAATTCAAACTTTTTTCGTCTTCCTACAACTATAATATTGGAAACATTTTTTTCTTTGCGGCTTCTGTTCATCAAAACATCTCTTGAAATAATATTATTTTCACGATTTTCAAAATATTTTTTTTCGCGTAGTTTTGTATGAAACGGGCGATTTTGAAACGATTTTAAATAATTATCTTAAAAGTGTGGAACTTTTTAAAAACTTTTTACACATATGTAGCAAAGAAAGACAAAGAAATTAGGGCCATTCCTATTTTCGCCGGACATTGTGTATTTTCGAAAATAAAAAAGAAACAAAAATTAACATTGCAAAAATACAATTTGTTTATACTTTTTTTGGCTCTGGGGAAAGGTCTGCAAGTAAAGAAAATGATCAAATTATGACCTCATATTTTAAAAGCTAACTTGCTGGAAATTATTGTTCATTCTGGCTAAATACACATGGGAATAATTTTTAAATACACAAAATTGTCCACCAGATATATTGCAATATATTTGGTTGTCCGCCGTTCTTCCCTCCCCCAATTGGTATTCTTCGTGTACCGGAATGGCTTTGGTATACGGTTGTTGAACGGTATCCGAACATCATTTAATCCGATCATGACTGATAAGGCTGAATTTTAATATTTTTCTCTTCCTGAAAATTTGTGTGATTTTTGAGATTCGCCACTTTGAAATGGAGCTGTAGAATTGAAGAATTAATTAAGCGCAATAGTGGTCTAACCCTTCAAGAAGGCAAAAGAGTTATTGACACTTTTTTTATCTCAAAAGGACAACTATCTTGATACATTGTTAATTTGACCAGTTTTCTGTGATAAAGTTAAAAATGAAGTCACTTTCCCCCCTTTCACAACGCTTTGTAATCACACAAGTTGAACTTGATTTTTCTCCGTGTCATTAAACCGTGGCTTCGACCACTACTGCGCTGACCGTTCGCATGGCTTGGCAGCGGGGTGGCGCCCGCCGGGGGACTCACTTGCACAGGCAGAAGGCGATCTCCAGGCTCCAGCGCAGGTCGGCGGAGCGGTAGAAGCTCTGCAGCTTCTCCATGCACGCGTCGCGGTTGCAGCGCGCCGCGTCGCAGTAGTGCAGCACGGGCTGCAGGGCCACGTGGCAGCTGCGGTTCGCGTTGCACATCTCCAGCGCCAGGTGGCACGTGCTCTGGAAGGTGAAGTTGCGCGGCACGTCCGCGTCCGCCTCCGCACCTGGGGAACGTGGCCGGCGCGCGCTCAGTATTCGCCTGGATTTTCGCGCGCTCGCGTTCAGTCATTCGACTCATTGTATTGATTTCACTCATGTTTCTGTGTATGTCAACTGCTAGGGTGTTTAGTTGTGTTGGTGTGATGAATGTTTGATCCTGGGAGCTAGCGATGTATATCCCCCGCTGGATGGAGAGATCCGCTACCGACTTACACGACGGCTTAATGGGAATTTACCTCTCCGGGTATATCTTCCAGCAGGGCACCGCCCCGAGCGGGACAACCTCTTAGCTCCTAACTAACCCCCAGGCATGAGTGGTAGTGAAGTGCATGTGTGTGTGTGTATGTTCAGGGGGAGAGAGTATGACTAGGAAGAGGAAGAGGAAGGAAAGAACGCGCGCGGGTCGTGGCCCGTAGGTTAGGGTACTGATCCGGCACTCTTCTGGTTTTGATCGGATAATTCACAGAAAACTACCGATCACAAGAGCCGATCGCTTGACATTTCCTGCAGACAGCAGCTGAATTCGACCTAGTTTTATTGCTAGTGTCGAAAATACCGTCCGACTCAAACCCTGGGACATCCAGGATCGAGTCACTGCAGGGTCAGCGGTATAGCTGGCTCTGAGCTAACTCAGCTGATCACTCACGTCGATTTACACCTCATTTCCAGGCCTGACATTGCCTGCGGCTGCCGCTCTGAACTTGGGATGGCAAGTTTTATTTTTTCTCTAACTATGTGTATTTTTTCATCAACATACCGTTATTTTAAATGTTAAAAACGTGCTTGGAAATAATTATAAAAATCGGAAATTATACCTGTTTATAATTAAAAAGTATTTATTGGCAAATATTCCATGTTTGAACTCTATTATAATTGAACTTGAAAACAATTTGGTTAAACCCTAATTTTCTCTTGACTCACACCGATCTTATACTTGAAGGATTCGCCGGAAGTCTCGTTTCTACCTGCATTATATATTTTATAATGTAGGTTTGCTAATTTAACTAACTCCCTTTTTTTCTATTTTGGTTGCTTTCTGAAATAATAACTGGTATATTGAGATATTATATTTTGCGTAACATTTACTTACGCCGGATTTGATTGTTTGCTTGTAGAAATATCGATAAAGTATTTAGAAAACGTTTGCCATCCCTAGTCTGGAGACGGTACTACTTGCGTCATTTTCTCGTTCGGCTTCTTTTAACATCCATAAATGCACCTCTAACGTTTTGGCGATTGGCGTCACTTCCTTACCACTTGACGAGCCGTAGGCCTCTTTTCAAAACATCAAAATTGCGCCACCACACACTAAGTGAGTTTTCAGTCAGCACTTATGATATTTTTATACTTGTACTACGCAAAATACTCTCTTATGCATGCATTTTACTGACACATAATATAATCATACGTAACATGACACACTTTTTAAATGTGCTAACCAAGTTTTGTCAATACTTACCACACATTCATATACTTACGCACTGAATATTTAATATAAATTTTATATTACATCGTATTCCACGAAGCACACAAAGTGCACACACCTTGAAAACACGCTAGGGAGATCGAAGCAGATTCATGCTACATACTCTATTATTATAGCGCTTTGATGGAGTTCCAACTGTAGATTGTATCGTCGCAAGTGGTAGTGAAGCATTTTAAATTGCCAAAACACTCAGAAGTGTATTTTTTTATTGCGTATTTTACGTTATTTGGTCTTGAAACTACAATGCTGTTTGGAAGATACGATAGAGCCACGCTGTCTATTATGGTTCAAAATAATGTTTGTCGCAAAGGTCTGATGATGAAACCCTTTGCTGCTTTCCTTCTTTGCCTCTTATGATTTCAAAATGTATCCTTTAACATATATTTGGATAGATTGCTATAAGGAACCGATGGTAAAACTGCACTCTGTAAAAATTATTAGTAATTCGCTGCTCCAATTTAGGATTCTTGCTTTACATAAAGATGCACATATTGAGATATATTTGAAATGAGGTTGTTCATAAACGATATGGATGATTATTTTATTTCATTTCTATACGAACCAAATTCGAACGTGATGCGTTTCGTTTCTACTAACTGTTCTAAGTAGTAACTTGTTGTAACTTGATTGCGGAGTATTTCTGAGGGTCTGCAGTGACAACTAATCAACGAAACCAATTTGTACCAAAATTCGAAAGCTAATGGAAGATTCTCATATCAACAGACGTATCCTATGTAAATTATACAGGTGCTATTAGACACAAACATGCACCAAAGAGTTATTTAATTGGTTTAAAATTAGTGTGTTATTGCCCTTCCCGGTCTATCAATCGGAGGCTAGCTTACTGGCTTAAAAAAACGTAGGTAGCTGTTTCTTTAGGAGCGGTAGGCTTTCAAAAAACCGGAAAATCTTCACTGATACGTACAAATTAAATCCCATCGGAAGTTTCCTGCCCGAACGAGATAGCGCGTTCTCCTGACAAAACAGTTCGGATGTTATTTTTGAGCACTCATACGTGGAAACTAATACATGCCTTCACTGCTTATTGGTGTTCCTTTGCGGTAGGCTTGTGGCGAAGTCGACTTCACCGAACGCTTACCACAAATAAGTCACGGTCATATGAAACACAGGGTACTTCAAAGTAAACAAAGTACTGGGGGAAATGGATAACGCCTCACTTGTTGAGAACGATTCCAAAAGTACTATATAATTTGTCAGTTTCCATGAATTCGTACTAAAAATAATGTATGCCACTCGTACGAATGTGTCTTTGGCGTACTCATTTCAAACCTCGGCTCCCTTCGTCGCTCCGTTCGTCAACATTTTATTCGTATATTAAAGATTCCAAATCCCTACAAAGTACTTAAAAAATCGCATTTGGATGCGAAAGTGTGAATCACATCCAGGTGTGTCAAGGGACGCCCGCGAGGCGTGCCTGATTGAAAGATCCCGTGGCATGCGTCGACGTTTATTTTAAAAGGAAGTTTAGGTCGGAATTACAGGTGCAAAACTGTCGCTAAATGCTGTCTAAACCCCATATAATACCGTTTTCTTGTACTGTATTAAGTTGTTTTTCACAACTTATTCAGATATTTGTATATAGAAGATCCGTGGATTTGAGATGGTTAGGATTTTGAACAATAGATTCTCTATTAGGTTTTAATACAGAGCGCCTCCATGATTAGCACTTTACCTTGATTATATATGATGGGTAAAGAGAGTTTCTTAGCTTGTGCAATCGTTGTTGAAGCTTATGAGCAAACAACCAAAAGGGACGCACTTGCATCGGCTGGATTGTTACTGCTATTCGTTAATTATGATTCATTAATTTTATGGACTAACTTACAGAAAAAATGATATTTAAGATTGACATTTCTGCCGATATTTTATGAATTCATTATGATATTAAAAACAACGTAAAATTGTATCTTTTTTAACAAATTTCCCCTGTTTCGCATTCGAAATTTGTCTGCGATTTTCACTGATTTGCAGGAAAGCTGCAAGGTTTCTCCAATGGTATTGAAGCATTTAAACACCAAATTTCCCTCCTTTGTCTACTTCCCCCGAAACGCTATATGTACGATGTATACATTTATGCAATTCGTTTTGGAATAAGTCGGAGATGGTAGTGCATATTTCATGACATTTCTGTTCTTTTACTTCTATCCCGGAGATTAATAACGGAAACTGGAGGTAATGAAAGCAACTAGAAGAAAATAAAGCATTTGTTGAAACTATAACTGTAATAACAGCGTTTATTGCGTTCATTGAGATTTTTGAAAAATATTATCCATTGTATTTATTATCGTACAATGATGTCAATTTTTACGTTTCGACTGCCCGGAACGCCTACGGATAACTGGACAGCACAGTTTCTGTTCGAGCTTTCTGTAATGGGAATTTGAGAAGAGCCTGTTTCTGCCACGTCTAATGTTAGATTAATTTTGAGTTATCAATACTGAAAAACATATTGGGTTTGTTGGATATGAATTATTTATTTTATAATTTCTGAAAACCAATATGTAGATAGTCAACTGATAAATTAGAAGAGTTTGGCATAGGAATTACGCGATAGTCACTTTATACCGTTCTGGTGTTTTTGTTTTGAACAGCCTCTTTCTAATTTTAACTAATCACAATAATAATAATAATAATAATAATAATAATAATAATAATAATAATAATAGTAACAACAACCTTCATTATGTCAGGCTCTGGTACAAACTGTGTATGACAAGTAGAAATGAACCCTGCTGTTGTCCAAACGCATAACCCTACGGATTACGGAAAGCAATGAATAGATGGCACCAATTGGACATATATTAATATAAAGGTCAAATTAAACTTTTTGAGGACATTGTTGGTTCTCATTTACAGAATTGCTGGTTACATCTACAAGGTTTTGTGACAATTCATCAAAAAATGTCATTTATTCCATCTTAAAAACATGAAATTAGAAACTGTGCATCAATATTAAGAACGGGTAGAAGAGTAAAATTGTTATTTGCATTTGCATATAACCGTTTCCCTTAGATATTTTTAAATAAGGTTTTCTGACCATACTGATTATACCCTGTTTCGAAACATGATTTATGATTTTGATGCGGTAGTTCAGAATCATAAATATGTCACCCCAAATTACATGGTATCCGTTTCAAAAGTGTGAGTAGTAATCAATTTTACCTTTGTCAAGGCGTAACTACCCTTCACAATGATTTCGTTGCGGTCGAGTTCCTGTGTAGTAAATAAAGGTAAAGGCAGGCGAATGATTTTAATTATAGAGCTAGGGGAAATGGCAAAAAGTTCTGTGCAAGACATGTGTTCGGTACGACAAGAAGAGGCAACATTCAATGGTCATCATAAACTCCACAAATTTAAGAAAAGTGGTTACACACCGATATTAATCGGTTAGATCCCACACTACATTTACAGTTGTCGGAGAAAACGACAGAACCTGTGAAAGTAAATACAGGAGAAGTAAATTCAAAGTGCTTCGAGTATGTTTATTGAACATTGGATGGCTCGAATTTCTTGAAGGCACAGCGAAACTTTATTCTACAACACGACATATGTGATGGCTCCGCACATAGGTAGTTTTGCGGCTTATTTAAACTTGTGGGGCTACATCTGAACCTACTTTCTATCATTGTTTCTAACTTTTGCAATTTTCAAAAATTGAGAGTGTTTTACAAAAATGAGACCTGCGCTTTTCTTTTAAGAGTTTTATCAGTGGAAAAAAATTTAAAGAAAAGCTTTGGAGCCAGTTTTCAGAAATTTTTCAAACTGTAATTGTGACTTCATGTAAAGTACCCTAAACTCAATATATCAGTTTCAAACTCGCAGGGCATCGAGTTCCTATAAATCAGTCGGGGAATATCAACTTCAGAGAAAATCGTCTGAACTGTTTTGGCACTATCGTAGACGGATGGACGTACAGTAGAATGTCTTTACCTGTGTGAACTTGTACTTTACCAGGGGGAATTCACCCCGGGGTGGGCACCCAGGCGCTAGCCTCTCTTCGCACCCAGGCGCTAGCCTCTTTTCGCACCCAGGCGCTAGCCTCTATCCGCAGGCTTCCAAGTACGCCTTTGGGCTGGTATCTATGTCACACCAGAACGCAGTTGATGCTCACGGTAACCTCCCCTTATAATGTCTGGTCCAGCCGCCCTGCCGTATCAGAGCTCCTTGCTAGTGACGCTAGTACCAGAGTCAAAACTGAGCTACAATCTCCTTCACCCAATGCTGCCCAAAGTTCGACGCGCCAGAGGCCGAACCGGTCTGTTGCCCGGTAATCCTGGCAACCAGGAGCTTAGCATCGCCTACTCACTGCCTCCACCTTGAAGCTAAGGACGTGAGTGCCGTCGCGAAAGTCAAGGTCCGGAGGGTCGTTTACAACTCTTACCCAGAAATCACGGCAACCTACGTCACCGAGATTCCCCTCTGCGGGGCACGGACGGACAAGACACACAGACCAACGTTTTGCAGTCAATTGTTTTTACTGTCTCTCTACGGAGTAGAGACAAAGTTATGCAATGCTTCGCAAAAATACGGCAAATTTTCGACAGAAAAATTGGTATTACAGGTCCTAGGTAACGAAAAAGTAGTTCAGTTGCTAAAATTGCAAAAGTTCAAATTTTTTTCGGAGTCTTCCAACAAACTAAAATATTAAAAATAGAGATCTTTTCTCTTAATTAAATCTGTTTCTTAAAGATAGATTTTGAAAGAAGGTCATGGTCAATTTTTCGAAAATTTCAGTACTTTTCGTGTAATTTTGTATGAATTTACAGGCGAGAAAGTACGTGCTGTTTTAGCTCCACTACTTTTAGCGGTGTCAAGGACCCACAAAATACGGATTCTGACATCACAATGTGCAAGATTAAGTAATTTACTATATTTAGGAGCAACGTTTTACCTCTTATTTGTTATCAGGGCGCGAGAATAAGAGTTTTTCTGTCGAAAAGTGGCCGTTTTTTGACGCACGATTACAGTAGTTTCTCTTTTTACGAAGTAAGGCTAGAAAGTAAAAATAACCTCATAATTGCTTCATCCGCGATTTTGAGTCATATACGAGTATGTGTTTTTTTTTTATTTTTACGAGGATCCATGTCATATTATCCAAACGTTGCTCTTTTTGAACATAAAATAAAATAAAAACTCTGAAGTAATATTTTAGAAAATTTTGAAAAGGTTTTAAGGGCTTCATCTAAAATACTCCCCAAAATTATTAGATTAGTTTCTAATAGATTTCTATTAGAATTATTAGATTCGTTTCTAATAGATTCTATTCGAATTAATAGATTCGTTTCGCGTGCCGCAAGATGTGTCAGATCGATTGATGAAACTCGGTTCCTTACGGTAGGATGTACGCGCTAGTGTTGCTCACAGACAGACAGACACGTTTTTAGAAAAAATATTTTTTCGGGAGGACTCACTAAACCTGAACTTTGACGTAGACGAAAAAGTACTACATTATATTACAAGCAAGAAAAAAAATACTTTATCAAGGACAGACGGGGAAAACGGACCGGGGGCCCACAGAAACAGTTTTTTCTGTTGTGTATTTTTCGGGCAGGATTATCTAATTTCTTCTACACGAAGTATATGAGCAAGTAAAAACATAATGTTGTAACTATCAGTCCGCGTCCCGATCCGCCATTGCTTGCGTAACGTCACGGCCACTGTCATGGCATCCGTCTGAATTGCATTGTAGGAAAAATTTTGTGTTCTTTGCTTCAGAGTTACGTCGCAATGTCATTACAAAACTAAATGCTTTAATATTTATTATAGAAAGAGAACCCAATAGAAACGTATTTACACTATGAGATGCTTCTTGAACCGCAAACAGAAAAATAATTTGCACAAAAGTATTCACTTCAAACTTCAAAAACGAAAACTGTTTCATTTGGCTTCGGTACTAGCAATATAATGAAAAAGAACGGCCTCTCTCTTAAAACAGTTTTTAACTGTTACTATGTCAATGGTTTAATTATTTTGTTTTATTGGATTGTTTTTACCTGTAGGAGGAAAGTCTTGTGAAAATAAACATTACTATATTACTGACTATACATTACTATTATTACTATGACATTTGTCATCTGCCCTACGAACATAACCAGAGCACGTATAAATTGCAAAACATTGTTGGTTAAGATAATTTTTTTCTGACTTTGATCAGATTAATGCTTAATTTTGTATTGTCACGTGACCCGCGTTTCTTTCTAATTATACGATTGTACAGTAAAATGCAATTTTGTGACTTCCAAATGGTTCAGGGAGTCATTGCACACTTTACAAAATACATATAATGAGGCATTACTCTTAATTTATTACAGGTATTTATCTTTTGGCTTACGGAGAAAGCGGATGTGATTCGAAAATGTAAAATTCTGTGGTCTGATGTGTCAAGTCAAGCAATGGAGATTGGTGTGTTCCTAACCAATGCATAAACGTTTCTATTTGCATTATGTAACAGTAAATGTTCAAAATAGTTCAGTTTGCTTTAAATAATGAAACAATTGTGCACGTCAATTTATAGCTGAGAAAAGATTCAATTTATCTTTGTCACCAAAAATATTGTTATGAAGAAGTAATATAGTCATATTTCTAAATAATAACTTCTAGTTATTTAGAAAAATGGTGACAATAAACTCCACTGTGCATTAAGTCCGTATTTAGAGTTTGGTCGTTTATTAATAACGGAGATGCTGTGTAGTGAACGTCATGAAATATCTTATCTTTTTCAAATGGCTGCAAATATAAAGACGTGTTACTGCGAGAAGATCCGCAGCTTTAAAACGTATTGTTTGGTCCATTCCCTGAAATGGATAGTCAAGTGACCTATCCTCAACAAACATAATGAAACAGTGGCGCATTGCGGCCTCCCAGAGGAAGTGGTTTACGTAAATGGGGAAAACAAGAGCGGAACTAACCACTCGTATTTTTTGTTAAAACTGTTTTGAGTCCCTGGAGGAGCTTCTAAACGCGCGCGAGGAGAAACTCCGAAATTTATCATTCGCGAGCAATGGAGCGCCGGGTGCATTCCGCGGGCCCCGCCTACGCCCCGCTCTCTTCCCCGTCGGCCCCGCCGCCTCCGGCCCTACTCCGGTCTGCGCTGCACCGCCCCACCCGTCTCGCTCCCGTCCCTTGAAGCGCTTCGTCTCTTTATGCCCCGCCCCGCTGCGCTCCGATCTACCCCGCTCCTCTTCTGCTCCCCGGCCTTGCTCCCGCCTCCTTCCGCCTCCGCCGGCGAGGCCGCGGGTTTTGATGGAACGCGCTCGCTCGGAACTGCTGGCGGATCACCGCAGCACAGCCAAGATGTGTTTTCTTCTATTCATGCGTTTTGCATATTATTACCGTCATTATTTCCCTTTTACTTACCGAAGGCATTTAAAGTTTTTATCATTTTCTCCATTCTTCTTCTAATTATTATTCATTCTTAACGTTATGTGTAATGTTAATGTATAGCAAATGAAATTCCTCCTGCCAAATGCCTACTTAAATGATAACTTTCTTTCTACAAGGTAGTTGAATTTGCAGTATCGCAGATGTTTGAATTTTTATTGAAGTACTTGTTTATAAAAGAAATTTTCTTGCCTGCAAGTATTTGGAAAATATAAGAGTATATCGCTTCTTTATGTGCCTCCTCAAGTTGAACAACTAGGATTTTTATTGCTGTTTTTTTTTGTTCTGGATATCGGTAATTTTTGCAGCATTTTTTTAAATTTTTGTAAGATTTACACATTTGTGTTTTCAGACACATTACTACAGAAAAGTTGTTGCTCGTCAAATCAGATTCTCAAGAATCAGTTAAGTCTTGCGTTATTTCAGATGATTAGGCTAATGTCCTGGCCAAGGAATGCAATTACAAACTTGATGAGACGGTAACTTTGCGTCAAAGGATGATTCATGTTCCGATTTCTGAGTTTCTATTCCTGTATATTTAGCGGATTGACAACGGCTAGTCCATCATCAGATTGCGGCTTCAATCACGTCACTTCTTTAATTTTTTAAGAGTGGTAATTCTGTACTGTAGCTGAGTGACGTAAATTATTCGGTTTAACAAATGTCAATTTTTAAATGATTTTCAAATTTGTTTCCATTATTGTAATTTTATTGAAGTTTACTAGGATTCCAATTTCTCGTATCTGTTGAATGAAAAAAATATAGTTGTATTTTAAATGATGACTAGAAAACTATATCTAAAATATATAGTGTTCCCTTTGAACATTTTATTTTATTCAAAACTTTAATAGTACCTTTTTTATCATCAGTGTTAGCAGATACATTGAAATATTCATAAGCAAAATATTCCTAAATAAAATAGCGTGTATTAGTCCTTAGAGAAAAAAATCGTATTAAATCCTCTCTTGCATCTATTTAATATAACTCTTTAGAGCACAAAAACAAACTAACAGTCGCCCTCCATGAAACCATAGGAATTAGCAGCATATTCGAAAATCGTTATCCCTTTTCTCTTGTTTCTGCCCTCTTCAGTTCAAGTTTGTAAATAATTTCCATGGGCAATACGGATTTTCTGCTACCTGGGACGAAAGTTTACGCTAAATTAGTTCAACAATTATCGGAGAACACGCGGGCCCGAACACAAAAACACCCAACCCCCACGCGCCCACGCCACCCGGCCCTGGCCCCGTCCCCTGTCGCCGCCCTCTCCGCACGCCCGCTGCCAGGTCGGCATAAGGGGCGTGGTGGGGGCGGGGCGGGGGCGGAGCTGCCCACGCGGCCGAGCGGTGCGCGTTCCCACGCGTGCAGTGGATGGGCGGGGCGGGGTGAGGTGGGCGCGCGTTGCGCTGCGGGAGCCGGTTCTGGGGTGGGGGTGGGGAGCGGCCGAGGCCGACGCCCCCTCCCCCCGAAGGCTCGCGCCGTGCCGCCCAGAATTTTGCTCTGTCCCGACGGGCCTCAGCGCCCAAGGGGCACGACGGGGCTGCGGGGCGGGGCGGGAGCGGGGGGTCAGACGCTAGCCTGCCGCCGCCGCCGCCGCTGGTATCGAGCCGCCGCACCCCGCGTCGCTCCCCGCCCCCGCCCCGCTTGCCCCTCCGCTCCTGGCCTTCCGCCCTCCGCTACATCTCTCGCGGGTCTCCGCGCGACCGCATACTTCCTTCCCGGGTGCGATAAATTTCAGAGCGTTCGTATGGAGAAAAGTTAGCGGAAAATTCAAGCAAAGTTTGCACGTATCTCCGTCCGCATACGCGCGCGCGGCGCCGCGGCGAGGGGCAGGGCGGAGCGGGGCGGGGCGGAGCGGGGCGGAGCGGGGCGGGATTTCCGCCGGAGGCGCGGGGCCCCGCGATACGGCTGCGAGGCGCGCTGTGACGAGGCGTGGCCGCGGTGGGGCGGGGCGCGGCGTGGGCGAGGGCGAGGGCGGGGGCGGGGCACGGCACGCTGCCGCACCGAGTGATCCCTCCCGCTACGCGAAGGCGCCCGCAAGTTAATATTGTGGGGTTATGGCTCGTCTGCGATACATAGCGCGACTAAGAAGTGATCTTGAGCGAATACTCGAGACTCGAGAAGCGGCCGTTCTCACGTTCTTTGCCGCGCGCTCTACAGCCCTTTGGGGGACGGGTATCGCGCTGCGAGCCGCTGTTGTTTTTCCGCGAGCAGTATCCAGACGTACAGAGGGTCCGTGGCACGGAGAAATGCTCAGAGGCATGAGGAAGAGAATTTGTACTTTAATTGAGACTGATGTAATAGTCCTCTCCGTGGTCTCTTTGAGAGTTAACGCCGGGTATCCCTGGACTACTTGTCACCCGTCTTAATAGAACATGCTGTCGCATATTTATGGCGAGGGACACAATTTTATGCATACTTAAAACGTTGAAACCCTCACTCTCCGGTCACTATCCAGGAACCGTAGTTAGAATAATTCTATATTTTATGTACTGTCTAAGAGCAAACGGAAGAGTGTTCATTACTATTTTAAACTTCCCATAATTTAAATAATAATACACTTGACTGGCTCAATATGAGTATTCTAAATCCGTGTCACTAAGTCCTACCCTACCGGACTCGGTCGTCGGTAAAACTTTGTCCGGTAGGACCTACTTTGTGGACGTACAGACGACTTATTTAACTCGTGCGTGCATGTCTTGCGATCCGATGAACGTCATCCGAAGTAGGCTTCGAGAAGGTCCAGTGTGGCAACAGACCATTATGTTTGAGCGACGCCAGGAAAAAGTTGCGCGCTCGTGTGAATGTCCGTGACAGATATAATTAAAAATATAATTGTTCGCTTGTTCTACAACCATACGAACGGTTCACAGGAAAAATAAATATCCCATCATTCCATTCCATTGCTTACTAACGGAGCCTTGAACCAGAAAAATACTAGTTGCATTTACATTGGACCACGACATGTCATGTATAATAGAGGAAAAGGTGGACATAAGAGCCATGTATATAATATGAGCCCCTTTAGTATCTGTCTATACATCGCAAACACTAGCATAAATGATTTGAACTACCAGTTTAGTAACTCCTTTTGCCAACATGGCTTCAGTCGTTCAGTTGTAAATGAGCGCTGATGACACTAACATAGATGTTCGTTTTCTCGGTTCTAAAAACTTTTGATGGTAGGTCTTTGGCTTTTAATTACAGTTTGAGTTTGCTTAGATCGATTCTAGTTCCTAACAAATGAAATACGGTATGTTTTAAACATTGTTTCTTTGACCGCAATCGGTAATTTGGAGCATAACAAAGACCGGTTTTGGTTTGCAGAACTTTAATATATCGATGGTTTAAAATGAGCCCCGAAGTATGGTGAGTTTATGAGACCCCTGTGATGTTCCACGTCCAAAACACAAAGGAAAAACTGGAATACTGAAGTCATGGATAGGCTAATGCAGTTAAGAGCAATGATGATCGATTTGAAAAAGGATTTTATAACGTTTCTCGAAACAAGACCTACTCTTCAAAAGCTTGTTCGTGTTGACAAATCTTCGAAAGAACCAATTTTAACTAAATTAGGAAGAAAACAATATAGGGGGATGAGCTGGAAAGAGAGTCGAATATTTGCTTATCATGGAAAGTAAATTCTACGGCCCGACAAGAGAAGTTTTTCGTAGGGTAGTTTACAACCAACTTTGTAAAAGAAATGGAATTAAACACCTATTCAAAGAAGATGCGTTAGCCGGTAGGAATTGGTTCGACCATTTTATGAATCGCCACAAATATTTTTTAGCTTCAAAAGCACCTTTTATCACATGATCATCTTATACAGAGGCTCCTATGGTACATGGAGAAAAAAACATATGCCTACAGACACAACAGAACGTAAAGATGTAAAGACGAAAAGCACAAAAGAAAGAAAAAAGTAAGAAACCCAAAACCGCAAATGAGCAAGTTTCAAATGGAAATTTTCCCCCACTTTCTGAGCAGTTAAGAAAGTTCATATTTTTTTATATAGTTTACACAAATATTGAAGTTTAAGTTATCGTATTCGTTTTCAAAGCATTTAATATATTTTTTAAATGTTAAAATAAAAGCGGGGGTTCATATTACCACCTTCTCCTCTTCACGCAATGTTGAATCTTTCCCTACCGTAATCGTGACATTATTCCATGAATGTCTTTGATAAGGTGCGTTGAATTTAATATTTCAGAAATCTCATGCTGTTTCGTGACATTAGAAATTGCGAGGGGGTAACATCCCCATTGCATAACATCTAATATTACTTACAATTGTTATAATTTCAGTTGGTTTTCATATTATTTATTTTTCCTCACATTGATATTGTATACAATATAAAAATAACATTTAGAATTTTATTTTTTTCAGTTGTATATTCGTCTAAACGCTAATATATTGCCCTGTTGTAATTAGTTAAATATTTTGATGTTACATTATGTGTGTTAAATTTTCAGTACAAAACTATATTAATTATCACTTTCACCGACTTTTTATAGTTATCTAGTTTTAGAAATTTCAGTCTTACACTTGCGGTAAAACAATTCAATTTAATGTGATTATACTACTCCGGGGGAGTGCTCAGACGAAAAGTACATGCTTTTTCCAACGCATAGCTGATACTTTTGTTAGAAGTCATCAACATCTAGTTAAAAGGCATTGAGAATTGATAACGAATGGAATACATAAATTTTACTTGACAGATATTGAAACTTCTGCAGATATTCACTGTTTACCACCCTCTAACCTTTGTGGAATGTTCAAATAAGCCAGAAATATGTTCCGCGTGGTATATGCCAGCCACGATGTGACCATGTTAGTGCTACAGGTCTATTTTATAGGTACTTAAAAATTAATCACCCATATCGGGATCCGAATCCCGGATGTATGGATGCTTTTACTCCCAACGCGACACCTTATGGGTTAATAGCTTTTACTCCCAACGCGACACCTTATGGGTTAATAATACAGAATCGAGAAACAGCCATTCTCACCTGCCTTCCGCGTACGTGAGGTCGAGTCCTCGAGGGAAATGCACATACTAGAGCTGGGAGCAACAGCGTCGTATTTTTTTCTATGTACGTATCCCGTTATCGTCGTTCGAAGTAGTTCCGTCGCGACCAAGAAGGCCCCGGCAGCAGTCCATTATATTCGAGCATTGCCACGAGAAAAAGTTCCGGGCGGGCACGTGTGTGTGAATTGGTACTGACAGCCACAATTTAAAAATATAATTTTTGTCATGTTCTCTAACTTTTTTTTGTGCTTTTAGTAACGCGGATTGCGGCCGAGCGGCGTACAAAAGCGATGCCTGGGCACGCACGTCAGTCAGGGCGGGGAGGCACGAGGGCGGGAGAGGAGAGGGAGGGGGCGGGAGCGTTTAGGCAACGAGGGCGGGGCGGGACGGGGACGGGGACGAGAATGTGGGCGGGATGGTGGCGGTGGCGGGCGGAAGGTGAATGTAAGAGGAGAGAGACGAGGAGGTGGAAGCAGAAACGAGGCAAAAACTGTCGCTGTCCCAAAACATTATCATCTTGAAACGTCTCTCCGAAGAGAATGTTCCACACGTCACAAAATTAAGCGGTGGATCTAGAGAAGTATTTTGGAAGGAGGGGAACTTGTTTGAACAGATAAAAATCTAGAGCTTTTACTGATTAAGTGAGCTGATTAAGCAAGCTTCATTTCCCACTTCTCAACATATTTAATTTTATTCTGCCTTATTATTCTTGTTTTATACCGATCAAATACTAGTTGTAGACTTTACTTCCATAAAACTAATACAGGAATTAAAATTTGCCTCACCTTTTCCTGATTCGGGGAAGCTTTCCGTAAAGTTTAGAATATTATGAAATGCTATAATAAAGTAAATGATATCGATTAGATTCTCTTTGGAAATGATTAGAACTAAGTAAAAGGGAGAGTAAATAAAATATTTTACACTGTCTATATATTGAATGAACTGGAAATCTCTCATTTTCAATGTTTCAATGAAATTATTTAAAACTATTTCTACGTTTCGCAATTCTGTAGGTCTTTCAATATTTCATTTCAAAGCTGTGTGCTTACCGTACATATAAGATTATCTAATACAATGTCAGTGGTGATATTATTCCCTCTAAATCAGCGGGAGCGAATAAGGAAAAACATTAAAGTCGTTTCATAAAATACATATCGTGTTAGTAGTTAAAGTATAAATTTATTTTTCTGAACTAGAGAGAGCCAATATTTTCAACATAAAGTCGAGTTTTCTGATATATAAAAGGTTTTTCAGCTTAATACAATTCTATACGTTGATTATAATAATGTTACAATTCATTATAGTATAATATATTTTGTTTCCGAAATATATTGAGAGTTTTGTAGGTACGCTGAAAATATTTGTTAGCTAATGAATGCTAATAATGATAAGTAAAGAAATATTTTGGATCTCAAGAGGCCCAGACTACTCAATAGTCGCTGTCTAGGAGTATGTTCGTACCGATCTCGCATTTGAAACCAAAAGCCATGATTTGTGTGCTCTTGTATTTGATGGTAAGTATAAAAATTGGCCTTTACATATTTAAGACTCTCTGATATAAAATCATTTTCATCTCTGTGATACGTATTAAAATGGAAAAATTAAAATTAAATGTCCTCTAATACAAAAGTGCTGATACATTTTAACTTTGCTCAAAATATGAATGATAAAATATAGGCTAAAAATAATTCTATAAGCACTAATGACTTATTGCACACAAAACTCTACACGTTAGGAACAGTGACTTTGAAATTTTGAATACGCTTTCGGAATGTTGTGCCAGCATGTTTGTAATTGCGTTCTGTAATTGTATTCTGCCAGCGTGTTTCTCAAAACATCGTATTCTCAGTATCAAATAATATTCTCAAATTGACATTTTTGAGAATAAAAGTAAACACATGAACGCGAAGTGTCTTCTGTTACAATTATCGTAAATCTATTTTTAACGACTGTGAAAATCGCGATACAATGCTGTATGAGAAGACGGACAGCTTTCCTAGCCTGTTCGCTTCGAATCAGCCCTGCTCAGTATCTGCTTACTCTGGAACGGGTCCAAATACATCTGTCATAATCGTACATCTGTTTTCGCCGCTACAACACTCGCCAGCAACAATCCCACCAACCCCATTCATCTACAGGTTGTCGCCGGGCACTATTCCCGTGGCGCGGGCGCGAGAGAGGACGGCGGCCGGAAATTCGCGTGTTTCTACGAACAGCGGCGTTTATTCGCACATTTTGTGGCGGCTTCAGCGCTGCGATAAGTCCGCACAGACTGCCGCGGCAGCGCGGTAGCACGAAGGCGGAGGTCGGGGGGGGGTGGCGGCTCTTCCCCCTGTCCTCCTCCCCCCCTCCGCCACGCCCACTCCCACCTCCCGCTGCGCCGCAGGCCTCGCGCCGAGAAACAGTGGCGCGAAATTGTGGCGAAACGTGGTTACGACGGTCCCAGGTGCGAGAGGACGCGAAGTTATTTTCCGCGGCCAGGTTGCGCGTTGCGCGACTTCTGACATTTGGAATTAAAGTGGCGGAGGGATCGCAGCGGCAGCGCCAGCGACAAAGGCGACGGCGGCGGGGGGAGAAGGCGGTGATGGTGGCGGCGGACGCGACGTCCCACGCCTCGAGACGTCCTCGAGATCAGTATGGTGCGGGCGTGACGTGGCTGGGAGAATGGGGGCGTGGCCGCGGACTGGCTGGTGGCAATGGGGGGGCAGGCGATGAAGACCTCGACGAGACGCGGGCGCGGCGTGGAAGGTGGGGGCGGTGGCGGTGGTGTCAGAGGCGGAGAAGAAGGCGGGGCGCCTCGTCTTGGGACGCGCTCGAGATCACACTCGCATCTTAAAAGGGGACGCGGAAGGGAGTTAGGGGGGGGGGCCGGCTTGATTACAGTACGGTACACAGAAATAGACAGATGAATGGTAATGCGCGGTTATTTGTGAAAGTTGCTGATGTAGTCACAATGACGTAGCGCTACATTTCTCGATGTATCGTGTAGCAAATAAAATTGCAACAGCCGCTGTACAATATTGCCAGTTTAATATTTATCGTTCCTCTCACTCTCGCAGGGTATCGTTAGGCGATTGCCATTGTAGGCGTTTGAGCTCAAAGCGTCCTTGCGATTTTTTAGACTACATTTAATGTTTAATTCTTCTTTCAATTTGTCGTATTATGTCTTTCAAACGTTTTTTCGGTTAATGTGGTTTTTAATGATCATGGGGTTGTTTTTTGAGATAAGTCTTTGAAGTATCAATTATGTAAAGAAATAAATCGGATTTACGACAGCAGGAAAAATGCAATGTTTCCATAAACATTTATTTTAATTAATTGTTTGTAAGTGGCAATTATTCCGCAAATGTCTTATTATTTCTAATTGCAGTTATACTTCCGAAGATTTGTATGTGATTTTATGGTGGCAGCTTCCAGTATCGTTTAACAGCGTAAACGTAAAACGAGTTATCTACCTGGAACTCCTTTCTCTGTACTCAAACTCCTCCGAGATTAGAGACCTTTACGTACGACTGTACATTTTTATAGGAGACTAGAAATGAGTATTATTGGAACATTCTGAACGGTACTCGTTTTAAATGGCAAAAAAGCTTAACTGACGCATACAAAATTTAAATGGGCGGTGAACGTTGTCCGATCAGGAGCTGTTGGGTTCGATTATGAGTAACCATGACTGGAAACTACTGTGTGCCTATGATTAGAGAGGTAAATACAAACGCATTGTTTCTGGCCTTAATTTGAAACACTAATACAAGCGGCAGTGTTTTGGAATAAGAGCACTATTTTTGGGGTATCGTGTGTAATCTACATCTGGTCTGAGCCGACGCAATATTCATGCAGTCGGCTACAGTAAACAGCATTGCTCGGCATCATGAACCAATGGTATAAGTTTATGGGAGGGCCTGAGTGTTATCATTGTTAATATCTTGTAAAAAAGAGCCATGGCTAAATGCAATGTTTCCATAAACATTTATTTTGATTATGTTAAGACATTTATTTTGATTGTGTTTTATGACCACATAAAACATCTGGAAATATTATTCCCTGTTATTGAATTCAGATGCGATATAAATATCGAAGCAGTAAAACAATTAATTGCCATAAGGATAAATAATTCGTAGATAAAACTCACGTATGATTAACATTAACCTACTCTAATATTTCCATCTAATTAACGCTCAAATGGAAGAGTTAAAGCCTTTTCAATGTCACTTTCAAAACACTATCTTTTTTCCTTGCTCGTTGCAAATTTTAAATTGATATTTTACCTGATGAGGGTATAAAACCGAAACGGCGTTAAGATTTGCGCATTGCATATGCATTTCCTAAATGAATATAGCTATTGCAGGCAGGAATGAGGCAGTGATGAGGGTGATAAATGAATAGAGGGAGATGAGGGATTTATATTAATTTGTTTTTCAACATTTTTTTAGCAGCTAATTTGCCTCAAGATTTTATAGCAGAAAGGTATATCAATCACTCACGATGTCAGATTATAGTGAACATTGTGGGAATTCTGGCATATTTGCATGATGGGATAATGGAAGTCATCTCCGTCAACTTTATAAAGTTACAACTATATAAAGTTGAGGTAGATGACTTCCTTTATTCTACCATTTAGTGAACATGCCAAAATGTTTCAGGTTGCGGCCTACAGAAACGTTTTAGACTTTTGAACTCTGCCATATTACAGTGATGACATGTACTGACTACGATAATATTGAATTGGTACTTCTCGTAATGTTTTACAACCGTTTAGCCGTCGGATTTAGCGAACACTAGCCAGGATACTTGCAAAGCTCACTTTCATGTGAGCGCTTCATTTTATTAATTACATCTTCTCCATGGAATTTCAGATTTACTGAAGATACTGATATGTCTAGAGATAGGTCGGTCCATAATGTTTCATAACCCACATTGTTGAGTCTGCGAATAATAGCTTCAGTATTTTGGGAGAGCTTCTGCAGTTCGTGCCGAGACAAGACTGTTGTCGTCCTTTAATCCTTTGACACAAGGGAAAGTTCTGAAAACCAAGTATTTAAGAAGTATAAGAATCCCTGAGAGTAACAAATATTGAGTATTGAAAAAAATTGTCCGTGTTACCTATCTGGTTGGAACGAAAATCGTTTACTCCAGTTTTTTTTTCTAATTCGTGCATGTTAATGTTATTACGCGGAGATCGCGCGTCAACGCGTTGTTTCACGGATACTGCAATGGTGTGAGTTAGACACACTACCACCGATAAAATCTAACTTTCAATGCAGCCAAGATTTTTTTATTACTTAGCATTTTTACGGACGAGACGATCCTTTATGGCCCCACTCGGCTGCGGATTCTCAAACAATTGAACTTCGTGGCGTCGTATTGGAAAGAGGCAGGATTCCGCCAAATTACGACAATATACAATATTGGCTAGTCTGGTCATTCCTGGTGTCTAGTCTGTGGTGTGCTCTCATGGTCATCTTGGAAAGCAGTTCAAAATTTCAAAGAAGTTCAGTCCTTCCAAAGAGTTTCATAAGAAAAATGAATTCAATTCTCTTTGGAAGTTAGCCCGCGGTTTTTAGGGAAAAATAAACTAAGTCGAACGCGGGTGTTTGAAATGTATGTTCTTTGCTGTTAATAACCGCCAAATAATGATATAATACCGCCAATAAATGATTGAATTCTAAGTATGGCACCAGATTTGAATTAATTTTGCCGCCTATGCTTTGCGCCTATGCGCCAATGTGCACACATTATTCAAGTTATATAGTAAAGCAGGACCAGAATGTATTTATTATGCATATGTGTATGTTTTGCGCGTGTTTCTTGAGCTCCGGAATAACTACCCTCACTCATTTACTAACGTACGTTTTATTCAGAATAACGATAGCAACAAGCATTGTTGACGAAATATCGATAACCAGAAATGTTTGCTTCCGTGTAATAGAAACTATTTTACATCTAAAAACGAGCTACACATTTCATATAATTAATTTCTCAACAAAATAACCAAACGCCTCAACTCATCTAGCTTATAGAGAAATGAAGGCCCAAGAAAACGTGCGGGGACAACACCAGTGTGTAGTGAAATAGCGGTCAAAAATTGCAGAGTTTGTGCGGTAACCAATATTCTTTACTTCCTGAATGTCTCTACTATGATATAAATGCTTGTATTTTACAGAAAAGAGCAATGCAAGCTATCATTCTGTGATTTTAAATTGATGCCCCAATAGTACGTTTACATAGTTAGAAAAACAGGGACAAAAATCCTTACTAGTAAACGCTTACTAATGAGAAAAGAATAATTTTCGTTTATAGAAGGCTAATTACTGGCCAGAGTAAAAGGCACAGATAGGTGTACCGTTGAAGGCTGCTAGAAGAAAACATTAATTTGCAGAAAATGCAGTGTGGGATCATTATGCATGTTTAATACAACTTTGAGAAAGACTTCTTCTTGAATCGGATGTTATCTGAATAATATAAGTTTGTCAGACCCATCCTGTTAAAATCTGCAGCTTTTTTTCTTCCTTTGTCGTCCAAAAATTCAAAGCCTTCATTCATGGATAGGATATATTCGCCCATGCTCAACGCTGGCGCAGCGCAATGCCCCTTGTGCTTACCGTCTGCTGAATAGGACGGAAACACCGGCTGAATGTAGCTCAGAGACAGCATGGCCGTTGCCCCTGCACCGACTCTGACCGGGAGGTCCTAGGGTTCGAGACCTGACAGTGGCGGAATTCCGCTACTAGGTTGATACATAGGTTGAATTCAACCGCAGGAGAAGCATTCTTGTAGCTAGCTACTCTGATCGGGGGTTTCACGTGGTCTCTCCAATCAATACCAAGCTAATGCCGAAACAGTATCCTATCAAACGGGTCACAGACCGTACGCGATTTTTCCCTCCGTGTTCTATCATCTTCCCTTTCACTTACACACACTACATCATCACACATGTCATGAGACCAGAGCTTGTCCCGGCTGGAGCGGTTACTCTGCAGAGGGAGACACATAGATGGAGAAATCCCCCCAAGCCTACATGTAGGCCGGCACTGGATCTTCCCAACCAGTGGCGAGGAACACCGCCATCTTCGGAATAAAACGTTCACTACACTATCGGCACTGATGACAGCTATTGACGTGCCCGGAAATATCAGTCAATGAATCAGTTTCTTAAAAATTACAATCCCAAAAATATATGATGTTAATTCAAGATAAACAAACATAATTAACACGTAAAAACAAATATTTAAAAAGAAATTAAAACTGTATGTACTAATAGGTACTGAACTCCACGAACGTTCTTCGACTTGTGAATATCTCGAAGAAAGAGCCCTCGGTTCGCTGCGAGTTGCCTGCCCTCATCTCTACTTCGTGCTCGCCGCATTTCGGGCAGCGCTGGTGCCCCGTGGACTCGCAAGTTCCGTTTGTCGGCATTTCCAGTTACCGTAATCAGACCTGTTTAGCGGCGGGCCCAACGGTAAGCAAAACCCTCAACGAGACGCGGCCGGGGGCGGCGGCGGAGGCGGGAATGGGATGGAAGGGGGCGTGGCCCGAGGGAACGCGCCCTGCACGTGCGACCCGCCTCTCGTTAGCGCGGCAGCCGCCGCCGCCGGAGAGGAGGAATCTCCCCCGGAGAAAAAAAAATCGCGCTGTATCGACGGGCAGCGCCCTGAGGCAAGCGAAGGAGCTGGTCTTGGCGCCGCTGGGCACCGCCTGACTGTGGATTGGCGGAGTCGGTGGCAGTAACGATGGTATTGGGTCGGCGATGGCGAGAGTGGGGGCAGTGATGGTGGTGGTGCCGGTTACGGTGACGGCTGCGATGGCGATGGCGGTGTCGGAGGCGCTGGCGATGGTGGTGGTGCTGGTGCTACATGTCGGGGGCAATTAAGGTGGCAATGGGCCGGGGGTGATCCAAGGATGGTAATGGTGGTGACAATGGTCGCTGTGTGAAGCTGATCAGAGCAGTGTTTGTGGCTGCGGCGGCAGCAGTGGGGCGGAGTTGAGTTGCCAGCGGGGAGGACGGCGGGTACGTGACGCTGGTGACGGCTAAGTGAAAATGGCGGCGCTCACGACAGTCGCCACAGATTCTGCCGTCCCCATACAGGGAGCCAGGGTGTTCGTTGTGGCGATGGCGGCGGTGGTTCGGGTGCGGTTCCGTGGCCGAAATGGGTCAAGCGAAGACGACAGAAGGTGCTTCGGGAATGTGATGGCAGCTATATCGATTTTGATTTGTTGATTAGTAATTCGAGGTACGTCAACGATTCATTAGTCCTGTAAGTGTAGTGTATGTGTTTATTGCGGGAGGTGGCGGTTAACTTCCCCCGCTCAATGGTGAGATCCGGCGCCGACCTACATCAGATTGCGGGGATTTCCGCCTGTAAAGAATCTCCCACCAGTGTCCTCCAGACAGCCACTGAAATCGACCCATCTGTCTAGCTAGAGTCAAACCAAAGACCTCACGACCGACTCGACCATCCGACTCGAACCAAGGATCTCACGGTCAGAGGCACAGTAGTGACATCAGTTGATGCCCTGAGTCACCTCTGTCGGCGCAGCTACTTCGGAGATGTGCTGAGGGTCACAGCGATGGCCGGTGGTGAGAGACGGGGTCGTGAGCAACGGCCCTGGATGCGGGGTGGAGACGCGTCGTGATGGTGAGGCTGCGGGGTGGACCCCCCGAGGGAGATGGTGTAACGGAAGGGGTCGAGGATCCCACAGAAATGCGACCAGGGAACGAGGTTGTGCGTGGGGGCTGTGTTTTGCGCGCGCGGTTCATTAGGTCCGCAGTGCGGGCTCGCTCCACGGGAAATATTTGCTGCCTGTAGTCAGGCTAGTCACACCACCGTCGCTTCAATTCTCGTCATTTCCATCACTAGCCGTTTCGTCACATTTTCTCCCTCGTCAATACCACTGTCACCATCACGTACACCATCTCACCAACGCATACCACCTGGACAGCGGACAAGAGGACGACCGCCCACCACTACTACTACCATCACTACCATCCATCACAACCATCCATCACCACCACCACCACCACCCCACCTTCTTACTCTCTATGGCTATCCAATGTATTTTTGGATATTGTTCAGCAATCGCTTGAACTCGGGGAAGACCGTGTTTGAAAGTCTAAGATGATATTCTTTTACGCCGGGAGAATTTTGACCTGTTACGCGTTGATCCAGAAAATCCCAAATGACCAAAAGGGTTTCTTGACACTACAAAACACACAGAATAAAAATTCGGTAATGATAAGCGTCACATTTTAATTGATGTATTATTTTCCTGTGTCTAGAAATTTTCTGGCAAATCCACTCATGATTCCACGGTTTGTGAATATATCGGTAATTTTCAGTTCTATCTTTGTATTACCTTTCGGCTCCCAAATTAATCTTCTTTTCCTGGACATTAAATATATTTTGAATTATTGTAGAGGATTGACTTCTTTGTTAATTCATGGATAAAAACTGGACTGCGGAACCAAAACAAATATTTAGATATATTCGAACAACTTTGTCTATTCTTGTTGCTTGCGAAGTACTTTTCAATGAGCCAAATTCGATATCTCAAGAGCGGATGGAAAGATGGACGCGAAGAAATATGGCAGCAGTAAGTCAGAGCGCGTAGTAGCCGCAGTGCTGTGAATAATTGAAGAGTCCAATTATATCAGTTTGTCTTCCAAGTTTCAGAGAAGCGCTATTGATTCCGTCCCGGAATTCAACCAAGCAGATCGTCGGCGCCTCATTGACAATTCGCAGCAGATGAGCTCTCGACAGCGCGGCCCCCGCAGCCTCTGTATTTTCTCAGAATCGCTTGATTAACAGGCACACATACACGCGCGCCCCAGCCCTAAGTTTAGCAGTTGCCGCCCGAATTGCCGTGTATCGGGCTGGGAGAGGGGCGGTGTGGCAAGGCGGCTCGCCGCCGCCGCCGCGCCCACCCCCTCGAAATTTTGGCCCGCGGCTGCTTGCGGCGGGCCCCCCCCCCCCCCCCCCGCCCGGCTCCACCCCGCCCCGCCCTGCCACCACTAGCCGTTGTGTCCTGCCCGTCATCTCTCCTCCCTGCTCTGCTTCGACGCGCTCTGTCTCTCGGCGTCCCCCTACGCCCGTTCCTGCCTGCCCGGATCTCCACCCCGATCCGCCACATACCCTGCTCCTTTCCACCGCTCTCTCGCCTCGCCGCACCCGTTCTCTAACACTTCTCAGCCTGCCCGCCCGAACCGCCCCCACCCTACTCTGCCCCCTCGACCCGCCATATCGTGCTGCTATCTGCCTCACCGTGCCTCATCTCGTAACTCCCCACTACGCCTTATGCTGCCCCTCTGGCCTCTCCCTGCCGCGTTCGTTTCCGCCTTATTCCGCCCCCTCTCCGCCTTACCCGTCTGGCGTCGCCTCGCCGTGCTGCTTCCCCGCCCACCCCTTCTCCCTCCCTCCCCAGCCCCGCCCCCGCGCGCCAACGCAGTTCCAGATGAACTTCCACCGCCGCTCGTTTTCGACACCGAGCCTTCGCTCCTCCCGCCCCGCCCACCACGCCCGCCACGCCCTTCCCCAATCCTTCTCTCCCTGCCCCGACCCGACCCGGCCCGGCCCGGCGCCAGCTCCGCCTCTCTTTTTCGCTGCCCGCGTAAATTGAAGGAACTTGTGAGCGACTCTTAATACGAATTAAATACAGCAACAAGTTTATGTTTTATGGATTATTCAACAAACGAAACTTTCCGGATAAAAACGGCCCGTGATTTGTATGGAGGGAAGGCACCTGTTACTCGCAACCCCCAGACGCACCGAAGCGAATGTGGGGCTGAAATGGATTTTTGAATCGCTGCGGGGACGTCGGAATGCTTTTGGGCGGTGATGCAGGCAGCGGCGGCGGCGGCGGCGGCGACAATAGCGGCGATGGTGGTCATTTGAAGTACATTCAGTGGGGACTAACAATAATATATCACTATGCGTAGTGATTGATTAAGGCAAGTTTTGTCTACTTTGCAAAGAATAACTTTTAATATTTTCACAATTAAGTAAAATCGTGATTTTGAAATAAATCGGAGAAATTCCGTAAAATGTACTCAAATGATAGCAACTTCTCACCATTACAAAGTCGACGTTTGTTTGTTTGTTTGTTTGTTGGTTGGTTGGTTGTTAGCGATTCCGGGCGCGTCAACGGTTGAGGTCTAGAGTCCCGTAAGTGTAGTGCATGTTTTTCTTCTCTGGAGGTGGCGGTGATCTTTCCCCGCTGGATGGCGAGATCCGGCGCCGACCTACCTTCGGTAAGGGGTTTCCTCACCCACCAGCGGGTCACCGTCCCAGCCGGGACAAGCTGTAATCCCGACCGATCTCCCGGCTTGCGTGGTAGTGTAATGCATGTTAGTGTATAAAAGTATGTGTAAGGGAGTGAGGATAAGACAAGTAAAAGGAAGGAAAGATCGCGCGCGGTCCGTGGCCCGTTAGTGAGGGTACCCTGTTAGGGTACTTTGTCAGAGTACTCTGCTCCGGCATTCGCCTGGTGTTGATCGGAGAAACCACGGAAACCACCGATCAAAGCAGCCGGGTGCTAGAATTCTCCTCCAGCCAGCAACTGAATTCGACCTAGTGTCGCCATGACACGCTAGTGTCGAAAATCCTGCGTCGGACTCGAACCGAAGACCTTTCCAGTAATTGGATTTTACTTGCATATCAATGCCGACATGACAGTGATGTCAAAACCTAAATCATTATTTTAATAATATTGTTTATTATTATATTATTTTTACACCCATGATGATTTATATCAATATATACATTCTTAATATCGGCTTGTTATTTTTGCCGTCCTTTTAGCCTAACTTAAATCTTACGATCACGGACATCTTAATATTCAATATACATTTTTTATGTGAATGCGGTATCTAGGACAATACAAATGATAAAGGAATGATTGTGATAGCGTTATCTGTATATTCATTGCGAGAAAGGGAACTTTAAAAAACTCCCACATATATTGTTATATCGTACTTGATTTAATTGTGCAACTCGTCTCTAAACAAATTCTCCTAGATTGATCAAAACTTTTTTAAACGTGCGGACATTTATGCAAAGAATCTCTCTTTTTTACTAAGGTTTTACGTGACGCAACGCAGTAACACACATTTCGTTTTGAAATGAACAGTACCAAAGAGCTTATAGAGCTCTCTTCAATGAAAGTAATGTCTCTCAGTATAGTAGTCAATAATCGGCAGTGCTAAGTACACACCTTTTTTATTTCCAGTGGTCGCATTCAGGATAACAGGATTGTACATAATGTTCAGTTGCAGCTGTATAACAGGAGTTTTGAAGAGTTTTATTTCGAATTGAAGTAGAAATATTTCTGATTCGTGGAAGACAGGTTGCGTGAAGCACTCAGAGAAATATTATTATCACATCTAACCTAACACGTGCGTGTGAGAGGTTAGATGTGTTAGTTGTAAACTACTTAAATGTACAAGATATCTCGCTAATGTTTCTGATCCGTTACGTGGAAAAGAAACCACAATCAATAAAGGAAATATTATACGAGAGCTACACAAATTGTCTGCGGCGTGATCATTGCATTTCTGAGGCTTTACTTCTTGCGTTGCATATAGATGTTCAGAGTTCAATTCATTTTGCTTCTTCCAGTATTACTTACACAGTATAGGGAAAGTATTGTGAAGTTGCGAGAAAAAGGGGCGATTTTTCGACAAAAACTCTAAATATCAGGCCCCGTCACCAAGAAGTGGATAAATCTTGTTCTTGTAAATAGTAAATTACTACCTTTAACACGTGTAGTGAGAATCCATGTTTTGTCAGTTTTTGATACCGCAGAACCCATTGATGGCAAAACGTCCGTCTTTCCGTTTATGGTCGACGCTGGCGCATAAACCTTCAGACAATTTTCTCCAAAATTGAGGTTCCCCAATCGATCTAAAGAAATTCTTATTTCGGAACTCTCATGTTCTGCCAGTTTGAAAGGGATATTTTGATTTTGGAGAGTTCTTTGCATTGCGCCTCAACAAATTTTTCCAAAATTTTCTTAAAAATGGCAAAAATTTTTTGTATTAATTTTGTTCATGGATAGCGGGAAGAACGTTTAAAGAAATACGCGGGGCTTATTTTCTTTGATATCCCTGATTTTTTGAAAATTGAAAACCTTTTTCAATGTCTTCCTACAACTATAATGATGAAGACAGATTTTTTATTTTCATGAAATCTATTCATCAAAATCATATCTTCAAATAAGGTCAAATACAATTTTTCGAAATTGTATGTAGTTTTTGCGAAATTTTGCGTGAAACAATGGCAATTTTTTAATATTTCTTTTTCTCACACACGGCTCCAATTTTTAAAATTTTTCCTCCCTCGTATGTAGGGGAGAATGGTAAAAAATTGATGATGGTCGCAATTTGGTTGAACTGTCTGAACTTTCAAATATTTCAATAATTCAGACTTTTTTCTTCTTCGTACAACTATAATATTCGAAACAATTTTTTTCTTTGCGGCTTCTGTTCATCAAAAATATCTCTTGAAATAATATTGTTTTCACTATTTTGAAAATATTTTTATTTTTCGCGTAATTTTGTATAAAACAGGCGATTTTGAAACAATTTTAAATAACTATCTCAAAAGTGTGGTACTTTTAAAAATCTTTTTACACATATGTAGAAAAGAACGGCAAAGAAATTAGGGCCGGTCCTATTTTCGCCGGACTTTGTGTATTTTCGTAAATAAAAAGAACAAAATTTACATTGCAAAAATATAATTTTGATTATAGTTTTTTTGTTAAATTTAATCTGCCCTTCAACAGTTCTTTAAGAAACGCCATATATATTTTTTTGCAAATATAGTTAGCGTTATTTTGCAATTTTTGAATTTTCAAATGAGAATTTCCCGCGGACTATTTGGTAGTCTTCATGAAATATTCTCATTCCAGATTGGAATGAGAATATTTTTTTTTGGTTTTGGAATGAGAAAATGGCATTCCTCGCTGCGAGACCTCAGTTGGATATTCTGAGAATTACTTCTCTTTGTTGGGAGGTGTTAATGCTGTATGAGACGCAGTCTTAATTGTGAAATACATTAGTTTCAGAAGAATCAATTTTCGCACTTTTGTTCTACGATTTTTAAAAAGATTTACGAGTGGCGATTGATGTGTGTCTACGTGGGCAGAAATTCCGGTGTAATATAACGTAATCATTACTAAGGACAGGATATTACGTGCCGCTGTAGCACCAATAGTTCACACAAGGTTTTCAATTAGTTACATCGGTACAATTAATAATAATTATAAAAGTAATAGAAGTAATTTCATGTATAGTACTTGCAATAAATTTGTAATGGCAAAAGTTAGATTTTTTATATGAGCGTATTTTTACAATTTATACTTTCTCGTATACATACGTATATACAGAGTACGTATATATAAGTGGCGTAGAGAAACTTAAGTAATGCTACGGAAAATCGATTTCGAAATTTCAACAGAAATACACTTTTTTCCCTGATACCGGAAAAGCGTTGTTTTTTTTTTTAAAACGTCCGTCTATTCGTCTGTGAACACCGTTAGCGCCTAAATCATACGTACGATTTTTTATAAAATGGATATTCCCCCGGTCGATGTGGCTCCATTTGAGGCGCTGCGATTTTGAAACACTTTCTTGAACATTTGGGGACGTTTTACATGAAGGCCCAGGGACATTTTCAATTTTTTTTTCAAAAATGGCTCCATATTCTTTCTTTAAACTTTTCGTAGCGATAGTGCTAAATGCATTCCATTAGATGACATAAACGCCATTATGATAGTTTCTTTTTGGTTTTCAAAAATTACAAAAAGTAATTTTTTGATTAGCCGCTCGTCGTATTAATTACTTTTGCGGTGATTTTTTCACATTGTGGCATTGAAAAGTACAAGTGCTTTAAATAATATCATATAAGCTTTCCCGAAAACTGAGTTTTTTTCTGAAAACTAGCTCAAAATTCCACATTTTCAGAAACGCTCAAACGTCAATTTCTCAAAAACGATTCCAAATTTTTTCTCCCAACTTTTCGTACAGATAGTGATAAATGCACTGTTTAAGATAATCGAAAATTAATTTTGCTGTCTTATTTTTTTTCAAAAATTACGCAAATGTAATTTTTTTAAATATATCTCATGCTTTCAATACGCTTGTTTCCAGCAATTTGTATACATTGCTACATTTGTGAGTAGAAGCGCTTCAAATATCATCCATTTTTCAATATTTCATTATCCGAATTTCGATATAGCGCGAGATTTCACTCTTCTATTTATTTCTTAAATTAATTTTGGTTTCTGTCATTAGGAAACCGAAAAAAATGAGCAAATATGAAAAAATGATGTTGGCGCGGCGATAAATGGCAGATGACAAAGTGATGAGATCTGACCGAAAATCTAGATCCGACCATAGAAATTGGGAAACTAACTAGTAAATTAAAGTCTACTCTACTCTGTAGCACCGCTAGTTTAATATTAAGAGACGGATACAAAGGTTGATCATGCATAGAGCACTTTATGATATTAAACCAGCTCGAATCTCACCACATTGACAATCTTGGTTACAGCCTAATTTTAATATAGCATTTTGCTTCAATTAAATTTGTTTGGATTAAATGCCTAGGTATTATTCCTTAATGTACTTCTTACATTCTTTCAAATTTTGAGTTGACGAATAAACATAAGTTAATATCTTATTTTATATCATTTTCAATACGACTTTATATAGCTAAGAATGAAAACATTGTTTACCTTGAAAAGGCTTAATTTTGAATTTCAAAAACGATCCTTTCTCCTACGCATACGGTATTTCTACTATAAAAAATATATATTTAAAAAAGCGCCGACATGTGTTCTATGTTATTATCTTCAAGATGTTTGAGAAAAAGTTCACAACCTTAGTGGACAGGCAGAGGGGGGGGGTAGTTCAAAGGAAGCAATTTTCGTGAGTGAACCCAGGGTCTCAGACAGGACAACCCAAACTGTGGCTTTCCCTTTACCGCCCTGGCCAGCCGCTGACAGGTTTTGCAGCGGGACTAAGCGCAATGAACCAATGTTATACGTTTGTTGGAGGGCCTGAGTGTTATCATTGTTAATATCTAGTGTGAAAGAGCCATGGCAAACCACCACATAAAACATCTGGAAATATTATCCCCTATTATCGAATACAGACACGATATAAATATCGAAGCAGTAAAACAATTAATTGCCATAAGGATCCGTAGATAAAACCCACGTATGATCAACATTAACCTACTCTAATATTTTCATCTAATTAACGCTCAAATGGAAGAATTAAAGCCTTTTGAATGTCACTTTCAAAATATACCATCTTTTTTCTTTCTGGTCCCAAGCTTTAAATTGATATTTTACCTGATGAGGGTATATCCGAAGAAGGAGAAACGTGTTTAGCAAAGGGAGATGTCGTTCTTCCATCGTAACTAGCGTGTCTCAAATTGTTCTCTCAATATTTCAGGCAAAGAGTATTTCTGGGCTGTTTGCGTACTACTAATTACCTGATGGTGTGTGCGAATTGATTCATGTTTGTCGACAACAAAGATCACTTGTTTCTGCTGCTTTATCGCCAGTTCGCCTTCAGATGGCAAATCACATGGAAGAAACAGTAGCGGACTAAATGAATAAAGTCCTCGGAAAGATTCCTGGAACATTCTCCGGTCACACTATCTTGAACTGAACTCATTGGGCAGGGTTGGATTATAAGCCCGGTGCTCGGGGTCACGAGGGGTCAAAGAACAGTGTTCCCTGGACGCTCGGCATTCCGACGCACACTCGAGACGTGCGGGCGACCACTCAGCCTGAGGGAGTAACGGGAGAGTTAGAAACACAGAGGTGCTGGATAATTTCAGCGATCTGCATTACTCCTCTCAGATTGTATTACTACGTACTAGACAACTGTAGAACTATAATCCTTGTTAATCTCACTTCACGCTGGAACAGACCATGTTTTTAACTCACGAATTTTTGGGCGCTGAGCGTAGGTCTCCTACACTCAAGGTTCATTATCCAAAATAGATACCCTGCACCTCTTACCTAGCCCTGCGGGTGGTATACTTTTCCTGCAGCACCCTGAATGTTTAATTTCTCTGGCATCACATGAAAATCAAATAGCTCGGAGGCAAAAATAAATATTTTCATAAAAAGTTTCATTTGAAATGAAGTAGATATTGTCGAAAAACCGTTGATATCAATCGTGAAAGTGCAAATGTACAATGGGCATTGCGTATTAGGACTGCAATACGTCTTTATTGAATTTGCCAAAATCGTTTCCCACATGTAATATATTACGCGTAAAAATCCATGAATTTCTCGAAGATTCTTTTCTACTTTTTAGAAGCATTCCCGGAAGTTCCTTTGGGGAGTGTTATCCGTTTACTTAATGTAATATTCCTTTTCACTGTAACTTAATATTCGTTTCAACACGTCATCATATTTCGATATACGCGCATTTAATTTTCTGAGAAATGTGTTGGACACAGGACTCTTTCCACGAGTCCAGCTGAGTACCAGTCCAGGAAACCCCTCCCCGCCTTGGAAATGCCGCCCTACGCTTCTTCGCGGCAGATGCAGGGCTACGCGCAAAGTCGTTTCGTCATGGACGATGGAGGGCGACAGAGCCTAGTGAAGGTCCATCCACGACCACGGTGCGAGTGCATGCTCGGGGGTGAGGAGGGTGTATGTACAAGGCTTTTCATTGGATTTGATTTATTTTCGACAAAGAACAGTAAAAACCTTATCTGACATATGGGGTGAAAGTATAATCTGCGCACGTTTTCTTGAGCTCCTACATTCCTTCCTCACCCTTTTACTAAACACAGTTGAATGATGAATAAAAGTACTAACAAATTGATGTTAGCAACATTTGAAAACTAAAAATGTTCGCTCCCGAGTTATAGAACACTTCTGTGCATCGGTAAACGAAGTACAGATTTGATGTATTGCTAACAAAGCAGCAACCCACACCCCAGGCTCCAGTCCTACAACTAGCAAAACGAGAGCTCAACAAACCATGCGCGTAGTGCAGCTACATTGGTGCAGCTACAAGGAAGGTGGTAATCTGCGGTCGAACTTGGAAAGCGAAGGTTTATATTCGACTAATGACGAATTATTTTATAAGCTAGAGCATTACGACACGCAGTAATTTCAGATTAAAAAGCTACATGCGAAAATATTTTCAAATATATACACAGTATGTCATGGTATGTAAAATATGGCAGGTTTAGTGATTTAATTTTTGTGATTCATGCTTTTTAAATGTATTAGATATGACGTTATTGTACATCTACTGGAGAGGAGATGGTTTAAAAATATAATCACCCACAAAAAGTGTAAGCTTGTGGATGATTTAACTAGAAACATCTATTTGAAGTACTAATTATACTGTTCCGGATGAAGCTTACACATTAGCTGGGAACAATACTGTAATGAGAATGTATCTAAAGCTGAATGCTACAAGTGCGTCCCATTTGTTCGCACAGCTTCCATTTGGGAATTGCTCCGGACGATCTACTGGAGGCGGTCGAGGCATGGTCCTCCTTCAAATCTACTCTGGCAAACACCAAGCATGCTCACTAAAGGACGCAGCGTGTATAAGACCTCGACGCGACCGCGAGTAGTCATGCCCCTTCCCCTTGTGTCCCCCGCCCAGATCCCACTTTCTTCTCCCCACCCTGCACGAGGCCTGACTTCGAGCGGAGCGCCCCTCCGACCCGTCTCCCGTCCTCAGTCCTCAGTCCACAGTCCCCTCCTCCCCTCCTTGCCCCCGCGTCTCGTTCCTTTGAAACGCGTTCTCCTGAACGTTTTTTTGTCGGCTCCGATTTTCTCGGAGACCATTCGCGCTGGGTTCCCATTTTATGGAAGCCGTTCTTTCTGGAGCTGGCGTTTAAGCTCCGTTCTTCCTCCGACTCGTTATTTAAGTGACACATTCGTAGAGAACCGTTCTGGAGAACGCTTTTGCAGACCCGTTCCTCGGGACCCGTTCCGGCTTCGGCGGGCCCCGTTGTGCGCTCGCGTGGGCTCCCGCCTCCAAGGCGTCGTTTCGCTCTAAACGGGGCTTTAGTACAGCCAAACTACCGTTAGTGTGTGCAGAAGAATATTACGGTTACAGGGGTACAGGGGAAGCGAAGCTCTACATGGCTCAATCGTAAATACACAGCGCGGGAAGAGAGCGCACGGGCGTACGCGTCGCCCGGACGCGCCCCGCCCCCGTCGCCGCCCCCGCCCACGCCCCCGCCTCCGCCTCTGTGGCCTCCGCCGCCGCCGCCGCCGACGGCGGCATTTCACGGGGGGCTTTGGTCGCCACGCGCAAACGATAGCCTGGCGGCTGCGGGTTCGCGTCTCCGGTTCCAACCACTACCATTGTACAGAACTCACTATATGGGTGGAATGAAGTTAGTATGCCCACAGTGTCCGGGATGTGTTGCCCTTTGATTTGACGATCAAGAATATGTAGATTGGTTGCAGAATATCCTAACTTATTTTCAGCCCCCAGCTATCCATGTTTTAAAAACACTCCTTCTCCAAATAGTGAGTTTTTGGATACAATGTTACTTTTTGAACTGTTGAAATGCGCGTTTAGTGGCGGTGGAGGCGGAGGCGGAAACGGAGTGGCGAGGGCTGTCGCGACGGCGGAGGGGCGTGGCTCGAGAAACTGGCGGCAGCGCGGCCGCGTTTTGCCTACCTGCTGCGCTAAAAGAGAAAACAGCAACAGTTTATACAATAAAGACAGGTTGCGTTCATGGATAGTTGTTCAAAGACGTTCACACAGAATAGGAAGAAGCAACAAAAGATCGATCAGGAAAACATACAGCGTGATCTCGAATTGCGGATGGTGGAGGAGTAGTCGATCGAGATCCAATTTTTGGGGTAATCGTTCTTTTGTGTGTGAGTGTACGTTATAGATTGGATAGATAAATGAGTCTTTTATATGTATATATTTCGCCGTGTTTTCGAATTCATGGAAGAGCTTTTCCTCGCCGCTTGATCCCCTCGTGTGTATACATTGGTGATATATTTTATGAATACAAAAATGAACAAGAGCTGTCACAACGAATTGTTGTGTTGTTATTAAGTTGAAACAATACAAATTTCAAACATTAGCTGTAACTTTATAATATTTACATAAGAAAATAATTTTAGATGGAACGTAATACTTGTGCATGATAGATATTTATTAGTTAAAAACTGTATTTATAGTTCTAAATTGATTTTGATTTTAGTCTTTCAAACAATATTCCAATAGCAAAATTATTCAAACTGTTATCTAGTACTGTAGTGTGTAATTAATCAATGTCTTTCAAAATATTAGTGCCTAATTTTTTATGGAACACTTTAACTACGATGTAAGAGAACGTCAATTTGCATTAAAGCTATTCTTTGCTCATCGCGTCTTATGGCGGCGAAAAACCGCAAGGCGTTTTACGCGGAAATTTACAGTTCATCTTTAATTTGGTGGCAAAAAATTGCTCACAAACGCGGTAAAGGATCTGTAACTCCTTCACGCGTGCAAATTCTTCCAGTGGATAACTTCCGTCCGAAAGGTTCACTTTTCTGAATGCGTGGCTGCGGCAAATGGGCTTTCCTCCACCTCCGCTCCGTTCGAAACCCGTCTGAGGAAGAAAGAAGACACAAGGGGCCCGAGGAGTAGGGGTTAAATGGGTCCTCCATCCCTCGGGCCAAACACATACGACAGCACACAAGACACTGCTGAATGATCGCGAGAAGCCATTCAAGGGTGCCTGGAGGAGAGAAATACACTACCAATAAATTGGCAGCATGTTTTCGACTAGATTGTAATTGTTTTCCGTGGCGAGCAATTTGGTACGAATCTTCAGTGCTGAGCCAAAAGTATATTTTGTTCAGTCCAAACTCTCGTGTGTTGTAAAATCTGAGAGGACGGAGCTGATACATGAGAAAACGAACTTTGGTGATAAAATAAGTTATGAAATACTACTCATAGATGTCACTTTTTTTTGCGCAAGCATTGCGTCATGAAAAAGTATAATCACTAGAAATTTTTATGAAAGCATGAGTAACAAAGATTTTGAGCATACATCAACTGATTGTTTTTTGACAAACTATATGTTTAATTTCGTCCATTTTGCGTTTACTTTCCATATCGAACATAATATTTTACAATTGCTCCTCCAGCCAGGTCAAGAACAGTATTCGCGATTATCCAGCTATAAGTAAAGATACAAAAGAGGAATTACAGATAGTTACATATATAGTTACATACAGATATATACAGAGATACAGATACAGGAAAATATAAGGCAAACAGAAGAACGAGAGGCACCAAGGCCTTGGATACCTACTTGAATGCAGCATGGGGTTTCCTGGTTGGGAGTGCGAGAATATGGTCCTTCGTGGCTCTCCGTCCTCGTCCAATATGGAGTTGTTGTTGTCGTTGGACGGGATGCCGTGCAGTTCCGCCCTGTGTGCGCTTACGTCCTTCTGCGTGGCACCCCTAATGCCGACGAGTGGGTTTTCTAATTGTAACTCAATGACGTCAAACGAGGTCGCATTTTCCGAAGATATCACCTTAACTGAAATTGACCCCGAAGAGGAAGATGTCAGTTTGTCATCTGTCTCATCGTAATCCAACGGCGTATCGAGAGTGTCCTCTACGGAAAGTTGCGTGTCAGAGTGCGTGCCGGTGCCGGTGCCTGTGGCCGGGTCGTAGGAGGGAGCGTGCGGACGCGGGCGCATCATGTCAGGCGGGAACAGAAAGTACGGGTACAAGCTAGTGACTGGGGGGAACCAAAACTCCTGGAAATTCTCTTGCTCGGGGTCATACGGATACAGTGCAGAGTCTGTGCCTGATAAATCAAGGGAGGCTGGTAGTACGTCTGAAATGAAAACAGCAGGAAGAAACGAATCAGTGCAGTGCTCCACGTGTCAGGAACTAGACGCATGCAGTGCGACTGACGGCGACAGCGGAGGAGGAGGCGGCGGCGGCGGCGACGGCGGCGGCGCGGCGAGGGCGGCGGCGACGGGGCGGCGCGGGCGATACACGGGCGCCGCCCCTCCCGCCCGCGCGCGGCGCCGCTGCCGCCGCCACCGCCTCCCCACGCTGGCCCTTCTCTACAGCTAAGAGTATCTACAGTTAGATTAACCACAGTTTATATTCATAGTATCTACAAGTAAACTCGCTTTTATGAAGAAAAAGGGAGTTTTAGAACCATATATATGCCTTTAGATCAATATGTGCTCTCATCTATGTTTATCGCAAACACGTTAAAGGATGCTGCAAAATACAGTCGGGAGCATGCACCTGGGCCTGCGTCCCTGCGTGGGGTGTGGGGGGCGTGGCGGGGCGGGGATGGAGGGCAGCGAGGGGGGACGTCGCCTCGAGCCTGCTAGCTACAGGCTCGAGCGCCCGCGATCGCCCTCGGTGGGCGTGGGCGTCCTCGCGGGGAGGGCGGGCCGGCGCGCACCCGCGGCCGCGTCCCCACGGGGACGGGGGAGGAGGGGCTGGAGATGACCCGGTCGCGGGAAGGGGGCGGGGCCGCGTGGATCGGAGCTTCGTGCATCGGCAGATCGGGGACTGAGCGACGCGGGGCCACCACTGGCGTGCATCTTCGGGCACTGCCCGGGGAAAAAGGGCGCTTCGGAGGAGTGTGGGCGCCAAGGGGAAGAGACAGGCCGGCAAGGCGCTGGCGCCGGGCGGTGCGGGAGCCGGCCGAAGGAATCTGGGAGAGGTTGGCGGAGATAGGTCGGGGCGGAGAGGAAGCCGGCGCCGGGCGGGCAGGGCCGGGCGGAGCGGGGAGGAGTTGATCTGGGTTGATCGCGGGGGCGCGGCGAGCTCGCAAATGCCCTTCCGGATAGTTTCCCGGCAGCGGCCGATATCAGTCGTGTGGCGGGGCTGCGCGAGCGCGCGGCGGCGCCTTCCCGCGTTCCCCCCGCCCCGCCCCCTTCTCACGCGCCCTCGTCCTGCCCCACGTGGCGCGCCCTCGTGGCGCCGCATTCCGCGGGCAACGCCCCCCTCCCGCGCCTGAGCGGGCTGCTCTGCCGCTGTCGATATCCAAAGCGCAGCCGCTACCTCCGCCTCCGCGGGCGCCTCCCGTGGCGTGGTCGGTCGGCGCTCCGGGCGGGGGCGGGGGAGGAGGCGGGGGCGGGAGCGAGAGCGAGGCGGGGGCGGAGCGCGGCCGCGCGGAATCGGCGCGCGGCCACCACCGCCGCTGGACTTTCCGCGCGGAATCGGATTTCCCTGTGGAGGGTTCAGCCGTCATGGGCTCGCATTCGTTAATTATGTTCAGCGCGTGCTGGGCTGTTAGTTTGAGCGCGCGTCCCCGAAATGGAATGTCAATGTGTGATCGGTGAACGGTAAACGGATAATCACACTTCCGAGTCAAATAAAATGTATTCATTTCTCGCGCGTTCTCTCTCTCTCTCTCTTTCGATTTGGGGGAAAGATTGGAACGCGAGAGTGGCGATTCGTGAAATGGCTATTTGTGTCACGCGCGTAAAGTAGTGTACGTATTTCAGATGTTTCGGGGAAGTTGAGAAACAGCGATCATGACGGCTGATTTAGTGATAGAGGAAGGAGTATCAGACTATTACATTCCTGCGATTCCCAATAATTAAATGAATAATTCTTCATCGAATATTCATTCGCTGTTTACTTGCTTCATTTTTTTAATGTTGCAATTCTTTACTTAATTTGTCTTTGTCCGACTTCAATCTGTGCCGATGCGTGAGAAAAATATGGCTGAGTTTGAAGTTATTGGACATTCGCTTTGTTATGGTAACAGCTCTCGAGTGCGAGATGGTTTGAGGCCGTTCAACAGTGTTTTCTCGCGCTTTTCCGTTGGGCTATGAAGGACGTGGAATGGGGAGGTCTCAAGGCGCTCGCCGCGGGCGAGGGGCAATGGCAGGGGGCGTGGCTAGGGGCATGGCGAGGGGCGGGGGCGCGGTGGGAGGAACGGGGTTGGACGGGCAGGGAGGCAGCATGCACCTCACTCGCATGCACAACTAGAGCGGGAAAGCCCACTACCCTAGGCCACACTAGCTACTTGGAGAAACTGGCTACCCTCGTCGTACTCAGCGGGACGGCCTCTGCTCGGTGCGCGCCGGGGGTGCGAGCGTGCTGGCCCGTCCCGCCGCGCTGCGCCTGAGTGCCCAGCCCGCGCTCGTCGTCTGGCCCCTTCGCGCCGCCGCGCGGGGAGGGGGAGGGGGCGTGGGCGTGGCGCGAAACACGCACGGCGTGCCAACTTCGCACGCCGCCACCCTCGCCCCGACCTGCCGCGTCCCTCCCTCGAGTACTTTTTTTCTTACAAACAGCTAAAGTTTATTCGTAAATAGAACACGTGTGAAATGTGTTTATTTCATTGAATAGAAATAATTTAGTTGTTACACGAGGGAAGTGAATCAAAAATAAGCCATAGCTGTATTTTGGTGTGAAACGTTTGGGAAATTTTGCGTCGGTTTGGTTCAAGGATGTTTATGCTATTTCCGGAGGTGAAAGGCAGGAGGCCTCTTCGTCGGCTTGGAAACGCGGAAGAGAAGCAAGTCGAAATGGCCCAGTAAGATCTGCAATTCATTTTTGCTAAGCTGAGTGAACTCGACTACCTTAGCATGTTCACCTTTTCTAAGCACTACTCGTTATACAGCGTTTTCCACACGTGATCCATTGCTCCATTTGCTTTAGTTGTTTGTCAAAACGGCCAGCCCCGCTCCAGCCCTGCTTGCGGCGGGGTGCCGCTGTGACAGGGAGCGTGTCGAAGGGGCGTCGAGGCGCGGGCGAGTGAGAGTGCCCCATTTCACTCTCCCCCAGGAACATCGTCTCGAGCAGTCATTTCCAACCAGAGGCCCGGTGACTAACCTCCGTCGTTGCCGGCGCTTTTTGTGACAGCAGCCAATGCCTGCGGAGACCTGACCTTAAAAACTGTGCAATGCTTCACCACTGCATCAAGTAAATAAGGACATTGAATCGTGTAGAAAATATATTTTATATAAAACAAAATTTTATCATGCATTTCGTGTTTGAGGTGCATATTTGTCTTCAACATTGTTATCAAGAATTATCGAGATCCCTTGTTGGCGTGTGCTAGGTGGAAAAGAATTGTAAGTCCTATTCAGTTTTCGACTAGCAAACTGCCAAGTTTGCGATTTATGATTTGTCATGCGCTTTGGATCTATTCCTTACGAGGGGCTCCTTCGCATTGTGACAAGCCGGCCGTTTGGAAATGACTGGTCTCAAGAAACAAGTGGGATCTTTCGGGCTCTAACGCTTCTCAAGCGCATTCCAGCGCTCAGTATGCTTTCGCAGTCGGTCTTATCGTTTTTATTCGCAAAACGGTACATGCTTTTATGTTCTGTAATTTTCTCATACACACGTATGGTATGCAATGGAAATGTCTTAATCTTTCAATTGAAAAGACGGTTTCTACTTTGAAGAAAATATCAATAAAATGAAGGTTAATTTTTAATTTGCTCTGGAATACCAGTCCCGATTTTTCTTAGATTGCGATGCCGCTTGCAATTCCCTCGTAATCTAACTTCTAACAGCATACATTTTCATACATACAATGAAGGACCATTTTGAAGCAAAGCAAATAGAACAAGATCCAAATCACAACGAATTCGGGCGAGTCATCAGCTTTTTTCGTTTGAAATCGATCCAGACGGACCATCGCTGTTGTTGAGATGCCGTGAGTCCTTTTTTAAAGGTAGCTAAAATGACAATGAACAGAATCATTAGATTAAAGTTCGAGAAGAAAAATATGGTCCTGATATAATGAAGTTGAAGGCAATTTGTAAATGTGTTATACTAATTATGTGCCTCTTCAACAAACGAGTTTTTAGGAGGGTTATCTGAAGTTGCTCGAAGGTTGAAAACGAAATATAGAAATGGTAAACCAAAGTTCATAATTTACAAGAGAACGCGAAAAGGAACGATGCCATTCCGTTAGGCACGAAGAAACGCCTCAAGGTAATTTGTGGCTTGAATTAAGGGAATCTGGAAACTTTAATTTCATCTTGAGAAGGAGTTGGGGAATAAAGAAATCGATGTTGCTGTAGAGCCATTTGAAAACTCACGTGACAAATTGATTTGCAGGTAATTTGACCCTGAACTTTCTTTGGTATAATTATTTGTATGTTTTTCAAGTGCCATACGCTCATTGAGTTCTTCTGTAAACTGGGTGAAAATTAATTCACAATGAATATTAATTTTGTTCTATTTGAAATAGAAGTTGGTGTGGTTCAAAGCGATTATCCGTAGAGTTAAATTCAACAACCATGTGTTGTCATCTCACGCTGAAAAGAATATTATCTCAACTACGATTTGGCAAGTGCCTCTTCAAATATTGGTCGCGTCGTATTTGTTCCACGAGGAAGAAACACGTGAATGCTCTTCGAAGAAACATCGGATAACGATTCTTCTCCTGAAGCTTGCTTCGTGGCGCCTGCTGCTCATTCGACGGTTCCACCCCCGCCTCCACCGCCGCCCCGTCCCGCCTCCCTCCCGCCCCCGCAACTGCGCGTGCTCCAGCACCTGGCCGTCCCCCTGCCGCCGCCCCCGCCGCCGCGACTAGCGACCAGCGCCTCTTCTATCGAACTCCAATACAACGGCGCGCGGTGCGACGCTGCGCGCAGCCCGGCCCGGCCCGGCCCAGCCTGTGCCCGCGGACAAACGCCATTCTGCACACTCCATTTCACAATTATCGGCCGCGAGGCGGCAAGCGGCAGGCGGCAGGCGGAGGCGGCGGTGGGCGGCGCGCGACGGGCAGCGAGAGCGGAGGCGGGGGCGGGGGCGGGGGCGGGCAGGCGCGCCGGCGTGACAAACGGCGGACGCGGGCGCCAGAGGGAGCGGGGCGAGCGGGACGCGGGTGCCGCCCCCTGGCGCCGAGGCGCGGGGGCGGCGACACTTGAATGTCAGCGAGTCCCCGCGACGAGCCTCGAGACCCACCCCCTGCCTCCGCCCCCTCCGGGGCGCCCCTCGTGCGAGGCCCTCAGCAAGGCGTTGGGCCCGGCCGCACTTAAACAATAGAAGCGCGTTTGATGGACGACCCGGTCGAGTTTGTCGGCATCCCCTCGGGCCCCGCCGACGCCACCGCCCCCGCCGCCGGCGTCGCAGCCCCCGCCCCTCCCTCCCCGCCCCATCCCCTCGTCCCGCCTCCTCCCCTAGGCACGAGACGAAGCGCGCGTATGGCCCGCGTATCGACCCGGCGCATTACCCCCGAAGACAACGAAGGCGTCGGTGACGCCGAAACCGACGCTGACGGCTACAGGTGAAGGGGAAGTTTGGGGGCGGGGCTGCGAGAAGATGTAAAGACGCGGAAACCCCGCCTCTGCAATTGCACGCAGGCCAAAGGGTCTGCGTGTGATCCCTCCATCTCCAAGGCCGCCCCACGCAGAAAGGCTCCCGGTGCTTCCGCCGGGACCCTGCGGATCGGACGCACCACACGCGGATCTCCGCGCCTCCCCATTTACCCCTGACCACGTTTCACGTAGCTTGGCCCACAGTTTCTCCCAGCCTGTCACTGTGGCCTCTGCTACTCCTCGGCACGTTTACGACGCGTTGCATGCCCACTCCCTCAATTTCCGCGATCTACAATCACGTCCTCAGTGATGTTCTATGGCCTCTGCGCCACTTAACGCATCATATCCTATTCACTGTACGCCCAACAATCTACTTCTCGCGATCTACAATCCTCAGTTCAAGCATAGGATCACATCTTTATTTTGCACGATCCACGATATGTGTATGTGACGATGCATTTTACTACGATGACTCGACCAGAATAAAGGATAATTAAAAGTTCGTGAACGATCTTCCGAAGTGGGAGTTGAGACAGCTGCAATTGTTAGCGAGGGACTAATCAATCCGACAGCCAGCTGAATTTGATTTATTATCAGACTAACGAAACACGGGGGTTTCTACCATATTCGCCCATATACATTTCATGTATGTTGGAAAATTAGTCAACAAACATTTTCCATTCCATGGATTCTCGGCTTCTAATGCCTTTGATACTACTTTCTAAGCTCTATGATCCAATTCTCCACGTATATTCACAGTCGTATGCCTCGTCTCTCCATGTGCCGCCTTCTAGGTCTGTAGTCCGTCGAATTAAACATCATGACACGCATTCGACGACCCACACTCCACCTCAGTCCCACACAAACTCTTGTCCCACGCTCCTCGTCCACGAGCTCCCGCCCAATCACCCGTGTTCCCTCTTCGGTCCCCCCCCTCACACCACGCCCACGACACCCTAACCCACTCATTTCATCCTTCCGCGACACCCATCCCCCCCCCCTGCCCCCCCCCCTCACCCCCTACCCCCCCTTACGACTAACCCCAAGCCACGCCTCACGTCATGCACTACACTACCACATATTCCGAGAGACCGGTCGGGAGCTTAGAGCTTGTCCGGCTGGGGCGGTGCCCCGTTGGTGGGAGAGTCCTGGTTAGGGAGAAACCCCACTAGCCGACGGTAGCTCGGCGCCGGATCTCGCCATCCAGCGGGGGAAGATCACCGCCATCTCCCGAGAACAAGCATGCATACACTAACGGGACTAATGACCAACGCAGTTGACGCGGCCGAAAGCACGAAAAAAACAAACCAACCAAACCACGCCCCACTTCCATGCATTTGTCCACGCTCGACAACCCTCCAAAACGTCCACTCGTGGAATCCGATGCGAGATCCCCATTGCGGTGGCGCCGTTGCTGCAAGCAACAAGCAACGGAGCAACAAGCGCCGCGCCTCCCGCCCGCGCCGCGACCTCGCTGACGCCGCGCCGGCGCTTTCTCCGGGCGAGGCCTGTCCTTCTGGCCTCTCGCACAAAAACGGCGGCCGGCCCGCGTATTCGTCGGCACCGCGCGGCGGAGCCTTTTCCCGGCGGCGCGTGAACCGCACAATCCCCCCCCCGGCGGCGGTGATGTCTGGCGCGCGTGCTGGAAATCGCGGCAGAATCCCACGCCCCGCCCCGCCCCCTCCCGCCCGCAAAGAGCCGCGTCAGCGCCCGTGGGGAGCGCAGCGGTGAGGGGGGCCGCCGCCCCGGGGAACGGCACAACACAACAAACAGAAAGTTTCCGAATTGTGAATATCTGTAGCCGCGGAACATCGCCTCGCTTTAGAGATCCCTTCGCTCCCCTCCCGCAGCCTTCGTTCCGCCCTCGCCCCCGCCTGCTCTAATATATTAAGGAGGCGTTTGAGTTGGGAATCTAGAAGCGAACCGTCCTTCCCACGGTCCGGAAGATCCGGAAGAGTGGAGGAGGGGACGGAAGCTGTTCCGGAGCGGACACGGTGACGGGAATGATGAGAGTGTCAGGGGGACGGAACTGGTTGAGTGGTGGTGGAAGGGGAGGGGACGGATGCGATGACGAAGGATTAGGCGGACGCGGTGGTTGACGTGGAAGTGAAGTCGCAGGCGAAGGCAAAGGCACAGGCGGAGACGATGGCGGAGACGGTGGCGGAGCCGGAGACGATGACTAGGACGACGTTGGAGGCGACGTTCATGGGGACGGTGGCGGGTTTGTGGAATGCGAAATTGAAAGCGAATGTAAGGATGGAGATGTACACCTCAACGGAGATGGGGACGGAGAACGTGGTAACGGGAAAGCAGTGGCGGCGGCGGCGGCGGCGACGCGCGCAGATTTAGGGGTCCGGAAGGCAGCGGCTTATGTGGTTGAGGCGCGAGTTTAGTACACAATGCTCCGCCCCCGCTGGCTCTGACAGATCGAGGCGTCGCCCGTTCCGTGTTCCGCCGCTGCCTTCGCTGTGTTCGCTCCGCCCCCTGCCGTCTCGGCGCTCCGATCCAGGTGCGCGCCGCCGCCGCCCGCGCACCGGTGTGTCGGGGGCGGGGGCGGGGACCAAGTTGCTCGGCGGGAAAGGCGTCCCGGCCTGCCCCGCCCCGCCCCGCCCCGCCCCGCCTAGTCCCACCCCACGCGCCGTCTTGCAAGGTTGCTGCCACGAGCAAAGGCCGGATTTTCTCGGAGCCTGTCGTAAGCCTTTTGCCAGCGGAGCCGATGTTCCTGTTTCCCCGGTAATCGCTTGAATGACGGAATTCGCAATGCGTCCCGCCTCAACACCCGTTCATGCCGCGTTGCAGTGTTGAGCCTTCGTGAAAATCTCTTAAATTTACTCTACGCGTTGTAAGTTGAAATATTTTGTGATGTATGTATTGTTTTTGCATCGGGTTTCAAGAATATATTTCGTCTTCGACTGTGTACACCCCTGAAAGTCGATTCACAAAGGTGTGACAGAATTATTTAAAAAAAAAACTGCATAACTGAACTCCCAAACACATTATTTTAAAAGTGTGTGAAGCAATGCCTGTGTATGTGTGTGTGTGTGTGTAAAATAATAAGAAAGAAATGACTTCAGAAAAATAAAAAATGTTAATATGGTGTTCCGTTTGTCATTATTTTTAGTATTATTTAAATTTTGAAAAATGTATGAAAATTTGTTTTATTAACCCTAAAACATTTTAAAAACATTCTGTTGAGCAATTTATAAAGGACGGACTGAATGCTCATATCTGTTATCGATTCCTTTTGATGATGTGTTTCATTGTTTCCCAATGATCGGTGAACAGCAGCGAAGCGCACATGAATTTTATCGAACACCGAGAATTTTTTTTCTTTCCTTCGTCATCTTGGAGGAAGTTTTTTTTATCGGAGCATACTTTCTACCCAACCAACAACTTCCAGACTGGCGCAGAGAGTGAAATGTTATCAGGGAAGTAAGCAGTATATCGATACGCTAATTTTATACCGATATCGAATCCCGCCTTGAGATGTCGTGTCGTATCGATTTATCTATGCTGGAAGCCAGTGAAAGCTTTGAGTAAACGCCGCAAGGGGTTCGACGTAGGCGGCATCGGATATAGTGTGTCGAGAGTTGCGTAAACAGCACCTGCCATGCACTTCACTTAGTGAGAGTCTACTGAAAGAGCCACAGAGTGTATTCCAGGAAAATGAAGATGATTTTCGTGCGTAACAAGGGATCTTTGTGGAGAAGTAGAATGTTAGGACCGGTGCTCATGTTATTTTTAATGCCTGCTCGGCCTCGGTCTACGAATTGATCGGACTGATGATTGAACGAATTGATCGAATTGATGATTGAACTGTTAACATACCTATGTATAAATTATTTCTTGTAGTCAGTGTTCTGTTATTCATCTCGATGGAGATTTTCTCACAAATGAAGTCTGTTCATAAATACGAAGTCATGATGTGCATGAAAATCATCTACCAGTTGTAACATAAAAAATGTTTTTTGTTAAGGATTACTCATTGCTTTCGGTTATTTTTCTTGAGTAAAATCTTTTTTGTCCAATAACCGGACAAACCTAAACGTACAAAGGGATAAATTAGTATTAAAAGAATGACATTTTTTGAAATTTGGTTTTTTGAAATTTGGAAAATTAGTCACGCTATTGTTGAGAAAAGGGCATTCCATTGGCCATTCTACTGGCTAGTTTTCTTTTTATTTTACTGTTAAATCATATATCTACATGTTGCATACAAGGTGTAAAATTGTAAGTTTATTTTGTGTTTTACTATTATGTAAAATTAAATAACATTGCTTTTGTAACTGTGTTGCCCACAAACGCGTTTAAATATGAAAAACGGGTAAATGCAGTAACTTGTTATTTTGAACGGATATAAACCACCATTGCAAACGAAAAGTGACAAAAGCCGGAATAATAGAAAACAGGTATTTATTATCAAATATAAATATGATCTATTGTGACAGATCAACACCTGTGAAGCGATCATCCAATCGGGCGCTTCGATAACTAAAATGAATGTCATAACGAAGTTCCCGATAGGATAATCGTGTCCACCTGATGATGTCACAAGTCACTATACTTGAATCTGACAATCTGTAGTAACCTTCATCCCCAGGCCACGGGGTGCCGATGTCTTGTCTCTACCCCCTGCTCCCGCAACCGCCTCCTTTTTCGTTCCCTCCCCGTCAGTCGCGACCTCGAGACCCCTCCTTCGGCCTCCATGGCCCACTCGCCGCCACCTTTCGACGTCTGCCCCCCGCGCACGATTTACGAGCGGCCCCCCAGTCACGAAGGCGGCGGGTCGCGTGCGGGCCGAGGCGCTCCCCTGCCAACGCAAGGCGTCGCGACGCGCCGAGCGCCCTGTGGCCGGTGCCCCGCCCCTGCACCTCGCGACCCCCAGCTCAGCCCCCGTCCACACACCCCCGTCACAGGAGCCCCCGCCCGAGGAGCCCCTGCCCGGGCACCCTCGTCTCAGCCGAACCCCGCTTTCGCCGCCCCGCCCCGGCCGTGCTCTTTCGCGCCCTGACCTTCACCCTACCCCCACGCCGACACCCCAATCTTTCACCCACTCCCCCCCCCATTCACCCAATCAGGTCCTGGTCCCCTCCCGGGCCGATTCCCGACTGCGAACAGCCCAGCCCCTCCTTACATGCACCGTCCGCGCAGGACCTGGTTTGCTCCTGCAGCAGCGCCGCGCCCCCCCGCTTCGGTGTCCCCGGTTCCGGTCTCCGGTCCCGCCAACCTCCCCGGCCCCCGCCCCCGCCCCCGCCCCGGCGCCCTAATGAAAGGCCCCTGCGCGCGGGATGGCTGCTGACGATAACGGCCCGCTGGTAGCCTGCCTCACCGAGCCCTCGCTTTGGACAGCCTGGCCCCGACCCCCCTCGGTGCTCGAAAGACGATCAGGAGACGTCCGCTGATTTGGAATTTTTGGTCGGGCGAAGACGAGTTGCTAGAGATTTTTCACGGCCCTCGTGCCGACATCGTGGAGAAGTCATTTCAGAATTTACCGCGAGAGCAAGTACCCATACTGTTCTACGTTTATTTTTTTACGGTGTATAAAATAAAATTATGTTACCTCAATTAGGGAAATTTTTATTTAGAACTCGTAAATTTAAAGTGTGATTCGGAATTTGCAGCTGACATCTCGCCTAGGTGTTTCATTCGTTAACTTCAAATTGAAACTTACACTTTGTTATTTGGGATACTAATATTATGGAGTAAATATTCGTCTGCAATTTGTCCCCTGAATTAATAACAGTCTCGTTTGGTTTTCTGTGTTTGGCACTACTGTTAGGAAGTTGACTTTCATTTTTTTCTGGTCCGTTTTTCCATAAACCTCCTGTAGCTTTTTCTATTCTAAAAAGTTCAATAATTTCAACAATCTCTCTCAGGTTTCTCTCTATTTCTGTACTTTCCCTCCTAGTATCATCTTTTTGGAGAATTATTGCATGAGAATTTTAATAAAAATTGCCTTTCGACAATCTTAATTACAATAATTGACACGTCCGCTCTACCCATTTCGTCCTTCAATTGTTTTACTTCATTTACTTTTTACATAATTGCAAATACATATATACAATTACCCAATGCCGTTCCTTTTAACTCGTATACTGGCACTTACATATAATGATATTGCTTGAATATTTGAGATGAACGTAGTTCGCTCACATGAAATAAGCTGAGGCATGTCCCAAGAGCATTTGCTGGTGTGTGTTCAGGGGTATACCTTTCAACCATCATCAATATATCTTTTCGAAATGTTCTTTCTAAGCAAGGCCCAGCCTTTGGCTGTTGAGTCATTCAGTGACACTGACAAGCAACGATGAGCTACGTCATGAAGATAATTTTGTAAGTTCTGGGAATGATTCAAGAGCTAAGGCAGTCTTTGAGGTGATTAGCGTCAGTAACCGCATATGTGGCACTCTGTAGTTGATGAAATGTGTATTCCATGAAGATGTGTGGCAAGATAGTCGTATCCTGTGCTAAATATGATGGCGGTTATACTGACTCCTCGAAGGAAGTTTTGCTTCATAGGCCCTCAGGTAACGCGACTTTTTAGTTTCTCCGGTTGACAGCTCTGTAATGCGTTTTTGATAGCTGAGTTGATTGGTTCTGTGAGTGACATAAGTGAATGAACTGAGCTAGAAAAGAGGGAGGTGGCCGAGGAGAAATTCCCTGCTTTGCTAGTCTGCTGTTTCATTGTGCATGGCTTGTCATCTTCCAAGTCTGTCACATAATGAGGACAAACTTTTCCAAATCGTCTAAAAAGATTGTTCGCGGGATTGCTGCACAGTGGTTGCCAAAATTTGGTTTCTGACAAGGAAATTCGACGTATCCTCGGATGCATGAAAGAAATAAGTTGCCCCAGCGTTAGAGGAAAAGTACACAATAAACAGTTCTAATTTTGAAATCTTTTGTAAGAAACCTTTCTTTGTGAGTTTATCCGTTACTAGCGGAAGGAAACCGTGCACTTACGAATTTTGCTGTGTAATTGAAAGCGCTCCTTGTCTCCGCAATCAATTTTCACTAAACATTTGCCATGCGAATTTGTTTCAACCCTTAGGGTTCTAATGTATGCCAACTGGGAGAAGAGCCAGAGGGTCGAATCCCGCGTCTGAGTTGTGGCATGTCTTGGTCGCAAAGGGGGAGAAGGGTGGAGGCGCACGAGGGAGGGTGAAGTCTGCTCCGAACTTCCTGGGGAACAAACTGCGAGCTGCGAAAGGGGATTGGAAATGAACTGGACATTTTGGATCTCGGCATTGTATTTCACACTGGGTGGTGATGTTAAAGCTGCCTACATGAGCGTTGCGCGTGAAACTCTTATTCTTATTCTCGGCTTGTTCTAAGTTCCTTTTTGCATTCCACTGTTCCGACAGAATCACAGAAAGGCTTACATCGCGAGGAAATAAAGCACATTCTTCATTTTACCTGAAATTGTAATTTAATCTTCAATGCCGTTTCTATAGAATTTCGAGACACAGCATGATACGTTGGAATGGTTTTGAATATAGTATTTATTCTTTTGAGACGTAAAATGGAGAAACAAAGCAATGAAATCAAGAAAGAAAATGTCTATAAAATATTTTAATCCAGTATTTTTTAATTTGCTAAATTTGTAGGGTCGGTTTATCATCCCAAAAGTAGACACCATCAATACCTTCTCAAAGGAAGTTTCGTAGTCCTAACTCTTGTATCTTGAATTATATAATTTCTCTTTTGACTTATAACACAATACTTAATTCCCCTCCTACAGATCTAATCTTGTTTAATATAAACATTCGTAGTAGAAAATTTGTCTATTTTTTGGAAAGCTTGAACTTCTGTATCTCGTAACCATTTGCGGAAGAGCATTATCATCACGATATTTGAGTTTGTAATGTTTTTCTGAGCTACGGTGTTAGCTGGGGCAACATTGATCAATCCAATTTTGACGCATTGATACATCAAAGACACAGGCGAGCAATAATACATTCGAGAACCATAAATTTGAGCGTTGTGCCCATCACAGAATTCTATTCAACGCTGTCGAGGAGTTTTCATTATTATAAACTGAAAAGTTTGCATCCCTTTTAAGTGAGTTGCGTTGTGTTTAGAATGCAAGTGGATAATGTGGTGTAAAGCGAAATTGCAGGACGCTAACTCCCTAACAGAAGCAGGAGCTCTTGAAAGTCATGTTGTGAATTTGTAACTAGATGCCTCTAACAGAAAACAGCCCCTCCAGTCAATTGCGACCTATTTTACCTGGAATTTTGTATTCATATTCTTCTTCTCGGTGAACCGCCCCTTGTTATGTCAATGTATTCTGCATCCTGATATCCACTCTTAGAGATATGATTTTAGAAATACCTTAAATATTCATTTATTCGTTCAAACTATCAGCCAACATGATGTATACATAGATGATTGGTATATATAGACTGAATGTTTTTGCGAAGTTTCCATTCGTGTATTCGACGTATTTACTTTTGTAGTTTCAACGTACTATGCGCGCGTTTTTTAATTAATTTCTAAATTATTTTCTCAACTGATTGTTTTAAACATCAAGATGTTTGTAAAATATCTTTGAATCTTGTATTTTCATATGATAAATTTGTGCTTGAGAAGTTTCGTCATCTGTTGAATACACCCTTTTGTTGTGTAGGTAATTAAATCAATGTGCAATCTGAAAACTTAGCAGGCTCTTTGATTTCGTCAGAAATAGCTTTTCCTTTGGAGTGAGTCGATATTGCGTATTATTTGTAGCGGGCGTGAAGGTCATGATATTTGTCAGTTACCACTCATTTTTACTGACAATCTTTGGATTGTCATCAGCGCGATATATTGGCATTAACACCATTAAGACATGTAGGAAGAGGTGTATTTACAACTTGACGTGCTGTGCTGCGGCATTCCGGATCATCTTTTTGCTGTTCTCCACCATCCAATCTTTTTTCGAGAGTTTAAGAAGAGACAATGCGTGGATTCTGTTTAAAGGCAAGGCAAATGCATAGATGCGATTGCCAAACTCAACGTCTTTGGACGACGTATTTTTACGACATGAAATAAATAAACCTTACTCCGGAACCTACCAAGATCTTTCACAATCCACATCAAATTAATTTTCGCAGTATCAAAAATTATCGACTGTGCATGTTTTTTTATTCCCTAGATTTGTGCACAGTTTCCCATGTGGCACTGGCCAATCAAAATCTCTACCTGGGCATTGTCATGTTAATTTAACCTTTTGGTTAAATTAGAGGCATGTTAACCTACATGCCTCTGAAAAATAAATTGGTTTTTATAAATTACACACATTTCTCTCAAAGTATCTTTGTTTTCACTGTAATATCAACACTTTTTTCAAGTTCATTCCATGATGTTAACGACCACAACACAGCGGAAGCGAGTCATAAAAGTGACGTGATGTACTGACAAATGCCCGTATATACACTTATCGAGTACGCGCACTTGTATCGCCGTAGTCAGTGATCTATTTTTTCTTGACTCACATTAATTACTGGAAAAGCAGTGTCTTATAGCATATTACTCTGTCATATCTACTCACTTTAATAATTCAACAGGACCTTAGTGTGAAAACGGTCATAATCGTTATTTTTTATTGCCTGGAAAATTCCAACATTATATGTTTAGTTTCAGAAATGATTTGGAAATATTAGTGTTTTTAAAAGTTATTTTTCCTCGAAACCCATTGAAGAAAATTAAAGGCCCTAGGTTAGGGTACAAAAAATAAATTGAATTCCCTGTAATTGAGCCCTACAGAATTCGGTTGCTGCTTGCAAAAGAGAAAAGCGTAACCACTTATGCTCAGTGTTCGGTGTTAATTTGTAAATTTCCATGAGCAAGATTCATTAAAATGATCTCTTGGGGGTCAGTAAACCTTTACTGCTTTTTCATTTCTCGCATACAACTTCGAAGTATAGCGAAAGTATTGAAATGTTGCAGCAAAAACTACGGTATTTTTTCAGTATAAAAACTTGTTTTGAAGGTCCTTGATACTCTCCCTCCCAAACAAAGGACAATTCGTGTTTTGTAGAATATAACTTCCTGTAACATACGAGTATGTAGCTAGAAGTCACGTTTTGTATGTTCTTGATACGGAAAAATCGGTTTACGCCAAAACATATGCCCATCTGCCTGTCCGTTCATCTGTCTGTCTCAGTGTGTCTGTCTGTCTGTCGGCCCGTCTATCCGACTATCCTTGTGTCTGATTGTCCGACGCTCCATCGGTCCGTTGGTCCATTGGACCGTTGTGCCGTCTGTACGTCTATCCGTTCAGGCGACAATCAGCCGTTTGCCTCAGCACAACGTTGAAGAATAAAACAGGCAGGATTTTTATGAAAATTGATCGATCTAGCATATTTCGCAGCCCCTTGATTTTTTTAAGCTTCTTCTTCCTCTTCTATCAACAAGGGTTAGGCTTCAACCTGTTCCAATGTCCACTTTTTATTCTTATTCCCTCTGAATTTCAAACAGATAATTAGATTTTGGGGGTAGTTTACAAGAAGCCCCAATACCATTTTCAACATTTTCTCAAAAATGGCTTAGAAGTTATTTAAATTTTTCTCGAATATTTCGAACTCAGCTGATGAAAATAATGCAGGTTCGATTTACGTTGAAATCTCTGAATTTTTTAAAATTTGCAAAATTTTAATATTTTTTTTATCGTCTTCCTTCGATTATAATATTGAATATTCATACTATGTCTTATTATTTTCAAAATTAACTCATTAAATGAGGTCATACACAACTTACACTACCAAATGTAAATAGTTTTCATGTAATATTGCGTGCAATAAAAGTAATTTTAAAAAATAGATTTTCTCAAAGAAGATTCCAAATCTTTCTTTAATTTTTTTCTGGTAAAGCAAAGGAAACTTGACAGTGGCTGATTGTTTTCGTTGAACACTCTGAATTTCAGAAAATTGAAAAAGTTGCAAACAATGCGAGAAAGTAGATTCTGTTGGAGCCTCACTACTTTAACCGATTACATTTTCTCCTAAGTTAAAAGAAACCTACAATGTGCATAACAATTAACACTAAAAAAGTCATTTTAACTGTATACGTACCAACACACATTAAGTGAACTGGTTGGGACAAGTTGGTGAAATTGACCCGTAGTTTGGTCGCCGTTTGGACTTTAAATCTGCCGATAATTCTAGCGACGTAAAAACACACCAAAGAAACAAAGGATCTAAATGTTTAACAAGACGGCCTTCGTAAAGCGTCCGAGATATAATGAATTGGAAGAAATGAAAAGTAAATTGAAAAGGCAAGGCAAATGATTTCAAAAGAACAAGCATACGCAATTAAAATTCTGTCGTTAAGATCACAAAGGACATCCCAATGATGTTCAATCTAGCTGATTCTGTACGATAGTAGAGAGAGAAAGGAGAAAGATATGATAGTATCTGCGATGTAGATATATTAAACTCGATATATTTTAATGAAATTCATAATTAAGAAATTTGTCTGCATAATTTACATGCTTGAAATGTAATGTTATTTGTCACCATGTTAATTCTTCACTTTTTCTCGAAGCGTATTAGAAGTTTTCATCGAATAAAATTTACAGTTATTAATGTTTCATTTACATTGTTTCATACAGTTTTTGTTAAATTGGAATATAATAAAACAGGGAAACAAGTTCGGTTTCTATTATTAAAATTTTGCTTCTAGATACAATCTTAATTATTAGAATAAGGTGTGAAAATTATTAAATGAAGGACTGCACATTCTTTCAATTTATTTATTACCACTTTCCATGTTCAATTAAGGAGCCTGGATTCAAATTAGGCAACCATTATTCCAATTTGGATCGATTGCACATTTTCAGTTTTTTCAATTCCTCTGTTCCAAAAACATTATTAAAATTTATTTCACAATGAAATTATATATTGTAGATTATTTTTTAAAAATTGAATCTTAATTGAGAGCATGATCATAAAAAAGCATACGATCGAAATTTTACAACTTTACATTAATGCCATCTTTTCAAAAATCTTAAAAATGCATACTCTGAGGTCCGAACCAGACGTGACCACTGAAAGGTTAATCAAATGGTCTGAGTACTCGGATGACATATGATAAGTAATCGTTCATCCATCGCAAGTTTTGTACTCGGAGAAATCTCTTGACACTGCTGTCGCAAAAGTCGCGTTATTTTCGGCTTTTGGCCAGCCAGCCCGCACAGAAGCTCAGCGCTGTGATGCGGCGCGCTGCCCATCGGCGTGCGTCGGCGTTGGAGACCGTCCACGACGCGCGGCGAGCTTTCGCCTGGACGAGTCAGCGGCGTGGGTAGGGCGGGGGCGTTGGCGTGGGCGTGGCCGCTGGGGTGGGGAGGCGGCGACCGGGGACCTGTTGCACGCGCGCGCAGCCGCCACCGCCACCGCCACCGCCCCGTGCGTCGTCGCCTAGCGGACGGCCGGCGCGCGCGGAAATATTCGTGGTAATTTAACTGTTTGGCTCTACAGGGCTCGTGTAAAGCCCGGGGAAAGAAGGGCTCAATGGATTATGCCCCGTACCAGCCCCCGAGATTTGGCAGACGACCAAGCGGACCGCTGTATATTCTCCGCGCCGCCGCTGGGAAGACGGCGGTCCGCGGTTCTGGAGCGCGCGGGTCGAGGGTAGAGGGGATGGCAGCTGAGCTGAGCGGGGCGGGGGGCGGGGCGGTTTCGAGACGGAGAAACGGACAGGCAGAGCGCGACCGCGTGTCCCGCGGCGACGCACCCAGTTCCATCCCCCCCGGCCCCCCCCCCCCCCCGCGCCCTCCCGGGCTTCGGAACTAACTTCCCCCCCGGGGCGGTCTTGCAGCCGTAACGACCCTAACATATGGCCGGGTGCTTTGCCTTCATTAACTGTCCTAACCCTCTCGAGCCGCTCCGCGCGGCCCTCCGCGGCTGCGTGATACGAATGGTCCCGCAGCTAAGCGGAATCGGAAGCCATTCGCGCCCGCTCGCTCCTCGGTTGCCCTCCCCGCCACCGCCCCGCCCCGCCCACGCCCCGTCACAGCCCTCGCCGCGTCACGCCCGGCCGGTGGCGGCCACCCCCGCCCCCGCCCCGCCCCTCGCTGCGGTCGCCAACGACGCGTCGAAGATTAATCTCCCTCTTCTTTGCCATGGTTTCGTGCATCCTTCAACGCTCCATTTAACGTTTTTGGTTCCTCCTCCCGGTCTTCTTGTTCCAGCGTGTCACTTTGGCTCATCCCATGTTCTTTTCTTCCCAAAATATTTTGTCCCTCTATAATGTAACACGTTTGTAAGTCTGGTCGAATATGTCCATGAACATTAGTACTGTCTTCATGGCAATCGCCGTTTCTTTCTCTCTTGTGTCTTTTAACGCTCCTTGCCCCACATTTTATGCTTTATTCCTCTGTTCTCTTCTTCCTCATGTAAAATTTTTGTTCGAGTTATGTCGTATACTTTAGTTCCAAAAGTTTGTATCTCAATGATTTACTTCATTCTTATTTGTATGACCCAAAATATCTATGGGATAATGTCATTACTATAGTTTCCACTCTTTCTTTCTTGCATACTTTGGCGTTTCTTCTTCTTCCCCTTCAATGCTTTCCTGCAAATAACTTTGATTCGCGTCGTATAATCTTCTTCCGAAGCATTGTATCTCGTTGTTTCATTTTTTGGGTCTGGTCATATGAGCATCATTAGTCATCGCCATAATCACAACCAGTAAAATCCTTGAGCTCAATGATATCTCACTATATAACACTCACTATATAACAATGTCGATAGAATTACTTGTAGTATTGATTTACAATGTTTGCTTTGTCTGTTTGTTTTCTGCCAAGGTTCCTCTAATTTTCTTTTCGTTTCAGTTTTGCTAATTTCGCAATAGATATGTTTGAATAAGACACGAAGAGTTCTTTCACATCATGTGAATCACGCATGATACTCCTAATAAACAACATTTATTTCTTAGTAAGCTGCGTAACTTCCCCAACGAGAATGGTTTTATTACAAAATTTCCTCGCAACTGTTCCTGAAATCAATTAACTTTTAAACTTTCAAAATATCGAAAGCCTATACTCTTGTAGCTCCAAGCTTGCAGACCAACAAAATTTTATACGGTTTAATTTCTCTGGTAGAGAATCCGATATTCATGTCTTGTGAAATTACATTGTTTGCAACACTAAACAGGCTCTGCTAGGGTTTAAACGATTGTAATAGCAGATAATTAGGTCGTTCTCGGAATTGTTCTCTTGGTGAGAACGGTTCGATTCGATTCCAGCCACTTGCTTTCCTCTCTCTTGCTGCAAGCGCCTCTACCACATGAATTAAATCCGCATACTGCAGCCGGCTACTTCTCTTTGAGGGACACCAATGGCCAATGAGCCGTAGCCGATAGTCCATGATCCAAGGTTTATGAACGTCATGTCATCCCGAAACTTTAATTCAGAAAACAATGATGTCATGTTGAAAATTAAAATTCGAAATTGACGTTTCTGTGTTCTAAACACCACTGCTGCGATGAAACACAAATAAATGATACATTATTATTATATTTGTCTTTTTTATTTTAACTTGAACTTTTGCGATTAAAGAACTTATTTGTGTAATCTTTTTCGTTATGCGTAAATATTGACTACAATCTTCTGCAATTAATTTTATTATATTTTTTTGTATGAAAATACAGTATTATATTGGTTATACCACTTTCATTGTAAAGTATTTTCATTTAAATTGACTGAAGGGATTACAGAAATAGATATTAGACGTTGTTTTGTCGTAATTATTTATTTTTTCATAAAGCTTTTACGGTCGCATTGCGGCCACCCTCAGTGCTCCGAAAATAACAACGTATAAATTTACAACTACAGTTTTGTGCAGTACAGAATATTATTTATGAATTTTAGTGAAAAATAGAATCTAAGCACAATAAAAAATGGGAATATAAAATCGAAATAAAACATAATTTTGAAGAAGATACATGAAAAAACAAACGAACAAAGTGAGATAATTCTTAAAGAAGGTAAAATGAGAAAGTTAATTTGAAATGACATCAATTATTATTCTAAGGCAAAATAAAATAGAATAGATAGATAAATAATTAAATTCAGATGGGAAAAATGACGTAGTACCGATTCTGAGGCGCAGCATCTTTCAGTATTATAAATATTAAGTTAAATTATTCAGAGATTATTACTAAAGTTTAAAGTGTTTATAAGAGGTTTCAATTGTTTAAAAACGTTACTACGTATAATATATGTGGAAGTGTTTCAATGAAGTTTGAAAAGAATCTCGAAATATCATAATTTAAATCTGGAAGGTACAAATAAGAAGAAATCCAGTGTGAAAACTGCTGTTTAGGAAGAAGAAAAATACAACAAATTTATTTGAAATACTAAAAAGATTATCCCAAATCGGTTACTAGTTAATGACGGTTGCAATAGCCGGTAACGACAAAAAAAACTGTTGTTTGTCACACTTACATGGTTTGCCATTGACTTCTGCACGTAAAAGGACTTCAATTTGTCGTGGAGATATTTTACAAATACATTGTATATCATTTTTGAAAATACTGCATTTATCTTTTTAAGAGCTTATGCGCTTCCACGAAGACGCCGGCCGTACGGCATCGAAATTCTGCGTTCCCACCCTCTCCCCTGGGGCCTCTGAGAGAGCGAGCCCACCAGCAGACAGGATTTATCGCTTGCGGCATTACTTCTGCTCTCGTATGAATTTCGAAGTAGACGCGAGTTGTATAAGGCTATAAATCCAGCTAAAATTTCGTATTGAGAGCGGGCAACGTTTTAATAGCTTAGTTTTTTGTTGAAATGCGATTTGGTGCCTACAGGGGGTTAAAAAGTATGAATTAAAAATCCTTTCGGTCTTATGTATCTGGCACTTTGTCATGTCACCATTGAGATTATTTCTTTCTATTTAGAACGCGTTTTCCCATTCACACGTCTAGACAGAAAAAATATTGACAAACTAAATTCAGTCAATTATATGAGTTGATTCCCGACGCGATTATTTTTTTAGTAGAGAAACGCCAAATATATTAGAACATCTAGAATTTCGAATGTTTTGTATTTTATACGCCGCATGCTATTTTTAGTTTCAGTAATATTACGCAAAATGAATACGTTTACCTGTAATTTAATGAATAGGCTCCGACATCCTGGTCAACAACTGCGTGTGCTACGGACGTGGCTGGGCGCAGGGTCAGCTTTTCTGTTGACCTCATGGGCTATAATCTTGTTGACAGTTCGTCGATTAATTTCGAAACCATTTCATTCCCACTCCGGCACGCATGAAAGCGGCTGAGCTTCGACGTGGTACGGCGTGTGCGGCGCTAATTGAACAATGCCTATGTGAATAGCATCTTTAAATGATTCATTGAACATGTGACAACTTTGTTGAAAATACGCTTCCCCAGAATCAAGCAAAAAATATTCTGAATAAATGTGAACATAATAATTCTAAATTATACGATAAAATAATTCTTAAAATGTGTAAGAAAATCTAACGAGGCCCATTAACTAAATTTTACATTTCAATGAATTAAAAATTCATGAAGTGGTTCATCGAAAGAAATGACCTTTTTGTTATTGACCAAGCCTCATTATATAGTTGTTTGAGACATACCAGACCATTTATCAATTTTGTAAAATTTGAACTTACAAAAAGTTATAAACAAATTAGTTTTTTGTATCCTTCTAGATGTTGATTTTCTGGAGCTTATAGATAAATATTTAAAAGCATTTGTGTGAAAGATTGTCTAAAAGGAAACACTTTTTTTAATCAGCTCACTAATTTAAAAATAAAATATATTTCTTAAATAAAGCTAATTCTTAATAAAATAAAAAGTTAATTAACTTTTCAGTGATTATAAAGCTTTGTTAAAATTATGAACGGTATTGAAGTAGAATCGTGTAGAAGCTAAATCCTATTGATAACATTTTCCAAATGAATGACCCGATTTTTTATTTATTAATTTATTTATTATTTTATTGTTAATAAGACTGTGAGTTATGGGAGAGAAGTAAAATATGGACGTTGCAACTAACATTCACAATCCAAACACATTTTCTTGAGATAGGTTTAATTGATATGCTATGGACAAAAGTAAGAACGAACGTTTTGGCAAAGTTTAATTTACATTCTGAAATAAATGTTCGAAGCATTTTCACATACAGATAAAACGTATTGCAAATTTTATTAAAAATGTCATATATTAAATATATTATATACAATGAAAATATAAATTTTATTAATTATTTTTTTATAATTTAAAAATAAAATAATTATTTATTCCGTCAGAAAATATACTTATTGGATTTACAGGAAATATAATTCATGTTGTGACAACATTTAAACCTCAAGAAATTGTTGGTACACAAAATTGCATGGAGCAATATTTTCAACTGACAAAAAGTAGAATTGCCGAGATATCTTAAGTGTACATTCTACATCGCGAAGTCAAACTGGTAAAAATTCAGTTCACGTGTTAGTAGTTTTTTCTAATAGAAAATTAAAAGTGATGTACGATGGTGTAACCGAAAATTCAATAAGCTGTGTGAAAATAAAGCACATGTGTAGTGAATTAATTTGCAAATATTACAGAAAGATCAGAAGTACACGAAAACCAAAAATTAATTACCAAAATTAAAAATTCATTTGGAAACGGAAGCCATCGTTTCTTTACGCACAAGTATTTCAGATTCATATATTTATTGTTACATTCAGAGAATTGGTTTTGAAGTATTTTAAATACTGACGTCGTCAAAGAACATAACCACTTAGGGATTCTACCAATTCAATGCCTTATTCTTTTCCTGAAGAGTCTCTTGAATTTTGTTTGATTTTAGTATTGAGTGGCCATGAGTGTTGCTTGTTAAACAGAAGGCCTTAGATAACAATCTTTAAGAATTGGTTTAAACTAGTAGTGCTAAAACAGCAATATGGAAAACTTATACAAGACCTTATTCTTGACGTAATTTCAAATATCAAACGATTATAAATATCAATATCTTTAAGGAACAGATTGCATTAAGGGAAAAATCCCTTATATTCATAATTGTAGTTGTAGGAAGACGCCGAAAAAAATTGATTTTTTTTTTAAATTTTCGAAAAATGAGAGATTTTAAACATGAGACCTGCGCCATTCTCTTAAACGTCCTTCACACTATCCAACAACAAAATTTAATAAAAGTTAATGGAGCATTTTTTTAATATTTTGAAAATCTCCCGAGGGTTTCATGAAAAGCACCTCCAAATATGGGTTTCAAATGCAAGGAGCCGCGACATCAGCATTGTTGAATATCAATTTAGGAGAAAATCGGTGAACAGTTTATCCTCTAGCGATAGTCACAAATGGACTTATAGACACGTTTTGCCATCATTCGAATTTTTGCTATCAAGGACCCACAAAACATAGATTCTGGCTACACCACGCGTTAGAAGATTTTTTTTCCTTAATTTAGCAACTGGATTTATCAATTTTTTCGTTACGATGGCCCTATAATAAGAGTATTTCTGCCGAAAATTCGCTGTTTTTTGCGCAGCATTATATAATTTTCTCTCTACTCCGTAGAGAGAAAGTAAAAAGTAACAGCTCCTCTTGAATTTGTTGCGTATGAATGGAGAGTGTATTTTAAATCCTCGGGAACAAGGCTAGTTTTATGAGAGCGTGTGCGAGCGATAAAAAGGTGAAATGGTTTTTGAAATTTCACATTGTCCTAGACATTACGATTTGAAACATATTCATTTTTCATGGATTATACCAATATTTTTCTGGTTATGTCTGAGAGTGAGGATTGCACTTAGCACTTGCTACGATTGTAGATTTCCAGTGTTCTTTCATTTTGCCGAGAAAGCTGCTATCCTCTCTTCATACCACTCGGGACCAATTCTTTTTCTTGGCTTATCCGCAACACTTTTTATCTCTCGTACCCAGCCCTAAACTTATTCCTTTGTAGAATAAAGCTCTTCTCTTGTCTTCCTTTCAAACATTTACGCAAAAAATACTTTATTCTGTTTAATTTCATATTTTGTAACTTTTCGCACACCTCAGGTATTGTTCCAATTATCTATATAGTGTAAGAATAAACATGAAAAGAAGATAATTGAAAATAAAAATTGCGTGAAAACATTGACGCTCACAGGAATTGCATGAATTATCATCACATATTTTTCACCGCTCTATCATTCACACATCAAGGAAAACATCGCGAGGTGCTAACGTCAAAGTGTCGACAGATGCTTCGGCATTGACTGTTCCATTAGATTCTTGTTGGGTTATTGGTAAACAGTCAAATTTGATGGAAACGTTTTAACTGTATATAGTTTCTCAATCATTCCGTAAATTAGCAAATCGTCAAAAATATCTTTAAAATCCGTACAATTCTATATCTATTTGCAAAAAGGAATTAAAATTTGACAACTTTCCAAACCATATCATGAATATAATAAAATTGGATTATAGAGGGGAGCTTAGGCGGACACTGAAGTGTAAATCTTTTTCAATTTTATAATATGAGACATTTTAAAATAAATTACTTAAATATTAATAATTGCAACCATGTGTTTTTTTCTTTTGGAAATAAACGGTTGGAAGGTACTACGATGTTATCGGACGGTAGCACCTTTTGTTGTTCAACCGTCTGTATTGTGAGCCTGCGAATATATTGTTGCAGACTATTGTTCACGTGTGTGAAGGCTTTGAGAAGGTCGGCATTGAAAGTGTAGAAAGTTGAAAGTGTACAGCGGTGAGTAGCCACTTCACGAATGCGTATCAAATAACTTGGTAAATATGAAAATCAAAAAATGAGAACCCAGGAAATGTAAAAAGTATTACCCAAACTGATATATTTTAAATTAAGTGTAAGTTACGTATTTGTTTGTTTTTTTTAAGTAAGAGGTGCAATATTTCAATTAGTATTGAAATACGATTGATTAATTGCAAAAATAATAATGTAATGTGTTTAACGTAATAAATGCAAATAGAATACACTTTACCTACTAAAAAGGCATAAAATTCACCACTTTTTATGCAACAATTTGAAGCCCAAATTTCGAATATTTCCTTTGCATATTTATAGACGAAACTGCCGACCTGGATGGACGAAGTGTGTAGAGCATGTGCCGACTCAGTCCCTACTTCCTAAGAGTCACAGGTTCCAATCCCGCTGTGGGCTTGGCTGTTTGTCTCGACTTTGATGTATGTGTTGTCACGGGAGGTCTTGTAAGTCTGCTGACCATGGACCGAGGCGCTCACATATGTGTCTAGAGTGAAGGTTAATATGTGTCCGTCATGAGGGATATAGTGGGTACCCGGCGTGGATAGCCGAAATCGGCATCCCCTGATGTTGGAAAAAGCCTCAGAAAGAAAAAAAAATAGTTTTAACCGTACGAAAATCTAAATTAATGTATACAGCAATGAGAATTGGAAGTCTTTAATTGCGTCATTTCCCACATTCGATCCTTCCACATCACACCTTTGTCCGTTACGTCGCCGTTTCAAATAATATGTGTATATCTTCGTTTCCAAAACTTCGAATACTAAAAAACCTCTTTCAATTTATTCATAAAAATTATTTCAGACAAATTCATAAAAAGGAGTGTTATTTATTGTCTTGGTATTGGAGCGCGCATTACGTTTTAAGAAGGCTCGCGTAGGCATAATAGTTACAAAAGGCTCACAAGAGTAGTAAGTATACCATTAAGTGTTTTGTTTCAGATCCTTAAACAAACAGTAATGAAGTAATAAACCATAGATGAGTAAATAAGTAAATAAATAAATAAAAGAGTAAATAAGTAAATAAATAAATAAATAAGTAAATAAATAAATAAGTAAATAAATAAATAAATAAATAAATAAATAAATAAGTAAATAAATAAATAAAACTACCAGGAGAGTCTCGGGTGAGAACGTTTCCCGTTAGGACGGTAGTGCCTCTCCGTGAATAGGATAGTTATGCTCGTCACGGAAGTAACACCGCGGTCGATATCCCCCCGCATGCCGCCCTCTGGGTTCATAACGCCCTTTCCGCTCGCGGCCGATCGCACGCGCCGGACGTGCCTCGCGGCCCGTGCGTGCCGCGGCCCGAGCAAATGGCGGAAACGTGGCCGAAATCTCAGAAACAAAAATTTGAGTCGGGAAATTTCGACCGTCATTGTTAGTAAAGGGCTGGCTGGTACATTTGTTCTGGAACTACGATGGCTAATTTACGTCCCTGCTGTGCGCGGACTGAGTGCTGGCAGCGTTTAAGGAGAAAGTAACTTGTGATGCGGCCTATTCATTAATAAGTTTTGCAAGATAGGTTTTCTGGACATTTCAAAAAAGAATGCCCCTCCATGAACTAAGAAAAATATTTTTGAATTAATCAAATATACATTTGACTATTTCGTTTTAAATGCAGTGAATTATAAATTATAACACGCTTTAAGTAATATAATATCATATGTCAGGAAGTTGGTATGAGCCTTCTGTATTTTTTCAGCCCCTTCCTTACTCATTGTGTTGTTTCGGAAATGTTTTAGGAAAATTACAGGAAATTAAACAATATGATGAAAACATGTAGTGAAGTGAAAAGTGCGATAAATGTCGAGTGTAGTCTACAGATAAAAAAAGTGAACAGTTAATAATTTTTATTTGTAATTGTTTATATAGTTTCGTTTATCAGCCTTCTGACATCGGGCAAAAACCGCGCAATTTTAAAATAAAGTTTCTATCAACTATCTCCTTTTCTATTTATCTATCATAATATTTGTATTTCAGAAACAAAACAACAAAGTTAATATTTTGGTTGCAACATTCCACTTCAATGTACAACGTTTTTCATTTTTGTGCTCGATATTATTTTTGTAATTTTAAGATCATGTACATTCACCAGTCACGATCACATTTAATGAGTTAATCTCTGAAACCTGCATAGTTTCCATTACTCGAAGGCAGGGTGGGTTTTGTCGGCGTTTTCTCGCCGTGCTTTCGCCCGATGCCTCTGGTCTTTCCGAAGCGACCGCGCCGCGCGCACACATTCCATCCGCTTCCGGCCGCACATTTCCGGCACTCGGTGGTGATGGCGGCGGCAGGGATGGCGGCCTCCAGGCGGGCTCGCCCCCAAAATGCGCCGTAGATAAATGATAATGAAATAATAACACGAATGGGGCGGCGAGGCAGCTGCCTCGCTCGGGGCGGCTGGAGGCGCGGGTCGGATCGGGGGCGCGAGCGGTGGTGTCGGAGGAAAGTAGCGGAACACGGAAGCAATTGGGCGCAGTGAAGACTGTGGGGCCAGCGGCGCATAAGGGCGATGGAAAATGGCACGAAAGATGGCGGTTGAGGAAAAAATTTTGGATTGGGAGAATGACGCTTGTAGGAGATGGCGTGTGACAATAGATGAAGGGTGTCAAAATATGGATGATGGCTGTAAGTGGAGAAATGATAAAGGATAGCTAAAGATAGCTGACGGAACACAGCAGGTGACGGTAGAGGGTGGATGACGAAAGGAAGGAAGATGGCGAGCAATGTGATGTGAGGGGGGAAGGGGAAGGGCGATGAAAGATGGAGCACAATGAAATATGGCGGGAGATGAAAGATGGCCGGCGAAGAAATATAGTGCAAGAAGAAAAATGGTGTGTGAAGAAAGACGGCGGACTATGGAAGATGACGAGTGATGGAAGATGGTGAGTGGCGAAAAGATCATGTTGAAAAATGATGAAAGACGGTGGATGAAAGAAAAAGGTTTGTGATGGAAAACAGTGTGTGATATAGTCGGTGAGCGTTGGAAAATGGTGTGATATGTATGGGGTTCCAAGTCCGTCGAAAAGGAAACGATTGGCCACAAATAACAGAGATAACAAATTTGGGGCGAATGTGGGCTGAGAAGTGAGCAGTGGAACTTAGCGACTGAACGAGATGATAAAAAGGGTAGAGCTGAGTTCGGAATATGCCGAGAATAATGTGGTGAGACTTCTGGAAGGAACAGGCCTACGCTGGAGGGCAGGAAAGCTCATTAATTTCGCCGATTTGTAACTGCCAGCGTTGATATTTATTCTTTATCCCTTAATGTGTTACCTCCTTGCTTATTGGAGTCTTGTTACTTGCCGTCTTGGCCGCGTCTGTTGAACACAGTGGATGTAGTAGCCCTTTGAGGGCGAGGCTGTTTGTGCACTTGGTTCCTTACACCTAAGTTACAGTTACCTTGCACCTTGTTTCTGTATACACTGTTATTTTTATATAACGTCAAAATACAGTAAAAACGTATGACGTATGTAAAAACATGTGACGTATGAGAGTGAAGTACTCTCGGTACAGATTTTCTTTTAAATTTTTTGTTGGAATTTACGATCTTCGAGGTGGTGGAATTTGTACAAATAGTCGTTGCAGACGGAGAAAGTACGTTGACTTGTGAACGATAATACAATACTCGTAAAATAATATTGTTAATAACGGAAGGGGAAAATTACATTAACCATCACACAGCAATGGGGTTCTTTTCCTTTTTCATTGTTTAGATACGCTTTCATTGTTTATAACTTTTATAATTATTGCCTTTCTTAAAACGCTTATTGATGTTTTCGTCTTTCAACGCTTTTAGAATGTTAAAAAAAAACGAAAACTATGTCATACGTAGTCGCTCGGTAGAAACTTCGGCGTTGTCCTAAAGCCAGGCCTGCTCTTAAAGACGTTGCAAACTCTTTTTAGTATCTGTCGGTGTTCGTGACAGTTAAGTACAACGAAGATCATTCTACATGCTGGACTGGTTCAAAAAAAGCCATTGCCGTATGTGTCCCTGTGGAAAGGTCTTGTAGGTACAGAAAATGTTGAAAATATTTGGTTTGCCTTGAGTTATCTCTAAAATTAAAAATATTTTTAAGGCAAACTTGCAGAAAGTTATTGTTATGTATTGTTAAATAATATAATATAAGTTCTTAAACATATAAAATTTTCATTTAATTGTTTTGCAATTTATTCTGGGGATCTGTCGACACCTTCGCCATTGGTGTTCTCCGGGTACAGGAATGTCATTGGTTTTCGACTGTTAATGAGCTCCGACGTAAGACTGCGTCTTTTTTGCAAAATCGTCTTAGCCGTTTTGGGCATATACATGGAGAATTCTTGTGTTAATTTGTGTCTTAACGTCGCAGTCAGTCAATTCCTTTTATCCCTTTGGCCTGAGGCCCGACGCCGTTAGTAAGCGGGGTTCTCAGACGGCCACCTATCCAGGAAACCGTGGTGTCTGGAGTTGCTTAACTTCCGTGACTTCACGGAGAGCAGTTAAGCGATCTGCCTAACGACGCCAGCACGTTTGACGCGGGGTTCCTTTGGCTTACTTCGAACCTCAGGATCGTCGTATCTAGTCCCAAGGGACCACAATAATCAAGAATTCCTCTCGCCTTTCTACGTCCCCTACATGTGTTGTTTTTGAAATGGTAAGTCAGTGAGATCACGAGGCTTAAGTATACCAAATGTGTCGAGGCAGCGTTCCGATGCTCTAAGACTCGCTGCTTAGACATTCGGGCATAATCCCAGAAAAATATCAAACATGGCGCCAATTATAATGAAGATTACGATTTCTTATGATATAATCCTTTAAAACGAAACCACACCAACTTCCGTAGATTCATGATAAATACAGAAGAACGACTTAACGTAACAATATTTAACAAGAAATTTAAGAAAAATATAACATTACACCTGACGACAAGCAATAGCTGTTTTAGGTGCATCTCTTATTTTGTATTTAAATGAATAAATTTCAAACAATTTTTCATCAATTGTAAGAATAAAATAAAATTGGTCACTAGTTTTATATGAAATAATTTTAATTACATTTAGCATAAAATAATATATTTTCAATCCTGAAACCATGCAGAATATGGATAGATCACATGGCCGCACAGCATCATCGGGTGGCTGACTTCCTCTGAAAGAGAAGGCAGAAGGGCGGGTGTAGGGTGTGTGGACGCAGGTCGGGAGGGGCGTGGTAGGTACGGAGCCCAGGGCCTGGGTTCGGGGAGGGCGGCAACGGCGGCGGGGGGGGCGGGGGCGGTCTCGTGCACAGCCCAGCGCCCTCGCCCCCGCCCCCGTCGCCATCCCGCCCTCGGGCAGGCGTCCCGTTCTCGCCGCCGCCCTCGCTCCATGCAGCGGGCGACGGGCACGGCGCCAGCGGCCAGGCGGCGGCGGCTCGCCTCGCCTCGCCGCGTGCGCCGCGCTCGCTAGCATTCACATCCAGTCTATCATACCAGCGCCAGACTCAAAAATCATGTCAAGTCACATCGCATTGCATCACATCATCACCATCATCATCAAAATCATCTCCATCATCGCCATCATATCAGTCGGCATTCTTCGCGGACATGCGGGCTCGCCCAGCGTGAGCGCCGCCCCCGGCCCGGCCCTGCCTCCGCCTCTGCCCTCGCCCTCTGCACTCGTCTCCGCCCCTGCCCGCGCCGCCCCGCCATCTATTTGTTGGTTGAACGTAAAAAAGTGTTTTGATAAACTGTGTGTGACGTACTGTGGGAAGAAGCGCAAGCTATGCAGGTTTTCTTGAGCTATGAGATCCCAACCTTAACTCGTCCACATATAAAGTTAAATTATGATTACAAGTTACGAAGAGCGCTTTTGCAAGAATGGATAAAAAATGTATTCGCTGCAGAGTAATAAAAGTATTTGCAAATGCAAATCATCTACAGATTATGTCCATTTTCCCTTATCGTACCATCTGTGACGGTTGATTGATTGATTGGTGGTTCCAGACGCGTCAACTGCTAAGATAATTAATCCCCTTTGTGAAGAAATCGACTTGCTGTCACAAGAACGTGAAGAACGATTGTTTGAATAACTATATTATTCACTGAGCTCAAGAAAACATGGACATATAGTGAAGCTACATCGCCACCCGCTGCCCGACGACAGTTATCTGGATGCTCTCCACGGGTGTACAGAGACCTGATGCAGGTGTACGAGGTCCGAGCACGTGTCCAAGTGTTGGGCACGCGCCCCCCTCCGCGCTGTCTGCGACTGTGAGCGGTTGTCTTATTCGCAGTTGTCGATCGGCAGTGCACGAGGAGCGAGGATAATCCGTGTTTCAAGGACAAGTCCAACGTTTCATTACATGAATTGTGAATTACCATATATCTGCATACAAATTGACCCAGGTGCTACCCTCATTTGATTGTGGGCGGCGTGACGTCACGGGACGGGGCGTCGGGCACGGGTCATGTGGTTACCTGTCGGTCATGGCCAAGGGTGGGAAGTGTGAGTTACTGCAACGTCAAATAGCGATTTCGTAGGAAGAATTTCCGTAAATGTTCCTTGTGATGCAAGTGCTAACAATTGAAATGTGAATCAGAAAAGATTTTCTGGGGAGTATTTGATTTTAATTTTCCCTGAGCAAGCTGTCTCAAAATGTTTTTCTTAAACGGAACTGATGGAATCGCAAATTGTATCAATGAATGTGGCACAGAAGGAAATTTTAATTCACATACAAGTTTGTTTGCTTTAGAGATGAATATAATAAATAAAATTTAATGCTCCACTACGAACGTTTTTGTCAATTCTGCGGATTTTTCCATTTAAATATAATAACTAGTCTCTAAGAAACATTTTTAAGTACTTGACATTTTACGAGCATCATTTCAGGAAATTGCATACACATTTTGATTCTGTATATAAAATTTTTGATAAGCATCAAGACATTTTAACCGTGTGTACAATATGAGTCGCATTAAGCACTTTTGCTTGATTAGAGCCAACTCCTTCTTGTTTAGAAAGGTTATCTAATTTATCACACTACATTTTTAAACTACTTTAAATTTTTGTACTCAGACTACTGCGATTCAATTGAATCTGGAAATATAGTAAAATTATTATTTGAAAGTAGAAAGGGCGGATTTGATTTTTTTCATGGTGCCTTAAGCTATTGTATATTTATTCTTTTATTCAATTATTTATTTATTTATATTCATCTGTTTTAAAATATGGATGTCATATTTGGATGAGGAAAATGCATATTCAGTACTTAAAGAATGAATGCTTGGGCGAAAAAACAGTCTTGGCTTAAAAACGCGTTCATTGGCGGTCTTAGATAGACGTTTTAAGTTGCTAGGGAACGAGGATCTCTCTAAAAGTTTTGCTTGAGGTATTTTTGTGTTGGAAAGATGTGAGCCTTCATGGCGTGTGCCCTCTTGTATGTGTGTATGTATGTATATATGTCGTGATTGTGTTTGAGATCATGTGGACATTCTTGATCACGAGTTGCGATCGACGGCTACATGCTTAGACAGTTGTCTTCAGTGGCTAGCGGAATGACACTATTTTTATTTTCAATGTCGTGAAAAGAGATGTACTGCAATGTTGTGTACAAGAGTTGCGTGTACTTTTTGAAAGTTTTGTGTAGCTTGTGATTGTGTGCACATTCCTAACCAAGAAACGTGACCAGCTTATGCAGCATTAAGCACCGTTTAAACAGTGGCAGCTTGCTATCCCAGTACTGTTAACTCTATACAAAGGCTAGACTCGTAGCACTGTGCGAGGACGAGCAAGTTGTCCAGGGCGAAAATGAGCTGTCCACAACAACAAACACAATAGCGTCGCACACATGGCGTGCATTCAATTTGTTTTGTATGAACAAAAAAGTGTTATGATCCTTTTGAAAGGAATTGATTGAGAATGTAAAAAGCAAAACAATATTATGAGAGTACCAATGTCGGTGCTGTTGGAGATAATATTGCTGTTAGTACGATTATGTTTACAATATGGCAGAGGACGATATGTACTGCCTATGGGCGACTGTCGTCTGCGCATTTGGTCCACGACAGTTTACTGTCTTCGGCACCTTGTGTCTCTTGTTCTGTCTCGAAACATGAAGTGTAACCTTCAAAAGGATTTTGAAAATCGAAGCAAGTCCATCAAACGGGTCGGGACAGTCCATTGTCTTACTATCATGTTCGTTAAGAACTTTTAAATAAAGTGCGTGCGAGCCAGTAAAGCACGCTCTCTGTATGTAGAAGGATTTGGTACTACACCCGCGGAGGGCTTCTTTGTGATGGTAGAAATGGAGAGCGAGTCTCCGACTACGCACCCCTGAGAGGTCTGACCGTTAGCATGACCACACAAGCCAGGCAGTGTTCCGTGAGTGAGTGACTTAAGTCGATACATCCTGCTCTGATGTACTTCCCCCGGTATTTCTGTTGTTTTTTTCTGTGAAATGTGCAACAATTAGAGGCATCTCCTGATGGAACAACTACATCTTTTGGACTGGCTACACTTTCTCGGCTATCTGACTTGGAAACATAACGGTTTATTCTGGTATCACGGCGTATTGTAGGCTGTTAAATGAACTATTATTCAAACCCTTTTTAGTGCTACGTTTTGGTACATTTCACAAACTTTTATGCTCTCCGCGAGAGTTTACACGACGCCAGTCGCGGTCTAGCGGATGAGCGGCTAGCAATCTGCCTAGTGCAAACGGCGCAAGCCGCCGCCTCGAGTAGCCCCCGCACAACCGGGACGTGGCCCACTGTACAACGGGCGGTGCCGCTGCCAGGGCTCGCGTTGCAACGCGCGGTGCAACGCGGCGCAGCGCGGCTCGGGAGTGGGCAGTGCACAGTGCGCTATGGGACGCCACTCCCACGCGGCCACGCCTTCCCCCCGCCCCCGCTGCGCCGCGCCAACCCACCTACGCGGGGTGGCGTGGCGTGGCGAGGAGGTCGCGAGGGCAGCCAGCCATTCGAGGCGGCGCACGGCCGCAGGCCAGGCTTCGATGCAGGCCCCACCGCCCCCCCCCCGCCCTTGACGGCCATCGAAGCCAGCTGCACTCCGACGCCAAGAGGCCGATCTGCAGGTTGCACACACCGGAGGTCGCGCGGTCAATACAATTGTGTTGTTGGTGTGGCTGTAGAAATGGTCTGGGATCACGTGTGGAGTGGATTTATACAAAGTATTTTATTACAGATTCTTTTGTTTTTCAGGCAGATATATTTAAGTGTTTCTAATTCATCTTTTGTGGCATGATGTTCGAATTTATGGTCAAATAATTTAATCAATCGTTTCTATCTAAATAGTTTCATATAACAGAATATATCAGCACAGAAAATTCAGTTTTTTATTATTATTATTATTATTATTATTATTATTATTATTATTATTATCCAGTATTGACTTATGAGAATGTAACTTTGTTGTATTTACTGCATGAATTCTACAAATGTTAATTTTGAACATTATGCTTCTGTTAGTGAAGATGGCGTGGCAACACGAAGGCATATCTGACTCAAGAACTGTATTTCTGGAGAATTATTTTGTATCGTCTCTCAGAATTGCCAAACCTCGGGCTCGCGTACATCGCGGCATAGTAGTTCGTTCTTCTAAACATCGCTGCGCTGAATGCAAGTTGTTTGTGTACATACTGTGTGACGATATTTCAATTCATTCATACTACTGCAAGGTTCATCCACACGTATCATGTGAGCATCAGACTAAAATAAAACCAGCAAAAGAACTACTGTGTTACGATATACACGCATCCATTTTGACAACGTACGGTTTGTGCGTTTCCCATGTTTCCAATCTTTGTTTTTCTTGTATCAGCTGCAGTAGCAAGGTCAAATGCATCTTTTACTACGAGATCCTGGACGAATAGAGAGTGCAATTAATCGTTCTTTCATTCCCGGTTTGAGATTGTGAGTTAGAGATCCGAGAGTGTTTTTTGTGAGGATGAGAGTGTTAACAGTTCAACTCACTTTAGCTTCTGTGTTTGAGTGAAGAGAAAGGAAGGAGAATATTGCCAATAATGAAGGATTTTTTCATTTGTTCCTGCATTCAAAGGATTTTAGTTTTCCTTCTCTTTCTGCAATTGATGCTACGAGAGCGATTTTGTAGCATTGAGTACATTGAATTCAGTGAATGTAATTAAATCGATATTGTTTTTCACGTGAATTCAAGACCGTCCATGAGCTTTATTCAAATCCGTTTCTACGTTTCTTGCAATATACAAATTGGAAATTTGGAAACATTGATTATTTCAAAGCGATGATTCGTAAAACAAATAATGTTAATTTATTTAAATTTTTAAATTTTTTTGGAAAAAATAATTATGTGCAGTTGTATATGTTTGATACGGCATGAAATTAGTTTAATATACATTTTATAAGTTGTGTATTGTTTAATATTCTGTGTTGTTTTTAAGGAAATTGTGTTGTTTTAGTACCTCGAGAGACTTTCGTTACTAATGCCGTTCACAGTTCGTTAAGTCATTCCCCAAGAAAAACGAAGTCAAAAGTTGAATTTACCCAAAGGAGATCTTCCGGATTTTGGCTATCTCGTGTCTTTTCCGTAGAACTGAGACGCAGAGCGCACCTCAGACAACTGCAACAGGAAATTCAAAATGGCAGCAAGAGTAAACCCCTGCGACCCTCGCCAGATAAGCGGCATCGAAATGTCGACGCGGCGGAGAAAACGGTCACGCAACGAGCTGAGAGCGCACCCGGTTCACGCTGAGGAGGCTCTCGGAGGGCAGCGGTGACTTGGCCCCTGCGTCGGCAGAAGGAACGAGAAGCACTGTTTTGCCTTCCGAATCGCCAATGGCTTCCCTTAATCTGCCGTCGTCGGCTTGTTTTCTTTTCGTCGAAGCCTTGTGAGAGACTATTATTGAAACACAACCGTCCCCTGTGTTCGTACTTGTTGCGAGTGTTATGGCTTCGCGACCACATTGTATCTTTTTATACCATGGTGTCATGTATATGTGTGCGGTTGAGTGAGTGAGTGTGACAGTCATCCTCTATTATACACCTGTCGTGCACACGGGCACACACTACTGTTGGGACCTGCTGGTCTTTAGACTTTGCCTCTAAGGAGTGACCGCTATTCTTCGTAGCTAAATACCTTCCTCCCTAAATATCTACCATCGCCTATATCTAAAACCATGAAGTTTTCGTCTATGAAGTGAGGTAGTGTGTCAGTCAGCTGTCAGTACTGGTAAGCGAGTCGTATACAATCGCTGTGCCGTGTGTTTTGTTGCAAAAATGTAATTAGAATACATTTCTCAGTCATAGGACTTTTTCAAGCGATGCGAGTTGGTAATTTCATAGATTAGATGAATCAAGGGGGTAGCTAAGGCAACATCCCTTTCACATTAGGATGAAACGAACGCTAATTTGAAAGATAATGCGTGAGTTTGTGGACTTTAAATGAGATTACTGTGTGTTGTGTCGCGATGGGCGACGAAGTGGGGCCGTTGCAGTGGTGAGTGGCGGGGGGGGGCGGAGGGGGGCGGCGGCGAAGAGGGCGGGGCGGGGCGCCGCGCGCCGGGCGAGCAGTGAGTGAGTGAGAGAGAGAGAGCGAGTGTGCGTGAGAGACCTGCGTGGGCGTCGCCGGGGGGCTGGCGCTAAGATCGGGCGGGCCAGTGCAGCGGGCAGAGTGCGATTGGAGGGCTGTGTGACTCGGTCGTGCACACACGAGACTGCGGCAAAGCCGACTTGCAAGAGTCGGGCGGGTAGAGGCACCGAGACCCTAGTTGGTGAGAAGTTGACATTGGGGTGACAAAAGCCGACTTTATTGGACAACATATTGGGCCACATGTATACACATAAAAATAGCGAATAATTCAAACATTTTATGCAATATATGCTATAATAATATATAATATAATTTTAATGTTAACTTATGTATAATTAAAATTAATATATATTGTAAACATATAATTAATATTATATTCATAATAAACATGTAGTATGATACAATATATAGAAGAAAAATCATGGTAAGGGCGCGGCGCACTTGTGCATACATACCTACGCACGGGTTATGGTTGACCATGCTGAAGATGCGGTCACACCGCCGCTTCATGTGGTTGTTGGGGCATATGCAGCCGAACATAGGCGACAGCCGGAGCTTGGTCCATGCCTCATGACACAGCTCCCTGCAACACAGCAACGAAGCGTGTCAGCGAGGCTTCATCCCCCACCGCCCCGCCCCCTCGCGCTCCCGTTCCCTCTCTATCGCTAGTGTCCACACTCGTCCTTCTTCATTCCCCTCAGCTCTCCTCCGCTCATTCCTTTCTGTCATTTTAACCGGTACTTTTATTTCCATTTTCGTTATTAATACTCTGTATTTTTTATATATGGTGTTTAATAAAACTAAAATGTTATCTGATGATAGGAGAGAGAAAATCTCCATTTAAAGTAAAACTACCGACCATCTCTCGGTTTCTTCAATGTATTAACCGAAACTAGATTCACAATTCCATCAAATTGACGTCAAAGACTATGGCAAACTCCACAATAATTAATACAAACAAAAAAATATTCTAGATTTATAAAATTAAAAATTAGTTAATGTGTAAGTATTACAAAATATACACAAACCTAAACAAACTCCAAATAGTCCAAAACCATTTTCTTGCAACTATCACAAATGCTCCTTGGTTTGTCACAAACTCGCAGCTCCACAAAGAATACCAAATTGACTACATACAACACCATATGACATATCTCTCAACCGATTTCTATCACTCTACACCTCAAATTCCACACCTGGGCAACTTCAGACTCCGGAAAGCCTCCTCATAGAACCAGAATAAAAAATAGATATCCATACCAGGCATTCCTAGTCAAATTTTCCGAAATAGATTTTTTTAGAGGTGACTGGAGATTTCTTCATCCAAAGTAATTTTTAGTTTAATTATCGGTAAATTAGAATATAAGCCATCAGTACGTATGTAAAGTGTATTGTGTGTTGAACTATGTATGCTCTGTAAAAATAAATTAATAAAAAAATGTATTATCAAATGGTGATTTTTCCCCGTAACTTTTGTTTCAATTCGCCTCTCATGCCTCATTTTGGTTTCTCAACTTTCCCCTCTTTCCCTTTGTTCTTTTTATTCATTTCAGTTGCTTCATATTATCCCCTGATGGGCATATTTACTCTTCATTTATGTACGATACTTGTTTTTCCGTATTCTTATTTCCTTTCATAACTCCTCTTTGGGGCATATCATTTTTTACATGTTTATTCTATTTCTTGCATCGCTTTCTCCTGCACAAACTCTTCGACCCGTTACATCGGTTTCCCGGTGACATGTTGCTAACTCCGATCCTCCATGCACACGTTTTCGTTCTCCAGGCTCATTCTCATCCTATTTGTCTCCCTCCGCCTCAGCTCAAATCCTCGCCCTCCTCCTTGTCTCAGGTCTTCCGCTCGCCCCATCACCCTGTTCGAACGCTCCACCTCGCAACGGCTTAGGTGGCTCGGCAATTGACGGCTGATAACTAATGTCACTGTGATGCCTCAGACAGTGAGGTCCTACGTTCGATTCCCGACGGTGGCAGAATTTTCGTCACTGACCGCATAAGATGAAGTCAGCCACTCTCTGGAGGAGTACTGAAGACGTCGGCCGCTCTGATCGGTAGTTTTCTTTGGTTTCTTTGATGAACATCAGGCGAATGCCGGAGCAGTACCCTCACAAACGGGTCACGGACCTCGCGCTATCTCTTTCTTGCCCTATCGTCACCCCTTACTTACACAAACACACATGCACTACACCACCAAACACGCCGGGTGAGCGGCCGGGAGCTTAGAGATTGCCCCGGCTGGGGCGGTGCCTTTTTGTTGGTGGGATATACCTCGTCGGAGAAAACCCCGCTAGCCGATGGGAAGGTCAGATCCGGTTCTCACCATGCAACGGGGAAGTTCACCGCCACTTGTAGCAGAAAAAGAAATACACTACCCTTACGAGACTCTGAGCTGTTGACGCGCCCTGAATCACCTCTCAATCAATTCACCTCTCTCCGTGCCCCTCTCCCAACTATGCGCCTCATCCACCCACCCGTCTCTGCTCTTTCTACTGGTCCCGCTCTTTCTCGTCCGTCTCTTCCGCTGAATTGCTACCCCGTCTCTCGCACCAACGCTGATCCTCCTTTTTCACAGACTGGGCCCAAACTCAACATTGTCGCTGTCTCTGGAGCGACTCTGACCGTGTGATCATAGGGTTCCATTCCTGCCGCCGGGTTTTAGGTATTAGGTCAAATTCAGCCGCTCTCTGGAGGAGCATTCTAGTAGCTGGCTGCTCTGATAGTATTTTGTGCTTTCTTCTGTACACTAGGCGAATTACGAAGCAGTATCCTAATGAAAAGGGCACGAATCGCGCCCGATCCGCTGCCTTGTCTTATTCCCCTATCACTACCACATATTCCGGGACCCCGGCCGGGAGGTTAGAGCTTGTCCTGTCTGGGGCGGTGCCCCGCTGGTGGGAGAGTGCTGGTTAGGGGAAACCCCGCTAGTCGACGGTAGGTCGACGCCGCATCTCGCCATCCAGCGGGGTAAGATCACCACTATTTCCCGAGTAAAAAACACGCACTGCACTTACGGGACTAATGACCTAAGCCGTTGACGCGCCCGGAATCACTAATCAACCAACCAACCAACTTTTCTTATACGCCCTCCCCCCATTCCCCATGCTCGCCCTCTCACCTATGCCGGCTCTAACCCTCTGTCCCCCTTCCTCAGCCCCGTCCCCGGACAGAGGAGAGAATGACAAATGCGGGCGATGCAAATCGGGTGCGCTCCCGCTGCTGCTTTCGCTGCGCCTGCTGCGCCCGCTGCGCCCGCCGCCCAGCACGCGCGGTGGGGGCGCCCGTGCGCGCAGCACCGCAGGTAGCGGCGCAGATGGCCCTGCCGGCAGGCCATAAAACCCCGGGCGCTTGCAGGGACTCTATGGAAACCCGTGAAAACGAGAGCGATATTAGCACTAAGAGCGTTTTGGTCTTCGTATCAACACCAATAAATAACATTCGCGCTGTAAAATATAGTTACACTATAAAACACAGAGAGCGAAGTCGCGGGCAATTATGGTGCATGACGTGCTCGTTTAAAATATGTTTCATGTCTTTGATTTTTAGATAGAGATTAGCGTTTATTATTCTTGTTATTGATTTGTGAATATTCGACCCATTTTCTCACTTTATAACTTTGTGGAAGGGCAGACAATAAAGCAATGTGACTGCAGGTAAATTCTATGATGAAAACTGACAAATATTTATAGAGTTAATGTTCCCTGCTGGGAAAGTACTAATTTGTCTCTGCCAAGTACACATTTACTGTAAATTACCGTAATCCATTTCTAGGTGTTTTATCAATGATTTCTATACTTACGAATGTTCCTAGCAACGAATTTTAAAAATACTCTTAAAATATTGGATTGATGAATGTAATACGTTTTATTGACTCAAATGCATTAGACATCGTGTCTATATTCAAATCAGAGACCACATGTAGAAACCGTCGGATGTCACACATGTGCATATTATTCTTCACATATACACTAAAGAATTTTTTTTCTCATAACACTTTCCATTGTTAACTTGTTTGTTTAATTTTTTCTGTATTGGTGGTCTATAGCTCATTAATTTCCTGTCAACGAATCATTCGATTAGAACTGTTTTTAGCCGAATTGCTCTAAAATATTTTAGAATTCTAAAATAACGTGCTGGGGGGGGTAAAGCACCTGCATTGATCAAACACTGGAATACTGTACTGTCATTTTTTCATAGCAAGAATCGTTACGATTTGATTAAGCAGATTGATTATAATTATGCCTATTTTGTAAATAAAATTGAAAATAAAGAATTGTTCATGTGTCATGAATCTTTCTGTTCTCTTCGTTTGACGAACCAGGCAACTGTGTTACGTTTAAAATTTCTTTTAATATGTATTTGCATAACACAAAAAAATTTATGTAAAAATACTTCCCGAAGCCGCCTCGCTAAGCTTCCAGTACTAACTTAGCTAATTACTGTTTGAGTCTTTCTAGATCTGAAATGCAGGGGTGGATTGAAAATTGGGATGGCGTATCAGTTTCTTCCCCTGTCCTAGGGAAGATGAATGGACAAAATAGACAAGAAAAGATAACGTGTAGTGCGCCACCTTTTGATTAAGATATACATTCAGTGGGTGCTTGGAATTGATCGGAAGACCCCCAGGGAAACGACCGATAAGAGCAGTCGACCTCTAAAATTCTCATTCAGGCAATGGAGTCTCCCCACCCAGCATTTCTTAAGGGGTCGAAATTACACCACCTTCAGAAACCGAGCCTAGGACCTTCTACAAGGGTTCAATTGAGGACAAGCAGCTACGTACACAGACAGACTTGTTCTATATACGGACAATTAAGTTAGAAGCATCAATTCCATTTATAGGTCTTCCATTCCAAAGAGATCCATTTTCGAGGTCTTCTTTCTCATGCCACCAGTCTACGTACTAGTAGAAATCTGCCAACATTCACATTGTTTCGTATTCCCGGGCACATCAACTGCTAAAATCATTAGTCTCGTAAGTGTAGTGCATAGTTTTCTTTCTCCCATTGGGTGATAAGAGCACCGAGAGATAGCAGGGTGTTCCTGAACCAGGTATCTCGCACCAGCAGGACACCGCGAAGGAAGTGGAACGAAAGATCGCGCGCGGCCCGTGGCCCGTCTGCTATGGTACCGCTATGGTACTGCTCTGGTATTCGCCTATTGTTGATAGGAGAAATAACGAAAACTACCGATCAAAGCAGCTGGTCGCTTGAATTCTCCTCCAGACGGTGGATGAATTCGAACTAGCTAGTGTTGAAAATCCTTGCACCGTCAGGTCTTAAACCCTAAAACCTCTCGCTCAGAGGCACTGCAGTAGACAGATAATGCTCTGAGCTACCTAACACGGTCGAACATTCACAACTACCTGTTGGAAATTATGGTTGTAGCTAAGAAGTTTTTTGGAGAGATAACGAGGCACACCTAAATAAATTCTCTCCACTCTAGTTTTAAAAACTACTACTTATACAATTCGTTTAATATTTTTTTAAATCCAGGTCAACATTTTAAAGATGATGTTTTGAAATAAAGGAAAGTTAATTTTCCGGGTCTAACACTCAGTTTGAAATAGAACTATGTGACTCAAGGAGTGAAATGGCCAAAAATGTGTATTTTAATCTTCTTCCATCGTACTTTGAAATATGTTCCATTTGTTGCTCTACAGATATTGAAACTTTATTTGGCATTGTGCCGAAATCGCCAAAACATCTGAAGTTGTCGGTCGCGATAACTGTTCTTATTCTTTTGCATGGATACCAATCTTTTCACCATTTGTAAGATGTAGGCTCGAGGGGTCGCGAAGAGAAGTCGTGGAGGAAGTGGTCCTCTGGGAGACGCGTCCCAATGTAGACATTGGAGATTTTTATCCTTCCCGAGTTTCACTTAGAGAAACACTCAAAGAAAAAGTGTGACAGGCCAAAAATTGATATTTTTGTGTTTCTATCTAATGCACACAATACTTAAAAAGGAAGTTCATGTTTATCTGTGTGCCTTTCTTACGGATTGGCAATATTTCGCGGAGAAAGATTTGCTTCACATTCTCAATACAATTCACTTTTGAATATCCATATTTTTATTTTATTGTACTATGTTGGCATCGGGTTTCAAAACCCTAAACTTTTATGTAATATTTAGGCATCTTGGATTGTTATTATCCACCAAGGTTATAGGTAGAGTACCACATGGTCATGTTTCATTTTTTTTATTCAATTCTAATAAACTCCAATGTGTCTTCATTAATTCGCAGCTCTCTAAGATACTTCAATAATATTCAGCCATATCGAATATTCTTTGAGTTGTAAGCTCTTGACATTTCGAAATTCTTCTTAAATTAACTTCTGTGAATTAGCCTGTATACATACCTTTTTATATTATGGAATTCATGTGGTTAAACTATTTTATATGTAAAAATTCATATAAATAAAATTGAAATGTCATCTTTTTAAAATAAATACCTTTTTGTTATTTCATATGATTTTTTAGATATGAAGACCCACTTAATTAGTTTTTTAGGTGCTTTACCTCTCCAACGTAAAATCTGGAAGACCTGAATCACTTTTGATACAGTTTTCATTGAAAGATGATTTTGTTTGGTATAAGTTAGGCTAGTTTTTACTTTATTGCTTTACTACGTACTTAGTAATGAAAAGGTTATGCACTTGTGTTATCGTGTAGGCAGAATACACGTTTTGTGGATCCTTGATACCGAAAAATCTATTGACGGCAAACCACCTATCTGTTCGTCCGTCTATGACCAATGCAAATGCATAAAACGTTCAGACGATTTTCTCCAAAATTGATATTCCCCAATTCATCTATACAAACTCCATTCTGATTTTTCCCGTTTTTTCCCGTTAATTTTCGAAAATTACAAATGTTTAAAATAATGCGAGAAAGTATTTGCTATTGTAGCATCATTAGTTTTCAAATTATTATTTTTTCTTATATGATGAGGAAAACTTGTTTTTTTAGACTAATATTTAGTTTTAGTCAGATCTTAATGAAACGTTTGCACATGAACGTTCGTCAAAAATAGAATTTTTACTCTATTATTGAAAAGTGCATGAACTCGGAAAAATAATCTTCTTGCTATATGCCATGAATAGAACTATGGAAGTTCTATTTCTTGTAATGTCCCGCACGTGATACATTTTGAACGGGTTATATGTACGACAACGCAATAGAGAAATTCCCATATTACAATGTTCGTGGCGCGGAGTCGCCGCACTGTGAGCCCAGCGTCAAAATTGGACTTGATATCGCTCGGTGACGCCTCACGCCGTCCCACGGAATACCGTGCCGTCCTCCTGGCCGGCCATTTTCGTCCATTTCCCTTAACTCTACGTCACGCCGTGCCACGTCCCAACACGCTCGTCTTCCCCCGTCACGTCCCGCCCGACCCGCCAGTCATGCCAGTGCTGCCACGTCCCGCCACATCATGTTCCGCAAGGGCCCGCTTAATATGTTCCCGCTTCGCCACGCCACGTAAAGCCACGCACCACCATGGCCCACTGTGCTGAACTGCATTACGCGACACAATGCTGTCACGCTAAACCAAGCCGTGACCCATCACGTCGTGTCGCGACACGTCATGTCATATCACGACACGTCATGACATGTAAAAGGCACGTGAGGATAGGTGGTGTAACTACACCTCTTGTCACGTCACATTACGCAATTCGGGAAGCGCACGAGCCGGACTTTGAGTGAACCCGTTTAATGAAGATCCCATCCACTTCCATGAAAAAGCTCCCTGTGTTAAACATCGGGGCTAACGTCAAGTGCCTGTTAACTGCGGGCGGCGCAGCGGACGCCGTTCCGCACATCCCCGCCGCTCCCACCGTCCCTCCCCGCTACCTCCCATCCCCGTCCGTTACCCATTCCTCCCGGCCCACCCATCCCCCCCCGTCCACACCCCTCCCGCGGTCCCTCCCCTGTCCCTCCCTGTCGTTCTCCGCCCCACTGTCCCTATCACCGTCCCGCTGGTCACTCGCAGCGTCCGTCCCCCTGCCCCTGCACGCGCGTTTGACGAATCGGGCGCGTGCTGCGGCGCGCGGGCCTCCACCCGCCTGGCTGCCCGGCCGGCCGGGAGGTCGCTCGCGCTGTCCTGACGCGCGGGGGTTTGCGCCGACTTTGGCGCGCATGACAAATAGGCACTGGGGCGCTATTTAGCCACCTCTAATGAACAGTATTAATAATACTTGAATTACCCTTTTAATTATGCAGGTAAAAGCGAATCGATAAAAGAGATTACGATATAGCCTAACAGCAAATCTACGGCAACTCTGGAGCGGCCGGCAGAGCGAGAGGGCCCGGCGCGGCGCGCTAGGCGAGTTGGCCTCGGGCGCTCCCTGCGAGGGAGCTCACCCGACATTGCGGTTTGGTTTGGTTTGGTTTTTTCGTGTTTCCGGGCGCGTCAACTGCTTTGGTCATTAGTCCCGTTAGTGTCGTGCATGTTTTTTCTCGGGAGATGGCGGTGATCTTCCCCCGCTGGATGGCGAGATCCAGCGCCGACCTACCGTCGGTTAGTGGGGTTTCCCCTAACCAGGACTCTCCCACCAGCAGGGACAAGCTCGAAGCTCCCGACCGGTCTCCCGGAATATGTGGTAGTGTAGTGACTGTTAGTGTAAGTGTGAGTGTACAGAGGAGAGGATAGGTCAAGGAAGAGAAAGGAAAGATCGCGCGCGGTCCGTGGCCCGTTTGGTAGGGTACTGCTCCGGCATTCGCCTGGTGTTGATCGGAGAAACCACGGAAAACTACTGATCAGAGCAGCCGGCCGCTAGAATTCTCCTCCAGGCAGCGACTGAATTCGACCTAGTTGAAAAGCTAGTGTCGGAAATCCTCCTGCTGTCAGGACTCAAATCTAGGACCTCCCGGGCAGAGGTGCTGCAGTGCCATCAGTTGATGCACTGAACTACCACACCCGATCCCGACATAGTGGCGCCTAAATATTTGACGCAACGCATCAACTCAATTTATTGGATTTGTCATGTTCATGTAAAACGAGGCGATTTCTATCTGGCGAAAAAATAGGATGTTGAGTAGGAATTTCATCGTCGAAACGTAGTATCGATACGCTAGTGAGACGTTAATATAAATATTTTAATGCAATTATTGTGTTTTTGTCTTACATTTTTCTTTTAATATTTTTATTAATAAATTACTGTTATGCCAAATAATGTATAAACCGATCAATTTTATATTTATGTTATTGTTTAGAAATGTGTATAAAAGGTAATTATTGAAACTAATTGATAATAATGATGATAATAATAACAATAACAACAATAATAATATTAATATTAATAATTAATAATAATAAATATTAATAATATTATTATTAATAATATTAATAATAATATGTCAATATAATGATGATGATGATGATAATAATAATAATAATAATAATAATAATAATAATAATAATAATAATATGTTTTACGTGGTCACAACTACAAAGGTCTGCGCATTCTTTATCATTATATTTTCAATATTTTTCAGAGTTCCTAAAATATTTATAAAATTTTGTGTAAGTATTAATTTATCAGTCACAAATAACATAATCATTGTTTCCAATTATAAAAAAGTATCATTTATGGTAAATTATGTTCAATTGCGAGAACATCTATATCCACTTTTAAATTATATAAATCATTATTTATATTTGAATTTAAAATTCCCCCATTTAATAAAAAGATATTCAAAAATACTGTTTGGTTTTTTTCTTAAAAGAAGTATCATTTATGGTAAATTATGTTCAATTGCGAAATATACTGGACCCTAATGTAATTGATGAAAACTGTAAACAACCAGATAAAGATATAATTTGGGGAAATTATGATGAAATAAACATACACTATTCAAATAATTTGATTTTAAACTTCATCATTCCAAAATTAATATAATTTTTATCGTTGTTAACAACGTTTTAAATTATTATATCAGCAGCTTTTAAAAATCTTTGTGAACTTTTGATTTCACTTCTGAACCGTCTGATACGAAGTTATGTCATCGAATACTGCTATGAAAAATATTCGTCAAGTTGATATTAACCTCAGCCATTTACATGAAACATAAAATGATTAAACACCAACCTCTCAGAGAAAATTCTTTAACACAATTGTCGAAGTTGAATAATTTTGACATCCCAGATATAAGATATAAATTATAGTCTGGAAGAAAATGGTCATGACTAGAGCATAAAAAAATATTGTTGTCGAACACTCATTTTTTACAAGTATGCTTTTTGTGAAATATATTTAATTAATTATGAAGTGTGTGTTGTAGTGAAGGGTTTATTTCTCAGAAGAAACACAGACGCGCAAATGACAGCTTATCGAATTTTTAAAGTCCCTGATATCGTTTCGGGGAGATGTTGACATGGAGCCTTTTTTGTTTTAAAACAATTGTGCAAAGTAAAGAATACTTGATTGGAGTTTTCGTGTTTTCATTCTTGTTTCAGACTCTCATTTTGAAGGCTTTTCCCTTCAATTAGTCTCGTAAAACCATTATCATGAAGAAATTTATAATCGGAAGATATTCACATTCTCTTTTTCTTTGCGGAAACGCGTAGAATCCTTATCAATTCTTGTGAATTACAAATAATCATCTGCATTCTGTGGTTTGAGAATTTGTATGCATTTCTTGTTATAATAAGAGTCCCTAATGTGAACATTGTGTCAATGTCATTCCGGACACGATCTTTTGAAAGGACACATGCAACGATCATCCCGCCAGACTTCTACGACACAAAATAGACGTGCAGCAAGACAAAGAAAACACCACAAAAATAAACATTTTAAAACCGTGCATTATTCTGTTATTCTACACCACTGCAACATGAATGACGTGTGTTGCCACGCAGGCTGTAGGGCTTTAAATAAAAGCTTCCAGTGGGTTTCTGTGTGTTACCGGACTTTACGGGCGCCCTGTAGCGTGTATTAAAATTTTTGCGAGCGCAGAATGAGAGGTGGGGCACGCAGCGCGCCAGCCGTCCGGACACAGGCCCCAGCGGCGGCGGCGGCGGCGGTGGCGGCGGCGGCTGGCGACCAGCGGCGGCGGCGGCCCGCGCACTCGCTCTGCACCCGTCCTCGTCCACGTCCTCGTCCCGTCCCCACCCCACGTTCGCCCGCCCCGCTCCTCCGCAGCTTGGCCCTGCCCGTCCTTGCTTCCCCACTCCTCGCTCGCCCCGCCTGCTCAGCCCAGCGAACCCCGTCCCGCTCCGTCTCGCTTACCCTCCCGTCGCGGCGCCTTTCCTTTCCCCTCTTCCCTTCTGTTTTTCCCACATTCTCCTCCCATCCATTCCCTTCGTTGTTCCCTCTCGATCTCTTCTTTTCCATTTCTCTTGCACATGCCCTTTTTACCTCCCCACCTCCCTCTTCTCTTCCGCCTATTCCCATCACCCATTCCCGTCCCATCCTCTCTCACCATCTCCCCGTCCTCACTAACCCGACCGAAACCGCCTGCTTGCCTGCCTCCTGAGCACCGAACCATGACACCCGCACACCGTCTCCATTACCCGACTCGCCGCTCCCGGCCACCGCGAAACATGCCCCGTGTTGCCCCGGACTCGTCTCATCCCACTTCCCCTAGCCCGTTTGCCCGTCTTCACACAGCCCCAACCTAACAGAACACAACGCAACCTACCTGCTCCAGCTACCGCACCTCCCTCCTGCAGCGCCTCTGACCGGGAGGTCCTAGGTTCGAGTCCTGACGGTGGCAGGATTTCCGACACTAGCTTTTCAGCTAGGTCGAATTCAGTCGCTGTCGGAGGAGAATTCTAGCGGCCGGCTCTGATCGGTAGTTTTCCGTGGTTTCTCCGATCAACACCAGGCGAATGCCGGAGCAATACTCTACCAAACGGGCTACGGACCGTGCGCGATCTTCCCTTCCTCTTCCTTGTCCTATCCTCTCCCCTTACACACACACACTTACACTAACATGCACTGCACTACCACATATTCCGGGAGACCGGTCGGGAGCTTCGAGCTTGTCCCGGCTGGGGCGGTGCCCCGCTGGTGGGAGAGTCCTGGTTAGGGGAAACCCCACTAGCCGACGGTAGGTTGGCGCCGGATCTCGCCATCCAGGGGGGAAGATCACCGCCATCTCCCGCGAAAAAACATGCACTACACTAACGGGACTAATGACCAAATCAGTTGACGCGCTCGGAAACACGAAAAAATCAATCAATCAAAGCACCTCCCTCCTGTTCGGACCCCATCGGATTATACTATAACACTTCGCTCTTCTCGGTCACCTTTTCGTCACACCTACATTCCCTGTTCTCCGTTGTGTGCTTACCCTTTCGTCTCCTTATCGACCACTTACGCCTTCTCGTTTTGTTTCGCGTACTCCGTCTCTTTTCCATCCAGTAATTTTGGTGCTGTTTCATCTCCTTTCTCGCGACCTCCGCCCTCGCGTCAACGCGCTCTGCAGCGTCCAAAGCGATGAAATGAAGCGGCGCCACCTCCTCCTTCCCCTCACCACTCCTTCTTGTCCCCCTTCCTCCCACTTCCCCTTCCAGCCACCCCCACCGCGCCGCGCCAACCAGTGAAAACGGTGCACGCGTTTTAACGCAATTCCTGGTCCCGCGCGTAACTGCGCTGGGAACTTTGTGGCTTTAATGAGTAGTTGCGCACTTCAGTAGAAATCATGTGTGTCGTTGGTTTCTGGTCATGTTTTTGTTGCTTCAAAAATTTGATTCAATTTATTCAGGAAATCGAGCGTATTCATGTTTTATGCTTAATACCCTGAGCGATTATAATTAGTACTGCGTCTTTTAACTGCAAACTGACGAACATCTTCGAACACTGACCCGACACATCACCCCTTTGAGCTGTGAGCTGGCCAATTTATTTCGTGATAGAACTATTGTGATGTCCTCGCGTGCGCCTTCTTGATATGCTTCAAAATTGTTGAATTTATTTAGAAAATTGTGTGTATATGTAATACCTCCTCCTTGTGGCTTTCCCTATTTGACCCGTCCCCAACGCTGGAGACCAATATCCCATAGTGAATTGATTATAATTCATAAAAAATAAAGGAAATCATTTCTAAAATGAATTTGTAATAATAACGAATTCGTTTTTCCTTTATTACATTACTACTAAAAATAAATCGTATTATTCTTCAAAATACTGTCCCGCGGAATCGCGTAAAAGTTGATCACCGCCCTGCGCTCTAATGACCTTTTGAAGTGTGCTGCTCTTCTTTTGTAACATGAAAACAATGTTTCCACACATTCGGGACATAGGGATAAAACTAATAAAGAAACTAGGATGACGAAAATGAATCTTCCATATTTTGTTACAAAAGAATGAGCACACAAAAGTGTTAGCACATGTACGAGTAATTCCTCGACTGTAATTTCTATTAGTTTTTTAGCCACTTTTCCGACGAACCCGGGGCAGACGCTGAGGGTGAGGCGGTCCTTTGTGTTCGTCTGGGTAGTCAACAGAGAGATCCCTCCACAACGTTTTATACAGTTTTGCTCTTTTAACGAAAAATAATTAATGACAAGCACTCGCAATAAGAAAGATTGATGACTACTTTTCTCAAGAGTAAACATAACACTATTTCTGTTACTATTTTATTATTTTACAACCCAATCGACTATTTTCCAATCATGAGTCCAACAAGAAATTCCTTCACCCCGAAATATAGATAAGTGAATATATTACGTTACTTGATTATCAAAGAGAATTCAAAGTATCGAGCCGTATGCAGTATGGCTTCACCGATGTAAAATCTATTAGTCACTACACCTTTCGTTAGAAATATGCGATTTTAATTATTAATTTAGCAAGGCAAATCTTTACCATGATCTTACTTATATCATGATGTTCAATTATCAGCATGATAATTGAGAATGTTTTCTCCATTACTCTCTCAGCTGCTAGCTGAGAATCTAATGTCTGTGCAGGAGATCTATATTTCCTTAATAGCAAGTGCTGTGAAAAGAACTTTTAATTGAAAAGTAAAAGCTTTGAAGTGAAAATCCTGCTGAGTTTTCGTACATATTATCGCATTGTTTTGAGAATTACTCCTGACACTACAAACTGACTCATGTCTCAAACGCGTTAACGAGACATTCGCGTTAATGAAATATCTGTGTAGGTACTAGCAAAAGATAAATATACTGCAACACAATGTTCAATCCCTTTCAAATAAAACAGTTTATTGAGGCGAGCGACTTAAATCAAATAAATGTTCTTTACTTTACAGAACAATGGTTATATCTTAATGAACTTAGCATTTTACAAATTCCAAACTTTTACCTCGCAGGCTTTTGTTGTAGAAAGAGAGAATCGAATAAAAGTCCTACATATGGAGGTTCATGTATTTACGTTAAAATAATATCGATTGACGGAATTAAATGTGTATTCTGTTCAAAGTGTTTCCGAAATTTCTGTTGAACACCTTTCTTTGCTAAAAAGATTTATATTTTGCATCTACAGGCCTCCAAAAGAGAGAGCTGCAGATTACATTTAATTTTTATAAAAACTGGAGATAAAACTTAATTGCTCTCCATCTCGATCAGGTTTTTGTCCAGTTTCCCTGATCCTTTGAACAAATGCTGAGATGGTCCGTTGTTTTGCTTCTGGACATCAATGAAACTTCATTATCTGTGCATGTCTTTTAGTAATCAGTGGGAAATATAATTATTCAAATTATTGTTTTCCATGTTGTTGCGGCAGGAAGTATTATTCCTTTACCAAGGACGTGATAAGGGATAAGCGCCCAAGTTTATTGCTGATTTACCCTTGAAAAGAGATATTATTACATTGGAGCGAATATTTTGTTAACAATCCTTGCAAAAAACACTCATTTTCTTTCTGTATTCAAAATTCAAATAGTATATTGCTTACGGTACAACCAATATATGTAAAGAAGAAATTAAAGATAGGAAGAAGAGAGAGTGTAAAGAAGAAAAGAAAAGTGGAAAAAAAGAAAGGTGGGGAGAAAAGAAAGATGGAAAGAACAAAAGAAAGGTGGAAAGAAGAAAAGGCAGAAAGGAGAGAAAAAAAAGAAAAAGGGAAGGAAGAAAAAGGTGGGAGGAAGAAGAAAAAGGTGGGAGGAAGAAGAAAAATGTTGGAGGAAGAAGAAAAATGTTGGAGGAAGAAGAAAAGGTGGAAGGAAGAAGAAAAAGAAAAGAAGAAAAGAAAGATTGCAGGAATTGGAAGAATTGGACACGAAATGGGTGGGTGGGTGGCGTGCAGATGAAAGATGAGCAGCAAGCACGTGTGATAACTGCGGCCACTTAAACGGCCGCCCAGCCGCCTGCGCGACGCTGAGCGGAGCTGGGCATGGGCGGCGCGTGGGCGGCAAAGGAGACCTGTTGTCGATGACCGCCCAGCCGGCGGCGCCTCTGGGAAGCCTCGGGGAATCCCTACGCGCAACAGGGCGCCCCGCGTCCCCGCGCCGCCCTCCCCGCCCCGCCCCGCGCCGCGCCACCCCGCCTCGCGCCGCCGCACCGCTTTTGTCAGCGCGCCCATTGTCGTGGCCGCGGCTGGAATTACACATGGAATGTGACTGGCGTAATGCTCGCTGTGCGTGTAAAAGCAGCCATTAGCGCCGATTCATGAAGTGCTGAATTGACTCGAGCTCTCCACCACTATTTACGAGCTCGTGTAGAAGCTGAAGTGTGCCCCGAACAAGTGGCCTATATTAGGGGCCGTGGCGGCCGCGCCCGGCGAGGCTAGACGCGTCCTCTCCTCCGCCACGCCTCCTCCGCCTCGCCCTTTCCTACGCCACTCCGCCACAGCCCAACCGGCTGCCCCCTTCCTCTCTGCGGTTCCCCGCCCCATTCCTCCACGTCACGCATTGCCCTGCAGAGCCGCACCCCCCCCCCCCCCCTCCAACCGCCCCGTTCGAAGCGACCACCCAGCCCCCTCCCCCAACGTCTTCCCCCCCCTCCCACCCCCGTCCCTCTTGTTCTGTTCCTTCCCGTCCTCTCTCTTTTCTTGTTCGCGACCAACCACGTCCCCGCCCTTCCTTACTTTCCTCCCACTCCTCCCTCATCAGACCTCCATCCCGTTGTCTCGACTCTCCTCTTGCTACGCCGCTTCTTCTCGACACATTCCTAGCCCGTGCTTCTCCTTCCCGCCCCACCCAACCCCCCCCCGGCCCCCCCCCTCCGCCCTCCTCCCGTCGTCCGTGCCGCTTGCCCGCTCTCACTGTTGGGGTGCCACGCCCACCTCGCCACGCGCCGCCACGCGCCGCACCAGCGCGCAGCTAACAGATTTGCGGTTGCACGCGGTCGCCGCGGTCGCCCCCGCACGCTCCGTTTGATACTTGAATTTCCTATTCATTTAGCGTAGTGAATGATAAGCAACTTGCCTTTAAACCGCGCGGAAGGCGCACGCTGCGTATGTAGCTGAGTCATTGTGTCAAACGCAATTGGACGCGTGGATGACGTATGTTGCACTGGATGCTACGTGCATTCTTGTCGCCTTCCAATTAAATATATTGTCTAATGTAATAACCCAACTTGAATCTCGTTCACAATTAGCTAGCCAGGCTTTGTTCATGACAATTTTTGTGATGTATTTCTGAATGACGTCTAGTTTAAGAGGAAATATTACATCCGAAAATAACTCCTCTGAGTATTTTTAATGATTCAATGCTTTATTCGGCAAAATAATTATTTTAATGTTCTTTTGGAAACATTCTTGAAACAAAAACTTTAGGCAATTTATCTCCTGCTGCTTTTCCTTCTTTCTGCGATCGCTAAACTCGTAAATTTTGAATTCTTGTTCTCAATTTTCAACGAAGATTATTAGTGTTTTTTATGCAAAAATTTTTAACTCTTCGCTATCTCTACAATTGCCTTTTATTCGCTATCATATATTGTATGCACATGATAATACGAATATCAACTTTAGGTGACTTTTCAAACATTCTCAAAATATTTATGATTGAAAAATCTTAATTCTGTTGGCTGTAATATTTGCTATCTGGTGCATTAGAAACGGTGGCGTTTAACAGAGAGACACAAGGGCTGGTATTTGGCAGGGCCAGCCAATTGCGAACTCTTAAATGCTGAGCATCGACAGAGCTGCCCAAGCGCTGTGAACATAAACGAGCAAATTCAGTAACAAAAGGAAAGTGTTTACTGTGCCGATGTTTTTGGATATGGCGTGAATAACAATCGAGCGTGATTCAAAGATTACGTGGTATACCACAACGGCGGATTATTTTCGCCTGGTCCGGGCAAAACCAGATCGACCAGAGACCATCGGTCTTATTACCAAAATGACTGGTTGAGACGAAGTATTTCCACTGTACGCTGAGATTCGATAAAAAATTTGGTGAAGAACGTGGTACCCATTAGTTTCCAGGATAGAGACATAGAAGCGGATAAAGGAAAAATATTACAAAATAGATTTGGTGCGCTTTAGTTCATGAGGTATAGAGCACATAATCTGTGAAGTTTCTTGTGTTTAATAGAGCATCTGATGAAGTTGTGGAGAGAAATTTGAATCTTTTTGGGTGTGGGTTACGGAGCTTCTCATGATCACGTGATGCATTACGCGTCACTAAACCAAAACGGTGTAAATCATTTTCAATTAATGTAAAGTAAATCTGCTCTAATATTGAGTCGAAGCATATTTCATGACTGGTGTGCATAAAATTTTGCTTGTTTGCTTCTTGACTGGTAATTGAACCTGAATCATTATGATGGTTTTGTTGCTTTTCAAAGAGGATTATTGTCTTTTGTCAATTTATCAATTAGAAAAGATAAAACTATAGTTGAAATTTCCAGTCATTAAATATGATGTTGCTATTAACCTAAGAATCTATAACTATAAGAATCTATAACATTATAAGGAAGGAACACTTTTTAAATTTTTTGAAGTTCGTTCTTGCAAGTTCTGAGTGCTACGAGACAAGTTAATTTAAATTAATTTTCATGATATAATCTACAATGAACTGACGTTAAAAAATCAGTGCAACATGAATTTGCCAATTAATGCTTTCAGGATAGTATGAAAACATACCGTACCACACTTCATATGCTTCCTTTCAGAATGGCACACGTTTCAAAGTTCCGCCGATAAAACAACTGGTCACGTTACTCCATACTATTGGAAGCTTAAATAATGTTAAGTGTCTGTAAGTAGAAACGAAAGAAAAGAAAAATAAGCCGAAACTATTTTAACGTAGGGAAATGGTTTTAAAACATGGAAAATATTGCAGCGCATGGTTGCCCATCCGGATTATTTTATTAAAATTGTTTAATATACCACCCGACTTGTTTAAGTAGAACGTGCGAATGAATGATGCTTCAGTAAATTACGCATCCGAATCAGTATGTAAAATAGTGCACATAATCGCATTTTAATGTTTCTAAAAGATGTAATCCGAAACGCTGTCTAATCTCTGCACTCTCATCACGTTTTGCGGACTCTTGAGTATCCGTTTGCCGTCCAGAGAAAAAATACTATCGTTCAGTTTTGAAATCCACCACATGACGGACTATTTACTTTCTGTCCCTTATTTCCTAGTTGCACTTGTTTTTAAAATTATTTGTAAGATTTTGTTTTTAATTTTCATTTACATTACTAGTTAAGTTTGAAAATGACCTTTGTTTGTATCTTCTTTAGACTACCAACTTCTTTATATCATTCATTTCAATGATCGCTACTTTGGAATTTCAATCAGTGAAAATAAGTTCAAGTCTGATGAATTAATGGAAAAATCTTTCATTGATCGTTAATGTAAATATTTGCTCCTTTTAGTGAAGATCACAAGATTTCTGAATTGCGCTGCAACCGGCCTGTCTCCCCTCTGTCGGTTACTGCCTCGGCGCGGCGCCGCGAAGGCCACTTTCCCCAAAGGCGGCAGTTACAAGGGCTACTAAAGGAAATTTTGTTGATTGAATTAAAAATCACGTGTCAGAAAGTGTTATTTATAACGAAACTGCTGTCGAAACTTTGACAAATGATACATTATTGAATTCCTTATCAACTTTAGTGACTGTGTGTAGTGAACCTTTATCAACTGCTAGTGAGAAAAATACGTAGTTTCATTTAAAAAATCAAAGATGATTAAATTTCTCAAAAACTAAAAATACACGAACAATATCTCTACAGCGTATTACTTGCTTGATGATTCAGCATTCTTGAGCGAAAATTACGTTTTAATATCGTGAACCGTGAGAATGAAAGATATGAGTGTGGTCCACAGTTGGTGGGACACTCGGTAACATAGTGAATATCTATAGAAAACAACGAGGCCAGATTTCGACTCATACCTGTTGAAAGGTCCCTTGTTAGTATAAATAAGAAATACCATTTCTTTGAATAAGAGCACTCTTATCCCATCTTTTGACACAACTCATTTGTATCGATTTTCCTTCACGGACGGCGGACTGTCAAATCGTTAAAGGACGCCTGTTTCATGAGTGGCTTTTCGTTTCTCTGATCGGGGGCGTTTTGTAAATATAATAACAGTACAGTATCGTTGGTCTGTAAATTAATTGGTATTTTAATACCACAACTCCACTAAGGCAATTCCTTTTACTTTCTCGCTACGACATTTTTTCTAGTTACGAAATGTTTCCCGTTTACTTCATGGTATAGTGGTTATCATGCTGGGCTACTGATTCCAAGTTCGTGGGTTAAAACCCGGTCAAAGTTCGGAGATTTTTGAGGTCCCAAAAATCGACGGAATGCATGCGCACGCTTGTCGGTATGTAAAACAGATCCAGGAAGGGCACTTGGCTGGTCCTGGCAAAATTAAATCCTCTAGCAATTGAGCAGTAATCAGAGCTCCGATTTGAATTACCAGATAAGATTGAAGATATTTAGGTCTGCGCTATCTGATATTCAAATGAAAGGCCTAAATTGGCGCCCCTAGGGAGACCAACGGTAAAATACCATAGGTATACGTGCCCAAGAAAAGTCTGACAAGCAGGCGCTAGGGGCTTCTGGAGACTAGGCTACCCACAAATAAGTGTACGGCAGTAAAAGAAGAAGAATCAAATGTTTGTAACTACGCTTTGTCGGTACTTTTATTCACCATTCAACTATGTACAGTAAAAGGGTAGAGTGGGGATTGTGAAGCTCAAAGAAATCTGTACAGGATACATTTCTCTCCCGTAAGTCACATACAGTTAATTACTATTTTTTGACAAAATAAATCAAGACATGAATCAAAACCAAAAGGTTTATATTTTCCACTGTCATTATTCAGAGGTTCTTCCCACCGTTACCTTTGGAACCAATGAACGGATTTTCATGGTTGAAAAACAGTATGGTTTCTTTTCAGCGTGAGAGTAAAATAGGTTGTTTAAACTGAAAAATCAAAATAGTTTTCCACTTTCCTTCCATCTCGTAACCTTGAAGTGCAGCTATGTTTAAATCGGACCGGGAGCGGTAGCTCAGTTCATGAACTGATGTCACTGCAGCGACTCTGACCGGGAGGTGCTAGGTTCGAGTCCTGACGGCGGCAAGATTTTCGACACTAGCTTTTCAGCTAGGTCGAATGCAGTCACTATCTGGAGGAGGATTCTAGCGGCCGGCTGCTCTGATCGGTAGTTTTCCGTGGTTTCTCCGATCAACACCAGGCGAATGCCGGAGCAGTACCCTACCAAACGGGCCACGGACCGCGCGCGATTTTTCCTTCCTCTTCCTTGTCCTATCCTCTCCCCTTACACACACACTCACAGTAACATTCACTACACTACCACATATTCCGGGAGACCGGTCTGGAGCGTAGAGCTTGTCCGGACTGGGGCGGTGCCCTGCTGGCGGGAGAGTCCTGGTTAGGGGGAAACTCCACTAGCCGACGGTAGGTCAGCGCCGGATCTCGCCATCCAGCGGAAATCACTGCCATCTCCCGAGAAAAAAACATGCACCACACTGACGGAATTAATGCAGTTGACGCGCCCGGAAACACGAAAAAATCAATCAATAAATTTAAATGGGAGTGTAGCTCGAGTGGGGTCCCGCAGGGTTGGATTTGGAAGCCAACGCGCTAGCCTCTAGTCGCCGTCCCGGGGACGGCGCGCTCCCCTTGAAGAGCCAGGTCTGCGGCGACGCCGCGCCGCGCTGCGCCGTGTGTGCACATGGTGGCCGGTGGCGCGTCGCGGGGCGGGGGGCGGGGCGGGGTCGCCACCCGCCCCTTGACAAGCCATGCGTCACGCCGCGCTGTTTGGTAGGACGCGAGCAAGACGTCTGCGCCGCGTTCCGGAAGGTGGCAGCGGATTGTCAACATCGCCGCCGCCGCCGCCGCCGGCGGTGCATTCTTTTTATTAGGAGTGATGGCCGGTTCTGTAGTTGGCCTCCTGTTTTTACCGGACTGCTGGAAGGACGAGGAGTTATGTTGTTCAACGTGGGTGGCTTTTTTTAAGTTTCTGCTTCCTGTAATCATCATTAAATGAAGCAATGGGTTTTGATGATGTACGAATGAATCCATCTGGAGTGTAACTGTGATGAAGGATTTTTTAGGTGCGAACAATGCGAATGTAATGTCAATGTTAAGTATTCGAGGATCCAGCGCCATTTAATTAATTTATTAATTTTTTTGTTGCATTTTATGTTATCTATCTATCGGTGTTTGGTGATTCAAATTCGCGGATTTCATGGCTGTGAGTTCACCTCGCGCCTGAAACATAGTTATCTTAATGTTATGGAGTGCTTGGCTTCTCACATCATCACCTATTGTATCTGAACTTTAATCTCATTCGAAATCATTTATTCCTCTTCGTCATTCGCTCTTCCTATCTATCCCTAATGCCACCCGTTCGATGGAAGCCAATGGCAAACCAATTCTGTTCATCTTTACTGAAAAGGGAGAGCATAATCCTCAAAAAGACAACACCGCCACTTACACTCGTGAACCAAGTATACGACTTAAGATGTTTCAACAAATACAACAAATGAAGTATTTAAGCAAATTATGGATATGTATAATAATTGTTATTATTAATTATGACTCAGTTTCTTACACAAGTTATTCAGATTTAAATTAATCGTTTAAATATGTAGACATGAACGAACAGTTGGATCAAAATATTTTAGCAGCAGCTCCCTTCCCGTGATTGAGAATCACAATTAGCATTTTTTCTTTGATTGGAGCGATAAATTTGTTTTCCTGATTTTACTCAACAAGAAAGCACGAAAAACTCCCTCACAATTTCGACATATCAATACCAACACTCGAAGATGTCTACGTTTGTAAGATTTAATGTCGTACATAGCCGATACATACATATGTGCTTACAGTATGTGTGTGAATGAATATTGTAGTTGTATGTACACATGCCCACAGTTTTTAACTACCATGTGTAGGGGATCTTTCCGAGTTTTAAACATTTAATTTATTTCTCTTTGTCACTGTGAGCTCCGCTGCTCTTTTGTTGCAGAGCAACGTGACAAGATGAAAGCGGAAACTAATCCTGACGTTTACAGCAGTATGTATGGCTTTGGAGGCGCCTACGTTATTTTTGTTTGCTTTTTTCGTGGGAACAAATAGCCGATAAAAGCGAAGTTCAGAGACCAGACTGATTGCGAGAAAAAGAGAAAGCGAAAAAGGGTGCAGGCATGTGTGACAAGCGCGGCTGGGGGTGGTCGCGCGTCCTGCCATTGTCTTCTCTGCATTGCAAATAGATCGGGAAGCTGTTGACGGTCCAGGTTTGGTGTGTACTAAATTAAACGGTTTTTAATATTTAGTTTGTTTCTCCGAAGGTTAGGACTGAGATTGTTAGGTCATCATATAGCGCTAAATTTATGCGTATTTCTTTCTTATTACATTCAAAGTAATGAAGCTTGACACTGATTAAACAGTTTGACCGTAGTGGCGTGGTTGTATAAGCATTCACTGGCAGATTCTAATGCCCGTCATATAATAATAATAATAATAATAATAATAATAATAATAATAATAATAGTAATAATAATAGTAATAATAATACCTTATTGTACAAGATTTTAAAAAGATATTTCATCTATGAGAGCAAGATATCTCACGATCCATGAAGGAACAAGCGATTGTCAAACAAGCAGATGTCCTTTCTCGAGTAGATTAACTACATTTTTCATATTTAAAATTTTCTTTCATTTCATTTGTCTTAATAAAATACAAATTACAAAAAAAAGTCACGTTACGTTACGTTACGTCAAGATAAATAGTTCCTTCTACTGGGAGAATGATCTCTGAACATGTTATGTGGCCCGTTTGGAAATTTCTTTTATTCTTCCTGTTATGAAACTTTTTTTAATCACGTGTTTAATTAATGCTACTTCCCAATCCCAAAACATGGTTTGAGTTGTAATGGTTTAATAAGTTAGTAATATTTATCGTGATTACATTAATTCATTTATCCGTCTATGTTATGGATTGTCACAAGAGCTCTGCAGCCAGCACCGAATTTAAGTAAATAAATACATAAAGTAAAATACAAATTCTCATTAGCTATCTTTCAATGAGATTGATTGATTGATTTTCGTGTTTCCGGGCGCGACAACTGCTGTGGTCATTAGTCCCGTTAGTGTAGTGCATGTTTCTCTCTCTCGGGAGATGGCGGTGATCTTCCCCCGCTGGATGGCGAGATCCGGCGCCGACCTACCGTCGGCTAGTAGGGTTTCCCCCTAACCAGGACTCTCCCACCAACAGGGCACCGCCCCAGCCGGGACAAGCTCTAAGCTCCAACCGGTCTCCCGGAATATGTTGTAGTGTAGTGCATGTTTGTGTAAGTCTGTGTGTACGGGGAGAGGGAAGGACAAGGAAGAGGAAGGACAGATCGCGCGCGGTCCGTGGCCCGTTTGGTAGGGTACTTCTCCGGCACTCGCCTGGTTTTGATCGGTGAAACCACGGAAAACTACAGATCAGAGTAGCCGGCCGCTAGAATTCTCCTCCAGACAGCGATTGAATTCGACCTAGCTGAAGAGCTAGTGTCGAAAATCCTGCCGCCAGGACTCGAACCTAGGACCTCCCGGTCAGAGGCGCTGCAGCTTTCAATGAGCAAAAATTAAGTCTATAAAGGTTCAATTGCAAGTAGTCACCCTTTTTCGGGTTGAGGGAGGGAAGGAAACACGAACGCTTTGGGCAGATGCAGAGGAATCTGTCTAAGCGGAGGGGCTGACCGTCCAACAAGAGCGATAGCAATGACATGAATTTTCAGTTCGGCGAAAGGATGTGCAAAACGAACTGTTCGGCCGTCCATCAAATTCAAAGGCGTTTTAAATGCTTTTTGGATGGTGGAAGAGAATAAGCACATGGCCCAGCAAAGGTTAGCGAATTCGGATAATGAAGACGTATCTACGGCACGGGCGATATGTCGCTGACGACTCGGAAAAAATTGGAGAAATGACTCATTACGCGAAAACACTTTATAGAATGCTAAACCTCTGTAACAAATGATATGTAAACCTGAAAAGGTAATGTGTAATTAACATTTTCTGTATCATTCTATTCAAAGTATAATTTTGGCTGTAAATGAAAATTATATAATTGGGAAAATTCATTGCAAATTAATGTATGCAATTGTATTAAATATGTAAAATATTTTAAAATGATTTTACAAAAGTAATCGCCATCGTCAAAGATGAAATAATCCCCCAAAATGACTGTTAAGGAGCCTATTTTATGATTTAATTAAATTCTCATATAATTGATGGATTCCTCAGAATTCTCAGAGTAGTACAGAGAATCTTAAAGTTCGGGCATGGTTGGTTTTTGATTTTGTAAAAATCCGACGCCTTCTGAGAGCCCTGCCTCCCCGACCGTCCCGGGACAATGGAGCGGGCAAACGACTACGGCTATATTTATTTTTGTTTTTTTTATTTATTTACGTAAAAAAAGCAGTTAAAAACTGCGTATGACTTGCTATGGGGAAAAGTGAATTGTGTGCACATTTTCAAAATTCTGTGATCCCCACACTAAGTCATATACAACTTAAATTTTGAATTTTGAAAGGGAGAAAAAAACTCCCATGTAATAAAATCTATTTTCAAGGATAAATAAGCAATAAATTTTTGCTCTTATTATTTCCTGCCACGACAACATGGAAACGATAATTTGAATAATTGTATTTCCCACTGAATTCTAGAAGACGTGCACAGAAAATGAAGTTACATTTATGTCCAGAAGCAAAACAAGGGGCCATCTCAGCATTTGCTCAATGGATCAGGGAAACTGGACGAAAAACCTGATCGAGATGGGTATATGGTTGCTGATAAGCGTCATCCGATGTTCCAGCTCAAAAGGCGCAAGCCTAGACATGTACAAAGAAGGGCCCCCTTTAACTTGCTATACAACAATACGATTTGCGCTCCTGGATGTCAGATGACATTTCATACTGCTACCAGGAACTGCATTCCACTACAAAAGAATGTGCATGATTTCAAAGAATTGATACATTTTTAATGTATCGTGAAAAATATTTCGCCCAAACAGAACATCCTAGTATTAATTATGATATTTGATGAAAATTGCTGGAAATATATTATAATGCGAATCATTTATAATTATCCAACTATATTATTAAAATATCGAAATATTTTATATGCCCAATATAAATGTCTTTATTTTAATAAGAATGTAAGAATCACGTTTACATATGCGCGAAGTGAAATATGTCATTCAAATTCGGGTACTAATGTGTGGTTATTAAAAGAAAAGAAGAATTGTAGCTATTTTCATAGTGCATTTTTTCAACCCGTAATGTTACATTGATCAAGCAACGATGTTGCTGTTATCAAATACGCAGACATAAAACGATGATTATTTCTTTCGCAACAAAAATGTCAAAAGTCGACCCGGTGGCCGAGATCGCTCAGGCAGTAGTGTCGTAGTGATCTCGGACCGAAGGGTCGCGGGTTCGAGTCCCGCCTCGGGCATGGTTGTATTTGTGTTCGTCCTTTCACCCCTTACCATCACCATATAGTTTCATCCTCATAGTTACCGTACCGTTAACAGCAATAGTGGTCTCTAATGACCTAAGATGTTGATGCGACCTTAACCAATTAAAAAAAAGTCAAGTCTTCTAATGTATGAAGTCAAAAATGTCAAGTCTTCCTATAACATGTGCTGTACGCAATAGCAAATTGAGTTTTTTTTACAATGGAAATGCGAATCAATGGGTGACATAATTTCAGTGATGGTTTACGTCACGTCACAAAGAAAATCGCGGCATGTGCAGCCTAGACAAGTGACGAACTTCGTGCAGCCGGTCTCCGGAAAGTTCAATATCCCCTGTGGCAACTCAACTCACCGTTTCCTCATTCATGTATTATTTACTCATTTCCTCTTTTCTTGTCACTTGTACTATCATAAAATTAATGTCTTCTGTGTTTTGCAAATAAAAATATGATTTACATAATTTTAATCACCAATATGGAATAGCGAAATAATGAGAGCCATAGAAGTACACACTTCTGGGATTTGGTGCTAAAGGAATAAACTTCAATTTTATTTGTTTCAGAACTATAGGTTGGTTGGATGTATCATGAAAAGAAAATGCTTTTGTTTGATGGAAGGACGATGTTGCTTGAAGCAGTATACTCGTATGTCATGTTATGTCATGTCGGTTGGACGGGCAACTATCAGCAAAGAAACAGTTTTACATTCTCGCTCTTTTTTCGTAAAAAGAGAAAGTATTGTAATCGTGCGCCAGAAAGCGGCGACTTTCGACAAAGAACTCTTATTGCCGGGTTGTGATAACGAAAAGGTCGATAGGTCTCGTTTCTGAATATATCAAATTGCTTCATCTAACACTTCGTTGAGTCAGAATGGATGTTTTGTGTTTATGTGTGGTATGCATCCAGATATTCAAGTGTTAATGCCGTTCTTTATTAAGAAACGTTTCCTCTTCACCGGTATATAAATATTGCATCAAAAATACAACGTATTTGTATGTATAAACGTCCTGATCCAGACGGAAAGGAATAGAATCCGTGGACAAGTTCGGCTAGTGGTTATGAAGTTACTGAGCATGATATATTTCTGACATCAAATACTCACAACATTGCCTTTAACTTGTTTAAAACCTATGTCGTCTCAATGGTGCCAAACTAAAAAAGTATGGGCAGGGTTGGGCAGTATTTGAATACTTGTATTTGGAATATGTATTTTAAATACATTGTTTATTTGAATAGTGTTTGAGTTCTGTAGTTTTGAGTTTTTTGGACATGTATTTTAGATATATATTTAAATATTCCATCAAGCATTGTTTCTATGTTTCTGTCATAGCTGCATCAATTGATTTATAATATTTTACAAGAAAAAGTAGAAAATCGGAAAGAACCCTTAAAGCTTCCTAACACTGAAATTCCTATTGCAATAATAATTGTACTCTAATAATAATACTATAATAAATTACATCGGAATGTCTAAAATTTGAAGTGGAATTGTTTGTGTTAATTATTAATCTATAGACATTCATCGAAGAAGAAAGGAAATAAGTTTATTTAAATACTTATTTACAATGTATTTTGGCGAAATATTTAAAGTATTTTTCCCAACCCTGATTATGGGACTAGCGAGGAGGCATATGAGGTCACACAAAATGTGCTTTTAAATTCAATGGAACCTAACGGCTTGGCAGATAGTGTCGTTTAGGAATATTCGTTAAATAGGAGATTTTTGAAACCTTTCCTCGTTTCTAAAACAGAATTCACATCTTATCTTCTTCCTTACTGAAATGAACCATACTGAACCCGTTAGGATACGTGGATGTCTCTTTCTAGTTTCCAACTGTAATATAAAATTTAAAATTCTACTGGTAAAAATTAGATAGTGTAATTCACCACACATATGTAGGATGGGTGAACTATTAGAACACAAATTTCAAAAACAGTTATTTTCATGGACCATTGTCTGACGCCTCTAATCCACTTAAATTTTAGTTACGTTAGTACCTGAAAATTATCAGGAGTGAAACGTTGTAGATTGGTTGTTCGTGATTTCGGGCTCGTCAACTACAGTTGCCATTAGTTTCGTAAGTGTATTGCGTTTTTCATCGGGAGATAGCGGGGATCTTACCTCGCTGGATGGCGAGATCCAGCGCCGACCTACCGACGGTTAGCGGGGTTTCCCCAATGATGAAGTGATGTTTCGGCGGGGTATCTCCTACCAGCGCGGCACCGTCTCAACCGGGACAAGCTCTAAGCATCCGACCGCTCTCCCGGCATGTGTGGTAGTGTAGTACATGTTAGTGTAAGTGTGTATAAGGGGTGAGGATAGGAAAAGGAAGAGGAAGAAAAGATTGCATGCGTTCCGTAACCCGTATGTTAGTGTACTGCTCCGATATTTGCCTGGTGTTGAGCGGAGAAACTACGAAAAACTACCGATCAGAGCAGCCGGCCTCTACAATTCTCCTGACAGCCACTGAATTGGACCTAGCTGACAAGCTAGTGTCGAATATCTTGCCACTGTCGGGACTCGAACCTAAGACCTCTCGGTCAGAGGCACTGAGATATCAATTGACGCACTGAGCCACCTCTACCTGTCGAAACGATGTAGGTGGTACATTAGCTTTAGTTTATCTCCGCAACAAAATAATCTATCCGCTAGCGTGGACAGGATATTTTCGCCCTTCATGAATAACGTTGGATATTTTGCAGATATTTACAGGTGGAAATGGCGGAAACCTCTTTATTCCTTAATTTCTCACGGCTTCCTAAGATAACAAGTTGCTTCGTTTTTCTCTCTCCCTTTTTTCTATCTACATTTATTTTGAGATATTTGACAAGGCCTCCTTCATAACTCCGATTTTTTTCGACCTCTTCAAGTAAACTATAAATAAGTATTCTAATAATTTCATTTAGTATTTCGCATGTAATCAGAAAATATTTATGTTTTAGTACAGATAATCCAATGTACCCCTTTTTTGATTTTCTTTCCTATTTTAGTTATTTTCTTTGTTACGGTATCCAACTTAACTTATCCCTTATTTCTTTTAAATCTAAATTCTCAGCTTATCATAGACTTTAATACACAACATTGCTAACGACTAATTAGCTCCTATTCGAGAATTTCTAATTTAGTTTGTATTTCTGTCTCCAAAAAGACTTAGCAGCAGAATTCATAATGATACAATTTTAATTGCTCTATACTGTTCTCAAATTGCATACAAACAGATTAACACTATATTTTGCTTTAGAATTATGCAAAGGTTTATAAAAAATGTGTATTGGCATTTTTAGAAGGCCATTCATCCTAAATGCTGTGTCATGTGATTTAGTTAAATAAGTGAAACGTGCAGGGGCAGGCGGTCGCCGGGCCAAAAACTTTTATTCCGTCAGATCTAGAGAGCGGCAAGGGGAAAAAAGCCGAAGAGAAACGTACAGGAACATCATACTGTAACAAACTAGTTACGTTCTGCATTTCCCGATTTTAGGTCTGCAGAAGAACGTGCACACGAAGCTACCGCAGGGCAGCTGCGCAGGGCCGGACGACCTCTGACCCTTGCGAAGAGTTCAAAGTAAAGAGAGCCGCATGAGCGATCGCCTGTGAAATGACATCCATACGAGGACAAAGGCCTTCACTTCGACTCAGTATTTTGAGGTCGCGCTGCGTGGACAATACAGTCCAGATGAGCGCTATGAACGAGGGTTACAACCAACGACAATAATCGAAGGCTGTGAGTAGAAGCTTTTTTTTCGTTCAGGAGGAACAATACAATATTCATCGCAAAAGCGAAGCGTTGTGCGACGTGTGGCCATCAGTTTCTCGAGAGATGGCTTGCGAAGTGACAAAGCTAATCAATCAACCTGCGGCAGCCACAAAAGGCAGAGCTGACTTGTTTTAGTAATGGTGTGTACGAAACGAGCCATTTATATCTACAATGTCAAACGATTGGATTTTTTTTCAGTTGATATTATTCAATCGAACGGATCAACTTTTGGCAACATTATAAATCAGTATTTTTTGGAGGAACAATCAGCCTACTATTCTTATTTATTATGGATTAGATTTTCATTTAGTCCTTCACTAATTATCAATGCTCGGAGAGATGGAGAGAGATAGCAAAAAAAACTAATATGTTAGGGAAACGGAGTGAGAAGTTCTAGCGAAAGAGAGAAACACAATGGAAACACAAGGAAGAGGGGGTTATAGGATTTAGGAGGAGAGAGAGAGGGGAGGGAGGAGCGGAAGGTGACAGAGGAGGGAAAAAAGGGGGATAAGAGAGAATAAGACAGCAGAAATCCAGCTCAATGCACTAATTTGGAATATAATTATAGAATAAAATATACGCTACAAACAAAAATAAGGTGTGTTTTTAAACTTCAAGCGCATTTCTCTTTAATTCAAACTTAATCTATTTCTGATTAGGTGCGCCTTTCCGTAATTTAAAAGTAACGGCTGCACACTTCAAATCAATGAAAATTCACCGAGGTAATCGAGAGCCGTACTTGCACTTCATAGCGCTGGCAGTGAGCAGAGATTTGTGTCTAATTCTGACGACCTTGTAATAACTGCCATTGCGGCACGTTCAATCCATAGCTGCGTATCAGTTGACAGCTGGAAATGAGCTAGCGATGGCGCGATTCGTATTGCTCTCTCTGGGCGGGCGATTATTTCATTATCTCTAAAAGCCACCCACGAGTGCAAAATTGCGCTCAACGTTACCTCTGCCGATATTGCCCCCTTCTCCCGTGACGTCCTGCGTCCTGTTAAGCGCCCTGCGCAAGTCCATTTCGCTCCTAGGAATGAATGAAGACACTTCAAGAAGTTAAATTTACTCTGACATAGAATGCCAATTAGTTATGATCGAAAGGCGTCGTGCTTTGGTCACACGTGGTGGTTCTATTCTTGATGATGAAACTCGATTGATTGTTTCGTTTATCTCGGTGGGTCAACTGCAAATGTCATTAGTTCCTCCTGTGACGCCCTGCGTCCTGTAAGCGCCCTGCGCAAGTCCATTTCGCTCCTAGGAATGAATGGAGACAGTTCAAGAAGTTAAATGTACTCTGGCATAGAATGCCAATTAGTTGTGATCGAAAGGCGTCGTGCTTTGGTCACACGTGGTGGTTCAATTCTTGATGATGAAACTCGATTGATGTTTTCATATATCTCGGTGGGTCAACTGCAAATGTCATTAGTTCCGTAAGTGTAGTGCATATTATATTCCTTCTTTCTTCCTTCCGTCCTTCCTTTTATTCTTCCCCCGTTCATCCAATCTTCCCCCGCTGGATGGTGAGATCCGGTTGCAACCTACACGTCGGCTAGCAGGTAACTCTGTTGCCGGTAAAACTGTTTCTATACAATTAGAGATTATACTGATCGTCAAAAAGAAAAATAATGTTTACTTTAACAAAAACAAGATATAGTAAAATGAATTAGTTTACATTTACATTGTATAATTTAAAAAAAGACTCAATATGCCTGTAACAAATAATGTACTTCCGGGTCAATGACTCCCATCTCGATCGGGTTTTTGTCCAGTTTCCGTGATCGATTGAGCAAATGCTAAGATGGCCCCTTGATTTGCCTCTGGACGTAAATGTAGCTTCACTATGCGCACGTTTTGTTGAACTTTCCTTTTGCTTGTAGTGGTAGTAGAGCTTAGGGTGAGTTTCTATTTTGTTAACAATACAGAAAAATGTTCCTTTACCGTTAAAAATACGTTTTCTATAATTTGGCAACGAAAAATCTAGTTTTGGAAATGTTAATCCCTCGCTTTTTGAAATTTGTTGTTGTTGTTGTTATTATTATTATTATTATTGTTATTATTATTATTATTATTATTTTCATCTTTCAACTATTAATAGTTAAATTGTTGGGAAAGGACTCTGAAACTCAAGAAAGCTTGCGCAGATGATTTTCTCCCCCACACGTCACATACAGTTTTTGACTGTTTTTTGACTAAATAAATAAATAAACTCCCACCGGCCCAGCTGGGACAAGCTCTCAGCTCCCGACTCGTCTCCCGGGATGAGGTAGTGAAGTGCATGTAATTGTGTGTGTGTGTGTGTGTGTGTGTGTGTTTGTAAGGTTTAAGTATTGGACAAGGAAGAGGGAGGAAAGATCGCGTGAAGTCCGTGGCCCGTTTGTTAGGGTTCTGCTCCTGTATTCGCCTGATGTTCATTAAGGAACTACGAAAAACTACCGATTAGAACACCGTTGGGACTCGAACTCTAGATCCGATCAGATGCGCTCCAGTGCTATCATTTGATGCTGTCAGTTGATGTCGTTTTATTACCTAAGCCAGTGATAAAACTTGAAAACACCGTCATATTTTTTTATTTACAGTACGAATATGATAAAATGAGGAGATCTTAGTTTAATTTTCCAAAGATATTTGAAATGAGATCTTGTACTCATATGCAGTCCACAGAGAAAGCTGTTCCATCTTGCGTTGAGACACACTCATTTCCAGGTCCCGGAGATACGTGCCGTCGAGGCGTAATGGAGTCTTGTGCCTATAATAGAACAACAGTGCGTGTGCCTTTCCAAGCGTATGTTTCTTATTGTTTAGCGTAATATGTATATAATGTAGCGTAATAGTAGTGTGTATGTGCTCAGAGGTGTGCTCCGAACTTTGAAAGACAGATATTGACGATCATAGCTACAAAAGTATGTTTAAGTTGTAATATACACTAAGATAGTAAAAGGGATTAGTTTAGTACCCCCTCCTCCAAGTTTCATGTAAACCCAATATAAAAGAAATTTAAAATATCTCTTGTTTTGCAAGAGCAGGGCACCTACAACTGCACTTATACTCTAAAGGTATTAAGAAATCTAACCTAGGAGTCTTGGGCCCCTAATCATGAATCAGAAAATAAAGTGGATAAGTTGCGCGCAGAAATTGGAAGAAAACTATGCCGTCCCCGGCGTTCTCAGCGATGTCTATAATTCCGTTGGAAACCCAAGAACATGCAAAAATACTCAAATATTGATATTACAAATTTTCAGTGCACGCAAAAATTGAAAGAAAAGTATACAACCATCCGCCATTTGAGAGATGTCCATGTTTAGATACCCAGGAATTCGGGGGAAGATCCAAAACCATTAGAGAGATTTTTTAACTGAAAAATGTGAATCTTTGAGCGTGTCTTTCTGTCTTTTCACATTCTGCGCTTACCAACTGAATTACCATTTTCAGTGCGTCACCTTATACGAATTAGCTGACGTCATGTGTACAGCAGAGCAGAGGAGGAGGTTGCTCGCCATTAAATATTTCCTATTTATGATTTGCGTAGTGATACAGCAACTTTTTTATATTCTTGAAATATACAGGACTGTGCATATATACTACGTTATTGAACAATGCGTAATGACATTTTTGTTAAAATATTCAATTTATTGCAATGTGGTGTAAGTTGTATTTTATTTTTCCTAATGCAGTGAGCATAATATTTTAGAAAAAGAGGAAGCATTTTGTGTGTTTTGAGAAGCATGTTCTTTAAGAACTTATTATGCACGTTTGAGTTCAATTAAAAATGATATTAGTAACTCGGTTCATGCTTAAGGAATTCTCTTACAGCTTTCGTTACAGTTTGCATGAACTGAAAGCTGGACTTCTTATGAACCAAAGAAATATACCTTTCTTCTTCTTTCTTCTTCTTCTTCTTCTTCTTCTTCTTCAAAATCGCATCTGAATATATGAGTATTCTAAACTTCTCTGAAATATTTTGCTTGAAACATTGTCGTACACGAGCATTTATTAAATAATTTATTTAGGACATTGATTAGAAAGCTATGATCCATGCCATTTAAGGAGCGTAATGACGTCCTATCTCTCCCATATTAATTTGGTTGTACATTTTATTCGTTATCACACATGCAATACTGACGATGTCGAGCCCTGATTTTTATGAAATTTCATCAGCAGTTAGTGTATAATTGATAACGTTGTGCTCTTCATAATTAGAGAGAAAATATCAGCAAAAATACTGTGTTGAAATGTGATGTGCAAAGGGTGCATAGTAGGGATATGACCAATATTAGAACTTCAGACGCCGATTGGGACATTGGTTTTAATTTGCATATACCCTCACTTTATATATATATATATATATATATATATATATATATATATATATATATATAATGCATAATACTTACCATAGTATCGTAATGAATGGTTGCGTTATATTGTTGGCTTATAAGATAATGCATATCTGTAAACGCATGGGGTCCAAATTTGCTATGCTTTTAACTTCCAGAAGAATTCACTCATTTCTTGGTGGGCTTTTTCAGTTTTATTTTTTTGACAATCGCTACCAATAATGAATACATCTCCAAGGGAAGTTAAAGGCATATTTTAGAGGAATAGGATTATTGTAATATCCACATTTTCTTTCTAACTCGCGTTCTAATAGTCAAAAGCACTGACATCGTATGCGTTTTCGATTATGCACTATTTGCTGATTTATAAATACGCGTTTCCGACACAGTAAGTGTTGTGTTAGAAACTATTTAACCTTGTGCTGTAAACTTTTTTGAAGCAGCTAGGTGGAATAGTTTTAAGAAATTGAAAGCAGATTTATATCTTCTGAATAGTTTTTTTTATTTACAGAATATGTAATTCTTTCAAATACTATATAATTTCTGCTGTTCCTTTATCCAAAATCCTGAATTGTGAAACTTACGGCACTCATTTTTCTATCACATACACCTAAATACCTAATTGACCTCTTCCAAGAAATTAAAAATTATCATTTGAGTAGTTTCAGAGAAAATAGTACAAATGTGTTCAAAAATGCCACTTTTCAGAAATCACCGTCAAAGAAATCGTCATTCTTCTACGAAACCGTTCTCATCGTCTTAGTAACAAGTAAACAAAACATGTTTTTCACGTAAATTCTGAGAGCAGATTGCAGCGCCTCTGACCGGGAGGTCCTAGGCTCGAGTCCTGACGGTGGCAGGATTTCCGACACTAGCTTTTCAGCTAGGTCGAATTCAGTCGCTGCCTGGAGGAGAATTCTAGCGGCCAGCTGCTGTGATTGGTAGTTTTCCGTGGTTTCTCCGATCAACACCACGCGAATGCCGGAGCAGTACCCTACGAAACGGGCCACGGACCACGCGTGATCTTTCCTTCCTCTTCCTTGTCCTATCCTCTCCCCTTACACACACACTTACATTAACATGCACTACACTACCAGATATTCCGGGAGACCGGTCGGGAGCTTAGAGCTTGTCCCGGCTGGGGCGGTGCCCCGCTGATGGGAGAGTCCTGGTTGGGAGGAAACCCCACTAGCCGACGGTAGGTCGACGCCGGATCTCGCCATCCGGCGGGGAAAGATCACCGCCATGTCCCGAAAAGAAACATGCACTACACTAACGGGACTAATGACCGAAGCAGTTGACGCGCCCGGAACCACGAGAAAAACAAACCAAACTAATCAGAGCAGATATAGTTTTGCAGAGTACGTAGCATCAAAGAATGAAATATTCACTAGAATTTAGTGAGAACCATAGTCTTTTAGATCAGATTGTTCCACGTCGGCCACTCGCGGGCGCGCCCGCGTGCATTCGTGGCTTGCCCAGGAGGGGGTTGTGGTGGGGGAACAGCTCTTAGTTCTATCGCTTTGCTTTTCGTGAACGACACATGAGTAGTGCGATGGCTGGCAGAAGAAACCAGAACGCCTTTTTGTGTCTCACCGGATACCGCGCCATCACCGATGCAGTTGAAGATAATAGAGTTGCAGTACACCGTACTTCTAACGGACAGATATTTGAATACCCTTAATTTGTTACGATGGTATCAGGAATTTACATGTGGAAATCTTACTCAAGCTTCATAAAATGTTATGTTGTTTGTATCAACATATTGTTGTGAGCTGCTTTTCTCTGCAATGAAAAGAATAATAAAACAAATAAAGATCCCATCTTCAGAACAAGACATTGAAGTGCGTTATATGCTTCCAAACAGTTCAAAGACTAACACCAGATATTGCCTTCACTTGTTATGAAAAAATAATTTCATAAAATTATGTTGTTGAATTGAATCGAATTTTACATTTCCTGTTAAATTTGAAGGTTTCTTTAGAAGTATGAACCGCGTGTGTCCCCTCCATTCTCCAATGTAACCTCTCCCTGTTTGGGTTATGAGGTGCGAATTGTCGTTAAAGAGCAAGGCCAACTCGTGCTCCAAGGACTTATATTTCACCAGCGCCGGCCACGAGTTTTGACTGCAGTTTGTGCCCGCCTGTCTTCGCCAGTGCCTGCAGTGGCTCGCGGGCGTCAGCTTGCCCCCCCCCCCCGCGGGCAGCTGAATTGGAACAGCTTGACAGATGAATTCGTTCGATAGATACAGTGTTAACAAGAGACTCATAACCAAAATGCCTCTTTGACATATGCAGGCGAAGAAAGAAAATATCAAAAAAATGTTAAAAGAGTGTATTTTATAATGATGTGTGCAATTTATTCAGAAAACTTTAATTATTTAGAAAACATTAAAATCTCATAGGATCAAATATTCAGTGTTTTGTTTAATTACTACCATAAAATGAATCACTTCTCCGGGATAATTTAAAGAATTGCGGTTTTTGTCAGATGATAAATTCACGCGCTAAAAAGTTGTATTTGGAAGATTAGCGCAATTAGATGTAACAAGGTTATCTTTGAATTAAGAAACCAATAGAACACGTCTGTTCCAAGATAATCTGGGGCAATGCGATATCTTTTGATTTACGCTTTTAGGCGACTGCTATCATGAGCTTCAATTTTGCACTTTTTTTTTCAGAATACTTTATAATTCTTTTTTTAGATAAAAGAAGAAATTTTAAAAAATATATACCTATTTTTCTACCTTAATGAGCGTTGGATTTCTGACAATAAATAATAATAGTAATAATAATAATAATAATAATAATAATAATAGATAATAATAATAATAGATAATACACGTTACAATAAATGATGCAGAAAATAGAAAAGAATTCAGGAACACCATAAAAAAACATACATTTGACACCAAAAGCAATAAGAGGCCAGGATGTAAATAGACAGCAGAGCGGAAGAAACAAGACAGTGAACACATGAAGAAAATATGGGCCCAGAGAAAACACAAACAATCATCATAAAGGAATTCAAGTTCAAACGCTCTCTTTAAATGGGAATAATAATAATAATAATAATAATAATAATAATAATAATAATAATAATAAATGATAAAGCTGTTCCCAAGATGAATTTTTCAAAATTCATCTTGATCAAAATCATCTTTCATCCAAAATTCAAAATTTCCCAAGATGAATGCCGCATTACCAGGAACAAGTAAAAACCATTGATCATACTGTCTCAGCTTGTTCAACTCTAGCGAAGACCGAATACTTGAAAAGACAGGACAGGGAGTGTAGTTATCTCTTAGTTAGTGGCAGATCTGTGCCGCAAAAATTGTGTAAGAATTTGGCTAAACACAGAAGTTGGTTTTACAATATCAGTTAAAAGCGAGTCGCAAAAAATCAAAATTATTTAAAAAAACGCTTATCTAACTTTCAACATATGTTTATCATTGACTGTGTCTTTTTATGCTCGTCATGATAGACTAAAAATATGTGAAATTCTAAATTGATAAACACAAAGTTATATCAATATCTCTTTAAAAAACAAGTGATAAAATCCAAAAGAATACTTGCATCAATTAGCCCATTCCCTCATGCACTTTCGTGAAAACGGCATTGCAATAACTTCTACAGTCAAAAATTACAGGAGGTGCTAATGTTACGTGACTCGCCTGTATACATGGAATTGTTATGCAGGTGGTAGATATGGAAGCATATATTCATACTAGCATGTTATAAAGTAGGAAATGTAGTTGCGACCGTAAATTGAAGTAATGAAACACAAGAGCCAGCAATCTCTCGGCTCTATTCAAAGCTTTCGAGCGAACAAACTCTAACATTCCGCAGCGGTAAGAAGTGCTTGTGATACGAATAATGATATTCACATTACTATCTCGTGACACGGAAGCAACGGAAGTGGGCTGCAGGGGGGGGGGATAACGAGTGAAGCGCGCTCGCGTGACCGCCGCGGCGACAAGTTCAGCTCGCAATGATACAAAGATTGCAGCGTAGGTACTCTAAAGCACGGGCACATAAAGTCCGTAACCGCCCCGATCCGATCTCATTGATTATTTTGTGTTCCCGAACGCGTCAAAAGTCTTCTAGTGCAACGCGTCTTATATACCGGGAAGTAGCGGTATTCTTCCCCAACTGGAACGTGAGATCCGGCGGCGACCTATACGTCGGTTTGCCGGAGTTTCTTACCTCCAGGGATCTCCACCGGTCGGGCCCCTCCGAACCGGGGAAAGCTCGCAACGTCCGACTGGTACGCCGGTAAGTGTGGCAGTGCAGTGCAGAGCAGTGTAGTACTGTGTTGTACAGTACTTGACGTGCTTCGGCATTCAACTTGTATTCCTCGGAGAAACTGCGGAAAACCTGTTATCAGAGCAACGTGGTGCTAGAATTCTTTTCTAGACAGCGGTTGAATTCAAGCTAGCGAGCTCGTTCCGAAAATCTGCCACTCTCAGAACTCGCTTTTTAGGACCGGACGGTCAGAGACGCTGCAGTGGCAACAGCAATGTTCCGTCTCAGCCGACCTGATCCGATTTGCTCCGACCTGGTGTTGCTGCGGTGTCCGACACTGCATCCGGCAGTGACATGGTTTCCCCTATTTGCACTCTAGTGTCAGAAGCAGTTACTACGGCATTAATTTTTGCGAAAGATTCCATAAGCTCTTTCACGTTCTTTTGCGGGATGATTGTAAATTTTGAATTTGTAATATCTCGTGAAATTTTTTAAGAACCTTGGATATTCTTGAATTGACGATTGAATGCAGGGTGCAACCTGAGGGTGCAAATATTGTGAGAGTAGCGTTTTACTTCAGTTAAAAAAATAAGAATACCTTCTTATATGTATACTCCATAATACTCCATGTTCTTCAGTTTCTCGTATTATATTATATCGTTTCGTGTCTGTAGAATGTATGTGTTCATGTAGTTCATATTATTTAATATGTTTAGTGGTTTTGGATTGAAATTACAAAATAGAAGAAATGACAAGCAAGGTCCACCGATAAGACAAAGAACTCATTTCTTACTTTATGTTATATTATCGCAGTAAATTCCTACATGTTTGTATTATAGAGTTTCCATTCTTTACTTTGTTGTAGTGAACACTGTCTTTGAAGTAAGTGCGAGAGAAATATGTTTCATAAAAAATACGTGATGAATAATATGAGGTAATCTCTAACAGAACGTTTAAATTATGTAGCGTATAATAAAAGTAAACAGATATCGTACTGTATATTAAATTCCAAAGGTGAAATAGTATATGGCTAATTAATGTATAAAAGTAATTAAGTATTGCAGTTACAAATTAGATGCATTAAGTTCTTTACAGTGAAAAGGAATGTTTGTAATCTAATGACATACAAAAGGAAGATGAAACATGAATCGAGTTATGACGTCAACTTATGAAATTAGAAACGAGAAACGATAACAAGAATTAAGATAATAAATTTGTGAAGAGGAGAATGATAGAATAAAACAAGGTGTCAAAAGGCAAATATGGAAGCAGAGATTGAAAATGACTAAAATATTAATTGCGCAAGATTAGTATATAGTATTATGAGTGGTGGCACGTACTTCACAGACGGGAAACACTCGGTGAAAGAAATGGAAAGAAGAAAACAATAATTATGAACCCAAACGATAGCTGACGTGAAAAATATCAAAAGTGAAAAGGTAGGAGAAACTGCACAAAACAAAGTAACGTCATGAAATAATTAGAGAATACCATATAACAATGAGACGTCAAACTAATGCAGAAAGGCAGTTTCTGCATGAAATGGCGGCGGTAAAAAAGTTCTACGGGTGGAAACTTTTGGCGGCTGAAGATTATTGAATGGAATAGCGATTAAGGGTTGAGGAGATATTAACCCCCAAGTATATTACAATATAATTTTATATTAAGAATTAATGGCCATACACATGTTTCGGGAATAATTCGTCCTATCTTCAGTGGCTCTACAGAGAATAAAATAGGTGAACTAAATATTATTAATACTAAACTATATTGTTATAATCTTTGTGGTTGATACCTCCTCAATACTTAATCGTTATGAATTACAACAATATCTCTGCTGCGACAACGAAATTTATGAATGGAATTGAACAATTATTATACAACTTAGGAATAAGTATAAGTATTTCGGTTGGAAGCATTTCCAACCGAAACCTGCTACTAGAAATACACAGAAACACCAATCAAATTGTTGCAGGTAATTTAAACCTGCCACCGTCAGGGCTCCAAGTGTAGGATTTCCCGCTCAGAATCTTTGCTAAAAGTGGTAATGCTGGCACTAAGTTAACTTAGCCGGTTATTTTGAAGGTAGTCTCTACAGTATTCATTCGCCGGTCCCGTCTTCGCGTCACGCACCAATTGCAAATACACACACTAAACACCCCTGTTTCGAGAACCTGCTACCGGAGGTCAGACGGTCTTCATCGGGCGGCGTCACAATATGTGAAGGGGCTACAATGGCCCAAGTGCTGGGGATAAGATCTGATGACATAGAACCACGGGCGCCGAACTGGAGCCTGCAGTTCGCCATTTGAAGCCATAGGCCGCGGGGTGGCGGCGAGTGAGTTAGGGAAACGGGTGCGCAGATTGAAGAAAGAAGCGGTCGTGGAATAGAGCGAAGCGGGGGGCAGCGGCGGGCTGGTGGCGGGACTGGCGCGGGTGGCGTGTCGGGGCGGCGTGCGGGGCTGGCGTGTCGGGGCGTGGGGGGAGCGTGGCGTGACGTGTCGGGGCGTGGCGTGTCGGGGCGTGGCGTGTCGGAGCGTGGCGTGTCGGAGCGTGGCGTGTCGGGGCGTGGCGTGTCGGGGCGTGGCGTGTCGGAGCGTGGCGTGTCGGAGCGTGGCGTGTCGGGGCGTGGCGTGTCGGGGCGTGGCGGGTCGGGGCGTGGCGGAGCTTGGCGTGGCGTGGCGGGGGGGCATGGCGGGCGAAGTGGGGCGGGACGGGCCAGACTAGGGCTTGTGGTGGGCGGGGCTTGGCGGGGAGGGGCCGGGCGGAGCGGAACGTAGCGGTACGTAGCGTTACGTGGCGGGATATACGAGGCATGGCGGAGCGTAGCATGGAGAACACCTCCGGTGGAGTCCGACGCGCTAATTGTAGTGTTCTGCGAGGCATCAATTTCTGCAGCCGCAATCCGGAGACGCCGCGACGCCGCAATCCGCTAGCTTCGTCACCCAAGCGGCGCCCTTCTCAGGCCTCCGCTCCGCCCCCTCCCCGCCCCTGCCCCACCCCTTTCCGGAGCCACAGGCAGCGCCGCAAGCCGCCGCGCCTTCCCCCTACCAACAAGCCCCCACCCACCCTTCACCCACCCCCAGCACCAACGTTGAATTCTCTGTCGTACTCCGCCCCGCCGCAACCGGTTTCCTCTTCAGGACAATAGTGAGGATGGGGCTGAGCTGATGATCCTGTCGTTTGTTTGATACAGCTGAAATATAACTGTTTGTTTAATATAAAATTCTTTTTCTACTATCATTGGACAGTTCATTGTATCATTCACAGTATCATTGGACCTTCTGGACATAAATGTAACTTCATTTTCTGTGCACGTCTTCTAGAATTCAGTGGGAAATACAATTATTTAAATTATCGTTTCCATGTCACGGCAGGAAGTAATAAGAGCCAAAATTTATTGCTTATTTATCTTTGAAAATAGATTTTATTACATGGGAGTTTTTTTGTTTTTTTTTCTCCCTTTCAAAATTCAAAATTTATTGCTTGTTTATCCTTGAAAATAGATTTTATTACATGGGAGTTTTTTTGTTTTTTTTCTCCCTTTCAAAATTCAAAATTTAAGTAGTATTGACTTAATTTGATTTTATTACATGGGAGTTTTTTGTTTTTTTCTCCCTTTCAAATAAAATTTATTTTTTTTTTGAAAATAAAAAAAATAAAAAATAATTGATACCTCCTACTTGTATTAATGATCTCCATTTCAGGCATGGAATTGATTACACTCCTTTTGCCGTACAAGTGACTGTGATAAGGGGTCTGATATATCACCACACAAAAGTGTTATTGTAAAGGACGGTATTATTTTCATTATAATAAAATTACTATAAAAGTGATAATCCATGATTCTGCAGGAGTCTGACGGAAGACACGGGGCTATACTAAATTTACATCGGTTTTCTACGAGAGGGTATTTAGAGACATACAACGTGTTAGTAGCGAATGCTGGTTGTCCGGAAGGCACAACCACGTAAACACTCGGGTAACAGTCGGGCGTTTGCGCAGTCTATGTTTAAAGTACGAAGGGTTTTCGTTTAGAAAGTTGTTGGATCTTTCTGTACAACCATATTTTCTGATTTTTAATGAGAGATAGGCGGCACTGGATGTGTTCATTATTAATTGGTGTCATGGTTTAAACACTGAATATTAATGTTAACTTAAAAAATATTGAATTAATGCTTATGTCTCATTTCTTCATTACTTCCTTTTGTGGTGCAAGTTCCAATCGATCTTTCGAAAACAGTCATGGTTTCGAGTGAATCAAGGAAGTGGTTAGTGTGATGTTATATCGCGAAGCGAAGACTGCCAATTGCGGGGACCAGTAAGTGTCCGTCTCTACTTTTCTTCTCAGTCAGTTCCTGTCAAATTTTGACGGGTTGTGTAAATAATATTTGAAAATATTTTCGACCTATTGACGAATCCAATTGTTCATTCAATCGATATTTATTGAGCTTTACCTCACGTGAGCTGCCCCTGGACTAGCTCCATTTGTACTCCTAACCATTCGCAGCGCTGGCATTCGGCTTTTACCTAGAGGGAGTCACCCAAGGTTGGGAAATGCGGAATTAAGTAAAACAATCTGTGAAGGTAGTCTTCCGGACCGAGTTCAACTATGCATTTCTTCGGGCACAAGAGCTATTCATTCTGGAGAAATAACGAGTAAAACATCTCGCGCGAACGGTCAGACATCCCAATAACGTGACAGATCAAGTTGTTTGGTTCCCCCAGTATCAAGCTCGACTGTACTGAATGTTGGTTCAACTTTCGGCAACGGCATTTCTTGTTACTGTTCGTCGTCGTTATTCACTATAATATTTAGAAGAGAAGTGCATTTTATTCACTTTGTTGTTACCTTAATTTACTCTATCATGTTTTGAACCGTTCAAAGACCTTCTTGAGACGACACATTTTTGTTTTCCGTCTATTCGCGGGACTTAGTTCCTGGACGTTAAGGAATTTTCCTTTCTGACATTCGCACTGATTGCGGTTTCCGAGCGCATCGAATACTAAAGTCGAATAATATTATAGTCCCATAAGTGTAGTGCATGGTTTTATACAAAAGTTGGCAGTGATCTTCCCCCGCTTGATTACAAGATCCGGTGCCGACCTACACGATGGTTAGTGGAGTTTTCCCACAACCAGGTATTTCCCACCAGCGGGACACCGCCACTGCCGAGTCAAGATCTGATTTCCTGAGTGATCTCCCGACATGTGTGGTAGCGTAGTGCAAGTTAGTTTGTGTTCGTGAGGGATAAGTGTATGACAAGGAATGAGAAGGAAAGATCGCGCGCGGACCGTGGCCGTTTGTTGGGGTACTGGTCTAGCATGTTGATCGGGAAAACGACGGAAAACTGCCAATCAGAGCAGCCGGCATCTACTAAAATGCTCCTCCATACAGCGGCTAAACTCGACCCAGCTATCTTGCTTGTGTCGAAAATCCTGCCATCGCACCGTCAGGATTCGAACCCTAGTTCTCCCGGTCAGTGGCACTGCAGTAACATTAAGTAATGCCTTGAGAAACCTAAGTCTCTCTGCTATTCGGATACGACGAGTTGCCGTGCGCTTACGGCGGGCCAGAGCAGTGGCTCACACAGCTAACTACCTGTTCCAGTAGTGAACTGCATACATTTCTTTCCTTTTGCACATTGGAATGCTCGGATACTCCGTATACCAGGGTGTAGGACGTATACATTACAGATAAACAAATCAAAAACGTTGTGAATACAAAACATTCGCGCCAAAATTGGAATAAGAATTGCTCACGCTGAAGGTGGAATTATTTGCGCTTGCTGCACCACGAAGCGCGGCCATTATGACCTACGAATATGTGAACACGGCATAATTACCTTCGCGCCGAGTCACGACGGATTCCCCATTTTCCAATCCTGAACCGGCTTAGGTGGCTCAGGTCTTCAATTGATATCACTGAAGTACCTCTGATCTGGAGGTTCTAGGGTTCGCGACTCGACGACGCGCCGCGGTGGCAGGATTTGCGACACTAGCTAAAGAGCTAGGTCGAATTCAGTCGTTATCTAGAGGAGGTTTCTAGCGGCCGGCTTCTCTGATGGCTAGTTTTACGTGGTTTCTTTTATCATCAGCAGGCGAATGTCGAAGTAGTATCCTAACAAACGGGCCACGGACACGCGACCCCTTCTTCCTTACACACGCTTCCACTTACATGTTCTCCACTGCAACACATGCCGAGAGACCACTCCGGAGCTCAAAACGTGTCCCGGTTGAGGCAGTGGGGGGAGACACCTGATTGGGAAAAAACTCACAAGCCGACGGGTAGGTCGGCGCCGATCTCGCCATCCAGTGTGGGAAGATCACCGTCTCCTCCCGCGATAAAACAGACACTACACTTACGTGACTAATGGACTTAGCAGTTAATGCGCGAGGAATCATCAATCAATCCAATCCTGGATGCCTCTTTTTGACAGGGAGATGTACTAGCTTTGGGTTAGCGCTTCGCTTGTGGACGTTTCTAGTCTTCTATTATTATATTTACTGTCATTTTTATTATTGATAATTTAATTTGCAATTATGATTTTATTATTGTTAATATTACGGTGTATTTATTTTATATTGTATTGCACATTTGTATTATATTTTTATGATATATTTGTTTTTGGCTCTTATTGTGATGACTTTCTTATATCAGGAATTCTTTTCCTTGGCAGGAATACGTGAACTCAGCGCATCGCTTGCCTAGAGAGGGTGAGTACAAACGCTGATATGACGTTCTTTATTAATGGAATTCCTTGTGCTTCTATCATAACCATAGTAGTAACCGAAGGCAGTTATAAGTGTAGGAGACAAGTGTATATCGCGGTATATCGTTGCTTTCTGTTACGAACAGAGCAGTTATACCATGGAATTATAGTCACAAGTTGTAACAAATGGCCAGCTGATGATGCTATGAAAAATTCTTGTAAAATCATCGTAATAGATATACGACGACGATGATGATGTCGTATCATAATGCAGTAAAATATTACATATTTATCGAAAATTATTGTTTCATTCATCATTTAAATGAATAACGACTTAAAAATTGTAAAGATTTCATAGCAGGAACAAATACATAATTTTTCTTTTACAATCGATATGCCAAGGGATGAATTGTAGGACTTAGAGTGACAGACTCTTAAAAATAAGTTGGCTTATGGCTAAATAACTAAATTACTGTGTTTTTACCCATATTATTCCTTTCATTTGTCATTGTAAAATTAATCTTGTTTACAGAACGTGTCTCATCAGTTAGAAAGTTGTCTGCAGAATTAGTCACATCCACTCATAACTTTTCAAATACCTGATAGATTTCAAAACCAAATATCACTTAGACAAATGTTAGAGCATCACTAATTTTGTGACTATTTTTCTTGTTTTATTGAATTTTCTCTGTTCAACAAAGAAGAGGTCATCTTACGTAATGCTTGAATATACGCTTTTGTGCATAAATTTGGTTTTAAAAAAAAATCTGCAAATCTTGTTTTATATATTGTTTCGCAACATAACTCGTCTTATCCAAGTTATGTTTTAACTCATTCTTTTTCATACCTTTCAATGAACTGCAGCGCTTTTTATTTTGCTTGATCAAATATTAATGAACAAACAATAATAATAGAAAATTTACAATAACTTTATTGTAAATTTATTATGGTGTTATGTAATGTTATTATTTTATGTTTTTATGTTATTATGAAATATTTATTTTGGATGAGGTAAGTTCTGCATGTCAGGTCCTCAAATATATGAGACAAATAATTTTGAAGTGAATAGTAAATAATAACTGCCAGGATATCTTCATTGTATTCAACACGGTTTTTACAACAATAATAATCCAAGTTTTACAATAATAAATTTTAATTTTTTTAAAGAGACGCAATTATTAGAAATGTTAAGCACCTAACGTAGTATTACGTAACTAAGCCAAAGTCCTTTACACATTTACATCTTCAACACTACATCTCTAATCTTTTGACTGTGCCTTGTTAATACTTAGATCATGGAATTATTATTCTCTCTTGACATTGTTATTCGGTGACTATTAATCTTTGGTGACTTTCAGCCCAATGGTTATTCTTTCGACCTTCCAGCGAGGTACGTTTCATTAATATCATTTATCATTTAAAGTTCATTATCATCTTTTGTAGGAAGTGTTAAAAATGAACAGCGGCGGGTAGAATCTATATCCGTACTTGCTCTGTACTCGGCATTCATTTCATTGAATTCATTGAAAGTGAAGACGGCTTTTCGATCTTAATTATTAAATTTTGTATTGTTTTCCATCGTTTGACCGACATATGTGCAGTTAATAATTCCAAAATATAATTAGAGATTCATGAACTTCTTTTGTGGGCGGCAGAGAAATCCACACGTGATTCCCTACTCGGCGCTGAAGGGTGCGATGTTTAGTTGGTTGGTTGTTAGTGATTCCGAGCGCAACAATTACATAGGTCATTAGTCCCGTAAGTGTATATTACATGTTTTTCCTCGAGGGGTGGCGGATCTTCCCCTGCTGGATGGTGAGATCCGGCGCCGAGTTAGCGTCGGCTAGAGGGGTTTCCCTCAACCAGGTATCTCAAACCAGCGGGACACCGCCCCAGCCGGGACAAGATCTAAGCTCCCAACAGGTCTTCCGGTATGGGTGGTAGTGTACAGTATGTTAGTGTAAGTGTCTGTAAGGGGATAAGACAAGGAAGGGAAAGGAAAGATCGCGGGCGGTCTGTGGCCCGTTCGTTAGGGTTCTACTGTGGCATTCGCCTGGTGTTGATCGGAGAAAGCCGTGAAACTACAGATGAAAGCAGCCGGCCTCTAGAGTTCTCCTTCAGACAGTGACTAAATTATTTGACCTAGCCGACAAGCTAGTGTCGAAATTCTTGCCACTGTCGGGACTCGAACCTAGGACCTGCCGGTCAGAGGCACTGCACTGAGTCGCCTCTCTCGGTGGAAGCGTGGAGATGAGTGCGGGGAACGGCGGCGGCGAGAGGGTGACGGGTGTTAATTGGGCACCCGACCCGTGAGCGCAGTCGTTTGCCGGTTGCGGCAGCAGTTGTGAAGTAACCGCCAGCGATGGAGCCGGCCAGGCGCGGGCCGCGCGGGCGCTGCGGGCGGAGGTGGATCGCCGCTCCAAAGCTCCTGATTGATGGTTGCGACCGGGGAAGGGCGAGGGAAGGGAAGCCCTCCAGCCGCGGAGGCTTTGTGGACGGCGGGGTCGGGCGTGGGCTTGGTAGAGGGAGGGGCGTGGCGTAGACGGACCGGGGAGAGGCTGGGCGGGACGCAGACGGGACAGTGCGAGGGCGGAGCTTAGGGGGGCAGAGGGGGGACGAGGCGAAGACGGGACGGGGCCAGGCGGAGGATGAAGGTGGAGACTGTGGGGCGGGGACAGAGTGTCGGGACAGTGCAGATTTGAAAATGCAGAGCTGAGACGAGGTGAAGGCAGGGCGGGGACAGGAGGGGGGGAAGCGTGGCGGCGGAGGCTGTATGGCGCAAGGGGGAGGGATGTGGAGGGGGACGGAATGGCCCGACCATGGCAGCGCATTGGACCGTGGGCGGGACAGGGCGAGGCGGGGCAGCGCGCTGTGGCGGCGAGGGCGCTGGGATGGAGCTAGAATCTGGCCACCGACCACTTTTGTATCGCCAGTCGCCTGCTAGAACTGCCGATTGCAGGCGTGCACTTGCTATAGATTTCATCTCGTCAAATGAAGCTGGACAGTGGATTCAGACCTGTTTTACTTATGATTCTCCTTGCAGTAAGCTAGCGCACTCGAACGAATGTGATGGTACGTGGTTCGGACCAGCGTTTCTAGGCCTCGGTCAGAAATAATAACTGATCAGTATTTCAGTTCAGTATCTTACGGACATTTATGAAAACTAGAATAAAAAATCGCAAGGATATCTATGTTATAATATTTGTGATGGATTTTTCGATGTATATACCGTGGTTTATCTCATAAAGAACTGTATATAAAGTTTCGTGGCATGTTCAAATCAGCTTTTATCGGTAATGAATGCGTAGAGCTTCCGGAAGTCATGAAATGCATAATAAAGACGCAATGAGCGCGGCATACCGTGCCACAACAATTTCCGTTTGACAAATGCTACACTTACTCATTTTAGCCAACAATTTTATAATATTCCAAACAGGAATTTTACTACCTTGATCAGAATTAAAAAAAGGAGTATGATGTGTCGACCAATTTTTGGACGTATTGTTATATTAGTGGTTAGTGCTTTTTAGAAACCCGTTTATTATAAAAGTCTAACATTAAATAGCTATACCCTTTTTACACTATTTGACATTTCCGGGTTTATAGGCCGTGATCTAAGGGAGACTTGCCCATACCGTTTTACACTGTTTCTGATATTCCCATTATTTTGAGGGAAGAAGTGGAGTATGAGTTCATAGTAAAACCACTCACTCTTAATCATCTTGTAACGAAAATCTTTAGCCTTTCCAGAATTTCAATTTACACCGTTTGTGCGAACCCATACTTCATCAACTCAGATAATTTATTTGTTCTTGATGTCACCTATACGTTTTTTCGAGTTACGTTTCACTGAAGGTATTGCCGTTGTCTGTCACTGTTCGACGATACTGTCCCTTTCTGTTGTTGATGTTGGTTTTTCCGATGTTGTTTCTCCATTGCAAAAGCCTCTTTAGGCTACTTGAATTCTTACAATTAGCTAATTAGGGCAGTTGGTTTTATTTGTTTAATTGGTACGCCTTACGTTAAACAATATGTCTCTTTCCTCTTTGCAAGTATATTCAGAATCGTCCTAGTTTAAATGGATGTTTTCACAATTTGTCAGAATTGGCGATAATGTGATGCAAAACCAATCTGTTGTCAGTCGGAGCGATACACGCGGCCGCATCGGTCGATCTTGTTTCCCTGTCAGCTATTGTGATTTTGTGCATTCGGTTGTATCACTGGTAGGTATTGTTATGAAGTAATGTTGTGACACACGGTCAAAAGCACCCGGGAATTATCTCTGGCAAACCAATCGCAAAGTCGAATACTTCTTGTGCTAGTTCATCTCCATAATGAACCATTAGTGTTAGTCGTAGAGTTTGAGGTTGGTGGCTGAGGGTTGAGTAAATAGTTAACGTGAAAGTTGAAGTGGTGGTAAAAGGAGAGAAGTTTGTTGAAATATGAAGTTTGGATGTTTCACGTTCGTTCGAATGGAAAGTTTCATACACGCAGGAGAGTAACGAGGAGCACAGGTTAAAAAATCCATTATAAATTCTTCCTAATTGAATGCAATGACACGGCCATGTGTGAATTCGTCACAATATTTGTTGGATGTTCAAGAGTCAGACCAAATGCAGTAATTGCAGTTAATATTCTAGCGTCATATATGTAGCGCGGCAAAAATCACTTATTACTTTTTATATCGGGTCAATTGCAGTCATGAATAATACGCGATCATGACAAGAGTGTCCGAAATGACAAAAAAGAGAACAAAAACACAACATGCTGTGGAATTTTTTTTGTGCATAGACACACATTTACGTCCCTTGTTTCTGTATTATGCGTAAAATGGAAGCGCGTCATAAATCTTTTAAAAAAATGAAAGTAATACAGTAATTTATAATCCTGTCCTTTACACTGAGCCTTCATCTCGAACGTAATGGGCAAATATTCCCTAAGGTTTTACCTTGTATGAAAATTAGCGATTTAGGGGCTAAATGGCTTAGGATTCATGTATTTAGCCGAGAGGGCTCTGCCACCATCCATTGCCCAGGACGTTCATTATCCGAGCGCCCACCCCCACTCCCTCCCACGCCACGTCACGCCTCCACCCCCGACCCTTCCTGGCCTTCCACCCCCCCGCACCTCTCCGCCCCGCGCCCGTGACTCCTTCAATCAATACCCCTCCGTGCCCCCCGGACTTCACGACCCTGCTCCAACCTTTTCCCTGGCCGCCGCGTTCGCTTCTTTCGGGGAAAGCGGGAAGTGTGTGCGGGCCAGAAGCGAAATTCCGGAAACCACAGCTCGAATTTTAAAGGAGGTTGCAAACGCACGCACCGCCGTGATCTCCCCCTCTCCTTCCATCCACTTTCCTCTTTTCTCTTCTTGCTCCTCCTCGCCCCCTTCCTTTCCGCCCCTTCGCCTTCCCCTACCCTCCTCATTCCATGCTCTCTTTTCACGGCGGTAGCTCAGTGCATCAACTGATGTTACTGAAGGGCCTCTGACCGGGAGGTCCTAGGTTCGAGTCCTGACAGCGCCAGGATTTATGACACTAGCTTTTCAGCTAGGTCGAATTCAGTCGCTGTGTGGAGGAGAATTCTAGCGGCCGGCTGCTCTGATCGGTAGTTTTCCGTGATTTCAATGATCCAGGCGAATGCCGGAGCAGTACCCTACCAAACGGGCCACGGACCGCGCGCGATCAGTCCTTCCTCTTCCTTGTCCTATTCTCTCGCCTTACACACACACACACACTTACCCTAACATGCACTACACTACCACATATTCCGGGAGACCGGTTGGGAGCTTCGAGCTTGTCCCGGCTGGGGCGGTGCCCCGCTGGTGGGAGAGTCCTGGTTAGGGGGAAACCCACTAGCCGACGGTAGGTCGGTTCCGGATCTCGCCATCCAGCGGGGGAAGATCACCGCCATCTCCCGAGAAAAAACATGCACTACACTAACGGGACTAATGACCGAAGCAGTTGACGCACCCGGAAACACGAAAAAATCAATCAATCTTTTCACCTCCTCCCTCCCCCTTCCCATTCCTCTTCAGTGTCTCTCAATCTCTCTTCTCCTCCGCCTGTCCCGCGTTCCCACCACTGCCCGGCGCATGACCACACTCTCTTCCTCCTCCCCAACTGCCCATCCCTCCCCGCCACCCGACAGCCTCGGTCGACCTGGACAACGCCGCGTCGAACTTCTTCTCCTTTGCTTTGACTGCCCTCTGCACCAAGTGCCGCAGCCCACTAGATGGAGGGTGGACCACGCTTGTTGGCTGTCGTTACAGAAATATCTACAGATTTTCAAGAAGTGAAATTATTACGTTGATGTGGAGCGAAAGATACTTTGCTTTCATTGCAGGAGGCTGGTAGCAAGCGCCTCAAAACCATGTTGATTTTTAGTTAGCTGCATCGAATAAGTTGTGAACTTCAGAAGTAGTATGTTTCGTTAATACGATAACATTTCATGTCACCGTATCTATGTAATTAGTTGGTACCGATTTTCCTCAAAACAGAGTGCAATGTAATGAATCTCCCATTCCATTCATCCATCCAATATATTTCTCTCAAACATTTCTATATTGTAATAGAATTATTTTTATATGATTGTTTTGAAAAAGTCAAGAAAATATTTATATACAAAAGGCTACATCGTTTGTTTATCAAAAGTGTTGTTTCTACATGTTATCGGTATGATTGCATTCTAATTAAAAATCCGATTATGGTAGTTATTTTACTTCTCAGTCTATTTTGTTTCCCGGTGTTTTGTATTTTTCTGCAACTACAAGCTACTATTATTGCTATTTCGTAACATACTACTTTGCTCTTTCGTAACAAAATTTCAGCCCCTCAGGGGACCATTGAAATGTTCTGAAAAGGCTTCAGTCGCATCGAGAGAAGCATTTGAAGTCACGATACGGCTATCGCACGGTTACTATGTTTATCAATTAGCTCTGATTGAGGTTCTCGTCAATTGCTATTGTCATTATTTCCGTTTATATTATCTCGGGAGGTAGTGGTGTTTCTCCAATACATACTACATTGACTATATATAATACAGTTACTGGCAAAACATATTTCAAAAGGTGTGTATGTGACTGTCTTGAGCAAGAACGTTATATTTTTGGACGTATAACTTTCAACTGATCTTATTTATTGTAATTTAAAAAATGCGAATAGAATGGACGTATTTCAAAAGAAAATATTGATACAGAAAACACTAATATCCGACGAATATTTGCAAATTCTTTAAGAGTACGTAAAATAACTATTGGTGTTAAACAACATGTACTTTCTCGCGCGTACTTTCACATAAAATTACGCAAAAAGTACTCAAATTTTCGAACAATTGCACACATTATTTCAAAATATATCTTTAAGGAACAGATGAAATTCAAGAGGAACATTTTATCTTCATAACTGCAGTTATAGGAAGAGGACAAACAATTTCAGAACTTTTGCATTTTTTTAACAACAGAGTTTTCAACGAAAATGACACCTGCACCATTTTCTTAAATGTCCTTCACACTATCTCACAACCAAATTGAAGCCCAAAATGGTGCCATTTTTTAAATTTTAATGTCTCAGGGACTTCATGTAAAGTGCCCCCCAAAATTAAAATATCAGTTTCAAATTCAAGGGCTGGCAACATTAAGATCGATCGGGGAATTTCAATTGTGGAGAAAATTGGCTAAACGGTTTAGCCGCTAGTATTGTTCACAGATGGATAGACCTTTTGCTCTCATTTGATTTTTCGATATGAAGGACCCACAAAACGGATTCTGAGAACTCCACGTGTTAGATGATTTTTCTCTAAATTTAGCAACTGGATTTATTCACTTTGTCGTTACCAGGGCCCTGTAATAAGAGTATTTCTGCCGAAAACTTCCGTTTTTTTCGCGCAGCATTACGTAGCTTTCTCTCTACTGCGTAAGCGGCAGCGAGAAAGTAAAAAGTGACACGTCGAAAATGCAACAGAGGCACGACGTATTCAAAAGAAATGCATCAGATAGAAATAATTAGCACGTATTCAAAAGAAAAGAAGGAAGAAACGTAAAGAAAGAAGTAAAAATGATTGAATGTTACTTTGGAAAACAAAATCAAAAAGAGATGACAATTTAAAGAATGTAAAGTAATGAGTGAAACAAAAACGCACAAAGACTCTGTGGAAATAATAGTCAGAAATAGAATTTTAACTACCTATAGCACTGTGGTTTTAGATGCAATATTCACCTCAGCCCAATTTCGTATCAAGGTTCAGGCTATCAAAATATTGTTATTGTAATTTTTATAATGACAACTAATATAAAATATACATTGAGCACACACAAAATAAAAGACGCTATTCAGAATATGTATCACCGTACAAACGTTGTTCTTGAAGTTCCGATAATCATAAGAGATTATGTGCGAGTCACATCAGTGGACTATCTCTCCAGCTTGCGCAGTGTGCTCCAGCCGCGGAACAGGAACAGCGGCAAGTCATTTGCGTGCCCCTTCCGGTCCTGACATGCACCATCCCACCCGCTTGCGCAGTGTGCTCCAGCCGCGGAACAAGAACAGCGGCAAGTCATTTGAGTGCCCCTGGACATCCACCATCTCTCCAGCTTGCGCAGTGTGCTCCAGCCGCGGAACAGGAACAGCGGCAAGTCATTTGCGTGCCCCTTCCGGTCCTGACATGCACCATCCCACCCGCTTGCGCAGTGTGCTCCAGCCGCGGAACAGGAACTGTGGGGAGTGTGCGCGAGCGGTGGTAGCGGCGTGGCCAGCTGGATGGCGGCGGATGGCCCGTGGCTGGTGCAACGAATTCGTGGGCGACGCAATCGACTCGACGCGATTCGACGCCAGCGACGCGCGCTGTCCAAAAACAATAGGGCGCTGCCATCGGCGAATTGCATCGCGAGATATGCCCAATCATCCAATCGAATTCTGTTGCCCCGAACAAAAGAGCACCGGCGCGCGTAGGTGAACGTCATTGTGCCTGCGTGTAGATGCCGTCGGTATTTTGGCGATTTCCGTTCCCCGCCCTCGCCTCCGCCCCCCGCCACCGCCCTCGCTCCCGTCCCCGCTTCATCAGAACCGCACTGCCACCTTGTTTTCCAAATAATTGGAGTTGATATTGGCAGCTGAAATTTTGCATGGAAATATTACTTCGCGTGATCTATAAATGAACGAAATTGCATGTGAGGTTTCGACATGACAATATTGACAGTTCTCTTGATAGATGTGCGAGGCGGTGCAGTGCAGCGGGATCGTTCTCCACAACCGGTTCGGCATCGTCGGTATCAACACCTTCGGCCAAGACGTTCGCTCAGCCAATTAGCAGCTCGTCCCGTCAAGAACAACTGCTCATTGCCCTGCCAATCAACAGCTAAACCCGCCAATCAACCAGCCGCCAACCGCCAGCCAAACCCGCCTCGATCAAGTCATTCGGCCATTCGATTAATTCTTGAGCATTCGGTTTGCCACTCGGTCATTTGGGCACACACGAGATCAGTCAGCCAAGTAATAATGTCTCTGTATCAATATCACTCGGTCCTTTTTTTCGTCATTGGTAACTGTCTTCACTATTGTCTCGTGGACACTAGGTCTCTCAACCTCTATCTCACTGCATCACGTACCCTCGCTGCTACTCTGTCTCCCAGCATTTCCGGATTATTGAGACACTCGCTTACTCTGCCGAGAGGAGGCGGAATTAATTTAAATGAATACGTTTCATATTTGAGCCTTGTGGATAAATTGATACCTTGTACAAAATTCATTTTAACGGAGAACATAAAATAATTTTCAAATGGAACAAATATAATTTCCAAACAAAATTCACACAAATCATCGAGAATGCAGTGAATCCTTATTCTAGTGAAGTACATCAGTTGCTTATGCAGAGAGCGATTAAGGCGCTCCTGGCAAATAATCTCCCTTCGAATCAGAAAAGCTACGAATGTACAATGAAAGCTCGGAATTTCCTGAAACCGAGATAGGTTTGGCACGAATGCATCATTTTATATGAGTTGTATGAATTGATATGATCGTTTCATTTATTTTCATTCATTGTTCAATTTGAATATTTTATTTTATGCAATTTTTATTACTTTCCTTTTTCATGTTTATTGTAATTTTAAATTACGGTAGCTTCAATTTTTGTAGCCTTAATGATGCCGTATAACAGGATACAGTAAATTAAAAATAATAAATAAATCCTTCTAACTGTATCAAAGAAACAAAACGCAGTTCATGATTGATTATCCAATTAAAACATGCTCTAATCAAATATACGCAACGGGGCCGCCTCATTAATGCCAGCTTTCAGCTGACAAATGACTCCTTCCACTCCGTTGCACGCCACGAGGCCAAGAATGCGGCTGTAACAGCACCATAACCACATTCTACGGATATGCTAGATCGCGGCTGGGTTGTAACGCACGTCAGACGTTTAGCTGAACGGTAACTCTCCATAGTCGCATTTGAAAGTCAAACTTGATTGCCGACCAAGTATTCACTTAAATTGGCATCTTATCCTCATGCATATGGGTACTTCCAACAGATTATTGCTCTTGTGTACACAGTCAGATTACAAGGGATGAATTCAATGACATAAGTTCTGTTTTGAGTGCTCCTGATGGTTGTTCTGTGTGTCCATCTCTAAATTTGCTGAGTTAGTGGATTGTGGTAGAAACAGTCATTGACGATTACATATGCGATATTTTCATGAAATCCAGATTATACAATTACGTTTGACTAGCTTTTTTGTGTCCAACAGATAGAAATCGCTTCCCACACCCCCTAACAAAAATCAGATATTCATCTGCAAAACTATCGTTAAAGTTCTTCTGCCTATACAAGTGCCAATATAAATTCGAAGCTTATATCCAACAGCATCTGCCAAGATTGTAATTTTTAGACAACTTTCATTCTGTACTGCGACGGCACCTCGCTACTGCCTTACATGTTTGCTCTTTGGCTGTTTTTGGGACGGTGTATGTGGAACGGTTTCGCCTGTTAACGATTGGCAAAACCATTCCCATTAGTAGATAACTTCACTTCCTGACAGTCAAATCCGTGTATCGGCTCTGGAATAATTTAGTGGCACAATTCTGACAAGTGACTCATAATTTCCCAATCTTATGAGCAAATCACTCCTATAATCAACTTTGGAAATTCGAACTTATGCCGGTCTAAACGCACCTGTTAATGACACGTACGTCGTAGTCGACGGGAGATGGCAGGCATTTTCAATAAAATTGATGAGTATTTAATTTACCTTGTATTATACCAGCCATTTAGCGCAGAAAGAGGAAGTGCGATTGTAACGATTATAGCAATTATTAATCCCCCTTGAAAGTCATTACGAGAAACCGGTGTACGTTGACTATTCTATCTGTAAACACAATACGAACGACTGAAATACTTAATCAACAATGTTGGGATAATGTTTTAGTGATTTCAGGAGATTTTAGTTCTTGTTCCATTATAGCTTATCTACTTTACTGGGTTAGTGCACTTTTTCCTTTCTCCTGTACTCATGGTAGTATTATAAACGCTATGAAATGTTACAGAAAAAGTGCTTCTTTTCCCACAGAAATACACATTTTGTTGGTACATGAGACGAAAGCTGTTTTTCTCAAAATGTTTCTCTGCCAATGTATGAACAACACTACCGCCAAAACCGAACACTAGATTTCTTCAAATTCTTACTTTTTCTTATATAAAGATGCAAAGAACAGATATGTTTATTTGTTTCGTAAAAATATACAGTTTCATTTTGATTTTAATGAAATTTTGTGCATGTAATTTTCCAAAGCAAAGAGAAAAGTTATTATATGTGTGAGAATTCGTAAAAATTTCTCATACCCCCTTTCCTACCCCTTAAGTAATATTTACGTGTCCGCCTTTTCCCGTTTTCCGTAAATATTTCAAAATAAGTGGATAAATTCAAGAAAGTGAATTAATTTCATGGAGCACATTTTCAAGTTTTTGGAAGCTCATACAATTTACGTATTAAATTCATTTTAATTCATTCGATTAACGCAATTATGTTCCGAGTAATTGAACGTGAAAATTGTTAGTGTACGTTTTCAGGAGTGTGCAACAATACTTCTGCTTACAGCTGCCCATTGCAACGATGATTGTGACAATCTTCGTTGTGGGTGCAGGGGCGGGGACGGGGGCAGGATGATTATGTTAAAAAAGTAGCTGGCAACGCACGATATACATAGGCAACTAGTAACAGAATAAACACAAAAAAGCGAAGAACCGGGAGCGGTAGCTCAGTGCATCAACGGATGTCACTGCAGTGCCTCTGACCTGGAGGTCCTAGGTTCGAATCCTGACGGCAGCAGGATTTGCGACACTAGCGTTTCAGCTAGGTCGAATTCAGTCGCTGTCTGAAAGAGAATTCTAGCGGCCTGCCGCTCTCATCGGTAGTTTTCTGTGGTTTCTCCGATCAAATCCAGGCGAATACCGGAGCAGTACTCTATCAAACGGGCACGGACCGCACGCGATCTGTCCTTTCTCTTCCTTCTCCTAATCTCTCCCCATTACACACACACACACACACACACACACTAACATGCACTACACTACGAGCTTAGATCTTGTCCCGGCTGGGGCGGTGCCCCGCAGTCCTGGTGAGGGGGAAACCCCACTAGCCGACGGTAGGTCGGCGCCGGATCTCGCCATCCAGCGGGGGAGGATCACCGCCATCTCCCGAGAAAAACATGCACTACACGAACGGGACTAACGACCAAAGCAGTTGACGCGCCGGAAACACGAACAAAAATCAATCCATCAAGCGAAGAACGTGCGCCCGCCGCGCGTCGGCACAATAGAGACAGCGCTCATTGGCAGCGAATTGTTTTGGCGCCGTCGGGGAAGGGGGAGTGGGGCGCAGCTATCGCCCGGCGCTTAGCAGGCCCGTCCGCCTGGCGCGCGTGTTGTCGGAAGAAACAAGGCGGGCGCGTTGTGATTGCGGATTATCGATCCATTCGTAATGCCGCTCATCTTCATGACACCGCAAAACGGACTGTAACCTCGTAATGGAGCTGATAAGACGAAAGAGAGATTGTTTTTCGTTCTAAATTAGTTGCCAGGCGACCTGTAAGAAGATGCTTCTTATGATTGCCTGTAAATACATCACCATGCATAAGTTTAAACAGCCTATCGTACTGACGGCCTGTTTAGTGACGTAATAAAATCTGTATATCGAAATAAGTTACCTTAATCCTTAAATAATCGATATAACACAGAACTTAATTAATAAGTAGTTGAGTAGGAATCTGAAAAAATCAGTCGTGTTTGTGCTATATAGCTCTTTTATCAATTTTATGAACCATTTTTTATATTACATGAATGCATCTAATACTGATGTTACTTTTCAACATCTTACTTTTCTACGTAGGTATAAAGGAAGCAACAGAAGCTGTGTTTGTGTTTTCTTCTTGCGAAGTAAATGCATTCTGTTCTTCTAACCATAATCATTATCTAAGTTTATTGCCCTTTTGGCTCGGTGTCCTCCCAAGAATTACAGATGAATTTGCTTTGTATTCTCTTGTTATGTTTTTAAATGATTATGTTATTTATAGTGCTGAAGATGATTAATTAAGAAGTGTCTGCGTAGTATATTCTCTCTAGTAACACTTCCTCTTAGATTTATTATATCACTCTTACGGGTGGACCGCTCTTTTAGCAATCTTTGTTCCCGACTCGAAGGAAGGAAGGGAATGCAATTATTGAATTTTAAGTCAATGTGATTAGAAATATGAGATGAAATCAAGATCCTTTCAACGAAGAAAGTTTAATTTTACTCTGAAATGATATGTTCCAATATTACTGATGTATTTCATTTTAATGGATAATTTCTTTGCTGTAGTAGAGAAAATAGAGATTAATATCGGGGCAATAATTGTCAACTGGTTTGTCCACAAACACTATAGTGATGCAGATATCAAGTAACGTACAGCCATTCCAAAAATTTGTACAGCCCTTACTTTTAATTTTGCAGCAGATGCTATACCCGCGAACTCTAGTTATCTAGTTTCCTGTCTTTCACATGCCTGAGATAGTGGAACGGTGATGAAACATTCAGTACACTCTGCTTCTGTTTGTCTTTCTGTGAACGCTAATAAATGTGACAATGTGAAAGTAACAATGTGAAAGAAAGGTGCACTATTTGTACGCGATGGAATGAATAGTAAGTACATATGCATAAACGTCGAATCAACAGCTGTGGTAGTCGTTGCGAATGCTGCGTAGCTGAAAGAGTAGTTTGGTTTCACTCCATGGGCTTAACCTGAGGTCAGGAGAAAATGTTTTAGTACCATTGACTTGACGTACAAGTTTGACGCAAGACTGAACACAGTAATTTCCCACAAGGACTAGCCGTCAGCGGATGACCAAAGCGCTTGACGGAAGACGAAGACAGGACCTGTTATATGCACACAACAATGTTCGCAAATACGTGACAGCAGACTACGATATGCGTGGACTACAACCTCACACTTTTCTTGTTCTGCCAGGAAGATTTCTCCCCAGGGTGGGTACCTAGGCGCTAGCTTTTATTCGCAATCCCCCGTGCGGCATACACGCACACCTTTGGGCTGACACCCGCATATGCCGGAGCGCACTTCACCGGGGCGTCTCCCCAATTAAGCTTGGGTCGCGCCACTCTGCCAGCTCACAGTTACTAGCTGTCCGGGCTTGCACAGAAGTCTAATTAAGCGCCATTCACTATATGCTGGGACGAATCCCTACTCAATCACCCATAAGTATCGGTTACTGCCATGACGAAGCCAAGTACCCCCAGCCCTTGGCACTTGGCCTTGACACTTGGCGGCAGTCGAAGTTTTGAAAAGGTTTAACCTAACGGCGGCGGTTTGACCCGATTGCTTGACGCTAGGGATGACGCAGGAGCTCGGCGTCACGGTTCTCTCACCTGTCCTCCATGCGGCACGTCTGGTCGCGCACTTTGCAGTTGGCCTTGAAGTCCTCGTACAGCTTGATGCACTTGCGCTCCTGCTGGCACACGGACAGCGCGTGGTTGCACGTCGGCAGCGCGTCCACCGGGTAAGGGTCCTTCTCTGTGGACATAAACAGAGGGACATGGTCACATACCGCCCAAAATAATAATAAATACTACTAATAATAATACAATAACAAAACCAACTACAAGATCTTTGTTAGCCATCTGCAAACGAACGAATGCAGGAAGGGATTCTAATGGACACAACGCCCACAGAAACTTCAGTTATGTTGGCAGCACTAGCTGTCACTTTGACTCATCCTTAAGAAAATCGTTCTATACTCCACGCCGCACCTGCCGGCCAGCGCCGCCAACCAACTCGTGCAGCCAACCTCGGCGTAAGACACGCGCAATCCCACAGTACACTGACATTTATTTTCTAATAACAATGGTTTGCTGCTCACGACTTCTCTGATGCTATCTCGACCATCTCGACAATATATATATATATATATATATATATATATATATATATATATATATATATATATATATATATATATACACACATTTATTTGCTTATTAATCAACAGTGTAGATCTCATGATTTGGCTGAGAATCATCAATTTCTCACACTCTATATGCCAAGTTCTTTAATAATATTCAATTGAAAAAGTGTGAAATAGAATCAACACAATGATGCAATGATATGCTTCCTACATTTTAATCTGAAATAGAGACGTCGTGCTCTGATAATCGACGATGAAAGGAGTCTCGAAGATATATGTATTGTAAAATATATAAAATCGACACGAAGTACATGATAGTTTTTCTCGTTACTCAGAATTATTATATTGGACTTAAATATGCTAATGTAGTCCGTGTAAAATTTAGCTTCTAAGTATTTTCTTGCTTCGTTTGTAACGTTATTATTCGTGGCTCCTCTTCGACCTTTTTTGTGGTTCGCATCTTTCCGATCCCGGATTTTGGTCGGTCATAAAAGGGGACTGGCACTTCACAAGAATAATCGACACCAGTCCAGTCGATAGACGTCAAACACACTTATTATTGCTGTCAAAATTTCATTAAAGCAGTTCTCAATTTAGCCTGGCACGGCGCGTTTGCAGCGACTCGGCGACAGATACGCACAATATATGAATCCCCATTTATCGCTATTAGCACCCTCTCATCGTTGGACGAGTTCGGAACAAAATTATTCGCGATTGCGCGGCCGGGTGTATTAATAGCAGCCCCTCTGCGATGGTTTCTTTGACCAATGCACTTCGCGCCGGTCGAACAGTACTCCATTAGCGAACAGAGAAAGATCAAAGAATACCTGTGCATGACATTTCAATGACGAAAAAGAATATGTTGTCGAAATCAACGGAAATCTCTCGCAAACGTAGTGCTAAGTAGATTTACATACATTGGTTGACGGGTATTGTTGTTTGAAAAATAAGGATGACATTGCGAGTATTAATATTTCATAATACATTTAGATAATGAGGGAATATGAAAGAAATTTGAACTATTCTTTTTATGTTCAATTTTTAACTAGATTTTCGTTGTCCAAGTAGCAGTGAACAAATATTTGACTTGAAAGAGCAGTAATAAAATGGTGAGTGATAGTTTAGGTGACAGAAAGTATACCTGGTAATTTCTATGTGATTGTAACGATTAAATTTCTTACGAAATTTTATTATAAAAGTCTTAAATTAGCATTTTATTTGTCATACATTAAGGAGAGTTTTTTATATCCATCGGAATGTCTCTCAGGAAATTGATGCGATTTCATCCGGAGTGCCATTCGTGTGCCGTAACGTTTCTAGTATGAGAATTGGATGCATTACTTGACATCTGTGGCAATGAGAACGTCCGTGTTATGAAGATGCTCATAAACACCATTGTCCAATGCATGTAAATCTCCTTCATTCCAGAAGAAAAGTATGGAGATGATCCTTACGGGCGCTCCTGATTGAATTCCTCGCCCTGAGGGACGAATGATTGCTGACAGAGGGCTAGACACACGCTACAGCATTGGCACAATGAAATAATGACTATCATCTCTGCCTTCCAATGCTGGTGCGCCGGTTCGATCCCCGGCAAAAACATACAAATGTGTGGTGGGCAAAGCCATCTCTCTGCAGGTTTTCTGGGGGCTCTCCGCTTTTCCCCTGCCACAATTTCTTCATCATTTTTATTTCGCTTTACTATCAGTCGTCTACTCATCAGATCTTCACTCATGGATTTCAGTGACCTCTAGAGTTCTGGAGCTGGCTGTTTTTGTCCAATAACGAAAAAAACGGTTTTCAAGTTACATGCACCTAGCTAATTTTTTGGACCCAAGAAAGAGGTTACTGCACTGCTGTATTTTGGACATTGTGTTATATACAAGCGGAACAGATGTAAAAAGATTTTGGGCCTCAGTACTATAAGAGATTGATTGAAGTTGAATGATTCTAGTCTAGATTTAATATACAAGAAGTTTTAAGAAAATAGAAGAAAGGCAATTGTGGTAAATTTTGAAGAAACGAAGACATGGATACTCATTCAGACATGAAAGATTTGTTAAAATACATTGTCGGAGCAAGCCTCCATTATTTCAGCTTACAATTTTATAAATGTGTATTATAACTCACGCTTTGTCATGGCTGCCGCCAGTGCAGCCTCGTATATATTAATCAATCCCGTAATAAGTATTTATTTAATTATTTATTGCATCAGTCACGTATGTCGTCCAACGCAATCATGTTTATATTTTCAAGTCTGTTACTAAAATTAGAGCGACGCCTCGACGCTTCGCCCGTAGCCCGGGGCTTCCTAAAATTCGCCGGCCGCCAAAGCCGCCACGCGGCGCTCGCCTGCAACCATTGCAGCACTTCCCAGAAAAATACAAAGCTTTAAGCAACAGTGCCAAATCCGAAAGAACTCAGCAAACATTGCTTTCAAATAATTACTTCACTCACAGATCTTTTATTTAATTAACCAATCTCTTAAAAAAATACGCCGTTGTAGTCTTACGCAATCTGGTGTCTTACTGCTGGCTCCTTCCACCGTGCGAATTCTCCTGCTCACTGTAACTGCAGCATTCAGTGTGGAGAGCAAAGCCATGCAACGTGCACATGTGTGCCGCGCCGCTCCGCTCTGTGTTAACATGTAATTGTTCATTACTTCAACTGTTTTAAATTCAGTCAACCAGTAAGAGCCTAGTAATGGTCTTGCGAATTCTGCATTTTGATCGTGCTTCAATCAACAAAGTACAAGTCATAATGTGCTCATAGAGCAATCAGCAACTTTCTACAAATTATTTAATCATGGTCAACCACGAGACTGTTAGTGCATGGGACATTCACACAGAACTTACGTTCACTGTAGCTGTTTGTCAGGTTTCAACTTAGTTGCCGTAATACGTTCTTGTACTGTCAATATGTAATTGTTAATGAACAAATCGATCGAAGGTGAACAGTGACTATCACGCGAGTGTTGTAATGCCATCCTCAAGTGTTATGCAACAGTTAAACTGCATGCAATTCGTGTTCACGGCGCAATTTATACTGCTCACATGCTCCTGTGTCTAATGTGTGCTCATGAGTAAACATTCAACGAAGATATCATGTCATCGCGCTAGTCAGCTCTAACGCGACTGTGGTATCATTCGCCCTTGTAACTAATTTTCTATTATTATAAAATCAAAGTTAAAGGAAGAATCTTATTAATTTACGTGTGTCGTAGTCTGCAATCTATCAGCACTGACCAATCTGTTCATCAATTAATTCTATTTCCATTCTAGCAGTTATTAATGTGTTCTTGAATGATTGTCGTCCAATGACCTGTAATTCTTTGCTGAGGTTTATCAGTGTTAATTAATTTTTATTTCCGAATTTATGCAACTGTTACTTTCTTGCTTGAACAGTTACTCCCTGAGTGCTCATGAATTTATGTCAAGAACAATTTTTAACATGCTACTGCATACATGAAATGTTCAATTCAACATTAACTATGTTACTCAACCTTGAAATATTATTCATATGTTCACTCCGTAATTATTGATTAATGACCAATCACAACATTCAATTCTGAATCTGTCAATTATGTATCAGTTTTATTTATTTCAATTATATTTAAGAATTTACTGTGTTCTGACATTTCTTTCACGATATTATCAATCTTCCTATCAGGAAGCTATATTACGGATTTTAGGTATGCAGGTGTTTGGTCGACCTCAACTGTGATCCTTCCAGAAAATAGTTAATAAAGGGTACTCCCGGATAAGAGAGTTAAAGATAAGACAGTAAACAGTTCCCCAAAACCAAATGACGTATGAGTGGCTACGTTATAATTTTTATATATATATATATATATATATATATATATATATATATATATATATATGTACGAATGATTGCGTTCACACACATTCGGCCAATCGCAAAGTCAATCGCGGGGAAGTAGCGGTAAACGGAACAGCCGACCCCCGTTTTCTCGCACAGATATCGAATGTTCGAGACGTCAAAAGGAAAGTATTTTTAGCAAATTTAAGTTTGGTTGTCTTTTAAATTTATAATGCTGTTATACGAAAAATTGCGTATGCAACTCATTTATAATGTTACTTCATTGCATTCGTATAAATTTGAAAACTCACTCCTTACGTCATTGTTTCAAAACACGTACTCATGCGATAAAGCATAACATTATAAACTAATTGCATAAACTACTATTATTACCTTCATTCAATAATTGATCATTATTTAGAATAGAGGAAACAAACATTTTGACAAAATATGGTACCCAGAAATATTTGTTCATTGTAATACAAACTGTGCGTCGCAAAACGATGCACCGTATCGCTCGTATCTCTTTCTTTGTCCCACGATAAGGAATCAGCTCTGTGCCGCGAGAACCCGGAACACGGTTGTGTGCTGCTAATGAAATATCTAAGCTACCCGCTAATGCCGCACGTAGCTCAAGAAAATACGCGTAAATTGTGACGCTACATATTACCTGCTTAGTTTCTTATTTGATGAAAAGTTTCATAAATGCGATATTAGTATAAGCAATGCTGCGAGCTCTTGTTGTATGACCGTGAGTTGCGTAACCTGAGTGCGAAGGGCGCGTGAGAGGTCGTGACGCCGTGGCACGCGCGCGAGCAGCCGTCATGGGCGGGGCGGGGCGGGGCGGAGGGGCCGGGCCGGGCTGGAGGGGCGGGGCGGGCGGGGCGGACGTGCCTTGCGCCCTCGCGTGACCCGCGCCACCCGCGCCACCCGCGCCGCCCCGCCCTGCCCCATCCCGTCGGCGGCTCGGCCCCCCGTCGGCGCGTGCTCGCAGCCGCGCGCACGTACGGAGGACGGCCGACCGGCCGGGCGGGCGGGCGGCCGGCCGGCCGATACATCGGTTGCATCTGTGACGTCCCAAGTGACGTTCGATGTATGGCTGCAGTACATCACGGATGACGCTCGACAGCTCCTTTGTGAGGCGACGCGGATGTCATGCCCGCGCGGACATTCGGCTGGCATTGTGGGCCGGCCGGCGGCGGCGGCGGGGGTGGGCAGGGCGGGCGGGGGTGGGCGGGGGCGGACGGGGACTGGGCGCCAGCGGCTCTCATTGATTACTCTGTTTCTTCCTCGCATAATGGCCGCCCCGCCTCTCAATGTACTGCCTCCAACCAGGCGCTTCGGTGATAAATGCGCTCAGAGGCGAGAGGTCTTGCAATGGAGAAGAAATGTACGTAATGATGTTGCACGTCCATCTTTAATTTTCACTAGCAGTTTTTCCTTGGTTAACAGTTTTGCGGTTTTTAATTAAAAATTAACAAAATTATCTTTCAATCTAGATGCAATAAACCCGACTGCTTTAAATGTCGTTTTATATACGGTTGTCCACTTAATTTTCATCAGTGAACACAATCGGATATTTTTATACGTTCTGCTAAACAACAAGTGTTTTACGAGATTATTTTACGTATTTACTACTACACTTCTTTTCGTATAAAAAGAGTAGTAGCATCCGTCAAGCACTGCAGTATGATTGCGATCATTATTAGAGCATTTAATGCCAGACGGTTTTATTCTTTGCAATATGATAACTGTACTAAATAAGTTATTGATTTTAAGATGATTTTCCAAACAAATTATCACTACCACGCTGAAAATAGATTAAATCGTATTTTTAAAATCTAATTTTTCCCATTTCTCAAATTTCTTTAATGTATTTCACAGTTGTGAGGGCGAGAAGAAAGAATTAAAGTTCACGATGAGAACCATAATCCTTCATCCATCGCGCAGTCAAGTAGAAAACTTACTCCATGAATCCACTTTTTTAACAGGCATTCAAATACGTTCAACGGTTCACGTACTTTTTACTTGGGTAATTATCTCAAATTCATAATTACCGCGTAAATTAATTGCTATACTATAACCCTACCCCGCTCGTCAGTTAAATTTTTGTGCGAGATTCCTGTCTGTGAATATTAACTCGTACTCTTTGTTCCGCGAGAAATGTCCCCAATTTAACCCTGATGAAATAAAATTATCGTTTTATAATTTCGTGTTCACATATATCGCCAACAACACATGAAATCCCAATGTTCGATGCATAAACCCTATTTTCCAAACATTTACAGGAACGTACGCACTTAAATGGAACTGTTTTAGGAATTAATATGCAATGATGCGGAATGTAATGCTCACAGCTCTCCCCTTTGCAATTTTGATGTAGGTAGACATAATGTTGTGTTCAACATTAATGTCTTGATAAATTGTGAATAGCTGATTCTATTTTAGATAATTTATATTGGCAAACAACAGAACTTCAAATTGTTTGCGTGGAATGATAAGCTTTAATAAGGGAATTTAATATAGGAATAAATATCTAGGAGCTGCTGAATTATTTAGTGATTCAAGATGTCACTTATTATTTGTAAATGCATAATTTATATTTACATTATAAATGAAGTTGGTTTGACTTATGTTCTCATTCTGTACAGTACGCGAACAAATCTATACTATAATTCCAAATAATTGAACAAACAATATTTCATAGGATTTTATGGTGTTCAGATGTGCAATGAAAGATGTTTAGCTCGGTCAAATATTAACATATCAAACGTACTATATGTTTCCTATTTATTAATGGACAATCTCCGTGTGTATCATACGGGTCTTTATTCGGCCAAAATAAAAGTCCTCCAACTGCCGTTATTTAATTGTTATAACCTTATGATTTTGCCACATAGCAAGAAATTGTCTTCTTTGACTGCACATGAGGTGGTAATATATTTTCATTTCACAACTCTGACTTTCTAGGAGGCCAAGATTAATTATCATTTATCATACTTCTAAGCGCCTTTGACGGAAGTGCAGAAGTCCCGCAGGAGAACTGAAAGTAACAAATCTAAATTATAATTCTAAGTATCTGCTTCCTTTTTTGTTGTGAGTTCATGAACTACCGATGTTCATGTCAGGTTTTTTGAGAGATTATGAACCTTTAACTGACAATATTTAATTCGTATGGATTTATCATAGGGATATCGATTTGACGGTAAGGAATAGTTTTTTATGAAAATATCATAATTTGTAAGACTTTCATCACTCAAATTTACTTTCCGGAGATGAAATGTCAATTTTAGTTTATTATATTTTAAATGCCTTCGGAGAAAGCACAAAAAGTTTTGCTGGAGGGAGAATTGGCTGGCTTCCTCGCAGCTGTGCTGCTTCTCTCAGCGTCACGCCGAGACACCACAATCGGCAAACAGTGTCATTAAGTCACGAAAATGAGGACCAAATTTCATAAATAATTTTCTTTTGCAGCAATTTCAAAAATTATTGCTGTTGAGGAATAATCGTATTTTAAGCGCATATCTGTCGTTGCGATTGTGAAAAATTGTACGCTTTGTTTGGTTATGTCCTTCCAAAAGACAAGAATTTTTTGAAACTGTAGGAGCATTAAATTTGTTAGAGAAACAGTGTTTGAATGCTATAATTTCAAAGTATTTCTCATTGAAGAGTTAGCAAACCGTAATATTCAAGCACATTTTTTAGAACACGGCTATTTTTTAGTTGTAGCGCTATTGCATTTATTACACGTGTTTGGGAAAGCATATAAGAACCATTACTATTAAATTGATTTTTCGTTGTAACTAATAACCTTATTATTATAAAAGTATCCCAATATATTTTCAGACAGTTATAATATAGTTTTTTTTTATTTTCAATTCTTCTATTTCTCATTTTGTACTACGTTTCGAGGATAGTTTTTTCATCATTTTCAAGTACCATAGCAAACTGATACAATTGTTGATCACATTATAAGGAGATGTACTCGTCAATCTGTTTAATTAATTATTTAAGAAAGATATAAACTATCGAGGTCATCTATCTCTGTCGGTCTCAGTTGTTTATATTCGAACTGCTAGATCTGGAGACCCGAAAAACTCATTAGAATGGAATATTGCTGGACAGCTTTTTTCCGTTCACCTACCAGGGTTCTTGTTAGAACCACAAGCGTGACTTGACACAGAGGATATTTGGCCCTAAGAAAATCCACCGGACTCCTCTGAGATTAAATGCGCGAAATGATGGTTATTTTATCAAGATATGCTTTACTCAATGCAGCACAAGTCATACATATGATCTACAACGCTGTATTCAGAGGTTCTCTGCAAATTTTCTAACCGAAAATATTCAGCTTGAGATTATTAATAATAAGAAAGCTTATTAGCAACAGGAGCTAACGATTCGAAAATGTATGAATAATGCATTTGAATTCATATTGAATTCACCGTGTTTCTTGTCGTAAAATAAGATTTGTAAGCAGCGACATCCTAAATACCTGTTAGAAAGTTAGTAATTGCTTTGGAGCATTGAAATATTGTGCATGTACGGAGAATCTAATGATTCAGTTTTGGATCCCATTAAAGGCGGAAGTTTCTAGGATGCGAATCTGGTGACGTTGACTTATAAGTGTCCCACCTGAACTTCATCTCATCCATAATTATTTATCTATATTATTTTACTGACTAATCAATGAAATTACTAGACCAGGAAATAGAAAGTCATAAAAACGTTAGTCCTTGCCTGCTCCTGTTCTATGGCTCGACAGTCTGCTACGGGTCGTGGCCAACCACGTGTGACCCAGCCTCTCGGCCATGGGATAAAGAAGGGTTCCTGTGGATAGCATGAAGACATCCCTTCACTGTATATACTGGTCTTCGTAACCTTAGAGTGGGCTTTCTCATCGTCACACAGAAATAGACACTGGGGCATTTGTTAGGAAAGCGCTCAGATCTAATTTCCCTCGGCCGGGAAACGAACCCGAGGTTGCACGTGGAAAGCAAGCACGCTAACCAACGAGCCACCAAGGAAGTCCTTGCCTACACTGGGATAACTACTATGGAACTTAACAGATCTACCTAATTAAAAGTGTATGATTTGAGGTTTTGACCAGCTTTTCTCGTTTTCGTCACAATGTGCGCCAGTTAAAACTTGTCATTTGACGGCGCAGACCCCGCGCCGTCTCTGAACACTTTCCCTTTTTCCCTTTCGTAATTTCCCTCCAATTATCCGTGACACTTGCGTCTCATTTTGCTGAGAACCCCCGCTTTCCCGCCTCTGGCCGCGCGTCAGCCGCCGCCACGGCCGCCAGTAAGCAAAATAAACATTCGCTCGAGTAAACAGTTCGATTTCTCTCCTCTTCCCTCGGGCATTTTCCATACCCCTTTTCAAATTTAATGGACCGTTAATTGAAGGAATCTGGGTGGCGACTGAGACTTCCTCTTCGAGGTTTATCGCGCTGGTCTGGATTATTCCAAGGACTCGAGGAATTGGGAGGCAGCATTGTGAGGACGCATGCGACGTCGAGCCGCCATCCGCCACTAGCGCGGAGGGGAGGCTCATTTGAATGACGTATGAGACAGATCAACGAACTGTTGACTACGCTAAAGCGTGCGCTAAAGAGAAATCAGTGGATGCGTCGATTCCCGTGTGTACAAACACGCTAATGTCATTTTAGTAAATTAGTGAATGACTCACACGTGTTATGGCCGTCAGTGTTAGAGTTAATTTAAAAAACAACACCAAATTAGAAAAAAAATACCGACAAATATTGATGTTATAGCTTGTATAATGTCATAAGCTCCATAAAGATCTTCAAACAAACCGGCAGCGGTAGCTCAGTGAATCAACTGATGTCACTGCAGCGCCTCCGACCGGGAAGTCCTGGGTTCGAGTCCTGACGGCGGCAGGATTTACAACACTAGCTTTCCAACTAGGTCGAATTCAGTCGCTGTCTGGAGGAGAATTCTAGCGACCGGCTGCTCTGATCGGTAGTTTTCCGTGGTTTCTCCAATCAACACCAGGCGAATGCCGGAGCAGTACCCTAGGAAACGGGCCACGGACCGCGCGCGATCCCGGCTGGGGCGATGCCCCGCTGGTGAGAGAGTCCTGGTTAGGGGGAAACCCTACTAGCCGACGGTAGGTCGGCGAAGGATCTCGCCATCCAGCGGGGGAAGATCACCGCCATCTCCCGAGAGAAAAACATGCACTACACTAACGGGACTAATGACCAAAGCAGTTGACGCGCCCGGAAACACGAAAAAATCAATCAATCAATCATCTTCAAACAATATCGAGCAAATCCATCATTATCTACCATCAAATCATAACATCATAATTTTATTCTTATATTTTAAGGTTTTAGGCACTGAACACTCAGCAAGAGGACAGATCATGGTCAAATATTGAATGGGAAGATAGAAACAGTGTATATCCGTGTCTAGGAAAACGATGTATGCAAAATCAGAAATAATACTGAATGAGAAAATCTGTTTCAATGCCGAACGTAATAATGGATATGAATTGTTTTGAGAATGGAAGAAGGAAGAGCAATCAGAAAGCCAAATGTTTGCGGAGCAAAACTACTTGAAAACAGAGGTAAAACACATGATAGGGCAATGAAAGCGAAGATATGTAGATTCCGGGAATACGTAAACGGAGATCTTAAAGTGGAGGGAGTAGACTGTGGTTTGGAGAGTAGCCAAAACTAAGTCATTTTCAAAATTGATTATCTTAGTACTGTTGTGTGTTTCCGAATCACTGGTCAAAGATTGAAAATTGAGAGTTGATCTTCCAAATTCATTTACCATAATCTTTATTTTACTTAATGACATACTCTACATTGATTGTTATTGAGCGAGTCATAAGAGAACATGAATATTTTTCCTACTATATCGACTGAAATAATTAGTGAATATATTTCTTCTCTATGTTTTGAACGGTCTCTGAAAGGAATCTTTTGAACATTGCATGAGTTTTCATTCCGGAGATTTGGAATACTCCTGCCTTGCTGACACCTATGTACGCCTAGCTCCCAAATAGGAGAACATTCGAATAACAATATCGCTGATTCATATAGCTTTCTTATTTATTTTACGTCAAAAAGCTGTTAAGACTGCGTATGACGTGCTATGGGGAGAAGTGAATTCTGTGCACATTTTCAAAATCTTGTGATCCCTACATTAAGTCATATACTACATAAATTTTGGAAGATTTTTTATTCATTTGAACTTTTTTGGGGGGGGGGAAATGATAACTGCATGACCTAGAAATTTCACAACCAGGCATTGTGAATCTGGACAAAGTGTTTTCATCAAAACTGGGTCACTTTACGAGCTCATTGGTCTAACGTCGAAAAAGATCCTGCATGATCTAGAGCCACCTCTCCCGGTGCCACCCCTCTTGGTAAAAATGTTCACTACACCAACAGGACCAATGACCTAGCAGTTAACGTGCGGAAGCGTAAATCTATCTGTTTCTATCCTCTCATCCTCCCCGTCCCCACCATCAGGATCGTCTGCATCCTGTCCGCCATCCTCAAAGTCCCCACCGACCTAACGATCTCATCACTTCCAACACGATCAACATCTGTAACTACACTATCGCTCGCAGTGATTCCAACCACCGCCAACTCCTACCCCCACACCTGTCCTCCACACCTACTCACGCTCCCCAACCTACTCACGCTCCCCAACCTACTCACGCTCCCCAACCTACTCATGCTCCCCAACCTACTCATGCTCCCCAACCTACTCACGCCCCCAACCTACTCACGCTCCCCAACCTACTCACGCTCCCAAGTTCCTCAATGCTCCCACCATCTCCAACGTCGACACTACCCGTTCCGTAATTTTTCACAGGGTTCAACGTCCACTCCATTCTTACCTTCCCACCATTTTAGCTAAAAATCATGATCCCCATTCCGAACAAGCGCCAAAATCGTATTCGTCCACACCTTTTTCATCCTCGGCATCTTTCTGCTTGTTTCCCACGCGGTTTTCCTCCAGCTCCCTCTTCCGGATTCCATATTCCCCTCTCACTTCCTCCTGCGCCTACGCCTTCTTTGTCCTCCACCTAGCTCTGTCGTCCATCCCTTAGCCACCTCAGCCCCCTCATGGCCCCCCACGCGGGCTGCGCATGTATCGGGGCTCGTTACTTCTGCAGCCTTTTCTTCAAAACCATTTATTCTAATTGTGCGCATTATCATTCTGCAGAGCACGGCCCCGGCCTCCGTCTACGTTCCCTGCCCCGCCCCCGAGCCCTCTGGCTCCCCTCGGCCCCCCGCCCCCACCCGCCCCGTCGCCGGCGACGCAGCCGCGCGCGTCCGCCCCGAGCGGTGCCGGCCGGCGCCTCGAATAGGTATGTTAATGAGTATATTGTCCCTATTTGCATGCGTAATGTGGCGTATGTGTAAGGAGAGACTCGGCGGCTGGCGGGAGCGGGGGCGGCGCCGTTGTTATGATGTGCGTGGTCGCGGTCGCGGCGACGGCGCGGCGCGGCGCAGCGTCCGGCCGCAGAGACGGCTCCCTTGGCGACGCGCCCGCGCCACGCCCCTCCGCCCCAGCCGTCTTGCCGCGCGGCCGCGACGCCCCCCGCGGGAGCGGCCGGACACGGCGCGCCCGGGCCGCGTGGGGCAGCGAGGCGGGGACTGCGGGCAAGGGGGGGGGGGGGGGGGGAGGTGGGACACGGTGCGCTGGTGGGGCTGGGGGGGGGGGGGGGGGGGGGGGGGGAGGAGGACGGGACACAGTGCGCTGGTGCTGGGGATTGGGTGGGAGGGGCAAGGCACGTTGCGCTGGTGCCGTGATGGGGGGGGCCGGGGGGGGTGGAGCGAGGGGAGGGGGGTGGGGCGGGGGAGAGGGGGGCGAGGGAATGCGGATCGGAGGACCAACGGGACGGAGAGGGAAAGGTGGGCGGAGCGGGGTACAGGGCGCTGACAGGGAGCGCTTTCCCACAAGGGACAAAGTGCCCAGGGGGCGCTTTATGCGGCTGTAGTGGGCTGGGGGGAGGGAAGATTTCGCAAACGTACAGCAATGTATATTTTTGAAGCATGTTTGTATGATAAATACGGTTTCGTTAGTATATTTGATACTTTGTGGTTAATACTTTTTGTACGTTTAAAATAACTTAGATGATCTAGTCTTTACACGAAGGCGACAAGAAGAAAGGACGGGAAATCACCGATTTGTTAAATATAGCTCTTGAGAATTTAATGGATCTTCATTGTAGGTGGTAATTATAAATTTTGATCATATTGCTAACACTGTATATCTTTTTAATTGGACCCACTTAAATATTTAATTCTTGAGGAATTTACTTTTTTGATATTCTACCTTACCTTATTATGGATTTCAATGATACAGATTTGCACTTCCATCGTTTTAATACCAAGCTGTTCGAAACGTTGACTCCCTGACCTTCCATTACGACCACTCAGGCCGCATGCTGGTGGCGCTCATCCGCCCTCTTTGTATTGAATGCAGTTCCACAATATCCAGGTCCAATCCTGCTCCATCCCGTTCTGAGCCAGATCCTTCTCATTTCGTTCCAACTATTTCACTGCGTTGCACTCATCTTATTTCTCTCTCTTCCGTTACAACTCAATACATTACAACCCACGATATTCCATTCAATTTCATGCAATGCCACTTCATTTCATCTCATCCCCCCATTCCATAACACCTTATCCCATTCCACCATATTTATTTCCAATCTATTCCCATTCCCTTCAACCCTGTCCCAGCTCAAATCTTATATTTTTGTATCATTCCGCCTGTATTTGTTCTGTTCAGTGCAGTCGACTGCCATTCCATCCTTTCCGTCCCACATCGATTCCCTCCGTACCATGACGAGCCAACTCTGGCCTGTCATGTGCGGTGGCGATCCGTCCTGGCTCAACGTGGCCTTTCCTACCCTACATTCCCTTGCCCTGCTATGTCCCTGCCCTCGTCTCGTCCCGAAGAAACGATCGTCTCTTCAGCGTCATGCCGTGGCGGGGGCTGCTCTGGAGTACCTGCGCCGGAGTGCCGGCGGCGGCATGTTGACGACCGCTGGAGGGGATCCATTAGTACCTCCGGTAATTACAGAGCAGAGAGCTCGGATGCATATCTCAGACGCTATTTCTTATTCATCGCCAAACCGTGACTTCCATGCTTTGCTCGTGTGCTTACGCTTTCGTCAGTCTCGAGTTCTGATTATACCTCAGGCAAAAAGGAATGTTGCCTCAAACATGATTTAAATATAACGCAAAACACTCTATAAAACATTCATTTCTCGGAAACAATTGTATTTGTTCTGTATTTGTGCTGTATTTGTTCAAATTGTATTTTATATTATACCAGCCAATTGTTTTGCATCGTATGCATGGCATCGCACTGTGCTTCTCTTTTCCTTTCACTTTGCTTCGCCTGACGAAACGTGCGGGATCCCGAAGCGTGTTGTAGCGTAGTGTGACGTGAAATGGAATATATTGTAATACGGTTTACGTAGAGTGTTGTAGGTTGTGATGGTGTGACGTGACGTCGCGTGGTATGGGATGATGCGACGTAACCTACGCGCTGGTTGTCACATCATGTGCAAAGCAACTCTTTTCTGGAAGTCCTTCTCCACTTCCGTCCTTTAAAATACGCCCTCACCCCTTTTTCTTCCCATCCATTACATTTGCAGTCATGCCTTCGCTTACGCCCACATCCTCTTCCTCACTTTCACCTTCACCTTCACCTTCGCCGTCGGCCCTCTTTCCCTTTTTAACGCCTACATCAGGCCCTCGACCTCTCTCCTGCCTTCCCTCCCCTTCGCTTCATCTTCCCCTTTGGGCTTCACCCTCACCTTCACCTTACTTACCACCCTCACCTTCACCTTCGCCATTTTCCATCGCCATCGACTTCATTCTCGGCCTTACCTTGCCCCCCCCCTTCCTCCCCTCCGCCCCCACCCCGGCCGCGGCCCACGCGCGCGCTCCGCCCCCGCAAACAAGGTGAGCGCCTTTTTCGTAAATCACCGCCGGGTCCTTTTTGCTCTCTGGTGTGTACTCTGTGTGAAAAGATTTGGAATCAAGATAATGGGGGAGAAGCGCTGTTGTCAACATGACCCGCCCGAGATAGCGAGAGCGCGCGTGCCTGTGAGCGCGGCCGCGGGGCCAACGTGCTCGCGCCGCCTCGCCCCCCACCCGCACCGCTCCCTTCCCACACAACACTCGTTTCCCCTTCCCGCTTCCCTCGCTTCCTCAGCCACCCCGTGCAATAGTTCGCTCGCGTCTGCGTTTCTCTCCATCTCTCCCCACTCCTCTCCACCCCTTACCACAGTCGTCACCACCCCTTCTCCCGTTCTCAAGCCTCTTCGTGCCTTTCCATGCCTTCTCCTGTCCGTCGTCTCCCCTTGCTCCTCATTTCCCATCCATCCTTTCCTGCTTCGTCCGTTTTTAATTATTCATAGTTCTCGTATCTCCGTGCCTCTACCCATTTCTTACATTCCTTGATCGTCGCGCTCATAACCGTTATTCCTCACGCTCCCATCCGTCACGAGCTCTTCAAATCCCTCTTGTCTGCCTCATTCTGCTTTTCGCAACACTATTCATCTATGTTCGCCCTTTTCCGCCACTCCTTTTCCGAGTGCCTCTGCCCCTGTTCCCCAGCATCCCTATCCAAGCACAGTTCTCTTTTGCCCTTCTCCGCGCTCTCCGCCCCCTCTTCTGCCTCACTCTCAGCGTTGCCTTCATGCTTTCCTGCGCAGGCAGCCGCTGGCTCGCCTCAGCCCTCGCCCACGCCTCCGCCCCAAACGCGCTACTCTCGTTTCGCGCTCCAGGCTGAAATTTCTCCCGGCTTTTTTCCGCCAAGGAGGAAGAATATTGTAGATTTGCTCGGAGTTACTGCGTTTTCTTCATAACGTTCCATGACGCGTCCTGTCCTATTCGGCTGTGCTTTGTCCGGGTGCGTGGCAGCGTCGTAATTTCGTGCACTTTTTCTTTGTGAGTGGTGCCGTAACCTGATCTTTTTCCATGTCCGTATGCGATTAAGTAGCACTGCAGACAAAATGCTAAGTGTGAGTGAGGCATTTCATAATTTTTCTTCTCGATTAATCTAGGGAATAAAAGTTATTGAAATTCTAAATTGTTCGCACAGAGTACTTTCAGAGCAATGGACATTTTTAATTTCAATATAAAATAATATGTCGAATAATTTTTAAAAATGTAATGTTTCAGAATAACTATCCGGTCGTCCTCTCCAGTCATATCCGGATACCTAAAGCCGCTGACATTTCAACAGTCTTTTGTACTTCAAAATAATTTTACGCCACACAGATTTAATTTTCTCGCGGAACGTCTTTCTTTATAGCTCACGTCGGAGAGTTTGTGGGCTACCGTTTCTGCAGTTCATGGCCACCCTATGGGCGCGCTGTCACTGCCTTCGCCGTCGGAATCTCTGCTTGCTCATGAAAATTCGGTTCGAATTTTACTGCCTGGAGTGTCAGCCGCGCGCATGTTTCTTCCTAACACAACACAAGAGTGCGTTATCGTTTAAGGGCGGCGGCGCTCGGTGAAGGGGACCGAGGGGGCAGTGAGGCACCCCCCCCGTTTGAAAAGGTTCCCGTGAATTTGCAATCACTGGCCGGCGACAGCGGCAACTGCCTCCTTTTGAGCAACGCGGCAAAACGACGGCAGCTTTACGGGTACTAATGTTTTATGGCCCCTGCCGTTCGTTTCCATTCACACACCGAGGGCGGCGAAGAGCCCGCCGCTATTTAAAACCTCGCGGATTCCAATTATCCTTTTAAATCCTAGGTGATCCCTTAAAAATCTCCACGACGGAGGTCTTTGTTCGAGGGCAGCATTGGAGACGGCGGTAGGGCACCGAATCGCGCCCCGTGACCTGCGCCTCTTCTTTGTCGCCGTCCACCCAGCCGGTCCGTACTGTCTGCACTCCCCCGTATCTGCCCTGTCCTCGTTGCTGTTCTCATTCACATTGTGCGTATTGTCCTCATTGACTTCCTCGTCCTCATTTTCATCCTTTTAGTCCTTGATAAATTCTCTGTCCTTGTCGACCACACTGTCTCCACTCGTTTTGTTCTTCTCTCTTACACCATTCTTCATTGGGAATTTTTTTGCGGCGAACTGCGCGGTAGACTTGCCACGTACCATTACAATTACAAATGAAAGCTCTGCATTCCTTTGAATACGGTATGTAAGCCGTAGTTTTATGATGGGCTCTATTTCGCAACGCCTGAAGTCCAAGAATGAATTGTGGGTTAGTTTGCAGAAAGCGTATAAGCATTCAACGTAAGGTGATTCACTGAGTAGGAATTCAGAGTGTTTCCGGAAAGAACTGTGGAAACGTAAGAGTTAAAAAAATGATTGTTAAAAAATGCAAGTTAGTTGTTTAGTTGCATGTTGTTTAGTAAGTAAAAAAGTAATTAAGCACTCAGTGATAACGATTGAAATGATTTCGAGGTAAGATGTACAGCAAATAGAAGACAAGTAGTATAAAAGAGAGGTGATATGAATAAATACATAAAATAATACTGAAATTTCAATAGACGATGAAGTGGATTGAGGAGTGAGGGGAAATAATTACAGGTTGATGCACAGATTGACGTATAAAGTGACTGACTTATAGATGAAATCAATAAAATGAAGAATGCGCCCGAGTAACTGATTGACTACAAATTACGCAATGGGAATGGTATCGGAGGTACCTAAAAAAATTTAAAAACTATGGGAAACAAAGAAGTGTGTTTTATTTGGTATCATCGTATCATTAGATACGATGAAAAATAGTCCAATTTCATTCGCGAGTTTTCAATACTCCAGTCAACCACTGATGACCCATAAGGAGAAAGAAAAGAAAACTAAGGAGAAGAGCAATTTGAGGAGGAACACGATAGGGAGAAGAAAGAGGAAGATGAGGAGACTGATGAGGAAAATAGAAAGAAAAATGAAGAGAAGAAGAAGATCATAAGTGGGAGGAAACGTATGAGGAGGAGGCCGCGCAATATGAATAGAAGAAGAAAATGAGGAAAGAAATAAAAATAAGGACGATAAAAGACTAGGAGATTAGGGCAGAAGAAGAAGAACATGAGAAGACCGAGAAAAAAAGACCAGAAAATCATAAGTACAAGCAGCAGAGGGAAGAGATATGTCCTCGCCGGGGGCCGGTCGCTTGCGTCCCGTCGCGTCCCGTCGCGTCCGTCGCGTCCCGTCGCGTCCTGTCGCGTCCCGTCGCGTCCGTCGCGTCCGTCGCGTGCCGTCGCGTCCGTCGCGTCCCGTCGCGTCCCGTCGCGTCTCGTCGCGTCCGTAGCGTCGCGTCCGTCGCGTCCCGTCGCGTCCGTCGCGTCCGTCGCGTCCCGTCGCGTCCCGTCGCGTCCGTCGCGTCCGTCGCGACCCGTCGCGTCCCGTCGCGTTCCGTCGCGTTCCGTCGCGTCCCGTCGCGTCCCGTCGCGTCCGTCGCGTCCCGTCGCGTCCGTCGCGTCCCGTCGCGTCTCGTCGCGTCCCGTAGCGTCGCGTCCCGTCGCGTCCCGTCGCGTCCCGTCGCGTCCCGTCGCGTCCCGTCGCGTCCCGTCGCGTCCCGTCGCGTCCCGTCGCGACCCGTCGCGTCCCGTCGCGTCCCGTCGCGTCCCGTCGCGTCCCGTCGCGTCCCGTCGCGTCCCGTCGCGTCCCGTCGCGTCCCGTCGCGTCCCGTCGCGTCCCGTCGCGTCCCGTCGCGTCCCGCCGCGTCCCGTCGCGACCCCTATGCAAGGGCGTGGCCTGGTCCAGAGCGCGGCGGGCGATCGCGTCCGAACGCGCGCTTAATTGCCTCTGCAGCGGGCGGGCGAACGCGCAGGGTAAGGGCGGGGGAGGCGACGCTCGCCCGATGCCCTTTAAATCTCCCGCCCACGCCTCCGCCCTCCACAAAGGGCTTGCGGGCGCGGCGTGTCGATTCGGCGACCATTAGGAGGAATTGATATTCCGCCGTTTCGCGTTCAAAAGGATAGACGTTGCCCGGCATCTGCGTCGATACCTTTCGCTGCGGGGAGCGTAGCGGGGAAAGGAGTGAGGCGGGATGAGGAAGGAAAGAGGGGGAGGAGGAGGAGAGTTGCGCGGGAGGAAAACGATCTGCTTGTGTGCTACGAGCGTGTACGCGTTCAGTGGGAGGGGCGGAAGCAGTTTACGTACATTGTAAGAATGCCTTGGCCTAATGGATTTTTTTGGTACATTTGCACCACTATTTTGAACAATGCGGTAAGAGAGAGTATGCAAAATGTACCATCTATGTGAACGCAAGTCAATTACTTTTAGTTCAACATCAGTATATGTCATGTAATAATTGTTTCAGCAAGTTTTTGCTACATAGTGAGAGTAAGGAATGCAAGAAAAAGAGAAAACATTCTTTTGGTAAGAAGGAAAACGATAAGCTATCTTAAAGATGTAACGCCTTTTTTATGGATAAAAAAATCAGTATTTTCTCAAGATATTCTGTTGAGTATTTAAAAGTAAAATTAGTGTGATTTTTCTTAATAGATTTTAAGCAGATATTAAGATAAAGAAAAAATTAATATCATTTATTGATGTTTGGGAAGTTTTTGATCAATTAATTTCTTTAATTTTGTTCATTAATCTCAAGTCCCTATCTACCACCATTTTCTGATCTAATGCCTCCAAAAAGTATTAGGCCTTCAGAGAAATGTAGCTTGCTGAATTTTCCTTTTTATCGCACTTTTTCAATCCTGCTCTCTCTCTCTCTCTCTCTCTCTCTCTCTCTCTCTCTCTCTGACCGTTAACTATCTGGAATAGCAGCACATACGTTCTCTTGAAGTACATTTATTCTTTTCTAGGTTCCAGAATTGTAATGTGTCGTATAAACCAGAGGTGCACAAAGAGGCGGAAACCATGGGTCCCGTACGATTTTATGTTCTCTCAAATTCATTTACACCATTTCTTAGCCTCTTTCTCTCTGTCTTTCCATGTATTATTTCACTAATTCAAACAAGACGACAACACACTCCAACATTGAATATTTTCAAAGAGATCAGTTACTGTCCTGAATAATGGGAACTTTCGAAACCATGTAAGTAGCTAGGTCGGACAATTGTACAGACATATAGGTCGCTGCGAATTCTCGTCATCCAGCGATGGAAGATTACGGCCACCTTCCACTGTGAAAAACATGCACTACACTTACGGTACAAATTACTTTAGCATTTGACGCATCTGAAAACGCTAATCAATCAATGATATGAAGAAGCCACTTAAAAATTACCCCTTCCTAAAGAAATTTTGGAATTTTTCCTTGTTTTCGGTTGTAATATATCGGGGGGACCAGATACAAATTTCAAATTTGCACTCATAAGAGATCTCTATGATAACAAACGGCTGTATATAATTTTAACATTGAGATTCAATTTGATGTAGATTAATAATTGTAACTTAACACAAAAAATCTTTATTTTCACATTGGGAAGAAGTGGTGACAAAGTGTAGACATATTATTGTCCATCCATTTTGAAATCAAGTCTGCAGTGCTTTTCAGTAATTCATAATATTTTATTACAAATGAACATAAAATCCGTGTAATACATGCAATTGAATATTATTTTAATACAATTAACTTTATACTTTACTGTTTACGATTTGATACCATTAACATTATACCTACAAAACCCTTTATATTTACTATATGATACCTGGGAAATAAACGATTGTATTTCACTTTGCAAAAGAATTTTCAAAAAATTTAAAAAGAAATGTAACAGTACACACGGGGACTAAATAGGTTCTCGCCGCTAACATGTAATACCTGAGACGTTATTATTTTATTTCCCAAGAAATCAAGCCGTCGAGTCACATCCGTACGGGATCCGTCAGTTGCACCAAGATATTCAATCTCTGGCCCCACCATCGGGGTTCTAACGCTCCAATTTTCTCTAAACGAGTTCCTCCATCCCTTTCCTCTCTATTTTCTCTATACTAAACACTGGGAGTACTAGTGGGTTTCATATATGCATATTTTCTGAAAATACAAACAACAAAAATAAATTCACTTGCAAATAAATCAATGTATTCTAAGAAAGAAAACATATAATAATACACTACTGATGAAATATAGAATGAACATAAATTGAAATTTATGAAAAAAAAATGATCAAAACAATAAACAAATGATAACAAAAGATTAAGAATGTGAATCTTGTCACGTCCCAAAATTCTTACATTTAATTCAACTACCAGATTAACACTGCTCCTTATCTATTGTTCTTACCCATCCCGACGTCTGAACAAATATTAAGTAGTTGAATGTCTTTGTATACAAATAATCAATGTTCCCCAACTACAATTTATCTGGTTGACTATATCTGGTTCCTTTCCATGGCTCCTTTCCTCACACTCCGCCTCTTGGGAACGTCTGTTAGGAGCTACTCAGATGCTGCCACAATCCACTGCTTCTTCGATTTTCGGACACTTTCAGCGTAATTCACTTTCGTACATGTTCATCACATTTGGCCGTTTATTATCATAGAGTAAAATTTTACGTGTGTAAAATTTTAAAATTGTTTTATTTTTAAATGGCACTCCACATATCATTGATATTTTACGTAAAGTAAGTATTCTGTCATGTCACAGAAAAAATAAAATTATGACTATTTTTTTCTTTTTAAAAATTTCAGTCTGAAATTAGTTCATTCACGATCGATAAATTTTTTGTACTGAGTAATTTACAAAAAAATATCTACAAACGCGGTATTTATTTAAAATAAGGTTCATGACGCCCAATTGATATAGAAAATCAGTTCGACAATTAATTATGTATGTTCACAAAATAAGAGTATGATTTTTTCCCTGTAAGGTATTTGAATATAAGTCTTGATTTTCATTTTAAGCATTGACTATCTACTATGTAAGTTATGTTGTGGTAATACGCAAATGATACTATTGTTAGCTGTTCGTTACATGTATCACAATTAGGAGTGTCCTTCTCAATTAACTGTTAGAGATGAATTATTTTGGTACGTTCAATTCTGATTCTAGTAATGGGAATTAAGTCTTTACGGTACATTTTTGTCTTCTCATCTCACAAACTTTGCATATTTTCTCACGAAACTTACTCGCCTTGCAGGTGCTCTCCTCACTTCATTTAATTGTCAAGACTTGATCGATATGTTTCGAGATGTCATTCGAAACACTTTGAATATTGTGTTCGTTGATGAAGATCAATAAACTTGAAGTGTTAATCGCATTATTCTTTTCTACTTCTATTTGAACTAAAATCCAAATGACGATGCGATTTTTGCCAATGTGAATGCAATATTGTTGGTATATCTACATGTATATATCAATGTTCTAAGAACATCCTATATTACTCACTTTGTTGGAAACCCGTAGACGCAAATTAAGATAACATTGATCGTAGTATGTCTTTTAAAAAGAATCGTTTTTAAAATATAATTGAATACATGTAACTGTACAACTAAACATATGAACACTGCAACTATTCTCCTAGAACGACTTCTTCTTCGTATACATTTTGTTCTACTTGTGTTCATGTTGTGGCTAACTTGCCAAACGAACAGCTGAAGAGCTGTTTATTGTGCTTTGTATAATTTCTTTGGATGTGTTGTTTAGAGGTTATTACGTATAAGTGGTTACGTTTCTATGTTTAATAGATTCTTATTTAGTGTCAGTTACGCCGAAAATACGAAATCTGAGTGGAAAACGAAGTTTGCGTCAATAAGTGTGGAAATTCCGCTGGTGAGAAACGTGGAAAAGGTGCGAAACTTTAAACATCAAATGCACCCGAGGTTAGAACCTCATCTCATCATCAGGTACTTGTCAAACAATGTTCATCCATCTAGAAGATAAAAGGGGAACATTTGCAAACATTGATGGGAGTATTATTTTAAATATGAGTTAGTAGTATGAATTTATTGAACGGGTGATAAAGTGTCAAAATTGTAATGAATAAAATTCTGTGGGGGTTTTCGGAAATGTAACGATTTCCAAGCTGTATTTTTTATTTGTTTATTTATGAAAACCTAAATAAGTTTAAAATTTTTATGCGACGTATGAGGAACAATATTCTATGAGCAAGTCGAAAGTAAATATTATGAAACAAACAGTTTGTCTGTCTTTGCGTGTCACAGGGAAAGATATATGTCCTGCCATTTGATTTTTTTTGTAGACGTATCGTACAATGAATAATATTTAAATAAAACAATGAAGTATAATGTGGAGCATGTGGTATTGAGAGTGAAAGGTGTTTAAAGGAATTGTGATGCAAGTTTTAAAAAGTGTGTATGAGGACGCATTCGAGTTACGTTTTTGTGGTATTGCAACAACCTGTTCCCAACATTAACCCATATTGTTAAGAATAAGAATTTCAGAATTCTTCAGTGAAGAATTAATGAAGTTAGAAAATTGAATCTGGTTTGAATATAAAATATGCTGTAAGAATTATGGAACAACAGGAAGTACATGAAGCTGAAAAATGAGGAACTAATAAAGTCAGAGTGAAAACCCAATTATCAAGGAGACTTGTATAAATTAATAAATAGTCTGTTTTAAAAGGGAGGATTATCAAGAAGGTAGGAAGACACAAGTTCAAGGTACTAAGGCAGAGGTAAATATTTAAATAAATAATAAATAAACTATTGATGAGTCAGAACTCTTCTTGAATGTCTTTTGCTGTTTCCTTGGAATTCGGATACATTTACCTCCTAAAGTAGCAGAGAAATGAAATTTCTGAAACATTGCTTGAAAATGTTTCATTGTTTTCTTGTAGTAAAAGTAAATTCAGGACAATCAATCATGACATCTGAGAAGCTTCAATCTTCTTAAAAATTTCAAATATTCATGAATGTTCTCAATTAATTAAATCTCTTCTCCCAGTGTTTAAAATAAGCAATTGGTTTTTACATATTAGTATTATCATAAACACACAAACAATTGATAAAGCTATGTTATACATTCTGTGTAGTACACATTCTTTCAGATCTAATGGTTGGGTATTAGTTTATCATTATCATGATTAAACTGTTATAAAATCTTATGTTAATGAAACAATTTAAACGTACTCTTGTAACATATTTCAAGGTATCTGACTGTGTGAGAAAAAATCTACAATTTTGCTTCTATTCTCTTTTCCATTGTTCATTTGGTTTCTTTATGATTTTAGAGATCAAAAATTTTTTAACAAATTTCAATTTGCTTATAAATAATTGACAAAAAATGTAGCTTTTTACTTCAAACATTATAACTCTTTGTCAAATATCATAACAAACAAAATGATATATTTTTTACATTGTCGTATACATACATATAGATGGAGAAATATACGTCGTATAGAGAAATTTATGTAATGCTGCGGAAAATCGATTTCGAGATTTCAAAGAAAATAGGCGTTTTGGTGTTCCCTGATACCGAAGAATTGTTTTTTAATATCCGTCCGTCCGTCCGTCCGTCCGTCCGTCCGTCCGTCCGTCCGTCCGCTCAAGACACTCAAGTGATATCGGCTGCAATTCTCGAAAAGTATTGGTTAAAGAGAAAACCACTGTTGCCGAATAGTTTTATATGCCTCCTATAACGACAGACAATTCTATCGTTACGATTCGTTACAATTCTATCGTAACGATAGACAATTCTATCGTTATATTTTTAAAAAAACGTTCTCTGCAAGGTTTCTAGAGGATTTGGTCGCATTTTTTGTTATATTCCACATTGCTTTTGTTTTGTCATTTGAGTCCAAAATATCCTGAGGAAATCTTGAGATGTATTATGATGTTTAGAAATGAAAGAAAGAATTCGGTTGTTTTTACATGCTGTCCTAATCCGTTGTGTTATCCAAGAATTGCTTTTCTGTGTAATATTTAATTTTCTTTTTTGAAGAGGAATGCAAGTGTTAATATTAAATGAAAGCGTTGAAAAAAGGGTTATATTTATCATTTGTATCAAGAGTATTATAAACAGTGTCCAATGACTCCTGCAGCAAGTAATCAATGTATAATTTTATTTTACTTTTAGTAAACAATCTACTCACGTGTATTATTTATCAAGTCAGAGTTCGCATTTCTTATAATGGTAAGAAAATATGTATCGCGGTCACTGTACCCTAAATCTTATATTTTAACTTCATATCGAGTAGTTTGAAGTTTTTATTTGTAGTTTGTTTTGTTAATTATAATTTGTTCGATTGCCTTCATTTAATGTAGTGTGATCCGCGTAGGTAATTTATTGTAATATCTAAACTGAAGGAATTAATTCAATTGAGTTCTTTCTCGCAAGATTCGACCAGAAAATCAATGTTAAAATCTTCGCATACAACAATGGATTCAAATGAGCGATTTCTGACTTTATTAATTGTTATCTCTAACTTTTTAAGAGCAAAAAATAATCTGCAGCTCTGTTTGTTCTTAAAGAATGTATATGAATAAACTATATCCGCCATTCCAGTTATTATGTAACTGATCATCCGTTTACTTTAGTGCTTTAAGGTAGTTTGATTATTGCGATGCCGTACATACAAAAAATGTATTTTGAGAGATTTAACTTCTTACAGCATATATATGTGTCTCATGCCTTAAATTTGTTTCCCGAACAACGCCGCAAGATCACAAAATGTAATATTTTGGCATAACATTTATAGGAAATTATGTTTGCTCAGACACGAGGTTGTTTTAAGGTCAGTGAAAGTATCCATTTGCAATGCGCACAGATTTTGAGAGAAAAACTACGCATCATTCGACTATGTGAGACATGTCTTTGTTTTTTGTTAGTTATCGAAAAATTCGGGAAATAACTATAAACAATTAATATTTCGATTATGACTAAAAATGAAATATTTGAGTGTGTTATTCCGCCTATTCTCGTACTGCGTGTACCGACTAAATACTCGTTGCGTTAGTGGCTACAACATATCTGACGTCATGTGACATCAAGATCCTAAGGAAGAGGCCGACCTTATTAACTAATTTCTACCATTTGCTGGGTTATGGAACAGTAATTTATTTATATTCTTGGCGTGGAAAGAACTAATTTCATTTGATTTATTTTCTCAAAGAAGAGAAGAACAGTGTGTGATGTATAGGGGAGATGTACAATCTGCGCCGGTTTTTTGAGTTTCAAAATCCCTTCTCCCACATTTTAACCATAAATTGTTGAAATAAAAGTTCCAACAAAGGAAGAATAAGAACCTTCGAAAACTACAAAATTTTGTTCCGAGTTATAGAAACATTGTTTGCATTGGTAAACGAATTTCAGATTTGATTTTACTTCCTTTTCTTTACCACAGTATACGTGTGATACAAGCACCTATGCTGTACCCTTACTTCGTAAGAAGAGTAAGTTTTGTAATCGTGCGCCGGAAAAGAGTTTTGACAGAAAATTCCCCTATTGCCGGGCCGTGGTAACGAAAAGGTAGATGAATCTTGTTCCTATATACAGTATATCACTCTCTCTAGTCAGAATCGATGTTTTGTGGTCCCTTGAAACCAAGAAATCGATAGATGACAAAGAAAATATTTTCCAAATTTTATCAAAAAGTCTCAAAATCTTACAAATAAACTTGGTCTTCGGATAAGAAAAGGCGCTTAGGATAATGGCGCAGTTCTTATTTCCGTTGAAATCCCTGATGTTTCAAAAAATGAAAAAGTTGAAAATTGTTTTCGGGATCTTCCCAACGAGTACAATATTGATGAGAGACATTTTGCATATATCTTTACAGTATTACAGATTTACAGTGCGTAAATCTACAAGATGGACCCACAACAATATTTACAGTATGTAAATCCACAAAGATCCTCAAGTTTAGAGGAAACCTCTGGGCGAAATTTAATTGGCCAGTTTTGACGCCCGGGTGATACTTCCTTTCCATGTTAGACGGTGAAAGAAGCGTAACAGAATTTGTTTGATCAACCCTAAATAACAATAAAATTCTATTAGAATGAAGGCCCATGGTGGTGCTGAATCAATATTCTAAATTCGATAAGAACGGAAAATAAAGTATGCATTGAATTGAAAGCGTAGCGGGAATAGTAGTCATGACCCAAATACGTATATTTCAAAGGACGTGACAAATATAAAAATAAATAAATGAGAACCCAGACAAGTGTTAAAGGTATTACCTATACTAATATCTCTTAAATGTAGTGCATTAAATTTATTTAATTGTTCTTACGTATTTGTTTTTAAGAAAAAAGTGCGAGATTTTAATTAGTTTTACTTTCTCGCTACGGAATATAGAGAAAGTTATGTAATGCAGCTCGAAAAAAAAACGGCCAATTTTCGGCACAAAATCGTACACGTATTACAAGGCCTTGGTAACGAACAAGTGGATAAATCCAGTTGCTAAATTTACAATTTACCCGTCTGTTTGTCGTCTGTCTGTCTACCGGCTTGCCTTTCCACCGTCTGCTCCATTCTTCATCTGCCCCACTGCATGACTGCTGGGCTATCTCTTTCTGTCCGTCTCCCTCTCCGTCATTGAACAAACCTAGTGCCTAAATAGTAAACAGGATTTTCTACAAAATGGAACTGTTAAAATATTATTAAAATCGCCTTTTTATTATTACAATAAAGAATATGAATACAAAAGGATCTGTGTCTCTTTCGTTCTGTTTGTACATTTTCCGCGATATGTAGACATAAATGGTATCTCAGGGATATTGTATCAAAATTGTTAATTTGTTTTGACTCATACAGATTGTAATACTTCATTTAATTCTTATGGTTCAAAGTTTTAAAACCAGGATATTTATATAATATTTTACTACCATTACCAACGTAGGAATGAAGAGATAATTGTAATGATCAATAATAATGTTCCAATCAAATAATCGAAATATGTGTTTCACGTGTCGGCTGTACGTTGTGATTATTTATATTCGTAAACTCAATGAAAGCTATATTTTCAAATTCCTCTATAAAATCAAGCTACGCAGGGTGAGTTGCACAATGGCAAAAAAAAACATTTGTTTTGCTGTTGAAAGAATTAGCCGTGTTTGTGCGAGTTACATTGTTAAACATTATACTTTGGAAGCCCTCTCGACAAAAGAGCAAACATATGTTTAGCGTGAGATTTGGCAGATCTTCAAACTACATAAATACTCTGCAAATAAAAAAAGCGATGCGCGAACACATGTATTGGGCGTGGGCTCCCGCAGGGACGCGCTTTGCGCCAACCGGAATGGAAATGCAATTCCTCATGTACTCGTAGATAATGTATTCAAAATCAAAAACTGAAATAATATTTTTGTTATAATAAATGCCTAATTTTACTTTGTCATCCGTGAAGTAGATAGTGAAGAATTATAACGAAATTCTTTTGTTTAAATAGGTTAATGTAACAATAAATTTTATCATTCAGTTGCCACTTTATTAGTTTTGAAAAATTGAATACAGATATCTATGAGATACATGCATGTCCTACGTGTAGAGTACGCACAATAATACAAAGGTATAAATAACTATCCAGAGAATAGAACTGATAATTGTGATTAGTATTTTTAAATCATCCAATTATTGGCCATAAACAATAATATTAACTCCTTTTCGTTTAGTATTGTTAAATTCCAAAAGACCGAATGTACATGCAAGGGATATAGTGAAAAGTTGGTGGTTTTATGAGCCTCATATCGACCGGATATTGCTGTAATTTCTAGTGTATCACTGAGAAAATACCCAGATGATCGGTGCCTTTGCATTTGGAGAGGAAATGTAGGTTCTCGTCCGTAAATATTGCGAACAATTTTACGTTGTTTTGATGTTATATATATATATAATCATGAGATTCAGTAAACGTTTGTCCTTTCACCTCTGTTGCCACGTAGGTTACGGATACGAGAAAAAAATGCGGTCATTTGTTGTTACGTCTTCAGTTTAACCTCTCACGTAATGAAGATCTACAATATTTTTTTAAAATAAATCTTATTTTCCCTTTTGCCATGCAATGAAAATTAAAATGAATTATTTATCTTTCTCAATTTTCCTTAATTTCTGGCACAAAATATTTATAGTTCTTATTTCCAATGCGCGAAAAAATTGAAAGGCAATTAAGCAGCCCCGTCCATGTGGGGGATGTTTATGCTTGCGTTGGATAACCAGGAATTCGAAAAAAAAACTTTGAAAAAGTGTCGATTTTGACTGAAGAATAATTATATTTTATTGTGTGCCTGATAAGTTATTGAATGATTGTGGACCATTGTTTTTGTTAAAAGATTTCAATGGATTTTAGTCACTAGCTATATAGTTCGGTCAAAGTCAATCCAGTACATTAACAGTGTACGTACTATTTTTAGCAATCCAATTTATAAGGACATAAATGTAACTTCGTTATCTGTGCAGGTCTTCTAGAATTCAGTGGGAAATACAGTTATTCAAATTATCGTTTCCATGTTGTCGCGGCAGGAAGTATTATTCCTTGACGAAGATGATAACAGCCAAAAATGTATTCCTATTTATTCTTGAAAGTAAATTTTATTACATGGGAGCTTTTTTTTCAAAATTCAATTAGTATATGACTTAGTGTAGGGATCACAGAATTTTGAAAATATGCACACAATTCACTTCTCCCCATAGCACGTCATACGGAGTTTTAACTGTTTTCTGACGTTAAATAAATAAATAAATAAATAAATAAATAAATAAATAAATAAATAAATAAATAAATAAATAAATAAATAAATAAATAAATAAATAAATAAATAAATAAATAAATAAATAAATAAATAAGGTTCTTTTCAGCTAAATGTTTGCTGCTCCAGGCAACTACTATTGTTCTTTGTCAATTTATTACTTATTGTGCCAATTTCTTCATCACAGTTCGTTTTAAAACGCGTTTTATGGCACGGTTTATTTGTACGTAATTTAGTGTCGAAGAAATATTGATTATTTGTATTTTACACTACAAACTGAATGAAAACGATCAGAAATATTGGCAGATAATCGGATAATCATATTCGATATTGGGAAGGAGTAAATTCGTTACATTCTATTATAACTTTATTGCATATGTTATGTATGATAATTAATTGTATAGTTGTGTACTACCTGCAAATATCTGTGGCGTACAATTTATTTGGAATAATCCAAGTTTTCCTGTATTTTTATTATTTGTAGAATAATCACTTTGAAAATTATTACTGGTGTATCTGACGGAAGTTCATCACAAATTTATTTAAATTGTTGTGATTATTTTTTTTCTTAGATGCTAAAATAAATTTCTGCAATATATTTGTGGAACACTTAGGTTTAGCTAAAGGGTTTTGTGGAATATAAACGGACGTTTTTCATTCGACTCTCTATTTACCCTACCGAAAGAGACGTCTTCCCCGCTGATTTGTTCGTGTTTGCCCGCAACATTTGCACAATCGACAAATTTCTCTTGTGCGTAATGAGCGCAATGTGAATGCATGGCTGCCCCGATTCAGTCCATCTGCGAGTTGCTGTGGGAGCAAAATTGTGCGAGAATTCAATCAATGCTGGTGCCGATGAATAAGGGCGGCGGCCTGACGGGGCGGGGGGAAGCATGTACACTCGAACTTAACCATGCGCAATGCGCGTACGCCTCCGACAGATCACATGTCACTGCCCTGTTCAACATTCCATTGCTTCTGTGGGTAAATTATGTACCGAAAAGAATGTAAACTTAGATGTAGGAACGCCAAAAAAAAGGTACCAGTATTTCAACATGGAAAAATATTTGAATACCAATACGAGTATCCACGAAATAGGAAGTAAACCGATATTTCTATGCGCTGAATTTTCACAGCGAATGCTTCACAAGATTGAAAGCAAAGAGATATTTGGTAAGTTGAATCTATGTGGTCGCAATTTGACATGGGGTTACATACTTGTAGCTTTAATGATACATATCCGTGGCGTTTCATAATTTGCAAGACAGAAACGTTTATAACGTAGTTTTTTGCAAAATTTGATATTGATTTATTTCAATTCTTCATTTGATTTATTATCTGGAACCATGCAGAATATTTAACTATTCAGAGATCATTTGCTACGAATAAACTAAAATAAAGCTACGAGTACAACTACAGCCAGAGGATAGTGGAGTCCCGTGAGTTAGAAGGCGATACTCGGATGCCGAAAAATATGATATGCGTTGGATGGGCCTATGTTGCCCTTCCCAGATTACAGTGCGATTCAGTCCTCGTTGCTAATACACGACTCGGCGATGGAGTACACATACGTTTCTAGTACACGTCAGTGCTAAAGGAAGTATTGTGAAATCCTATTGAAATTTTTGAAAAAAAAAAAAGGGTTTTTATCATCGATCATATTTTGCAAAAGATGTAGCCCAAATATTACATTAAATATTGTTACTTGTTGCTATTATATTCTTGGCGTGGAAAGAACTGATTTAATTTAATTTATTGTCTCAAAGAAGAGAAAAACAGTGTATGATGTATAGGGGAGACGTACAATCTGCGCAGGTTTTTTGTGCTTCACAATTACTTCCCCCACCCCTTTTTAACCAATTTATGTAACAATTATATTTATATAACTATATGAAGGTAGAGAGAAAAAATATTATTTAAGTGTTATTTAGGATAGGAAATATTTGCTATACAGCCAAAATTTTGTATTTTCTCCTAGTGTAAGAGGTATTCTACAAATGTTCAAAATGGCTTCCTCTTCCGTCAACGCAAGATAATCAAGCACGGGCTCTCTGACGTTATTTTTTATTTATTTGCGTCAAAAAAACAGTTAAAAACTGCGTATGACGTGCTATGGGGAAAAGTGAATTGTGTGCACATTTTCAAAATTCTGCGATCTCTACACCAAGTCATATACTACTTAAATTTTGAATTTTGAAAGGGAGAAAAATACAACAAAAACTCCATGTAATAAAACCTATTTTCAAGGATAAACAAGCAATAAATTTTGAATTTTGAAAGGAGAAAAACCAAAAACTCCCATGTAATAAAATCGATTTTCAAGGATAAATAAGCAATAAATTTTGAATTTTGAAAGGGAGAAAAAAACAACAAAAAAACTCCCATGTAATAAAATCTATTTTCAAAGAAAATAAGCAATAAATTTTGGCTCTTATTACTTCCTGCCGCGACAACATGGAAACGATAATTTGAATAAATGTATTTCCCACTGAATTCTAGAAGACGTGCACAGAAATGAAGTTACATTTTACGTTAACAATTTTGCTGGGTTTCTATCTTTATGTCTGCCGCCACACTGTCAACGCACCAAAGGAGGTCATCACGATCATCAACTTCGGTGTCATCAACGGGTTTCATTAACCCCTGATTCGAAAGCGTTGAGAGTAGGTGAGTTTTAAAATGCAGATACTGAACGCCTCTTAAATGCTCGGGTAAGAAATGACGATCGAGGATAAATTCATCCACAATTCCACCGACACATTTACAGAAAATCGCTCTTGATGAGCTACAATTCGTGCAAACATGCTGATTTTACTTGGCTCTCACATACTAATTGTGCACATTAGTTGTGCCGTTTCTTGTAAAACACACTTCATCTGACAAAAGAACGAAATTCGTTGTTTTCCTTGCATTTGCGCAGGAAATGTCTAGAGAATTGAAGACTCCGTTACAAGTGCCTACTGCGCAAGTGCTGTACCCGCTGAAAATGGTAAAGTAGTAATCTCTTCTTCGAATTGTTCACCATACGAGGGACTGCGATGCCTTGACCTCGCGCTATTTGCCTTGTGTTCGCTTCCGAGGCTCCTCGGAGAGTATTAACAATAGCGCGAGCGAGATGAAACCGCTCGCTCACTTTCCGTAGCCCGTGTTACACGAGCTCAAGCGCCTAGTGCAAAGTTTGACGTTAATTATTTACAAAACTAAACGTCGAAGAGTATCCAATTTTGAGAAATTCAGTCTTCACTTTACATATGGGATAAGGTCTCGGAGGTTTAGAAACGAGGACTGAATCTTTCTGTATAGGTTTCAATCTGCTCTTGAAATCTACACGTTGATATAGGGTGAGGCAGAATCATTTGTTTGGAATGAATGAATAATAAATTAAATTTAGTAACGTTAAAGTGCCAATACATTGCAGTGTATTGATCTAATATTTTTGAGTATCAGCATAACAATATTTGGAAAGAAAAATATGTACTTGGAAAATAACTGTACTTTCTTTTCTCGTTTGATCAGGGTTTGCGTCAGTGCACATATACAACAGACTACAAATATTCTCTCATGATGTCTGTCAATAACTATGGATGTAATTTAATATTAGTTATTCTTTAATACTTCCATAAGTCGTTATATTGTTTGAGGTACTGCTTTGAATGAATATGCGAGCAAGCATATGTATGAATATAAATGAATAGCTGTATTCCGCGTCCCTTAAATTAAGTATATTTACCATATTTTCCCGAATTTTATATTTATGAATTTATGAAAAGGACTTGTTTCAAACGAAAGAAACCAAATTCTTAGAGTTTCATTCGCAACTTACTTAGACGCGTGGAATAAATCTGTACAAATGACGATGAACGTATCATTTTGAACATCGACCAGCTAATGTTGGTATTAACTGCACGGCGCTGGATAATATTTGGTGAGTGTGAGTAGTCTTCTGTGTTCGCGAGAAGTTTCGTGGCATAAAAATGCGTTGTAAATCCGTTGCACACACTCAATGTTTTCTTATGTACATCGTGAAGGTTGAATACCGGAGTCTTAACGCCCACACGGAAATGCATAGCAACGAGTCAACTGATGTACAGTGACTTTAGGTAGATTCGTATCTTGTAAATAAAATTTTTTCGACTGATACAATGAAACTTGAAACTACATATCTTGTCATTAGCCTTAAAAACGTCTCAACAATAGTACGAAGCATGCTTTGAAAATATGAAATATGCTTTGAAACTATTTCTACTTCGAACTTCATTTATCATTAGATTGGATAACTTCGTGCTTAAACATCGATCTCAAAGACTGGAAATACTGTACTGGCACGAAAGGACATTATTTACTTATCTTTCCAATTCTTTTAAGAATATTCTTTTAAGATCCAACCTTCATTGATAAATTGAAGGTTGGATCTTAGGTACTATCCTCTTTCTGTTGTACGTAAACGATATGCCCTCATCTATTAAAAATGGAAAAACAGTTCTGTTTGCCGATGACACGAATGTTCTTTGCAAAACAGAAACAATAAATAGTACAATTTCAGAAGTTTCAAATTGGTTTTGTAATAACAAATTAATAGTTAACGAAGAAAAAACAGTCTCAATGCAATTTTGCGTTTCAAATCAGCAATCGTATGCTCCATTGAAAATGAACAATATGCAATTAGCTGATGTTAAGGTAGCAAAATTTCTAAGTCTCTCAGTTCAATCAAACCTCAAATGGAATGTACATATAACAGAATTAAACACATTATTAAGCTCCTTATGTTATGCATTCAGAATTCTGTCAGCGTTCATGCAGCTCGTTGGTGTATTTAGCAAATGTACATTCCCGCCTGAGATATGGCATAATATTCTGGGAAAGCTCATCTTTTAGTGCCCAAGACATTTAGATTGCAAAAGAAAATTATCGGAATAATGAAAAAATGCCATCCACGTGATCCCTGCAAGCCGCTTTTCATTGAGCTTGGAATCTTACGTAAACACCTTGCCAATTTATTTACATATCTATAGTATTTGTCAAAACTGACTTAACGGTGGAAACATATTTTCATGTAATACTGATATTTATAGTTTAATTTATATTTATAGTTCATGTAATACTGATATTTATAAATGAGTATAAACAACCTATAACAACAATTGTACTACAGCTTCCGGGTCAATGACCCCCATCTCGATCAGGTTTTTCGTCCAGTTTCCCTGATCCATTGAGCAAATGCTGAGATGGCCCCTTGTTTTGCTTCTGGACATAAATGTAACTTCATTTTCTGTGCACGTCTTCTAGAATTCAGTGGGAAATACAATTATTCAAATTATCGTTTCCATGTTGTCGCGGCAGGAAGTAATAAGAGCCAAAATTTATTGCTTATTTATCTTTGAAAATAGATTTTATTACATGGGATTTTTTTTGTTTTTTCTCCCTTTCAAAATTCAAAATTTATTGCTTATTTATCCTTGAAAATAGATTTTATTACATGGGAGTTTTTTGTTGTTTTTTCTCCCCTTCAAAATTCAAAATTTATTGCTTGTTTATCCTTGAAAATAGGTTTTATTACATGGGAGTTTTTGTTTTTTTCTCCCATTCAAAATTCAAAATTTAAGTAGTATATGACTTAGTGTAGGGATCACAGAATTTTGAAAATGTGCACACAATTCACTTTTCCCCATAGCACGTCATACGCAGTTTTTAACTGTTTTTTTTGACGTAAAATAAATAAATAAATAAATAAATAGTTACAACACTCGACGTGGAACTCATGTTCAAGTGTCAGTATCAATAGCTCACTACACGAAATCAACATACAATACATGTACGTTACTTTACAACGCATTGCCAGATGAAATTAAACAATGAAAATTGGTATACAAATTTAAGTTAAACGTAAAATATTTTTGTTGAAAACTGTTTCTATACAATTAGAGATATACTAATCGTCAAAAAGAAAAATAAAGTTTACTTTAACAAAGCAATGATAAAGTATAAGCAATGATAAAGTAAAGCAATGATGAAGTATAATAAATTAGTTTACATTTGCATTGTATAATTAAAAAAAAGACTTCAATGTAACTGTAACAAGTATTGCACTTCAGCTTCCGGATCAAAGACCCCCATCTCGATCGGGCTTTGTCCAGTGTCCCTGATCCATTGAGCAAATGTTGAGATGGCCCCTTGATTTGCTTCTGGACGTAAATGTAGCTTCACTATGCGCACGTTTTGTTTAGCTTTCCTTTTGCTTGTAGTGGTAGTAGAGGTTAGGGTGAGTTTCTATTTGTTAGCAATAGAGAAAAATCAAATCTGTTTGTTCGTTTACCGTTACAAATAAGTTTTCTATAATTAGGCAATATCTAGTTTTTGAAATGTTAATCTGTCGCTTTTTTAAATTATATTATTATTATTATTATTATTATTATTATTATTATTATTATTATTATTATTATTATTATTATTATTTCATCTTTCAACTATTAATAGTTAATTTGTAGGGAAGGGATTCTGAAACTCACGATAGCGTGCGCAGATGTTTTTCTCCCTCATACGTCACATATGGTTTTTGACTCAATAAGTAAATAAATAAATAAATAAATAAATAAATAAATAAATAAATAAATAAATAAATAAATAAATAAATAAATAAATAAATAAATAAATAAATAAATAAATAAATAAATAAATAAATAAATAAATAAATAAATAAATAAATAAATAAATAAATAAATAAATAAATAAATAAATAAATAAATAAATAAATAAATAAATAAATAAATAAGCATTCACCCCATTTCAATAGTATAAACTTTAATCGGATAATTCTCGAAATAATCAGAACCTTACATTCCTTCTCAAGTATATACTTGTACGTTGCACGTAAGATTATATCTCAGAATTACTTAGAAATGTGTAACAACAACGATGCTTTCATTTTCATATCACCGTAGATCGTTGAGAAGTAGGACGTACTTTCAGCGGTTTATTTACTATAATGTTGTCAACATTATTTTACTGTTGTAAACTAAGAGATACTTCATGAATAAAATGAGTAAATATTTATTTAGAAGTCGCGAAACTTAACTGACGGCGCCCCGCAATATCGGAACTTTGTAAACAGGAAACAAAAATACGCACAATGTATTTGTTAAGTAAATGAAAAACATTATTATGCTGTGTTAGAAGCTATTTTTCTTCTTATTTTCCTGTTTCTTCTTATTCCCTTTCACATTCTCAGCCTCATCTTCTTTTCTGATTTTTGTCTTTTTCAGTCATCTTTCCTTTTCGAAAATTGCGAAAATTGCAAAAGCTTAGAAATATTGCCAGGAACCATTATTTTTCAAGCATTGGGAATGGTGGGTATAACCGTTCGAGTGATGGTGAAGAGGTAACGCGCTGGGATTGTTGACTCGAAAAATCTGAGTTGGAATCTAGACGCAAAGAAAACATTCTTTGTTGGAAACAATTTTGCGGGTTCATGTAGTGGTGTAATGATGTGTTGAAATTACAATTAATGCAAGAAAATATGTTCTGTTCAGGCACCACTATTTTCTTCTTGTACTTTACACATTTTTCATTTTCCCTCCATCTGTTTTTACTTACTCTTTTCCTTAATCTTTATCTCCTTTTATCTCTCTCGTCTGCTACGTACGTAAGTGAAATACAAAACGTGGAAATACTGAAATGCTGTAGCGGAAAATAGCCATCTTTATTCAGTAAATCTCGTATTGTCAGATTCCTGATATCGAAAAGTATACTAATGGAGGGTCATTCGTCGTTTCGTGATTTTTCGTGAAATATAGGCAATGTAATAAACGTTTTCTCAAAACAGATCAAAATTTTGTCTTTAAAATTTTTCTCCATTAGGACAAAATATTCTTACAAAAAATTCTCAGATTTCATTTTCTGTAAACTCTCTATTCTTTAAATTTAAGAACATATTAACATTCGAAAACGACAATATTAACGTAGAGATTGTTTCCTTAATGAAACCTTTTCTAAAATTGAGACCGTCTCAGATTAGGTCTGGGATGTAGCAATGAACGTTAAAACTAATAGTCGTGGACCCCATTAGCGGCAAACATCGTTATCGAAAATCCATTATCGCACACAGTTTTCGAAAATACAAACAAAAAGTTGACATTGGCAAACTATTATATCGATGATATAGATTTTCTCTAATGAAATACTATGTTGTGTAAAACTAGACCTTGAAATAATGTACAATAGTGTAGTAATAATGTAAGTATCTTACCTTTCTTGAGCACGAAGATGCAGGGGTGGTCGAAGAGGAAATCCCGGAAGGAGTTGCACTCTGGGTCCACGTGCGGCTCCCGGCACAAACACGTGGGCCGGAAGAACGGGAAGGCCTGGAGCGTGCGGAGCGCCGCCTGGCACTTGGTCACCGTCACCGTGGAACACGCCACTGCAACATAGAGCACGCACCAGCTTAGCAGGCGCTCAGCATCCTCGAAAGAAGTTTCACACTCATTCAACACCACTCTGATCGCACTCGACCATGCATGCATTCGGCTCCACATGGCCAAACGTCTTCGCTCTTTCCCACTTGGCCCCGCTCTTTCTCTCTTTGCCTCTCAGCGCCGCTTTTTCCCGCTCGGTCCCGCTCGACCCACTTCGGCACCACTCACCACCACTGGACACCGCTTTGCACGCGTGCCGTGCGACGCGAGCTCATAACAGTCTTCTCGTTCACACTGCCAAAGTCCGGCGCGCTCTTCATCTATTCTAGTGCTCAGTACGCTCAGTAATGTACTTCAGCTCAGTAAGCTCAGTACGCTCAGTAGGCTCGCTGTTGCTCTGTGCGGCAGTTTTAGCTTTTAGAACTTATTTGGGAGAGAATTAAATAAACGATGCTGGCATGATTTTGGGAATTGTATCCAATGAAGTTGGTGGAATATTATGATTCATGTTACAGTTAAATCTGTCTAAACCTGAATCGACCGGAACACAAACTTCCGGTTTAGGAAGGTTTCTGTTTTATGCAAAGTTTTCTTTTTATGATACTTGTGGCATTGCCTTTTCTGCCCTAAAATTAGTATATGACATGACTTTACTATAATAATCAAAATACTTCAACATATAACGTATTTCTGGGAGAAATCGCCAATAAATGAATAACAAACACTTTTTGATAACCTTGCAATGCGTATCTGGTCGAGGGGTTACGATTTTCAACGCGAGGCAGGGAGAACCGTAAGTATCCTAGCCCGTACACTTTCTTGCGCTGAGAGAGTTGAGAGAGGGAATTCCCACGGCCTACACCTTTAGAGGCAAGCGACCCCAAGGTCGAATTCTACGCTCACAGATGAAGCCCTTTCCTTCAATGTCTGGCTGCCACAAGTAAAACGCAACTGCCACAACTAAATAGATAGAGAATTTGAAGCAAGCTTGCAAATGCATTCATTTCATTAAGAATATCTCGCGTCTCTCTGACAATTCACAGGTATTCCGTTTTATAGAGAATTTTTTCCCTCCAGAACATGAAACACCGTTCCCTTTCCGCATCGGAGAGGTTCCATTTTATGCTGTGTAAAATGTCATTTAACTACTTCACGGGCCGGAGAAATTTTCCGGTTATGGCAGGTCTCCGACTTATACAGGTTCCGGTTTAGACATATTTTACTGTATTTTAAAGAAGTTTTCTACGTGAATCCATGAACTTGAAAAATAACTATAATGCGAAAACAGTAATACACGGCGCTTAATAATAATATAGAATTGTTTTTGCAGTACACTACTAACTTACAATTTAATAAAATTTGCAAATAGTTTATTGTGAGTTGGAGTCAGTTACGTTTCAAGCGATAAATTCATCTGTGTATCTACATGTGTTTTTTGAAGTGATATCCACGAAATAATTCTGTATACGAAATAATTCTCTTCCGTAAATGTGTGAAAATGTAAATGAATTCCACATTTTATTTGCTCTCTATGTGGTACATATGCTCTTGAGCTATGCAACAAAAATTGATTATTAGGAAAAAGTATGTTCTTGAGATGCATAGGGAAAATTGTATATTATTTGTATTTTTGGATACTTTATGTGGATTGTCACTGATTTCTAGATATTTACACAACACTTATCTATTGTATCAAATTAAAAAGAAATACCAAAATTATGAGAAAGATAACGTTCATCATCTCCCCAGATAACTTGTTGAAAGTACATTGTTTAAGACTTGTTTAAGAGTTTCTGTTTTTCATTTGATGTAAATAAAGGTGACGACATTCCTCTATTCCGATTTTTCAACCGTAAAATGTAACCGTGATATGAGATGTGTACTTATTCAAGGAGAAAATATTTTCGCTGATTCGTTGAAGTTGTCGATGTCTTCGTTTATCGACTTCCGCGAGTATCCCAAGTTCTTTACTTCGTGTGACGCTACACGGAAGAATTTAACGAGTCGAGCTCGTTGCCGGCACTGGCTCGCATGCTCGCACTTGTGCACGCACTCACGAACGCACACACGCACGCACGCACGCATGCATACACGGACGTATGCACGAACGCACGCACGGAGAGGCGAAAGAGCCCGTTGCCTTCTCGCCCCGGGCGGAAGCGTTGCGAACTAACTGCGTCGCCCCGCGCGTGTTGATTGGCGCTGGCTGCGCGGAAGTAAAGTTTGCACATTGGCTATTCCACCATATCGGCGTGTTCTTTGATATGCTCTTGGAACTTGATTGAATGAATAGGAGAATGACAGGGCAACTGGATGATTGATGAATGTGTAGAGAGATGGATTGATCGACAGATTTATGATTGAATAGGTAGATGGATTGCAGAGATCGATAAGTGGATGGTTGGCTTGCAAAGATGAGTGGGTAGATAATATTGTTTATTAGTGTCAATTGGCTGATTGCCAGCTGGTATCCAAAAGTCCACAGATTTAAGAAACTACAACTACATAACGAGCTTATGGCCTCTCAAGATGTATAGGTGTTTTCTGGGATAAAAAAGACGTGAAAACTGATGTGTTGAAACGTACATATGCTTATGATGTGAAATGATATTACCCGGATTTACCGACCCATTTAGTTAATATTAATTTCTTTTTTCAGATAGGCAGGGATTGAAGAAAGCCCACAGTGGTCCCATGTATCGCGCAGAACGATTTTCGGTCTATGTAATCGCCTGATGAGACTCAGAGAGACGATTCTTGTTATACTATGGATTAAAATTATTCTCTGTGGTAGTTAGAGATGCTATACAAGTAACGTATGGCGGAAACAATTTCTTTTGAAATCTGAGAGAAAAAACCTTTCTTTTGTTTCATTGTGTAACGAAAGCGCAGTGAGTGGATACTGCTAGTACGAGATAAATTATATTAATTACATATTATTAATTATTATTTATAATACATATTATAATAGTTGTTAATGAAACATTCATTTAGATGTGGTGGCGAACTGGTATAAATCAATAGTTTATTTCATAGGAATGCAAAGCCCTTATTGCATTTTTCCATGTTATTTATTCTTCAAAAAATGTTTCGTGGACGTTTTAGTTAATATAGTGATGTTATTTGTATCCAATATCTTGTCTTCAAAATAGAGTATTATAATGAAGACTAGTAAGAATGCTACTACTTTTGTAATAACTTCATTAGAGCGCTAGTGATATAATGAAGCTACTTGTAGAATCCTTGTTTGTGGTAATCGAATGGTGTAGAATCATCGTAGATAAATGATCAATAATAAATACTGGTGCTACAAGAGTACATACTTTATCCAATAATATGTATCTTTTGCCAAATTCGAAAATTAGAGGAGTTAAACGAAAATCATATCTGGACCATGTCTAGAAGGGAACTTCGCTCTATTTGAAAGACAATTTAAACAAAAAAATTGTAGCCGTTTTTTAAACATGATTATTTAAAAATTGTGTATATTTAAGTCAAAATTAGCAGAAAGTTTTAATTTTTTCGCAAAAATTGTACATGACCACATTAAGAAGCCTGTCTTTGAAGAACAGAATTGTTAAAGAAAACATCGCTTCATCAATATTGTAATCGTAGGAGTATGCCGAAATTTTCTAAAATTTATCAATTTTTTAAAATTCAAAGAATTAAGCGAAAATCAGTCTTGTGACATTTTTATAAGCGTACTTTATTCTACCCGATTAAAAATCTCACCCAAAAATACGTGACCATTTTTTAGGAAACTTTAAAAATGTTGAGGCTTAAAGGAAAATTCCTCCAAAATCAAAATGTTCGTTTCAAATTCACAGGGCCGCGAGTTCAAAAATATCGATCCGGGAATAATAGTTTTGGGGAAAATGTTTTTGATATAGCCGATAGCGTTAGTCACGGTCCGACAGATACTGACTCAGAGACAGACGAGAGAGAGACGATACAGAATGGAGAGACGTACAAGTGCAGAACGGAGAGACGTACAGGTGCAGAACGGAGAGACTCACAGATGTAGAACAGAGAGACATATAGATACAGATCGTTTTGTTATAAACCAATTTTGGTATCAAGAATCCTCAAAACGTGAATTCTGACTACACAAGGTGTTAGAGGATGTAACTTACTACATATGAAGACAAGGTTAATTTATTTTTTCGTTATCAGACTACCACAATAAGAATTTTTCGAAGGAGAAATCGACACTCTTCCGCCACCAGTACGTGAGGACGTAGTAGGCGAGAAAGCAAAAGCATCCCGCGCAGTCCGCCTTGGGGGCCCGGCAGGGCGGGGCGCGGCCCGGCGCGGCACTGCGTTGGATGACGGCAGCTTCTATCTCCGCGCACGAGTTGCTCTCCGCCGTCCGCGAAGCGACCTCTCCATCGCATTGCTTCCCTCCTCCCATTGCCGCGCCACGCTGCCGTCTGCGCCGGCATACCGATCACGTGCCGCTGCCGTTTTACACGTTTTTTTGCCGCTCCGCGTCTCGCTGCGAGAGGAAACGCGTCGATTGTATCCAAACGTCCCGCGCACTGGCCACATTTCGGCGAATCGTGCTACTAAGGTCTACAAAGTCACTTTGCTGAGAATGTTTTTTGATACATTTGTTGCTGTAACCGAATATTACCATCAAAGTGTTTACAATTAATTGTCACGTTAGTTGTGGCGCGCTTGTGTAATATTCTAAATATCGTCGTTTCGATATTGCTTAACCGAAACGATAAAAATTCCTTCACGTAACATTTTACAAGTTAATGATTAAATTTTCTGATTTTATAGAATGTTCAAGATTATGATGTAATATAGTTAATGCAATGCTAAGAAATGGGAGAAATCAAACGAAATAAAGAAATTGTTTTCACAAACACACAAGTGACGTGGGGCCTGATCTTTTCTGTTCCTTTTCCGAAGGTAGATATTATTAAATTCTAGCCGCAGAAACAACGAAACTATCTTCTCAATATTCCAATATTTGAAGTGTGTGATCTGAAAATGAAAAATTGGATGTCCGTGATGAGTAGGATTCAGTGCTCTCTCCCTATTTGTAACAGAAAGAGTTGCGTGAAGTAACCGGAAATCCGTAACATAGACAACTGGGAATTAGCCTTGCAGAAATGCAGTGGTTTCCGTATCCATCAGAAAGGCATTTTTCTAAAATATTTTTAAAAGTGTATCTGAAATTTCAGCGTGACAAAATTTATTTGTTTACTAGAAGTACCTAAGAAAAAAAAGTTGACATATTAATACGCCAGGCGACCGATAAAAGGTCAAAGAAATAAAACCATGGACCATTTTGAAGAAACAATATTGAAACCTATGAGCATGGGAAATGATATTTTTATGAACTGTGGAATTTAGTTTTAGTGACCGACTCAGGAATGATATTAGAAGGAATCTCTTCTAGATTTACAGTAAATTGAAACTTCCATGTGGTCGCAACATATCTAGATAATTAACACTGCCACTGGCTATTCCACTCGTGAAATTAAAACCAATAGTGTTTAACTGTACATACAAAGTGCCTCAATCGGGGCGGTGTATCTCAAAAGGTTTTCCGCTTTTTCCATGCGATTTCTCTTACAACTTCTCCCTACTGGCCAATCAAACTGTGACTCATCTATCGCTATGTCGATGCCCAACGAACCGTGTATGTAATATAACATTACCTTTTTTATATTTTAACAAAGCTTTCAGTTATTTTCAAATTCCTTACTTCGTGAGTCCGGGACAATTTCCAAAGAGTGGTATTTTCTATGATAAATACAATTTGCGCGACGAAGAAGATCCATGTTAGTTCTAGCCATCGTGAAATTAAGATGACCGACATTGAATCGGGCCAGCTCTACCTAAACCATAAGAGGATGTAGAAACATTAATTGTAATGGTAGTTGAGAGTAAACTTTATTTGTAAATGTTTTTTGGATTGGTTATTTGTTCATTGACATACGATAATTCATTATGTTTTATGACTGTTGAAGTTTTTACTTTACATGCCACTGCACTCGTACTCAAAACTGATTCTGTAGGTTTTCTCTTTACCAACCTGTTTACGCTATTGCCACGAGTAAAGAGCATTTCGATATTTTCGTAGAGAAATGGTTGTGATTTCAAATTTCTATCTTTATGTTTTGCGAAGCAGCTTTACTCTCAATGAAAATTGATTTACATACACGGGTATGTTATTGCCGGGGTGGTTTGTGAAATATTTTTACAGAAAATTTTGATATTGGTTACTGAGACTGACATGTTAGTTTAATCGTTGAAACTGATTAATGTTATTTTTAAAAAAATCGTTCTCTCACTTTTATTGATGAAGCGGTTATTCACCTGTTAATATAAACAAACATCGTATTGTGGGAATATTTCTTGCGTTACTATTGTTAATAATATAACGCGTTCTTTATTTTGTAATAATCTATACATTAGCTTTTTCTCGATTGAATCGTCAAATAAAAAGATAGTAGCAGTAATAATCATTGTTACATAGGCTAAACATATATCCGAACTGTAAATAATCCCATATCCGAACTGTAAATAATCGTATTCGCGCAGGTTAAATGCGAGTTAGGTAATACTAATGACGTTGTTTAGCAAAGGAACTAAGCACTTCATCACTTCCACATAATTACATGCAGTCATTAAAATTTCCTGAGCGAATTTATATTAATTAATAAAATTGAATAACTAAACTAAAATAATTCCTTGCGTTCTAGAAGTAGATGAGACCGTTGAGTAAATTAGTCCGCGACCCTTCCCCTTCGCTTGATTATTCGTGATCCGTGACTCATTATCTATGGATGTTACGTAGCATTAGGGCCATGTTGGCCCTCTTCGTTATTTAATGCAATTCCCACTGGTGTGTAATTGCTTTGTCCGCGTCGCTCAAAGACGAAGCGCATTAAGCGTATAATCTACCTATCTACTTCTACGCTCATAGGGGGAAGCAAAAAGCGACCTGTTGAGCGGCGGACGCACATTGACCGCGGAGGGATTAGCCGCCCCCCTCCCCTCGGGGGGGACGGGGGGCGTGGGTGGCCGGGGGGGGCGGGGAGGAACTGTCAGCCTTCCACGCCGCTCTCGCGTCACCCCGCCTTCGACCCCGCCCCCTCCCCGTCGCGGCCCCGTTGACTCGTCCTCGTCCGCTTGGCGCGCGCCAGCCGCCACTAAAGGATTTCTCGCGTCGCAGATAAACACGGAGCGGCTGAAACCGGGAGCGATTTGGACGACGCGGTGCGGCGCGCGCCAGAGATGGGTTCGCGCAGGAGCCGCGAGCAGCGGAACGTATCAATTTGGCTTGGCGTCGATCCTTGCACTCCGCCCCGTGTGTTTCTCGTGCCACCGTCCCCAGCCCGCGCTCACCGTTCCCATTACCGGGAGCGGTAGCTCAGTGCATCAAGTGATGCCATTGCAGCGCCTCTGACCGGGAGGTCCTAGGTTCGGGTCCTGACGGCGGCAGGATTTTCGACAGTAGCTTTTCAGCTAGGTCGAATTCAGTCCCTGTCTGGAGGAGAATTCTAGAGGCCGGCTGCTCTGATCGATAGTTTTCCGTGGTTTCTCCGATCAACACCTGGCGAATGCCGGAGCAGTACCCTAACAAACGGGCTACGGACCGCGCGCGATCTGTCCTTCCTCTTTCCTTGTCCTATCCTCTCCCCTGACACACACACTTACACTAACATGCACTACACTACCACATATTCCGGGAGATCGGTCGGGAGCTTCGAGCTTGTCCCGGTAGGGGCGGTGCCCCGCTGGTGGGAGAGTCCTGGTTAGCGGGAAACCCCACTAGCCGACGGTAGGTCGGCGCCAGATCTCGCCATCCAGCGGGGGAAGATCACCGCCATCTCTCGCGAAAAAAAGACATGCACTACACAAACGGGACTAATGACCGAAGCAGTTAACGCGCCCGGAAACACGAAAAAATCAATCAATCAATCGTTGCCATTCTCATTCTCGTTCCAGTTTCAGATCTTTAGTCTGCAACCCATTAGCCGTACCTAGCCCCGTACGAGTCCAGAATTCCCATAACCCACATTTCCACCACCCCGAACTCCCCTGGTGCCCGTACCTATTGCATTTCCAATTTCGTAGCCTCTTTATCGGTTCCAGATCAAACACCCCTGTACACGTTATGATTACGTAGGCTTCCGCGGCCGGAGTATGTCTCTTGGCTATCCGGGACAAGCCGCGTCGATCTGCTCGTAGCTGACGTTTCGGCCAACATATTGTGGCCTTGCTCCAGCAGTACGCTCTGAGGAAGGCCACAATATGTTGGCCGAAACGTCAGCTACGAGCAGATCGACGCGGCTTGTCCCGGATAGCCAAGAGAAATCCTCTGTACACGTTCCTATTCCGGTCCCAGCTTTCCGGTCCCGTCTCTGTACTGGGCCATCTCCCAGTCCCATCATTAATCCAGGTTGAACACTCCATACTTAAAAACCGTGTTGGTAAAGAGACTGCCATTGAAATTAATTAATGCCTTGATTAATTATTACTGTGTTCTCAGCATTAAATATAGTTTATTTAATTTTTCGATGTTTAAAATGGGTAAATGATTTCGATATGTAGCAATATTTTGACAAAACGTATATTAATACGTACGCCGATATATTTCGGAAATTGTTTACGAAAATTTGACGTTTTTACGCTCGAAATCAGAATGAAATTATTGTAGCCTCATCACCTTATGAGAAACGGTGATCTGACTATGAAAATATTTGCATCAGAAATATGTCCTTGAATATTACACTAGGTTACACTCTGTTTTACATTTCAATATAGTTTTAAAAAAACAGAATCGGGCGTATAAATTCATTGCTGTGAGATTTGGGAATTAACGGCTAATCCACGAACAATGAACGGCCTAGCAGTAAAACTTCGTAAAAACATAGTCTCTCATTGGTGTACAAAAGAGTGGCACCTTATTGACTTTTTATTTTCAGAGTGGTAGAGTCACTGTTTTTATATTTGAATGGTAATATCACAAGCATTGCACACAAGATGTCTCCAGATTATGTTCATCCCTATGTACAAGTATTATGCCTTTTAATGTGTAACGCAAATGGGCCCGCTACATTCAATGCTGATAAGCGAATTAAGTGCTTTGTTGTGAATCATATAAAAATATGAGCATGAAGCAGAAAACAAAGTCTTGATTGGTCGCTCGAGTACTCTGCGCAGAGTTCTGATTAGAGCGGGGAATACATGCCCACGAAAGACCGTTTCAGTTGAAATAATATTATTCCTATTAATTACAGGTGAATCCGTGCGTGATAAATTAATGCAATTTTATTGTAGACGTGAGCGTATGCAATCAAAATATTTGGTTTAACATAATTTATTACTTAAAATCCATTTAGCAGGAGGTGTTACGATCAATATGACATTTCACAGAGATCGAATTACTAAATATACAATGTACTAAATTATACCCATATGTGGCATACAAACACGTGAGCAAAGGACAGAAATAATGAAGTGTAGAGTGTACATTTAATGGAAGAAATAGTTGTAGAAGTTAGTTACTTTTTATTATTTTTACATAATTAAGTATGTTATACAGTTGGCTGCTAAGATATTTTTGTAATTGACTGAAAACATTTAAGGAAATACAAAAATTATGTTAATAAAACGTAATTGTGCCAACTTTATTATGCATTCAACTTAATTTTGTTCACTTAGTCAAACCTTATGATTTATAGTGATAGGTAGTTTAAAATGTTAATAGTTTTAAAAATTAATTTACTGAGGAGGCAATTGTCATAATAGTTGCAATAGTGCTGCCAATTGTTCGTCTGGCCATCTGTCTACGAACGACGCTAGCGCCTAAAAGATAACAGGATTTTCACTTTTTTTTTTTCTTGAAAATATGAGTTTCACACAAACGTTACAATTAGGAAGCTATGTGGTTTTGGAGCACCACTATTTTGAAATATAATGGTTGTAATGTAATTTATTGTTATGTATTTTAATGGTAGTCCCATTATATTTTACCCGCCGATACCAAGAGAATATTTTATGGGTATTGACAGTATACAAATTGCTACTTGAAAATGTGATTGTAGAAAAAATATTTAAATACGTTTTCGTATTGCAGTACGAAAGAAGATAATTTTTTTTGAAGGTATACATTATCATAGCTTTAGGCTGATTACTTTGTGTTTGTTCATTTTTGCCCTTGTTGAAGGCTCTTAAACATGAATTTAAGTACCTCCCGTCCCGAGACTGTTTTTTTCTGTTATGCTTCGCTCTGAAATGTTGCATGAGACACGATTCATCTGTTTCTGCAAATGAAGTGCGGCCAACTGTGAAACTCCTCCCCATGTCTAAGCTAAACGAATAATTTAGTTCTTGACATGCGGTTCCATAAAATACGCTTGTTCTGGCACGGAGCAGAGTTTCAAAACCTTCTTTTTTGCGGAGAACAGTTTTTAAATGTCTCCACGATTATTGTGCACCGAGCTTTCCCACAACTCAGATTTTAGTGGTGTGAAGGAAAGTTGTTTTCCCCTATGTTTCCACTTTTGTTCATATCTTGTATGCGGAATGGAAAATTAGGGGTAAGTTAACTATCGTGCCTGTCTACTCCTGACGTCGCCGCGACATTGAAGTGGAACGTTCGCCACGAACAAAATTGTGGAAGTGCGCATATAGAATGCGGATACCTAGGAGACAGTCGAGATTAGAGATCTATATTTCGCGACCATTCCTTGTGAGCTGCTGTGGTAAAGTGAGCAGTATGTGACTGTGGTTTGGTTTTTTCGTGTTTCCGGGCGCGTCAACTGCTTTGGTCATTAGTCCCGTTAGTGTAGTGCATGCTTTTTCTCGGGAGATGGCGGTGATCTTTCCCCGCTGGATAGCGAGATCCGGCGCCGACCTACCGTGGGCTAGTGGGGTTTCCCCCTAACCAGGAATCTCCCACCAGCGGGGCACCACCGGTCGGGACAAGCTCCAAGCTCCCGACCGGTCTCCCGGGATATGTGGTAGTGTCGTGCATGTTAGTGTAAGGAGGTATAAGGGGGAGAGGATAGGACAAGGAAGAGGAAGAAAAGATCGCGCGCGGTCCATGGTCCGTTTGGTAGGGTACTGCTCCGGCATTCGCCTGGTGTTGATCGGAGAAACTACGGCAAACTATCGATCAGAGCAGCTGGCCTCTAGAATTCTCCTCCAGGCAGTGACTGAATTCGACCCAGCTGAAAAGCTAGTGTCGAAAATCCTGCCGTCAGGACTCGAACCTAGGACCTCCCGGTCAGAGGCGCTGCAATGGCATCAGTTGATGCACTGAGCTACCGCTCCCGGTGTATGTCACTGTGTGTACTGGGAAGAGTCATTTTTTCAGTGAGTTGACCGTCGTGAGTTGCGAGTTGTCCAATTATCATTGAAACTCCCTTGATCTTACAAGTCTCCCAATGGCTCTTGAGGACCTAATTTCCTTTTGAAAACAATTTCTCAGTTGTTGTTTTTTGTATTTTTAATATTTTATTGGTAGTGATCTCCATATTACTATTTTTCGAGACGCAGAAGTTGAAAGAAAACTCTACAGCCTCCAGCCGAGTGAGTGGTGCCTATGGTTTCTTTAGTTTCCCAGGAAGTTGAGAAAATGCAAAAACTATGTATTAATAATTTCGAATTTACGCATACATTGCTAGAAAACTATGCAACCTCTGGTCAAGTAAGAGGTGTCTATGGTTTTGATAGATACCCAAGAACTCAGGGAAAATCCAAAACCAACGAAACTGTTTCGGTATAGGCTGAAAAATGCAAATATTTGATTGTGATATTCTGCATATTCACGAACTGAGAACGCAATGCTCACGCTCACGTTCCCTGCGTAAGGCGCAGTGGACGTGAAGTCGTAGCAAGGCTCCAAGGAAAAGGCGGCCCGCTATTAAGTATTTGGTGTTCAGGAGTTGCGTTCTGGAATAGAAACTTTTTGAATTATTAATTTGAAAAAGCTACTAAATTGACTATATAATACTATCGTACTGAAGAAAGTATATTATATTGTATTTATCAAGAGTGTTTTTGTGAAAATAGTTAAATTACTAGTGTTAAACGAGTGTATTTTTTATTTTGAACAATTTGCCTACTACTTTTTGGGAAATTATTTTGTGTCCCTTTCTGTTAATGATGATGATAATAATAATAATAATAATAATAATAATAATAATAATAATAATATTAATAATGATATTAACACTAATAATATTGATAATAGTAGAAGTTATTATCATTATTATTATTATTATTATTATTAAGTAGCAATATGCGTAATGTACCTAAATGTACCTAGGTACATTTGTACCTAAGACGGGCGAATGGTTGTGTTACGTTAAAGTCATTTTGTTGAGTGGCTCTCCTCTAAAATAAAACGAAAGTATTCTGAACTTTAGTGTCTCCAATGCGGACGTTATTGCAAGGTGAGGTCTGCTTGTTTTGCTGCCGACAGGACTCTCGTTTGCGAGATGGTAACATGACTAGAAACATGCGATCGTGACGAATCTCTAACATATTTCTCATGCTTGTTGAATTACGAAACCAAGTGTAACGACCGTGATCCGTTTCATAAGAAATCTGAGAAACGGATGTCACTTAATTTTGATACGAGTATATTTATAAGTTCAAAAAGAGACATAATTTTATTTACATCGATATTTATATCGATCAACCAAATGAAAAGAGTTTCTGTTCGTGCACGGGAGAAAGTTTGAAAAACCATTCTGCAGTTCTAAATAAAAACGCGCCTCGGAGGTTCGTTGAACGACAAAGAGGCGCCAATGTTCCTGACAAGTTAAGAACAGTGAGCGTTATCTGGAAACTAAGGGCCTGGGTTCGCAAACGGGGGACGGTGAGGCGTCGCGGGCTGGGGAAGCGATACGGGACAGAGAGCAAGAGCGCAGTGACGGGGCACGGCGAGTGGAACGGGAGAAGGCGATGTAAAAGAGAACCCGGGAGGTGGGGCAGAGGAACCAACACAAGGGAGCTCGAGTAGAACAGTCGGGACACGGCAGCTTGCTGTAACGGGGTAGGCAGGGACAGGGAAGGGCAATCGAGGAATTGAATTGAATTCATGTCTTAATTTACGTGGCAAGACTGTGGCCATCCGGCCCGCTCTTCCATCTGACCGCGCAAATGTCGCTACGCTCATTTCACGATCTAGCGGAGAAACAAGGCATTACTAGGGGGACGAAACAGACAATTTGAATGTAGCTCAGAGACTTCTTTTAGGTTTCAGAATATTGTTCGTGCAGTTAATCTATCATATGGGACAGCCGGCTTTACTTCCCCTCCGAAGGCATGCGTGTTATGTTATTCCCCCTTTAAAAAGCATGGCTTCGATCGGGTTTGAATCCGCAAACTTGGAAACAACAGCTATATACCCTAACCATTATGACATGGAAGCCGCAATGGGAAAGGGCGGAAAGGGCGGAAGAGCGGGGTTCCGCTTGGAATCGCAGGAGCGGCCACGCTTCTCTCCGCAAATATCGTGCTCCGTCGCGCGCGCGGCGACGGTGGCAGCGACGGCGACGGCGGCGCAGCTGAGTTATGGGAACGCGTGTTCCCGCGTCTCTAACAGACTCCCACCTCCCCGCTCACTCGCGAGCGCGCCCTCCCCCGCCCCGCGACCCGCCGTCAGCGCCGCCGCGGCGTGCGCGACCGCCGCCGGTGCCCCTTTTGTCGGCGGGAAAAAGTTCCGTCGTATATTACGTTATTTTCATACTTAGCATTCGCTTTTCTCTGCGCTTGCTCCTCGGCGAAATGTCTGCGCGTTTGAAGCGATGCCGCACCCGGTCGTCTGGCAGCAGACTCGAGGGGGGAGAGTCCGTGGGTGCTGGGTTGAAGGCGAGGGACCTAGGATGACTGACATGGTCCCGAGTCAAGTAAACGTCAATCGAGGACTTGAAACGACTGATGTGAAGGAGGAAATTAAGCCAGAGCAGAAGCATGCAGTATAGGGCGGAGAAGCGGCCTGCGAGACTCGGGGGCGAGAGGCTGAGCCAGGGATAGGGTTGGGACAGTAGGGCTGGGGGTAGGGTCAGGAAATGGGGCCAGGGAGTTGAGACATAGAATGGGGATGGGGTATGGGAACGAAGACGGGGAAGAAAGTGTGGTTCAAGGTGAAAGGACGGAGTTTGGGTACGGGTAAAGGAAGCAGATATAGGACAAGGGGCGGGGTGAAGTTGGGGACCAGAATCAGAGAAACGAATTTCATGGACGGACAGAAAATGAAATGCACGGGGCATGACGGCAAAGGAATATAGGAGCGGGGAGGAGAGAATGGAAGATGGTCGGAGAAGGGGAGTTCGAAGACGGGAGGTGGGAAAATGGGGGTAGGGTGTAGGATGACGGAGACGGGAGACGCGAACACCGGAGACGGAGGCTCGGAGGATGAAAGAAGTGAAAAAATTTAGGACAGGGAGGAAACGGTGGACGGAGAAGAGGGACGGAGAACGAGTGGACGGAGAACGAGTGGACGGAGAACGAGTGGATGGAAAACGGGAGGTCGGAAAACGGGAGGTCGGAAAACGGGAGGTCGGAAAACGGGAGGTCGGAGAACGGGAGGCATTGGAGAACGGGAGGAATTGGAGAACGGGCGGGTTTGGGGAGAACGAGTGGACGGAGAACGAGTGGACGGAGAACGGGAGGGCGGAGAACGGGAGGTCGGAGAACGGGAGGTCGGAGAACGGGAGGTTGGAGAACGGGAGGAATTGGAGAACGGGAGGAATTGGAGAACGGGAGGAATTGGAGAACGGGAGGAATTGGAGAACGGGAGGAGAATGCAGGACAAGAAAACCGAGGATGTGAGATCGGAGGATAGGAGGTCGGAGGATGGGAGGACGGATGGTGGAAAGGGGGGGGGGGCGGGAAGGGGGCGGGAGGGGGCGTGGCAGAGCGGCGTGGCGGCGGTTGGCATGCGGCGTGTGGCGTGTGGCGGGGCGCGCTTGTTTTGCAGAAGCGCGTGTTCCTCAGTATGAGAAACGACGAGGAACTGAGAAGAGAAGAGGATTCGTGAGTTACTGCGCGCGCGGCCGCTGGGGGCCAGTTTGTCCAAGTGGCCGCGCTCCGTAAATTCACGGGCGACAGCGTCCGTTCTGGGCGACGTCCGACTTGAACGCGCCACTTGCCCGAAACCAACGCAAACGCTCGCTCTCGACCGGATTTTTTTCAGGCTCCGCAAAATTGCCAAGCCACTGCAATGAGTGGGCTACCTCATGCTCAAGCTTCGGTACTATACGAATAATAACACACCTCACAATATATTTGTAATAGATGGAAAATTAGCTATTTCCTCACAGAACACTGTCCTCATTACATCACTAAATACGTCCAGTTCTAAAACGCGATTGCCTTTGTCTTTATTCTAAAACAAAGTCATAGAAAATGTATATTTGTATTTGTCGTATGTGCATTATCATTTATGAAAATGTATTATTCATAGTTGTCATGTTTTGTCTTTTTATAAACACTGTCATGAATGAGTTGGCCCACTTTAAGTTGAAAATCGTGCAACCTGCTGTTCAGAACACCTCTTATAGGCCTTTCCTAATGGAGCGAGGAGACCCATTTGAGTACAAACAGAAATTCAGTGGCGCCTTTAAATCTCCATTTGTTGAGTTTTTGTAATGGAAGGCTCCGGGACTTATATTTCATCAGTACAAAGACTCCGTGGGGATGCAAAGTTGGCTGCGGCCGCCCGGCGCCAAAGAGCACGTGCTGCGCGACGGCAATCTCAGTTTGCCAGTGGACGCTGCCCACTCGCCTCCGCCCCTTGACCTTCGCCCATACTCAACACTCCACGCTCACGTCCCACGCCTCACGTTCCTTCCCCCCCCCCCCCCCCCCCCCCCCCTACGCCGCCTGCCCCGTATCCTCCGGTCAGTGGCGAAATAACGCGCCCCATTATAAATCGGAAAAGTATTCATTATTCTTCAGAAATATTGTATTCAAGATTTTTTTCTTAAGAATATGGTTTACGTATTCTGAAGATAATAATTTCTTAAATATACGAACAATTACACACAAAATACTAATTCGTTTAAAAATTGCCTTCGAGAAAAAACTTCAATTATTTTTGCAAATGCCTTTCACTTGCTGGTAATGATAAACTTTAAATCATATACTAGATAATTTTAGGTATGATTCTTGTGAGAGAGCGATGTATTGATTCTATTTTGTAATAAAAATATGTATGAAAATAAATATATACCTATAGAGCAGATTATTATACATAGTTTTTGTTTGGCTTAGTATTGTAATGACAAAATGGTGTGTTCAAAATGCGATTATACGCCCTCTATAATCGTTTTTGGGCTGTAATAGTCGACAATATACGAGTATCTGAATTGGATGTGAAACGCACTATCTAGTGTAATATTTTCATTCGGCGAAGCAGATGACATGCCTATATTTGCAATTTTGAGAAGACGGGTCAGATACCGATATTAAACCACTTCGAAACACGGTGAGTTTTGACGTGTGTGCCATATCTCGCGTCCGCTGGGGCGCCGTCATTTGAGCGTCATCACACGCTTCCGTGCCACACAGGCCACAGCGCCCCCCTCCGCGCGCATAGCTGTGCAGCCGCCGGGCTCACGTCTCCCCGGTCCAGACGCGCCTGCTTTCACGTTGCATGCACGAGCCGCTCCCAACCGCCCGCCGCCTCTGCCAGCATGCCGCCGCACTGCCGTCCCTGCCACCGCTGCCACCCCACTGGCCGCCCCGCCCTGCCGCCCGCCTGTGCCCGCCGCCTGCCCCCGCCGCCGCCGCCTGCCGCCCGCCTCCGCCCGCCTGCCGCCCGCCTGCCGCCGCCTGCCGCCCGCCTGCCGCCCTGCCCTGCGCCGCCTGCCGCCCGCCTGCCGCCGCCGCCGCCCGCCTGCCGCCCGCCTGCCGCCCGCCTGCCGCCGCGCCGCCGCCTGCCGCCCGCCTGCCGCCCGCCTGCCGCCCGCCTGCCGCCCGCCTGCCGTCCGCCTGCCGTCCGCCTGCCGCCCGCCTGCCGCCCTCCTGCCGCCCGCCTGCCGCCCTCCTGCCGCCCTCCTGCCGCCCTCCTGCCGCCCGCCTGCCGCCCGCCTGCCGCCTCGCCGCCGCCTGCCGCCCGCCTGCCGCCCGACTGCCGCCCGACTGCCGCCCGCCTGCCGCCCGCCTGCCGCCCGCCTGCCGCCCGCCTGCCGCCCGCCTGCCGCCCGCCTGCCGCCCGCCTGCCGCCGCCTGCCGCCCGCCTGCCGCCCGCTTTCCGCCCGCCTGCCGCCCGCCCGACCGCCCGCCGCCTGCCGCCCGCCTGCCGCCCGCCTGCCGCCCGCCTGCCGTCCGCCTACCGCCCGCCGGCCGCCCGCCGGCCGCCCGCCGCCCGCCCGCCTGCCGCCCGCTGCCGCCGACTGCCGCCCGCTGCCGCCCGCCTGCCGCCCGACTGCCCGCCCGACTGCCGCCCGACTGCCGCCCGACTGCCGCCCGACTGCCGCCCGACTGCCGCCCGACTGCCGCCCGACTGCCGCCCGACTGCCGCCCCGACTGCCGCCCCTGCCCACCCCTCCCCGGCCTTCCCCCTTCCTTCCCTGTCTGTCCTTCCCCGCCCTTCCCCACCCTCCCTGCGGCGCTCCGAACACAGCTCACCCGTCTTACCTATCCTCCCACTTCAGTCACTTTACGGTTTGGTGGTAAATCGGGTAGCATATCGGGCAGTAATACCCTAGTTTGCGGGTTCAAACCGGATTGTAACCGTGGATTTTTAAGGGTGAAAATAGATTTCGTACGCCTTCCTTCCGAGGAGAGTTAAACCCGTCAGTTCTATGTTGTAGATTTACTGAATGTAAAAGATCTAGCCTAAAAGACACCTCAGAGCTTAATTCCAACGCCTGTTTCGTCGCCCGAGTAACACCTTCTTTGGCCATTAGATAGGGAAAGGAGCTTAAGAAATTTGCGTAGACGAAGACGAAGAGCAGACGAAGAGCAGACGAAGAGCAGGCCTGATCGTTTCAATCAGCAACGTAAAATAAGGCATCATCGAATTGATTTGAATTGAAATGAATTGAATTGAATGAACTACCTACCCAGCTAATCAATCAAACCGATACGCAAACCGCTCTCCATCGCCCATATCGCCCACCGAGTCCCCTCGCCCATCTCGCACATCAGCGACGGTGCCCTACACATCTGCTTCTACAAGACACTCATAGCCCACTATAGTAACGTTTGCTGTCTTATCGCTACCACAATGTGTCGCTACCATTATGCTAGTACATCAAACATACAGAATGTATTCAATTCAACCCACTTTAATTTTTGAAACAGTATTTACCGAATTCCATTTCACAGTTTAGGATATCTCCTATCATCCCGTCTCTTGAAATACCAAAGCCAAATAAGTTTCTCTCCCACGCGGCGTAATATCTCGTGGGCCCCGGGCAGAAGGGTCTGAAACCCCTCCAAGGATACCTACCTCAAATAACTGAAAACAAAGCTCATAATCACCGCTTTACACCAGTCTCTGGCCGCGTCCCCCTCCGTTGCATGTTGCCAATCATCCGCACCTATCGTCCGCCACCCATCGCACATTGGCCGTCGCCTGGTGCAGCCTCCGACAGTCTATCGCCCGCCGCCCTCCGCGCGTGCAAGCGGCCGCCCCCCCCCCGCCCCTCCCCGCCCCTCCCCGCACCCGAGTTCCCGCCCGCCCCACCCACCGTGCACGCTTCTCCGCTCCGTCGCACCGCGCGCCCTTCTCTCCTCTCCTCTCCTCTCTGATTGTCCTCTTCCCAGCGACCCGCTCTCTCCTCTTCGCACTGTTGTTTCTCGCCGCCTCTCGCTGTTCTTCCGCTGCTTGTCGCGCCGCGCCTCCCGCCGTGCTCCCCGCCCGTGGCGTCGGCGCCGCCGTCCCCGTCCCGACCTGTCCCCGCCCCCGCCCACGTCCCAGCCCCCGCCGCGATAGAAAACCGCCCCGCGACGGCCATTATGATGCAAATGCAGCGAGCAACTAAGAGGCTCTTCGTCCCCCTCCGCCTCGCCCGCCCCCGCTCGCCCTGGCCGGGCCGATTACGGCCTATTTATTAATTGAATCGCTTATTGCGGGGCGACGTGAGCCATGGCGCGGTGGTGCTGTTCCAATGCGCAATGGTTATTAGCGCGCAGACGGCGCTGGGCGACGCGTTGTGGGTGGGGACCGATCTGCGATGGGCGTTGGCCGGAATGAAAGCGAGACCCTAGGATGGGAATGTGTGGCTGACGCGTCAAACCCGCAATGGGTGATGATGAGGAAACATCATAGCGTTTAGATCGTTGGTTTGGGTTCTGAAAGATTAGAATGCTTCACGTTTTCCGGAGATTTTCGGCGGTACCCTGGTCCTTAGTACCCAAAGGAATGTAGTCGAGAGACGGGTAGGGCGTTCAGGCCTTATGGGCTCGAGATGGTTCCCAATTGGCTTTGAGCCCGCTATGTAAGTGCCTCCCACCTCACTCAGGGGAAATTGACTAGGGACTTGTGCCGTCCCTGGAGTGATTAGTATACCTTTTTCCCCAAACCAACCCCTCAGAAAATAGCTGGGGAAGTGCTCTACTAGGTTTCCTAGGACGGGAAAGGGTGAAAAAGACACGGGGTCCACTTCATTTTTCCTCCTCTACTACATTGTTATGTAGTAAAGAGGAAGAGTTGTAATTCTGCCAAAAAAAACTGGCGGTTCTTTTTTAAAAATACTCGTATTGTCGGCCCCAGATATAAAAAAAGTGGAAAAATATTGTTTCTGTGTGTAATAAATTACTTCCCTCAAACAAGTTCTGTAGTCACAATTCAGGTTTTGTAGGTACTCGTTATCAAAAAATTGACTTACAGCAAAAGTCTGTCCGTCCGTCCGTCCGTCCGTCCGTCCGTCCGTCCGCCAACACTAACGCCTAAACCGTGTAGAAACGTTTTCTCGAAATTTGATATTCTCCTATCACTCTGATGGAACTCAAAGCCCTACGAATTTGAAACGGATATTATGATATTTGGGTGTACATTCCACTAAGTCTTAACAAAATTTTCGTAAAAGTAGCTCCAATGTTTTTTATTTTTTTTCTCGAACAGAACAAACTTTTCGGTGAATTTTATATTTTTTAAAATTGCACAAAATTAATATTATGAACCTTCTATATTATTAATAGTTTTTTTCATATTTTAAAACTATAAAATTTTAATTTGAATTTTCTTTTAATAAGACGAGTAGTTTTGCGTTTTTGTTGCATCAAATGACCATTTATAAAAGTGGTGCTGGCACACATAAAAGTGGTGGATGTTCGATTTTTTTTGCACACTGAATTTTCGAAAATTCTTTGCGACAACTTACACTACACATTTATTGATGTTTGTATATAAACTTGTAGCTGCTTCGTTAATATATTAATTAATAACAATAACAATAAATGATAACAATAATAATAATAATAATAATAATGATAATAATAATAATAAAAAATAATAAAAAAGCATGCCCAATGGCGCGGGCAGTTATGTCAGCCGTCGTCTGCGCCTTTGAGGTTGCAGGTTCGAGTTCTGCCTAAACATGGTTGTATTTGTGATTGTTCCTTCGCCTTTCATCATCCTATCACCTCATAATCCATAATTCAAGGCCTAAAAACCTTGTATTACCAAACGATAAAGCTGAAAAGCTGATATCCATAAAATTACTCAAGTATCGTGGTCATAAATGACAGATATGAATTTAATAATAATAATAATAATAATTAATAAAATAATAGTAATAATAATAGTAATAATAATAGTAATAATAATAATAGTAATAATAATAATAATAATAATAATAGTAATAATAATAAATATGTATGTTGATTTTTATCATTTAAATCTGTAGTTTTCGGAGGATGGGAGGACGGAGGGTGGAATCACGGTTTTGAAAATATTAATAATCACCCTAAAGTTTTTCGGAGAGTTTATTTCACATTTATTTATATCTCAATATATTGTATAAAATTATGAGTATATAGTAACACGAGATTTAAGTTGACAGCTTCAAATGTGACCCATGGAGAGAATATTGAATTACTAAATTAATTGTGGATGCGGATTATGAAGGTATTGGAAAAATCGTGGCAACACGAACCGTGAAGTAGGCGAAGTGAAGCAAGAAGTTCAGAGAAAATCAGCGTGCAAATGAAAATCAATGATGATGCGATGAAGGATCGCGAGGCCAATGCACAAGATTGAGTTGAACTCGCATGAGGTCTTACTATTTGGTAAAGTAATCGATTAACAAGGAGTTTCTCTCGTTTTTGCAGGCGATAAAGATATTCGTTGCAGTAGTTATTAAGGTTGTAATGAAATTTTGCTTCGGAAGGAAACGCTTCGAGGCAAGCTACCCACTATGAATAATACGCAATAATACGCAGTTCGACTATGAATAATACGCTTATGACACAAGAGTTACACTTCCAATAACCCGGAAGCTTTTCATGTGTAAATATGAGGCTTCTGCTGCAAATGAGTCGCGCCTCTTTGCACCAAACGAGTTCTGGGCAGTGTGTTGAACGAAATTTCTTTCCACTTCTTAGTGTCTAGTATGTAATATAAATGCAGCCTTCGCTTATTTGTTCACTTTGTGCAACACATAGACGTGATTTTTTTCAGGTGTAAATTGAGCGAGTGTGTCTGTCTCCCATTGCAATTTTATTTCTTTTTTTTCTGTCGGATAATAAGTTTTAAACGCAAAGTTCTTTTGTGGCTTACGTGTGGTTGCCCGCCATTTTGGAACATGTGACGGTTTGTGGGAGAACTTACTGATATTTTTTGTAATTTTAATCTGACACAAAACCATATATTTATGTTGTGTAAAAGTGGCGAATTCCCTATGTGAGAGTATGTGAATAATATTTTAGCTAAGTACAGCCTGAGGCTAAACCTAAATAGCAAAGGATTAAATCATTTTTTGACGAAATATTTACAAAATATGTAACAGTATTTATATTAATATCTGTAAGAAATGTAAGGTAAAAAAGAAACAAAGTGTAAGAATATTTGTATGACAGATACAAATTAATGTCAAAATATTTCCTTATTAACTATCCTTTTCTTTGTATTTCTCTGTCATATTCCGTGAAATTGTTGCATTTGAGTTGCTATTATTAATTTCGTCACAAGTTACTTTGACCGCAGTTTTCATGACGGTTGGTTCAATTTTTTTTCAAACAAAATAAACATTTTTTAAGAATAAGCAATAGCCAACTTGAAGTTTTAATTCTCCTTAACATTGATAAAATAATGTACGTTTTAGTATTATAAGTTAATTTATCATTATTATTATTTTAATTTTAAGATAGTTAATAATATTTTATGTTTAATAGTTAAAAAGAAATAAAACTTCAAGATATCTTATTCTAAAGAAATATTTATATTATTTCTAAATAATTTTGTGAATCTGTGTGTGAAGAAAACTCCTTTGGCAAAAGAATGTTTCGACATCGTGAATAAAATGTGGCAAACTATTGTTTTATATGCTCTAATTCATTTTTACAGTAAAAAGTATAAAAATTCGATCAGTCGCAGGGAGGATTTGCTCTAGACAAATTACCAACTGAAAGCTGAAATATCTTTTTTTATTCCAGAATTATAAATTACCTTTGTTATTGCAAGAAATCGTTCATAAAAGGGCATTTTACGGCACAAATGATGGAAAATTTGCATTTTTTTAATGATTGCGTCATGACCCATTCTGCCAATCACGAGAGAATCGCAGGTTTATAACGGTAAACAGAAAAAGCCGACCACAAGACACATAAGAAAGTTGTTTCTCAACTTTAAGTTCGGTTCTCTTATAAATTTATAATGCTGTTATACAAAAAAAAGTGAGCAACTCTTTTGTAATGTTACTTTATTGCATTCGTACAAATTTGAAAACGAGCTTCTAACGTCGCTCGTGTTCAACACATGTATTCCTGCAATGAAGGTTAACATTATCAACTAACTGCATAAACTGATGATACTGATCTGATAATAATCACATTCTGGACTTATAATCAAAACGGTCACGTGGGTATTGTAGGAGTAATTTGTCATTGATATCTCTTAGTTTGGGGGAACAGCTAATTGATTAATGTCGAATTATAGGCAGTAGGCTGCACTTTACGGAACTACACGCAATGAAAGCGATTCCGTGAAGTGAGTCATAAGTGTAACGGGTACAGCTCCTAAAGTGACTGCTTTAGTAATCATGCAGGGAATGCGGCATTCCTGTCGCGGGGCTACGCATCCCGGCTTCCACAAAGGCGGTGCGTGGCGGCGGCGTGTCATGGCGCAACCGTCAGTCTCCGCACTTGACGGCCCCACCGCCGCTGTGATTACGGGAGTCCTCCTCTGATTACTGCGAAGTGGCGGGGCGGAGAGTGGCGGGGCGGAGAGTGGCGGGGCGGAGAGTGGCGGGGCGAGAGTGGCGGGCGGAGAGTGGCGGGCGGAGAGTTGGCGGGCGGAGAGTGGCGGGGCGGAGAGTGGCGGGGCGGAGAGTGGCGGGGCGGAGAGTGGCGGGGCGGAGAGTGGCGGGGCGGAGAGTGGCGGGCGGGGAGTGGCGGGCGAGAGTGGCGGGCGGAGGTGGCGGAGCGGAGGTGGCGGGCGGAGGTGGCGGGGCGGAGCGGACGGAGCGGGGCGGAGCGGGCGGAGCGGGCGAGCGGGCGGCGGGCGGAGCGGGGCGGAGCGGGGCGGAGCGGGGCGGAGCGGGGCGGAGCGGGGCGGAGCGGGGCGGGGAAGAGAGCCCAGCGTGCGACAGCTGTCGATCGAAGCCTCAGCGGGGCCCGCGCGTCGGGATCCAGCCTCCGGACTGAACGCGCCAGTGAAGGCCTGCTCCGCGAGATTCGGGAACGCACCGAGTACCGCCTGAGGCGGCTCAGTGCAACAGCTGTTGCGACTGCAGCATCTCTGACCGGGAGTCCTTGACTTTAATTCCAGACGGTGGCTGATTTTCCACACTAGTTAGAAAGTTGAGTCGAGAAGAATTCTAGCGGCTGGCTGCTCTGATCAGTAGTTTTCTAAGGTTTGCCTGATCAATAACGGGCAAATGACTGCTGTTGGGGATTCCTGGAGAGTAAATATGCCCCCGGCCGATGTGAAGGTTTACTCTGGATCTCAATTTTAGTAAGAGAAGAATAATGTCCCCTTTATGTATATACCTTACATTATGTCAATGGAACTAAATACCATAGCAATTGACGCGTTTGGCAACAGAAAAAAGCCGTCAATACCGTTTCGCGGCGATATTACCGGCTTGAGACATTCCGAACACTATTTTTTCGTGGCGGCACGTGAATCTACTCTTAGCTAGGAATGTAAAGTCCTAAGATCCTGACCACGACAGATTAACTCTTTGATCGCGTCATCAGAGTGGGACACTCACGGCGTAATACCGGCTCATTTGCCTCCCTCGGTTGGGACTCGGATTCGATCCGCGACCAATCCAATTTGAAATGTGTGGTGTATAACGCGAGCGCTCCGCCTTTTTTCTCGGGGTTAGCCTGTTTCCTTGCCTCTCACTCCACTATTTCTCCATCATTCTCAGAGTATCCTCTCAGAATATCACCGAGTAGATGTTAGAGTTATTGATGAATGATGGAGAATTACCTGAGATACTCAAATACTTATAAACCTAGAGAAAATTCATCATCACTCTCATTATTCAATGACATCATTATCATTAAATTCCCCAAATCGTCCTTTTTTAACAATAGAAGTATCATCTTAGCCATTAGGTTATTAGAGTGCCAACTCTTTGTATTACTAACTCTTTTTATTATTCCATTGTTGGCCAACTCTTGGTGAAACGTAAATGCTCGATAGGAAGCTTCTTCTTTATATATTCTCAATTCTCCGGACTCAGCAGATTCGTTATTTTGCGTTTCTTGCCGTTACAATAGTCAAATTCTCAAAACAGCGTTTGCGGGGCTTCTCGCCGCAGCGAGCCACAGCCAAACAATCCATGGGACACAACGATTGAGCACTTGCACTGTACGTGTTGGCACATAGACCGCCAAAATTTACTCAAATTTGGCGTCGTACTTTGAATTCAGTCATTTATAACATTTCCTTGGCGTTAATTATCATCAAAGGCTATACATATTAAACTTCCCCTGTTGAACGTCTGTAAAAACCTTTCTATTATTCCTGTAAAAACCGCGAACGGGCTTCCTGAGAAAAATGAAACACATCTTCTGTGTGAAACTCTTTGGAAGCCCTGAAACTACTTTCAAAGACGCTGTCGAGATCACGCCACCTACTGGGAAGCGACCAGAGATAGTATTTCGTATTGGCGACAAATTCTGAAAATCAGATGCCTATTCTGAAAATCAGATAATACGCCACGAAAGTCAATTGTTTGAGAATGTTCAGCTGCGCAGTTTCACAAAGGATCGCATCGCCAGTAAAAAGCTAAGTTATTCGCATCTTGGCTACATTGAAAATTAAATTTTGACGATTGCTCGCGTACTAACAACGCGTTGACTCGCGATCTCTGGGTAATACCAATATCATGCCCTCATTAAGACAGAAAACGATTTCTTTTCGCCCAGGCAAAGTAATACAGACAACGTCTTCAATACTCAATAATTCTTAGGCAGAGGTAAACTAAAAGTTCCTAAATTATTGGCTTTCCGAATTTTCCCAGGTGTCGACGTTAAAAATGGCGGAATGAGTGTTCTGGTCGACCCGAATCATCGTCTGGTGCTCATGCAAAAGAACTCAAGCTATTTTGCTGCCTCAACAGTACATATTAAGCTTTTAGAGGGCTGGTCCTACCAAAATGCTTTACCATTCGCAACATTATCAGCAACATCAAATTTTTAAACAACTGCATCTTTCTGACACCATAGAAAGTTAATTTTGGCTAAGGTCAAAAATAACTTTGTATGTTCACGTATAAAGTTGTTTAACAATAGAAGTTGATTGTTGAAAAATCTTATTATGAATTTCAAATTTATGCGTAAATTCATTGAAAACTAAGCACCCTTTGTCCATGTGAGATATTTCAATTGTTTTGTTAGATACCCAGGAACTCCAGGAAAAAATACATAAACGATGGAACTACTTCGATTTTGGCTAAAAATGGACTTATTTGATTATGTTATCCCGTAATTTCTCATATCTAATTTTGCGACTATCTTCTCGTACTTTATACGTCATTGCTTACGACACAGCTTGTGTCATGCGACTTGTAAAAAAAGCTTCAATATAGGCCACTAGTTGATAAGTATTTCATCCTATGTATTCTCTTTCTCCCGCTTCTCTAGCAAATTCCATAATTAGCCGTACATTGATAATGTAAGACAGAACTGTAACAACTGTAATATATGAGCATATTAGACGTAGGGGGTAACATTGTTCTCTGGCGCTTACGATGAAACTAAACGAATTTTTGTTCCACCCTAATAAATGCCATTTAAAAACCAATTCATTCGAGAAAACAGGATTCCGTAGGAGAAAAATAATTCTCAACTTTATCGAAAAACTTGGCACATACCTTTGTAAATGAAAAAGGTTGAGTGTGAATGCCTTCAGATATTTTGTGAATTCGTATCAGCACCAGCCAAGGACCAGCCTCCTCTTAGCGTAATGCCTCTCTGTGAAAGGAGCCACAGAAGGAAGCGGTCGCGAGACCTTCAAATAGGGGTCATTAGCATTCTTCGGGGAACCCACAGAAACTCTAATTACCCTTATTTGAAAGTCTTCGGTCGTTTCTGGTGTAATTCTGAGAAACCTCAACAGAGCCATAGGCGTAGGGAGGGGAAGGGAGAGGGTGGAGAGAGGAAGGGGCGAGGACAATCTCCTGCCATACTTCACCTTCCACTGGCGCCTAAAATTCGGATTAGGATTGCAGGTACCTCTGTAGGAACATTTCCCTTTCGCTCAATGATGGTGGTACAACGCTACATATCTAATTACGGAAATTGGATAATATTTGAGGGGACCGTAGCACCTATAAGACTATCTTATACGATACATTGTTTACTATAGCTCTGTAAGAAATTCAATGTCTAATTTAAGTCTATCCAAAATAATAAAAAAAATTTTTTTTTAATAATAATAATAATAATAATAATAATAATAATAAAAAAAAAAAAGTAGTATTATAAATGTATGTTTAATTCCAGGTTCCATAGTAGTACCTTCAAACTGCGAAGCGCTCGTTATTCTGCCTTCCCAAATCTCATTTTCATCCTGACAACTTGTTTGGGCTGATTTTCCGTTCCCGTATGCCCAATTTCTCATGAAGCAGAAAGGCTTCCGCAGTTCTGCGTGTTCACGGATGTTGGGCAAGGCCCATGTAAAGCTTATCGTAATCCTGAATAATGTAAACAATACTTTTATTAGCGTTCTTAATTTTAATCCTGGTAGATGAGAAACTCTGGCTGCTGCAAAACTACAATAGTACATTCATAGCACCTAGTACAATAAAAAAGAATTAGAGTACCTAGCAGCTACTCGACCGAGCTGAATGCAACCTGCCGAACTCTTCCGTTTAGCGGGTGGACTATTTTATGTATTTATTTATTTATTTATTTATTTATTTATATATTTACGTCATTTATTGCCAAAAGTTTGGCCACTATAATTTTTGTAGAGATTTTCGTTAAGGAATAAAGTTACTGCCCTGAGAACATGGAGAGTGATTTTTGGAATATCTACACTGAGCTCGAAATACGTGCAAAGATATTGAAGTTACATTTATGTCCAGAAGCGAAATAAAAAGCCCTCTCATTATTCGGTCAAAGTATCATGAAACTGAACGAAAAATCTATTTTATTGGCACAGTTCCTATTTCTACCTATAATACCTACTGTTTCTGAAATTCGTAGAAAAGTACGTACGTAAAAGTATCATTAATTCGTTTTCAGTGCAAGCACAGCTCTTCAAAATATCTCAAATTACTGCTAAACCCTAAAACGTCTCAATTACTATCAACGGTAACGCTTCTGGTAAAACGGGAGTATCTTCTGCTGATAAACGTTCCATTGTCTTCCTGAAATTGAGACAATGTGTATTTATTTTTGTAGTCGTAGGGAATAATTTAAGTATTTGTAAGTAATTATTTACGCGTAATAATAGTATTGAAGACAATAATGAACTGATTAAAAACGCATCATTGAGAATTAGTGATATTATCTTATTCGATTTCTTGCGCTTACATCACAAATAAATGTTCCTTCCTACATCTTAAATATATCCCAAACGTTTCCCAAAGACGTAAATCATATGCTATTCGAAGTTGCTCGAACGTTTGTAAAAAAGTATTTTCATCTGAAAAAGATGTAATCAAATATTTTATAAAATTCATTTTAATTTCTGCAGTGGTCTACAATTCTACGCACACATCTGAAGCTTTTCATGTTTTCGTACAAAACGTTGGACCCCTCCATACAAGTATTGATTTGCGACAATTATCTGGAATTATTTGGTTCTTGGAAATATATGCAGAACGTTCATATTTTAATGATTTATTACATAAATAAATGGCACAGTGGGTTCTAGATCTTTTTAAAGATTTGTACATTTTCGAAACGTCTTCAGGGAATTGATCACGTCTTTACTTTTCCCCGAAAAATGAGAGAAGCACAGTAATATTAAAAGATACCTACCAAAACACCTCGTTACTCATTTGGCGACTAATTCGTAAACATTCTTCGGTACCAAGAGGCTACCCAATGCACTTCTACGTAAGTGTTTAAGTATAATTTGTTTTCAAATAAATGGTATTTAATTACACAAATTGACGTTTTAATGGTATTGGATTTTAAATGATTGTTTTAAACTCATCCAGCACTTTTGAAAAAAATGTGTTTATTAAATTATCGAGAATTAGTATTGTAATGTATAATATTGCAAATTCCTTACGGGAACATAAATAATAATTGTGACATAAACAAAAATATCGGAAGGTAAAATATGGTATATTTAAAAAAATTGATATTCATTATGAGTGTGAATAATAGACTGAAGAGTGTAGATAATTAAGAGTGAAGTGTTCGAACCGCTGTGCTTCAATATCAAGTATAAACGTTCGAACAGCCAGTCATATTCTGAATGTGAGGGTGATAGTGGAAATGAATTTATAATTGAAATTTCAGGTCATTGAACTTTCCGCAGGCCCAGGTCAGTAACGTTAAACATTAAGCGATACCTAGAAGGACTTAACTACTCAGTACAAAATGATATGAATGAATATGCAAAAAAAGTATTCTTGGAGTGTATTTGCGGTTCACAGAAGAATGAATGGTATGTTTTAGTTCTAAAATATACAGCACATTATCATAATCGCACTTATAATATTAGTAATCAATGCATTTCAGCAGAATAGCTGAACAGAAATAGATAATGAATAACGAAATAATAATATTACCAATGTTAAAATTCGTATAATAATAATAATTTTAAGATTATATTAATAATAATTATAATTATATTGTTTTGAAAGTTGCAATTCATTATTTAATTACAAGGAAAATAAAACATAGACGCACTACAACATAATTGTTTTGTTTATTGAACAATGAGAAATATTGAGCAAGCATTATGCTGAACTTAATGATGGCTATTCTCTACGGAGGAGCAATTGCGAACTGACCATCACAGCATCCCCCTGGAGCGGATTCGCCTTTTCTCCTCAGGCTGCGCACACTGCCCCTACGCGCGGGGGAGGGAGGCAGTGTGTGCTCCCCGCGGAGGTAGCGGGGGTGGGGAAGGCGCGTGCAGCGCTGCCCCTGACGCCTGCGCTCGGGGGCGGTGTCAGGGGCCTGGACTGGGGCGTAGCAACAACGGTCTGCCTCCCTCGCACCCCCACGCCCCCCTCGTCCCCGCCCCACTCCGTCCCCCATCCCCCACCTCCTTCCCCTTCCCCCGCCCCCCGTCCACCACCACCACCCCAACCCTGCCACACGCCTTCCATACCCCGCCCACGCCGCCACCCAACCCACCAACGCCCACCACGCCGCCCCACGCCGCCCCCACGCCGCTCCCACGCCGCTCCCACGCCGCCCCACGCCGCCCCCGCCGCCCCACGCCGCCCCACGCCGCCCCACGCCGCCCCACGCCGCCCCACGCCGCCCCACGCCGCCCCACGCCGCCCCACGCCGCCCCCACGCCGCCGCCGCACGCCGCCCCACGCCGCCCCACGCCGCCCCACGCCGCCCCACGCCGCCCCACGCCGCCCCACGCCGCCCCACGCCGCCCCCAGCCGCCCCACGCCGCCCACGCCGCCCCACGCCGCCCCCACGCCGCCCCACGCCGCCCCACGCCGCCCCACGCCGCCCCACGCCGCCCCACGCCGCCCCACGCCGCCCCACGCCGCCCCACGCCGCCCCCCACGCCGCCCACGCCGCCCACGCCGCCCCACGCCGCCCCCACGTCCAATCACTTCCCGCTAAGCCCCATCTTGCCGGCGTCTCCCAACCTCACCCCGCCGCGTCCCCCTTCGCCCTGTTCCACCTCACCTCTCCTCGCCCCACATCGCCTCATCCCATCTCGCCCCGATCCGCCCTACCTCACCTTGCACCTCGTCCCGCTTCATTCCCCATCCGTTCCACGCCATTCAACCAGGAGAGGTGGCACAGTCTGATGTAACTGCAGTGTCTCTGACCAGGAGGTCCTGGGTTCGACATCCGACAGTGGCAAGATTTTAGACTCGCTTGTCAGCTAGGTCGAATTCATTCGCTGTATGGAGGACAATTCTAGCGTGCGGCTACTCTGATAGGTAGTTTTCCGTGTTTTCTTCGATCAACACCAGGCGAATACCTGAGCAGTACCAACAAACAGGCCATGGACCGCGCGAGATTTTTCCTTCCTCTTCCTTTTCCTATCCTCTCCCCTTACATACACACACTAACATGCACTACACTACCACTCATGCCAGGAGGCCGGTGGAGAGCTTAGAGTTTGTCCCGGCTGGGGCAGCGCCCTGCTGGTGGGAGATACCTGGTTGAGGGAAACCCCGCTATCTGACGGTAGGTGGGCGCCGGATCTCGCCATCCCGCGGGGGAAGATCACCGTGACTTCTCGATGAAAAAACATGCACCACACGTACGGGAATAATGTGCCTCGGTAGTCGATGTGCCGGGAATCAGTAACAAGCAACCAACCACCCCATTCCCCTTCGCTCCGCCCCACTCCACTCCACGCCACCCCGATCAGCACCCATTCCGCTTTTCCCCGTTCCCCCCAGCTCGGTCCCGTTTCGCCCGGGCCAGACCCGCTCCGCCTCCTCACCCAGGCTCAGTGTCACCCCTCCCCCCCCCCCCGTCCCCCCCCCCCCCCGGCCTCTGCCCCCTTCCTCCGCCCCCCCCCCAATCCAGCTCACCGCTGCGTTCGTCATTTTCAGTCAAGCGCCGGGAAGGCAAACACGACGGCCGGCGGGCGGCGCGTGGGTGGGGCGCGGCGGGGAGGAGGCGGGGTGCGGGCGCGTGCCTGGGCGACGGCGTCGCGATTGTTTGCCGCTACTAAGTCCTGCGCTGGCGGCGCGTATAGTTGTCAATCGGGAGATTGGTTTGGTCGTTCATCTCTCGGCCGGGGCCGCCCGTGCCGTCAGCTCGTCGATGCGTTGACTCGGCGGCGGGGCCGGCGGGGGCGGCGCGGGCGGCGCGGCGGCGGAGGCGAGGGTGGTGTGGCCGGGGGCCGGGCGGCAACCGCGCTGCGCCGTCTGCAAATGTTAACACGTTGAAAATGAACGCGGCGCCGGCAACACATGGGGCGTCGGGTTTGCCCGCAGCTCATCGGACGCTGCAGTTCGTCGTAAAACGTGCTTGTGGGCACCGGACGCATCTTTCATGTGGGAATTAGAGCGTGCGCTGAAGTTCTGAGGTCACGCGGATGCTTGTTGCAGTACCACGTGTGTCAATGGTGTGGTTAATTGTAGCCAACTTTTTCTTCAATGGATGTAGTGTATGTACGACTGTATACTCCAGGGGTTTACATCTGGCGATGTCACATGGGTTCTCGTTTCCAGCTTCTCTGTCCATTACATAATTCACATTTGAATTTCGTCTTTCCAGCACACTTAGTTTTCCATGTTTTCAACAAATTGATAGTGTGCGCTTCTGTCTTCTGGACGGTTGAATCTAGTCACTTATTTGTTGGGGCCAGCAGATTTTCATGCACTGAATGAGTCCATAACATGGGATGTCCGTAATCTTTTGTATTTCTACTGTATCTATTTTGAACTTCCATTGTATATTTATTTTTTGTTTCCGCTATATGCTAGTGTTTTCTTCGGTGAATTCATTTATTTATCACATCGATTTTTTGATCAGCATTTCTTAAAAATGAGACGTGTTCTCGCTAAAATTTCATGTGTGAAAATATAGCTTTCTCTTCACATAGGCAGTCGCTGATTGTGTTTTTTCTGCAAGTGTTCATAAAGAAAATTAATTATATTCGAGGAGAAAAACTGCACCGAAAACTGGTCGCAGAATTTGTAATAGCTTTGTGAATGTGTATTGTTGTAAATAGGTAGCTAAATAATTGCTGCAAAAATAAGAATTTTGAAGGAAATGTGGCTACTAACAACTAGTAATTTTTAGTCAAACTCACTGAAAATAACTCAATATTTACGTATTCCGAAAATAAGGGTTAAAGAATCTTTCTACTAAGATAATATTTCAAAAATGTCTGATTTTTAGGCCGTTACTATAATGAAATGGTTACCTTCATGAATATATTAGACAAGAAAGGTAAAAAGCTCATTCTTTTTTGTTTTTGTTTTATACAGAGATTCCAGTATTAGGAGACCGTGTATCACGGGACCGTGTATCAGTAGACTATCACTGTGATACAAGATAAAATTTGCTATTACGACGCATTATTTGAAAAAGGTTTTGATAGAGGTTTTGCGCCTTGAATTATGAATTATGAGGTAAGTGGATGATGAGGGGTAAAGGTACAATCACAAATACAACCATGCGTATGCAGGACTCGAACCTGCAGCCTCCTTGACGCCGACGACAGCTGCCGCTATTGCCTGCGCCCTCGCTACTTTAGGACCGGCTTTATTATTTTTATTATTATCATCCTTATTATTATTATTATTATTATTATTATTATTATTATTATTATTATTATTATTATTATTTCGAATGATGAATAATGATGAAGATAAGGAAAAGTCGAATTCAACTGCATTGCGGAAGTGAGTTTTGGTTGTTAAATAATTTCTATACAAGTACATACACTAGACTGTGACTGAGAATCTTTTTATGAACATAAAGAACTACCTGGAACTGTGCGTCGAAAAACATGAGAGTAGTAATTTACAATCCGTTTCATTCCTCACATCCGGCCTTGACTCTCACTGCTTTAGGTATCACTCCCACCACTCCTTTGGCCGTGGACTGGAATTCTGTCCCTCCGATGAGGCAATATGGCCCCTGAACTAGAGATTCGGCCACGGACCGCAACAATAACCACCGGCCAAGGACCTGCTATTATCATCTGATAAGCCTCAGGTTCATTTTCAATTTCGAATTCTATCGTTCCATTGCCTTTCATCTCCCCCACTCCCGTCTCCGACCGCCCCTGGCCTCATTGGTACCGTAAAAGCTTTAACAAGCAGACACAATTAGAACATTAATATTTAATGTTTCAAGATATATATCAAGAAAGAAATGAACATGCGTGATGCAGTGTAGGTACGTTTTATCCAAAACAACATACGTTCAACTTCACTGAACTCATTGGGTCCGTTTCACTTCTCTTCCTTAAAATATTATTGCAGACCGAAGAAATAAAATCAATCACTCTGCCCTACAGGCATACCGACATCAAATGTTAAAAACATTTCACACCCACTGCATTACAAACTTCATTCATTTAAAATATTCTTAATATTTTGTAAGTAATTTGAAAGAATTAAATTTAACTGTGAACATTTTATTAAGGACCGCCACAATTTGCAGGCTATATCCACATTTATTTTGCTGAAGAGAATGAGTTCTTAGTAGCACCGGCGCCTACGCAAGATACGCGGAGGGTTGCAGAGGTGGAGGAAATGGAGGGAAGACAGGGCTTGGTTGGGATGTCACCTTCTACGTGTCTGCCTTCTTTCTCTGCCCCTTCACTGGCAACTACGGCCGCGTAGGGTTTTCTTCGCAAGCCGCCTCTGTCCGTTTCCGCTGCCCTCACCGCCACCCACATCCGCTCCGTCGCCCCCGTCGCCCCCGTCGCCCCCGTCGCCCCCGTCGCCCCCGTCGCCCCCGTCGCCCCGTCGCCCCCGTCGCCCCGTCGCCCCCGTCGCCCCGTCGCCCCGTCGCCCCGTCGCCCCATCGCCCCTCGCCCCGTCGCCCCCGTCGCCCCCGTCGCCCCGTCGCCCCCGTCGCCCCGTCGCCCCCGTCGCCCCGTCGCCCTCCGTCGCCCCGTCGCCCCCGTCGCCCCCGTCGCCCCCGTCGCCCCCGTCGCCCCGTCGCCCCCGTCGCCCCGTCGCCCCGTCGCCCCGTCGCCCCCGTCGCCCCCGTCGCCCCCGTCGCCCCGTCGCCCCCGTCGCCCCCGTCGCCCCCGTCGCCCCGTCGCCCCCGTCGCCCCGTCGCCCCCGTCGCCCCGTCGCCCCCGTCGCGTCGCCCCCGTCGCCCCCGTCGCCCCCGTCGCCCCCGTCGCCCCGTCGCCCTCCGTCGCCCCCGTCGCCCCCGTCGCCCCCGTCGCCCCGTCGCCCCCGTCGCCCCCGTCGCCCCGTCGCCCCCGTCCCCGTCGCCCCGTCGCCCCGTCGCCCTCGTCCCCGTCGCCCCCGTCGCCCCGTCGCCCCGTCGCCCCCGTCGCCCCCGTCGCCCCGTCGCCCCGTCGCCCCGTCGCCCCGTCGCCCCGTCGCCCCGTCGCCCCCGTCGCCCCCGTCGCCCCGTCGCCCCGGTCGCCCCCGTCGCCCCGTCGCCCCCGTCGCCCCCGTCGCCCCGTCGCCCCCCCGTCCCTCGTGCTCCTCGCCCGTCGCTCCCGCGTCTCCGTCCCCGCAGCCTCCTTCCCCCTCGCCCGCCCCCTGCCGCTCGACCTAGCAGCTCTGCCCACGCCAGCCCTTCTTCCCCCGCCATCGCCGCCGCCGCCGCCGCCGCCGCCGCCGCCCACGCCCACCCCCCGTCGCTCCCGTTCCCCCACCGCCGTCACCGCCCCTGACGCTGCTCGCGCGCGCCCCGTTTCTCCTCGGCTTCTTCGCAGACGTCGCGTTGCCGCGGGTCTTCTTTTATTTTTGTGTGGGTGGGGACAACCTCCTTTGTTTCGCGAAGGATAGACATCGTTATTGTGAAAGTAATATCTCGTGCCTTTGTGTTGGGCGTTTGAGAATACAACACCTTTTGATATTTGTTGACTGTTCTTTAAAATCGTGTTACGATTTGAAAAAGCAATCCGTGAATATCAAAAGATTTTCCGGTAGGACCCACGATTGTAATTGCCACAAAACAAAAATACTGACCTTTCCTAAATATATCTCTTCATCCGTTGGTGGATACATTCATCCGTGAGAATGGATGTATTTTCAACATTAAGAATTACGTTAAGCCACTACTGGCAAGAAAAGCGACATTTCTGCTTTCACGAAAGAATCTTAATGTTCAACTGTTGGAATGGTATCGTCAATGTTATTTGCATTTTTATCTTCTTTTCTATTGTATTTTATTTCTATTCTTTTCTATTGTAGGAATTCGTGTAACGTATTTCACAGGTAGCAATTTTTTTGCGTGTATGCTTCGTTTATTTTTTGGTATGAACACGATCTGTCAGAGATACGAATGAAGAGGAGAACGAAATTTCCATTTTAAAATCTTTGTAGTAACCTCAATCCAATTGTCTGATGCACAATTTTAGTTGCATTTTAAGTGGAAAATGTGTTATATTCAAGTTAAAAGTTTATGTATATACCATTTCGTTTCCTTACATGATACCATTGTGTTATTAATTAATTGAATATAACGGTAATAATTCTATTGAATCTATGAAATCGCTTTCAACTTTTCCCGATAACAAACTACCAAATATTCAGTGGCATTCTTTGACAACTATACACTGACTGATTTTGACTAAATAAATAAATAAACTTTTGAATTGTAAATAGCAAATCTGTTGAATTATCTTGTTTGTTAGATTCCAAGAAAATCCGTGTTTGAAGGCATTATTAGTCACGGATGATGTGCAGCGTTAATCATTTGTATGTCGTATAACATCGTGTTTTTATAACGCCGTACTCTCCTCCTTATCTGCGAAACTATTCTTGCCTTTTAATATACACAGGAATGTGATCAATACTGCATTAAACAGTGCTGTGAAATGTTCTCATTTTATTTTATAATTTTTTCGTAAAAGGTATAAACGATAGTTTTTGAGTAAGCAAAAACAGAGGATATATGTGTTTCTATGGGTCAGATGGGTAAGCCTTATGTGTATTTCGACAGAGAATATATCTATTTACATAGAATACTAATTTTTATATAAAACTTAATGTAAAACTTTCTAAACACTGGTTGTAAAGGTTAAAGACATGCGAAATAGGAGAGGGCACCCCCAATACTTCGGAAGAGGGGGTGATCCATCCAATATTAAATACAGGTATAAAAAAACGACATAGATGTATACTATTTACCAATCCGACAATAACTGACTGGAATAATCTATCTGCTGCAGTATTAGCGACTTTTCTTTCTAGTGTATGTTGCTTTTGTAATCATCTACGAAATTGCGTGTGATGCAGATATTTACATATGTCTTCGTAGTTTCTAATTAGTAGTTGTATATTCCCTGTAATATATTAACTTAGTCTTTGTATGTTTTCATATGTTCTGTTTTTTTTTTTTTTTTTTATTATTATTATTATTATTTAAACATTTACGTACACTTGTTACTAAATAAATAGTCATTGAGAAAGAAAATTTGCATTGACGACGTCAATAATTGGGAATGCTTCAACATTTTCTTGTCAAAAAGCTCGAGCGAAGGGACCAATGTGCTATATTTACACTTCTGGTTCTGAGATTCATATCTTGATCGAATCCCATGTGGCATTTGTGGTGCACAAAGGAACATCACGATTTCGGGGGTTCTCAAGTTTTCCCAGTCTCTCATTTCCTTCCACCATCGCTTCTTTATTGTCTGACTAACGAATCTACAAAAATGGAAATTTTGACTTCTTACACTATCTTAAGTGCGTAATGTTTTTATTTACATCTTAAATTTGAAGGTTTGTACGTACGTATGAGAGAGAGAGAGAGAGAGAGAGAGAGAGAGAGAGAGAGAGACAAGAGAGAGAGAAAGAGACACACACACACACACACACAATGGTCTCTTAATAAGTGAATTAAGAGAACCACTCTTTGAATTTGGCGCAGACTCTGCAAACGGCCAAGCCGGTAGCATGACGGGATCCGTCATGAGGCGGACGGGACCCCGCGAGGCAACGGTTGGGAGAAGCGAGCAGTAGCACGCGGACAAGCGGGTAAGAGAGACGGTAAAGAGGTGAATGAGGTAGTTGTAATGAACTGTGTAATGGTAATCACGTTCAACTGACATAGTTAATGTTAAATCGGTGAGGTGCTGGACATGGAGACGTATTATAAACTGTGTAATTGATAATGCGTGATGTGAATGAACGGACAATAGCCTTGGTGAGAACGAGAGGGGTACGGCCTTACGTGGTCCATCATCGTAAATACAGTAATGAACATTAAAGATCGCTACTGCGAATCAATTAAACATTAACATTGTTTCAACCGCATTTGCGATCGGTATGAATCTATGAGAGTGCGGAAAAGTATCAGGGATGCGGACCGAGTAAGTTCGTATTGGATTGTAAGGGAAGAGAGGTCGCGAGGGGATGTGGAGCCTGGGAGTCTTCGCGGTACAACGTGGTATACTGCAACATTTAGTGTAGCAATCTGCCGAGAATGGCAATATGGTTCATCGGCGTGAACCTTCGTCAGTTTTCGCTCATTGGATTCGTCTTTTTACGCTCATGATAGAGTAAATGTGATATATATATATATATATATATATATATATATATATATATATATATATATAACGGTTCCATTTGAAAAACAAAAATGTTACCCCTTATCTCTAAAAATACAAATGATAAAATAGAAATACGTGTATTACTTAGCCCCATTGCAATACCTTCAACCGTTCAAAAACTGCAGGAGGTGCTAAAGTTACGTGACTGTATGTGTATACATACATACATACATACATACAGACAGAGAGACAGAGAGACAGACAGACAGACAGAGAGACAGAGAGACAGACAGACAAAGAGACAGAGAGACAGAGAGACAGACAGACAGACAGACAGACATACGGACAGAGAGACAGACAGACAGAGAGACAGAGACAGACAGACACTCAATAAGTTCTTAATAAATACAAAGAGAATAAAAAATAGAATTGGTGCAAACGCTAGCGTGAACGACACGGGCGGCTGGCGCGTGACCTGGTCTCCCGCGCGCAAAACAGGTGCTAAACGTTAGGGGGCTCGGAATTATAAGAATTATTACCGGTCTAGTAAATGCGATGATACGAAAGACACGATAATTGTTGCTTTCGTTGTGTGATGTGCACAGAAAGAGACTTGACGGTGAGTTTAATTATTGCTATAAACAATTGCAAACGAGAGTAAAAATTATGACTAATAGATAAACGCCACGTGGTTGTGAAAGTGTGGGTCTGACAAAGGATTGTATCCACAGTGTGATACGGACATGTGATCAGTGATAAATATTGAACAGAGATAATCGTGGAACAGTCTGATATATTACTATCAAGGCTATGCCCAGTAATGTGTGCGTAGCCAACTGAACGCTGTCACGGACAAATAAAGTTATATTTCAGTACACTGCATAATGTGGTAATATAATAAAAGAAAGACAAGATGCATTACTAGTAACTCTATGTTACTCGACATTACCGGGAGCGGTAGCTCAGTGCATCAGCTGATGTCATTGCAGCGCCTCTGACCGGGAGGTCCTAGGTTAAAGTTCTGACGGCGGAGGATTTTCGACACTAGCTTTCCAGCTAGGTCGAATTCAGTCGCTGTCTGGAGGAGAATTCTAGCGGCCGGCTGCTCTGATCGGTAGTTTTCCGTGGTTTCTCCGATCATCACCAGGTGAATACCAGAGCAGTACCCTACCAAACGGGCCACGGACCGCGCGCGATCTTCCCTCCCTCTTCCTCGTCCTATCCTCACCCCTTACAGACACACACTTACACTAACATGCACTACACTACCACATATTCCGGGAGATCGGTCGGGAATTTAGAGCTTGTCCCGGCTGGTGCGGTGCCCCGCTGGTGGGAGAGTCCTGATTAGGGGGAAAACCCACTAGCCGACGGTAGGTCGGCGCCGGATCTCGTCATCTAGCGGGGGATAATCATCGCCTCCTCCCGAAAAGAACATGCACTACACTAACGAGACTAATGACAAAAGCAGTTGACGCGCCCGGAAACACGAAAAAATCAATCAATGAATCAATAGTCGAAGTTATCCCGATGCTAACAGTTACGGCGAGGAGCGGCTGTGGCGTGGCGTGGGAGGGGAGTGGAGGGGGCTACCGGACGTGCCCGAGCGAGACCGAGCGCTCCCGGGCGACGACGACGCAGCGGAGAGTAACATGAGATTGAAAGACAAGTATTATTGTAATTTTTACTATGGGGATGACTAGTTAAGATGTATGACAATCAGAATGACGTAAATAGCCAACATTAAAAAATGGTTTTCACATGTTCATTTTTTTGTGCGATCAAAATTGGAAGGAAATTGATATTGCATTGTATAGGCTAGTGTGTCATAAAAATGGTATTAACGTTCATGTGTATTTTGGCATAGCGTGGTATTCCGTAAAATAAAAAAAAAAATCACATTTTGTCGCCACTTCATAAATAAAATGTTTAATAATAATACTTTAACATATCACGATAAAGAGATTCACACATATGATAATTTTAATTATATAAAAAAATTATGATCAGAAGTGGGAAACGAAAAGAATATTAAAGAGTGCATAGTAACTAATCGTTGACGGTAACTTGTTAATATAATTTGATTGATATTGGAAACTGCTTATAGCAAATTTCATGCTTTGTATGATATTATATAATGCAAGGTTATATGAATGTAATTATAGTCGTTACATAAATAAACTTGTTCTGTTTTAAAATATTTTATGTTAATTCCATATACACATGATAACAAGGATGTTAATCCCTTCAAGGATCTCGTCTCCCTTTGTATCTCAGAAAGAGAAATGAGTGCGTGATTTTCAGCCTCCAAAAGTCTATCATTCTGAAAAGAAGACTGATTTGAATGTACACAAACTTTGGTTGTGTAATTTCTAACACACTAGTCTAAATAGAGAAAAACGAATCTCGGTGCAAAGAGCGGAGATAACAAAAATTAATGTCCCTAACACTATGTATTACTAAACAGGACGAAGTTTAATCAAAATTCGTATCTACAAAATGTAGTGGTTCTCGTACTTAACATGTACTCGCGTTCACATCAGATTCGGAACAAAGACGCTGAAGCACACATAAATTCGGAAGAACCGCGTGTAAAGGCTGGCGGCCATTGTGAGCGGAAGAACAATAAGCGGAACGGGGGCGGGGGGAAGGGGGTCGAGGCCATGAATGGCCACCAGGTGTGTGGATGCCGCTCTAGCGACTAGCACTAGCACCGCGATCGCTATCACGGCCCGGAAGGAAACACCACTATAAAGAAGCTCCAGGAAGTAAGCCGTAGCGCCGGCCACCGCACCGCCCCGTTCCGCGATGCTCCGCGCACTCGTGGCCAGCGACGCCTTGAAGGTGAAGACCCAGAGGGCGCCACGCCGAGAGGAAGAGAGAGAGAGAGAGAGAGAGAGAGAGAGAGAGAGAGAGAGAGAGAGAGAGAGAGAAGAGAGAGAGAGAGGAAGAGAGAGCAGCGAGGGTTTGGCGGCGTTGACTCGTTGGCGCAGCTTCTCGCTTGGCCAGCTCCTCACACACGCTCCCCACGTCCCCGCCCTCCACCAGGCCCCTCGGGTCGATCCACCGATCTCGCATCTCTCCCCCGGGGGAAGCGCTCTCGCCAAGGACAACCCGGCACTTGCGCGACGCTCGAGTTGCTCGGATGAGGCAATGACGGGGCCAAGGTGACAGGCAGCGAGGGCCTGAGCGCGATAGCAGCAGCGGCGGAGGAGGTGGTGCACGGTGAGTCGCCTCGCTCACCACTCAACGGGACGGGCCGCTTTTCTCTTTTAGGGCCGTTTAATTAGACATACACGTGCGCCCAATGTTCGGATCCTCCTCGTTACGCCGTTCAGATCAAACTGTAACTAAGTTGAAACGCTTTCGCGCGTAATAGACCTATACATTCATTGCTTTAATAACTCCCCTTGGCGCGGCGCCATCCCGCCTACGCGTCGCATACGGCGGAGCGCCGATGCGGAGGCGGGGTGGGTGGCGTGGAGCGGGGCGCGCGGGGAGCCGGGCGCCGACGAGGGCCGGCGTAATGCTCTTCTCCATTCAGGGTCGGATCCCATTAACAGGCGAATCGCGCGCCGCATTTATCGGCCGGCTGGGCGTTATGATCCGAGAGCTTTTTGGCGGCGGGATCCGGTGCGGGCGCCCGTCGGGGGGTCGTGGGACTGGCGGGGGGGTAGAGGGGCGTGGTGGATGGTGATGCGGTGGGCGATGGAATGTTGGACGGCCGTCTGGTGGGCGGGGCGAGCAGCGTTTCAATAACCCACTGCACCTCTTCTCCTCGTAGAGGACCTTTTGCGGCATTCATTCAACCTCCTCCACGTCTGCTTCTCTTCTCAGTCCACTTCCGTTCCCATCTCTGAGCCTCCTTTTCCATCCCCCTTCGTCCCTTTCTTGTCCGTCCTTGCACTTTCATTCCCTCTTGATTACCTCTCCCCCATCTCCTCCTTCCCCACCATGCCCTCCATCACTTCCATGCTTTCCTCCACACTCCTTTAAATCTTCTCCTTCTTTAACTCCCCTCCTCGTACAGCTTCTTTACCTCCTCCATCCTCTCATCCTTCTTCATTCGGTTCTCGTCGACTCCCTGCTCCACCCCTCTTCTACCCTCCTCCTACACCCCCGCCTCGTCCATCAGCCCCTACCCCCATCCCCCTTCCCTTCCCCATTTCCTCTTCGTCTCGTTGACGGGTTTGCTGCTTCCTGGCTCCTCTGCCCCGTACATTCTCACGGGCCCTGCCCCCCTTTGTGGATATTGCCGCCGTTACTTTCGCCCTCGTGTTTCCCATTGAGGCCGCCGCTTTCTCCTCTCCCCTATTAGCTTTCTTGGAGCTTTGTGCTTTCGCTTGCCTCATTTCTAATTTTATCTTTATATTCTTCGATCGTCTTCTTGGTCACATTCTCTGGAACAATTATTCTCTCCGTTTTTCTTTGTTCTCATTGTTATTCCGCTCCTTGCGCGGCGTGACTTTCCTTCGATCCGTCTGTGTCGGCGATTTTCTTCTTCGCGGCGCTGCCGTGCCGTCGACCGTCCGCTACCCTCGCGTCCCCGTCCCCGCCGCCAACCACCCTGCCCCCTCAACGCCCCTCCCCCCTCCCCCTCCCCCTCCTCGCTCCCTCCCCGTCGACCCCCCCCTCCCCGTCCCTCTCTCTGTCCCGCCACCGCCCCCCGCGCGCCCCGCGTCCGCCAACGCCCTCGCGTCCCCGGCTTCATCTGTCAAATGCCACCTCGTCCCGCCCGCGGCTCGTCTTTTGCGTCGACGCGGCTTCTGCCACCGCCTCCTCCTCCCCCTCCGTCCCCGTCAGGGCAGCTCGCATTTTCTTGCGGCACCGGAACAGACGCCGACGCCAGCGTGAGCGGTGGCGTCAACGGTGGCTGCGGCGGTGGCGTCAGCGGTGGCGGCGGCGGTTGCAGCGAGGTATGAGGCGATGGTGGCGGGGAACGTGGTGGACACGGCGGCGATGGCGAAAAGACGTGCTGTTAGTACCGTGGTGGCGGCATGGGTCGTAGCGGGTCAAGGGTTTCTTGGTAACAACGGAGATCGTTGGGACGGCAGAGGGCGTTCTGATGGCGGTGACCGTGGTGTCTACGGGGTCATTGGCCACAGACTTATGCCTTCCTAATATGGGGAAGTACCGCTAAAACCAACTTTCGAAAACTGGAAGTACTGCAAATTAAATTCTTTAAATAAATTTTAAAAGTTCTATGGTTTCATAAATGGACAAATTCTAAAAGAATTTTCTATAGATCCTTTAAAATCTTGGATTCTTACACTTTCTTAGCGTTTCCACTCTTCTCTTTCTTCTTGTCCAGCCTCTCGTCTGTACGTTCTTGGTAAATCAGTCTTTTTTCATGAAAAAATCAAGATATTCCAAAGAATTACTGCAACCTCCTTAATTGGCTATAACATGTTCAAATATTCCTTCTTTCAATGTATATTGTTCTTCTAATGTTTTTATATATTTTTTTGAAGGACCCTTCCTGAGTATCCTTCGTTGTTCTATCTTTATCTCAAACATTGTACATATTTGTTTTAGTGTAAGTTTAAAACCCCTATTTATGTATATGTAATCTAAAACTCTTGAAAGACATAATTTTGTCAAACAAGGAGAATAAAACTACTTCAAAATGAGAAGAGAACGTTGGCACTGTGTTCAGCTGCTGTCTGGAGGAGAATCCTAGCGACTGGCTGCTCTGATCGGTAGTTTTCCGTGGTTTCTCCGATGAACACCAGGCGACTGCCGGAGCAGCACCCTACCAAACGGGCCACAGACCGCGCGCGATCTGTCCTTCCTATTCCATGTCCTATCCTCTCCCCTTACACACCAACATGCACAACACTACCACATATTCCGGGAGACCGGTCGGGAGCTTAAAGCTTGTCCCGACTGGGGCGGTGTCCCGTTGGTGGAAGAGACCTGGTTAGGGGGAATCCCCACTAGCCGACGGTAGGTCGGCGCCGAATCTCGCCATCCAGCGGGGGAAGATCACCGCCATTTCCCGAGAAAAACATGCACTACATTAACGGGACAAATGATCGAAGCAGTTGACGCGCCCGGAAACACGAAAAAATCAATCAATCAATCAATCAATTGGTACTATGGGGACTGTGAGTGTGTTGGGGATCCAAGTGATGGTGTCTAAGCTCGTGGTGGTCGTGGTGACCGTGGGAAGCGAGTACCGTGGCGGCAGCGAGAAGGGGACTGGGAGGGCCCGGGGACAACGAAGAAGGGACCGCGGGGGCCGGATGTACGTAGCAATGGAGATGGCATCGACGGAGATGTGACGGTTGGGGCAAAGTAATTGAAAGGGGCATGCTAACAGGGTCGACATAGAGATCCACGGAGCCAGGGAGGTCATAGGTGTTTGTGGAGGCGGAGTGGGCTGAACGGGGAGTGCAGATGCGGTGTCGTGAGGGAAGAGCGTGGCGGCGAGGTCGGTGGAGGGAACAAGTGGTGTCCGTGGATTGGTTGATTGTTTGTTTCGGGCGTATCAACTGCCATTAGTCCCGTAAGAGTCGTGCATGTTTTGTAGTGCCCTATCCATCAGAGTAAATGGACGCTGGAGTTCTCCTCCAGACAGTGACCAAATTCGACCTAGCTTTCTAAGCTACTGTCGAAAAACCTACCTCCACCGGAACTGGAACCTCGGTCAACGGCAATACAGTGACATCCATTGATACCCTGGGGTTGGAACCGGAAAGAAGGTGGAGGTGAAGGCGGAATTGCTATAACTGGTAACGTCGCGGCGGTGTGGGCGGAGGGGAGCATGGGGGCGGGGCCAAGAAATGGGTGCCCGGAAGCGCCCGTGACGCCCGGAAGGGGAAATTATTTATTTAATTGTTTGTTTGTTTATTTATTTATTTATTTATTCACTCACACACCCACACGTATTTACTCACTCACTCACTCACTCACTCACTCACTCACCCACTCAGCCACCCCCCACCCCCTACCCACCCACTCACTCACTCACTCACTCACTCACTCACTCACTCACTCACTCACTCACTCACTCATTCACTCATGTATTAGTGATTTCTGACGCGTCAACTGCCAAGTTCATTAAACCCCTATGTACATGGCATGTATTCATCGCGGGAGGTAGCGGTGATCTTCCCCAGCTGAATGACCGGATTCGGCGCCAACCTACACGTCGGCTAGTGGGGTTTTTCCCAACCCGGTCACTCCCATCAGCGGGGCGTCACCCAGCGGAGACAAGCTGAAATCTCCCGACCGACCTCCCGGCATGTGTGGCAGTATAGTGCACGAAAGTGTGTAGATAAGGGGTGAGGATAGGTTAAGCAAGAGGAAGGAAAGATCATATGCCCACCGTTCGTGCCGCCGTACTGCTCCGGCTGGTGTTGATGAAAAAAGACGGAAAACGAGTGATCACAGCAGCTGGTCGCGGGAATTCTCCTCCAGAGAGCTCCAACGAATTCGACCTAGCTATGTAGCTAATTTCGAACATCGTGGCGCCGTTGGAACTCAAACCCTCGTACTACGGGGTCACAGGCACTGCCGTGGCATCAAGTGATCTCCTACGCCGGTCAGATCGGGTCGAGGCGTGAACTTTCCGCGCACCGGCGGATGTGTGGGCCGAGGTAGGAATCCGCGCGTGGGAGGGCGCCGAGCGCGCCGTGGGGGGGGGCGTGCTGCGTCTCAATAAAGAACATAAGCGGAGCGCGCCCGATCGCCCACGCACTCGCCCACGCGCTCGCGGCGCCGGCCACACGCGCCCGCGCACCACGGGACCTCGGTGGCACCGCGCGCCCTTTTGTTCCGGCGGCCCTTTTGTTCAGCGCGTCCTGCCGGAATGCCGCGCCTGCGGTCTCCCTTCGGAAGGCACATGCTTCGCCAGCCCGCCCACGCCAGAGCGCGGTAATTCCCGTCGACATTCTTTCATTTTTCTACCAATCATCTTCGGTACAATCACATTCGTACAGGCTCTTCAGAAAAAGCTGTATTTGAATCCCATATAATAATACTGCTTTTATTCTTTTTACTGATAGCTTTTTATTGTTCTTGATACGGAGATTAATATACACTGCATAACTTCCATGGAGCGAAAGGGTCGTGGTTACGAGGGAAATATAAAAAAAAAGTTGGTTCTCTTATGGAGTGAATTATAAGAGGGACTTATGAAAGGGAATTATGGGAGGGAAATATGAAAAGATAAACCGAGTCAAGTTAACAACTAGTTAATTAGTAAATAAGGAAGATTAAATTTATTGTAAGTTTAATGAAATAAATTACTGTAAGTACCGGGCGCTGCTTCGCTGCGTAGGATTGCTGGGAAATTATGTATGTACCATTGGCGTTAACTGGTTCTAATGATCGCGGTCGGCAAGAAGCCCTCGTCCCAAAGGCCTTGGGCATGTTGTTGCCGCTCTTCTATTAGAACTCTTATAATGCCCTTGGTGCGTAAATAATTATTTCTTCATTCTTATCTCATTTTAGGTTTTGTCTTTTTTTCTCTATAACGTGATGTCTCTTTTTTGGAATGTTTTTTTGGAAATTTACATTCTGTGTGATGTTGTTCAGACAAGTTGTCTTTATTCCATGTGATTGTGTTTTTGTAGCCCTGGTGAAGGAATTAAATATTCCGAAACGTTGGCAAACTAATGTGTTTCATTAATTGACCGATCTCGTGATCCATATCCTACTGGAAATTTACGTATCATATTACCGGTTGTAGATCGTATCTACAGATTTCTTATTATACTGAGATATTCAACATTACAATAAATCCTTGTATTCGGCACATCATCTTCGATATATTTTCATAATATGCACAGTAATAGGGTTAACAATTTTTTTTCTGTTTCTCATTTCTTACCTTTCTTTCAACAAAATTAATAATTTTTCCAGAAGTTTTGATTCATTCAAAGTAAATGTTTTTCATTTCTATACGTGTAACCATTTTGGTACGGATGTAACCACAAAAACGACGATAGCAAATCTTCGCATCCCCATTCCGTCTTTTCTATGGTTTCAATGTGTGATTTGTGATATGGTATATAAAAATGAAACTATTCAAATAAAATGCTGATGCACATTATCACAGGCAAAAGACTATAAATTGTGTAACCTCTTTAGAGCCCCGGCTACTACGTCCGCTCAAATTATGCAAGCTCTTGTTTCTATAGCTACCTACGCGTACAATCTCTTCACTCGTATCTCACTTTACGATGTTGCATTCTCTCTTAGCCCATTTTTCCCTCTGCAGTGCACGTTTCGTTCCTCGTGCATGTGTTTGGACTCGCACGTCATGCTCATCCATCCATGTAAACAGCACCGTTCCCAATCTCCGATCGGATCTGCTCCTGTCCGCTTGTGCATACCAGGTCTGGCCCCGTGATCTGGAGGGCGAGTAGGGTGAAACGGCCCTTCGTTGTCCCTGCCGCAATCCACCTCTTCCACTGCCCCTTTTCCGTGCCCGCCCCTCCCCCCGCGCCCCCACTCGGCCGCCCGCCGCGCCCAAATATAGCGCCGAGCCGCTGAAGGGCGCTCGTGTAGCGCTTTGTGGGCCCGTTTTAATTAATACTCTGTAATTTGGGCGCGGGACCGTCACTCGCCAGCGCCATGAGGGTGAGCGGGTGACGGCGGCTGGTGGCGAGCTGTGCCGAGTGGCGGCGGCGGCGGCGGCGGCGGCGGCGGCGGCGGCGGCGGCGGCGGCGGCGGCGGCGGCGGCGGCGGCGGCGGCGGCGGCGGCGGCGGCGGCGGGGCGGCGGGGCGGCGGCGGCGCGGCGGCGGGGCGGCGGCGGCGCGGCGGCGGCGGGGCGGCGGTGGCGGCGGCGGCGGCGGCGGGCGGTGGTGGTGGTGGTGGTGGTGGTGGCAATGTTTGACAGTTCGATTCGAGTAGTGATTGGATAGTAGTGGAGGTAGAAGAGAGACAGGGGCGGGCGACGACGTGCGGCGGTTAACAACTGTGGAGTGGTAGAGAGAGTGATATTAGACGGTGGTGAGCGGTTGTGGTGAGCCGTGGCGGAGGCAGCTGGCAGCGGTGATCGGTGGTGGACAGTGGTGGTCGGTGGTGGGCGGTGAGTACGAGTTGGCGGTAACGAGCAGTGGCAGACATTGGCAGGAAGAGGAAGGCGGTGAGGAGGGAGCCGGGGTCAGGGGTAGAGGACCCCGGCGGGCGCCGGCTGGATCCACGCCGTCGCCAGGCGGCAGCGCCGGTACACAGGCCGAGTGCTACCTCGCTCGCGTGGCCTCTCCGGACGACACGGGGCTCTGATTACGTAGGCTTCCGCGCCCGCATGGCTGTCGGAACGAGCCGCGTCGATGTCCTTGTGGCCTTCCTCAGGGCGTACTGCTCACAGGAGTACGAAGTATTCCATTTCGCTTCACAGTAGTACGCTCTGAGGAAGTCCACAATATGTTGGCCGAAACGTCAGCCACGAGCAGATCGACGCGGCTTGTCCCGGACAGCCAAGAGACGACACGGGGCTCTGACCAGAGCTTTCCGCCGCCCACAACACCCCCGCAGCCTCCCTCACCCTGCCCTCGCCGGCGCCCTTCTCCTGCCTTAGCCTCGCGAGGAAACCACTGCAGGGCATCGGCGTCGTACCGAGCGCCGCTTCGCTGCGTAGGATTGCTGGATTTTCCCGGAACATAGGTAATCCGAGCCCTATTCCATTTCGCTTCGACGAAAAGCGTCGCCCTGCCATCCAAGCAATGATTAGCCTCGGTCGCGGGTTTGTTTCCAACTGAAGCGAGTGGGTGAGAAATCCACGACGCGGAGAAATCAGATCCTGAGGCGGTGCTCGCTCTAATGTGAGTCTATATTTGTTCGATTGGAGTGGCGCGTTGAATCAAATCCAAGTAGTTCAGTCAGACAGTTGCGCGCAATTCACGGCAACATAATTACGCACACCGCACTCATGGAGTCGCTCTTTTGTTATTTCTGCACTAAGATGATAGAAATATGCCTGTAACGTGGAAGAGGAAGAACGAGAATTGCATCGTACTTTTGATGAACGTATTATAATTATTTTTTACTTTCTCGTATACATAGGTATGTTGTGGAATTATATATGTAGTTTAGAAGAAGTTACGTAATGCTGCAGAAAATCGATTTCGACGGAAGTACACGTTTTGTGGTCCCCTAATACCGGAAATGTAGTTTTTTCAAAATGTCTGTTGGTTCATCCGTCTGTCCGTCTGTCCGTCTGTCCGTCTGTCCGTCTGTCCGTCTGGCCGTCTGGCCGTCTGTGGCCGTCTGGCCGTCTGGCCGTCTGGCCGTCTGGCCGTCTGGCCGTCTGGCCGTCTGGCCGTCTGGCCGTCTGGCCGTCTGTCCGTCATTTGTTTGCGTAGCTCCTGTGCCATTCAATTGCGAAGCCGATATGTACATTTTTTAAACTCTTTTTAAAGGTCATAGATAATACGCATGCATATTTTATATCTGAATGTGTTAATGAACAGAAATGCAGCAAATGTTTGATGTCGTCGAGACAGTTTCTAAGAGACGCCTAAAATTTTAGTAGAACACCAGTCGCAAATTGAAAAAAAATTCACTTCAGTTGCTAAAATATCACTAGTTTTTTCCGCAATTAAGTGAACAAATTTATCTAATGCCATTAACTGACAAATGATTCGCTTTTACACAGCAAGCTTGTGCTTAAAGCCTGTCAAAGCTCTGAGGTTCTAAGTAATGCCGGAGAAAATATATTTTTTTAAAAAATGAAATTAAAAAAATGAGTATATCTGAATTCAGGAAATGTGGGTGCAAATGACGTCAGCACTGTTTCGCGTGTGGTCCTTTAATCCGCCCTCCATTTTAGACCACCAGCCGACCGTCACCATTGCAGTTTACTCGCTATTCGGATATGATAATGACCTCTCGAGACTAAAATATCACTTCAAGTCTAGAACATGCGCATAAAGTTACATATACAGGCTACGATGAAATTGAAAAAATCACAGAAAACATTTTCGATGGGAATTTTAGCTTTTGAGGGCAAAACGGTAGGGAAATTATTTATTGTTAATATTATGAGGAATGGGACTTCCGATTTGAAACGCTGCAGTGGAAACAGATGTTCATTAGCCATCTTAGCCCCTAAAATTATTTGTGAGTAGTATACGGCAGTTCGGGAATAGTTAATTTTAAGCAATTAAATAAATTGTTTTACATTTTGAATGCAAAAGCTCACTGAAAATTCTAATAAATTACATCGGGGCCGGCCGAGGCGGGCCATATGATGGGGCATATGATGGACCATATGATGGACCATATGATGGGGCATATGATGGGGCATATGATGGGGCATATGATGGGGCATATGATGGGGCATATGATGGGGCATATGATGGGGCATATGATGGGGCATATGATGGGGCATATGATAGGGCAGAGCTCAATTTCTTTGTATTTTCTGGGCTAAAACTTCCTTCTGTGCTTAGGAATTGCCTACATTACAATTTGTTAAGAGATACGTAATTTATAGTATAAAAAGCGTATATCAATAAAAATAAGATAAAAATGCATTTCCAATTTTTATGATGTATTTAATTTAAACTTCTAGTGTAAGTGTCTGCGAAATGTCTGCTATTTTCTTGCCATGAAACACTTGAGAGTGAGGAATATTACCTGGCATCCAATAGCACCAGAAAGGCGTGACTGCGGACGGCGATGTCAACCAGAGAGGTTGCGAGAAAGGTGATGGAGGTGAGGAACGGGTGGGCGGCGAGAGAAGCACGGAAGGTGAAAACGACGAGGACAGCGAGATGGATGATATCGGTGAGGTGTACGCGGCAATAGTGACAAGGACAGTGATGGCGGCGATCGTGTCGATGGGTTGAGTGGGTGGCAAGGGCGGTGAGACTGGCAGCGGTGAGGTGATGGTTTGCGAGGCTGGCGAGGAAGATGGCGACGGAAGTGATGGTGGGCATGAGTGAAGCTGGTGAAAGCAAGAAGGGAGCTGAGGTGGTCGGTTCCTTAAATTGATTGATTAGTGTTTCCGAGAGCGTCAGCTGCTAAGGTCATTAGTTACGTAAGTGTAGTGCATGTTTTTTATCGCGTTCGGTGCCGATAATCTTCCCCCACTGCCTGGCGAGACCCGGCGCCAAGCTACGTCGGGCCAAAGTACCCGGCGTTAAGTTACGATTTTCCCCAACCAGGTATATCCTACCTCCCTAGCCGAGACAAATTCTTAGCTTCCGACTGATCTCCCGTCGTGTGTGGTAGTGTAATACGTGTGAATGTAGGTGGCAAGGAAACAACAAGGAAGAGGAAGGAAGAGTCGTGCGCGGTCCATTGCCGGTTTGTTAGATTAATGCTTTTGCATTCGCATGATGTTCATCGGAGAAACCACGTCAAACTACCAATCAGAGCACCCAACCGCTAGAATTCTTCTCCAAACAGTAGCTGAATAGCTATCTATTTAGTGTCTCAAAACCTGCCGCCTTCAGGACGCGAACCGCCGTCAAACCCTTCCAGAGAGAGGCATTGTGGTGACGTCAGTTGATGCCCTGAGCATTGCGGCTCGGGGTGGACGGCGAGGGCGGCGGCGACGTGTGAGGGCGGTTGCCGCGCCGAGCGTATTCCCTTACGTGCTCGAAGGAAAGAGGGAGACAGGCAGAGAGGGGGGAGGAGAGGAGATCTCGTGGACAATGGGCATCGCGGCGCCCTGTGGCTGTGACGCAGCCGTTGGCGTGGCGTGGCGTGGCGTGGCGTGGCGTGGCGGGACCGGCGCCTGACGCCCGACGCCGGCGTCCGCCGCCCCGATGCCTTTCGCCTGCGGCGGCGACGTGACGACGCGTGACCACACACAGTGGGCTGGGCATTGCATTTACACGGCACAAATTTCAAATTCAGTCTCGTCTACAGATAAATATTAGCACGACGTTGACCCTGATTACGTATGCACTTGTAAATGAAATATTGGACTCGAACGTCTAAATATAAAATAAACCAAATATATAATTTGTGACTTCCTACATTAAATAGTGATTTTAAGATTATTTTATCAATGATATTGAATTGCTTAATATTATAATATGTAGAAAATGTAGAATACACTGCACTTTTTGCGCTTACTTAACAAAAGCGTTTTTGTGACTAGAGATATCTCCAATAATGCAAAATTAAGGCCCGCAGAATTGAGGATTTCTCGCAAGCAAATACAACATTACATCAATATTGTTTTGGTATATTCAAGGTAAAAAGTGTGTATTAAATGTTTTCAAAAATATCAAATTTCATGAACTTCAATTGAGAAATTCATCAAGTTAGTTCGGCCACTCATTGCCTTTTTTCTTTTCTTTTTTAATTTTTCGATTTTCCCCTGCTTCATTTCCCTTCTATTTTCCAAAGTGTGAATCCATGTTCAATTGAATTCGCATACAGTTGAACACGACCCCTTACGAGCGAATATTTCGAAAGTTCACTACGGCATAGACATGAGCTCATTGCATCAGACGCGTTCGGGCGCACTCGCCCGAACTTCATTGTCGGCAGAGTGACTTTAATAAAGTTGAATTATTAGACCAAACGTAGAATTTCAACATGGACGTAGTTAAACGTATAGAACGAGAAACCCTTTTGGAGACTTCCGATTTAATTCTTTGAAATAAAGACGGAACATTGAAGAAATGGGTCAGATAGGTATCTGATCGTTTCTTCCACACAGGAACCTCTGTTCAGTAATGCAACATAAATGTGAAGTACTATTACAAAGGTATCTTCCATTAAACACATCTTTCAGCTAGCAGCTTTAATCTCTTCTTATATGTCTATAGGTGATGAGTTTAAGATTCGAAAGTTCAAGCTATTGATGTTTTTCTATAATACCGTTGTTTATTTGGTTATTGTGTATTTAGCAGTATTCTAAGATAAATTGGATAGCTTACTTTCAAGGAGACTTATTTCCAAAAACTACAATATTTCAGGAAGGCAAAGAATTCATATTCACCTTATAGTTCAAACAGAATTTAACTTTTTTCGGATACTGATGAACATAGAAGAAAATCCACTTTGACATAATTTTTGAGAGCATGATGGCGAAGCACCTTTAGCATATATTTACGTAATACTGGCAAACAAACGGAAATGGATATACGTCACATTGGGAATAATCTTTCTTATTAGAAGTTTAATGCGAAATGTAATATTGAGCACTGAAAATTGACAAAAATCGACCGCCTCTATTCACTTCCGTTCAAAACATACTGAGAGTGCCATGATAATAGTTTCTGGATACAGAGGATGGGAATATTCATAAAATATTGGAACGTAAGGTTAGTCATTTGAAACGGTTGGACAAGCAGCCATTTCATGTTTGGCGTAGCGTTCATGAGAAGTGCTAATGGCAGGCCACTGTGCGGCGAAGCGGGCCGCGGCAGGGCGCCACCACTGCGGCACAAGGTGGCACCGCCCCCGCTCGCACCGCCTCCCCCGCACGCGACGCGCCCCTCCCGCTCTCATTCTCCCCGCCGCCGTTGCAATGGAAGGTAGCCCCGAGCCCGGCAATTCATCACATGGCGCAAATGCACACACTCGCGGGACGTCCTTGAGCACCCACACGGAGCATGTAACGCTAGAAAAATCTAACGTTAGAGACTTCAAACGGAAAACCGAACACTTCATTTCTGAGGAATTAGTAGTAAGGTTTTTCATTTTATTATATTTGCATCTGTTTTTTAATTGTTAAGGATTTGAAGTAAAAAAGTAAACGCTTTTTAATCACAATTAAATGAGTTTTTAATTTTTTAGAAGGATGGAATCTAGATTCTAAAAAACAATTTTATGATTGGTTATAATTTTTTTATTTAGTATGTTCTTACAAGTGATTGTAATTCAAAGGTTCTAATGTATTATAAGGCAAATACTCAGCGTTTTCTTCGTTTGAATGCGATATGTTTCGCTTTACATTCAAGCGTATATTTTTTTTAAATTTATTTACCGTAAAAAAATGTGACGAATAGATGAAAAGTGAAATCTGCGAATGTTCCTTTCGTCTTAATACCCCATTTCTTTGTTATATTAAGTTGAATTTGAATAAAAAGAAGCAACCAGCGTGTTGGAATCATTTAATAGCAGAAACTGTTCGCTCCCATGTAATATAAAGTGTAATAGAAAAGTACATCAACAAAGGAACTGCAGATGTTGACTCATCCCTCATCATGCCTCACGTGAAGATGACTCATTACCGAGATAACATGGATAACTATTGTTTTATGATACTGTTGGCGAAATAGCTAAATTCTACACTAACTTCCACAGAGCTCAAGGACGTATGCAGATAGAGAAGCTACAAGAATATCATCTGAACCAACATCCCGTTCATAATCATTCATCTGTCATTACCATTCACACATCACTTCTACCATCATCCATTCAGAAGAAGTGACAGGCAAACTACCATAGAATGCTCCTTACAAAGGAAGGGGAGGTCTAAAATAATGTCTTCGTTATCATTTAGAGATAATAATTTAGTACGGTTATAATCATCATGATCATAAATACACTATTCTGAAAACTACTGAAACGGCTCATTTTCGTATAAATCAAACTCTTAAGTCTGTAATCTATTAAATTGCGTTTATCAGAAAATAGTTTTGGTTTTTCCAGTATAATATTCAAGCATGCATAAATCAAATATAAACTATCATTTACACGCGAGAATAATTGCACATATGGACATCGTTTCCGCAATTTTGTCCAGAACATTTTTCATCTCAACGAAGTACTGCATATTAATACAACATATTTTTATTTTGTTTACAATTTCCTAGTAGCACTGGTATCAATTTAAATCTGAAGATTATCGACCAAGAACGCGCGTAATTTCCACCGTTAGACCAGTACCAGAGTTATGTGTAAATCACACTTTCACAACCTCCACTAAGTTTAAAATGAGAAATACTTGAGAAATCCTACGCAACTCATTACTAGAACGGTTGCTGAAAGACCTGATCGGAACGCCACTTAGTTTGTTTTATCCGCTGTTACTTGAAAGTGCATCCACATTTCTTATTGAGGTTAATTTGAGATTGAGTTAAATATTATACTTCTGTTAGATGTGTGAAAAAACTAAAGCATATTCGACGAAAATAGAACAGATTATATTCTCTCAAATTCTCTTCTTCTAACTCCTAAAAACTTATTCAAGAATATGGCGTTACTTTTTCTTCGCGCACTGCTTAGTTTCTTCCCAATTCGTTAGTCTCATTATTCTGTTATTGTAAGGATTATTTTTTATTAATTCGGGACGGCTCTATTCTATTCAACTTTTCGATATGCTATCTCCTATATTGTAGTTATACATATGTATCTTTTGAGTGCACATACAAATGATTTTCTTCGAATTAAACGTTTTCGTTGCTCTTTCAGTCTACTTATTGAAAAATAAAATTGTGTTCGTAAACAGATGTGTCGAGTTCGTAAGGAAAGTTTTACGTCTTGGTGATGTCGTATGCTCCCAGTACGGGAGTATGGAATTTTCTCAGTCATTTCCCTTGTGGTAACTCCCTGGATCACGGGTATAATTTTATTCTAATTAATGTTTATTATATGAGCGAGCTGCAAGATATTTACATTTAGAGAAGACATCATTGTTCGTGGGGTTTCCAATCGTTGCACACGTAGCAATTTGTATTATCAATTGATGCATGTATGACAGATTTTCCAATTGTTTGCGGTTAGTTTTCGAGTTAACATCGTCCACTTTTATATTTCAAGCAGGTTTCTGTTGATTGTAATTTAGCATTGTCAACGAAAGAATATCGTGACAGTTGACACACGAAATTGAAAAAACATTAGTGAAACAATATATCACCAAACCATGTACTGTGCTTAAGTATATTTTGAAAGGGATACTAATGTTTAATAGCACATTTAGCCGCAATGAGAAAGATATATAAAGATAAACTACTAATTAATCATATCTACAACTGGCCCTCATGATCCAAACATAGGTTATAAGAACAAAACATATTAGAGATTGTTTTGTACCCGTGAAAAGATAAGATTTTTTTTCGGATGAAATACATCTGTTATAGTGTACATTCTGTTTAACATCATTGTATGTATCACTGTATACATTGTTTTCCAAGATATATTCGCCTTAAATATATGTTTTAGTGCGTGTTATCCATCTAAAGCTAGTTCATAAATATCAAATGTGACTTTTCTTGAAAATATGCGTTTTGAACTCTTTAAAGGTTGTTCTGCACTATTTTGGTCCTTTTTAAATAACTTTTTGTCAAGTGAGTAATAGCAATTGAGAATATAAATTGACATAAATAAATATTTATTATACGCAAACTGGCAAATTTACCTTGGCAATTTAAATAAATTCCCGTTTTAAACTACTTTACGAATGCTAAAATTCTATTCGAATGTTCAATTCTAAACACATTGAACTTACGCCGTATTCGAAATTTTGGAATGCTTTAATCGGACCAAAGCATAATTATAAGTTGGCTCTGTTCGAGCAAGGAATGTAAAGAAAACCTTTGGAGAGTCATTTATACTTCATATGAAGTACCTCTATTAGCATATTTTTGTTCAAGAAAGTAATACGCATGTTTATATTATTTTCGACTCTCATTCATTGAGGAAAAAAGTGACAAAACACTAATACAATGTAAGGAATTATTATCTCAGCATCCTCTCTATAAGCCACCAAGAATCTGGGTACTTGATACGTATTGATGAATGGTTAATTTACTATCGGGAGTTACTCGATTATAGTTACGTCTATGAGATACGGAACATTTCGACGTTAAGCTTTGTCGTATTTAGTCTCCAAGGAATGGTTTTAATGTGTGGCTTATTTTATCAAATTTTATTATGTTGCACGCTGTTCTTTGTATTACTCCGCTTAGTGTAATATTCTCTCTCAGCGTGTGTTGAGATCTTCCCCCTTAATCATTCCAAGTAATTGCCTGCTCTTCTCAATTTTCTTAACCACTTCGCTGTTTGTAACTTCCTCTTCTGGAGTAATCCTCGACATTTTTCTCTTTCTAGGAGGCTCGTTGCTTTCTTGGGCTCTCTTTTCTTTTTAGTGTCTAAACTACATGTAGTTAACCCGCACAAAGATTTTTGGCGTGCACTTGTATCGTATTTACTGTTTGATTGCTCTTGAGACAAAAAACAGTAACAAAAATCAAACGTGTGAAAAAGTTTATATTTTGTTCAATTTCCTCCATCATTAGTAATTTTTTAGCAGTAATATATGAAGTTAACAATTTGTCTACTCTTTGCCGTATGTGGACAACAAAGTAAATAAAAATATTGCCAAAATGAAAAAAAGGATATTTCAATTAATTTTCGAAAAGTAAAATATCATTCTTTTTATAATACTATCATAAAATATTTTTAAACTAAATGTTCTTGACATTATTATTATATTTATAAATAATTTTTTTTTTAGAAAATTCTATGAAACTTTGGTCTTGTAAGAAAGTACGCCATTATTATCGTGTTGTAATAAAATCCTTCCAATTGCGTTTAATGTGAGCGTGTCTCTTCAATCTTTTCGTTATAAAATTATGATGAAACAAGTTTAAAACCTTTAAAACTTGACAAAAGAAAATGAGTGTGTTTCCAATTGGTTTGTTGGGAACGCCAATGAAATTCACATTAGACATAAGATAGAAGAAATACACATTTTGGATGAGGCATTCGAATGCAGAGGTAACGATTAGCAAACACACTAACAAAGGTTGGCACTACTCTCCCTCAGACTCCTTGTTTCCCTTCATTTATAAAAAGGACAGATCAGCTCAGTGCCTTAATAAACCTCGTCCCAACTATTATTCGAAAAGAAGCGGCAAAGTCTTATTACTTACGGGCTCTGTCGGCCGAAACCGGCTTTAGATTGAGGGCAGAACACCAAATATCTTGACGAACATCACGGGACTGACGGAACATGATCATGAACTATATTACTCCACACACAATTGACGTTTTTATTTGACATTAAACAAAGAATCTTGATGAATAACCATTTATAACAATTTCTAGGCTGTGTATGAAACCATCTGCCAACATCAGGGTCGATAAAGCGGGTTCATTGTAGGTTTTCTCAGAGATCTTCCAATTACCATGCATTGCATTCCGCCATTGCTCTATCATCACATATCGTATCAAAGTGTTCACGTATCCGTCAGATGATTCATCCCTTCCTGGCAAAGTGACTAATCAGGCCGTGGAAGCGTAGTGTCAGAAATATTAACGGAGCCTTGAATCGCGGACTCCCGGCTCCGTGCAGTGTAGACCCCGAAGGCTGCGCGTTGCAGAGGCGCTGCCGCCCACCGCTGCGGCTGCAGGCGCTAACCGAGGGCGGGCGGGGCCGGCGGGGTGGGCGGGGTCGGCTGCGGGAACTAAGCCGCCGCCACCCTGACCTCAGGGATCACCTCACCCCACCGCCCTATCCCCACCTTCCCCCCTCCACCCCCCTTACCCCTCCTGCCCCCGAGAGGGCGGGCGGGGCCGGCCGGGTGGGCGGGGCCCTCCCCGCCCACTCGCCCCGCCCTGGTCACCCCCCAATTCTCTACGCCCGTCAATCCCAACTCACCCCTCAACATCCTTTAATAACCCCGTGCCCCCCGCTACTGCCTTGACCACGCCCCAAACTCGCCGTAACCCCGCTTTGCCTTATTCACGCTCCGTCTCCGCCCCGCCCCCGCGACCTCGCCGCGCCGCACCCTCCCTAAATTGAGTCATCATCGCCCGTAGCCGCCCACTGCAGCGATTACAACTTTTCGTTTCGTGAGAGTTCGAGAAGCCGACCTCCGACCCTCGTCGCTGAATTTGCGAAGACTGTGTACACACGTGTTACGGGCTCAACTCCAGCGGGGGGTCAGGGGGGATGCGGCGCGCGGCGTGGGAGGGGGTGGCGGGGAAGGGCGGAGAAGTGCGCGGGGAGTTCTCTCGGCCGTAATGCGAAGTTATGGGACAAGGGAACACGTTGCATACGCATATTGTGGGCTCCCAGCTGAACATCTTGTATTTCTTCATTAGGTTTACATGCCCTTACCGGGATGGGGAGGCGGGTGCTTGCGGGGAGGAGCGGGGCGGAGAGCGAGGGGCGGGGAGGGCGTGGCGCACTCCAACGCAGCTGGAGGAGTTTGTAGTCGACACTTGAGGACAGCGCCCCTCAAGCGTTGCCCGTCGCTACCTCTGCTCCACACTTCTCCGCTCAGCTAGACTCCGCCGGCTCCTCTTAGACGCTTGCCCCCGCCCGCCCTCGCTCCGACTTCCGCCTGCGCCGCCGCGTCGCGCGCCAATGCGCGGTCGATGTCAAAGTCGACACGAGAATCTCTCTCACGCGCCTGTTTGCCACTTGACACGAAGGCGGCGGCGGCGGCGGCGGAGGCGCGCCGGCGCTTCAGTGAAATGAACCGCAGCAAACTCGGCAAATTACCTTCAAGTTGTACGTTTGCAGTCCTTATCCCGAGATTCATCTTTTGAATATCCGCCGAATATTTGGAGCTGAAGCTGAAGTAAACGACTGTATGTGGAGAAAAAGTGATGTCTTCTCCTTTTCCTTCAGTTTTTGTAATGTTTTCATAGTCTCTTGACTCTTATTCTGTGTTGTCCAAGTTTAACTCTAATTAACATTCAGCAACAGTGCAGAGGACAAATGTGTATGAATTCACAAAAATTTGAATATTTTAGTTTTTCGAGACGTTTCAGCAATGCTATTTTTATATCGATATTAATAATACAAGATACTGTATAACATATATATGGCTTCACCATCCAGCATAACGTTTTTCCACCATCACCGTGAAAGAATTTTAAAATATGGTTTGGACGTCATTGTGTTAACCTGTCTGTTTTTGTTGTAAGCAAACATATATACTATAGAGAACGCCTAGTTTCTTTCTAGATTCATGATAAAATTTGTTCTCAATATTCGTGTTTTGTTGAATTTAGGCATGCATGTATTTTGAAAATACTTTGAAGAGATTGGGAACACACATTCACATGCTATTTCATGCCAAAATCAGTTGTAAGGTAAAATGTGACTTTAACATAAACTACAAAGAATATAAATCAGATATCACCGTATTTCCTTTCTGCCTGCCGAAATTTAACACTGTTTATAAGGGCACGAATTTTGAAGTTAGATAGATGTTACTTTAATTATTATTTGGCATCAGTCCTCTCATTTAAACTTTATTGCTTTCATTTACGTAATGGTAATGGATACAATATTTTTGTGACTAATGAAGGCGCATATATTTATAAGGAAATTGGAATTCTTAACTCTTACTTTTATTTGAGAACTGTATTTCGAACTAACCTTAAATTAGTATTAACATTAACTACACATTTTTTATTTTCAATGATTTTGTGTTTTGTTAGATAAATTAATAATTTCTCACACTTTCAGTTATGCATTTTTAGTTTAATGCAAGAAAAAAAATCGATCTGGAAATGCATATACCAGAATTTTGCTTTACATCGAAAAGATAACGAAGTAAATAAAAAATGTTGCTTTTTTTTCATTATACATACAAGGTGTATGTATGACATGTAACTGTGTAACACTAGCCTTGTGCATTTCACTTGCACAGTTGAAGTATTTATCTCTTATATTTAATGACGTTTATTATAAATAATCTGCTAAAAATTTTAAATACATGTTTTTAAATATCTATGTTTGCTACATTTACTTTAATCATAAAATTAAAATTGCCTACGAGGTGATAAAGAAATAACTTTTTTATGAAGAAAATAAGGGGAAGAGTTATTGGAGTATATGGAGCTGAAGTGAATTCTATAGCACAAATGATATAATGAATTTATTATGTTTTCCTTGTATTTTTTGCTCTTAATACTGAGTACAATTCATGGATCTGTCAATAGAACATTAGTTTTTTAAACCAAATTCCACCGTTCTAATTCCTAAACGAAAGACACTTGATAGCAATGTCAGAGAGGATTTCTCCATCACATCAAACGTAGTGACACGTTACCATCGATTGCTCCTTTCCCTCTGAGAGCCCTGTCCGCGCACGAGGCGGGAGGGGGCGCCCCAGGGTCCAGGCGGCGGCCCTCGCGTGTGCGACGGTTTGCAGGTGCAGCGCGCGCCTGCACTCGCAAATCCGCCGCCCGCAGGGAGCGCCTCGACGTACGCGCCTCCCCCATCTGCCCTCCCCCTCTCCACCCCCCCGCCACGCCCACTCGCGTCGCGCCCTCCACCGGACGTCCCTCTGCGCCTCGCTCCCGGCCCGCCGCCCGCGCCCTGCCCCCTCGCCGATGTCCTAAACCCGGCCCCACGCCCACCCCCGCCCCCGGTTTGCTCCCGTCCTCCCGCTCACCCGCTTCCACTTCTAAGCCCGACAGCAGCATCGTGCTGTTCTGCTCAGCTCTGCGCGGCACGGGGATGTGGCACAGCGAGCCACGACGTGGCGGGTCGCGGAGCGGAGGGGGCGTGGCGCCAATCAAACCTTTGCCAACTCCGATGCGAAGACGTCATTAGCGCGTGAGGGAGGGAAATGGAGCGTCTCGGCGGCGGTGTGGAAGGAGGAGAGGGTGAACTCGGCTCTCGCCTCGGCTTCGCTCCGCCTCGCCTCGCCCCCTCCCGCGCCGCCCCCCCCGCTCCCACCGTCGCCCCATCCGCCCGCACAGCGCGCACTGGTGCCGGCGCCGCCGGCGCCCGCGGACTGCGTTTTCTGAGCCGTCGCCCCCATAACAACATTACTCAGCCTTCGCCTCCGCTTTAGTACCTCTCGTTAATGCAGCAACGCCGCCGCTGGCACCCCCCCCCGCCTCCCGCCCCGCGCGTCCGCCCGACCCACGACACACCCTGTCACGCCGCCCGCCACACCCTCTCCATTTGCCTAGCGCCCAAATAGCTGCTTGACGAGGACGCGGCCCTTGGCCAGCGTCTGATACCGTGTACCACTGGCTGCCAACCGCTCCCAAATGCGCAACAGTCCGACCAGCCAAAGCCCAGGGAGCTGTGCTCCGGCAAGCATCCGATTGAATTATTGTTGTTTTTTCTGTTTTTTGTGGAGAAGCATCGCACAGATTGAAACTATTGAAGATTAGATACCGAAAGCGTTAAGAAGTCGTGTACATAAACTAAGGAACCTTGTTTCTTGTCTTTCAGTTATTAATTGCATTTTTTAGTATATTTTATAATTTTCTTTAATTGATATAATTTTCCTATAGTAATGAATATTATTTCTATTATACATACTTTCGTATATACATTCTTTTCCAAATGAATGCTTAATTTCTGGGAACTGGTCTCTTCTGTCCTGTGTGACTGCTTCTTACTCCTCACCTCTCGTGGCTGGGTGATGTAATTTCTCAGTATTCACATCGTTTCACTAGCCACTTTGTATCACAGTATTTTTTCTAATAGGCAGTTTATATAATTTCAGTATTTTTCAGGCTAAAGGAAACTGTCCTGGAAAAAATCATTCATCTTATGATCACATTGTTACGCTGATCCTAACTCCCCACTCTCTGTTCTGTACATGGATGAAATGTGTTCAGTAATGTACTCTACCATCATGAAAAAGTATAGTAAAAAAATGAAAATTCATTTTCATGAATAAACGAAAAAGTGATGTCAAACTGGTGAATTCAACATCATGCCGATCCGGGTAGACGTGATCGCTAAAGCAGTAGTGCCGTAGAGCGTCTTGGAGCAAAGGATCGTGTGTTCAAATCCCGCCTCGGGCCTGATTGTGTATGTGTGTCTGTATGTGATTGTCCATTAACCCTTCATCATAATTTCATACCATAATCATCCCCCAGGGCAAACAACCCTGGTGTGTAAAAATGGATTTGGCACACGAATGGCGATATCCCCTGAAAAGTCATGTGCACATGCCTCCGGGAGAATATGACTGGGCCTGGGCGGGTACAAGTAGCGCTTTGGCGTGATCCTATGATTGCCGCATGATGGACTCTATCTCCGAGAGCTGGAAAACTGGCCGTCAGAAGATGGTCATCATCGATATTTATTTCATGAATATGATTCAATGTTTTTAGAAAGCCCTTCTTTATTTTCTTCTAGCGATGTTACAACATGTATTTCGATATTTTATCCTGCTGAATCACAGTCTTAGAATATTTTCCCCGTGTTTTGCACAGTAATTTCCTTGCTTCCTAATTTCCTTGATACGATCTCTGTATTTTATGATGTTTGGTCTTTCCCTTTTACTCATGGAGTGACAGAAATGTTCGCCATTTAGTCATATTTCATAAAATGAAAATCACTGAATAGCTCGGCCTTACGAATTTTGCTTGATTGTTTAGTTTTATCTTCATTGTAAGTCGCATACCGGCATACTCCAGTGCAGAGGATGCTTTAATTCTTTAGTGTTACATTGTGTACGAAGATGATGATGAACGTGTAGCGTGGTCAGAAATGTCTGATACGCTAATAATAATAATAATAATAATAATAATAATAATAATAATAATCGCCATCATAATCATCATCATCATCATCACAATCATAATAATAATTTTGATTCAATAAGTTTGTAAAGAGAATTGTTTACAGAAAGCCTTATTTTAGATAAAATCCGATTGTTCCAAACTGGTGCAACATGGGAGCATTGGAGTGTCTGGAATGGGGTAAATTTAGATAGATGTTTAAGAGCGGGAGCTGGAGTGCTGCAAGTGGCGGAGGCGGAGCCCTTGGGCTGTTATTGCGGCGCGAGTTGCGGCGCCGCGACGCGCCACGCCCCCCGAGCGCTGTCTGCCAACTTCTCGGACGCCCTCCCACTGGCGTCTGCCGCGGACTCGAACTGCGCCTCGCCAGCCGCGCAACCCGCCACCTTCCTCCCCGCCCTACACCCCCTGCGCTAGTGCCCAATGTACTCCTACGCTCCCCGCCGCACGCTTCTCGCCCCACTCTCGTCAGTCCTTGCCCCACGTGCCTGGCCGCCCTCCCCGCTTCCTACCCCCGCTCACCCCCATCCTATGCATCCTTTCCTCGCTCCACGCCCCTGCTGCCTACCTCTGCTCCCCGCCCCTGGTTTCCGCACCTAGCCCCCCCCCCCTTCCCCCCCCCCCCCGCTCCCTCTGCCCCCGTCCCCACTTCCACACGTCCCCGCCCCAGCTTCCCGTCTCAAGACTATCCCCCTATGCTCCCCAGCAATACTCCCCGCCTCACTCTCGGTTTGCTTCCCGCTCGACGCCCCCCGCCTCCCCATCCTCTCGGCCTCACCCATGCTTCGTGAATAGTTCCCCGTCCCGTCCCGCCCCGCTCCAGGTCCTACACTTCTCGTCCCAGGCCTCGACCCGCGCTTCTGAATCTGCACCGCGTTCTCCCCGCCGTGCTCCCTGCCCCACGCTCCCCGACACACGACTACACGTCTTCCGATGCGCAGCGTTGGAGGTCCGTGGTGCGGCGGCGGTGCTCGTCCACAAATACCTTGTCATTTGTACCATGAATAAAAACAAATACGCATACAAATAATAAAGCCTTAAATTGGAATGTGATAATTAATAAGAGAAAGATAATCAATTACAACTGACACACTTTTAATAATGAGTAATAAAACGCGAATGTTTTTCAAATTAGACTCCAAATTAGCTCGCAATTCTTTGTTAATATATCTTTACTGAAAATATTTTCATAATAGCCCTAAATCAAATTATTATTGATCAAATGAAAATTTTTATTATTATTGTGATTACCATTACTATTATTACTATTATTATTATTATTATTATTATTATTATTATTATTATTATTATTATTATTATTATTATTATTATTATTATTATTATTATTATCGCTGCAAGAAACATTAATAACAAGTGATGCTAAAACTACGCCTACATAATTATAGTTGTACGTAGACCCCGCAAAAATATGAATTTTTTGCAATTTTGGAAAAATCGTTTTTCAACGAAAATGAGGCTTGTACCATTTTTTAAACTTCCTTATCACTATCCAACAACAAAATTTAATCAAAAACAATGAAACCAAAGTTTTGAAAATGTCCCAGGCCCTTCATGTAAAGTACCCCTCAAAATTAAAATACCAGCTTCAAATTCAAGGGACCGCGACATTAGCCAGGTCAAGTTGGGAATATTTATTTTTGAAAAAAAATCGGCCGAACGGTTAAGTCGATAACGTTGTTCCCAGACGGACAGCCGTTTTGCTGTCATTCGATTTTTCGTTTTCAAGGGCGCCCAAAAAATGGATTCTGGCTACACCACGTGTTAGAAGATTATTTTCTACATTTAGCAACTCGATTTTTGGTTACCAGGGTCCTGTAATAAGAGATTCTTTTTGCCGAAAATTAGAAGTTTTTGTGCAACATTACATAACTTTCACTCTACTCCGTAACTAGAAAGTACAAAGGAAAATTGATAGAAAAATAATGAGAAGAAAGTTTGGAATTCTTGATGACGTGAGAAATGATTGATGATTAGTGATTCCGGGCGCGACAACCACTACGGTCATTAGTCCCGTCAGTGCAGTGCGTGTTTTTGCTTGGGAGGTGGTGGTCCCGGTCTGAGGGACTGCAGTGACATCAGTTAATGCCCTCGTCATCATCTGAGTCATCAACATGTGAATGAAGAAACACGAAATATATGTATGTAGCACATCCATCATCGAAATCTGTCTTCAGACTAATCTTCTAAGAAGGAAACAAGCTTATATGTTTCACTCCCATCAACGAGTTCGTAACCAGAGGACAAATAATCGTTTTTGAACGTAGACTGTAGTGTATATTACTTCGAATTTCTCAAATTTTATTGATAATTAATTTATTGTGGAAGGGATATGACAGAATGGAAACGTTTCAATTGCTTAGTTGAACTGCTAAGGGTAATTATAATATAAGATAAATATAAGGTTGTACGATAATGTTTTCAAAACTTTGATCGCAAATTTAGTTTTTCCTCTAATTTTACATGAGCACGCAGAATACCTTTGCACATTTATAACACATTCTGAGGTATCATTTAGAATTATTGGAATGAAAGTAAGATAACAAATGCTTTGCAAATCATAGAAAAGTGCTCCCGCAGCGGATCGAACTCTAAACGTACCTTTCCATTGTTCATGTGTTATTTTTGGAGACATTTCATCGAGTACAAATAAATTATTCGAAAAAATTTCATCATATAAATCATATCTAAACATTAATAAAATATCAGTATTTTAAACGAATCCAGCAAGTCCATGATTAGGGCATACAATACAATAAAAAAAATTATGGAACTCTGAAGATGAAACCATGTGGATTATTCCTCTTAATTGTCACAAGTAAAATACTGAAATTATAACAGCTCGTATTCCATTAGTGCAAATCACCAAAAACAACAAAACTTTTAAAATATATTTTGAATTTTGTTTTTGTTTTCAAAAAAAAATGTTATAAAATTAAAGTCGTGATATTTGGCCGCATAATATATTTTAGCCTTTTAAACGATTTGAAGGGAGAATATATCTTTTAGTTCAAAATTCAAATCACTCTTAAATGCTACACCGTGTCTCATAAATCCATTTGGTGCAGTTTAGGAAGTTGTAAGAACAGAAAAACTAACCCTTGATCTCGATCTCGATTCAATATGTTTTCCTTTGTGCTTCCCGGAAAGTGGCAGTTGGTGCGTGGCGGTGCGTGGCGGTGCGTAGCGAGGTAGGAAGGCGCTCCCCCTTTTCCTGCCCCACCCCCGCCCCTCCCCCTCCCCCGCCCGGCCGCCGTCCCCGCGCCCGCTCCCGCTCCGCCTCCGCCTCCCTCCCGCAGGGGGCCGAAGAGACGACACGGCCGGTAGGAAACGGCCGCGATTGGTTTTTTGAAACCCGCTTTGCTGTGCTGTCGAATGCAGGGCCACCACATCTCGTTGGCCCATACAAGGAGCGGTGACAATACGTCGAAACGAGCGGACGAGGCGAGGCGGGACGGGTACGGAAGGGGGCGTGGGCACGGTGCGGAGGCGGGGGGGGGGGGGGGGGGGAGGGGGCCGGCGCGGGCGAGAGGGGGACGGGTGGGGGGTCTGGGGGGGTCGGTGCGAGGCGACACGGAAGCACGTCGGCACACTTGCAAGAGCGACGGATGGAACTCTTTCCAAATGGACGAGTCGTTGGGCCGGTTGCAGTGGCTCCCGTAAGCCCAAGTGTCACAGACCGTAGAACCCGGCTTTCCCAGACCGACAGGAGCGGATTATCAACAGGTAATTATCTCCTGGTGAATTAATTGCCCCACCATTAATTCTAGAGACCTGGGATTTTTTGACCGAGTTTAATGCGTTTTTCTAGAAAGTGATTGCCTAAGGAAAACCAAATGGTGTGAACTCGTTTGCTCTTCGTTACTGAACTGCGTTTGTTCACAAGTTTCTCTTTGCACAGAAAAGAATGGTGATAGTTATCACTCGTAGGGTTGTCTGGTGTGTTAGCTGAGGGTTTATAAAAACACAATTATGTCGATGTAAATTTTAATATTATGTTTGAACAATAATAAAACTGCCAGGTGCAACTATGGAGTAAACTCGTATATCGCATTTCATCGAACGCCACTAATTGAGTTAGATACAAAGTGTATAAACTATAATTTAATGATCGACATTCGATTAACAATCAGTCAATATTTATTTGAAAAGATACGCAGTGTCTTGCAGTGAGCAGTTATACATGTATTTCTTTACTTTTTACGAGTATATATGTTAGCAGACACCAGAAAAATTATTGCAGAGCTACAGGATTAATCGATTTGACTCGCTTAGGTTCCATTTAATCAATGCATTCCTAGGCAAAATGATAATAATTGCAAATGCAAATAAATCTCTCTGCGATAATTTTAGGAGAATTGTTCATCTATTTCACGTGCAATTTATATTGCGATGCTATTGTTTCAATGTAAAATAATTAATCCTTTAATTGCTTACGTTTTTCGATTGACGCCCGTCCCGTGTTTTGCAATAACTGGGTTAAATCCCGAAAATACTCGGGACCCTTACGAGTACATATTAAATATAATAAATAATGAATATTAGCATTTATTATTAAAGTATTGGTATATTAGTCTGGTCACGACAACGTCACTGTGGATAAGACGTTTGCCTTGCATTCGTTCCAAATGTACCAGAAGAAATAATGTAAAATACTTTTCTTTATTTTTTCCTTTCAACGTAGCTTTAATGCGCAGCCGTCACTATTCTTTAATGGCCTTCATCATTTTCGACTGAAGATGAATTGGAATGGCTACTCACCAGCACCAGAGAGAGCGCCTTTGAGTGTGGCGTATTGGTTTAGTTTTCGAAAGCGAGAGTAGCGTCTGGGAAGAGCGCAGGCATTAAGAAAGCTGTTCAGCGAAGCGTTCACCTGCTGCTCAAAATCTCTTGCTTGTCTGCAATGCTTAAGCCTCTGGTCACCGCTCTGCAACGAGGAGCGGTTATTTACGCGTATTTGTACTGTGAGATGCCGAAGTGAGAGAAGAGGATTCGGTGAGCGAAAAGCGGGGGAGGAGGCTGGAAGAGGTGAAGGAAGCGGGGCCGGAGGGCGGGGCCGGAGGGGTGGGGCCAGACGGGCGGGGCCGGAGGGGCGGGCCGGAGGGGCGGGGCCGGAGGGGCGGGGCCGGAGGGGCGGGGCCGGCGGGGTGGGGCCGGAGGGGCGGGGCCGGAGGGGCGGGGCCGGAGGGGCGGGGCGGGACGAACTCTGTGCACGGTCGGGTGCCGCGTGTAAGACGATGGGCTTGGGGTGTGGGCTCGCGCACAATCTTACTCGCTCCATTAAAGTGTGGTTCACGTATTTCGCTCTGTGCTGGAAGCCATTTCTCGCTTTATGCCGCCTCGTGTTTTTGCCACTTAGCACCTTTGATAGATGGAGTGGCCAATTTAGGCGGCGGCGCCTGCGCGCTGTGCCAGCCTAAAGGTTGCTAATAGCCGGAGGGGGGGGCGGGGGTTGGTGAAGCCGACGCGAGCGCCCAGGGACTGGGAAAAATCTCTCGCCACGTCAGTTCAGGCGTTCAACTTCCGGCGGTGAGTTATGGCGCGGCGCCAGGGAAACTTTTGCGATTGGCTACTAAATCATGTGTCCTGACCTGACCTACACGGACTTTATTGGGTCTTCCTCCGAGCGGCGGCAGGCCGGTCACCTATTAGCGGTGAAGGAAATCGGCTTCCGTCAAGATGGGATGGCTGCGAGGCGTACGGCAACACGACAGACAGCCAGGGTTTCGCTCAGAGCCAGTACGACTGCAATCTCTGCGACCTCCCTGGCAGGGAGGTTCTATGTATTAAGTCCTGACGTTGGCGGATTTTTAAAACTAGCTGGATTGCGAGGTCAAATTCAGCCGTTGGCTGAAGGAGAATGCTAGCGACCGGCGGCTGTGGTCGACACAACCCTAGCAGTGTGAATTTTCCTTCCTATTCATTGTCCTAAACTCCCTCCTCACATACACACAGCCACTTGCATGCATTGCACTATCATACATGTCGGGAGACGAGAGCGTTTCCCGACTGGGGCGGTATCCCTCTGGGGGAGATACCTTGAGAGAGATTTCCACCAAAAGCCAACTTGTAAGTCGACGCCGGATCTCACCATCCAGCGTAGGAGGAACACCGCCACTTCCAGATGTAGAAAAACAAAACACGCAGGACTAATGGCAATAGCAGTACCCGGAAACATGAATCCATCTGCGCCGGTTTGTGACATCCATTTAGTGAGGAACAACGCCACCTCTCGGAATACACATTCACTACACTAGGGAGACCAATAAACATACCTGTTGACGTATATTAATATCAGTCAATATCAACATCCGATATATCAATCGATGAGTCGAGCTGCGCATAAGAATGGGGGCCCTACCGGGAGCGGTAGCTCAGTGCATCAACTGATGTCACTGCAGCGCCTCTGACCGGGAGGTCCTAGGTTCTAGTTCTGACGGCGGCAGGATTTTCGACGCTAGCTTTTCAGTCAGGTCGAAAGTTACAGTACAGTCGCTGTCTGGAGGAGAATTCTAGCGGTCGGCTGCTCTGATCAACTTTCTGTGGTTTCTCCGATTAACACCAGGCGAATGCCGGAGCAGTACTCTAAGGGCACGGACTGCGCGCGATCTGTTCTTCCTGTTTCTTCTCCTATGGTTTCTCCTTACACACACACTTACACTAACATGCACTACACTACCACATATTCCGGGAGACCGGTTGGGAGCTTAGAGCTTGTCCCGGCTGGGGCGGTGCGCCGCTGGTGGGAGAGTCCTGGTTATGGGGAAACCCCACTAGCCGATGGTGGGTCGGCACCGCATCTCGCCATCCAGCGGGGAAGATCGCCGCCATCTCCCGAGAAAAAGCATGCACTACACTAACGGGACTGATGACCAAAGCAGTTGACGCGCCCGGAAACACGAAAAAATCATCCTCTGCATCAATACTCTCAATCAATGGGGGCTGCGGCGGTCGGTGACGCGCATCAGTTCGGGTGGCGAGAATGCGGATGAGGGCGTTGCACCAGACTGGAGCAGCGTGAAGGAGCGGGGCCACGGACATTAGCAGATGGGTATTTTGGCTTTGAGGCGTGACAGTGGCCTTTGGATGTTGACGCCACCTAATAACTTTTTGAAGAAACCGCGTTAAGGACAATCTCAGGTAATGAGGACAAAAGAGGTATGTGTAAGTAACTCCAAGCCTAATTTAAAGTTATGTTACCATCGGTTTAACATTCTATGGAGGAACGTTTGCATACGGAAATAATTCTGTCCGATGCAAATTGATACGTTTCGGTTTATCATATTACTTTTGTTTTATTACATTTATCTATAGAACTCAGTGAAAGAAAGTGACTCTTTCCAAACAAACAGTGGATGTTGAATCTTAAGTATGAAAATATTGTTAGCAATGTAAAAGGACGTCCTTGAAGTTTTGCGTGTTCTCGTAGATATATACACAATCTATACTACAAATCTAAAACAGTTGACGGACTTAAAATTTTTCACAGAAAACTATTGTTTTCAACCAAACACGGATTTCACTTAAATAATTTTGTTCCAAGTTCCTACCAACATGTTCCTTTGTAAAATGTACTGATCCATAAAATCCACTTTGAAATTTTTCAAAATACTTCTTGAGTTACTTCTCCATCGTGACTGTCTTACTCAAAAACTTCATCAGAGATATTTTATATAATAAATCAAAACAACTTAAAAATAATATCCACAGCAGAACCCACATATTACCCTTACGACCGACTCAGAAATCCAGATATTCTCGACATAGGCATTACTAACTCTAGCACTCAATTTTATTCAACGCCGGTTTTTGAACTTGACTCGGACCACATACCAGTTCTAATAACCTCCCATCAGCTGCCTCCACCTCATTCCCCAACGCCCAAACCCAACACACTCAAAATTAACTGGCACAAGTTTCAGAACATCATAAGCAGTGCTATCCCCAAAATTAAAATATTAAATAGTGCAATTGAAATTGAAAATGCCGTAACTTACCTAAACACACTAATACATTCCACCCTACAAACTTCACAAATTAAACTAAAAAAACAACCTAAATGCAACAAGGACACAATTTGCCGCAGGAAATACTACATGCCATAAAAATAAAAACAAAACTAGAAGACTGTGGGCCAACTTAAGAACCCCAGAAATTAAGTCCGAACTCAATACAATTACCAACATAGTCAAAAGATTAATTAAAAAGCACAATGCCCAACAATTCCCCAAAATTGAATCGCTGAACACCAAAAACAGCTCAATATGGATCTTTACCAAAAAAATATTAAAAAAAACAATAATCCCCCCATTAAACCAAACAGTAGGAAAAGCATACACTTCAATTCAAAAAGCTGAGGAATTAGCCACGTATTTCGCCTCAACATTCACAACTAACACAACTAAACCCCATCCCGAACATAAAACAATCACTACAGCAGCAGAACAATCGGTATATGGACCTCATCATAGAATTCAATACATTTCCCCAAAAGAAATCACACAAATAATTAGAAAACTACCAAATAAAAAATCACCAGGACACGATAAAATAAACAATTTGATACTAAAAAAGTACCCCCACCAGCAATAGCTTATATAAATAATATATACAACTCTTGTTTCAGAATAAGTCCCCTTGCCTGGAAACATGCAGTTATTATCCCAATTCCTAAACCGAATAAAAACACGGCAAATGTCACCAGTTACAGGCCAATAAGCTTATTACCCTCTCTCTCAAAAATTTTTGAAAAGATAATTCTAAAAAGACTGACCAAACATATAGCTTCTACTAATCTCATACCAAAAGAACAATTCGGCTTTACGAAACGTACTTCAACGCAACACCAATTATTAAGAATCTCGGAACATTTATACTCATCATTTCAAAAAAAATATCATACAATAGCTATCTTCTTAGACATATCACAAGCATTTGATAGAATCTGGCACCAAGCATTAATATGCAAAATCAAAAAAGCGGTACCCCATACTACTTAACGGAAATCATTAAGAAATTCTTAGAAAACAGAACATTCTCAGTAGCAGTAAATAATCACCACTCAAACCCCAAAACAATAAACGCAGGCTTACCCCAAGGATCCCCCCTCTCACCAACTCTTTTTAACATATATGTAGCAGATATTCCGAAGTTGCACCCCATACAAATAGCCCAGTTTGCTGACGACACAGCAATTTACTCATCCGAACCTCACTCACAGCAATCAAAAATAGAATGCAAATATATATAAATCTAATTGAAAGCTGGGCAGCAAAGTCAAAAATAAAACTCAATCCAATTAAAACTGCAGCTAAGATATTCACACTAAGACCATATACCTCTCCTCCCCCATTAACATTAAACAATGAAACGATAATCTGGTACCCATCAAACAAGCCAATAAAATACTTAGGTCTAAATTAACATTAATCAATAGAAACAGCCATCTACCATATGACACCGCACTCGTAATATATAAAACAATAGTCAGACCCCTCCTACTGTACGCATGCCCAATATGGCTAAATGCAGCTAGAACCAATCTTAACAAAATCCAAATTATACAAAATCAGTTCTTAAGGACAATTACCAACGCACCATGGTTCATATCTAATGCACAGCTCCATAAAGAATTCAATCCAACCCATAACCCAGCACATTCTATACCTATCCACCCAATTCTATTCCAACCTAATGCAGATACCAAATTTAACCGGATTCAATCTAGCCAGAAACCCCACCCATTCCACAAGAATAAAAAATAAGTACCCTTTCCATATATTCCAACAACAATTTTCCGAAATGGACTCTCATTAGAGGTGACCATTAGATTTCCTCGACCGCAATGCTAGTTGTAAGATTAATTTTAGTTTAGTTAGTAAGTCAACAAACATATGTAGAGTTAATGTAACTGAGCTATGTAAATCATCAAGGAAAACAATAAATAAAAAAGAAAAGAGATATTTTATTGGTGTAAGCTGAAACGTAATCGCCTTATCGTTTATCCTGAATTTCATTATTTTCAATCAACATTCGTAACTTTCCATTGAATTATTTCTTTTTTATCATGCCAATATATGGATTTAAATTGCAATATTGTCTTGTAGAGATTATAGGAAAACATTAATAAATGTGGTTTTATTGGAAGGAAATCAAATTGCTAGAACTCGTCTATTCCCCTGATAACTCACTAGAAAATATTGTTTCATATTAATAGACATTTTCACTTGCTTAATTTTTAAACATGTACCAGTAAACAGTGGGTTTGCTTAACCAAGGTTCCTGATCCATACGCATTTATCTTTTTATTTGTTTATACAGAGATGCACGAGTATAAAGGGTCACATTTTTAGTGTTGAAAGACTATGTTGTTATTAGTTTATGGAACAAGAAGTAAAATAGAAAAAGTACTAACAGTATCTAATGGCATTATTCCAATACAACTCATTTTAAAATACTCATGTCCTCAACGCGGTCAAGTTTAAGAGGAACCTCTAGTTTCCTTCTCCGTCTCCAGCTCCTTCTTCGGCCACAGTGTAACTAAATTCAGCCCCTCGCTGAAAGGGCCTGCTCCCTCTCCCATGAATTTGATCGAAATTCGACCGCGTTAGACAGGCATAAGGATTACGGGGGACGCAGAACTCTTCGGCTGGTGGGGCGAGTAAGGGCTGAGGGGCGAACACCGCCGCCACTGCGGGCGCCCTGGGCCCCTCCCCCACTTCTCCACTCGCCATCCCCGCTTCGCTCTACGGACCCCACGCCACCGGCTTCCCGCCCGCCTCAACCGCTGCACCTCGCCCCGCTGTCTCGCCGGCCCCACTGCCTCGCCCGCCCCAATAGTCCCGCACTCCCCGCCCGCTCGATAGCCCCGCCCCATAGCCCCAGCCACCCTGACCGCCCTTTCCGCCCTTCCCGCCCTTCCGGCCCCCCCTCCGCCCCCCCCCCCCCCCTCCGCCCGCCACGCCACGTCGCACCTCGCCATGCGCCGCTTGTTCCGCGTTCGGCTTCCTCCCACCATGCCGCTTTGCTCCGTTCAACCGGAATTTATCGGTGAGAAACCGCGAGAAAGCCCCGAGCGTCCGGCGCCGGCCACCACCCGCCCCATTCTCAACCCCCGCCCCGCCCCCGCCCCCGGACCCGATCCACCGCCTCGGCCGCTCGCCGCGACGCGAAAATACGACGCCCTTCGGCGGCGGCCCGTTAAACGCCCGCAAACAGCAAAGGCGGCGCGCGGCGGCGAGGAGGGGGAGGGGAAGGAGCTGAGCGGGGGCAGGGGAGCGGCGTGCAGCGCGATCGCGCGCCGCCAATTAGTGCGGCGACGGTAAGATCACCGGCCATTGCGCCGCCCGCGCAGAGCTCCTGCCACTCCGCTCGCCCTCACGCTGCCCTGCACCACACGCCTCCCTCACTATGTCCCTCCGCCGCCCTTTGCCCACCTCCCTCTACCCGCTACCCGCCTCATTCCATAATCATTACCAGTCGCTCACCGGCACTGTCCACCGCCCCGCTAGTCACACGTTCCCTCGCTCGTCGCCCCGGACGACGCCAAGCGGCCTCCCCCCCCCCCTGCCACCGTCCCCACCCTTCTCCTGGCGCGGCCCTCTTCCCCCACCAACCCGCTCCTCGCTCGTCGCCACTCCCCTGTCGCCCGGCCACTGCCCGGCGCCTGCGGATCAACCGTAATGAGTAGCCGATTGCCCATTAAGCGGCGCCCGTACAAAAGGGAGCGGCCGGCGGCACGCGCGGCCGGGGTGCCGTGGCGGCGGGGGCGGCGAGCTCGTCGATGCGGGCGCTGGCCGTGCGTGCCTGAACGCCGCATGTGGCGGCGCGGCGCGGAGCGGCGCGGCGCGGAGCGGCGCGGCAGAGCGCCTTCGCGTGAGAATGAGCGGCTGCGCGTGGACCGCTGGGTGCGGACAAAAGACGGGGCCGAGGGGAGGGCAAACGGCGACGGCGACAGCCGGCCGAGTGGGCGGCACCCCGACACGGCGTGGCCGATGCTTCCCAGCTCCGGCAGTTTCTTGACGGAAGCTAACGCAGGTTCCCGAGTTTGTTTTCTAACAAACAGCTAAACCGAATGGTTAACAGAAACACATGTGGAACATTATTTTAGGTAAGAACAAACGTTTTACTATTAAATTGTGTAACGCAGGAACTTGGTTGATTGATTTTTTGATTTTTTCGTGTTTCCGGGCGCGTCAACTGCTTTCGTCATTAGTCCCGTTAGTGTAGTGCATGTTTGTATCTCGTCAGATGGCGGTGGTCTTCCCCAGCTGGATGGCGAGATCCGGCGCCGACCTACCGTCGGCTAGTGGGGTTTCCCCCTAACCAGGACTCTCCCACCAGCGGGGCACCGCCCCAGTTGGGACAAGCTCTAAGCTCCCGACCGGTCTCCCGGAATATGTGGTAGTGTAGTGCATGTTAGTGTGTGTGTGTAAGGGGAGAGGATAGGACAGGGAAGAGGAAGGACAGATCGCGCGCGGTCCGTGGCTCGTTTGTTAGTATACTGCTCCGGCATTCGCCTGGTGTTGATCGGAGAAACCACGGAAAACTACCGATCAGAGCAGCTTCACTTCACATTCACTTCACTGTGCGCAAGCAGAAAATGTCAGGAGTTTAGAGCTTGTCCCGGCTGGGGTGTTGCCCTGCAAGTGGGAGATCCTTTGAGGAAATTCCCGCCAGTCGACGGGTAGGTCGGCACCGCATCTTATATAGCGAATGTTATATAGTGGATGAATACTGACATCTTTCGTGAACAACATGCACTAAACTCACAAGACGTATGACGTTGGAAACACGAAATACCGTAGCTACATGGCTGCCCGGGAGACGCCAGGCTCTTCGCCATAGCTACTGACTCCTGCCGCGGAATCTTGCACTCTCACGAAACAGCAGCTCAATGAATTATTAGACGTAGAAGCATCCGTCGTTCAGGAGACCATGTTCATTTATGTAGTTGCGTATCCGCTTCTCATACTTCTCAACGCCTCATCGAATATTTCCAGGAAGAGTCTGGAGAGCCATTTCTACGCCAAAGGCGAGATATTCTAAAGGCGAGATTAGCTATAGATACTTCCTCGTGCCAAACAGCGCTTCACTTTTTTGGTACAGTGCGTTCTGGTCTTAATATAATTTGATATGGGCGGCAATAAACTTAGTTGCTGAAGCGCCCTTAAACTCAATCATCAATCAATCCACCATTGTTTTCATAATTTATCGATAAGATTTTACTTGTGACTTGTATTGGATTTAATCGTCTAATGTCATCTGGCAAAGTGTTGTAAAGTAATGTACATGCATTGTATGTGAATTTTTTGTAGTGAACCATTGATACTGTCACCTGATGAATATAATTATTACGTCGAGTGTTATAGACATCGGTGTTTACTGAACACATATTCTCGCCTTTAAGTAAGTCATTTTTGTCAAAAAAATACTGATTCGTAAATCAAGAGACAAGGTGATGGATTAATAAAGTAAGGCTTAAAAGAATTCCGTGGGTGGGATTTGCTTATTATTCGTACAATTCTTTTTTGTAATCTTAAACTTTGGGAGCCATAAGATGTATTTCCCCAGAATATTATGTCATATCTCAGGGAGGAATGAACATTCGCGAAATATACACAACGAGCAGTATGAAGGCTGACTGAATTTTCAAAGAATTCTGAAAACGTAGCATTATGAACTTTATTTTGTGTTCAATTCATTTAAATAGACTTTCCATTTAAGGTACGACTGAATTGAGAGACTTTTCTGCACTTAACATCAGTCAATGGCACACCGTTCATTTTCAATAGAGTACAGAAGTGTTTATTTGAAATGGAAAACTGGATTGAAACCATTTTATTTTCATTTACTATTAATTTGCAAATAACGTCACGTACACTTTTTCGAAAATATAAATAGTTTTGCGTAAGATTGCATGTAATGTAAACAATTTTTAAAACAAGATTTTCTTTACAGCAGCTTAAATTTTTATCATCTATTTTTTTCTCGAATAGAGCCAAGTACGTCTATGAAAATGCCCAGGTTTCCGGTGAACTCTCGTGTTTTTGAAAACTACACAATGTTAACATTGGTAAAGTACAATATCTATGATACAAAATTTTTATTTAATTAAATATGTTCAAAAAAATGTGATCCTTCAGTAAGGTTGTGTACAGTTTTTTGAAAATATGAGTAATTTTCGCGTAAGTTGTACATGAAGTAAAATCGATTACAAAATATTTTCTTGAACACGATTCTATTTTTTTTCTTTTCTTCTCCAATCTGAGCAACGTGGACTTGTAAAAGTGGCGTTATATGTAAGAGTGACGCAGTTTCCATTTTCGTTGTACAGTCTGAATTACCAAAAGTTGCAAAAGTTAAAAAAAATGTGAGAAACGATGTGCTGTTGTAGCAATATTAGATGTACCGTTCTCGGGACAATACCTTTAATTCAAGATGGAATTCAATTAACTTTAACAAACATCATCCTTCGAGAATTGTTCTTGTGGTGTATCTAAATTCTACATTATCAAAATACTAACCTAATGCCTATACTGCTTTGCAAAGCAATGCCTGGACCGCTTTGTTTGCCCGTTGGAGGGACTTCTCTTTCGAGGTGCCGAAGGCCTCACTGCGGTTTCACCATCAATGCGCACTTCCTCTCTCTCACACACACACTCACACCCTTACACGCACACTCACACCCTTACACACACACACACACACACACGCGCGCCACGGTTTCCATCTCCTCTGCTGCGTGCACTGACATCCTGTGGCTCACGAAACCCCACAAGGAAAACAAGAGCACTCGTTGAAACAGTGCGACAAATCGTGCTATTAACACGGGTTTTGTGTGTACCTCCGGGAATTCAAACAGCCAGTGCGGCTTGTACGAACTGAAAAATCATTAGTGAAGTTAAGCCGTGATGGGACAACAGGCACAAGTTGGCAACTTTTCCGGGACGTGAAGTTAGTTTATGTTCTGTTTGAGAGAACGGTTAACGTTGTTAAATAATATTTTGGAATGGAATATCAAAATTATTTTAATCAGCGCAAGAAACAGTAAAGCACAATGTGATATTTCCAATTTCAATTTCGAGTATGATGATTGGTGTGTGGATATCATAGAAATTGTAGAGAGCCGGAGTAGTTTGAATAACATTGTCGAATAGTAAATTATGTTATGAAACCTTCATACGGAAAATTTTTGTATCTATAACTCTTTCCTGACTACACTTTTACCCTGTGTAAGAAAGATGGTAAAACTTTGAGAGGTAAAACTGATGGAAAAACTTTGAAACACTTGCTAATATCGAAACTAAGGAATATTGACAACAATTTTATCGCAGGTGCGATACAATTAGCAAACCACAATGTCACTTTTGTACTCACACGAATATATTTTGGATATATTTATATGCCCTTCTGCATAGAAGACATCTGGATAAATTTATGCATTGAAATGAAGGAAAGCAACTTTCCCCTATTATTACCGTTCGACTAACTATTGCAACCTTCTGCAGACATGCAAACATGAACGGCAAAGAATCTTATCTCTTTGTTTGAAATTTATTTATTTATTTATTTATTGTATGTAAAAAACAGTTGAAACTGCGTATGACGTGCTAAGGGGAGAAGTGAGCAATGGAAAAGGCTCTCTAGAAGCAAGGAATAACGCGCAATTGTTTAGAATGAAAGTTTAATAAGTTAATTTTGAATTTATTCTTTAAATGTTAATTAGTCCCAGAAATGAAGTGGGCGTGGCGGTGGCGCGCCGCCGCCCTAACGGCCTTCCCCAGACGCCGCGTCGAGTGCCGTTGCGTGCAGCATCTCTGGCGCAGCGAGAGCAAGTGTTTGTGTTTCAGTTTAGTGTACACCCATGTTTTATTCAGCGCAAACATCCGTGAGAAGCATCAGCATCCGCAGGAGGTTTTGAGGGTCAAAGGGTCAAGAAGGAACGTGGTAATTCCCCCCGGAGGGGGGGGGGCGAGCTTGCGCGTATTCCACATCTGCTGTTGCACACCACCCGAGTTTGGCGTCATTTGGATCATGCCATAGAGCACCTACGGAATAAACGGAGGGATATTGGACGATTTTGTTATGTATTTCTTACAACCAAGTGTCCTTTTGTTGCTGAATCCTTGTGATCGCTGAATAAGTTAAAAACTTACACGAACTACAATGGATTTTTTAAACATGCACACAGCTCTGTAAAAAAGTAGGACTTTTTAAGATATTTAATTATAGAAAAACTAATATTTTTAACATTATTTTTCAATCTCGCCTCTATTTTGTGTTAATAGACAAAAAATAACATTTCAAAAAATTACGTAAAAATCACTTATTTTGTTTTAAACTGTTGCTTAATCATTCTAGTTTCACAACACCAACTAACTTTTCGTTACAATCGTTGCGTTTTTCCATTTTCATGCATATCCTAAAATCGTCCGGTAGTTTATGTAGGTGAAGCTTTGAGCAGCTAGGATTTGAAGAAGAAGAAAGGAATAGCGTAGTCAACGAAAGTTAGTCGGGAGTAATTTTAAAGATAAATACAAGTTGTTAGATTGAGATACTATATATTACTTTATATACAATTAATTTAAAAATGCATCTACATTAGATAACTTTATTTGGATTTTCCATTATAATGTCTAAATTTGCCTAATAATTTCATTGATTGTTACTTTGCAATCAAATTGGTGAGTTCCCTATATTTTTCCACCAACCAATTCAAACACAATACGTTGGTGTAAATAAGCATTTTTCTTGGTATACCCTCAAAATTCCGTTGCATTGAACGGATGTAATACTAAAGAAACTATAAAACAGAACTTCTGTGGTGTTTTAAGGTCGATTCAAAATTTGGATAAAACTTCTTTTACTATTCATTCACACACATAAATTTACACACAGAAGATATCATATGTTACAGATCTATCTGTACTACATGTTAGGTTGTTAGTCAAGGAGACTTGTAAAGCAAAAATTTTAATATTTCACTTTTATTTGAACATTTTGTAAATATTTGAAATTTCTGAATTAAATGATGCTCATGTCACTGTAAAATAACTTTTCACGTATTTCTTTTTCATTTTTGCCTTTCAGGTGGGTATGTCAAAATATATTCATTTTGGATACGCATATCTAATTTAGGTTATATCTCATCTAAAATACTGTGATTTTAACCGAGTGGTAAATAAATATTTATGACGTGTGTTATATACTTGTTAGCTAGGTTTAAGTTTGCCGTCGACTTTTTGATAATATCTTGTGGTACAGTTAACTCATTATTTCTGAAACTCCGAAAGAAACAATTTTGAATTTCTTAGAGGATGTAAATACTGTATTAATGATTATATGGTAGCAAAATGATGTGTATTTCATAGGATTCACAATGATACATAATGAATTATTTACCATTTGGACTGTATAAATGTGTATAAACATGTAACAAGTATTGTACTGCAGCCTCCGGGTTGCAGTTACGAAGGGAGAGATAGAGTTTTGTGACTTCCCTTAACAAATATTCAGTGTCTTCAAACGAATGTTCTCAGCATCATAGATTAAATACATTAAAACGGGTTAAAATAATATTTTATGATCTCTTATGTGGAAATGAATGTAGTCAAATAAACATAAAAAATGACGAAATCCATTTCTTATTGAATTTTCCCTTTTTTGCATAAGAGAAAAAAAGGGGATTGGTAAAATTATCCGGACTTGAAAATTTGGGTTGAAAACTAATGGCCACTATTTTGTCACGATAGATCCTCAACATACATCATAAAAATATTTTGTTTCTATTATGAACATTTCATGGAAAATTTTATTACATTTTACTGTAAGTTTTTTGTTTTAGCTTTCAGGAATTTGTATTTCAGTAGACAGATTTAACAGTATTGTTTCAATTGTTCCCTAGTGCGAAAGTCCACCGAAACGGTCTTGTTCCCAGTTGGATCTTCTCTTAAGGAAATCTACCCATCCTCTCATTACAAAACATAATTCATTTTTTTAAGCTTTTCTCAGTCTTCGACTCCACAAGCCCACAAGCCCAAACATCACTATTTTTCTCTTCATAAGTTCATATATACTATTAATCGTAATATTTTGATCATGTAAAATTTCGCTATTAGAGATTGTTTAATTTTCCTTAATTTTTTAGTTAAAACTTTTTTTTTTTTCACACAAATTTCTTTAAATTTTTATGATTTATTTTACGTGGTTGTTTTTTACGTGGAGAATCCCCACCAGGAAGAGCTGCTCTTTGTTGGGAAGTGATTTTTCTGCAATAGAGGTGTAATATGGGCTATACTGTATTCCAAAAAAATGCTCGTAAAAGACGCTTTCTGAAATTTTTTAAAATACTTTTTAAGTCTGCGCATAGACTGATTTATTTCGTAAAAACACAAAAATGTATTTGACATGCGGTAGAGAAGTATAATTAAGACAAAATGAAATCCAAATATTCATAGATAACAGTTTTTCGACTCCCCCCGCCCGCCCATACACCTCTTTAAACAGTGGCCACCGCAAGGCGCTAAGGCAGAACGATGTTTCATTTCTCAAATATACTTTGTTTCATTAATTTCGCTTTTGGTGGTGTCGATCTAGCCCGTTTCGAAACACAATTGCACTAGCGTAAATGATAGACTCTCCAGAATAAATAGATTGATAGATAATTAATTTCATTTGCTTTAGGCAATAACCCCGGTGGCAAATTCTGCACACTTATTTTACATCTAATATCATAATATAATACAATAGACAGCACTAAAATACGTACAATTCAGTATATAGTAAAGAATTATTCCAATCAAGGCAAGCTTCCGAAAAGCAAACACCCTTCATAGACTACTGATCCTATCGCTTACACTATTACTAGATTTTAATCTTAACCTAAAAGTCTTGATGTTTGGGAAACGTCTCTATTAGTGCTGCAGGCAAGCTATTCCATGATTCGATAGTCCTGAAATAGCCTGCCTGCAGCACTGCAGCAATCCTGAGGAATGATCAAAAGTGTCTGTTCTACAAACCAACGCACCGACAGAGATAGCTCAGTGCTATAAATGTTGCCTCAGCAGCGTCTCGGACAGGGATTTCGGTTCGAGTCCCGATGGCGGCAGATTTTTGAGACTAGATATGTTACTAGGTCGAATTCAGCCGTAGTCTGGAGGAGAGTACCAGCGGTCGCGTGCTGTTACCTTTTCGTGTTTCCACGATCGATACCACGATTTTGTATCTCCCGAACGTTGCATATTTTTTCGACAGCAATTAAATAAGATAATTAATTGAAACGTATTTTCTTACTGGTTAAAGTCCTGTGACCAACGGAGAGGCTGAAAACGAATGAATCAATTGGAAAGTAATTGTTACTAATGGAATTTTAGCAGGGCAAGAGCGTGGTGCCTGTGTCCAAACCGCCCTTCGAGTTGTGTGCGTGGCGGAATGGCCCCAGTGTGGCTTCGCGGTGGCTGAATTGCTCCGTTGTGGCACTCGCTGGCTGCCGGGCGAAGCGGGCGGCCGATAGATGAGCGACAAAAATGCAAACACCATTAGGATGCGAATAACCAGCGTATGACGGCACAGCATTTGGGATGAATTAACGCTTTATTTATTTTTTTAATGTAGGCAGTAGAAAGAGCGAATTTTGTTGCGTCGGGCTTTTTTTTCCTCAAAAACTATTGTTGCATCCATATTTTAACTTAAATAAAGTAATTGTGAAATTTCATGTTATCACATACAACGTGAAAATTCGTATGCTGTTGCGCAGTTGTTATTCTCAGGCAACCATGCGAATGATTTATTTAATTGTTTTATAAATTATATAAGGCTGCACAAATGCCTGTGATGTCAAAATGAAAATGAAATGGGGCGGCGCTGCGCAAGCGAAGACGGCACGGGTCGCTGGCTTTGTTCAGCCGCCGCGCCGCCCGCCCTCCCGCCCCCCGCGCGCACTGCCCGCCCCACGCCACGCCGACACGACCACGCCACGCCACGCCACGCCACGCCACGCCACGCCACGCCACGCCACGCCGCCACGCCCGCCGCCGCCGCCGCCGCGCCACGCCGCGCCACGCCACGCCACGCGCCGCGCCGCCGCCACGCCACGCCACGCCACGCCGCCACGCCGCGCCGCCGCGCCGCGCCGCGCCGCGCCGCGCCACGCCACGCCACGCCACGCCACGCCCGCCGCCCCGCCGCCGCGCCGCGCCGCGCCGCGCCGCGCCGCGCCACGCCACGCCACGCAACGCCACGCAACGCCACGCCACGCCACGCCTACCCACGCTACGCCACGCCGCGCCACGCCACGCTACGCCACGCCACGCCGCGCCACGCCACGCCGCCGCGCACGCCACGCCACGCCGCGCCACGCCACGCCACGCCACGCCACGCCGCGCCACGCCGCGCCGCCGCCGCGCCGCGCCGCGCCGCGCCGCGCCACGCCACGCCACGCCACGCCACGCCACGCCACGCCACGCCACGCCACGCCACGCCACGCCACGCCACGCCACGCCAGCGCCGCGCCGCGCCGCGCGCGCCGCGCCGCGCCACGCCACGCCACGCCACGCCACGCCACGCCACGCCACGCCACGCCACGCCACGCCACGCCACGCCGCGCCGCGCCGCCGCGCCGCGCCGCGCCGCGCCACGCCACGCCACGCCACGCCACGCCACGCCACGCCACGCCACGCCACGCCACGCCTACCCACGCTACGCCACGCCGCGCCACGCCACGCCACGCCGCGCCACGCCACGCCAAGCCGCGCCGCCACGCCACGCCACGCCACGCCAAGCCGCGCCACGCCACGCCACGCCACGCCGCGCCGCGCCACGCCACGCCGCGCCGCGCCGCGCCGCGCCGCGCCGCGCCACGCCACGCCAGCCGCGCCGCGCCGCCACGCCACGCCACGCCACGCCCCGCGCCGCGCCGCACCACGCCACGCCACGCCACGCCACGCCACGCCACGCCACGCCACGCCACGCCACGCCACGCCGCGCCACGCCACGTCCTGTGTGTTCCCCCTTCCAATCCCTCCCTTTCTTGCTCGATCTCCCCACTCTTTGTTGCACTTTCCCCCCTCTCACGTTCTGTCCTTTTCTTTTCGCCTGTCCCTTCCTCTTCATCCCATCTCTCTCCACCTTTCCTTCACTTGCCAGCTCTCTACTTCTCTTCTTCCTTTGTTTTCGGCTTGTTTCCTCTCTGCTTTGCTTGCCACCTGTCTTTTCACTATCCATTGCTGTGTGTCTTCTCTCGCTCTATCTCTTCTTTCTCTTGTCTCTATCTTCTTTCCCTCTCTCTCTCTCTCTCTCTTTCTATGTACCACTCGTTCTTTTTTTTTTTTTTTTTTTTTTTTCTTGTCATTTTATTCTCCCTTTCTAACCTTCTTCTTCTTCTTCTTCCTTTTCTGTCTAGAAGCTACATCCAGAGATATCGCGAAATCTCTTAACAATCTATGCATAGACTAAGGACTAGTTATTTTTTGTAGGCCCTAAACCTTGATGCGGATTTTGCATACTAACCGAAGAAGACCGCTTGAGAGCTTTAAAATACTTAGAGAAAATTCTGCACTCCAATAATCGCAATACAAAAATGTATATTATATTATATGGATATGTTTATGTGGAAGAGACTTTAAGTCCAACCTGCTTTTAAATTACTCTTTTACAGCATTTCTTCATTCAAATATGTACAATTATTATAGTACTCCCTTTCTCACTAAATTGTACGAAATTGACCACAACCTTTTCTGAACACTAAAGAAATCTTTTGGTAATTTACAGAAAGATTTAACTGTTCAGTAAGAACGGCCTTTGTTCTATCTCAATACTGTTAATTTTAGATGGATTTGTTGGATAGGAGACTTTTTTAATTCAATTAATATTCATTTAAAATTTAATACGGATCAATTTTCAACTCAACAAAGAACAAGAATAAATTAAAGGTTATTATTTTGAAATCATCTAAAGTAGTAAGCTTACTAGAGGTATTCAGCTTAATTTTATTATAAAAATTATTACTACCTAAATGTGTTTTGTTTGCATTTTGCATTGGCTTCCAGAATGAGTTCTGAATGCATTATACCGATGAATGTTTTATATGTAAGAATGGCTCATGTCCGTGTGGGATATAAAGATCACTGTATTCTAAGAAGAAAAAATGCATGAATCAGAAGAGAATCGCGTTATTCACGTTTTCTTTTCACCGTTTGCAAATCCGTCGTATACAAAAATATTTAAAGACCCTACTATCAGAAACTAAAAAAAACATGAGGTATTTCTTTCCATTATTGAAAATCGAATTTTCGAAACAAGAAAATGTATTTTATTTATACAATTGAAATCGAGTTTTTGTGACCTACATTGTACATAAGGACGAGAACATAAAGTATGTCACGTGGCCATGTTCTTGGCAGACGAAAGCGCTGAGACTCTAAAAAGGGAAATAGTAAACATGGACGTTTGGTGGAGTGCAGTGAAAAATGGAGAACCAGATTTGAATTCAATTCACTGCATTAGACATCGTAAAACTTCCGTATCAGAATAATATGTCAAAACGTTGTGTGAGGATGGAAAAAGCGGCTGATTACTTCTTTTCGTGACTTCTAGGAGTATTTATTGATTGATATTGGAATATTTGACAGCATAGGTTGTCGGGTGAAAGGACGCGGTGCCCTTCATAAGAAACGGAATCGAGCGCAGAGGAAAATCCTTTCCTTATTCTGCTTTAGAAGTTTTTGCATTTATTATCCGAGCCTCAATAGATACTTTTATTGTTTGGTTGTTTCGTTGTCGTGTATCTACGCTGTTCGTCTTGCTAGTCGTTTCTCGTCATCGACGTAATTTTCCCTGGAATTTTTTCATCTTGAAAATACTTTGAATAAAATTACAACTACTAGTGTTCTTATCATTTACTTTGATCTTTTCGTAGGAAAAGCAATTTTCGTCTTAATCTTTGTGATCTCATTCCTAAGCCTCTGCTCGAGGATAGGTTGCTGTGGGCCGACAGAACAGCAATTGGCGTCGTGTAAACATCTGAGGGCAGCACTAAAGACAGTTCGTAGGACAGCTGATCGAACATTCTTCAAGTTTTAGGAGATGACAGTGAAAGTCAGTTACCAAGGACAGCCAACTGGCCACGTGGAAACGCTGTGTGGAAGACAGTCATGTGTAATCGTGTACTTATGATTGATTGATTCCGGGCGTGTGGACTGCTAAGATCATTAGCCTCGTAAGTGCAGTACATTTTTTATCGCAAGAGGTGGCGATGATTTTCCCCCGTTGGCTGGCTATACCGGGCACCGACTTAGTTTGCGGGGATTTTCTGCATCAGGTATCTCTCACCAGCGAGGCACCACCCCAGCCAGGGCAAGCTCGTCTGGTCTTCCGACATCTGTGGTAGAGTTGTGCATGTGCGTGTAAGGGGTCAAGATAAGAGAAGGAAGAGGGAGGAAAGATCGCGCGCGGTATGTGGCCCGTTTGTTAGGTCACTGCTCCGATATTCGCCTGATCATGATGAGAAAAAACACGGAAAACTACCGATCGGAAGAACCAGCCGCTTTTTCCTCCAGACTGCGGCCAATTTCGACCTAGCTATGTCGTTAGTGTGGAAATGTGTACTAGCAATGCGTATTAATTTCAATGTGTACTAAATGTGTACAGTTTAGTGTAAATTTCATTGTGTACTAATCTGTGTTGTTTTCGAGCTTTTTAGGAAATTTATTAGTTTAAAACATTGTATTTTGTCGCATTTGATATACTTTTATAATTCTTGCAAAATGATAGGCGAGATAGATTTTTCTTTTTCTGGATTGGTATGAAGAAAATTAATGTTTTTAGTCCAGACATCCTAAAAAAATACAGCCCTGAGAAAAGGTGTAATATGCTCATAGTGAATATTTTAAATGAGGCACTCAATATAACGGTGATACAAGTTACAATACAAATTTGAGAAAGTGGGTTTGAAGGTGAAACAAAGAATAAAAAAATAGTGATAAAGCTTAACGAATTAATTTTATTACCAAAGATTTCAGGCACCTCTAGGCATATTCCCCAATAACTCTTGCTTGAAAATGACTATATTATATCAGAAAAAGTAATACATCAGTATATTATATCAGTAAAGTGGGTGGGTTTTGTCTCATTAAAAGAAAAAAAAACAAGTCGATAAGGTGATATTATATAAACATATGTTAGATTTGCTCTCAGCGGTGAACAAGTAAATCTGTGTAATGAATTACTTTCACCTCAAATGGCCATGAAACGCACATTTTTATTTTATATATCATCATAACGTCTCGTCATGGCGCAGGGCTTCATTTTCTTTCCCGATGCGGACAGACAGGACAGCGCACTGTCACCGAGGGCCACTTACCGTCGTCGCGCGTTGCCACGAGTCCAGTTTTTTGAAGCGAGTGAAGAAGACAGCGACTGTCTTGCGGACTGTTGTCCAGCTAGCTGCCCTCGTTTAAACGGTGCTTTAGTCTCGGTGGAACGTCTATACATTGCCTCTTAACCGGCCACCTGTCAATTGTCCTTCTCTTTATCCGCCCGTCTCAAGAGTGGAACAGTGGTGACACACGTACCTGTGGCGATTTCCTCGAAGAAAAAAGATACTCACAATTAGTTTTAGTGTTTATTTGTTATATATGCTTAACAGTGCCGTGCTGAACGTCCGATTTAATGGCTAATTTTTGGGACGCCTAATAGACATGTTCATAAGCGTACTGCATTTATGTAATGCAAATACAATAGCTTACAGTATCATGTGTAAATTTTTTCTGTAAAGAAAGATTTTCTAGTTTAAAATTTCTCAATCGTACACGTCAGATTATAACCGTTATCCAGGCCAAATTGTTATCCGGTCTGGAAGGCGAGCCTTAACTGGCCTGTTAAGAGAGGTGTAACGGAACACTTTATTTTACTATCTTATTAATGTATGTAGATGTAGATGCGCGGCCGCTACTCTAAGTAGACAAGAGTTCCTACTTTCTAGTTTCGATGGTAGCGATTTTTTTTGCAATAAATGAAGTAGCTAAGTTGAGACCGAGTATGACGGATGGAATCTCCGCGTCAGTTGATCTGTTTGGTCGTTTCGATGGTTTTCAATGAGCAGTGAAGCGAATGCTGGAGCAGTTCCATCAAAACAGGACATGGTCTCAGGACGAACTTTTGTCTTTAACCTGCTCCACTCTCACCTTTAGAGACGGGCGATAAAATGTTCGTCCCGACCTCCATACGATGTTTTCCCTTGACGCAGCAAAGAATGGAACTGTACTAGGAGGACGTGCACGTCTGGTCCAAACCAAGGCAGAGTATACCCTCTGAGAAGATTTCAGTTACGATCCAAAACGGTTTAGTTTATTCTCGATCACGAGCAACCTAACGATATTCCAAAAGTCGATGAGAACGAATCGATCAATACTTCTGAGGGAAGTACTCCCGGGTTCGTTGTCAGCTGCCTTTCACAATCCAGTCAGTGCACTTCTTTCGCAAGAATGCGTTTCCTTTGCCTGTAATCTGATCATCCGTTTCATCACGTGACGACACACCCTTTTAAAAATCGACTTCATTCTTCTCACTCGACCATTCCATCGCACTAACCCTCTTTCACTCTTGCCTATCTCGTGAGGTGTTGCCTGCCGTGCCACCTAGTGACATCGTACTAGCCTCGTTTCCAGGCGGCAACCGCTCCGCCTCGCCTTCCTCGGTTCGCTTCTCTTTGTTCCGTCTCTTTCCGTCTCGCTCCGTCCTTCCGGTCTCTCCACACGTTCTTCCAGATTCTTCCCGCCACGCCACAATTATACCGTTCATGCTCTCCCCATCATTCATCTCCCCACCATTCCTTTCCCCGCTATTCCTCCTCACGCCTTCGTTGATCCGTCATCCTTCGCTCTGCTTCCTCACCTTCCCCCCCCCCCCTTAACCCTCATTTCTCTTCTCTTAATTCCCTGTCCTGCCATCCTCTCACAACCATTCCTCGCCCCCTCTAAAATCCTCCCTGCCGTGCTCTGTTGCGCTTACACACCTTCCCGTTCGCAGCCTGCCAACCCTTCCCCCTTTGAGGCTTAACGGCCGCGGGCGGTTCTGAGCTGCGTCCTAGCGTGACTGTGGTGTACCCGTCCCTCTTCCTCTCCAGCTCCCGCTCCGCTCTCGTCGCGCCGAGGTCGCCCCGCTGCCCGTTGCCCGCCGACCGGCGCCGTCCAATCATCGAAAAACGCGCGCGCCACGAGGCACTCGGCCGGGGCGGCGCGAGCGGGGCGGGAAGTGGGGAGGCGGGCGGGCGGAAGCGGGGCGGGCGGGCGCGGGCGGGCGGAGGCGCGGCAAGGCGGCTGGGGGTGGGGTGGGGCGGGGCGGGCGGGGCGGGGCGGGGCGGGACGCTGCAAAAAAACGGACAGAGAAAGAAACCCCTTATGAATACGAAACCCGGCGCGAGCGGCGCGATAGAGGCGAGCTGCAGGCGGAGGCGCAGGCGACGTGTTTTTTTTGAAGTGGCGGCTGGAGACACGGACACGCCGCTAACGGGGGGGGGCGGGGCGGAGGGCGTTCCCTGGGCAAAGGCAGGGCGTCCGAGGCACTGGCCTGCCCGCCGGCCCGCCCGACAAATACAAAGGTTACTCGAAAAGTTTCGGCCTTGTTTTTTTTCCGAGTTTCCCCTCCATTTTTCTTGAGGGGCGAATGAGTTCGTCCGGTAGTGGTGACGGTCGAAGGGAGAGGTGGGGGCAGAGGCTGGGGTGGGAGCGATGAATCACGAGCTGAGGAATGTTGATGCGAGTTGCGAAAAGAATTTTTGTGGGCTGAAAAATTATCACCTTTGCGACATATGCGGAGTATTCTCGGTTGGCTTCTTGACCTACTGTGATGCAATGTTTTTATGCTGCTGGGAATTATCAAAATGTCGTTTATGGAAAATGAGAAATGAACGAGTGCTTACTGTCTTTCAGTACTTTTTTATGAATTGCTTGTTGTTGTTTTTTTTCGGTGTTTGTGTTAAATATACAAACATAACAGGAATTAATGTAAATTATTTTTTATTTGAATCTCTATCACTTAGTTTTGTGTAGGACATTTTTTTCAGTCGGTGAAAATTTTGTAAACAAAGGAAACGGTTTGCAGAAATACAGTTATGAGAAGCAACGTGTGGAAATATGAAACGACTAGACACAAAATGTTTTACCATGAAATAGTTTACATAGTGTACTTAATATGAATGCATCCGGAACCCAAAAATGACGGATGATGATATTATAAAAATGAAAGGATTATAAATTGGATCCGATAATGGCAAAAATATCGCTGGTGTATTATTGTACCAAAAGTTATATAATGGTAAACAAATACATTATTTAAATACTCCATTTAATTCTAAGTATTGAACTCTAATAAACGAAAATATCAGTTATTTTGAAAATTGTTATTCGTAACATATGAAACAAATACTGGGCAAGCACTTCTTAATGTAGTTTGCAGTTAAGTTAGCAAGTTATTTCTGAAAACAGATTAGAATATCATTTAACCTGAAGTGTCAGAATATTTGTACATGATAGCAAAACAAATTTTAATATAATGTTTCCTTGTTTCTTTTAAATGGAGATTTTCACAACAAGGGAGTAGTCGTTAAATAAGGGGAACAACAGGATATTTTTTTTTTAATTTACGATAGATTTTTTTAATTTTGAATGAAACAAAAGAGAATAGTTTAGTTCGAATCGAAAGGGTTCAGCATTTTTTCCGAATATACGTGGAATGATCTTAATACCAAAATTATGTGATTATTAATATTAACATAGAGTACAAAATACTAACAAATTTAATTGCTCTTGAATGTGTTGCGAAGATGCTCACAATTCTTCCTAACGATATATTTAATAAGGCAACTTACAACCTTGGTGTACTTTAATTCTTTTGTATGCCAGCGTTCTAAAAGACCTTTTTCCTGACAAGAAATCATAATCATACAATAACATCTTATGGCACAAATTATGACGTACTTGTCGTTTCTGACACGAGAAACTGCGTCATCACACATTCAGCTAATCTCGGCGAGGGAATCGTGAGGTTGTAGGGATGAACCGAACAGCAATTTTTTCGCACAGATATCAAATACTCGTGATGTTACAATATAGTTGATTCCAAAACTTAGCTTTGATTCTTTCATACATTTATTATGCCGTTATACAAATGAATGGCGTATGCAACTCGTTTATAATATTACTAGGTTTTCACAATAAACTAGTTACATAATATACTATAACTGTAGTATTTAAAGGACGGTAAATAATGTTAATTTACAGAGGATTAGAAATTTGTCATGTAAAAGGATTAAATTTTGTTTATTTTATTACTTATTAAATTATGTTTACATTGATCTATAATCTTTTTTGCGGCATACTTGTATGTGCAAAACATCCGTTAGATGGCAGATGTTAGATGAAGTTGATGTACACAAAGTCTGAAAATGCCCTAATATTATTTATATGCACTTTCAGATGCAGATGCACAACACAAAATTGTACATTTCTTTCCATTCGCTCAAAATGGACTCTTTGCTGAATTCCTTACATCTGGATTCCTATTACCCGATTGAGCTTAGGGAGAAGAGTTACGTCCTTCGTATTCGAATGAATTTCCTTTCTCACTGCCTTGGAACAAATCAATTGATGTTGATGCTCTCAGGACTCAACAACCTGTTTTGAGAGTTGGAGTGGTATAGATTTTCACAGCGAGATTTGTGTAGGTTCTGCAATCATTATTAATGAAACAAGATCGATATTTGCATTATAATGGAACAAGAATCAGCTTCGCACCACGAGGTGTTCGTCAAGTCGTGCACATGCGATACGAGTTTCTGTGTGATGTTATTTCGCGTATCTTTCAAATTATTACTTCCGATGAATTCAACGCTATTTCTAATTTAATTTTATATGTATACTTATTATTAAAATTCACGAACTTCTCACTTAAAATAGCAATGTTAGTTGCTTGTTTTCGACGTCTTTCGTTGTCATAAAGAAGCGTTACAGTGGATTATTATACAAATCGTTCTGTTATATATCTATTGAATCATTAGAACTATAATGAAACTGCTTGTGCCATCCGTACGAGAGCGTTATTGAAACATTATCGCATAGCAGAGAAAGTTACTTACACATCTACATTTTTATTAATATTATATATTACAGTCTATACAGTGGAATCGTCGTAAGTTGAAGATCCATATTACGATTTTAATGAAATTTGTATTATTGAAAGATCCCGTTTCTTCTCTCTAGGAAAAGATGCGTAGTAAACTACTCATTTTTCTCGTGACCTATAACGAAGTGTTTAAGAATATTAATGTGAGTGCACCACATACGCTCACAGAAGTTTGATAATCTGTATTGGTAGTTTTCAATGCGCGCAGAAGTTGAAAGAAAATTATACAGCTTCCACTCATGTGAAAGGTGCCTATGGTTTTGTTAGATTCCCAGGAAGTTAAGAAAAATACAAAAGTTATGAATTAATATTTTCGAATATACGCGTACAGTGATGCAAAACTATGCAACCTGCAGCCATGTGAGAAATTTCAATGCGTTTGTTACATACCCAGGTACTCGGGAACCGAAAAAAAATATAAAAAACAGCTTCTTACTGAAAAACTACATACTTCAGTGTTATTCCGAGTATTCTCGTACTGGACGTACATATAGAATTATCACACTCAGTGCGTCATTGCTTCCGACTCAGCTGACGCCATGCAACAGCTTCTTACGATTTGGAAAATAATTTGTGTAGTTGTATTTTGCAGTATATTTGCTGTTACAGGCCACTAGTGATATTCGCTACCCCTTTAAGTATTTACATAGGTATTTTTATTTAGATTTCCTGCTCCGATTCATCTTTACTATCTCAAACATTACTGTCTGTTTATAAAAAGTATTGTAAAGCTGTAGCAGAAACAGATTTTTCGACCGAAAAACTCAAATTGTGAGTCTCTGATACCTGACAAATAGACAATTATTGCTCATGTGCAGAGTAAATAACTTCTCTAATATGTTGTGCAGTCAGTATTCCCGTTTCTGGGGTCCTTGATAATGAAATATTGGTTTACACAAAAACTTCTGTCACTCTCTTCATTCTTCCTCTGTCTGTGAACAATGCTAGCGGCTAAATTTTCAAATTTTAAATTTTGAACAATGGTACCGGATATTTTGAAGGCTAGTAACAAAACTAAAGCAATGTGGAATATTGTAAAAAATACAAACTCATTATCTCGGTACCTTGTAGAGAAAGTTGTTTTAAAGGATAACAAGAGTCGTAAGTAATTCGGAGAAAGTTTCAAATCTCTTCAACCAACACTTTTCTAGAATTGCTGCTATCTCACGAAGGGACTAAAACTACAAAACTAACATAATACGCTTCCCCAAAAATTTCCGACACGAAGTTTCCGAAACTTCCAATTAAATCATTAGGATAGTCAGTAAACTAAAAAGTAAATATTCATCTGGTTTAGATGAATGTCCGGACTTTTTATTAAAAACTTGTGCACCTGCCTTTAACCCATTAACACACATTTTCAATGCTTCTTTATGCACAGGAATATTTTCAGATTTTTCAAAACAGCAAAAATTAACCTACTTTTTAAAAAAGGGAACAAAAATGGCATTGAAAACATCGGCCAATGTCTCTCTTGGCAGTTTTCTCAAAAATATTGAAGGCTTTTCTACACTCGAATGAAAGCTTTTTTTCCAGGAAAACCGAAGCGTTTTCAGACTCGCAACATGGTTTCAGAAAATCAAAATCTACGGAAACCGCCATTTTTTCTTTTCTTGAAGATATTGCTTCATCAATGGATTCATTGAAGCAGTTGTAATATTTTTAGATCTTTCGAAAGCTTTTGACGTTATCGACCATACCATCTTGCTCTCAAAATACCTTCATATGGAATTCGTGGTATTGCCTTAGATTGGATTACCTCGTACCTTAAACATCGATCTCAAAGAGTAGAAACACGAAGAGTAGAAAGCACGAAAGAACATTATTTACTTATCTTTCCAATTCTTTGCCAATTGAGCACGCAAGGTTCGATCCTATGTCCAACACCCTTTCTGTTATACGTAAAAGATATGATCTCCTTTAATAAATATGGAAGAATAAGTCCTCTTTGCCGATGACACGAATGTTCTTTGTAAAAAAGAAGCAATAAATAGTAAACTTTCGAAAGTCTCATATAGGTTTCGTAATAAATTAATAGTTAAAGAAAAAACTGTTTCAATGCATTTTTGCATTTCAAATCGGAAATCCCACGCTCCATTGAAAATGAAAAATATGCAATTAGCTGATGTTAAAGTAACAACATTTCTAGGTCTTTCAATTCAGTCAAAGCTCAAATAGAATGTACATGTATCTGAATTAGGCACTAAATTAAGTTCATTATGTTACGCATTCAGAATTCTTTCAAATTCTGTCGGCCTTCATGCAGCTCGTTGCTCGTATTTTGTAAATGTACATGCCCGCATGAGATATGGCATAATATTCTTGGGAAGCTCATCCTGTAGTACCCAGACATTTAGATTGCAAAAGAAAATAATAATAATAATAATAATAATAATAAAAATAATAATAATAATAATAATAATAATAATGAAAAATGCCATCCACGTGATCCCTGCAAGCCTTTTTTCATTGATCTTGGAATCTTACCATTGCCTTGCCCATTTGTCTACGAATCTGTAATATTTGTCAAAACTAACTTACTTAACGGTAGGAACATATATTTTCATGCAATACTGATATTTATTATTACAATACACGTCGTAGAAATCACGTTCATCAAGTATCAGTATCAACAACTCACTACAAGAAATCCACATACAATACATTACGTTGTCTTACAACACATTGCCACATGAGATTAAATAATTAAAGTCTGTACACAAATTGAAGTTAAAAGTAAAATCGTTTCTGCTTCATAACTGTTTCTATAAAATTAGAGACTAAACTGATCATCAAAAAGAAAAATAACTCTTGTTAAAAAAACAATGATATATAATGGATTAGTTTAGATTTGTATTGTATAATTTCTTTAAAAAATACTTAATATGCCTGTAATAAGTAATGTACTTCAGCTTCCGGGTCAATGACCGCCAACTCGATCAGGTTTTTGTCCAGTTTTCCTGATCCATTGAGCAAATGCTAAGATGGCTCCTTGTTTTGCTTCTGGACGTAAATGTAGCTTCACTATGCGCACGTTTTGTTGAGGTCTCCTTTTGCATGTAGTGGTGGCAGTTGAGTAGGGGTGAGTTACTATATTGTTGGTCATGCGGAAAAGTAAAATCTGAAATTTGACCCTATCGTTGTAAATAGTTTTTATATTACTCGGGAACGAAAATGTCTAGTTTTTCAAATGTTGATGATCTCGCACTTTTCTAAATTTTATTATTATTATTATTATTATTATTATTATTATTATTATTATTATTATTATGAATTTTATAATTATTGGGTTGGGATTCTGGTACCCATGAAAACGTGCTCAAATATTCTTCTCCATACATCACATACAGTTTTTTATTTTTTTTTACCAAATAAATCAAATCAATCAAATCCTCGACCATGTTTTGATCAAAATTGATATTCCCGATCCATCTCTTTGATGTCAGACTCCCTTGAATTTGAAAAGGAGATCAACATTTTTGGGGATACTTTATATGAAGACTAGTGACATTTGCATAAATTTCTAAAAAATGGTTCCAATTCTCTCTTTTTCTTTCTTTCTTCTTTCTTTTTTTCTATCTTTCTTTTCTCCTTTCCTTTTTCTTTCTTTATTCCTCCTTTCCGTTTTCTTTCTTTCTTTCTTTTTTCTTCGAATAGAAGGATGCTTATAACAATGGCACAGATTCGATATTGTTCAATTATCTGAATTTGCTATTTCTGAACTCTGCATTTTCGAAAATCGCAAAATAATGCAAGAATATATGTGCTATTGTAAAACCTCTAATTTTTGTTGTTGAATTCATCGGCTGGAACATGTGCTTTCAGAAATTTTTAAACATAACTAAAACTGTACCGTTTTCGTCTGTTTATACAATTTTTTACGCACTGAAATTCAAAGCTTCGGTGTCAATTACAGCTCAAATTAATACGACTCTTCTCTACGTTTTCTTTCCTCGCAGGAGACTCGGTCAAGTTGTTGCCTGAAGACTCACATCTACATGCGAGGCTAATCAACATACGTGACCCCGCGCCATCTTCTTGCTATCACTAGCCCTACTTTGAACCCTCTACACCGTACCTCTGGTCCCTGTTCCATACCCTCTAAACGTCTAAACCTCTCCCCCTAGACCCAAAATTGTATACTATGCGTAGGGGCGATGAGTTTTCCTAATGAAATTATAGACGATCAGGGCACAATACAGTTAGTTTCTTAATGCAGAAAATTTTTTTCATGTACGACGTTTCGTGGTCAGATCACATCTTCAGGTCCAATGTTCTGGAGAATAATCAACCATGATTTTATTACATATATATGCATGTATATTACCATTTACACGTACATTTGCACGATAAACTCCTTGTGTCTTGTACCTGAATGTTTGGTCTTATCTGACGACGAAACGTCGTAAATGAATGAATGTTCTGTACATTAAGAAACTGTAAACGTTGTGCTCTGATTATCTTTGATATCATTAGGAATTCCCATTCAAGTCATTCCTTAATGCAAGCTATTATATAGAAGAATATTTTTAATATACTTCCTATGCGCAGTCGGACAGTCCTGATACCTCCTACTTATCATTCCTTCTTAACACCTCCTCCTCAGGTTGGTCTCGCTTGCGTCTTGTGTCTTTCCCGCGCGCCAAGCCCTCCCCCTCCGCTGGGTCGCTGGCTCCCGCAGCAGTGGCCCTCCAGAAGCAGACGCGGCGGCCCGCCCTGCGCTTCCCGCCCTCCGCCTTCGGGCCGCGCGTTCGGGGCGACGCGGGGCGGCGCGACGCCGGCGGCGGCGCCCTTCCTACGCCGTCGGTACTCATTCCCACCGGCCTCCGGCAGCCCTCGCAGGCCGGCGCCGGCCCCGCCCCCTCAGCGGCCCGGCCCGCCCCCGCCCGCCCCGCCCTCGCGCCGCGTCCCTGCCCCGCGGCCGCCGCCGGCGCGCGCCGCAGCCCCCGCGCGCCCGGGCGGTGGTGGCGGCGGCGGCAGCGCGGGGGCGGCGCGCGCGGGCCCCTCCGGCCGCGCTCCCGCGATCGATCCCCGGCCCGCATACATCGCCCCGCCCCCCTCCCCCCCGCCTCGCCCCACCACCCGCGCCCTGGAAATAGAGACTGGGGCGGGCGCCGCAGACCCCGAAAATAACGCGGCTGCATTGGAGGAGGACGTGGAGGAGGAGGAGGAAGAAGCGATGGCGGAGACGGTCACACGGAGTGGGAGCAAGGAATGAAGCAGACAGACCGACCGACCGACCAACCGACCAACCGACCGACCGGCCGGCCAGCCAACCAACCGACTAACCGACCGACTGACAGACCGACCGACCGACCGACCGGCTGGTCGGCAGGAAGAAGGCAGGCCGAAGAGGGGCGGCAGAGCGCCGAGGACGGAGGTCAAGGGGGCTCGACGGACTGCCGGAGGATGAGCGAAGCGCGCGGGGCGGGGCAGGGCTGCCGGAAGGTCGATGCTGCTGCTGCCCTCGCTTCCGAACGCTCAAGACAGTCACCGCGCCCAGCCGCGCGGCGTTCCCTAAACTGGTCCCTCTGGGGACGGCGGGTGACGAGAGTGCAAGGGGGAGGACAGTGGCGCACGGGACGCGCGTTGGCCCTCGCGTGTTTAGGAAGCGTCGGGGAGGCGGAGGCGCGGGTGGGCGGGGCCACAGCGCCGCTCGCCTCCGCCCGGGTCTTCGCCCGCGGATTAGCCTTGATCACTGCGCGCGCCGCCCTCGGCCGGCCCTGGCGCCCTGTGCCGCCCCCCCCGCCGCCCCCGCCGCCCGCCGCTGCCCCGCGCCGCCCTACAGCAGCCGTCCTGCATCGCCTTATAGAGCCCGGCGCCGTCTTAAATTGCTCGACATTTTTGTACCCCTTTGTGCCCCCTGGATCCACCTCGCCTGCCGCTCTTGGCCCGCGCCCTCGTATACGCTGCGTGACGGCAGCGTGCCACTCGGCCCGGCCCTGCGCGCCGCGCCAGACTAAACTAGGACGCGCCTCTGCAGGCAGCAACGCTCTGCCACGCTGTGATCTTTTCATTTGTGGTCCAGGCGCCTGGCGTAGTTGCGTATTTTGACTTTCCCCTCGACACACATTTCGTGTTTAATTTCGGTTACGGGAGCGAGCGCCGCGCGCATGTATGTGCGTGTTACGCGGCTTCCGGGCCCCGTCCTTAGTCGTTCTCACCCACCCCAGCCCCCCTCCGCTCCCCCCGCCCGCGTCGCTGCGCCGCGCAACGAGTCTCTGCTCTCCGTTTGCTCCAACTTTCTCTGCAAAAGCCGCCAAGTTTTTGACGCGGCAGGCGCTCCCACCCACCCACCCACCCACCCACCACCGCCCTCTCGCCACCCGCCCGCTTTCGTTGCCCACCGCACGCGCGCACTTGTCACGCGTCCGCCCTCGTGCCTTGCTGTCCGGTCTCTTTCCTCACCGCTCTCTACCTTTGCTCACCCCCGCCACTCACCCACTTACCTTCGGCAACCACCCGCCAACACACCCTTCCACCGACCCCGCACTCACCGAACACACACCCTCCCATCCATCCATCCATCTATCCATCATCCATCCATCCATCCACCCACCATCTTTGCCCACCCACCATCTTTGCCCACCCACCCACCCACCCACCCACTCACCCACCCACCATCTTTGCCCACCCACCTACCCTCGTCATCCGTCCGTCCGCAACCCCACACATCCACCCTCTCACACAATCACTCTCCCATCCTCGTCGTCCACCCACCCACTTCGCCCTCCGACCTCGACGGCCGGCTTCCACTTCACCTGCCTGCCCTCGTCGCGCCTCCCTTCACCAACCCTCCCTCCCCCCAGCCCATGCTCCTGCCTGCCTCCCTCCCCGCTCTTGTCATTTGCCTAACCACGTCATCCGTCGACCGCCAGCCACTGCCCGCCGCCCGCTGCGCGCCCTGGCATAGCGAGGCGGAGAAGGGGGGGGCTCGTTTCTGGTGCACAAATACAATAACTCGCACCGGTGTCGTTTATTCGGCTCAGTGATTAAGTTCGGCAGTCGCCAGACGGGCAAAGAACACGCACAGAAATTGTTGCGAGGTACAAAGAAACAAAACCGTGATCTTATTATTGGATAAAACATTCACGTTTATTGAAGTGTGTATCCATAAGGAATTGATCAACTCAGTAGTGCGATGTGTATCTAGTAAAACAATGAAGACTTTGGTATGCGGTATCTTCTCTCATACTTGTCTTCCCAATTTGAAAGCAATTTTTATACTGTTATGAATTTAGGAGAACAAATGTGTTTCTAGAAAGTGAGGATGGTTTAGGAAAATAAATGTTTCCGTTTGTTAGCGATAGAAAACAAAGTTATCCGGGTCATTCAATTTTTCTCGTACAACCAAGGAAGTGTGTATCCGTCGTACGCTTCTATCATCCGTTATACGCTTCTACCAACATACGCTTCTATCGTTAATTTAACAGAACGAGTGTAGCATATAATATAACCATTATTGAAACAGTGCAGGTCAACTCTTTAAAATAGTTACTTCCATTTGTTTAATTTAAGTCCGTGTAAGCTATTTAAAAATGGTTAAGGAACATTTATTACATTAAATTTATTGATGGTTATATTGTATTATTTTTCATGTGTATATTTTACTTTAGAAATACTTTCAGAATGTAATATCAGATTTACTACTCTAGTCTTGTGAACTACCATTTTCAATTTGTATGTAAACTCAGTGCAAACGTTTAACATTGTGCATTTTAAAGATATTCTAGTTTTGGTAACATAAATTCACATAAATATATAATTTTGAAGCATGGTTATATTTAAATATTTTTAATTTCATACTTCCCCTAACACTAAAAATATAAATGTTTTAAGATTGTATTGTTCTTAAAATTTACAATATATATATTTAGGTTTCTTGGGAAGGTATGGCAGACAATTTCGGAAAACAAATTCCGTAAGTGGTTCCCCCCCACTTTTTAATTTTTCCTAAACCGTGCCAATGATATGCTATTTTTGCCTCATCGGAATTTGTGTTTAATTCTATAAATCATTATTATCTATATTAGAATTATGTATATTTTTATTTTTTAATATTAAGTATTTTCGTTGGTTCGTAATTCAGACAAGTAGTTCATAAGATATATATGTGAAGTCATTTTGGCAGAAAGATTTTCAAATGAATCGTTAACAGCCTTGAGTGCAGGCTACCGTGTCTATTATTGAAGTACTATGCAGCATTGGATTTTATTTTTGTTTCACGGGCGTAGCGTTTCTTTTCAATTACGCAACGTGAACGCCGAAGAAAGAAAGAAAGAAAGAAAGAAAGAAAAAGGGAAAGAAAAGAAAGAAGAAAGAAAGAAAGAAAGAGAAGAAAGAAATAGAGAGAGAGAGAAAGAAATAGAGAGAGAGAGAAAGAAATAGAGAGAGAGAGAAAGAAAGAAAGAGAAAGAGAGAAAGAAAGAGAGAGAAAGAAAGAAAGAGAAAGAAAGAGAAGAGAAAGAAAGAGAAGAAAGAAAAAGAAGAGAAAGAAAGAAAGAGAAAGAAAGAAAGAGAAAGAAAGAAAGAGAAAGAAAGAAAGAAAGAGAAAGAAAGAAAGAAAGAAAGAAAGAAAGAAAGAGAAAGAAAGAAAGAAAGAAAGAAAGAAAGAAAGAAAGAAAGAAAGAAAGAGAAAGAAAGAAAGAAAGAAAGAGAAAGAAAAAGAGGGAGAAAGAAAGAAAGAGAGAGAAAGAAAGTAAAGAAATGCGTTCAGAATTTACAAACACTAACAAATTCAGCACTCCAAAATTATGCTGTACAAAAAATCAGCATCGTATATAATTTCTCTTAAGTTCGAGTTACTTTAAATTCTTTTTAGCGTGAAAGTAGAATTGTTCAACTTGTCTTCATAGTTTTGCCTACGCCCGCAACTTTGAAAACTTTGCAACCACGTATATTTCCAACTCTCCGACAATGCCACTTTAACTTACATATTTCGACTTTAAATAACGCAGTATATAAATATTTGCTATTGGTTTGCATTTTAATGTAGAATTTTGTGTTAGTTTCTGAAAGACATTTTCTTAGAAATTATTCTCTTGTTTTGCTGGATTGCAGTGCTGTTTACATTCAAATGAACATTTATCCGTAGGTACAGCTGTACCACGTTCTGCATCCTCGTAGGAAGCTCAACATTTTATTTATTTACTTAAAGTCAGAAAGAGTAAAAATGTTAATGATTTTAGGGTTGGACATGTGCTCAATGGATCAAGGAACACTCATCATGATAAACGTCACCTATCAAAACCGACTGTAGAATAGTTACAGCACACAAATGAAATTTCAGAATTATACAAAATAAACATTTTTTGTGAATGCATCAATATCAATATTACAGTATTACTAATATTTCCTTTACGATACTCAATATACATAATATTTAATTTTATAAAAACAGGTGTGTAGCATATAAGCTGAATGGCTATTCTTTTGAACTTGTGTGCTGACTTCCATTTCCACAAGCTCTCATGGTAAAGCTCTTTAAACGGAGATGGAATGCTGGATATTTTGTAGTGTTTCAGAATTGCGGCAACTGTGCCAATGAAAACCGGCGGTGCGGCACAGATCGGCCAAATATTAACCGCTTTCTTCCACGTGCCGTAAAGGCGATATGGGCATCTTACGCAGTGCAGAAGAACCGCTGAAAAGTTTGCTGGCTCGTGGCTCGTACAGCCAAGCAGCCAAGATCCCTCCGCCGCCCCGCGCCCCACGAACACCACTGCTCGAAACTTTTAAGAGAGAAAAGGGCTTTCGTAATGAAAGTTTTACCAAGGAGCCGAAACAGTAAAAGAGCCCTCGTGTTTATAGACCTATTTAGTGCACAACACTGCGTGCCTGGCGCTGGCATCTTTATTCCTAACACGCGCGTGCTCGCCGGCGTGCGCGCTCCGTCCGGATGGAATTTCGATTACCGACATTTTTCGGCACCCATTGGCTCTAAATAAAACGGAAGTGATTAATTAATTAGACTGTTGCTATTTAAAGTCCGCCTGCTTCAGTAGCGCGTCTTGAAGCAGCGTTCCTTTATGCGGAGTCGAAGGCTGCTGGTTGAATCCCGCGCAGGTAGGGGTGTTTTTATCAAGTGTTTGTGACGTAGTTGGTTTCTCATACCATTCATATATCTTCTTCCAAACACTTCAACGACAATCCTTGAGCTCCAATCGTTATTCACACCTCATGATTGCGGCGGCGATGGTGTAGCGGTCAGCGTATCGGACTGCTATACCCACGTTTGCGGGTTCAAACCCGATTGAAGCCGTGGATTTTTAAGGGCGAAAAAATCCTTCGTACGCCTTCCTTCGGAGGGGAAGTAAAGCCGGCTGTCCCATGTTAGTACATTTACTGCATGTAAAAGATCCTCAAGCCTAAATGACGCCTCTGAGCTAAATTCAAATCGCCTGTTTCGTCGCCCAAGTAATACCTTCTTTCTCCCATGATTGGTGAAAGGAGTGTAACGAAATTTGCGTGGTCAGACGGAAGAGCAGGCCTCATGGCCTGAGTCTCGCCACGTAAAATAAGGCAAATTCAATTCAATTCAATGATTGTTCTTACATAATTAATTTAATGGAAGAAAAAGCCTAACCACTACTGTGATTGACTGCCCAGAAAAGCGTCGGACGTGAAGCGATACGCCTACCAGATATCAGAAAGGCACTCGTTAATATCACATATACGATTCTATCAAAAACAAAATTAATAATAATATCTTTGCTAGGCTATTGCAAAATTAAAATAGCTATGTTCGTACATTTGAGAAGTTCATAAAATAAGAAATAAAAAAGTTGGCGAACAGGGTCTAATGTATGTAGCAAAATAAAGAGGCAGGGTTATCTAAAATGAAGCGTATGACTTCTGTCTCCGCAATGAATACGATAAAAGCAATTCAGAGCAAAATACTGTGATGAAATAAAGAACGGCTCGCTAAGAGGAATAATTCCCGAATATACGAATTAAGGTAGCTGAATTGCTTAACTACGCTCCATGAAGTCACGAAAGTTAAGCAAATCGAGATAACACGGCTTCCTGGATAGGTGACCGCCCGAGTAGCGCGATCACTAATGGCGCCTGGCGGAAGGGACAAAATTCATTGACTGCGACTTCACGGGACTACCGACAAATACCTTAACGGAGGATTATTCCATTAAGTTATGTACAGTATGTAATACAAGATGTACGAAACCCTCAGTACAACCCCCCCCCGTGACTGATGTAAATTTTAGGACAAAGGTGTGTGTGTGTGACTCGTTGAGGTGGCATCAGCTGATGTTATTGCCGTGCATATGTTCGGGAGATCCTATGGTTCGAGTCCCAACGATGGCAGGGTTTTCGACATTTGCTAGGTAGCTAGGTCGAATCCAGTCTGAAGGAAATTCTAGCGGCCGGTTGCTAGAGTCGGTAGTTTTCTGTGGTTTCTCCGATCAACACCTGGCGAATGCCGGAGCAGTACCCTAACAAACAGGCCACGGACCGCGCGTGATCTTTCCTTCCTCTTCTTTGCTCTATTCTCTCCCCTTGCGCACATACTTACATTCACTACACCACCACACATGCCGGGAAACCGGTCGAGAACTTAGAGCTTTTTCCGGCTGGGGCGGTGCGCCGTCGATAGAATATTTTCTGAGGTTTCTCCAATTAACACCAAGCGAATTCCGAAAAAGAACCATAACAAACGGGTCACATAAAAAGTAAAAATACTTTTGAAAGAACAAATGATTTTGTATGTAATTCGGAGGTTCTATTTGTCAGAAATAATTTTCAGTTTAAAAACGTAGTAATATAGCAAACACGTAGTCTGTTTACTTCTTAATTAGGCTAAGTCAGCGGTGAAGAGTTTAATGAGTCAATATTGTAGAATATGCCACCTCCGTTGACAAGGAGACTTGCAGCTTCGTTCAAGTACGCAGAGGCGATGCCTGGCTACTCAAGTCCCGCAAATATATGGATGTTTTCACCATGTGTTTGTAGCACGAGGTTTCTCATACCATCACAAATCCCGCCCAAATCATCCCATCCATGGTGATGCATTTCGTATCATCATTCGCCCCCCCCCCATGATCACCCTACCGTCATCCATCCAGTGGAGGCCTACGACCGACCGTCCTTGTTATTTTCTCTCAAGCAAAGGGAAAGATAGAGACCTTCACTCTTGCTTCCGTTCGCGGACTAACGATGGCACTCACCGCTATTGTACAGAATGGTATACGTTGGTTTTTATGACCTAGCACTCGACGTAAATCAGCTGCTACGGTGTTATCCAAACGAGGGCTAAAACGTCATCACGGAAACGTCACTGTGGAGACGTTTAAGCTCCCGACTAGACGAAACAGTCAACAGCTGACTTACGTCAAGTGCCAGGTTATAAAAACCCAAGTGTTGTGGCATCCGCATATGTGAGTGGTGGGTGAGGTGCGGTGGTCGCATTAGTTGCTAGTCGCAATGAGTCGGCGCCGTGTTTCGTTTCCGCTCGCGGCGACTCGCGCACTCAGGGCCGCTCCGCGCTTTCCGCCCCGCGCCTGCCAGCTGCCGCGAGAGCACGATCTCGTCCTCCTCAGGAGCGTCGCGCGCCTGGCGCCCTGTCCTGCCCCGCTCCGCTCCACGTGGCCTCATTCAACCTCCCCCGGTTCCGTGCCACCCGTATCCACCCTCTCCCACCCGCTCGTTCCGTTTTGCCTCGATTCGTCCCACATCCCGGGCAACCCCGCCTCCACCTTGCCCCCACCTCGCCCCGCTCCGTACGCTCGTCTCGCAACGTGCCGTCTCGCTGTACCCGTCCCCCCCCCCCCCCGCCCCCTCCCTCCGCCCCGCTCCGCCAGCGCGCTCCGTCCGAAGCAGGCAATTTCTGCGAATCGACGCGCCGCTGCCGCCCCCTCCGTTCGAGTGAGGCCGACGGAGGAATTATTTGGTGTAAATTATAATGTAATTTGCCGTCGCTGCGCAGTGCGCGCCGATGCTGCCGCGTCATTAGCCGTTCGGAGCTCTGGGAGGGGGTGGGGTGGGGAGGGGAAGGGAGAAGGGGGGACTTCGCGAATATTGGGACTCCTCCGGAACTGTTTCGCGCGTGATTCGCCGGAGGAGAAATGATTTTGATCAAAGACGCTTGGAGGAAACTCCGCCAAGCGCCGTTATCTATTCCTGACGATTTATGTACTATATGCTTCATCACTGCGCTATCCGCTGCTGTAACGTTCCATTCTACAAAAATTTCACAATGGTTTGCCCCCGTAGAGCGACGAGATGGGGAAAATTTTCGGAGAAGAGTCGAACATCTGTTAGTGACAGGAAAGAGGAAAAGAGGAAGAACTAAGTTGTGATGGAAAGATGAGATGGCGGTGGGTTTGAAGGAGAGGGGACGGAAATGATATCACGTTGTAAATGGCGAGGCATAAAGAAGGATAAAAAGGATAAAGGTGGTAACTTCGATCGCATGCTGGTCTCGGAAAATGTGAAAAAAGGAAGAGAAAATAACCAACAATACTCCAGCGGAAAATCCATCGCGATAAGTAGGAGGAAAAAAATAAACTGAACCATATGGAAACGCTTGGAAGAGTGGATATCATAACGTCTTTCTGGCGTACTCGCTCATAACTTGTTCTCAGATGGAGAGTTTATGTAACTGTCACCGAAAAGCATTGTTAAAATAGTGTTCAGCGTCGCGATTCACCTTCGTCGCGCATTTTTATAATAAAATTTTTGATATGTACTGTGAATTATAGTGAAAAGGAAATTTTAAATATAATACTTTGTCCAGAGTCACCCATCCTCGGTATAGAAATTTATATAATAAAGTTCTGATATAAACCTATTCCTAAATCCTTGCAAAATTATGTGTACTTTTCAATTCAAAATTTTAAAAGAAAGAGTTCCCCCAAGAAATAGTTATATTTTTTTTCAAGAATTCTGTGAAAATGTCCTGGAAAGATAAAGTAAAATTGGTTTAGTTCCCCACCATTAGACCAAGGCGCGCCTCACTTGTCCGGAATGACACAGCGCTACACGAAGGTAGCTGGTACATGGGATGGGATCCATTCTGGTATAGGGATGGTGAGATGGATTTGGACAAAGGGGCGGTGAGATGGATTTGGAGAAGTTTGGGGCCGGGAGTCGAAGGAAGGAAAGTGATGGTTCGGAGCGAGACCTGCGGAGGCGGGCGTGACGGGGGCACGAAGCGCGGAACAGCGCCACTGGACGAGTCGTGGCATCATGCGAAGGCGGGACACGACCCACGTATTCGATTGACAAATAGCACGAGCAAATGAATACATGGGGCACGTGTGGAATGCTACTACGTAATTAAATAGAAATACTTCAGGGGGAGTTACAGGAGTAAAGTGAGTCAAGTAACCCGTGGCTGTATTTTGATATCAAATGCTTCGGAAATTTTGCATTGGCTAGAATTAATGGTGTTTTATGTAAATAGCGGAGGTCGAAGGACGGAACGTTGGCATACACTTGGATATTCACGATGAAAACCAGTCGAATTGGCAGTATTGTGAATTATGTCCACTCATGGACGTTTTATTTACCCCAAGCATACTCCCCAGCGAACGTAGAAGGACCTCAATTAGACCTAAGAGTCAGTCATGTAGTGAAAGATCGTAGTTTTGACTCGGGCAGTACAGCTTCCAGCAATCAGGAACGAAGGTGAAACCCCAACTTTATGGAACTGGAATGTGAAAACATTTGTCTGAGGTCCGCCATGATAGTAGGCGAGCAGTTCATCGTTGTACGGAAACATTAGGTATGTCAGCGGATCGTTACCCGACGCATTGCATATAACAGGACATAAAAAGGAAGAGTATCTCCCAGTAGCAGGAGTTTTTTTTTGTATTCTTGTACTTTTGTACTTTTGTAATTTTATACTTTTATACAGGAATTACAAGAACAAGGTAGAAGAATATGGTACTCTATATTCTTGATCTTGGTTTTAAGTTTAATTTAAGCTTAAAACTTACATTATTTGGTATCACAACTAAGAAGTGAATCCAACCAAAGGACAATATATTCAGCCAAAGCTTTAAAACAAACATGAAGAACTGGCGTTCGGAGAACAAGTACGCTGAGGCAAATCAACGGGATCTGCGAGGCGTCTGCATCGCACGCTGCTTCTACGAGGGGACATCGCTGGAGCGGAGAAGAAATTGATTGATTGATTGATTGATTCGTGTTTCCGGGCGCGTCAACGGTTTTGGTCATTATTCCCGTTATTGTAGTGCATGTCTTCCTCGTGAGATGGCGGTGACCTTCCCGCTGGATGGCGAGATCCGGCGCCGACCTACCGTCGGCTAGTGGGTTTCCTAACCAGGACTCTCCCACCAGTGGGGCACCGCCCCAGCCGGGACAAGCTCTAAGCTCCGACCACTCTCCGATATATGTAGTGCATGTTAGTGTGTGTGTATAAGGGAGAGGATAGGACAAGGAAGAAGGTCACACCTGCCCGCGGTCCGTGGCCCGTTTGGAAGGGTACTGCTCCGTCATTCCGGAGAAGAAAGCATTCACGTCGGGAAATCCTCCACAACCTTCCTGACAGCGCGAGAGAAGTAACGACGCACTACAGCTGAGAAATAAATGGCGAAGAGCTGGGAATAAGCGTCGGTTCTTCTAGCGCAGGTGATTATAGACGACTGGAAACGGTATCAATTAACTCTAAGCTTGGAGTGTGTTCACTGAGGCGCGAAATTTTATTTGGTCTCTTGCAAAATTACAAATAAGCTAGCATATAGGAAAGTTGTGCGTTGCGCCCCGATGTTGACGAAAGTTGTATTCGAGTAGGGCTGTCTGTTGGCCCGCTGCAGCAAAGACGCTGTGAGGGGAAGGTGTCGACAAGGTCGAACGGCCACTCGCCCCGCGGACACCGTTACTCCGACGAAGTGCAGTCGCAGAGCCGGCTATATTATTACTTTCTCGTATACATACGTATATACGGGAGTAATATACGATGTGTAGAGAAAGTTATGTAATGCTGCGGAAAATCGATTTCGAGATTTCAACGGAAATACACGTTTTGGGAAGCCCTGATACCGAAAAAGTAGTTTTTTCAAAACGTCCGTCCGTCTGGCTGTCGTATGTGAACAAATCTAACGCATAAACCTCACGTACAATCTTTTCCAAATTGAAGAAACCCCTGTCCATCTGGCTCCTGTTAAAGGTTTGAAATTTTAAAAAAACATTCTATAAAATTTGGAGGTACTATACATGACGTCCCCCGGAAATTTTCAAAATTTTCCCTAAAACGGTTCCAAATGTTTTCTTTAATATTCTTGTAAGAATAGAGCAAAATACACTTATAAAGGTGGCGTAGATTCTATTTTCACGGTTAACTCTGAAAACTTACGTAAAGTAAAACTAAGGCAACCAATTAGGAACCTTTAAGTGTTTTGGTGTTTGAGGAAAAAAAAATTACTGTAGAATTGAAGTCCAACAAACACTGTTCGTATAGAGAAAAACGTTTTGTCCACATTAATGTAAGTAGTTTTGAGTGTGTGTATTGTTATGCTTAAGAATGTTTTTCCTTTTATTGTTATGTTAAGATTTTTTTCGAACTTACAATTAGGAGACAGGATAGCAGGACCGTAAAGCTGACTTCATGTGGGACCATCCTGTAGCTTAGGCGAGAAGCGCTGAGCCCCTACATATACAGTCCTCGCCGAGCGCCACTGGCCGCCACAAAGGAAGGATTCATGAGACGCACCGCTTGTGTGCCGACGGCAAAAAGATAGTCAACAGATAATAACAGGTTCAGTGGCGCCTGGGAGTGGTCTACCATTTAAAACAGTTCTTCTAGGGGTTGCGCGGACACGCGTCTACGCCGCTGGTCGCCACAGCAACGCGACTGCTTCGCTCGTGTGAGTACCTCCGTTTAAACCAATGCTTTGCCAGCAGACGCGCCCCTCGGAAGAGCTGCTGATTGAGGCCGTGTGAAGGGGCCCTTAGTATGTGTGAACGGGAAATCGTGGAAGGGACGGGAGCAAATTGGGATGGGTCAGGCTTGCTACAGGTTTGCGGTTGCCGCGGACAGCCTCCGGTCTTTGTCTCCGTCTTTTCCTTGCCCAATCTACGCGACTGCCAGAGCTGGTGCATTAATTACTTAACGCTTCCTTACTCACCGCCACTTCCCCTTCGTTAATAGTCCCCTGATACAGCGCTACACACCTCATCAGCACTACACGCATTCACAACTCTGGCAGCAGATGGCCGGCGAGGCTCCATCCTCCAGGGACGGGCCAAGTGCGTCTTTGGCCGCGCTGCGCCCTGCCTTGCCGCTCCCCGCCTTCCCCGCTCGGGGCTACGGGCGCTGGCATCTCGGCCTCACGCATATCCGCCGCCGCCGCCGGAGTCGCTGGCAATTAAAATCACGTGGGCCCTCGCCGCGCCCCCCGCCCCGCTACTCGCCCGCGCCACTCGCCCGCGTCTCTTGCCCCGCGCCTCTTGCCCCGCGCCACTCGCCCCGCGCCACTCGCCCCGCGCCACTTATCCCGCGCCACTCATCCCGCGCCACTCGTCCCGCGCCACTCGTCCCACTCCATTCACCCCATGCCACTCGCCCCCCAACACCCGCCTCGCCACACTCGCCCCAATCTACTTGCACGACACCATTGACCCCGTGTCATTTAGACACTGACACTCGATCCACGCGACTTGTCTCGTGCCACCCACTCGCGCCACGAAACTCGCAGCACTGAACTAGCATTACGCCACTCGCTCCGCGACACGTTACTTGCCCCGTGTCACTCGGCACACACTTGTCAGCCTACGCCTCGTATCTCTAAAATGGCTTCTTCGTCATTTCTCATTAGGTTTCAGTAAACAGTAAAACCTGTCTAAGGTGCAACCTCTGTAAGACGGAAACCTGCCATTGCGGACAGAAAATCTCAGAAGGGAACGAATTTATACGTGAAATTGACCTTTGTGAGACGGAAACCCGTCTAACGCGAAAATGAAATGGCTTTTAGAGAACGAAAAGTTATTATTACCTGGCTAAGAAGGAAATTTATATTTAAATTTCTGCCACTGTCTTTGGAATGATATAGTGTGAAATATCATGTCCTGAAACAAATAGCGACAACGACGAGTTTTTCCTCTTATACCTTTTGTTGAAGCCTCTTTGGCGAAGTCCGCGTATTTTTCTGCGAGTTTCTCACGCTTTGGCGTTATTTTCAAGGCCACCACAATCGAAATTTCTTCACTATTTCTCCGAGTCTTTAATATTGGTTGTGCACACCTATCAATTCTCAGTAACGTCGCCACTTTCTTTGTGCTGACAATGAAATTCCGGGAAATCTGCCTTGTCCTAAAACTTGTTCTGGTCCTGTTTTCCCTGTCCAATGTTCCCAGTGTTTGCTGTTGATTGTTTAAATTCCTGCGATAATTTCTTTGATAAATTATGCTTTATTTTTATTACTTTGCTTCATACAAATTATATCTAAAATACTGCACTTACATCATATCGTCAATATATGACAACCCTCTATAAGACGGCAACTTGCCAAGACGAAATATTTTCAAAGAAACCGTGGGGTTCCGTCTTAGACAGGTTTTATTGTAATACTTTCTACGAATTTCTACAATTTCCGCACTCCATTCACGATTTTGTACAACAAATTTTTAAACCTTTCTTTTTTTAACCTCGTCATCAAGTAAGAGAAAAGATGCGTTTCAAGTTGAATGTTGACTTCAGGCCCATTATCTGTCCTATTTTTTATTTCATGCTTTTGGGGGGGTGTTACGCCAAAAGTTTATCCTTTAAGTGTAGATTTTAATTATGTGGTAGATTTGATTTTGATGATTCGCATATTGTAATTGCTCTATTCTTGTAACGATACATTAATAAATAGTAAATTCATTTTGTGCCTCCAAACTTTTGAACATTAGTAGATAAATTCCAGAACAGTTATTAAGAAATTAGAAATTTTTAATAGTCGAAATAAGTACGTTATAAGAAGTGTTGAAATGCATAAATGGTAACCCCATTTGTTCTACCGTAAACGAGTGAATATTGAAGAATGGCCGGAAGTAATTGAATGCGTACAATAATTGTTCGGCTATAAGCGCTTCATTGGAGGAAGATCTCGCGGCAGGCACTCAGCTGTTTATTTTGTTCGACTCACTGGAGGTTCGCAAGAGAAATGGTGAGTTTAAGTAACAGTTCAACTTGGAGCGATCACAGAGTTAACTACATTTCGCAGGCGCCCGTTTCCACCCGTTCAGTCGCTTTCCGAGGAAAGAAACGTAGCAAAATATTATTTCTTCTCTATAGCACAACACGGAATAATCGAGAGTACGATCAGGCGGAAGCAATGCGACCCCCGTTCTTCGCCCCCTTCATCCCCCCTGCAGCCCCCTCTACCCCGCTCCAGCCGGTCGATCTCTTTCCTTGCGTCCCGTCCACCATCCTTCCTCAACCTCTCCTTCCCCCCCCGCACCCCGTGTACGACGATTCGCCCTTCTCTCCCCCTTTCTTTCCCCCACTCGCTCTTTCCGTCTCGCGGCCCTCCTTTGTCGCCTTCCCCTTTCTTTCGCCCCCTCTCCCTGCCTTCTCTAATCCACCCCACTTGCCACTTTCCGCCGCCGCCACTCTCCCCCGTCCGTCAATTCCCCACCCGTACAGTGATTTTTACTCCTTTCCTCACTCTCACCGCATTGGCCACAAGGCGTCGATGTTAAAGATCTCGGAGACAAATGACAACCACATATAAATTTACATCAAACCTTTATGACGCTGAACAGAAGTACAAGACCGGCTAACGATATTTGAATGCCACAATCTTTATTACTGCCCTCAAGTATGCAAAATATTTCTAAGGATCTGATTGAAAGTGGGAGACAGCATTGGATGCTAAAGCCGGAGGAGGTATGATGGATACAATGGAAAGGACAATCATACCAACCCTCCACCTTTTCCTACTTTCGATGATCTGCAGAGGGTTGTCAGACACACGAATGTGTTTTTTACGATTTTCCGAAAGTGGGTATTGGTGAGAAACTTTCGGATATGTATCTTTCAGATTACTCTCGTAGTGTCGACATTTTAGTTTCTGATTCATACGGAAAAATATTGACTATTACGAAATGAACTAAAATTGAGAGATGGAGGGCACAAAGGGCGTACCAGAAACCTGCCGCGAGAGCGTCTCCTAATCGTCATGTGCCGTCATTACTCCTTTTCTACGGCACAACACGGAAGAATCGAAAGAACGGTCCCGGTGGAAGCGATCTCCGGAAGGAATAACCCCCGTTCTCCATCCTCTTTGCGGCTCCCTCTACTCTCACTGAATTTTAGTTCAAAATGACCAGCTACCTCCACCAGCAAACCGGGAGAGATGGCTCAGGGCATCACCTGATGTCACTAGTCCCTCTGACCGGGAGTCCTAGGTTCGAGCCCCGACAGTGTCAGGATTTCCGACGCTAGTTTGTTCGTTAGGTCGAATTCAATCGTTTTCTGGAGGAGAATTTTGACTGCTCTGACTGGTAGTTTTCCGTGGTGTCTCCGATCAACATCATGCGAATGCCGGAGCAGTACCCTGACAAACAGGCCACGAACCATACGCGATCTATCCTTCTTCTTCCTTGTCCTATCCTCTCCCCTTACACACACTTACACTAACATCCACTACACTACCACACATGCCAGGAGATCGGTCAGGGGCTTAGAACTTCTTCCGGCTAGGGCGATGCTCCAGTGGTGAGAGATACCTGGTTGGGGGGAGGATGAACACCACCGCCTCCCAATAAAAAATGCACTACACTTTTACGTGACTAATGGTCCTAGTAGTTGACGCGCCCGGAATCACAATCAATTAATCCACCCTCAAATAGGGTAATTCGTATTTATTAACTTTGGAACTGAACTTTGGAAATGAAGTGGTACCAAGTAAGAAATACACTGTAATGCAGTTCATGCTGAAGGTGGACCAATAAATCAGTTTCTACAGTTTGAACCTTAGATATGACAATGCCAACAATAACAATAACAATAACAACAAACAACTACATTTTTCGATGAATCTTCCACTTACAACCATGAATTCTGTCTCCAAATATATTGCTGTGTTGTTCCACATAATCTAACAAATCGCTCCGCATTGAGTCAGTCTTATTTGTTATGACTGTGCTACATGTGCTACTGTAAATAAATGGTATAAGCAAAATAAAAATGCACCAAATAAAATTGTGGTCCGAGTGCAACGTAACAGCAATAGCGATAACAGCTCTCTGCATGAAAGGTAAAAAATTATGTACGAGAGCCCTCCAAGAATTATTGAGTTCGCAGCCACAATGAGATTATTGCAGATGGATTTTAGTGGTTGCGTGTGAAGTCGTAACGTAAATGTAAATCACTGTGCTGACAAAAAACTATATAATTACACCTCCCTAAATTAATTACTGTACAATTACACACTCATCTCAATGGTGATAACAAATTAGAATTATTTATTGTCTTCTTGCCCTCAAATATGAATTTGAAACAAAATGGCGTATTTGTCAGTAACAAACTACATGTAGAATGAAACTTTATTTACGATGTGACTACACTGTATATTAGACGGGTATCTAGCTTTGACTGAAAGTGTGTATTGGTTTTTTGGAGAATTTGTCAGATGCTGTGTACACTTTAATAATGTTTAAGTATAAAGCTCTCAATAAGAGTTCTATATTAAACATACATATAAAATGTTTAATACTTTGCAGTATATCAGTAACGATATAAGTTCTGAAAAAATGTATGTGACGCAAAACTCGAGATTCTGATGTTTAAAACCTAGACATCTACCAAAATTTATTTTTCGCCTGAAATTATTTGACGTCCTAGACATCTCTAATTCAGCTTGCAGTAGTATCTGTTGCCAACAATTCTAAGAATAAAAATATCACAGTGTGTGCACCAGACCATTCAAAATAATTATAGAAATGATTTTCCGGTTAACTGGAAACGTGACGAGATAAATCCTCTCTTGTAACATTAAGTAAAGGGAAACTTTTTTCTGCACTGAAATTCCTAATAAAGGAATGGCTTTTATATTAACCAGAAACTAAAATTTCAAAATGGTGTCAATATTTCCGAAAATTATAAAATGAATTTCTTTTCAAAGTTAACATTTCTGGCTTAACATCTGACAAAATATCTAGTTAATTCAAATGCGCTATCATAGAGTTTGAAATCGGATTCGTTACATTTTATACGCGTGAGTGTAGTGTAAAAATTGAGACAAAAAATACAACGGATCCATTAAATCCGCTGAATCGCGTATTCTTGTGATTCAGACTTCTGATGAATTTGCGCTTTGTTTGTGTGACACCAATAAAGAGGCGCTACTTTTAGGGAATTTGTCGTGAGGAAATCTACGACGATATTTAAAAGGGGTAATCCAATAAAAGTTCAGCAAAGCGCAACACAGCAAATCTACTACAAGGTATTGGCGATTTGATTGTATTTAAACTAAACAATTTCAATAATATGAATATGTGAATAATTTTCAAAAGTGTTAAAGGGTTTTATTAATAATGCTTTATACCATTAATATAATTTGAAGATCATACTGTATTATGGTACAAAATTCTGTAACTCTATAGCTTTCCCAATTCAGTGGTATTATAAAAACTCTCAAGATTGCTCTAACTAAAATGTGCTTAGAGAGAAATTTTGTTTTAATAACTCGTGTCAACAGCTAAACACGTATTTGTGTTCATTTCCTTTTCTTATGTTTTCTGTTAAAAATATTTTAATATGTCGAGAAAAACACACCGGATTTTCTCCAAAATGCATTTTCCCTAATCGATCTGGTTTTACTGCCAGTCTGGTCCTGCAAATTTGAAAAGGACCTTTTAATTCTTAGGAAACTCAATATTAATCCCCTGACGTATTTTTCGAAACTTATCAAAATATTTACATTTTAAAACTATCTTTTGCACGATTAAAGCAAGATTTACTTACAAATTTGACACAGATAAGTCATTAAACCTCTGAATTTTTTAGTTTTCCAAAAGTTTACAATTTTGTGATGATCCTCATACAACTACTGTTCATCGTTGATTTCCTGATGAAATCTGTTTTTCGAAATCATATCATAAATTGATGTCAAGTAGAATTTTTTTTCGAAGTATGTATTTTCTTGCACATTTTTAGTGAAATGGTTACAAGTACAAAACTGTAACAAGATTTACTAAAAAACTTTACATTCTACTTATTACATTTTTATGTAACAATAGAGCACAAAGTAGTGAATTATAGGAGTGTCACTTTCAAAAGTACTTTTCAATTTTCAAGGTGTGGATTTTTTGTCCAATCTCTCATGCAGCGATTGGTGAAGTGATTTTCAATAGAAGCCTGAAATATTAGTAGTATTCAAATTACAATACTCTTATTTGGTTTAATTAAGTTCATTATGCTACGCGTTCAGAATTCTTGCAAATTCAGTCAGCCTTCATACTGCTCGTTGTGTATACTTCGCGAATGTTCATTCCCGCCTGAGATATGGCATAATATTATGGGGAAATACATCTTATAGCTCCCAGACTTTTAGATTACAAAAACGAATTGTACGAATAATAACCAAATCCCATCCACGTGATTCATGTAAGCCTCTCTTCATTAATCTAGGAATTCTACCATTACCGTGTCTTTTTATTTACGAATCAGTGGTTTTTGTAAAAAATGACTTGCTCAAGGGCGGGAATATATTTTCAGAAAATGCCGAAGTCTATTACTATAACACTCGACGTAGAAATCATATTCATCAGGTGACAGTATCAACAGCTCATTACAAAAAATTCACATACAATACATGTACATTATTTTACAACACTTTGCCAGATGACATTAAACGATTAAATTCAATAGAAAAGTTTAAATCCCAAGTGAAATCGTTTCTGCTGCAAAACTGTTTCTATACAATTAGAGACTATACTGAGCATCACAAGAAAAGGAACATTAATTTTAACACTGATAAATCATGCATTATTTTCCATTTGGACTGTATAAATGAGTATAAACAACCTGTAACAACTATTGTACTACAGCTTCCGGGTCAATGACCCCCATCTCGATCAGGTTTTTGTCCAGTTTCCCTGATCCATTGAGCAAATGCTGAGATGGCCCCTTGTTTTGCTTCTGGACATAAATGTAACTTCATTTTCTGTGTACGTCTTCTAGAATTTAGTGGGAAATACAATTATTCAAATTATCGTTTCCATATTGTCGCAGCAGGAAGTAATAAGAGCCAAAATTTATAGATTATTTATCCTTGAAAATAGATTTTATTACATGGGATTTTTTTTGTTTTTTCTCCCTTTCAAAATTCAAAATTTATTTTTATTTATCCTTGAAAATAGTTTTTACTTCATGGGAGTTTTGTGTTTTTCTTCCTTTCAAAATTCAAAATTTAAGTAGTATATGACTTAGTGTAGGAATCACAGAATTTTGAAAATGTGCACACATTTCACTTTTCCCATAGCACATCATACGCAGTTTTTAACTGTTTTTGACGTTAAATAAATAAATAAATAAATAAAACTGTTACCGGTCATACAAGAAAATATGTGGTGGTAATTTAATTGAGATATTCCAGTATAATCTCTTCGGAAATCAAGAGGAGGTATTTCAAATTGTTGTTAAAAAAAACTAATTCAGAATGGTTTGCAAGTAAACCGGTATAGATTCGTAAACAGCAGTCGGTGCTGAATTAATGCAAGAAAAAATTCTGCTGCTAATGGGAATGAAGTCGATTGATTAGGTAGATAAAAAGATTAAGGGTGTTAGATATACACATTGAGTCAGACGAAAAGCCTGGTAACATCGCGTGGGAAAGTTTCGAAAGTCTTTTAATTTATAATGAGTTCTTGCCTAATGGAAGACGCTTGCACTACGGACGAATTGAAGATTATCCGTGAATAAATTACGAAGGAAACGAGAAGCATTGATGATTTGCAAATAACATGTATGCTCGTCAAATAACGTGCTGCATCAACAGGAGAAGCAGACGGTGTTTTGATGGTATAAAATTGGTGATCATTAAAGAATGTGTGAAAATAATCACCCTGTCTGAATCTTCAAATATTTGAGAAGAAATTGAGTGTATTGAATGAAGAGTGGAAATGTACTGAATAACTAAAACAACGTGTTGTAACAGGAACCCATGAAATGTTCAAGGTTGATATGGTTGACCGATCTCAGTAGCAAAAACTCGTGCATGTTTTTTTCAATTGCAATTTATGATTCTCATACAACCGAAGGTTTCTCTGCCATTAAGTTATATAATTTTAAAATAGGAGGAAAATGTATGAAACGCGAAATAAAATATGTTTGTGCTGGGATTGTGTTTATTATCTTTATGATAGAGTATGATTTTATTTTCTCGCCATACAACGGACTTATGTATCAAAAAGAAATAATTATAATTCTGCAGCGGGAATCGGTGATTTTCGTCACAAAAAATTGTAATGTTTCATATCCAAAAAGTTGTACAAATTGTAAATATATATATATATATATATATATATATATATATATATATATATATATAGTAAACTTCCTATTACTTCCTCAAACAGGCCAAAAGCTTGGATTGTTACTACACAATCTACAGTTTTTGGTCCTTGAAGCTGAAAAATTGATTTACGATTATGTCTGGCTTTCTATTAGTCGCCCGGTCCTACTGTGTTCAACGTTTGCACGTAAACCATTCAGTCCATTTTCTCAAAAACTAATTTTCAACCATCGATCTGAACGAACTCGAGATTCATACGTTTGTTGAGTTCTACTTTTCATGATAGTGATAGAGTAGAGCCGGGGGGAGGGTTACTAATTTTGTTAGCAATGCAAAAAAATTCCAATCCGCATTTCGTTTACCGATGCAAATAAATTTTCAAGAACTTGGGAAAATGCCTTCCTTTTCAAATGTTGCTAACATCTCGCATTTTTAAGTTTTGTTTTATTTCTTTATTTTTAACTTTTATTCATCTTCCAACTTTTAATGGTTAAAATAGCGAGAAGAAATTCTGGAACTCCAGAAAAGTCTCCTTCGTGCGTCACATACAGTTTTTTAGTAAATAAATCAAATAAAATTAAATCAAATTACTTTTTTCTTTTAATCCATAAAATATTTTCAAAATTTCCTCAAATACAGTTCGAAATTTTTATATTTAAAGTTTTTCCTTAGAGCAAACAGGGCTTAAAAATTTGCGCAGGTCCCATTTTCGGTGAACGTTGTATTTTCAAAACGCAAAAATTTAATATCTAGTTAACCATAATATTACAAAACTACAATATTGATGTCAGAGACAGTTTTATTTATGAAATCAGTTCTAAATAATTTGATCTTTAAATAAGGTCATGTACAATTCTTTGAAAATATGACTAATTTTTGCGTAATTTTTGCTTGAAATGAAGCCAATTTATATTTTTTCTGAAAAAAAAATGCTCCGTTTTTTTTTATTTCTTGCTCGTAATGCGCACAGTACTTTAAAATGGCTAAGATAGAATTTTGTTGACCTCATAGATTTTTTGAAATTTGCGGATGATGCAAACGATGTGGGAAAAAAATGTAGCATAACTAAATTTTTGTAATGAAGATGTTCGCAAATTCATTCTATAGAAAATATTTGCTTCTATGATGTAGCTGATACTCATTTCTCAATTGAAACAGAGGAAGATCTATCAAAAAATGACTGTGATTATACAATATCACTTTGAAATTTTCGCTAGAAAAAATGTGTAAAATAAGAACTGATTAAAAGAACAAGATTCTTAGAGGCATGCGCTTACTAACAGAATGTAGAGAAAAAAATTTGATTGATGCTTGTCAAAGAGCAATAAAAACTGTATGCGACGTAAGGGAGAGAAGTATAATCTGCGCTTGTTTTATTGAAATCCAGAATTACTTTCCGACCTTTAACTGTATCTAATTGAATTTTGCTAAAAAGTTGTTGCACAAAGCTATGTTAGCAACAAATGTATTTGCATCAGTAAACGAACTACATATTTTATTTGTTATAATTGTTAACACATTAACTCCCCTTAATGAAGCCACACATATGTTCAAAAAGAAGAAAAAGGGAAAAAAGTTCCTTCACAGAAAGTAGATTGTGTTGGGGTTCATTGATCCAAAAATGTAAATACATTACTTGTTACATGCATCCTAAGAGTTTTTAAAATTATACAGAGCAAATGTTAACTATAAAATTGTTAAAATACATATAATTTTTCTTTTTTATGATCAGTATAGCCTCTAATAGTACAGGTACAGTTATGCAGCAGAAAAGGTTTTACTTAGAACTTAATATTGTGTATAAGTTTTAATTGTTTAATGTCATCTGGCATTGTGCTGTAAAGTAACGAACATGTTTTATATACGTAGTTCCGTGAGTTGTTGATACTGACACGTGATGGATCATTGCAATTGTAAATATCTGTTTTACATGAAAATATGTCCCACTGTTAAGTCAGTTTTGACAAAAATTACTGATTCGTAAATAAACAGGTAGGCATTGGTAAGATTCTAAGTTCAAAGAAGGAATCGTGTGCACGCAGCAAGTATAAATCACATGCATGACATTCGCCTATTATTCGCACATTTTTGTGTTATCTAAATGTCATACTTATGTAATAAAAAGGAATTACTCTAATACTGCAGCGGAAGATGGCTACTTTTCCACTAAGAAACCTCTAAATACAGGGTCCTGTTAGCGGAAATGTAGATAAATCTTTTTTTATGTTGTAAATTACTTCTTCTAATACGTTGTGTAGGATTCCACTATGTTCACATAGGTGTCCAAGTTTTGTTGGTTCTTGATACCGAGAAATCGGTTTACAGAAAACGGCTCCTCTCAGTCTGTCCATTTGTGGTCAACTCTATCAAATTCGGACAAAACTGTGTGATGGGTTTAGGCGACAGTGTCCTTTTGATCTGCCCATGAAGCTTTATCATTTTCAAATTTATCATTTTCAAATCAAATCATTTTCGAATTCATTATATTATCATTTTGAAACAGCTCCAAATTCCTTGATTAAATTTTATACTCAGATAGTGGAAATGAGGCTGAAGAAAATGGCGCAGATCCCATTTTCGTTGAACTATCAGAATTTGCAACAATCGGTAAGGAAAATTACAAACGTTGCGAGAAAGAATGCAACGGGGGCACCAACACCGCTGGCCGAAAATCTGGCGATTGGTGAGCGGGCGAATCGAAGAGAGTCTTCGTGCACTGTCACTGCGAGGGGCTCGGGCGACTGATTGAAGCTCCTTCGCGGGAACGGAGAGGTCGAGACGGCTCCTCGTCCTCCTCCTCCTCCTGTTGCTCTTATTTCGTCTGGCGCGCGGGAGGGGGCGCGCGAGGGGGCGGCGAGGGGGCGAGGGGCGAGGGGGCGGGGCAGCGTGGGCGTCGCCCCCGGCGGGGGCTGCGCGCGCGCCCCCAAGAAGCGCGAGAGAAATGGGGGCTGTAAAATATGGGATGGAAAGGATTTTCCAAGCTAATACGGCTTGAGAGATTCAACCAAAATTGGATTTAGTCGCCGTTTCATCAAAATCCACTCCTGCTCAGTTTCATCAAAATCCATTCGATGCCGCCGGGCGCGCGAGCGGGCGCAAGAAGTGCCGGCCCGATCCACCGCCGGACAGCGACGAGAACAGATGGACGCTCCGTGGTTGCTCCGACGAAATCGATGATCCCCGAGGATGAGCTCGCGCTTCGGAGGCGCACAATTAGCTATTCAGACTTTCACAATAGATTTCAACGGCCACAAACTATCCAGAGTGATCCCCTTCATCGGTAGAAACCCTCCTCCGACGTATTCGTACCTGGTTGACAAATATACTATTTCTAGACAATGTTTCTCTAGGCAATGTTTCGGTTACATGAATAGTCTTTGGCGTACGAATAAAACACTGATGCCACCATATGCGTATCTGACTCTTGGAAATGAATACCTAAAAGACACGTTTGTAGGAGTTGCGTACATTACACGTTAGTATGCATTCATGAAAACGTACAAGTATGTAAGAAATTACTTTGCTGTTGTAGAGACGCCGCGTCCTAGGCACAGGTGCCAGCGTTTCGGTTGCAATTCTGCACCCATCCTCCGGGCGAAATCTGCATGTTCAAATTATCAAGTATCATGGCCTCCGGCCGTTTAAGTCCGGCCGCTTAAGGTATATACTCTTGGAACGTTTGCTGTTCTGGAGCGATTAACAGCAAAGGACCTCAATATGCGAGGCGGTAACCATGTTGATTCATGTCGCTACTGGTTTTTTTATTTATTTTATTTGAAGTCGCATAAACGACAAGGTCATGAGTGACTGCAAATATGCATGTTACACTATAATTAATGCAGGATTGAAATTATTTAGTGAAAATACAATTTAAGCAAGAATGAAACAGTAATTAACAATTGACAGTCAGACTTATAAATCTTTATAAACTTTCAATATTTTACATAATGTTAATATTTTTCCTGAAAATCACTGGAGTATAAAACATTTTCAAGATTATCAGCCTGTAGGATTAATTGGCGTTCATTGATATATTTTTTACAGTCGCCACTGTGTTTTGTTTCCTTTTTCAGAACTCAAAATGGCCATGACTTCTAGGCGGTACGTGCTCGGCAGTACTAGTTTGCATTCACGAGCATTGAAGAAATATTTTAATTGTGGAGCATCGTCTATCAAATGTCAACGTAGGTTAGGTTTCACTTCGAACACTACTGCACGTCGGTCCCCAAGGAGAGAGAGCTTTGACGGGCAAGGTGGAGGGTGCGAGGTCGTCGTTTGGTTCTTCCCAAATCATAGAATTTACAAACAAAGCGTTGTTGTTTTGTGTATCATAAGAATAACGTTTTCCTTCTCATGAATCTTAGAAAACGATGGAGCGTACCATCTTCGAGTATGGCGATGTGGCCATCTTTTCTAAATTAACAGAAGTATTTGAAATTTCTAGCATATTACTGGGGCATTTTGAAGCAAAATAACTTTACTTATATCAATGTACTATCCATGATATGTTAAGAACTCATGCGGGTGAATACTGTATTGTATTGCATTGTATAGTAATGGGGGGTAGATCGTAATAATTATAAAATATCTGACTGATGCCAATCTCGGATACCAAACCTCCCACTTACTTGAAATCCCGTAGATGTGATGTTCGAACAAGCAAAATTAATGGAGACTATGGTAATGCAATTTTTTTAGGAGTGCAAGTGAAATAACACTCGTACATAATAACGCAAACAATTTTATTACACTCGTGTACATTAAAATAAATAGTTGAACATTCTGCACACCTCACCTTTTCACGAAATCAAACTCAGCCCTAAATTAATAATGAACTCATAAAATAATACCTCGGTTAATAGAATTCTTTGTTTTTTCGCTTGTCAAGGTTTTGGAAATTTTATTGTCTCATAATCATAGTTTGCCGTTGATAAAATATACTAACAATCACTTATCTATCTGAAAACCAGCCCCTTGTTATATTATTATTATTATTATTATTATTATTATTATTATTATTATTATTATTATTATTATTATTATTATTATTATTATTATTAATTTTATCAATACGCAAATTATCATGTGTGTATTGATTTGGGATTATATTAACTGTTCAAAAGCATACATAAAAACTACAGGATTATCTCTGCCTTCGTTTTCAGATTTCTCGGAAGCAACAAAATGGTCCAATGGCCCGGAGCAATTAGGTATGTGCCGATGTTAACAATTTTTATTATATTTACTTACCAATGTGCTAATTCTTGTTGGTAATTAAAAAAATTGGCACTGGTTGGTGAAATGTTGTGCCATATTTGTTTGTTGATTGGTTATCATTATCAATAATGAATTCTGCGAATTGGCGATAAGCAAAAATGCTCAATTATTGGGATCAACACGGATTAATCAACGTAAATTATTTTTTTCGTGAGGTTTACTCCGTACCAGAATGCTACCTGAGGGACAGAGAAGGAATGTAAAACAACTGACAAAATAGTGTTGTATTTAGTTAGTTCTAAATAGTGTTCTCTTTAGGTCTTTAAAATACGTCAAATGATTTACGCGGAATGAGTGGAGGAGGAGTAAATTATTTCACCCCGCTACATCACTTCGACACCCCATGACGCCACAACCGTCACCGCCACCGCCAACACCCCCAGCATCTCCACCATACCACCACCCCGCCGCCGCCGCCGCCGCCACCAACACCACACCCGCCGTTGATGTCGCCTGCACCGCCACCGCCTCCGTCACTGCCATCGCCGCTGCACGCGAGAGGAGATACGGGAACCAGACCGCTCCCCGCTCAGCGTGCCAATATTTTGTTTTAAAACAAGAAACGTCACGAAAAGCGAGAAGAGACGGGCAAAACCCAGCGGCTTGTCTCGCGCGAAGGAAAATACGCCCAATCCGGAGAGAAATATGCGGAGGGGAAGGATTTTACTTGGTGACGCAAGCCATGGGGAAGTGTGCCTCTAGAAATACGTTTAGTAAAGTTGCGAATTACGTAATTACACGGGTATTCATCTAGCGTGTTATGAACACTGGTTACGGAAATCAGCTGCAGCGAGCAATAACTCATTCAGGAGTTCGAGGGTTCTGTTCTCTGAGAGAAAAAATCCTGGTCGAATCATTCCGCTCTTTTGAAAAAAAAAACAGAGACCTCAATTTTGTAGGAGATTCCAAATAACTTCCCCCAACGCTGGGCATAAACGCGAAATACGCGTAATCGGGCAGACTGGTGGGGCAGGCTGGCAGAAATATGCGACGGGAAGGGATTTCCCGAGCTAATACGACGGAGGCTGGCGGTCGGCAGCGCGGAGCTGAGGCTGGGGCGGGGAGCGGAGAGCGGGGAGCGGGCGACGGGGCGGGGCGCGTCGGGTGCCGCAGGAATGTGAAGCGCTCGCCGCCGCCGCCGCCGCCGCCGCCGCCGCCGCCACGGCGCCCTCCGTCGCCCCGACTCCATCCCGTCCGCCCCGCCCCCGTCGCTCACCTGGCGCTGCCTCCACCACGCCACCGCCCTGTCGCCGCCACGCCCCCTCTCGCACCTTCCCTTTCGTGCGGGGCGTCCGCCGCAACCGCACCCCCTCCCCCCTCTTCACCCCCTCCCCCGGCTGGTGAGGCCGCCCTCTCGCCAGCCCGCAGCCTTGCGGTGCTCGGCACATCAATGCTGCAGCAGGCGGCGGTGATAATGGGTGCACTGAGACTTCGGGGGGACAGCGGGCGACGTGCCCGGGCTGACAGTCGCGGTGAGAAAGACGCCCAGCGCCGGCGAGTGGGCGGACGCCGTAGCTGACGGAAAGTGAAGTCACACTCACCGACAGGCATTTCGCGGTGACTTAGACCGCGTGGTGGCTCACGGAGGGTCAAGCGTGTGGTAGAGACGCCGACACCGCGCCACCCAGACCACCCACGCCCCCCGCACCTCCAATTGCAACACTAGCGCTTCCCGCACCACTCACAACCCCGGGCCCAACCCCCAATTTGGCCACCCCCTCACACCACCCTTGCCATCCACGACTTCGCGGGCGAAGGAAGACAACGCAGGCGAGGAGTCTTTCGCGTAGCGATTGCGGCGCAGGGGCGTATTCTAGAGACGGGGCGAGCGTTTGTTGTTGAGCGTGGCATGCCAGGGTGCGCCCCGGAGCCACCTTCCGCCACGGGCGGAACGGCGGAGGCGGCGGTGTTGGCACGAGTGGCGCCCGCCCGGCGCACCTTCGCGATCCGGAAAAGCGATCGGCGGGCCGGGGTGGGGCGGCGCAACGCTGCGCTGCGTGGCGCGGCGCGGTGCGACGCGGCGGGACGCGGGACGCGGGAGGGGGCGTGGCATTTGAAGGGGACGGCGCGGCGCCGTGCGGGCCCGCCAGCGCGCCCCGCTGGGCCGGGTGGCGCCGCTGCGCCGCGTTGCCCTTTAAGCGTCGGGCGACAGCGGCCCGATCCGCCCCCGCCTCCGCGCTGGCGCCCCCGCCCCCGCCGCCGCCACCACCGCCGCTTCCGCTACCGCTTGCGCCGCCGCGCGACCGATTTTTCCGGCGTCCGAGTAACGACTTATTGCTTCGGAGAACAGCAGGATTGGCGCGGGTGATCGAGCGGTAAGGTGCTCGGCGCCGAGATAGCCGGCGGCGGTGGGGGCGGGGACGGCGGCGGGTGGCGGCGGCGAAATCTCCGAGGTCGTGGAAAAGGATTCTCCTATCTTTCCGACGGCCGGAATAGCTCGGGGACCGCTCACCGTCCTGTCTGACGCGGACTTACCGGATATATTTCTCGAGGACGGTGGCATTGGGCGCGACCGTTCTTTCCCTCGCGTTGCGGGCTTTCTTCGTCCCGCCGCCCCCTTTCCCTTTTCTTTCCCGTCTCCGATCCCCACCGCCCTCTCCGCCGCCTCCGTCCATTCTGATTCCAACGCGCCACCTCGCGGCTCCTACAACGCCTCCTCCCTTCCTCCACGCTGCTTCAAAACCTTCAAACCCTGTCAACCCCGGATTCGGTGGTATAACGGTCAGCGTACCGGACTGGTGTACCCGATTTTGCGGGTTCAAACACGATCGAAGTCGTGGATTTTCAAGGGCGAAAAAATCCCTCGTACGCCTTCCTTCGGAGGGAAATAAAGCCCGCTGTCCCATGCAGTAGATTTACTGCATGTAAAAGATCCTCAAGCTTAAAAGAAGCCTCTGAGCAAAATTGAGATCCACCAGTTACGTCGCCCAAAATAATACCTACTCTCTCTGCTAGGTGGTGAAAGGAGCGTATCAAAATTTGCGTGGTTAGACGGAAGAGCGGGCCTGATGGCCCGAGTCTAAACTAAACCCCACCTCCGCTTACCGTGCCACCACCTACCACGCCCCCACGTTCTTCGCCTTCTCCCACCATGCTATCTCCGCCTCCGCTTCTTTATCCGCTCCCTACCCCTGTTCTACCTCTCTATCCGTCCATTCCCCCACCTGCTTTTCATTCCCCTCCCCCGCGACCCCACCGCTCGCTCTTGCCTCGGCGGTCGCTAATTCCCACGCCGGCGACGGGGATTCGTCAAACCCGCAAGTTGAATTAAAAAAGTTTGCGTGGGCGAGGAAATCGCCGAGAAAGTAATTGTCCGTTGATACTTCCTGCTTTAAGGAATTGCTTTTCTGTTATGTAATTATTCACACTAAATAGAGCGTTAAATTTCTTTTAAATTCATTGAATGCTGTTGTTCCGTTCCGTGTGGCGTACTCTTTATGCTGAACGAACGAAGATTATTGTTCCTTTGACATGAGCTCGATTTTTAAGCTGTTTTTGTTGCCTTTATTTACTCAATGAGACAGAACTTTCATTTTGGTTTATTTAGAGATGAATTCTTAAATAACCACAATTTAGTTCATTTTATTAAAATAGAATTATACTACAGAAAATTATTCATTGTGTTTTAAAAAATTGAGAGTCGCGTATCAATGGAACTGCTGTGTCGAAAGGGACACAAATACAGGTGAGCCCCAATGGCGAGCCCTAGAATAAATTGCAAACGAAAGAAAAAAACAAGCAAAAATGTATGTATATAAGAACTAATTCTACTTATATGCAATATACATCAAAATAGTTTGTTTTGCGGGGTGTTAATGGCATATATATCTGGGAATTTTTCTGTCCTTGTGGTGGATTCTCCGGGGAGACATTGCCATTTTTTAAAAGAACTTCAGCATTCAATATGTAGCACAAAATGTACAACTTACCTATATTCTAATAATAAAAGCCGTAAATGATAAAAACCTACCTAAACGAAGAGCAATTAAACTGCGGCGGGGTCCTTTGCTTCCATTGGTTTACGATTGTTAATATCAGAAACGCATGTTTTTGTTAGGATGATTGGATCTGGGAAGTTTCGACTACTCCCGAAAATAAAAAATCTTGTGTTATTTTTTCGTATTCCTATAGTAAATAATAATAATAATAATAATAATAATAATAAAATAATAATAAAATAAAATAATAATAAAAATAATAATAATAACAATAATAATATTTGAAAGCAGGTTAACAGGGCTTGGTCAGAAAAATTTTCACTAGTTGTTTGCCAACGTTTCGGAAACTTTTATTTCCATCCTCAGGGATAATATAAAAGAAAACGAAAACTACACTTGTTCAAGAATGATGTTACCAAAAAATAACGCACGAGAACACTTTCTAGCCAAGCTACAGAATATTTACAATTTCCATATTATCCATTACAGAAAAAAACCACATACGGCACCTTGCAACATCAAGAACAACTCAACCCATTCACTGCACCATCCTCCATCTCCGGCACTTCACCTGCAATGAGGGACACAACATCACCCTCACCACACCAGCATACAGCATGACTGATACTAGCCAGATGCTGGGTGGCGAGACGAGAACATATATTATGCCTGAGTGAGGCACATGCTAGCTTCCGGTGCGAGTTTACAATTAATTCAACCCAAAAAATGTGCCATTCTTCACCTCATAACAAATTCCACCTTGAAGCGATGTACAAATTACAGATTGCTACATCTACCCATTTGTAAGACAATTATCACATTCTTACTCCTATCACCTCCACTACCATTACTTACATTATGACATCACCAGGAAGAGAGGAACAGTTGTGTTAGCCAGTACGATATGAGGAACATTTAGATTTTTAAGTGCTTTATGTGACCAACAGGAGCCAATTATAATTGATTGAGATTTTAATGGATTTAGCTTAAGGCCATTCATGTAAAGAGGCTAAATCCTGAATTGTTTTACTAATTAAATGAGCCACTTCAGAAGGTTTCCCACTGACGTAGATCTGTAAGTCATCTGCGTACATATGATGATTTGCATCTTGATAACACCGACGGTATATCATTTACATAGATGAGGAAGAAATTGGACCAAGTACGGCAAGCTTTAACGCCGGACTGGGGCCATTGCCCCAGGCAGGTATGTCCAGGGGAGCGGTTTCCGGCAAGACTTCATCTACAGGTTGCCAAATTTCTGACATAGTATTTGAAAATGTGTACTTTACAGGCAGAAAGAAATTAAAATTAATATATTACAAGTAAAAATTAAATAATAAACAATAATCTAAGTATAAGAGAGACTTCTGAAAACAAATTCTTAAGTTACGTGCCATTTACAGGTGGGGAGTTAACTTCACACATTCTGGTGATGCGTCTTTTCCCTTGTGTGGTATTTACATATATTGCCCCATCAAAAGACCACACATTTTTAAGCTGGAATTTTATAATACATTTTCTCAATATTTCTGACCTACGTGAGGTTAAGTCCTCTCGTATAACTTTTCCACTACCTACAAGTTTTCTTTTGTTTTTAAATATTTCATCCCATTGCCTATACGATATTAATTTCACTATAATAGGGCGACACTTGCCATCAGTCTTAGGTCCTACTCTATGGCTTCTATCAATGTCATCAAGAGTAAGATTGACACCAATATCCTTTGCCAACTCTCTAACTTTAGTGGCAGTATTTTCATTGTTCGACTCGCTGATTCCAAAAAAGCAGAGAGAATTTCTCCGCTGATATTGTTCCAGCTCGTCCATTTTGTCCATGTGGGCCATCTTGAGCGCTGTGATCTCCTGGCGTTGCTCGTCAATGATGCGGTTCTGCTGCTCGATGGTCTCCCGAAGTTTCGAGAGCTCGTCCGAAGCGCCTCGACGAGACCCTGATTTATCTCTTGGACACTCTCCGTTATGCGGGCAGTAACAGATTCGCTCACTTGAGCAATGAAATTCCTTTTTGATTCTCCTCCATTCCTTTTTGAATTTCGTTAAGAACTCCACTATTTCTTCTGCACTTCGACTCTTCAATGAATAAAACGATCTAGCAGCATACGCAGCAATAATACTGTTGAGCAATACCACACATAATGGTTTTCGAAAACGTAGCATGCAAATGGCTAAAAAACAACAAATGAAATACTCTGGTATAACACTGCAATGCATTAAATATTTTAACAAAAACAATCTATACAAATACTGCAACATGAGTGTCGAATATATAGATACACCGTACAACAATTATTTGAAAATCAAGAATATAAAAATTGTTGGAATATTTCATATCAGGGTTTGATATGAAAATTACAAATATTTCCTGTGTTTTTCGACTTTAGACAGTGGATAAACATAATATCGATAAACGAACGGTGTTCCATCAATGCCAATACGTAAAAAAGGAGCTTGTACGTCAACACGTAATACGTACTACGTAAAAAGGAGTTACGTACATGTTACTGTATGAAATTAACCTTAATTTTATTTCACTTTCTTTGAACGAGTAACGATTAGCAAAGTAAAACAATATTTCCCTGAAAAAGATTCCTGTATTAGAATGGTGGTCATTGACGTCATATTAACTCTGAGGGTGAAGCCTTTGTTATCTTTCTAAATGTGTGCATTCACAATGTTTTAATAGCTCTATAATTTTAACATAATACTATACACTTTTCAAGCAAATCGAATACGATAATTATCTACAATTATGGTTTGCAGTAAAATGTAAATATAGGGTTACTAATATATAACGACCATTTTCTTGTCAGTAAAACCCCAAGTACTATTTGAATTTAAAGCTTAACCTATTGTTTTAATTATTTGTCTATTGTATACATAAATACGAGAGTACTTGAGATTCATTGCATCCATCTTTTATCATAATATTTTATGTTCTAAAATTTGTAAGAAAGGAGGATAATTTAGAGGTTCTTCTTTTTTTTCACTGAGCAAGTAATTCGAAATAATTCAGTATCAACACTCAGAAATTGGCAAGTACTCTGCCCTACGTCTTAATTCTTGAAATTTACAAAATATATTCTAGAACTAGGGACAGGAGAGCAGAAGGACAGTCTTTCCTTGAAAGGTATCAAAATTCTTTCTCACAGAAATAATTATGATGATGTTGGACCCCGTCAAAAGCTTCATGTCAGCAATAGCTGAATTTTTACGCAATCATCACAATTAGTTCTTTCATACTTTCAATCCACAACACTCAATCGTCAGTATTCCGTTCCTTCTCGCAGAATCACCAAACCGACGGCGCACCGAGGAAAGCACGGCGGGGAATTTCAAGCGACCCAAGTTGTAATGGAAAGTACCCAAATTACAATTGACGAAACTGTTCAGTTGCGTGTTGTTGTCAAATAAATCTCGCAAGGCCGTTTGAAATAGGTCGGGCCGGTGCGGGGGCAAGGGGTGTGGTGGGGTGCACGATGGAAAGAGGGCGGAGTCAGGGGAAAGGAGGGTTGGGGAGGGGGAGGGGCGCAGTTCGACAGCGCGGCGCCCGGCGTCACGCGCACGCACGCGTGAGCCCAACGCGCAGCACGCGAGTTCGTCGGAAGAGCAGCGATGAATGAAGTCGGGGCGACGTGAGCGGGGGGAGCCGGGCGTTGCGCGGGCCGCCAACTTCGCTCCCGGCCCTCGAGGAGCTTCTCGGAACCCTCCCCGTCAACGAGGCCGCCTCCCGACTTCCGTCCGCTCAGATGCTCCACCGGATACATCAACAGGGAGAAAACCAACAAACCGCTTCTTCGGACGGACTTGTTACTAACTTTTCATCGCCTTCTCGCTCAACGTCTCGTTCAGAGCCGCAACAAAAAATTGACGCCAGTTAAACGGCCGTGCATCGTTCACTGCGGGCCAGTCTCGAGTTGCGCGCTTCCCCCGTGAGTGTGAAGCCAGGCGACCTGTGCTTCGACCTGAGGGAGGTTGCTTTCCGAGCACTCAGCCATGTATCCACCGCGTGGATACACGTCAAAGGACGGAGCGAGTGAAGTTCCCGGAAGTCGGAGCAGAAAATTCCCAGAATCCGAGTGGCGTCGCGCCCCAAAGCTGTATTGTTTGCAGCTGCCTCAGTGGACTTTCGCTGTCTCTCGTGACGGCTTGACCGGGTTTCACCTCTATTTTGAAGTGTTCTCTTGCCACATTATATCAGTTATTGGTAATGCACAAAAAGTAAACAAAGTTCTGTTAAATGTGAGTATCGTTGCTCTAAACGACTTTACATGAAACGCTAGGTCAATTTCGCAATTTTGTCTAAAACTGCCTCAAACATTTTGCGCGAATAGAACAAAGTTCACTTAATAAAATGGGATATATCCGATTTTCTGCGAAGCCTATTTCATATTTTTAAATTTGTGAAAGTTCAGTTTTTTATTCACTCCTACAACTACATTATTAAAGGTAGTTTTTCTCTGGTAATGCAATCTATTCCGCAATATTTTATCTTAAATCGTATTAAATACACTGTTTTCAATGTATTCGATTCCGTGTAATTTTGAGTTATGTGTTAAAATCACCGTAATATTAATTAAAACAGTATATGTATTCGAAAACACAAATGAAGGGTTCTGATACGCAGTTAAATTACGATTAGTAAAGCCTCTTGTCTTATATTATTCTCAATGCTCGGTTTTTAATCCCAACCTGGGCATATATTTTTTCTTTCAACACTTTTGTAAGAATAGAGCACAATACACCGAATTCAATGAAAGAAAGCAATGTGTGTGTGTGTGGGTAAGAGACGTGTATGAAAATAAATATGTGACTTAAGTAAGTGCCATTCCACGTCAAATAATACAAGAGTTGACACGACTTTTTTTCAAAAGTACGACCATTTTTTTCTTAAATCTGGACATAAAAAAGAGACACTTTTTTTTATTGGCCTGAAAATTAATTAATTGTGTGGTTATGTCTATATTAAATTTTTAAATGTACGTGTACTTCACAAAATATGATCAATTGTTGCTCCGAATGGACTTAATATATAATTTCCTGATTAGTTTCATTTAATACTTTGAAATGCATATTTTACTCCTCTATAAAAACATTTTTCAGAAATAAATATTTCATTTTAAAAAATGTAATTTAAAAAAATTAAAATTTCTATGAAAACTCGATGAGAGAAAAATTTTAAAAAAATATAGACGTATTCTTTGTTCAATTTTCTGTAATATACACTATGAAAAGAATGGGCACTAGACACATAGTTTAAAAATAATCAATTGTAAGTATGAGGCCGTGCTCTACCTACCCATGCACTAACGAATTGAGTTCGGTCAGTCTTTCAACCTAGTGCTGAAGAATTATAAAAAGAATGACTGTCTGCCTGATTCGGGTTTCAAACGTTATTAGTATTTCAGATGTTCACTCTGCCTCCAGAATGGATGGGTGGCAGCGAAACGAATTCTACAATGCTTTTCCTCGTGTCAGCGAAACGAATTCTACTGCTTGGTCCCTTTGCGTCCTACGGATGGGGTGCCCTCCTGACCTTGCTCGTAAAAGACAACAGACCACTTGTCAAGCGACTAGAGTAAAATTTTCTGATCATCAGTCGCAATACGTATCTTATAAAGAGAAGATTGCTAGTTAGTTCTATGAATCGTGCGTACACTGTGCAACATGCGTGACGATCACCGTACGAGATACAACACATGTTTCAATCAATCTAATCTTTCTGATCACGATTTTAGAAAAAGATAACTCAAAAGTCGCGTAAACCACTACTAAATCATTTACCATTGAACACCACACAACCAAAGTAACACATTTACTATTGAAACTTGACTTAGGGGAGTCATTAGATTGGCGAATTTGTGATTCATGTCGTGAAAAGGGAGTCGGCTTTCAAAAATGATTTTTGTTAGTGAAGAGAGCGTCGAAATCAGTGGCTCCCGTGGCATGAACAAAAGTCGTGAAAAGTCCAGTGTCTATAGTGAAAACAGTGGAAATCAGGGAAATGACAATATAAGCTTTTCAGATAGTTCTAGTGTATGCGAAATGAATGTAGAGAAGATAAACAAGAGTTTAATTGCAATAGAAGATACCCCGAGAAGCAAAGAAAACTGCGACATAAACGGTATCCCCCATGAGAAATTTCACTACGAAGTCCTACTACAGAATTAAACGACACTTCGCAGCAGGCAAACACGTGATAAAAAGTTGGATGAAGAAATGTAATTTGGTCCAGACTTGAAAGTAAATTCGGTAAGGCATTATAACTGTGAATTATGTCGAAATTTCAGGAATTCTAAGGTAAGCGAGTAAAAATATTTCAAGTGCGTAATTGGGGACCAGAAAATTTCAAAATATCAGTCATAAGGTGAGTCAAGAATCCGTCATTTAATAACCAAATACAATCGTTTAGTTGTACCACCTCACAAACTATTTAAATTACTGCTTCATCCAAAGACCATTACACATTATTTTACAACACTTTGCCAGATGACAATAAACGATTAAATTCGATAGAAAAGTTTAAATCCAAAGTGAAATCGTTTCTGCTGCATAACTGTTTCTATACAATTAGAGACTACTGAGCATCACAAGAAAAGTAACATTAATTTTAACAATGATACATAATGCTTTATTTACCATTTGAACTGTATAAATGTGTATAAAAAATAACAAGTATTGTATTGCAGCCTCCGGATCAATGACCCCCATCTCGATCAGGTTTTTCCTCCAGTTTCTCTGCTCCTTTGAGCAAATGCTGAGATGGCCCCTTGTTTTGCTTCTGGACATAAATGTAACTTCATTTTCTGTGCACGTCTTCTAGAATTTGGGAAATTGGGAAATATAGTTATTCAAATTATCGTTTCCATGTTGTCGCGGCAGGAAGTATTATTTCGAAGGACAACATGGATAAGGGCCAAAATTTATTGCCTTTTTATCCTTGAAAATAGATTTTTTCAATGGGAGCTTTTTTTTCTTCATCAAAATTTTAGTAGTATATGACTTAGTGTAGGGATCACAGAATTTTGAAAATGTGCACACAATTCACTTTTCCCCATAGCACGTCATACGCAGTTTTAACTGTTTTTTAACGTAAAACAAATAAAAAAAAGACCATCGCCAGTAACGCAAGAAACGCGTCAGTTGCAGCAATCTACTGTACACTGGTTTTAGAAAAATAATATTTCTTCAAATTACTGAGATCCCATTTTGAATTTTTTCTTGAGTTGTCGACAATACTTTACTGCGTTTATTAATATTTTTTATTTAAAAAAATTTTTTTTTTTTTTAATAAATTTTGAAAATCTCAAAATTAAATTTTTTAAGGTTCGAATGGAATTTAAACGGATTTTCTATAATTAGTGTATTCAAATATGTGATATTTTTAAGTTAGTGATGCGCGTCATTTTCAGCAAATATTATCATGCAGTATTTCCGAAAAGAATAAAGGTAGAAAAAATAAAAATACATGTGTTAACTTATTTGATCCATATAATAAATAGAAAAATTAGAAAATAATTAAAAATATGAAGGTCAAATTTTGGTATTTTTTGTGCGATTTGACGTGGAATGGCTCGTAAGCCGTTTACAGAAGGGCATGTCCCTAATTTTTTAACTGATCATAAGGCATCATCGGTAAATGAAACTAAATGAACAGAATCTTGCAGGAGCCAACCGGATGACTGTGTTTCCTTTTTGCACAAATGTTGTATTCATAAAAGTAGTGTAAAATGTACAGACATTTCCGTACATTGCCATTTCTATCGAGAATTATTATTAGCAAGTACATAAGAGCAACATGCTTCATCGTGGCATAAATGTTCGAAATTTCAAATTGAGTACTTCGATAAGCTTGTACCGACTTACGTTTGAACTGTCAACATTCAATCGAAACTACATTATAACCCTAGACACCAATACACACAAATATATACAGTTACAGAGAAAAAAAAACAGATCAAGCAGAAGCAGAATCAAATATGTAAAAGTGAATATAATTAACTTCGAACTATATGGCACAAGATGGAGACAGTAGAAATGATAACTGAAATAAGGAGATGTACCAAAAGGTTGGAAAGATGTTGTGTGTGTTATATTGCGAAATCAATTGAAAGTAGATGCATAAAGAAATAGTTACAGGGGCTTTTAATTTGATTTGATTGGTTGAATTTATTTCGTCAAAAAAATAAAACACTGTTTATGATGTACGGGAGAGGTGTAGAATTTGCGTACGTTGATTCTTGATTCCAAAACACGTACAGCTCTATGCAGAGAGACGAATATTTTTATAAACGCGCACAAACGCGAGTTCTAACTCACAGCCGTCCGAAGATGTCAATTCTTGGTTAATTGTGTTTGTAAAATATAGTAATTTTGGCGGTGTAATGTTGCATTTGCCGGATGATCGTTTGTGGCCACAGAAACAAAGGGGAGCGGCGCGTAATCCGGCGGCATTCAACCGAAGCGGGGCGTCCTTCCGGCGCTGGCGAAGCGACGACGCACTGTGGGCCGAAATAAGAAAAAGACAGACAAAATAATTTATTCGATGAAACGAAAATCGCACCTAAACCTTAGCGAAGAAAGAGCTCCTGGGTTTAAGTGTCTGTGAGTGAGGAATTATGAGACGTTTACATAACTCTATGGAAGCCGCACACTATCTGTTCTATTAGTGGTCGTGGATTTCTTCCACCAAGTTTCGGCAGTGTGAATTCATTTTTTCAATGACCATCCACAGATCGCTTACCCTCCCTTCCCATTTACTTAATATAGAATTCTACATTATCAGTTCATTCGAAGCTACATACTTGGTGAAAGTTGGATGTGAAACTTTCACAAAAGTATTCCCATCTCCTTTTGTAATACTAGAACAAGTTAATAATATTCTTTCGTGTATATTTGTTATACACGTCCACACACGCAGCTGTAATATTCGTCGCGAAATTTAAAAATACAATGATTACAAGTATTAATGTAATATATTTTGAACACTTTCAAAATGATTTTTTTTTGTAATAAAACATTTGGGATGATATACAGACAAATATAATGAAGGATAACGAGAGAAAAGTGCAGCTTTATCAATGATAAATACAGGGAAATGTAGTTATCAAACTACAAATATTGATAACTCACACGCTTTTCAAAACCTACCCAAAGGTAGACAAAAAATATAAAAAGCTAGTATGCAAACTCATGCATTGGTCACTTTTCATCCATGATGTGCTTACAGCATGTAAATAGCAATGTTCAAAAAGATTAATTTTGCCCGCAATTCGCGACTTACAAACCACCGTGCTGCGGCGCCGCTCACATCCATCCAATAAAGTGTGTCTCTGCTAACCAAATCCGGTAGACGCCACGCACGCCCGCGGCGCCCTCTCTGGCATCACAAACGGCAGAGAAACGCCCAGGCCCCGCCCCTGCCCCCGCCCCTGCCCCCGCCCCTGCCCCCGCCCCTTCCTCATCAAATATTGCATCCGCTAGGCGCAGCGTAACTGATCGCTAATTGGTATTTACATATACGGAGCGCGCGCTCCCCGGATCCGCCGCGGCGCCGCTTTGATAAAAAGTCTAATATTGTGCGTCCGTCTCCGACGGCCGGAGGGATTGCTATCGGCTTTTGCGGCGTCGACTCGAGTAACGGGCGCGCGGTCAACTCGGCGACTTTTGTTTATTACTGGGGAGCCCGTGGTGAACACAATTGTCTAATATTGTGCCTTTCCGCTGTGGCGAACGCGTGAAGTATGCTCGTAAGTTGGGGTTGGGAGTGGGTATAGTGCGGAAGAAGCCGTCGATGGTTTGTAGTAAAGGTAACGGGCCCCACTGCTAAGGTTGAGGAGAAAAAGTTGTGCAAAAATTCTTCGTCTCTGTACCCGATGCTCCTTCTCGTTTGAAATAGGTTCGCTTTTCTGCTACATCGCTCCACTGCCATTCCACTTCGCGAACCCCTATGTTCTCCTCTGCCAACGCCCGTCAACGATTCTCTCCGCTAACGCCCATCTCCGCCTACGCCCTTCTCCGCCAACGCCCTTCTCCGCCAACGCCCTTCTCCGCCAACGCCCTTCTCGCCAACGCCTCTCCGCCAACCCTCTCCCCAACGCCCCTCTCCGCCAACGCCTCTCCCCAACGCCCCTCTCCGCCAACGCCCCTCTCCGCCAACGCCCCTCTCCGCCAACGCCCCTCTTTGTCAACACCCCTCTCTGTCACGCAGTCTCTGTCACGCAGTCTCTGTCAACTGCAGTCTCTGTCACCGGTCCCTCTCTGTCACAGGCCCTCTCTGTAAACACCCCGGTTTGTAAACTCTCCGCGCTACCCGCTTAACATGATATCTATTATACAGCTCTGGAGTTACCAGAGATCTTTAAATATGCACCTATAATATACAAATTCAAATACTAAGACATTATTCCATAGTCAAGTCGTTAGAATGGAATCTTCAAACTAAATACTCCAGAGATTTTATGTTTAAATTGAAACCTTGCACCCTACTCACGTATTATGTTGTTTCAACCGACGTCAGATTATGAATAAAGAATAATACACCTATCGTTCATTTGGTATGGGCAAGGCGTATGAACGTTCATCATCATAGAAATGTCCTTCCCGAACTTCCAAAAAAATTGTTTGGTTTTTGTGCTGTAATAACAAGTGAGCTAGGGGGAACGCTGCCACTGACAGCCCTAACTTCTGATAAAGATTGGAGTGGATAGGTTCGAAATCCATTCCATTGGATTTGTGTGAAGCCGCGGATACCGAACTGACGCAAACCGCTGTTCCTGGAAGCCAAGACAGCTCGTCTTATCTCCTCTTGTAATATTTATGAATCTCTAACGCGCCGCGACGAGATATTTGAGCTAGCATGGTTGCAGATGGCACTCGCTTGAACCTATGACGTCACTTGATGATTAATGTTAGGGTGAAAAGTTATTTGTATTTTATCAAAGGCTCAACACTCTCTCGTATTAGAGGGAATATACTCAAATAGGTTGAGATTTCTCATGCAATTTTGTTTGAATTTTTTAAAAGTTGATAGTCGTAGAGGTATAATGCCTGACGTGAACGCTGTGCTATATAATTTTTTTCTTCTGCTTAGTTGCAGTTGGAACCAATTGTGTGTGATATTTTCTTGACTAGATAGCTAAAAAATAATTTTGCGAGAAAAAGATGATCATCTTGAAATATTACTGAATTACCTTGTGAGAAAAGAAAGAGAATGGTATTCAGAATATATAGATGCCAAGGGAAAATAATTAACTACAACCAAAATACCTTCAACCTGGAATTATTTTCTTCTTATAAATGTATAAACATGTTTACATGTATGTATGTGTGTGTTTGTTTCACGACATCTCTTGAACACGTGTAGAAATTTCAACCAAATACTCCGTGGTAGTTTCAAACGGGCAAGAAAAAATGTAGGAATTCACAATAAAAAATATTTTTCAGCTTTTCATATTTTTTATTGCAAGTGTTACTTAGATTTACTAATTTTGTCCCCTACTACTATTAACGGGGTAAAGAGAAAATATTGTAATTGTTCTGAGTAAATTGGATTTTTAAACACTTATTATTCAAGTCGTTTCACTATAAAACGTGTCTTTCCGTTTGTCTGTGTACAATTGTGTCCGTTCAGATTTTATCTAAAAGTGACATTTTTCGATTGATCTGGTCGAACTCGAAATTCTGCGAATTTGAAATGGGTATTTTGTTTTTTTAAGGTGCTTTACGTGACGCCTTTACAGCATTTTCAAAATTTTCTAAATGACACTAAATTTTTAATTTGGATTTTTCCTTTAAGGGAGCAAAGTACCCTAATGAAAGTTTCATTTTCATTGAATTTTTTAATTTAGATAATCGCAAAAGTTCAATATTTTTGCCTCGTCTTACAATTCCAATATTGAAGATAGAAATTTTGCTTAATTAAATCTGTCGTTCAATGTTAGATCTTCAAAAAAAAACATGCATACTTTTTCGGAAATATGAGTAGTTTTTCCGCAATTTTACGTGAAATAAAAACAATTTTAAAAGTAATATTGCTTATCCGATCCGGTGGTCGAGATCGTTAAGGCAGTAGTGTCAAAACAAAGATTTTAAACCTGATACTTGTGTGCACTTGTAATAATATAGTAGTACGTGTAGTAGTTCAAATAATATAATAGTACGTGTTCGTTACAGATACTGAAAGAAAGTATGTGGCATTGAAGCTCTACTAGTTTGAAATAAAAACGTAATGCGTCGAGGCATTTTTATATCAAAGAATAATATAATTTGATTTTAATGTATTGTTCGGTATTCTGGAGTTCACATGTATGAAGTATATATCCTCGATTGTAATATGTATATTATGTAACTAGTGTAATAATGTTTTTGAGCAGCCTACTGTATGTAGTATGTCTTTTATCAAAGGTTGTCTTGCTCTATTTCGTGGCTGACTCATTACCTCAAAATGGATATTGACTGGTTAGTGATTCAAGTAATGAAAAAATATATTAAGAAGAAGAAAAATTAGCTCTCTTAACAGTTCTTTTGGGGCTGTGTGCTGAAACATTTCTATTCTATTTTAATAACTTTTTCGAACTGTGTGACCAATACCACCATTGTAGCATTCTGCTTTTCTGCCTGAATTTTTCTCCCGTTTTACCCAGATAGCTGTTCGCTTGTTCGGCAGCCGCTGCGATGTGGGGTCAATACAGGAAATCCAGAGACTCCGCCGGAAATCGAACTCTGACAAATGCGCATCAAAGATGAACGCGCTAGTGGATACTCTGGTGAGGTCACGTTGGAAAACGCCCCAAGGAAAATCACTATCGCTTTACATTCATCAGAGTAAATTGTATTTTGTTCTGTTTCAATGGTAGCTATCAGCATCATTGTAGAGTTTCAGATTGTAAACTCTGTCCAATGCAGTCTAAATTAAAGCCAATGCATTTTGACGAAAAAGTTCCATATTATTAAATTTATTACATATAAATTAAAAGTAATTTACCAAAAACTAGAAGAAGATATATCCACTTTTTCGAACCCAGGGCCCGAGAGTAAGAGCTTTCCTGTCGAAAAAGAGCCAAAATCCGGCGCAAGATTACAATAATTTCTCTTCTTGAACTAAGGCAAGAAAGTGAAAACAATCTAACCAAAAAAACAAACATTTGATGAAATTTCTTGAACAATCTTTATCTTTTTTGTTTATGGCGTTGAAATTTCGGAAAACGCCGTGATCGGACAAAAAGACATCGTTGGAGGAAAGTGTTGGAGGAAAGTGTACGATACTACATAGTGATGGCCACCGATGCCTAAACAATGGTAGCACGCGTTTATTTTTTGTGTTGCGTGCTTCTCCAAAACCGATATTTTATACCTTATTTGTTCAAATTGTATCCCAGCTATTATTTAGAATTTGTTGAACTTTATTCAAATTGGGTTTACAGACTTATTATTTGATCGTATTCGTGGTTAAACATTAACTCTGCCATGAAGTAATAGAAGATATTTTACGGAGGATCTTGTGCCGGAAGGTAACTTTTTAACTTAACGCATTTCAGTTAAGACTACCATGTTCTTTGTTGAAATGATCATGGAAAAGTGTTTGAAGTAGTAGTTTCCTGTTTTTTCTCCAAAAATGCTGTGTGAATGCCTATTTTGACTTTCGGCTGGACTGCTTCGTGAAAGCAAGATCCTGTTTCGGTATCTTCAACCATCCTGCAAGCTAAATCTATCTCTGCATTGATTATATGCCGGAGGTTTTAATTTATTGGGAAAATCCAAATTGTGTTCCAAAGATCAAGAAACGACCTGTGATGTAGTAGTCAGACATCTTTTTTCCTCGCAGGAACCGGAGTTCAAATCCCGGTCCTTCCATGTGGAATTTGTGGTGCACCAAAAGGGTTTGTTGCAAGTTTTCTCTGACTTCTCGCATTGCGCTTGTTCTCATTTCCGCATTGATCTATCACCATTCTTATCTTCTTAATCACATCCACATCAAAATCATTTACCCGTTTTCCGTTATGGCCTTAGAGACTGGTATCATAAGAAAGAATTATGCAGGAGTTCTTTTACAAGCCGTGTAATTACCGACATAGACATCTTCGATTTTTCGGTCCATAAAATTCCATCTACATAAGGCAGTTTTGAGTCGATAACGTGAGGTTAATAATGATCACGAACGATTTAGACGGATAATTGTTGAAATACCACCAAAAGAACTGGTAGCTCTTGAAATAAAAGTATTTGTATGATGAATTATAATATTTTTCTAGAAGTGTAAAATCAGTATTTAAAATAATCTACTTGATCTCATTAACTTAATCTTCCGGAGAATCTTCATAGATATCATTCTTTTATATAGCTGTAATATTGGCGAGAACAGACGTCGCATGAAAAAAGCGCCTAGTTGAAAAGTTCTCTCCGCCTTTGAACAAAAAGCTCTCTGACGATGCTTGGACGGGCAGTAGCGCACCGTAGGCTATTGTATTGCGTCCTTCACAAAGCCGTCATTTGGCGCTAATGTGCAGGCTTATCGATCATCCCGTGCGCCGAAATGTCAGTTACTAAATCCGCGTTCCTTCAAGAAAGTGCTTAGTTCGCCCAGGGACGACAGGTACGCGGCGGCGTCCCGTCGCTGAGAGCTTGGCTCTGAGAGCTGCTCTTGGCAAGTGCCGCTTAGACATTGCGCCACCTGGCTTCGTTGCAGAGAACCCCAGGTGAATTCCAGCGGATCGTTGCTTCGCCTCAGTAACTCAGTAGATGGAGTGTTCTAATTGCCAGAGAAGGGACGCGAGAGAATGGAATTCCTAACAGATAGGATCAAAGGGTAAGCATAATAGGCGTATGAATTCCTAGCCCGAAAAGGGAGCTTCGTAGATCGGTACGACTTGAGACGATGTTTAGTTCCTAATTAGTTAAACTGGGGCGAAGTCGGTCACTAATTTTATGACAATTCTAGAGGATAACTTCTCCAAACGGTCGATTAAAAGCCACCTTTAAATTCCAAGTTGTAGCCGAAGCAGCCCTTAAACAACGGGCCACGAATAGCCCACGATCTTTCCTTCTCCCCCTCCTATTTCTGAGAAGAAGCGAAAATTCTTTAAAAAAATCCTTAATCCGAGGCAGCCTCCTTGTTTTATTGAATTCTGAAGTGTGTGGGGAATCATGGGTGCGTTGAGACCTTTGCAAGACTACCAATAAAGAAATATAATAATGAACTGTACGTTGTTTAACGCATTGTATAATAGAGACATTTGTAAATGTCAAAATATGATAATGCGCCCAAGAACATGAACAATTTCGTCACCGTCATGGTTTTGCATTCGCTAAATTATTTTTTGAGAGATTTGTGTTTATTCCATATTCATTATTCGCAACTGCCATTCCATATTACACGTACTTCAGTAGAGAATGCCAGTGTTTTTTTCCATCGGATCATTGCGTTTTCCGAGACGTTGCCCGGCACTTGTTTGAGCAGATGCTTCAAATGGCTCTGATAAGGCGCCGTAAAAGAGTATAGTGTTATTAAAATGTTGTTCTAGTGTACGACAAATCAGACGTAGGTGAATAAAAGGGAACGTAATTGTTAAACTTTGCTGGTAATCGCCTCTAATAAAACGTAATATTCATTGCAATAATTGTAAAAGAAATATATTGAAGTTCCTATCGGAGGTAGAATTCAACCATAATCTGTAAGGGAATTCTAACGGCTGGCTGCTCTAATGAGTGATTTTTCGTGTTTTCTCCGATCAGTTCCAGGGACTTTCTAGAGATGTACCATAAAAAATGGGCCACAGACAGCGCGCGATCACTCTTTCCTCGTCCATGTCCTCTCTTCTCCTCGTAGGCAAACATACATTACACACGAATGTTTCTTTGGCAAAAATAAGACAAAAACTCAAATCAATAAAAATTCTCACGCAACGTGACTGGACGATTACTACCAGAGCCTCTAAGATCCGCCTCTTATTTTCTTTGAAGAGGAACCGCCTTTGTTATGACAATAACATACCGGTATACGAAAAACTAGTTTTTTGCTTTTGTTCGCCATTTTTCAGTCATTTTTTTCGTGCCAATTTTGACCATTTATAAAGAAAATAATGAACGGTCTTTTTTTTTGCATTTTAGTTGAATTGGTGACACTGTATTTCCTTTAGTTCAGTTTTCAAATTATGCTACTGCCATTCCCAAATTAAATGCTACATTATTGGCTATTGGGCTGATTGATATTGCTATTGAATGCGTTTCAAATTGTTTTCCTGTACACTTTAAGTATTTCAAGTTTAATTGTTTGGACTGTTTTGTTTTCTGTTAGTCTTTTTCAGAACATGATAGTCATATTTTTTGTTCTACCGAATGATTAAAATTGTTGGTTTGTATTCACGTATGTGATAGTAAATTACATTGCTGCTGTAACAATGTGAATGATATTTTTTTGAGCTTAAACGCTTCTATTAGAAATACAACCCCAAACCGGTAATTCCAGATCCTGGATAAAGTAAAGTCGTTTGTTTCGGCAATCACCGTCATTTCTGGAAGTTGTCCGCGGAATCCATCGTCTGTTCCCCAGCGATCGGCGCCGCTGTAGCCCGGCGCGCACCGGCGACTGCCGTTCTCGATGGCAGTCGATGGCTCCGAGGGCTGCTTTTGAATTTCAGCAGCTTCTTTGGGGCGGTTCGCGCCGTGGCCAGGCGCATCCCCTTCGCGCGACGCCGCGGCCTCATCGAAGTCCGCCCCTGCTCGCTCCGCACCGCCTCCGCTCCGCACCGCCTCCGCTCCGCACCGCCTCCGCTCCGCACCGCCTCCGCTCCGCACCGCCTCCGCTCCGCACCGCCTCCGCTCCGCACCGCCTCCGCTCCGCACCGCCTCCGCTCCGCACCGCCTCCGCTCCGCACCGCCCCCCCCGCACCGCCTCCGCCCCCAGTCGCCGCCGCTTCCGCCTCCACCACCACTGCCCTTTCCGCTTCCATCCGCGTCTCCCTCTATCCTCATCGTACCTGTTCCTTCGCCCATCGTCCCCGTTGTCCCCCCCCCCATCCACGTGCCCCAACCGCATCCTCAACACCGTACCCCTTCGGCGCTCTCCCTCCCCCTCCCGCTCCTCCCCCTTCCTCTTCTAGCCCGCCGGAGGATCTCCATCGCGTCGTGTTTCAGCCTCCCTCCCGTTCTCGCCCATCTAACCTTCCCTCCACTTGCCTCTCTCCTCATGCCCTTTGCATCACCGAACTCCCCATCCTACCGCTGGTAATTCTCAAGTTACTTCCATGTTTTCTTCGTTCCACCACATCCTCTCCGTTCTGCTCTGACTGTATCATCTCGTCGCATTAAGTTTCCCCGAATTCGCTCCGCCTCCGCACCTCTCGCCTGTTCGCTCAATCGCTGCCGCGCACTGCCACCACCACCACCACCACCACCACCACCACCACCACCACCACCACCACCACCACCACCACCAACACCACCACCACCTGCACCTTTGATTCGTTCCGAAGCATCCGCCGCCAACCCCCTTGGCTTCCTGCTGCCCGCCCCGTTTACCCTGCCGCTTAGCATCCTCCTCGCTCATGTCGCTCCCCCTCTGCACAGCCTCCCCTCTCCCAACCTTCCCGTTCCACTCGCCTGCATTGCCACATTCGCCTTATTTCGCCACCGTCCTGTCACCGCCGTCCCGCTGGCCGCAATCCGCTTCCTGCCGCTCTGTGTACCCACAGCCACATCGCACGACATCTTTCCTCTTGACCTTCACCCTCCCCCTCTCACTGTCCGTTGCCCGCTCCCCGTCTCCCGTCGCCCGCTCCCCGTCTCCCGTCGCGCTCCGCTCCGTCGCCGCTCCCGTCGCCCGCCCCGTCGCCCGCTCCCGTCGCCCGCTCCCTCGTCGCCCGCTCCCCGTCGCCGCTCCCCGTCGCCCGCTCCCCGTCGCCCGCTCCCCGTCGCCCGCTCCCCGTCGCCCGCTCCCGTCGCCCGCTCCCCGTCGCCCGCGTCCCGCCCCGTCGCCCGCTCCCGTCGCCCGCTCCCGTCGCCCGCTCCCGTCGCCCGCTCCCCGTCGCCCGCTCCCGTCGCCCGCTCCCCGTCGCCCGCTCCCGTCGCGCTCGTCGCCGCTCCCGTCGCCCGCTCCCGTCGCCCGCTCCCGTCGCCCGCTCCCCGTTGCCCGCTCCCGTCGCCCGCTCCCCGTCGCCCGCTCCCGTCGCCCGCTCCCGTCGCCCGCTCCCCGTCGCCCGCTCCCCGTCGCCCGCTCCCCGTCGCCCGCTCCCCGTCGCCCGCTCCCCGTCGCCCGGGTTCGCGCCGCGCGCCGTCTGTCGCCAGCATTAAATTACCAGCGCGTCTTCCTGGGGCGGTAGACAGCGGATTCCGGAGCGGCGGCAGAGGCGGCGGCGTTAGGAAAAAGTAAACATTTTAATTCTGGCGCCGGCGAGGCGCGGCAGAGGCAGCGCGGCCGGGGCAACAGCGACAGCGACTGTGGCGGGCGAGGGCGAGGGGTGGCGGCGGAGGAGTTACGGGTTAGGGGCCATTCGTCTAACTCGAAAATTGCCTTGTGTTGAAAAAAAGTGCACTAAATAAAAATTTCCGACCATTTAATTTGGATTTAAAAGGTGTCTCTGAAATACCTCTAATAAACACTTCTCATAACGCTTGCCTTACACAGAATTTTTTTGTGATAATTTTATGTACCGTACCTGATTTCAAAGCACTTTAGATTTGCCAACGGGTATGTAAAAATTGACTTCTTGTTTAAAGTTTCTAATAATTTTCAGCCTGTCGGTACGATAAGATTAAAGCACACATCAAAATATTATTGAATATAGATAGCTATTACTTGTTTTATTTTAGTGGTTTTTCTTCAATACGAACCTAAATACTTCAGCAGTCACGATCATTTAAAGTGCAAAATAAAAATATATTTTTAGCTTATTTTTTCGTGAGCGAAATTCAATATCTTCACAACACATTCATATTTTCATATCACATTTCGGTGTCATCATTGTCTTTGGCGAAACACGGTAAATCGCCTCCACTCATTACGTATTGTGTTCTCTGGTCTCACCGTCTGTTTTCTTGACTCGTTTCAGGCAAACCTGTAACCAATTGCTATGAATTATGGCACCGCGATGAAACTTGAGACATTCTTTGCCACATATTCTGTTCTATAAACAGATTAAATCGCTTCCGTTTTTTTCACTGGAGTATTGCAATTGTTTTCAAAAGATCGTCACTTTCTTCTTGACGATGTCCAATTGCACTCGTCCCGTGACTGGCCGTCATATCGCACCGACTCACCGCAAATTTGTCCCGTCACATCACGCCTTTTCTCTCCTTACCCCTCCTCTCGTTTCATCTCACCTCGTATGGTCTATTTCTCCTCGCACCTATTCTGGTCCCCTTTCCTTTCCTTCGCTCTTCGTCGCCGTCTCGTTTCCTTTCGCCTCGCGCATCTTAATCTCCAGGGTTTTCTCGCCCGCTTCTTTTGGCCTTAATATCGTATGGTCTCAGAGACTTTGTATCACGTTGCGTAGAGCAACCTCTTGGCCAACACAACAAAACCTAAAAATAGTTTTCGCGCAAGTTTGTTCTAATTGGAAGTAATTGCGAACTTGGCAGCTGTGTGTTCGCTAAATTCTCGTTCTTTGGAGTCGCATTTGTTTGAATAAAGCCTCACATTAACAGTGATATATATAATTAAATTATCATATAAACATTATAATAAATGAATTATAACTAATACCATATTACTAATGTAAATACTTATCAACTGCCTCCATCAACTCTCACTCTGGGAATGTAGAGTTACAAGCACACAACTGCCAGCTGCTGGAACAAATTTTAAATAGCATGAACGAGTGATCGATTTACATTGGATATAAGTCCATCGCTAAATCCAGTAGAACAGCGGGCTCCCATATCACTTCGAGTTCGAGCTGGCGCATGCGGATAGGCTCAAGAGTTGCATTTGCTAAGGTGCTCTACGGTATGGAAAAGCTGTCTTTTCGGAGCAGCCCCAATTCGATCTCGTTCGCATTGATTTTGCAGTCTCGACCGAGGGGCGTGTCGCCAGAGAAAGAGCGCTGAGCATCAGGGCGTGGACACGTGCGACGGTTAGAACGGGCGAGAGGAGATGAGGACGTCAGGGTGTGGGTTAATGAGGGTGTGTCGACTTGAGGGTGCGGTGATGCCATGGACCGGGGCGTGAGAGTGAGAAGGTGTGAGGGCCGGAGGGTGTGGGTTGGGGGGCGGGGGGCGTGGGCGCGCGAGGGCGTGCGGGCGCCGAGGCTCCGTGGGGCCGGGGTGAGCCGCGGCGCACCCGGGGTCGTCGTCGGCATGGCGCAACTGCGCTACTCCCAACCTCTCCGCTATGCTCGCTCCACTGTGCTCACCGGGAGCGGTAGCTCAGTGCATCAACTAATGTCACTGCTGCGTCGCTGACCGGGAGGTCCTAGGTTCGAGTCCTGATGGCGGCAGGATTTTCGACTATAGCTTTTCAGCTAGGTCGAATTCGGTCGCTGCCTGGAGGAGATTTCTCGAGGCCGGCTGCTCTGATCGGTAGTTTTCCGTGGTTTCTCCGATCAACACCAGGCGAATGCCGGAGCAGTACCCTACCAAACGGGCCACGGACCTTGCGCGATCTGTCCTTCCTCTTCCTTGTCCTATCCTTTTCTCTTACACACACACACACTTACACTAACATGCACTACACTACCACATATTCCGGGAGGCCGGTCCGGAGCTTAGAGCTTGTCCCGGCTGGGGCGGTGCCCCGCTGGTGGGAGAGTCGTGGTTAGGGGAAACCTCATTAGTTGACGGTAGGAGCCGACGGTAGGTCGGCGCTGGATCTCGCCATCCAGCGGGGAAAGATCACCGCGCATATCCAGAGAAAAACATGCACTATACTAACGGGACTAATGACCAAAGCCGTTGACGTGCCACACGAAAAAATCAAATCAAATCCACTGTGCTCCGTTCTGCTCATACCGCTTGGCCCACGACGCTGGGCCCACACCGCTCTGCCCCAACCAGTCTCCCCACACCGCTTTGCACGCACCGCTTTGCCCACATTGCTCTACCAACACTGCTATACCCAAACCGCTCTGCGGAGACTGCTCCTCTCGAACTGCCCTGCACCCTTTTCCCCCCCCCCGTACTCCATTCCGTCTACCCGCTGCGCTTCTCTCTGCACTTCCGCGGTACCTTTCGTTGTGGCCTGCTTCCCTTTGTTCTGCCCTGTTCCGTCCTCTTTCACTTCATTGCATCACTTCAACTATATCTCGCCGGCACACGTTCTTTCCCTTTTCTCTCTCTCGGGTTCTATTCCTCTCGTGTGTAAAGGTAGATTAACAATAAAGTTCTTTTTAGACAGAAATAATTAATTTTAATTTTAATTCAGTGGATGGTATTATTATCATCATATCTTACAATAAGTTGAGATCTTTTGTAAGCTTCTGCGGATATTTTGGAACGGTTATAAAAATATCACGCATTATTAAACATAAAAGTGTGAATTTGAGTAATTAACTCTCGACATTCTTAGTAGATTAATGTTTCTTTGAAATTGACCATGCTGTCGCGTTGGCAACGGTGTGATCTACTTTGCATTGAACTGGTCACGTCAATGTCACGAGATTGGAGAAAGTACTGCATTGCACTACTATCGTAAGAAAATAATATTTCTTCGAAAAATATTTTTCGTAGAAAATTAAAGAATGACATCGTTTTTACAAAGACCCACAAATTCAACCAATTATATGACAGTGAGGACCATTTGTTCACCTGCTTCTGTAGCTTAAGAGATTATACTCAAATAGTGTATTTCAGATATTTTCGATAAGTAGTTTATCTTTTTAAATAAACTGAATTTGTGACATTCGCATAATTTACGTTTAACAACTTTTGAAACTTAAAATATTGATGGTATTTTATATGATTCTCTTCAAAGGACGTGGTTCATAATATTTTGAGGTCTGGTTTATAAAACTTTCTCCACTCGCGCACATTTGTATTTTTAGATAATGACCTGTGTACAATTCTGCGTAAATATTGGAAATTATGAAGAATAGCTAATGATTTTTATGCACACAAGTGGAACAGATATGAAAGTGTAAAGATTCAACCAAATAAATGTACGAACTGTAGCAAATATGCAAAACTAATTATTTGCAGAAGAATTTAAGTTTCATTCGACCTATTATTTGAATTTATAGGATAATTCACTAAAGAGCGAATTATATTTGTTATCAGGGTTATTTTTTCTCAATACTTAAAAAATATGCTTTTTTTAAGTAATTTTGCCACTTATTTATTATGTATAAAAGCATTCCCCAATTGAAGACATACTTTTATTTTAGAAACTAAAGATATTTTACAATTAAGAAGTTTTATATTCACAATTCCTTAATAGAATATCATGGAAATTAAATTTTTTTTTAATTTTTAGCTTACATTGGCTGTATTTAGAATTTGGAACTTAGAATCAGAATTGAGTATTCTTTAAACTTAGAACTATAGTACTTATCTAAAGTTAGTCCGGTCTCTCACACAAAATATGAATGCATTTCTGAACAATTACTCTATCGAATAAATTAATTCTGTAATTGAACTTATGTTGTAACCGGTTCAACTTCAATAAATCTATGTAGACCGATTCAAATTAAGTTACAAATTATCTAATTCTTTTGATACTGCTTGGGAGAGGTACGGTATTTTGCAATACTTTAGGTTAATTTTGTTACAAGGAAAAATTTTGCTTTAAGTCAGCAACATTAGTAAAACGTTGGTTGAGGTACTTCTGTCTTGCGGTACTTACAGGTCTTCTTCCCTCTTCTCAAAGTTCCTTCTGCAATATTACTTACCCCGTCCTACTGTGTCAGTGGGGAGAGAACCGAAAATAGGCACGGTCCGCTTCTTAGAGGAAATGATGTGGTTATGTTATTGAAAGTTATGTGGTTAGGTAGGTTCAAGACGAATTTCGCCCATACGTTGTCGTGGCAAATGTCACAAATTGTTGTTCTATTAGTGTTCTGCTGTTGCTCTACTATTATTATTTTTCTTTGATGTTTTTCTTACAAATAACAACCTTAGGGAGTTCACCGAAAAAGTCTTTGAACCACTCGTGACGTACCAGCAAAGAAACTGTTGCACTCACGTAATCATACCCGAGCTCCGGCACGCACACGTTCACACGCAGCTTCCGACGGGGACGCCGCGGAATGGGGGCGAGGACGGGGGCCGGGACGGGGGTGGCGGGCGAAAGCGTGCGCACGGCGCGGCGCAAGAATTAAAACCGGCAACATGGCGGCGATGACGTCGCGCGGCGCGGCATGGCGCGACGTGGCGCGGGGCGATGAGCGCGCTCGTTATTTATTCACGCCACGGGCCGCGCAACCTGGCCTCGCGGCCGCCGCCCACGCCAGCGCCGCCAACGCCACCGACGCCGGCTGTGTCTGCGCCCGCTGTGGACCCCGCCCCCGCCCCCGCCCCCGCCATCGCCCTCGCCCCGCTCCGCAATGCCCAACCCCGGCCTGCCACTTCCCAAAACGCTAGACCCCACCGTGCCACGCCCCGTCATACTCTCACTCCCCGCCACCCCCGTCGTAGTCCAATTCCACGCCACACCGCCACTATCCGCCTCACCCACTCCCCCTTCCCCCCCCCCCGCCGCTCGCCCCCCCCCGCCCCGCCTTGCGCCGCCTCGCCCCTATCCGAGGTCCACCCCCTGCATAATAGCCCCGTCCCACCCGTGTGGCACAATCTCTTTTCCGCGAACCGCCTCACCTCAGGCGCCTCGCCCAGCCACACCGCCCCCACGCCCCTTCTCACTCCGGACCGCCACCCCCCAGCACCCCCCCTCGCTCGTCCCCCCGGCCCCCCTGCTTCATCTCCGCTTGGCCGCTCCCGTGGCCCTCACACCTCCCTCTCCCCACACTCGGCGCGACCCACCGCACACTCCACCCACTCCGTCGCTGTGCCGCGCCTGCCGGCACCGCGTGGCCTCGCGCCGCCCCCGGCCAGCGTACGTAGGTGGGTAGCTGGCCCGCGGCACGTGGCGCGCGGGGGCGGGGCCAACGGGCGTCATGTGGTCTGTGGTGGAGGCGGACGTGGAGAGCAGGAGGGGACGGGAAAGGGAGAGGACATGGGAGGGGGGGGGAAGGGGACGGGAGAGGCGGAGGGGCGGCAGAGGGCGGCAGAGGGCGGCAGAGGCGGCAGAGGGCGGCAGAGGGCGGCAGAGGGCGGCAGAGGGCGGCAGAGGGCGGCAGAGGGCGGCAGAGGGCGGCAGAGGGCGGCAGAGGGCGGCAGACGGCGGCAGAGGGCGGCAGAGGGCGGCAGAGGGCGGCAGAGGGCGGCAGAGGGCGGCAGACGGCGACAGAGGGCGGCAGAGGGCGGCAGAGGGCGGCAGAGGGCGGCAGAGGGCGGCAGAGGGCGGCAGAGGCGACGTGGACGGCGCGCTGAGGACGACACCAATCCCGCGGGACGCTTGCGATCCTTTGTCATGTCGCGGCTACCGCAGGAGCATCTCCGCTGGGGCGGCGTGTGTACACAACGTACAGAACAAAGCCTTTATTTGAGAAAAGGTTAGTCAGAACCTGTCGCTTCAACGGATGAGTAATAGAAGTATGGGACTGTGGAAACAAATGCTATCCAACGTAAAAATGTATCGAGCCTCAAAATAATTTTCCACTCGAAGTTTTATAATATCCATGATAAATCTCTTTATACGGATTTCTAAATTTAATCCTTGAGTAAAACTGCATCAATTCCATGAGTGTGAGGACATCTTTTGAAGGACAACCGGCTAGTCTGCGACTGCCTCAAGATACATTCTTCGTCAGTATACAAATTCGAAAAGAAACCAGCACCACGCCTTTACTACCGTCGCAATCTCTTTGGAATCGAGTAGATTCTCCGAAGGTTACATTGTGCTTATAAGTTATGTAAATTGAATAACTGGGAATATTGTAAAACAGACAGGTATACCTTGAATATTATCAATTACATCCCTATTCGCGTCCATTTTTCTTTGTTTTGCAAGCAGATTCTTAAGAAATTTGTTATCGAAAAGTGGGTCACAATAAACAATTTTCAAGATAAGAAAGAGACGCTGAAGTTATCCAAATATTCCTGAAAGATTATATAGATGTTTGTTATTTATATATAAAATGAAATAATAAAGTTACTTTTTTTTAAATTGTTGTATTCTTTCGTTAGAGGTTTCTGGAACATGAACATTTTACCCATTTAAAAATAGGGAACAAGTTAATATTTTGCGCGCAAATAATTAACGTGCCTATAATTTCACATAATGTAATATGAAGAAAAGAATATCATTTTTGGAGAATACTTTCTTCTTAATATTGAGCGAAATTTTTGCTTAAATTTCGGTTGGTTCAATTCTACTAGACGAGAGGTGCCCAACTCGCAAGGTCTCAAAGGCAACAATTAAACCTTCAGTTTGTTGGGCCATATTTTCATAACTCGGGCGATCACCTGACTTCCCGAATTGTTGATCTTTGCAGTTTGCCCGACTGCTCTAAAACCGGACCGCCATTTGGACAACTCTGTACTACACTATAGTTACATAATTTGCAAATATTTTAAAATAATAATAATAATAATATATAAGTAATTAATTATGTATTAAATAATATTATTAAGTGTTAAATATGTCATAGATCTTATTTTATAAGTAAATTTTTTTAAAATTTAAATGGAAATAAATATTGATAAAACAAAATGTTTCGCAATAAGAACTTATCTTTAGGTCACATTTAAAATACGGTATTATCTTGAAATAATCCGCCAGTTTAAATAATATAGAAGGGTTAAGGTAATAAATTATCAAAATAAGGGTTGAAATGTCTCTTTTTATGACCTTTTACTAACGCTTTTGTAGGTTTAAATATGTAATTTTAAATTGTGTAAATAATATTAAGAGTTTAGACCGAGAATTTTTTTGGTGTTATCAAACCTGTAAATTTGTAAATCAGTTCTCCTCATGATGGAACATATTATAAATATTATTTATTGGTGGTGGTTGAATTATAAATAATTTCTGCCTTTATTGCCTTAATATTTCTATATTTTATAATTTGAGGCGCAATTAAAGGAAAAAGATCATAATCGCCTTAGACCGATATGGGAAGTGAACGCTTATCTATTTGCCATGCGCTTCGTTCTTGCTGTGATAATTGAACTCAGTCTACAGAAAAAACGGCTTTACTACAATTTCTTCAGTGCTAGGTGGCATGCCGTGGCGAGCGACCGGTGTTCGCCAGCGACAACGCTACCGACGTGCGATCGAAAGAGACTCGACACCGGTCGCGCCCGCCCACGCCACCATTTGGAAGTCAGACGCATTGTGTAGGCTGGAAGTGCGGCCCGCGACGAGGTATTGTGCGTGACGGGGCGCCTCCGGAGTGCGTCGTTCGGCGCGGCGCCGCGCCATTAGCCTGCGAGTAATACCGGGCAGCGGCGTTCTTCTTGCGCGGGGGCAAGTGGCTGCAACGAGGGGGCGGATTCAATTAACCCGCTGTCCGCTGCCCGCGTCGTCCTTCACCTGCGCTGCGAGCGGATGCTGCGCTGGAGCGCGCGGTGGGAGACGCGCGAGCGATGAGGACTGCGGGTGAGGGGGTGGGTGGGGCAGTGCGGCGGGCGGGGGTGGGTGTAGGGAGCACGAGGTGTCCGTGCGGTCACCGCGGATGCCTCGCAGAGGGTGGGACGCGGCGGGTTGGGGGTGAGTGGGGCGGGGGGGGCGGCGGAGATGGCGGTCGGGAACTGTTGGAAGCGAGCAGCAATCTCCCCGGGCTTACTCAGCGTGTGGACACGTATGCAACCATCGTCCGGATGCCTCGCCTCCCAACTTCATCTGCGTTGGAAAATATTTATCAGGAAAACGGTGACCACTATCTATTTCCGTTGCACACCTTCATAAAATGTGAAATAATATTTAAAGGATACGTCAACTGTAATAAAATTTAATGTTAGAATCAAAGACATCAATTCTCCAACTAACTCTTCAGCGATTTCAGATTCAGATTGCATGAAAATGATCAATAAGAAATCTTCCATATTTCTTTGGCTTTGGTTATTTACGGAAGAGTACCTAATAATACTTTATACATTCGTTTTATTATTACCATGTTCCGCATAAAACTTTAAACGTACGCGAAGGCCAAAGTGAATGAAGCGGTGCAACGTCTCTGTTAGGATTTGGCAGGGCTGCCGCCTCGCACGCGACCTCACTGGGAGGGCTGCAGCGGAATGTGACGCGCCGTCATGCCGGCGAGCGGAATTATGCGCGGAGCGTCGCGGAGAGGCCCCGCGTCGGGCGTGGAGGGGCGAGAAGCAGGTGTCTCCGCGCCCCGCGCGTCGGCGAGAGCCAGCAACTCGGCGGCAACTCGATAACACACGCGCCGCCGCCGCCGGGGTGAGCTCGGAGCCAGCGGGGCCGCTGTCTCTGTAGCGACTCGAAGGTCACGGGGTTGGAATCTCGACGACGACGGCGGCGTTTTCGTTATAGGTAGGTAGCTGCGTCTCTATCTGGAAGGTCCTAGAGTTCCGAGTGCTAGGACAGAAGCGAGAGGACTACTTCGATTTTAAGCGCGGACCAAAGGAGACTTAATGCGGTTCGGACCTCTAGTGTTCTGTGATTTCCCAGATCGATACTTACCAGGCGAATTCCAGAGCAGTACCTTAAGAAACGGAGCATGGGCGGAGCGCGATCTTTCTTTCCTCTACTTTGTTCTTTCCTTTCCCCTTATAAATGCTTGCACTTACGTTCACGACAATACCACACGTCGGGGACCAGCCGGAAGCATAGAGCTTGAACCGACTTTGACGGCGCCTCGATGGGAAGATACGTAGACGGGGACATCGCCCGCCCTTGCAGGTCGGCGGATCTCACCATGCACCAGGGGAGGAACACCGCCATCTCCCGGAGTAAAACATTAGGAACAAACAACTAAATGGGGCTAACAGTTGTGCCAGGAGGCATCAATTTATCAATAATAAACAATATAAATATACAATCGAGTATCGGGGAAGGAGACGCCTTGCGAGACAGGCAAAGGCAGCGGAGCAAGCGCAGAAGCCGCGGTGTTGACGCCCGCAGGTCTCGTTCCGAAGGGAAACGCGTCGTAAGAGAAACACGGGCTTCCAGGTGGCGACGCGGTGTGGCGAAGAGGAAGCGCGGGAGGCGGGAGTGGGAGAGTCACCGGCTCGGTATGTGTCTGCGCGCGTGAGTCGTCCTCGCCGGCGGGCAGGACGGGCGGCAGAGGGAACGGCCACGAACGAAGGTGGACGTGGTGCAGATGCAGTGCAGGTGGAGGAGCGAGGTTGGCGGGACCGAGAGGAGGGGAGCGGAGGGACGGAGGGCGACGGAGGGCGACGGAGGGCGACGGAGGCGACGGAGGGGGACGGAGGGCGACGAGCGACGGAGGCGACGGAGGGCGACGGAGAGGCGACGGAGGGCGACGGAGGGCGACGGAGGGCGACGGAGGGCGACGGAGGGCGACGGAGGGCGACGAGAGAGGCGACGGAGGCGACGGAGGCGCGCGACGGAGGCGACGGAGGGCGACGGAGGGCGACGGAGGGCGGCGAGGGGCGAGAGGGCGACGGAGGCAAGGCGACGGAGGCGACGGAGGGCGACGGAGGGCGACGGAGGGCGACGGGGGAGGAGGGCGACGGAGGCGACGGAGGCGACGGAGGGCGACGGAGGGCGACGGAGGGCGACGGAGGGCGACGGAGGGCGACGGAGGGCGACGGGAGGAGGCGACGGAGGGCGACGGAGGGCGACGGAGGGCGACGGAGGGCGACGGAGGGCGACGGAGGGCGACGGGGGGCGACAGGAGAGGCGACGGAGGGCGACGGAGGGCGACGGAGGGCGACGGAGGGCGACGGAGGGCGACGGAGGGCGACGGGGGGCGACGGGGGGCGACGGAGGGCCGACGGAGGGCGACGGAGGGCGACGGAGGGCGACGGAGGGCGACGGAGGGCGACGGAGGGCGACGGAGGGCGACGGAGGGCGACGGAGGGCGACGGAGGGCGACGGAGGGCGACGGAGGGCGACGGAGGGCGACGGAGGGCGACGGAGGGCGACGGAGGGCGACGGAGGGCGACGGAGGGCGACGGAGGGCGACGGAGGGCGACGGAGGGCGACGGAGGGCGACGGGAGGAGCGACGGAGGGCGACGGAGGGCGACGGAGGGCGACGGAGGGCGGCGGAGGGCGGCGGAGAGGCGGCGGAGGCGGCGGAGGGCGGCGGAGGGCGGCGGAGGGCGGCGGAGGGCGGCGGAGGGCGGCGGAGGAGGGCGGCGGCGGAGGAGGGCGGCGGAGGGCGGCGGAGGGCGGCGGAGGGCGGCGGAGGGCGGCGAGGGACGAAGGCGCAGGGTTTGTCTGAGAAGCAGTGTGGGTCGGCGGTGGCGCCTCGGCTCGCCGGTTCGTGACCTACAGCGTGGCTCTCCGCCTACAAAGCGACGCTTTCTCTGCGGCGCTGTTTGTTTTCGTCCCCGCCCTACGAGCCACCTCCGGCGCCGCCCCCTCTCGGAGCGCCCCCGCTCGCCGCCGCGGGCGCCGCCAGCCCCTCAGCGCAGCGCGGCCGCCTCGGGAAAGGATTGGGAGGGCGGCGCGGGCGCCTCCCCCTCCGCATCGGGCACGGGCGCTGCGGCCGCCGCGCGCTGCCCTCAATTACCCCAAGCAGCTCCTCCTGGCGCGGGGAGAAGGCCAACACCGCGTTTACACGGCCGCCAAAGGGGGCGGGAGTTTGGCGTCCCCTTTGCCACTTGGCTCTCGTCATGTTGTTTATTGTCTTCTTTATGTAGGTTGAATTGGTTTTCAATTTACTCATCTCTGTTGTCTTAAACATTTTTGTTTGGTCAGTCTTTTTCATTAAAAGTGTCAAGAAAAATCGAAAAAATCAAAGTACCTCAAATTCAAATTAAAATCAAAATTTATTATTCTTTAATGTGGAGTATATTTTCATATTCTTTTTACAAGAGTTTAATAATGCAGTTTTAAAAATCTTTACCTGAATTTTTGTTTCGTTAGGCCCGCAACAGTCTACACCGAGATGCGTTGTGAGGAATATGGGAGGAGAACTGCGAAAGATGCTGGTGAGGCGTCACTCACACACTAGAAATAGGTTATTCGAAGTCTCAAAATGCCTTTATGTACCTACAAGCCGAGAGTGAAGACAGCAGTTAGCCACGAAATCAGCTGTGAGTCTCATTTCTTGTTTTATTAAATTCTCTTGTGCAATTTTAACCCGCAAAATCCTTGTTTTGTTACCATAATCATAAACCATCTGGTTCATGAGTTCTAATTTTCAACAGAGATATACATTACAGCATTCATTTAATGTAAAAAACAATAACAAGAATTTATTCGGCGTATAGGGAAGAAATACATTCTTTTCTTATTTTCTTGAGCTTCGTTATTTCAACCCCCTCTATTTTACTATATTTGTTGGTTGAATTATGAATGAATTGTGAATGATCAAATATTTCAAAATAAAATTTACAATTAATAACTTCTTTCATAAATAAGAAATAGGAATTAAGGAAAATAATGAATTAATTAAATTCTTTCTAAATACCCCTTTAAGTTTCTTACTCCAAATTTTTATTTTTATATTGCTCATTATGAACTTGATTCATACAAGTAAGACGATTTTCCACAGAAGTGTTTCTTGTTCATTTACGTTTCAAGAGAATGTTCAAGTAAACGATTCATTAAAAAAACAGGTTGTTTATCACATATTTTACTTCAAAATATTACAACCTCACTCAGTTCTACGTACAGTTTAGTGTTCTCTCACCACGGCGAATGTCTGAATTGCATATAAAGAGTGAAGGAGTAGACATATGCCTGAGAAAAGTCGCTCGCTGGCCGACTCGCGGGAGGAACTCTTTCGCCTCCGCAGAGGCGAACGAGAAGACTCTTTCAAGTGTGTAGGGATCGACAACTGTCCCTTATTTCTTTTTTCCACATTTCTCATCGCACATTTCTCGCAACGCATCCTCGGTGTAGTCTGTTGCGGGCCATACTGACGGGTTTTGACTGCACTCCCACATGAAAGAATTCATTGTTGAAAAGCACTGAAAATAAATTTACATTTAGAACATTTTTTCCGCATTTATTGCGTATGCCCATAATGTAAATGGAGTTTCAACTATTGTTTTCTACATATTAAATTGTATTATTCTTTTTACTCTCGTACGCCATGCCAATAGATATAAGGTCCTAATAACATGACTACCTCCAGGTTATTCATTCACAGTGTATTTGTAATTACGACCAAATAATGGTTTGGAGTGAAAGTAATGAAGAAAATGAGAATTCAATGCCGATATAACAGAAATGAACGTGCCATAACTTGATTGTTTCCTATATAGGACGGCTGAATTCTCCGTTGTCGTGCTAATGTGTAACGTTACGTCTCATTGCTTATCATTATTACCTGCTTATTTCGTAGTTATTGAATTTCCTATTCATTAGGGGAAAATTACGTTTTGTTGAGGTTTACCTTTGCATAATTATCTTACTCTGTTAATGCATTATAGTAAAGAACTTCGTAGTCTGTTTTGAGTTCAGAAGTTTGCATATCTAATGGTTCCGACTTTGGCTTGGTGCGGTTGGCAAGCACAGCATATTGATGTTCCCATTAAAATTCGTGGATGAGTTGATATGTATGCAATACCGGATTCCGATCATGGAGTCGATAAAACACGCGGCGAACGATTTCCCTCCACTCAAAACTGGAAGACAAATGAAGGAATTTGAATTACCATTCATTTAATAGGCACAATTTTTTATTCATAAGGTGTAATGAGTTTCACGTATATATTATGTCAGCAATCTGCCGTATTTTTTTCGACCCATAAGGCACACTTTTTTTATTTAATGCGTATATTTTTCTAACTTTCAGACAGTCGGATATTAGCGCAGTAATATTGTAAAAATCCAAATTGGAGAAGTAAAAAGAAAAGTTATCTTCCACGAATTACTGATACTACTATCATTTTATACTGTTTTGTGGAATAAACCCATTAGAAAACCCTATAATACCACTCTTATACTAACTACTACTTTGTGGAAAATATCCTTTTCTCATTTTTCAGATACTTTTGATGTGTGAAGCAGAGACAATACAGTTCTGTTTGCTTTCTGTCAAGCCGTACCTCCGAGGTAGTTACTCTACGCTGGGATACGAGCTGAGCGAGCTTGAGTATGCTTCCGTCTTACAAAATACAAACAAGTTACTGCAGCACATTCGAGAGTTCCTCTCACAAGAAAATAAACCATCCAGTTAATGTTAAGCTACTCCATGGAGAAATGGGAAAGTACAGAAAATGGGAAAATGTCAGACGCCAACATACAATAATGACCGTACACGAAAAATTGAATAAGTTATGCGTATCTAATTTATTTCTACTCTCCTCCACAGACCATCAGTACTTAAAGACCAAAGAATATTTTATAAATATCGTTATTCAATTTGTGCTCCTTGCCATTATTGAAAAATTAAGGAGTCATAAAGTATGTAGTTACACGTCTTCAGAATTGACGAAATCTATCATAAATTAGCAAATCTCGCCATAATGCAATGGTAGGCGGTTTCAATCAACCGTGAAAATCGTTCCGTATAACGAATTAACTTGCCACAAACAGACTTGTTGAAAAGGCATAATTGCCTTATTTGTTTATTTCTTAATATTTATTTATGTGTATTGTTATGGAAAATGTTGGAATTTCAATAAACGGAAAAAATTAACAAATCTAAGATTTGCAGAAGATATTGCAATTTTTGCCACATCACACAATAAACTTCAACAAATGCTACAAGACATCCACAGAGAAAGTAAGAAGGTAGCACTTCAACTGAATTATAACAAGACACAATTATGGCGAATTATAACAGACTTTAGTAACAATCAATAACAACCACCTAGAATATGTTGAATATATATATATATGTGTGACTGTGAGTGTGAGGGTGTGTGTGTGCGTGTGCGTGTGCGTGTGCGTGTATGTGTATGTGTATGTGTGCGTGTATGTGTATGTGTGCGTGTATGTGTATGTGTGTATGTGTATGTGTATGTGTATGTGTGTGTGTGTGTGTATATATATATATATATATATATATATATATATATATATATATATATATATATATATAGAGAGAGAGAGAGAGAGAGAGAGAGAGAGAGAGAGAGAGAGAGAGAGAGAGAGAGAGAGAGAGAGAGAGAGAGAGATCTTTAAAAAGCTGATTTGTACAAAACATCCTAAGGCTTATGTATATAAAAATTAAAGTTCTCGGTGGAACATTGTTTAATCCCTCTGTGAATTTATACTTCTGTTTTTTGCAATTTAGTTTTTACATGTTAACAATGAGAGCAGGATGTAGAAAAAAATGAAACTTCTTGCCAAAATAGCGATCACACTATCAGCCCCATCTTTAAAGTTCATTGAGATAATTAGAGGACAGCGAAACATGGCAAAACAAGACATACTGCACGGGAGAAAGGGTGCCTGTTCACATGTTCACATGTGTGCTAGTCTGCCGGCTGGCAGCGTGCAAAAAGTCCCGCTGAGTCCATAATCGCCTCGTGTGTCCAGCGGCCGGGGCAGCTCCGCAGCGAAAACGCAGCCTTTGTCTCCAGGAAGTGCGCGCCGCTGGTGCGAAGTGTTCGTAAACAAGCGCCGCTCATTCCCTTTGTGCGCGGGAGGGAGGGGCGGTGGCGCGCGATGGTTTGAAAACGGCAAAAAGCGCGCAAAATGCACATGTTCAAACCTGACGTATCAACGTAAATGAAGCACGTAACCTTAATCGACGCACGTAAATCGCATAATGAACAATTTATTTAAGCCTAAGCCGTCCTCCCTCTTGGTAAAAACTCTGTAGTTGGGTTACGGTGCTTTGAAAGACTCAGGCAGTGCACAAAATTCAGTTTTTCTACAATCGTATAAAAATTAGGCATTTAATGTATCTCTACGAGAACTCGATAATTTTTTGAAGACATCTGAAAAGCATGATATCACTATGAAAAAAAAAAAACAACGAACTTTTAAGCACTAATGAGGCGAACGAAGATGATGCTTTATTTGTTTCACCTCACCTCTTCATGCTTATTATTACAATGATTCATAATAGAAGCATTTTTGTATAACATAAGATTTATACAGTAGAAAAAATAATTACATTTCTTGAGTAAAATTATTTCTAGCACCGTCGCGATTGAAGGGTTTCTCGAAAAAGCAGCATTAGTCCCAAATCGAGAAAATGAGTGAGTGATGCCAAATTGTAGTGTGAACGTCTATACATGAGAGGATTACATTGACTCGGATTACAGTGAAAGAGTTCCAAAGATAACGAGCGAAGAAAAAAAGGGTGATTCGGGAAGAATTCGAGATGAAGCTGATAATACATCACATCCACTGCTTTAATCTTTATTTGTTCATGACTAATGATGTTTTAAGCGGAAAAACTTTGGACGTATGATTATGTTCAAAGTGTTTGTGGTAAAATCAGCTTTAGTCATAAACAAATGATAGCAGTGGATGTCGCGAATAATCAATTTCCTGCAGTTCTTTCCAGTGTTTTAATTGCGTTTATTGTAGCTTATAGGTAATCTAGACTTTGTTGAAAACTATTTGGTAAAGTGTTTATTGGAAATTAAATTGTTTTCGTTATATGCAAGAGTGACAATGTAATATATTGCAATTTTATTTTTCCAAGGTACCTTGCGCTAATATGTGCATAATAGCAAATATTATGTTTATGTAATCTGCCATTTTCAGGGTACGAGTTTCATATCTTGTAACTTGTAAAATATATTGTTTTTACTCACAACTGCATTTGATGTTTCATGACGTGTAAACGTATTCCTGTGCAATATAAAATTTCATTTATCTTGCTGATTTAGGAAGGTGAATGGTCTCCACAAATTGGATTTTTGAACTAAAGCTGTTTTCCTCGAGAAGCTCTTCAATTGTTTGTTTTTTTAAAAAAAAAAAGAAGAGGGCACTTTTTCCGAAATTACGTACCAGGTGCCACTTGCTAGTGGCCTATGATAGCCTGACAACCTCTATGAAATGTGCGTCTCACAGTACAAGGCAACGGGGATTCACAGTAATGTCGAAAACAGAAAAAGTGGATAAAATTAATTTTTTCAAAACTATACAAATTGTGTCACAGATGATGAGAAAAATCTTTATTGTTTTATGTTTCATATTTTGAGATCATTATGTGAAGAAGGCCCGCAAACGCGATTGTTTAGCAAACTAGTCAATGTTGATTTGATTCTATTAAATTGCATATTAAAATCGTTACTCCTTAATACTTTATAGTTACATATATGCAAATAAAAATATTCCTGATATATTATATTTGTTGTAAAGAATTCATTAATCATGATTGAGGGAACAACTTCACATATGAGATCCTTGATTTGTATGAAAACTTGGTGTAAGTCAAAAGTGATGGGATGACATCAAACTTCATTTCAAATATTTCAAACGAATGCATAGTAGAATATCATTTAATTCCTTTCATGCTAAATTTTATTGGACCATACAAAATCAAACGCGCTGGTAATTGAAATCAATTTAGGGAAGTATACTTGCTGTAATTAGCAAATTCCCTAAACCTAAACTCACTTCAAGTTCCTCTCTCCTAATCCCAAACGCACTCCAACTAACGAATCTTTCGCCGCGAAACTGCCAGATGTGGATCCAATAGCACGAAATAACTGTTATCTCATTGCGACCGATCAGTTGTTAATTTTTTATTGCATCTAGGCACATCCTATCAGAGACATCAATTTTGACAGTTTATCCTTAAAACATTGTTATGACATTTTCTCATCTTTACCGCTTCCTAATTGTAGAATCGAAATATTACTTCAAGAATACTAAAGAAGAGTAAAAGCTCGTTCTAAATAGACATTTTTATTGAAAAATTTGAAGCCGATTTTAAGAAAATATCGGTTAAGCATTACTGTAAATGCGAAATTCCAAACTCTTTTCATAGGAAGCCATTGAGTTTTGGAAAAACTTGAATTAAAGTCATTTGAAGTCCTTCCACTCACAAATGCAATAATATCTACAAATCGATAGAAATGTGCATTTTAACGGAGTGAGCTATATTTAAAAATATATATTTGTATAATTTTTGAAAAAACAAAGGAATACAGCAAAATTAATTATAAATCATCTTAAACAATGAAATTAGCATTATCAGTACGAAAAGTTTGAAGATAAAATTTGGAACCATTTTTGAGAAAATGGCGTTTGAACGTTTCTGAAAATGAATTTTGAGCTAATTTTAATAGAAAACTGTTGAGTTTTCGGGTAACTTTTATGACATTATGGTTCTTATGCGTGCATGTTTTAAATAATCAGAAGAAATCGCCTCTAATATAAATATTACCGACGTGAGTGACACGTAAATTTTTTTTTAAACAAAACTAAAAAGAAATATCGTTTGTCATGGTATAGAGTACATTTGGCACTACCTCTACCAAAAATTTAAAGAAAAAAATTGGAGCCGTTTTTTGTGAATTTTTTAAAAATTTTTTTAAAATTGCAAATATTGCACTGTTCTACGAAAACTACTAACATTTCAAAAAAATGTGCATGACAACGAAATAATTATCTATGAACAACAAATTTTATTTGAAGGAAAAATCTTCGTCTTCAATTTTCTAGAGTTCAGTGGGAAATCTTAATCATACAGGGAATATTTTCTTATCAAGGTTTTCCAAAACCGCTGTTCTCTAATTGCCTTCATAATTCAACTTAATATCTTTATGAGGTATGGTGCGAAACCCAGAGCTCAAGAAAGCGTTCGCAGATTGCACTTCTCCTCATTGTGCAGTACCCACAAGTTTTAACGGTTTTTGACGTTAACTAACTAAAGAAAGAAAGAAAGAAAGAAAGGTGTGAGGATGTGCGGGGTTCGTGGGCCATTTTGCAGCGGCCTGGAATTGGTCCGAGAAAACACCGATCGGAGCAGCCGGCTTCTAGAAATCTCACCCCGTCAAACATCAACTTCAACTCACTCGTTTAGCTGTTGTTGAAAATTCCACTATATTCTGGTATGGAAACTGGGACCAATCAGCCTACGAAGTGACAGCGTAGCGACGGTGAATTGTATTCAATTGAAGGCTGGTGTTTTTGACCGCCCTTCCCCAATCAGGACGCGAGAGGGGGGATGGCAGCGTTCGTTGAGTTCGTCCCTTGTATCGCCCTCTCAGCCCTCGGCAGTTTGTTTCAGTTTGCCTCATAATCGCCTTGCACTGGGGGAAAAACGCCGCGTTCCCCCGCGCGTCCCTTTTGTGCCTCCCTAAATAGAGGGAAGTGATAAAGTGCGGTGTTCGCGAGCTGTCACACAAGTGCCACTCCCCCGCGCCCCGCTCCGCTGCCAATGCATGGCTCCTCGTTTCCGTTGGCGTACAGCCTTGTCATCATTACCTCCCACTCCGCCGCCCGCTTCCCCCTGCTGTCTTTCCCCCTTTCTCCCTGTATCTCACTCTTTCTCACTCGCGCGCTCTCTGGTGACCTCTTTTGCTCTCTATTCAGCCGACCGGTAGCGGTAGTTCAGTGCAGCAACTGATGTCACTGCAGCGCTTCTGACCGGGAGGTCCTAGGATCGAGTCCTGACGGCGGCAGGATTTTCGACACTAGCTTTTCAGCTCGGTCGAATTCAGTCGCTGTGTGAAGAAGAATTCTAGCGGCCGGCTGCTCTGATCGGTAGTTTTCCGTGGTTTCTTCGATCAACACCAGGCGAATGCCGGAGCAGTATCCTACCAAACGGGCCACGGACCGCGGGCGATCGGTCCTTCCTGGTTCTATCCTCTCCCCTTACACACACATGTGCACTTACATACACTACACTACCACATATTCCGGGAGACCGGTCAGGAGCTGAGAGCTTGTCCCGGCTAGGGCGCTGCCCCGCTGGTGGGAGAGTCCTGGTTAGGGGGAAACCCCACTAGCCGACGGTAGGTCGGCGCTGGATCTCGCCATCCAGCGGGGGAATATCACCGCCATCTCCCGAGAAAAAACATGCACTACACTAACAGGACTAACGACCGAAGCAGTTGACGCGCCCGGAAACACGAAAAAAATCAATCAATCAAAATCTATTCATCCGAATATATGCATTTCACTTTTCTCACCGTTCTCCATCTTGCTTGTTTTCTTGTTCCCCCTTGTCTGGACGTGTCGCGAGCAAGTCGTGTCCGGTTAATTCCAGCAAAGCTGATCTTTCCTTTTCCCTCTGCCACTACCACAGGCTGTCCTGTACATCTCGTAAACACCGAACTTGAACATTTAGATTATCTTTTTCTATGTCTCTCTCCCTCGTGGAAACACACCGTTTCTCTCCCTCTATTATATTTCTTCTTTGTTTTACCCTTCCCCTCGCAACTTTCCAATTCAAGCATTCAGGTTTTCCTCCCTCCTCTTTCTCCCTTCTTTTGTCTCTCGCTCTTCTCAACCTATCTCACTCGCGGAATTCCTCGTCACGTCTACCCCGCAGGAATCGTTTTTCGGGTTAGGAATTAAAGACAATCAATCGACGATTTATCAATTTGTGTAATGTAAAGGTTATCGATTTAAAATTAGTAAGAACATCTGATAATATCACCTAGGATGGGGAGAAGAAGTTATTATGAATCTGGGATTATGAATCAAAGTCCACTTAATCGCAGGGAATCTACAAAGATTGTGAATAGCTTCGAAACCTCGTGAGGAGAATAATCGTAGTCTGTAGTAAATTTTTTGCAAAGGAAATATAATGAAGTAAAATATCCATGAAAATACTGGACATTCTTCTCTGCAAAATGAGAGAAACAGAAACTTCAGTTACAACCGATTTTCTTCAGGTGTCAGATTCAACAGCTCACTACAAGGAATCCACAAATATTCTAAGTTACATTATAACTCTTTGCCGGATGACATAAACAATGCAGAATATCAAGTAAATTCTTTTCTGCTGAGTAGCTGTTTCTATACAATAAGATACTGTACTGACCATAAGAAAGTAAAATAATATTGATTTATCGATTATTTCGTGTTTTCAAGCGCGACACCTACTATAGTCATTAGTCACATAATTTACGTCATGTATGCTTTATTCATGGGATGTAGAGGTCATCTTCCCCCTCTGGATTATGAAATCCGGCGCCGGCCTGCAATACATGGCAGCTTGCGGGTTTTCATCAACCAGGTATCTCCCACCAGCGGGGCACCTCTCCAGCCAGGACAAGCTTTTAAACTCCCGACACGTGTGGTAGTGTGGTGCATGTACGTGTAAGGGGTTGGACAAGAAAAGAAAGATCGCGCGCCGTCCGTGACCTGTTAGCTAAGGTACTGCTCCGGCATTCGCACAGTATTGACAGGAGAAATCACTGAAAACTGCCAATCGGATATGCCGGTCGCGAGAATTCCCCACCAGACTGCGGCTGTTTGCGATCTAGGTATCTAGCTAGGGTCCAATAACCTGCCACTGTGGAGACTGGAACCTTAGGACCTGGAACCTGGAACCCTAGGTCGTAGGCACTGCAATGACAACACATGATACCCTAAGACATCAGAGTCTGTAAATGCATTAGGTAAAATTTGAATTGTGTAATGTGAGAAGACTAAATATGCCTGTAACACGTTATATCTTTCTTGGTCAATGACACCCCATTTCGATCAGATGTTAAGTCCATTTTCTCTGATCTATTGAGCATATGCTGAGATTGATCCTTTGTGTGCTACTGTATATAGATGTAGCTTCACTATGCTCACGTTTTCTTGAGATTTCTTTTTACTAGTTGTGGAAGTGTAGATCTGGGAGTGCGGGTTGTTATTGTGTTCATAATACCATTCCTTCCAATCTGTAGTTCGTTTACCTATGCAAACATTTGGTATTATTATTTGCGCCAAAGTCTGGGTTTCAGAAGTTTATACCCATGGCACATGTCTTTATCATTTAACAACGTATATTGAAAATTGTGTAGGGATTCAGGAGCTCAGAAAATGTGCTCACATTATACTTCTTTGAACGTCACATAGTGTTTTTAACGAAATAAAATTAAAACGACAGATAAATACGTTATGTTTTGAGCGAAGGAGACAACAAAGCATATAATTATGAATAAAACTATATTTATTAATGTATTATTTATTTAAAATTTTAATACTTTGCAATATACAAATTATCATCATGTTCCTTACTGAAATTCGAGGGTTGCTTGTATTTTATTTATCCACAGATGGTATTGAATCAAACTTACTCTATTAGTACTGTCTAAAAAATTAGCATTACAAAATGCAATGTTTTCATTATACGAGAGTATGATATACGCGGGATAATCCTGTGGTGCTCTTAAACGTACGGAGTTTAATGTGTGTTAGTATTTAACTCATTAGCGAAAACGAAAATTAAGAAAAACGAGCTTACTAAATCTTTAATTTCAAAATTGTATTTTTTCCTCTCATTTATTATCTAAGAATAATTCAATGCTGCCATGCTGCTTTCCATGCTGGACAGGAAGGATCATTTAGTAATTCACGACAAGTGAAAACATGTTGACAGGTGTTACTTAAATAAACATTTCATTGAAGCGTTTCCCTTTAATAATTAGAAAAAAATCATGTTCATAAAAACTTTTTTTTACATATTTTATTATGCTAATTTACAACATCTGCACGAAAGAAACGATGTTTAAAATTCGCCTTTTTACTACTTTAAAAAATGAAACATTAAATATTATTTAATGGTATTTTTTCAGCGTATTTCTGACTAAGCTGGTGCCCACTATATCTTACAACAATTTTATGTTCATAAAATCTTAAGTAAATGACTCAAACAATGTATTAGCCGGAATATGGCTAATTTTTTCGTTAAAATCAGAGAAACAGGCACTTTTAAAATGACATAGCTTCCTTACTTTTTGTCCAAAATACTTTCAATTTATTGAAAAATAAAGTTTAATATGTCATCTAAGAATTGTTCATCGTCTGCGGGAATAATTACTAGAACAACTTAACTATTTTACTGTTATCGGTTAATAATTGAATTGCGCGCGGTCGGTGTCACCAGTGTTAACGATTCACATTTAAGCCGGGCTGCTCTCTGATTTCTTTATTCACTGTTAGAGGCGAGTTCTAAACATTAGTTGCTACACATTAGATAACACTATATTGTGTTTGGAACCCCTTCCGCGCTACTTTTTCCTTCTATATTGATTTTCGTCCAAAAGTTCCCTCTGATCGCCTCCACCAGCCTGAGATGTAATTAATTCGATTATAATTAAATAATTATAAAATTACGCGACGCCCGGGCCCGCGCCGGTGAAATCAATCCAAAGCAGCCTTATTAAAGTTTTTATTAGGTCTTTTTTTAGGAAGAACTGCAGATTTTCTCTGCACGGTTTGATTATTCACAGTCTTCGCCCAATTACACCAGTGGTGCACTGTAAAATAATTGAGATATATTTGTTGATAGTAATGAGTTTCTATAAATGACATGTTTGTTGATAGTAATTGGTTGATGTTGGATGACTAAGATGTGAATTGACTACTAGCCATTAATAGAAAGAGAGAGATTCATTCAAGCAGATTTTCATGATTTCAAAAGAATTATAACTTATACATACAAACAATATATTTTGAAAATTATTGTGCTAAACGAAGCATTTTGAAAGGATTCTGTAAGCAATCTTGTAAGGATTTCGGTTAAACATAATGAACCCTATGAACCGCGTCTCTCAGCAGACTATAACCGTGAGAAAATATCTGCCAAATTTCTGCCAGTATTTGCAGCTTTCCTCCATGTTTTTTTTTATTTTGGCATCGCGTCAGGTCTCTTTGTGCATTTCGCCGGCTGCAGATTCTCAGACTGGAGAATATTTAGCCTTGCAGCCTCCAAGTTCAGTCATCTTCGAAAATAAGCCCACGGGACTCCTGGCACAGGCCTGGCTATGTTAATAAAGAAAGATTAACGAGCATCAATGAGCCCCTTACAAATGCGGGAAAGTTACTTGGACGAGGCAAATAGTTTAGAGCTTGAATATAACCGACAGAAGAATAGACTTCGGGAGAAGTTAGGAAGTAAACAGGAATGGAGGGTGGGGGTGAAATTGGATGAGGAGAAAGAGATAAAGGAGCGATGCGGTAGACAAAGGGCGTGATGCGAGGCTGGGGGTGAGCGACCGGCGGGGGCGGGGGTGGGAGGAGCAGGGGGGCGGGGCGGACAGAGTGGCAGGTGGATGAGCAAAGCGTTGGACCACGCTGCTTTGAAAGGCGCAAAAACCGGACAAAATTCATTCTTTCAAACCTGTCTTTTCTTTTTACATAAAACCTGCACATATGAAAAGAAAAATGTCCAATACTTCGTGATCCATCTTTTCTTACTGTTTTTAACACCCACTCCTAACTCTTTGCTTTCTCCTTTGCACATTTTAATAAATGCTTCGAGTAAATTATATTTTAAAATACTTGCCGATTGAGAAAAAGTAGGTTAAAAGAAACGTGTATGTTGTGTGGTACTTCGTGGATGAGGTGATAACCTGGTGTGGCATTCCGAGTAAACATAATGCAACGTTTCGACCGGTATTATCACAAATGTTCAGGGTACGTACATGACAACAATATTGCTATTTGCTGAACATGTGACAGAGTTGACGAGCCAACATAACTCACTCTCTACCGGGATTTTTCACTTATGCATGGGAGGTTTGCGGACGTGAGTGGCAATCGGGACTCCCACACAATGACACTCGGCAAATAGGACACACTCATTACCGTAGGATAGTATAAATCTATCAATTTGCCCATCACGTTTCACTTAATCTCACCCCGTTGCATGGAAGTCAACTTTGTAAGCTTGATATTGACTGTTAGTTGTAATATATCACAATATTCTTCTCGAAGAAATGACACCAGTGACAAGCAACTAAGCGAGCACAAAGAGCGTAGTCACCTACACGGAAGGAGGGCGAAGACTAAAAGTAATCACGAAGCGGAATTAGCTTCTGAAATTACTTCGCACCGTTTTGAATAGAAAATTAAATGTCAAATTGAGTACTAATGTATGATATCCTGTTGTGGCGAGTAATTAATTTGATGAAGGACTGCATTATGATATATTTTTATTGCAGAAACGTATACTTCATAAACTTGTCGTAGTAAACAAAAGTAGAAAATATTATATAAAAGCTTTATCTTGAATTTATCTAGCATTTCTTCCACATCACTATCAAAATTTCAAAACAGTCACGTCTTACATGGGTTGCAAAAGGACTTTGCTGGACGCCGTTCTCATCACAGCCTCTGTGCCGCGAAAGTGAAAGTACTTGGAATGCGATTAATTTTAATACAGTCATATACAGCCAATTTCTATCGAAGATAGACTACTCATTGGAGGAAAATAATTTATCTCTAATATTTGAAGATATGATTTTTGAGCTATGATAAGGGTATAACTATTTGGAATGTTTTCTGTTCTTGCTCCGCGGAAACTCCGATGGTCATTTTTTAAGCACTTGTTCATCATCCACAATGTAGCTCGGAATACTCATTTTTCCGTACATATACATACTAAAATAAAATTTAACGTCATTACATGCAGGCCAAGCTGAAAGAGAACGTTGGAGTTTCCAGGAAACAATGACACACGGCGACGGTTTCGAAATTTTGCGAATATCCGATAGCCGTTAAAAGACTAAACTCTCACTTAGAGTGAAGAAAGGGTCTTATAATATAAGTTCTAAATGATGAAACATTAAATCTGATCATCTGTTGCTTTTAGACATAAATAAAGCTTCACTATGCACATGTTTTGTTGAGCTCCCCTTTAGCTTGTAGTGGTAAGAGTAGAGCTGGAGGTGGCTTACTATTTTGTTAGTAATGCAGAAAAAACATATTTTCAGTTCGTATACCGATACAAATCAGTTTTGTATAACTGGGGAAACCAAATTGTGGTTTTTCAAATGTTTCTAATCTGACACTGAAATTTTATTATTACTTGTCTTGTTTGATATTTTAACGTTTATTAATCTTTCGACAATTTATAGTTAAAATGTTGGAAAAAGATTCGGGAGCTCAAGAAAACGTGTGCAGATGATCTCCTCCCATGCGTGCCATACAATTTTTACTGTTTTTTGGGTACAAAACAAACAAATGAAACGTGTGCCTGAACAAAGAGAGAAAATGTACGCTGGGACTCATTGCCATGCGTGTGTTAAAAGGCTGCCGAAAGGTGGCTGCGCTCTTCCTCGGGCGCGGGGCTGTTCAAGAGTCGCCCGCCCGGCTTCTGGAGTGGCGTCGCGCGCGCCGGCCGGCCCGCGGTCGCGTTTCACAGGGGGCGCTTATCCGGAGACGGCCACGCGGGACGAGGTTCGGGCGCGGTCCCTGGGCGGAACCGGGGGAGGGGCACGGATCGGAAGCGAAAGGCCAACGAGAGCGGCAAGGAGGGACGGTGAGGACGAAGTGAAAAAACAGGGCGGAGCAGGACAAGCGTGACGCGGGAGGCGAGACGCAGGTGGACTGGAGGCGGACAAGGGCGAACGGAGCGGGACGGGGGGGGGGGGTGGGGAGATGGCGATGGGACGGGACGTGGGGGGGACGGGAACGTGGGACTTGGGACAGCGAAGGGAAGGGGGGACGGTGGGGGAACAGAGGAAGGGATTGCGAGGAGGGACACATGGTAGGGAGGGGGAACGGCACGGGAATAGCTGGGCGAGATGGAGGGTGCAGGCAGAACTGAGTGCGAAAGGGCTAGGCAACATATAGAGGGAAAGGTGGGATTGAACGGAACAATGCAGAACGGAGTAGAGCAGGATATGGCGGGACAACGTGGGTCAACGCTGAGGAATTTGATTCACGACCTGGGGGACGGAGCAGGGTCATGGGAATGGAGAAGGAAGGATGAGAAATCCATGAGTCAACACGAAGCACGGAACTGGGCGGGGCAGAACATTGCAGAGGGTCTGGTAGTGCGCGGGCCCTGGCGGCCGTCTGCCACAAGTAGATCAGGTTGCAGGCGGCTCCCTCATCTTGGCCTGCTAACCCCTCGGTGTCGAACTCGCCAACTTTGGGCGCTGCAGGGCTAAACTGGAGCACGGCGCACGGCTCCCTCCGCCCCCTCCCGCGCGGGCGCTGTCCATGAGGTCTTAGTATATTCAGTATCCTGCACGCCCTACTAATTCTATGTTTGGGGAAATGAAAGGTCGACAGTCAGTAAGAAACGCAAATGAAAAATCGCCATGCAGTGTCAAGCTTTCTCAATATCCACTGGAGGGGAAGATAAAATGTTTTTGGTGAAGTCCAAGTGAGATGATTCTTGAGTAGCCTCGACGCGACGAGTCTTTAATTGGTCATTAACGGAACTGATACATAACTGCATCCATGTCATGAGCCATGTGAGAATAGAAACATACTGGCACATGATACATAAAACTACAAAACTTGTCTATCCCTAGCCTTGAAACCTTTGCACCAAGAGTCTGATGTCTTTTATGACATCTGCTTTCCCTATTCATCCAAACGGACCTCTTCTCTAACCATTTTGTGTTAAATGATGACGACTTCATTCGGCTCTATTTCGAAGTATGCTTCTAAACTGTTTCTACTTTGGACATTATCCACTCATTTAGGACTCTGTGAACAAAAATCGGCTTATTCTATAAAATAGTGTACATCATTCGAAACGATCTCGATATTCATATCGTTTTATCTAATTTATTTTTTCTGTCTCTCTGTCCGTCCCTCCGTCTGTTCGTCTGTGAACACCACTAACGTCTAAACCATACGTAGGATATTTCCAAAATGGATATCCCCGGTCGATTTGTCTCGAATCGAAGCGCTGAGATTTTGAAAAACTTTCTTCAAAATTTGGGGGTACTTTACAAGAAGCTCCCAAGACATTTTCAAATTTTCACAGACACGTCTCCAGATTATTTATTTAATTTTATTGTAAAAATCGAGTATAATAGTCTTGTAAAGGCTCCAAATTTTTTCTTTAAACCTTTGATAGGGATAGGGTTATATGTATTCTATGAGATGATATAAACATCATTTTCCTCTATTCTTTTTTTGATGTTTTTCTTTCAAAAAATACATAAATTTAATTTTTTGACATCTCTCTTACGCCATTAACATATACATTAGCAGCGATATGTTTACATTAATATATTTATGAGTTCATTTTCATAAATAATTTCGTATAAAAATTCGCGAAAACTTAACATTTTCCTGTTAAAATGAGCTCAAAATTCCGTATTTTCAGAAACTCTCAATCGCCATTTTCTCAAATATATTCGTACGGCTGGTAATAATGGCACTTTTGAAGATGACATAAAATTATTTTGCTGTATTCATTTGTTTTTGTTTTGTTTTAAAGTTACACGAATGTATTTTTTAAATATCTCTCACGTCGTTAATACTCACATTTCCAGTAATTTGTAAACACAATCGCATTTGTGAGCGGAAGTGCTTGAAATGACTTCTAAAAATGTTTTTCAAAAACTCAAAAATTTTTCTGTGAAAAAGAGCTTCAAATTTCGCATTCACAGTAACGCTTATACACAATTTTCTTCAAACTTTTCCCAAAATTTTCAAAGAAAATTGCTATTTAGGACGAGGTTTTATTCTCCAATATTCTTAAAGTAATGTTTTGGTTCTACTATTAGTAAACCGAAAAAATTGGGAAACTGTCAAAGAATGTACTTTGGGAGGCGATAGATTGCAGCTGGGAAAAGAATGTGGCAGAAAATCTAGGCCAGACCGAAGACATTAGAAAACTAACTAGTACGAAAAAGTCTGTGCCACTCTGTAGCACCACTGTTTTTTTTTCACGCACATTCCTCAATAAGAAAAAAATTATTGTATGAAGCTATTCTTTACATTCGATTTTCCTTACATATTTTCTCTGCTACAAATAATGGCCACGTCCCGACCACACCCATGAATGAAGGGTTAGTAGAAGCAACACATTTCCTCGCCAGTATTTCGCTGATAACTTGCTCTCTCTGTTTGTCGAAGATTCGCCATCCGGACCGGTAGTTTGCCATCCCTGAGGTAATGAGCTGCCTTCCACGAAAACGGGTGGCCGTCGCTACTGCCACATTCTTGGAAAAAGGGAAATTACATGAGAAACATAGTGTGGGTAAATTCTCTCCTTCCGTTACGTGTGAATGTTGCCAGGAGTGTTATTTTTCTATTTTACAATCATATAGCGTGTATATCTCGTAGCGTATCTCGTTGCAAACTCTTGGGTTCAATTTCTGAAATTCGCCTGTTATTGATGTTTATTCATGATACAGCAACTGAAAATCAAGTTTCAAAAATACACCTTTAAATGACGTCACAACGATTATATGTGTTGCAAATAACGACGAGAAACGTAAAACAAATTTTCTTGAAAGGGTTTTGCCTTTAACAATGAAACATCTTTTCATAATTGATGACTGTTTCATAATTGATGAGCACCTTCGATCAAATTCGATAGACGATACTCTGCTATCCTAGCACAGATAGCCTGTTTCACACACCTATGCAAGAAAATTACTTGTCTAAAGTGATGGGCTTGTATTTTGCATGCACGTTTACTCATAATCAAGCTCGACGAACTCTAGTAACTAACAATAAGATATTTTTAAAATGGGAGATCGAGTCGAAATTGATTTTTATTGCATCATTTAACATTCGATTTTTCTCTTCTTTAAAAACGCTAGACAAGTTAAAGACAATCTTCAGTAAACAATATTTCTGTACTTGTACTGTTTTATACTTAGTTAAAAAAACAGATCCACTTCAAATTTGAGACATTCAGATTATTTATTTTTGTACTTCTTTGTGATTAAATTTAATGTGAAGTTTTGTGTGAAGTGATGATGGTTCTGCTAAACCTTATAGCCATCTTCAGGCATCTTTTTTTTTTACAGTTTCAAATTAGACAAGTTGACATTACAAGAAACGTCAACTCACACAAAACTGCAATGTAAATAAAATTTAATCTCAAAGAAGTACAATAATAAATACATCTGAATGTCTAAAATTTGAAGTGGAACTGTTTGTTTGAAATAATAAACTATAGAGATTCATCAAAGAAGGAAAAAATATGTTTTATTTTTAGCATGTATTTATTTCTCTTAACCTTCTGGCAGACTTTTAGCAGTATCACAAGCCGCATCCTTAACTTTTTGTAGTCTTTTCCATGACTTTGTGTCAAATATTTGGGCTCTTATGTGGTTTTTCGTTATATTTTCTTCCAGATATCCTACAAAATATGACTTTTTCACTTTCTTTTTTTTTTTAATCTTTGAAAACCTATAGTGAATAATCTTCACATTTCAACACTGAAATACATTTATTAATGCAAAAGTCGAATTAAAAAAAAGTCCATTACGGACTGCCCCACACATCTACTGACTACTGAGTAATGTTGGGTAGCGCCAGCTGTAGTTTTAATATTATTTTTATATGAATTCAATTCACTGGTCACTCCTTCGATTTATTAATACATTAAACATGTGAACAGTAGTTATAAGATAGTAGTTTTAGCCTTTAATTTGGTTTTGGATATTGAATTCTATATACATACGTCAAGAGTAAACGAGAGCAATTTCAGCGAATTTTAGTTTCTCAGAACCGCCATGCAAAAAACAGCGGAAGTATATTAAATTTACACTTTTGAACCTGAAGTACCTAATATAGAAAGTGTTACAATGAAAGTAGCATAATGTTAATTAGGGACACATGCGTGGTTTCCAAATAGACTGAACGTTCACACCTCATATTGTTACTATTGGAACTAATTATCTGAGATACACTACACTTATTTGATTCTCAAAATTTTAAAAGTGTATTCAGTACAATGCTGCTGTATAGTTTCTCTTACATTGTGTTGACCTGAAGGGACTACAATTTTGCCAAGAAGATAGGAAATATCATTAAAACATCAAGTAAGAGCACTACTAGAATCACCAATTAACTCTATATGACAGGCCAGCATACTGCCTTTATCCGAATATCGTGAATAGAAAATAACTTTTTCGCACACATTCATTGCAAAATTTAATTTGAAGGATAATTGGAATCAAATTGTCTGTGCCGTCGCTTCAAAGCATTACGGCTGTCTCTGTTGTTGATGGCAATCACAAAGATGAAGACAGTTTCATGATGATGACAAATCATTGATTTTTCAGCAGCGGATAGCAGATTGACTGCCACAGTTTCAAATGTCTGTTCGTGTTGCGGCATCTGTGTGAAGGGCCTGACCGGTATCTGCGTCAATCTTGGACTCTCACAGTTCTTGTTGCAATTTTAAAAGAAATCTTTTACCTCGTGATTTCGGCATGTTCATTATACTGACAATTTAACAATTTAACCGCACTGTAGCTGATATCGAAAATAACTTTAGAACCCGCAAGTCGACCCTGATGCCAACAGGCGAGAGTAGCTTGCGTTCCCGGAAAGGTATAAACTAAAGAATCAACGCCAACTTTTGAGAGCACGCGTATTTCCGAATATAATGGAGTGTTGGGAACTCCACTCGACCATTGGGGAGTTGAAAGGTTTCTGGATAAAATTGCTGACGTAAGCGGCTCTTCTCAAAACAGACAAGTTTTTCAGCAGTTCTTAGGTTTGAACGAAAGCAACATATTTCGGAAATACCAACTCTTTTAACAAAACAGAGCTTTAAAGCCATTCACAAAAAATGTGATTTAATTGAAAAAACGTATTAAATACAAGCATTACCTTTGCGATATCTACTAAAGTTGTTAACTGTCCGTATCTTGGAAATGTTGCCGATTTTCGGCTGTATCCTATGCGAATACTACGGAGTAATTACAAGCTTAGTTACATTTTAATAATGTGATGAAGAAATACAGCAAAAGCGTTTTTTATTATTATATCATTTGTAGTTTGATTATAATATCACCGCTTGAAGTATAAATTATGCAAAATGTTTGTCAGTGTCATGAATGAGATTTTTTGTTGTTACTTGCCTATATGAGTAATCGTTATTTTCACGAAAATAAAACTAACATCTATGTGATGGTATACGGTAAAACAAAATATAGAAGAGAATTAAGTAAGAAGGATTACCAATAAATCAACAACAAATTATTATTTTAGAAAGGATTAAATTCAACTTAATAAAATTTAAGACCATTATTGACACTCGTTATGCATGTAAATCGACTCTAGCGTCTGCAATAAGGAAACGAGAAACAATTAGAGCAATGTTCATACTGACGATATTGACTGAAAAGTAGACATTGTCGGTTTATGAATAGTTAATTAACCGAATGCAACTTAAAAAATCACATTGAGGATACAAGGCTTTCAGACATATAAGTTAAAAAATGCAGGAGAAGTAAAATTTTTTTGACTTGTGCTAGCGAATTCGAATGAAGTACTTGTCTGCATGAAGAAAAAAAAACGTAATTATCATTGAACTGAAACGTCTGATCGCTGTCAGCTCTTCTCTTTGACAAAGATTGTCGACGTGTGAGACGTACCAGAGATTGGCGTATGAGATACTCGGTTATGATTTATGTTCAAATGTAGCGTTTAAGTTTTTTCAAATACAGAGGTAGCAAAACGTTCTGTGGATACTTCAAACGAAGACAATTAGGTCAATTGCTTCGCGAGATCGGAGAGCCGATAAGAGCGGCATGCTACATGCGACACACCATTAACTCACTTGATAGTCCATGAAACAGTTCCATGTAGCAAGGTGCATTTACTCGGTTTCTCGACTCAACTTAGTTTTCCCAGATGCACCTTTCTTTTTCGGCTTTACTTTCTCACACTTCATTTTTAGGACAAGAAGGTAAAGTGCTCCAGAAATATGCGAATTTTTGGGAGAAAAACTGTTGTTGCAGGACCCTCGTAACGGAAACGTGTAATTTACTGTATTACAGCCTGTTGCTGTATACGGTAAATTACTTTCTCTAAAACATGGTGAAGCAAAAATGCTGTTTTCTGCGTCCTTGATAAAATGAAAAATCGCCTGTCCGTCTATCCGTGCGCCTGTCTATCCGTGCGCCTGTCTGTCCGTGCGCCTGTCTGTCCGTGCGCCTGTCTGTCCGTGCGCCTGTCTGTCCGTGCGCCTGTCTGTCTGTGCGCCTGTCTGTCTGTCCGTGCGCTTGTCTGTCTGTCCGTGCGCCTGTCTGTCTGTCCGTGCGCCTGTCTGTCTGTCCGTGCGCCTGTCTGTCTGTCTATCCGTGCGCCTGTCTGTCCGTGCGCCTGTCTGTCCGTGCGCCTGTCTGTCCGTGCGCCTGTCTGTCCTTTGTCTGTCTCTGTCTGTCTCTGTCTGTCTCTGTCTCTGTCTCTGCTCTCTGTCTCTGTCTGTCTCTGTCTGTCTCTGTCTGTCTCTGTCTGTCTCTGTCTGTCTCTGTCCCCTGTCTGTCTCTGTCTGTCTCTGTCTCTGTCTGTCTCTGTCTCTGTCTGTCTCTGTCTCTGTCTGTCTCTGTCTGTCTCTGTCTGTCTCTGTCTGTCTCTGTCTGTCTCTGTCTGTCTCTGTCTGTCTCTGTCTGTCTCTGTCTGTCTCTGTCTGTCTCTGTCTGTCTCTCTCTGTCTCTGTCTGTCTTCCGTCAAAATCTGTCCGTCAAAATTTTTTTAAAAATGTTTTCCACGGATAGATGAAGGAATGCTTAAAAGCATGGGGTGGGTCTCATTTTTTTGAAATCTCTGAAATTTCAAAAATTGCTAATTTAGAAATAATGTCTTGTAAGACCACTAATTTTAATGATACCCCAGCACATTTTCGATTGTGATAAACGTCACTTCGATATTTATTACAAAAGTGTGTGTATGCTAATAATTATAAATGTAGTCTATTTTAAGAAATGAAGGATGTCTAATACTAAGCATTGCAAATTAGGCATTATCCATTCCAACTCCTAGCCATAAATATGCAAAAAATACGTTTCTCACATTTCATTTTATCCACTTTTTTAAATTCCTGTTCAAACGGAACATTGCTCGCGTATTCCATAACACCACGAAATACAATTATTTTTTAGATACAAGCATTTAATGATAATACCGCATTCTGAAGAAGTCAATGTTTTTAATTACGCCTTTTGAGATTGACGGCCAGAGGAACAGCGTGTTTATCCTACTTTTTGTATACATGTACGTGTGCACATTATTTAAATTATCGGTTACAGTTATATAAGTTACAATTGCGTCGTTTGAAAGTTTTATCAGTTACATTTGCTTCGTGTTATATCAGTTACAGTTGTCATTTGTTTTATTTGTGTGGACTGAAAATTTAACTCCGTGTGTATTTGACGTTCTGTGACTGTTGTGGTTTCTGTACTTGTGCGGTTTTGTGGCCCGATAGGAAGTGTAGAGATAGAGGCGCATTCAGTGAAGAATATTAGAATACGGTGGAACATTTCAAAGATTGGTTTTGTTTTAAAAGCTAAGTAAAAGATTGTTTGACTAATATGCAACAAAAGCGACATCAACTATTATATATTTAATTCCTATTATTGAATTACTTTTCGAATTTCTTTTTGTTGTTCATCATAAATCATTCTATGTAAATAGTTATATTTTGTATTTTTAGTATTTATTTCATTGTTCTCAGTTATGTCATATATTATCACTCCATTATTTTCTTTAGATCTTCGAATAATTGAAATGTAGTTTTATTATTTTATTTTTTATTTAATAGGTAATTATTATCTCCACTTACGCACACACGAACACGCACTACACTACCACATATTCCGGGAGACCTGTCGGGAGCTTAGAGCTTATCCCAGCTGGGGGCGGCTTATCCCCGCTGGAGGGAGAGTCCTGGTTAGGGGGAAACCTCACTAGCCGACGGTAGGTCGGTGCCGGATCTCGCCATCCAGCGGGAGGAAGATCACCGCCATCTCCCTAGAAAAACATGCACTTCACTAACGGGACTAATGACCAAAGCAGTTGACGCGCCCGGAAACACGGAAAATCAATCAATCGACGAACTCCCTTTTTCTTACCCGCCCACATAATTTTCCGCACCCGCCTCCTTTCCCGCTCGTACCCTCTTCCCTGCCCCGCCGGAAATTTATATATTGCGGGGAAATATTTCCCCGCAATCGCCTCCTTCCGCTGTCCTCGCCACTGTCCCAATCTTCGCCTCCTTCCCCGCTCCCATTTCTGCTTTGTGTTCCTTCCTCACCGTCGTCGCCTCTTTCCAGCTCTCGCCTCCCCCTTTCTCCACCCCTCGCTCGTTTGTTGGTCTCAGCTTCCCTGCCCTCCACCAGTTGCATCGCGTTGTTTATCCTCGTCTCCTTCTCTGCAGGCCTTACCTTCCCGCATCCCCTGCTCTTCGGTGGTAGCATTTGTCATAGAGATCATATGCTCAATTCTATAATTGATACTGAACTACTATTAACAATTTCAAAGATGTATGAAAATATCGTCACGTCAAAAAGATGCAAAAATAATAAATCTACGCGTTGTTGAATTTCTTATATTTATCCAAACCTTGTGTTTGTCAGAAAATTGATATATTTTAACTCTTTGTATGTAACTTGAAAGTTGTTAATATTTTTATTGTCCCATGAGTTTCCAGTCTACAACAGTGTACAAAGAAAACACACACCGTCGTCGAGAATTTTGAATACATTTTATAATTCTTGTTTTAAATCTTAGTATTTTCTTGATAAAACAAGAAGAAAATGTAATTTGACACGTAAAAAATAATATCGTCTCCTATATTATTTCAGTAGTACCTTTTACAGCTCTCACACGCAACCAATCTTTATAAATGAGATCTCTAAAGAAATATAATTTCACGCAGATTTGACAAATTGCACTTTGACTTCAAAAATATGAAAGATATGTTTAAAAATGCATCTCAATATTCATGTCAAATGCTACCAGCAACGCGCAGTATCGTATTTTAATTATGTCTTTACATATCTCATAAACGAAGTGTTCTAGGACCTTCAAAATTAACTTTTGAAGCCACAGGCTTCAAGGAAACAGTTTCTCGCACCGCAATCTACAAGATGAGATCTTTTTGAACTTTCCACTGCATTTGTGTTGTTTCGGCGCCTCTCGATTCTATCCCACCTGTTCCGGGCCTGTAGAATCTGCTACTGTATGTGAAATTAAACTAATTACTAATCCTATGCGATTGAATTACACGTGTGTACGTCTCTGGTCAGTAATTAAGTTAAATCTGTCTGTACTTGGCACGACAGACCGCGCACTGCTCATGGCCAACCAGCAGCGCCCGGCCTCGCGGCCATGGAGTACATGGGAGTACATGTTGTTAGCACGAATCCCCACGCCGTAATCTGGTCTTCTCAACCTGAGAAATGAGCTTTCTCATCGTCACGCAGCAACATGTACTGGGACAGTGCAAGGAAAACGCACATTATATACTTCCCCGACCGGGAGCGGTAGCTCTGCATCAACTGACGTCACTGCAGCGCCTCTGACCGGGAGGTCCTAGGTTCGACTCCCGACCGGCAGGATTTCGACACTAGCTTTTCAGCTAGGTCGAATTCAGTCGCTGTCTGGAGGAGAACTCTAGCGGCCGGCTGCTCTGATCGGTAGTTTTCCGTAGTTTCTCCGATCAACGCCAGGCGAATGCCGGAGCAGTATCCTACCAAACGGGCCACGGACCGCGCGCGATCAGTCCTTCTCCTTCCTTGTCCTATCCTTTCCCCTTACACACACACTTACACTAACATGCACTACACTACCACATATCCCGGGGAACTGGTTGGTAACTTAGAGCTTGTCCCGGCTGGGGCGGTGCCTTGCTGGTGGGAGAGTTAGGGGGAAACCCTACTAGCCGACGGTAGGTCGGCGCCGGATGTCGCCATCCAGCGGGGGAAGATCACCGCCATCTCCCGCGAAAAAACATGCACTACACTAACGGGACTAATCACCAAAGCAGTTGACGCGCCCGGAAACACGAAAAAATCAATCAACATGTACTGGGACATTGCAAGGAAAACGCACAATATATACTTGCCCCGACCGGGAATCAAACCCGGGTTCGCGTCATGGAAAACGAACACACTGACCAATAAGCTAAACTGCGAGACAATAAAATTAAATAAGAATAGTTTATATCGACAAGGGTGTGTTGTATTGTTATCAATTTTAAGGAGACATATAGGGCAAGTGAAAGAGGATAAGAGGATCATGAAGAAAAAGATACATTACAGGTTTAATGTGGAAATGGAAAAATAGGGAGGAGGGTGGGGTTTAACATGCGAGAGGTCTCAGACGGGTACGCTAGTACTATTTTATTTATCGAAAAATAAAGTTGCTGATTCAATTGTTTATGATTGTGATTTTCCCAATGCAATGCGATTTTTCTTGCTATAAAAAGTGACCAAATCATAGTTTCTCAGTTGTTGATTTACATTACTAGCTTTTCTCTACGAGTGTGTTCGTTTTGGGATTAAATATCACCATAACACTCGATCTTAATTTTCCATTCTCCTACAATACCGCTCTCTCCCGATCTGGTCATCTCAAAGTTATTTTTATCAGCCACGCATCTGGATAAGAAACTTTTTTCAAGCCCCATCGCTGCGTCGGATGCAGTTCACGGTAACACTCCAAATATGTATTTCTTTTTATCTTATGATTTTTACAGTATCCTTTTCCATGAAACCTGTTTCAAACAGGCTTTCAAAAAAGTTTCTAACGTAAATTCTGAGTGAATCACCTCCGAAATAAAACCTGTGAAAACACTAGCAGATCGAAAAAAAATTTTTATATAATTTTTACTGTTAGTCTTGATATAAAAATATGAATTATTATGATGAAATTTATTATTTTTGAATTATCAGCCTAAAATAAATACAATATTTTGTATACACACTTCTAATGTAACAATTTAATTGCATATTTTTGGAGATAAAATCCTAATACTTCAAAAGTCATAAGGTGTTGTTATCCCTCGTGAATTATGTACAGAATTAATTCCCCAGTGATGTAGATAGGGGGTAGGGTATAGGGGATGATCCGTATTAAGCGACATATTTTTAGATAATGTACTTTTTAATCATCTACGTATAACACTCTATTAGGACAGAAAACACCCACTCTCCGCTCACAAAATATGGAGAGAGTCCTGAAATTGCTTTTATTTCTGGTGCGATATTTTAGTAAGTAGCGTCAGTAAGAGCAGGATAAGAGCCTTAGAGGCCATTGATCATGTCCAAGCACAGACTCTACGTTCATCACTGTGCGTGTTATTGAGCAAATATTGTAAACTTCTGTTAAATCTATGGTCCTCAGGTCGATAAGTTCTCCTTTCCACTTCCTGTTGGGGCATTGGTTTACTTCTACTTTTGTTTCCTTGCTCCGGACACCGAATGTATATTTTCCGCTCTCGCCTCTAACGTCATCTGTATTTTCGTTTTCAGATGTCAAATAAATACAATGTAGAAATACATAACTTGCAATATCTAAGAATTCAATTAGTTGTTATATTTGTAGTAGATAGCAGGGCGATGTTGATGATTTCATCAATGAAGTCACAGATTGAAATCAAGCATTAATCTTTTCATAGCATTCCGCATTTAACTACACCCTGTTCTTTATACGTTTCTATAGAATACACGTCTTCAGCCCGACATTACGGCGAGGCGGTATTGCGTGGCAATGACAAGGTGGTTTTATCTCCTTTAGTAAAAAAAATATTGTATTCTTCATGGAGTATTTTGAGACAAAAATTGCTTTTGGAATTATTGCCTAAAGGTATTCTTCTTTGAGAAAACCACTAGATATTTTCAATGGTAGCACGCTTCTTTTGAATAAGTGTGAATAATCGACGATCGTTGTAGAAAGAAGTATGACTTTTTTTTTCTTTGTGTTTTGTCTCTTTAGAGGCAGCATTTTTTTAATGTAATTTTATATACGGGATATCTACCCTTCGACACTTTTCAGAATACGTATGGAAAAATTCGCTCAAGTTGATTTATCTTTTTCTAGTACATGTGGTATTTGAGATTGATTTAAAAAAATCACTTTTGGATAAGAAACAATATTATCACTTCCTTAAATTCCCAATACCGAAGGTGATTTCACCTCCTTAAAACAGAATAGGAAAACGAACATTGAGGACTCATTTCTTTATCCCTTAGAACAAATCCAAAAGTGGATACAATCGGAAAGAGACACCGCTGGAAGTATTGCCATGAGGCCTGGAGAGGAAAGATCACTGTGACTGCTAATCTACACTCAATGCGTCTGACTCTCGGGGTTTCATGCGACTTCACCAGTTGATAGAGAATAAAAGAACATGAGTCCGGCGTGGACATCACCAAATTATTGTGAAGACGATTCAGTAGATAAAGCAGATTACTGGGAAGTCCTTGGTATACCTCATAATTTAAAAAATTCGAGGGACGTTCCCGCCTCTTCGCGACGGTGATGATATTGCGTAGGCTTTCGCGGCCGGAGATGGTAAAGTCTTGGCTGTCCGAGTGATGTTGGCCGAAACGTCAGCCAACACTAAACAGACGCGGCTCGTTCTGGACAGCCAAGACTTCCAGACGGCAACACCCATCAGTCCACATTTGAAACGCGCTTGGCTATTAAAAGCGATATGGACAGAAATAGTAAATTCAGTGTTGGAGATGTCTCGTCGTGAAGCCCGGACACGAAACGTCGCTCGGCCGTCAGCGCAAAGCACCTCCCCCGCCCCCCCCCGCGCGTCCCGGCGAGCCCCCTCTCCTTTCTGGTTGTCAACCGCCGCCGCAGCGCAGCAACCGGTCTCGTGTGACAGGCGTTACGCAACCCGACACGGCCTCCACCCGCCCCCCCCCCCCACCCTCGCGGGCCGCCCACGCGACCGCCGCGCCACCCCCTTCCGCCCCTCCCCACCGCCCCCACGGTGACGCAACCGTGACGCAAGCGACTGCGTCACTAATGCCCCGCTGAAAAGTCCTCTTCGTTCCGGTTGATGAAATATTTAGGCGGGGGTTTAATCTTTTTGTTCCTGTCGCCGCTGGAATAACTCATTGATCCGACCGCTATTTTTACTCGCTGCCTCGTATTTGGCGCACTAGCCGATGCGGCGCCGCGCCGCGCCGCGCGCGAAGGAGGGGTCACGGGGCGGGGGTGGGGCTGAAGAGGGGCACGGAAGAGGGGGCGAGCAAAGAGGGGAGGGTTCGAGAGGGAGCGGCGCCGCACGGCAGCCCAGCCCTGCATTGTGAAGTTTATGTCGACGGCGCCGACCAAGGGCAGGAGTGGCGGCAGCGGCGTCGACGGCGCAACACTGTGGGCCGAATTGCGAAAAAAAGTGGCCAGAAGTTGATTCCAAAAATTCTCAATAATTTTTCTTAGTAATTTAAAAATATGAATAAAGTTTTGTAAACTGTATTTAAGAATAGCTATAAATTAAGAAATATTTTATAATAAATTAATAGTTACTTTTCAATGCCAAGTCAGTAGGATGACCGTATCGTCGTCGTTGCGAAAAACCATGAAGCTGTGCTACCCCAGAGTAGAACTCACGGTTGCGCCCAGGGACGTGCGATCGCATACGCGTGCTTCATAGTTTCGTCGAATGGTAAGGAAATCCCATTCGTGTTATTGCTTAAATACGATTATGTTTTTACAAAATTCTGTTTATTTATAACTAGTATTCGGGTACAAATACTTTTAAATTACGAACATTGAATAAATAAATAAATTTTAAGTAATGTATAATAAATAAAATAATAATAAAAATAAGTACTTTTTTTATAACTGAAAATTCAATAAGCCTTAAAACGTGGAGAACTATTTATCTTTGCACCCTCCTCTCGTATGGGGACATTTCGGTGTTGTCTTGCGAGGCAGTCTGCCCATAGTACACTACAGCTGTCAGTAACAAATGACAATAGGGAACGGAAAGATGTAACATTAGTCATTAAAAAATTCCGTTGATAATAGTGCATGGAAGGAGTTCTTTCGTCAGAAGTTGTCAGTAGGAGCTCATCTAACTACAGGACCGCGAAATGAACAAGATACCTGAAGTGGAGTTAAATGTGCTCTTTGCGCCTTCTCGGGTCACAGTTGTGTTTGCGTTAGTTGAATGTGAGTGTTGGGACATGTTGACAAATTTGCCCTATGTTTTTTAAAATAAACTTCCTACATTTCTTTTTTTTTTATTTATTTATACGTCAAAAAAACAGTTGAAACTGCGTATGACGTGCTATGGGGAGAAGTGAATTCTGTGCACATTTTCAAAATTCTGTGATCCCTACACTAAATCATATACTACATGAATTTTGAAAAAAAATTGCTATCAAGCTAGTAGTTTATGTGTTATGTGTTATTATGAACTATTAGTTTATAAAGCAACATTATAAACGAGTTGCATAGGCTATTTTTTTTGTATAACAGCATTATAAATTTACAAGAGCATCAAACTTAAATTCGCGAAACAACTTTCTTTTGACGTCTCGGGTGCTTGACATCCAACGCCCTCTGGAAATCAAATTCACGATGGTATTGTTGACATCCGTGCGAGAAAACGGTGGTCGGCTGTTCCGTCGTCTTCTACCTCCCCACGATTCTCTCGCTACTATTGGCTGAATGTGTGATGACGTCATGTCGCGTTTAATAATGGCGATGACGTCATGTAGCGTGCGATAAAATACTGGATTATGCACGATTCGGGGTATCGAAAAGGGTCGTTTATAATGGTAGCGTGCGATAAAATACTGATTATACGATTCGGGGTTGTGAAAGCGATAAAAAACGTAAGGAGAATATGTGCTACAGTGATGTTCAACGGCCGGCGACGGCTTGCAATCCAGATAATTACTCGCGCGTCTAGTGAAAAAAACGGGATTAGCGTCAGCTACTCTTGAGCCGTTTCATTCTTGCTAACCGATTGCATTCCACCGCCGGGACCGGGGTTCACATTCCGGTCGATCTAGTGGGTTAGTCTCCGATAATGCGAGAATGATTTGAATGTAGGGAGAGTTGTAGGTGTAGTGTCCAGCTGATTTGATGTTTTCTTATGAAACGTCTTTGATTTATACTGAATTCTAAGTTTATTTTAATGTTCTGATTTATAGTCGAATGGCAAATTTCTGAAAAGAACAAATCAGCGAACAAGAAATTTTCAGTTGGAACAAGAAGCTCCTAATTCGAATGTCACAAATATTGTGTCTATTTCTTTAAACGTTCTATCCCAAACATTCTCCAGAAATCCTTGAATTATGCGAAATATGCTTCAAACGACACATAAATATATCACTGCTCTAACAAATCAAAATAGAGGAAAATAGCATGTTTATGAAATAAGCCATTCATTTATTTTTGACGTATTCAATTGATCTGTTGAATGATAATTGTTACTACAGATCATTAGTAAAAACTATATTTGTGAATATGTGTCATTGGTTTCTGTGGTCGGGAGTTGAATTGCAATAAGCCACCCTTCCCCCTTCGGTGAACCACTGCACTTTATCGTTCATTAACTCAAAACTGTCTCTACTGACGTAATGCCGCAAACAAGGCGAAGGGATCAGAACTAATAGATAAAAATGGCGCGGAACAAAGATCTGCTGAAGGAGATGTGATCAGGGATAGCAACAAGTATTTTTAATGAAAAAATTTGCGACTTTCATCAATTGTTTCTTGTAATTTACAAATATCCAATTGTATTTTCTAATAAATTTGTTTACCGATTTACTTTGACATTTTAAGAGGAGAATTCTTATTTTTGAAGGTCTGAATGAGGGACCTACCCATCAGTCCTCCCCTTGCTCCCCTGCCTATAATATAAATTTCATCACAAACAAAAGTGTATATGATTTAAAAGGAACAAACATGTGAGGTTGCACGTTGTATGCGTGGCTTAAACAATTATTCACAACAAATACGCTAAAAATTAATTTGAGTATTGTTCGAATTGTAGTCAGAAAATAATTATTCACAAGAAAAAATGTAATTTTCTAACACTAAAGAATAACTAACAAATGTGGAGCCCCTAACAGAATTCATGCGAACTACTTCGCAAAATTATTTTTATTTGGGGAATTCTACACAATAGGTATCTAAAATCTGAAATGATTAGTTGAAAAACTAAACACTTTTATTATACGTGCTTGGATTTACATGTAGTCGTTTCCACAAATATTCATCATTCAAATTAATATGTAAATGAGAAAGAGCAGATACCCCTGAGCCAAGATGCCATGCACATATTGCAGTTGTCCCCGTAGTACTTCACACAGGTTTTAACGTTTTGGACATTTAAATAAATAAGCAAATAAATAAATAAATTTTTAAATTAATTAAATAAATAAATTTGTAAATAAATAAATAAATTTGTAAATTAGTCTGTGTTGAAAAAATTATTTTGATCGCTTTTTGAGACGATGAAACCAGTGTGCAACGGTAGCAGGGCCTAGGGGTGGGCGTGGGCGGGCGCCGGCGAAGGTGAGCAGGGGTCGAGGGGGAGGACGAGCGCCGCGCCTTCACACGCGTCGGCCCCTTTACGAGCGCAAACGGCGCAAAAGTGGAGCGCCTACGGCTGACCGAGGGGTTGGGGAGGAGGGGAGGGATGAAGTGGGAGCAGACGAGGGGAGGGGGTTGGCAGAGGCACGATCGATGCCTTCAAATTTTATATTAGACATAGTCGTAAAATTTTATTGTGCGTGTGCAACATTTACAGGGATAAAACCACACGAACAGCTGTTTTCACAAGGGCAAGGACATTGATTTTTGCACGTTGTTTATCTTCTTCGCGCGATCTTCAAGCGTTTTGAGAAAGATTGTATTCTTGCTCTTTGTCTCGGGTGGGAAATTCGCACTTTGCACCGCTTCACTACTCTTCACAAGAAGAAGTTTCCGACTTTCTGAAAATAACACCCCAACTCCTTTATTCCTGCTAACTGAATTTGACTGGCTTTGAGCTGTAATTGTAGCGTTTTCATTTGCTCCTTTGTAACTTGCTCCGAAGACGGAGCGCGCCGCGTCGCCCTTTGCCCTTCGCAGGGCCCGGGAATGAGTTTCCGCCCCGACTGACCGGTCGATGCCCTATTAGAACTTACGTTGTAATGGGCTACAGCGGTAGTTGCAGTTCCCGATACTGTTTGTTTGCCTGTCATATCAAATAGCTTAAATGAATTTCCCACTTGGGTGAGAGTGAGGGGGTGAGAGGGAAAGGGGCTGCAAGCAAAAGCAAAAGCAAGAGGAGAAAGGGAGAGGAAAGAGAATGGATGGGCCGAGAGAATTCTCTCCGGGTTAACCTCCCTTTTCCATCAACAGCGAACGTCCCTTCGGGCATAGACATTTTTGCGTTTCAAAGTGAACTTGTTGAATTTAAGCAGATGTTATGAATGCTCTCAACCGCAGTTTATACGGTAATTCGGGAAAGACAACATTTCTCCCCAGTTCCGCAGTGCAGTGTAAAATAATTCATTGACCACATGCCGTGTGTGACTGCGTGTGACCTACAGGACAGAAGTACAAACTCCGCTCTGTTTCTTGATATCCTGGTTATTACTAAAGGTATTACATAGATATTTAGTAAACGGTGCTGAGTATGAGTTTGTCATTACAAGGTGTGAGAAGGATAAGTAATTAAAATTCCGTTTATTAATTTATGTTACGCCAAAATCAGCAATAGAAAATTTGTGACAGTATGAGAAAGTTACATTTTAAGATATGAAGCCAAACGAAGGACAGCCTCAGCTGTTTTCAATGTATCAAGGGAAACTGCAAGAAAAACCGCATTCAGGAGGGGTTCACAGACACTAACCCATTCGGCCAGATTCATTCTAGAGCAGATATTGGGTCTCCGTAGCATTTCAAGTAACAGCGACTGAATGCGGAGAGTGGCCAATTTGAAACTTTCATAAGTTCTTAGTTTATCGGGAACAACGCGTCGCTCTCAGTTCTAACGGAACTATGTTAGAAATGCGTTGAAATCAACTCTCCACGTCAGTGGTTAGGTCGCGGAGAGTACATATTTCATCCCCTAATTTACCTTCGACTGCATTATGCATTTAATATCATGTCCTGCTCTGCACTGAACTCACTAGATTTCGAGAATGTTAATTTTAAACGTAACGTGTTAAAGGAATACAAAATATTTAATGAAGGGAGGAATAACCCAATGCAATAATTGATGAATACTTTTGTAACAGTTGTAATGCTATACCCCTACGGGGTGCGTCTCTCCCCATGCAGTGTTTTAAGTCGACGTCGACGTTTATGTGAATTTGTTTGGTTTAAATCGTCGGAAAATAGTAAAGTGTAGCAACAAAGCATTGTTAGAAACATTTGAAAACTCGAAATGTTCGTTCTCGAGTTAACCCAAGCAATACCTATTTGCATCGGTAAACGAACTACAGATTTTATTTTATTGAATTGCAAAGAAAATAGGAATCTACGCTCCCGGCTCTACTCCAACCACCTCTAGCAAAAAGCTAAATACAACGTGCGCGTAAAGCAGCCACGACTTGCTTCTTTACGAAGCCACACTGCTTATTTACTACATTTAGTACTCGTACTTATGCTCCAATTTCTCACCATCGCTTTTTAAAGGTGGATAATCACCTACAGTATCCTTGCTAGATACCGCAAATATGTTGCCTCAGTAGAATCGAGCTAAGATGTAAAAATGAATTAAATTCTTGAGTAAGTAAAATCACTGGATTTTATTTCTTTCAGAATAATTTGCATTCCTGACCAAGCGGTCACAGTCAGTACCATTTAGCGCACGGCGCCTCTTGCAAGTTGGACGAAAATCACTAATGCTTCACTCAGAATTCTAGGTGGTTAAAGAAACCACTATTGGAAATAATAAATTAATTATTAGTTCTGTAAGTTAATTAGGAACACGATATCGCACGTTAGTATCAAATTTATTAGAACTAAAATCTATAAACCTGATCACCACCTGCCTTTTTTACGAACCAAGTGTTTATCCTGCAAATTGCTTCTAAAGCTGTTTTTAAATGGAATTAATGAAACAGTCTTCACGTTTAAAACAACTTATTCCTGAAAAATATATCTATTTTAGTTTAAGCATCTTCATATCATGACCTGCATTTATCTCTTATTGCTACGAAAAGACTTATTAAATCTCGGAATTGAAACGTAATGGTGAGAACAAATCCACTTATTGAGCATCTAAACAGAAGTTCAAAGCTAGAATGTTTGAATCTTGAATTTTCGATTTCTCAGTTTCATCCAATGGTTTCTTGTTGACTCCCGAGAAAAGCAAATGCTTTTTAAGAGATACTGGAAGAGATCCTTCAAGGCCTGGCGGTGGCAGATTTTCGACACTAGCTAGTAAGCTAAATTTAGCCGCTATCTGTAGGAGATTTCTTGCGGCCGCCTGCTTTCATTGGTTGTTTTACCTAGTTTCTCCGCGTTCTGTCTGGATTAAATTCTAGCGGACGGTTGCTCTGATCAACACCAGGCGAATGACGGAAAAGTACCTTAACAAACGGGCCACGGACCGTGTGCGATCTTTCCTTCCGCTTCATCGTTACCTCTCCCCTTACACACACTTACATTTACATGCAGTACCCAACTACACACGTCGAATGACCAGTCAGGAGCTTAGAACTTTTCCTAACTGGGGCTGTGCTCCGTTGGGGAGATACTTGAAGTGGGATATTCCTCTCAATCCGACGTGTAGATCGACGCCGTATCTCAGCATCCAGGGGGCAAGGAATCACTGCCCTCTCCCGGGATAAAACATTTACTACATTAACGGCACTAATGACCATAACAATTTACGTGCCCAGAAACATTAATGATAGCATCACACTAAATAATTACACAATAAATGATAACACATTTACTCCACAACTCGACGAACGTTTAATTTGTGGAATCATCGCTCCTGTGGTTGAAAAAAAATCGGTATGTACGTCATGGAGAATAGTCGTATTTGTTAAATTGTTTTATTGGGTTTCATCAGGATCAGGCATGAAAGTGCATCACATGGGGAGTTATTCGCTTATTGAATGCTTTTGCCCTTTAACATTTCCATTGTTCAAGGCAAGGCCATTCCATTCCTGCATGTGTTGATTGCTGCGTGTTTTAACAAAGGCTCATTGAAAGGCGCACCCACGGACGCTCGTGTGCGGTGGCGCGGGAGGAGCGGGGAGGGCACGAGTGAGAGCAGGCCATGGGTGGTGGGGATGGAGCGGGAGTGTGATGCGCGAGCAGGCGAGCCGGAGCGGGGATCGCTAGGATGGGCCGGAATGAGGTGACGGGGATGGACGAGGTTTCTGGTGGCAGAGAGCGGAGTTGACGTGGGGCTGAGCGATGGACATCCTTGCAGGGTTGAAGTGAGATAAGAACGGGTTGAGTATGGACGAGAGCTGGACGAAGACGGGAACGGTGGAACGACGGTAGCTGCAGTAGGGACAGAGAAGGAAGTTCAGGAACAGGAGCCAGGGCGGTGTGGTGGCGGAGCGAGGCAGTGACTGGAGCGGGAGGAGAGGGGCGGAGCCGGATCGAAGCGGGTCTAGGGAAGGTTGTAGAAGTTGTGAGGTGATGAAGGAGCAAAGTGGAATCGAGGAGGATCGGGGATGATAGAGAGACAGGTGCGAACCAGGGTGGAGTCTGGGATAGAGGGTGGTGAATCGGCGGCGGGCAGGCGGTGACGGAGCGGGAGGGGGCGGCGAAGCGGGGAGGGGTGCGAGGGGGGCAGGGAGGAGCTGTGGCGGAGCCGGCTCGGAGTCGGGGAACCGCGGGAGCGGCGCCGCGCGCGCATGCTAATGAAGGGCGCCGGGCGGCGCGGCTCCTTTTACGCAATTACTGCTGGGGCGCGCGTCATAACGCCGCCCGCGGACAAGAAAGAGCGGCTCGTCTCGCGGCGGGATTTGTAGGGCGCGTCGCCGCGGCTGCCCCCGCGAAGCAAGGCCGGCGGCGGAGGGGCGTGGCGCGGAGACAGGTTTCGAATGGACACGGAGCGAGGCAGAGCGGTGGGGAGTGCAAGGAGACGCGAGCGAATTGAAAAGAGGGAGAAAGAGTGTGTATGAGGGGTAGACAGAGAAGCAGGGATAGAGAGGGTAAGGAAGGGAAGGGGAGAGAAGATGGAAATAGAAGTGGTTGGGGGCAAGACGAGGCGGGGTCACGCCAAGCGTAGACGGTGGGGGTGAAGAGGAGGCGAAGCTGGGGTTGAGGTGAAGATGGCGACCGAGCAGAGGGACGTGGGGCGGAAGGTAGGGGGGGCGGAACGGGGCGCCGAAGGAGCGGAAATGCCGTAGACGTTGAAGGCGAGGTGAAGTGACGCGGTTTGGAATGCAGGGGGGGAACGAGGAGAAAAGGGACGATAGTAGTGGGACGAGGGTGATCCACGTCGAGGTGAAGGGAGATGCCGAGGAGTGGCGTGGGCGGGACAGGGGCGGGGCGGGGAAGGGGCGGAACGGGGGGGGGTGGGGCGGGGGGGAATTTTGGGGGCCCGAGGCTGTGTCTGCGGGGCGGGGGGCGGCGCGGGCGGCGCGGGCGCGCGGGGGAAGGAAGGGCGGGGCAGGGCGTGGGCGGCGCGTGGCGGAGATGAGAAGCGAGCGAGAGGAGCGCGAGGGCAAGGTCGCGGGCGGCTGCTTCGGAGGCTAAAAATGGCTCTGAAACATCACCCAGGACCCGAACGTCGCAACATGAAATGTGAAGCGAAGTACACGTGGAGCTGCGAAGCAAATACTTTTTTTCGAAGAACTGCGATGAAGCGTTGGCTGTTTTGATTCACCTGATTTCTGCTAATGAAATGTCAGGGGTGAAAGAGAAGTTAAAATACACTTGATCAAACACATTTCTCAAATCTCTCAATGGAAACGAAAATATTATTCTGATGCCCACGATTGTTTAGGTTGTCATTTAAACTCTGGAGGAGAATATTGAAAATAATTTATTGCTTCTATACGTATTGCATATTCCGACATCACTCTATCACGTACCTTTTCAACGCTGATTTACTTTTTAAAGAAAATTATACTGATGCCATAGAAATCAGTATATTATATTACTACCTTAAAATATGAAGCAATTTAAAATCTTTTTACGTGTAAATAAAATCGTTGTTTTAAATATGAATTGATTTTATTCTCTCATGAATGTAAGAGAATTCCACTGCACGTAAAAATATATTCTCCTTGTTAAAACCAACGTAACGTTCGGGCTTTCATCAAATAGCTGAATTACCAAAAGCTGTACCAATAAGCTGTAGTACTAATCCTCTAGAATGATTAGCCCTATTTGTTTACTTGTCTGGGTTCTGATTTTGTGGGCTATCACGGGAGATGCATTGCAAGGGTTGCTGGTCATTCACTAGTCGGTCTGGAGGTTGGAATTGAACAAATTTTCATAGGAAAAGAGACGCTTTGGAGTTTGACTCGACAGCCTAACGGCGATAAATTTAAACCAAATTTCAGTGCGCTTTGACCGGCTGAGACACTTCAGTGACCACACCGTTGTACTCCAACGTCCCTGACCTACACTAAACTTGATAGGTAGAATTCATCCAATGTCTGGAAAAGAATTCTTGCAATCAGGTGCTCTGATCGGTAGTTTTCCTTGGTTTATCAGATCAATACCAGGGGAATGTCGGAACAGTACGCTAATAATTGCTTATAGATACACCTGAAGAAGGAAATCCAGGAGTAGACGTTGACGTCATCACCGGGTCTTCCGTACCAGCTGGGGAGAAACATTGCCATCTCTCAGATATGGTATGTACTAATTCACGGGACTAATTACCAAAGTAGGTAACTCATCTGGAAGCATTAAATACTCGCTCGGTTCGTTTCCACTTACTCACGATATTGTTTGTTTGTAATGTCGGGTGTAGAGCGATCTATATGGGCCTAACTTGAAGATTTATCAATTTATCCTCCAACATTGTGCAAAATTGCTAGAAAATATTTAGTTGGCTCTCATGATGCCTTCCAGCGTTGGCGGTAATTTTACTCTTATATTTACCGACAGAGTGCGCCACAGCAACGGTCTCGATAATATTTATGTGTGACTTAAGGCGGTCCAGGTTAAGGGAATATAGAATCTGATTAGGATGGAAGATGAAGAATTTTTGCCGGGAAGTTAACCAGGATTCATTAACATTTCTCTAGTACAACACCGTGCATTTTCCGTCTTACGACATTCTACGCACCTCATCCGGGATGGAACTCGTGCGCTGGATCAGCGAGCTAACCGGTCTGGGTCAGTAACCTAAGAGTGCGGATTAACTCATATAACAGAAACTTCGCAAGGCGCCCTGGTGCAACGTTGCACATGGCGGCGTTGAGGCCATGCTGTCGCGCAAGCTCGCAGACGAACGTCTGTTGAACATGTGATGTCTTCTTCATGCCAACATGAGAGTCTGCCTCAGAAATGAAACGTCTCTTAAACGAGGACGGCCAGCTGGCCGCCAGTCCGCTAGACAGCGAATGGTGTGGTGGAACCTCTGTGGGTAACGCGAAAGGCGGCTTTAGGAGAGCGGCCTGCCCTCCTCCCCTTGCAGGGTGAGCAATTTTCGAGGCAGGCGAGAAGACAGAAAAAGTCGGTAACTGTCTACTGTCGCCGCTCAGAATACAGGCACCATAAACTTCCTTACTGCAAACGTCCAACTTCACCCGCAACAGAGAGAGCTTCTCACATTGTCAGACAAGTATCTTGCTTTTTGATATCTCCTTCAACGCGTGCCACTAGATACATACAATTTTTTAGTCCAATCCTATGAAATTTAGTTTTCGTGGGAAGTGCCATTTCATTTTTTGACGTGGACAGCGCCCTCTCGTCCTGGATTACGTTCTGTCCCCGCACGCTTCGAGTTCAGCGACATCCAAGGTGATAGCGACCCAAGCAGTAAGCTAGCTGTCATCCTGTAAACTAGCTCAGCTTAAATGCATGAATTGAAGCCAGACTGGACCGGGTGGCCCGCTGCAGTGGCCCGCGTGCCATTCCCGTTTCGATAACCTTGAGACTATGCAATGGAGCGCCTCCTGCCCCCGTCGGAATGACTCAGCGGACAACGGGGGCCAGCAAATAATCGCTGGGCCAGGGGATACCCACTTGAGCAATACTGGGGTCAACGAAGCTTTACTTCCAAAATGTCCCACTGTCTTTCGTTTGGTTTGGTTTGTTTTTTCGTGTTTCCGGGCGCGTCAACTGCTTTGGTCATTAGTCCCGTTAGTGTAGTGCAGGTTTTTTTTTCACGGGAAACGGCTGTGATCTTCCCCCGCTGGATGGCGAGATCCAGCGCCGACCTACCGTCGGCTAGTGGGGTTTGCCCCTAACCAGGACTCTCCCACCAGCGGGGCACCGCCCCAGCCGGGACAAGCTCTAAGCTCCCGACCGGTCTCCCGGAATATGTGGTAGTGTAATGCATGGTGGTGTAAGTGTGTGTGTAAGGGGAGAGGATATGACAGGGAAGAGGAAGGACAGATCGCGCGCGGTCCGTGGCCCGTTTGTTAGGGTACTGCTCCGGCATTCGCCTGGTGTTGATCGGAGAAACCATGGAAAACTACCGATCAGAGCAGCCGACCTCTAGAACTCCCCTCCAGGCAGCGACTGAAGTTGACCTAGCTGAAAAGCTAGTGTCGAAAATCCTGCCGCCGTGGGGAGTGGGAACCTACGGCCTCAGAGGCGCTGCAGTGGCATCAGTTGATGCACTGAGCTACCGCTCTCGGTCTGTCTTTCGTAGCCTCGCACGTAGAAGGTGCCCTTCCCAGGATGTTCGGTAGCGCGCGTGGCCGGCTGTGCCTGGCCAGTCCGCCACAGCCATCGGGCCACCGGACGAGCTATCCGACAGCACAACAGGCGTCGGCCGTCGCTTCCCTCGTTCCCGCCAGAAGGTGCGACGGCCTGGCCAGGGAGAGCACGCGGAAGCGACAGTGGGGGAGGTGGCGGCAGCAGCAGAGGGAGGACGCGTCAACCGGAGACAGGCCGCAGCGCAGAAGACGAGGCGGCAGTGGAGGAGGAGGAGGAGGAGGAGGAGGAGGAGGAAGAAGAGGAAGAGCCAGCGGGGCCGTGAAGGGGAAGGAAAGACGGTAGAAGATGAGGAGTAAGAGGGATGGATTTTTCTGCGGGGGGGGGGGTTTACAGCAAGGGAGGGGGCGGGGGCGCGAGCGGCCCCGCACCTGGCGCCGCCAATTTTGGCCGGAGTGCACCCCGCCACCCTGCCGCCCGCCCGCGCCGCCCGCACCCGCCCGCACCGCCCGCACCGCCCTCGCCGCCCTCACCGCCCTCCCGCCCTCGCCGCCCTCGCCGCCCTCGCCGCCCTCGCCGCCCTCGCCGCCCTCGCCGCCCTCGCCGCCTCGCCGCCCTCGCCGCCCTCGCCGCCCTCGCCGCCCTCGCCGCCCTCGCCGCCCTCGCCGCCCTCGCCGCCCTCGCCGCCCTCGCCGCCCTCGCCGCCCTCGCCGCCCTCGCCGCCCTCGCCGCCCTCGCCGCCCGCGCCGCCTTCACCGCCCGCGCCGCCCGCACCGCCCACGCAGCCCGCGCTCCGCCCGACCACCCAACTACCCACGCACTTTTCGGCCGCTTCCTTACAACAGCGCTCACCGCAAATTGGCGCCGCCGTGTCCTCGCCCGCTCCTCTCCACCCCCTCGGCACAGGCCCACCTCGGCCCCTTTATGGCCCGGCGCACGGTGGTTTTTCAAGACGCAGGAAACAGACAATTTTTTTTCAACTTTTGAATTTGCATAATTTAAGCTCACACGAAAAATACATTTTTCTCCATGTTTCACACTTACGCGTTTTCGTCCATTATTGTGTAGGACACCGTCATAAATGAAGATTTTTTGTGAAATAGCGTGATCAAACACTCATTCCAATTTCTAAGTAATTGTTAATAAAATGAAATTGCATACAATAGTTCACCCCCGGTTCTTGAATGTATAAAAGTGTACCCAAATGAATATTACGAAACTTATTGGTAAATATCAGTAATGAAGGTTGTGTGCCAGTAATGAAAGTTCTGAACGTTTTATTTCCGATTTTCGCCAACTGTGTAACTTGAAATTAACTTAAAACGCCGAGTTCTAAATAAAGATAATGAGGAAGAGAGGTTTGGACTTCTCATCCAAGCTGCGATCGGCTTCGACTGGTCTGTAAAATCTGCGAGTTTGAGACCCGAAGCTAGGACCACCCGGTCTACGAAGAACGTGTAACTGAAAAGTTCGTTTTGTGGAAGGAAGGTATTTTTTTGTACTCTTCCCCTGCAAGCTGCCCTGGCGAGACGGTCAGTTATTACTGATTAAAGTACAATTTTTTGTGCTGCAGCAGTTTAAAGGTAATTTAACTCGGGAGTGCCCGCAATAGATAGTCTCAGGTCAGTGCCCGCAAAGTATTTCTCAGCTTCTATATATATATATATATATATATATATATATATATATATATATATATATATATATATATATATATATATATCTGCAACTTTTTGAGAACGCGAATGCTCTGAAGATCCATTTACTGTAATACGTATTTTTTTCGGTTTTTACATGTCCGCCAATGCAATTGTTAATGAGTTATAGACTGCAGAATCCTTATCTGAATACTAATGAGAAAAGTAAAAATTGACAAAGTACACGCAAAAATCATAGAACACCTTGTTATCATATTAAACAACATTATATACAATTTTCACAAATTATTTTGGCAAGTTCTAAACAAATTTATATTTTACATTTTCGCAAAAATATTTAGAAAATTTTTGTTTTTATTCCATTTTCCAAGGTACGCATTTTTTCATTTCCCTGCAGACGTCTCCTGAAATCTTTTTTTCGGAAGAAATTGTAACAGTCGATTGTAGATAAGGCAAATGATTACGTTTTCTGAATAGACACTTGTCATAGACACGGCTGAAAATAATGCCATGATAGGTACCGCTCGGGCTAGGAGCTCACAAAGCACTGGCACCATTGCACCCAACGTATATGACAGTTTTCGCGCAGCGCTGCGATCAAGTTTCAACATGCTTACGCGAAATGATTCAGCGAAAGGATAAAAATAAAATGCCAGGCAATTTCAGAAAAGTACAATGAAGGAATACATAAAATATCCGATAGCTAATGTATCGCAATAATTCAGGAACATAAAATTTCCATGGCTTGGATCTCATAGATCTCTTGCGAGCACTCCCGGGTGAATTGAAACTACCATTTTTACCTTAATATGTTGAAGAACCTGGTACAATAGGCCAGTAATCCATGACATAATATATGATAAAAGTGTTGCGCATCAAATGTAGAGTTCTGTTTTCTGAAGTTTTATTTTAGTATTTGTTCATTGAAACTATTTTTGTCCGCTTTTCCCCTAAACCTGAACCATAGTCCCGTCCCCGTCCGCGTTCAGCCTCCGCCCGGATGCTGAGCGTCGCGGTCGTGGCGTTCGCCATAAAACGAAGAGCACACGAGGGACACCGCCTGATGCCAGGCTCAGCGCGCCTCTATGCTAAACTTCGTATTTGGTGTTGCTGAAAACAGCTCTCATTGTATTCCAATTATCTTATTTCTACATGCAGCGGTATTCCACGGCCATTTCATTTTTTGACTTTATTGAGGAATATAGTATACAGTATTTGGACGAAATCGCACTTATAGTTATTGTGAAGAAAAGAAAATACCTCTTTATATATTCCAAGTGGTTTTAACGTACAAAAAATTCGCCGGGAGCGGTAGGTCAGTGCATCAACTGATGTCAAACTGATGTCAATGTAGCGCCTTTGAACGGGAGGTCCTAGGTTCGAGTCCTGACGGCGGCAGGATTTCCGACACTAGCTTTTCAGCTAGGTCGAATTCCGTCGCTGTCTGGAGGAGAATTCTAGCGGCCGGCCGCTGGTAGTTTTCCGTGGTTTCTCCGATCAATACCAGGCGAATGCCGGAGCAGTACCCTGCCAAACGGGCCACGGACCGCGTGCGATCAGTCCTTCATCTTCCTTTTCCTATCTTCTCCTCTTACTCACACACACACACACACACACATACACACACATACACACACACACTTACACTAACATGCACCACATATACCAAAGACCGGTCGGGAGCTAGAGCTTGTCTCGGCTAGGGCGGTGCCCCGCTGATAGAGTCCTGATTAGGGGGAAACCCCACTAGCCGACGGTAGGTTGGCGCCGGATCTCGCATCCAGCGGGGGAAGATCACCGCCATCTTCCGAGAAAAAAACATGCATTACACTAACGTGACGAATGACAAAAGCAGTTGACGCGCCCGGAAACACGAAAAAATCAATCAATCAATACAACAAATTCCAATTATAACTGATTCGTCCATTGGGACATACCTCTTGTTGCGTGTAAAATCGCGGGTTCACTTCGAAATTTCCCGCGAAACAGTTAATTTAAACAGTTTTTTTAAGCGAACAGAAAATGTTAATTGCCCTCATTTACACCCGAATTCAGTAGGTTATTCATTACAAATATTAAACACGTTTCATAACACTATGTGACTAGGCTAAAGCTTTTTAAATGATTGTAACCTCTCGTCTTCTGACGCTCTCCGCAGAAACGCTCTCATCACAACAAAACCTTGTAAAGTCTCTATAGAACTGCAAGGAATATTACCCAAACGGTGGAGAAATTTCTATAGAGAGAGGTGTTTTATTTACAATATTGTTCGGAAACGCCTATTCTTCTGTCGTTGAATCCCTTATTCTCAGAATATTGAAGAAAAAACTTTAAAATTAGAAAATTATATTTTTGGCATCCTATGACATTTAAGTTCTTTTATGTAATTCTGTACTGCAAAAATCCTATTCTTATTACTGGTATACTCAGATTATCAGATGAAGTTCGTTTCTATCACTGCATGTGCATTCTATATTCATAGAAACTCGCACAAGTAAAGTTGTTTGGGAGACCGTGACGTAATAGCGCATACGCGTTCCACTGCTGGGTTCGGGGTTCGATTCCTTTCGCGAGCTTTTGACAGATTGTTCCAAGTTCTCTCGCTCCCACTGCCTCTGACTTCATTTCTTCATCTTTCATCTCTTCATAATAGCTATTACCATCTTACTCAAAAGTTTCAGTGACCTGACCAGTGGAAGAGCTCCTGAACCAAATGTAAACACATATAAATCTATATTTTTTAATGAAACGACAAAAAACGCTCATCTGTGAATTAATGGAAGTGGGATGGTAACAGTCCCATGTCGAACTAAAGTGCTGCGTAGTTATGAAAATGCTGCGCTTCATGACTCGGGAAAGTTTCATTGTATTTCGATGCAGTGAAATTCGAATATTGCGCACCATAACGTCTATCAGTATCCGTGCCTGTGAGAACAGAAATGTAAATTAATTATTTCTTAATAATATTAAGAGAAACGAGACGGATTAGAATGTATCCGTTGAAATGAGTAGTTCTCTATACGTTAAGGGTGACCCGTAGAATTGAGGTCGCAAAACTCACCTTCGGTGGAAAATGGGTTGAAACACTTTGTAGTAGTTCATTGTCTATTGAAATATTTTATTGCTAAAAATACTTATACTAATTATATTTTGTAATGATATTAGTAAGAAACGTTTGAACAATAGATATAATCGTAGTGGCCTGTACCAGCAAAAGTGCATTTGAACAAACAAATGATATTCCAAAAAGAAAGACACTCGCAGCTTAACATCAATAAAGAAAATACTCTCATACTACCGTGCAATGAACTGAATATTTTGATACCGACTTAACGAATACTACAATAAGATAGTATAGAAGAAGTACAGTGTTACAACAGTTCTTTGCATACCAAGATGCGGATAAAAGTTGCTGATCCGTAATGCAGCACGTGAATATTTATTATATTTAATGGCGTGCGTCCTCTTCTTTGGAGCTTTGCTGGTGCATGTTACCCGAGTCGTAAGCTGTGACGTTCTGCATATGAGAATTCAGTCGGTACGCGCAGAAAATATGCGGAGTAACACCATGAAGTAATTGAATTTTCAGTCCAATTCGTAATCGTTTATTTGTTTTTTAAAATGTTTTGTGCTCCTGAGTATTAGACGCCTCTCACATGGTTGGAGGCGGTGTAGCTTTCTCTCAATTTCTGAGCGTATTGGAAATTAGTAATAATTTGAATTTATTACCTGTAATATTAACATTGTTTTGTAAAAGTTATGAATCGTCATACAAATTCATAATTTAGGTCCTTATTGGTGATGTAGACAAGTTTAAATATTTTATTGCTAACTTGACAGAATTTTTTAAATGTGCGAACAACCCTGAACAAAAACTCAAAACTTTTATGCAATTGCCAAGCAATTTCTGGAAGTGGAAAGAATACTAAATGTCTGTGCCTGCTGGGAAAACTTCTGTTTTACTTTCCAGAACTCATCGAACGTTCATATCAAACGGAATCGATTGGTGAACTGAAACATTTGTTTTGGATGTTGCTAAGAAAATGCATGGAATTGAAAACAGTATCGAGCGTTTGAGCTCTGTGAGGAAATTTTTGGTGAAGTAGTAGGAATTCGTAGACATTTCTTAGATTTTCTCTATAAGCTGGAATAATAAGTGGATATGGTTTATTGTGGAGTAACCTGTACGAAATTTTGCCTGTTCTGGGGTTTGATTTTTTTCGAAAATGTTATTGATTATTTTTGTTATTAATTTTGTAAATGTTTGATATTGAACGTATTAATCTATAATTATTTAATACTGTCCTATCTTCTTTTTTATGTAATAAGATAATTGTGCGGCTCTGCCATTGTTCTGGAATTTCTTCATTTTCCATAAGTTTGTTGAAAATGTGTTTGAGGGAGGGTACCACTTTTTCTATCCCCATTTTCAGATATTCATTGATTATCTTGCCGTCGTCTGGACTTTTCTGGGATTTTAATTCTTTTATTACTGCTTCTATTTAACACTGCATGAAGTACGGCACAGATTATTCTTGGTTTTTCATTTTGGATATAAATTGATGGAGGCTTGTTTCCTTATACGTGCTCTTATACAATTCTTTGTAAAAGTTTGTTGCTTCTTGTATTATGACCGTTTTTGAGTTTATCAAGTTATTTTTTGTTTTTATTTCTTGGATACAATAGTTTTACTATTTTAGTTCATTGTTAATTTTTTCTGTGATTTTGAGCAATCCATGATTTTTTCACAATATTTTCTTTGTGCTTTCTTAAGGCTTTCCTGATATGACATTTGGTGAGATTATTAATTTCTGTAAACTTCTCCCTTGAATTTTGGTCTTGCTTTTAGATTTTGTTGCTTTTTCTCTTTTAATGTTCATTTATTGGCTGCCGATGTTATGCTTTCCTCGATTGAGTTGTATATTTCTTATACACTCTGATTATAATTTATTTCTTGTAGTTTTTTAAATTTCAGTCTTTGTTTTCTCAATCCTGTTAACTAAATACTGACTGTCTTTCGTAATACTGTCAATTTCATTTTTTGTTCTTCCATTTTGCCAATTTAGCAAGCCATGTTCCAGCTCTGTATATCTACTTTCATTCAGTGAACTTCGAATAACTCGAAATAATTCTAGTCAAACCAAAATTTCTAGTGCCAAAATTTCGAAAAGAACATTATTTTTAAATTTTGAAAATTCAAAAGATTATATGAAAATAGCCTCCTGCCATTGAATTAAGTGTATTATGCTCAATTCATACAAAATATTTAAAGAAAACATTTTCACGGGCTGTAATTTAAATCGTGCACTTAAAGATTTACTACGAAAGAATGCTTTTCCCCTACGACTCCTTTATACTCTGCTATGTTTGAAGTGATGTAATGAGTACTCAAAATCGAGATGATCCTCACACGTCACACTACTACACAACATTCGAGAGAACTACTAATGCTTTCAAGTCACGATGTGATTTAAAAATCTAATGTTAAAAAAATGTTACGTTAAGAAAGAAATATATTTTTTAAGACTACCTGGGAAAGCGTGTCGAACAAAAATTCGCAATTTTCAAAATTTCAGTTATACGGTAACAGCTACATCGGTCATTAACTGTACACTTTTGAGAAACGTCTGTGCACGGTTTTGGCGCTAGTGCTAGTGCACGCACAGACAAACACGTTTTGAGAAAATTCACTTTTTCTCAATTAGGCAACCATGAAAATGTGTATTTTGAATACATTGCCAATACACAAAAATAATGTAATATGTAAAGGAGAAAGGAAAAACATTTTTGGAGTAGAGGAGGTATGAGAAATGCACAAAATGTGCTTTTCTGCAAAAATATTGACACTTTCCTGCAGCACTCGAACTATAGGAGGAGGTATAAACGAACAAATAAAACACATCCCTATCCAGAAGATTCGATACCAAGAATTCCATTTTATTAGCGCTCGCTGAATATTAATTAAAACAGCAGGGGTTTTACGTAACATTTTTAACCCCCATCCCGGGGACTAAAATAATTTATATTGGGTGTGCGCTATCCACAGATATCTTGACATTGCTGTACCTTCCGTATGTTTCATCCATATTGTTCACAAACAAATCTAATTTTTTTTAAATCACGGTTAGGGCTCGCTGCAACATTCATCTCGATCGTACAAAATCCATTCCGGACGTGCAACCCTCGTTGCGGTTAATCACCGCTGGTTATCGCTGAGCCACTTAAATTGTACTCGCGCAACGAACGGTACGATCCGTAAATTCGCATTGCTGCCTACAGACTTCCATTGTACGAAGGCATTGCCATAGGATTTGAGCAATGTTCGTACGTTTTCAAACTGAAATACGTGTACTGTATTTCCTGAGGTATAGTGGCAAGGTAATTCCAGGAGTGATATCTCAAAAACGCCTACATAATTGGGAGGAACAGAAAGGGGGCGATGAGGCGGCTATACATGGCTTAAGCTTGAGGCAAGCTTAAGCAATTATACGTAAAGACGATTTGTGAATCTGTATGGTCTGAGCTGAAGAAGGATGAATTCACATTATCTTCAGCTGCTACGACTTTGCAAGAGAGAATGAAATGTAAATTGATGTACATATACATATATGTAAAGTATAAATCAAGGACCGAATTGATCCGTGTTTCGTCAACAGTAGTTTCTCTATTTAGTCTAATTCTCTCTTGCAAAGTCGGAGCAACTGAAGATTATATATAATATTAGGGTGTCCATTATTTGAAACCACATTTTTTTGCTAATTTTTTTGGGCTCAACCCTAAATATTTCTCATTGGGTCAAATTCACTCAAAAATAAAATTTCATCTCAATAGGTCGATATTAACCCGGGCCGACTTGACCGTGAAATTGGTATGTTAGGGGTAATTGGTTTTGTTGTGTTAAGTCAATGGAAAACTACTTATTCATGTTTAATATATAATTTTTATTATAATTTAACACTAGGAGGACGGCGATTTTCCTTGTACCATGTAGGACGAAACCGTCATTTGCCGGGTACGAATTTTTGTGGCGTAATTAACAATACAATCGTTTGTATTTTAACTCCTACTTCTGTATTGTTAAGAAATGTTATTGTTGTGCTTAGATTTTAATTACATTGTAACAATGGATGCCTATAACAATAGATAACATTAATACTTATTATAAATAAAAGGTTTTCATTATTATCTTGCGAAGTTCTTGCTATTCAGTAAATTTTAATTAATCTAACCCTCCAAAGCTTTAACACAGCAGGCACGTGCATAAAAGGTGTTTCCAGAAAACGACTCGCATACATATTTTTAGCAGTGCATGCAGATACTGGACTTGTTCTTGCCATTTCATCATTCTATCAGGTAGGTTTTGCAAACATCGCTATTCTGAAGAGTGCTGATTTCTCGGACGAACGCAGACAGATGCTAGTTCTGATAATTTTAAGGTTTAATCTCAGCGACATTTCCTCCTCCCATCAACACTCTGTATAACATACATGCATTGATGGCCGCTATATCCGGAACATTGAAAAATACATGCATTGACCACCAGCTTTTGAAATTGTGGTATCTATCCTTTCATGTGATTTTAGAACTTTTAAAAAACAGATATCTTGATAAGGAGCTTTTACAGCTGCATTGTACTGAAGCCATTGACATAAACAGTTATAATCAACAAAGACATTTTTAAGAATTACATCACGTATTTACATTCAAACTCACATTGTAAAATAAGTTCGAATTCGTGAAGACGGCGCGAAAAGAACAATTCCATATCCACATTTTCTTCAAGTAAGACACAAGCTCCTCTAAAACGTCAAGTGTTTGATGCAGTTGTGTCACAACAAAGAATTTGTACATTGTGTTTGATACTCCAGTGCGTTAACACCTTCCAAACAGCGTTAGTGTGCTCTTTACCAGAAGAGTTCCACAATTTTGGTAACCCGATGAGCTGCTGACTGTCCCGAAATGTAACAATTGGAAGTCTTTCTGTTTAGGTCCCCAATATTTAATGCAGATAACAGTTTACGATCACGATGAACAATAAGAATTTCAAATAAATTATTCTTACAAGCCGATTTAATTGTTTCTTCACGTTCCCTTCTCTTCTTGTCTCATTTGAAGAATATAAGATTTATTAATAGAGAGTTCTTCGGGTACTGTGGCGAAGTGCCTCTGCTTCACCTGAACAATGTATACAAAATATCGTATCTGCTGACGCCTATCTGAACCAATAATTTAAAGGTAATAAAATTTTGGGTGCCACTCCTTGCAACATTCTGTATTGGCATACTCCAACGTTGATTTCATCTGAATTTGGAGGTTTGTTATCCGAATATTCAGACGATGAAGAAGGTACAGCAAAAGATATAGACGCTTCTTGCTGCTGTTTCTTTTTCCTTTTTTTTTTCTTCTCTTTGAAGATTGGTGAATATGAAGATTGCGTTCTTGTATATTCGCATTTTTGTTTCGTTTTTCGTCATTCGCTCATTCATTTTAGAGGCCCCTGTTTGAAGTGTTATGAAACTCTTGTATTGTTCAAGTAACTTTAATAAAACATTGCAACATTGTACCTTTTATTTATTTAGTCAAAAAATAAACGTTAAAAAGATGTTTAAAATTGAAGTTATTTTGCAACTAGGAAAGTTTTTCAACATTGAATTAATAAAAATATTCAGTAGTATTTTTCGTGTGGTTACAAAATATTTACTAACTTCACGAAACATGCAGGTGGTATTTCTAGAGAAACACTCGCAGGGAATCCATGCTGTTAGTCCATAGATGTCATGAAGTAAGAAATACGTTAGTGCAATGGTCCTCAAGCTCAGTGTAATATTATCCTTAGGTCACATGCACCACGTATCACTTTCATTCACTCCATGCAGTACACACACTTGCAAGCAAACCTTGCAATACATGACATTCACAATCATGCAATGCAAATCGTCTTACAAACGTACTCAAAAGAAAAGTACCGTGTCTTATAACTTCATTTTCATTTTTTAAGGTTTTGATGGCTTTAACATAATGCCATATGTGGAGTCAATTAGGTTTATTATTATTATTATTATTATTATTATTATTATATGTTATAATAATAAGATCTTAAAGTGTTTGCTAAAAATGAAACGATTCTCTCCCAAATGCTACCCGTCAACAATGATTTTAGCAATGACGTCTGAATGAAGTTTGGTCTTGACGAGTGAGCAAAAATCAACTTAAAGAGAGGCAAAATGACAACGCCAGAGAACAATGAAATTAACTAGCACTCTGTGATTGAAGATCTTGAGCCAGATAAAACTCTTACAAATATCTGGGCATTGAAGAATGTGAAACAATGTCAAACAACACAATGAAAGAGAGAATTCGCGGGGAGTACTATAAAAGAGTGAGACGTCCTATAGTGCACTCTGAATTCCAGGAAGAAAATGTAATAACGTAAGAAAGGACTAATTGAAACGCCCTGGCCCTGTGCAATAGCAGAAATGGGAAGGTAGGTAGTCAGCTAGCATGCCGGCGGCGCTAGCCGAATTCGTTTACTACGCTCCGTGAAGTCACGAAGGTTAAGCGAATTCGAGACTCGCGGGTTCTTGGTTGGGTGACCGGCCAGGAACCCCGGGATCTAACGTCGTCGAGCCCCAGGCCGAAGGGATAAAAGGCACTGACTGACTGCGACGTGACGAGACTTGACTAGCAAAGTAATTACGGAGTATTTGAAATTAACGGAGGATTACTCCAAAGAATGCGCTCAACGCCCCTTAAGGGGCTTGGAGACGCGTTGCGTCAAGATGTAGAAGCTATGAAGATGACCCACTAAAAAGGCAGATCATGAAATCTGACTGACGAATCGGAAACAGAGGCATTCTACAGTTGTTAGAACATCTCATTGTAAGTGTAGAACAAAACATTGCGAGGAAGACAAGCAGAATTACAGAGACATTGCTTCTTAACATGAAATGTGAGGCAAACAAAGTTAAAGAAATCGTGGAGAGACAAACCACTCCATTGACAGTATATAAGAATAATGGACTAGGTGCAGATCAATAAAGATGAATCATTTATACGGCTTAAAAGGGGAAGAATGAAGCAAGAATCGAAAACAATTTTAATAGTTGCCCAGGTCAGGCGTTGAGAACATTGTGATAAAGCGGTTCTCAAAATTTTCCAAGATGAGAAATACTGCAATTGTAAGTAGAAACCTTTGATCGTATCATCTTAGCTTGTCCAATTCTAGCAAAGACCGAAATACTTGAAAATACACGGCAGAGTGTGTAGTTACCATCACTTGTAGATCTGTACCGCCCTCGAAATTTCAAACACATGCGCCAAGTGATACAACCACACAGCAAAACCTGCGACGTCTGTTAGACTGTGTACAATATTGTACGACCAACAAATTCAAACTGATCGCACGATAGCGCCAAACAAACCGAATGTTGTTATCCGGGATTTGGAGAAAAAATTGTGTCTACTTGTAGATGTTGCTGTGTCATGTGATCAAAACGTCGTAATCAAGGAGGCAGAGAAAGGACTTAAATACAAGAGTTTGATAATCGAGATCAGCCGAATGTATGGCGTAAATGCACAGGTCGTCCCGATCGTTATCGGAGCTCTGGAAAATGTTCGACACAAGCAGATCCTTCAGTGATGAGTCTGATGACTATGACATCGAAAATGACTTATCGAAAGAAAACAATGTTTATAAGAACAGTACTATTTTAGCATGTATATACATTCCCACATACTCTTAATCGATATATCAATAACATGTGTGCAAACGCGGAATTCGCAAGCACTGTAGAACTCTCCAAATTTATTGTTGAACAATTATCAACTCTTTGTGACTTTATTCACGACCCCCGTTTTTTTGTGTACAACTCTGAGATGCTACAAAAAATGTACATGCAAGAAATGTTAAATGCGATAATGCAAGGACTTTAGCCAACGCATCACGCACTTCAGGTGCTGAGGAAATTACCAACATCCTGACATGGACTTAGAAATAACACTGGTGTTGGTTGCACAGCACTTAGGGACCGTACAATTGTCTACAATCATGCCTTACTCAATGGAAACAAAGTTCGCAGGCAGTGATCGTAATACACTGATATCGATGCAGTCAGTTATTTGTCAACAGTGTGCATTGTATTATTGATGGTGCTACAGTGAGCGTACTACATTCCACAAAGAAGACTTTACAAACACTCTAGAAAAAATTAGAAATAAAGTTTAAGCATTACTTTTTAAATAATGGGATAGAGGTTTTTCATTATAAAAGGTAATACTTATTTTTATCTTGTGTGTTACCTTTATTTGAACGAATGAAGAAAATACTACCTACAAATATAATAAAGTGATTATGTTTTTTGTTTGAGTGTGTTTCTTCCTTGTAATTTGCCCCAAATACACTTACAATTTTTTTCTCTTTTTCATGCTCCCGGAATTTTAATGCGTGCCCTACAGATCTCGTATCACCTTATTCCGAACAACCTTGACAGCTTGCATGCAACACACATGGTGTTATGCAACATCTTATTTTCGTGCAACATCCATAGCATGCGTGCAACATCCATATTATGCATGAAATTATGCAACACCCATAGCGTTCGTGCGACTTAGAAATTCATTAGAGATTCGTTGACATTCATTACGCTCATTCCCGTCAGAAGTCATTATGCACCAAATGCTTTTGTGCTATACTCAGATCATGCGAACGATACACATTACATTCATGAGACTATCATATAGTTCATGGAAAAAGCCAGCATTCTGTTTTAGATAAACACGCATTTGGTGGGGGGTAATAATGGAATCGGAATGTGTTAAGTAATTACAAAACTCTTGAAGCAACGGCACAATGGCAATTTTGTTTCGCAATTTACATACAATTACATTAATATAACGCTGTTTTCCCAAATCATTGAATGCAACAAGTTTTATTTTTAAAAGCCAGCCACCTACTTTAGAGAAATATCAAAGGAGCGCAATTTTTGTCATGAAGGACTCCGCTCTGTCACATTCGATGAGGTTATAATAAAATTAGGATTGTTTCATGTTAAATGAGGAAAATGTTTATTCCTTTATAAAGTATCTGAATTTCAGAATAACATCAAAAGTAAAAACATCACTTGGTAAAGAACCGACGTAGCTGAATTATTTCGAAGAATTGAATGTTGTCTAGAAGCTTGGTATGACCTACAGTATCATTACTTATTAGAATTATGTTTTGAGTTTAAGCTCTGAGATATAACGCCAATAAAGCACATTTTCTTGAAGTGTATTTTTCTCATATCGTCTCCATCACTGAAGGAAGAGTTATTATGTGTTGAAATGTGGATATTAGTTTATAATCGGATTAACCCTTATTGTCAACATTCTTTTCCTTGAATGTGATTTTACTTCCAACATATCAACGTCATGTACTGCTATTTTTACGGTACGCAAAACAAAATCAAAGAGGAGAAATCCGATTGTATTCATCCGTCTCGACGGACGCTGTTTTCTACGGGCTTTTCCATTGTAAATGTGAGCACAGCGAGCAAGCTTTTGTGGTAAAGGAAGGAGAGGACGCTTTCTGACACATGTAATTGGTTCTATTAATAAACAGAACATGGCATCAATAAAATATTGATTGAAAACGCAAGTAATAAACACACACACGCATACACACACACGATAGTTGTAAAATCCTTTAATATTATTTGAATAATTTGAATTTTCTACCATTCGTGAATGGCTCGGAGGAACGTCTGTTGAACGAAAGCTCTAGACATTCAAGAAATTTTTCCTAATGATTTGTGATAGCGCTCTTTGTATAATTGTAGCTAAAATATCTCCAGTGTGAAATAAACTTTGAAATGAATGAAATGTAAAAAAAAGTGTATAAGTCGTGGTCTCCTGATGAAATGGTGGCATTAAACTAATAATGAAAATTGATATCGTCTTGATCATCTTCACTAAAGATGCAATCAGCTTAAATTACTTATTCGTCAGTTGTCAGAAAACTTTTAATTCTGTAAGCTAATAATGTCAAGACTGAAATCAGTCCATTAACAGTGGAAAGAAATCGCGCCGCGGCCTTGAAATCTCCTGCGTGCGAGCCAGTTCTCTTTTTTCTGTCCGCCACCGGAGTTGAACGGGGGGTGAGGGCGGAGCTTTGGCCGAAGCGGGGCGGGAGGTGGAGGGGTGGGGGTGGCGGGGAGGGGCCGGGGCCGGGGCCGGAGGGGAGCAGGTGGGCGCGCGCGGCATTTTCGCCACAGCGGCGGCCACATCCGGCGGCGGCGCGGCAGCGGTCGCACCGATACCCACCGAATCTCCGATATCGACTGACAGCCCAATCTCGAACGCAGACACCATCTGTCGTCGGGCGCGGGGCCCCGCCCCCGCTCGCCTATCCGCCCGCTCGGTCGGGTCCGCCCGGCGCGCCCCCCCCACCCCTCGGCCCCCCCCCCCCCGCCCCGCCTCGCCCAGCCCCCGGGGGGGCCCTCCAAAACATCCGCAACCCTCGTGCGGCCGCCCGTGTCGAGCGAGCGTAATAACAGCCCGAGAGCATCAACTCCAAAAAGACATCCGTTCCAACTCCGTCTCGAGGCTGTAGACGCGGCCGTGGGTAGTCGTAACACGTGTCGGCGCAGGCGCGGGCGCGGGAGGGGGCGGGGCCGATGGCGCGTTGGCAGGGGCGGGAGCGAGTGAGGGCAAGGACGAGGGTGAGGACCAGGGCGAGGACGAGGGCGAGGCAGTGGGCGGACAGGAAGCGCCTGCAGGGCCGGGGGGGGGCCGCGGCGGCGGGGGCGAGCAGAGGAGGGCGGGCGCGCAGCCGGCTGCACCGGGCGACGAGCGCTGACGGGGGAGGGGAGGAGGTGGCGAGCGGTGCAGCGGCGGCAACGGGGCCGCGCAACAAACGAAAGAAGCGAACGAACGAACGGGCTCCGCTCGCCGGGCCGGGGCCGTTGGCGGAAAGCGCCGGCGAACGGCGCTGGATGTGGAGTGCGGCGGCGGGAGCGGCGCCGGCACAATAAATGTTTAGAGAACTCGCTGCGAGTTTTTGCCGCGTTAGGTGGCGCGAACAGCCCCAGGCGATTATGCGCGATCGTAGAGCGCCCAACGAGCTGCCGCCCATCGCCCACCGCCCCCGTCGCCCCCCCCCGCGGGCCCCCCGCCCTTTACCGCCGCCCGGCCCCGCGCACCAGCCCGCGCGAGGAGGTCACGATTCTTTGCCGCCCCTGCGCTCAACGCGCAGCCCATGACGGCGGTTATAGACCTCCGCCGCCCCAGAGAGCAGCGGCGAAACGGGCGCCAACGCGTGTCCTTCTGCGCTCCTTTCGCTCTTGCCAGGACTCTCTGTTGTGGATGTGGAGACCCGACCCGGAATACATGGGCTCTGAAATCTATCTTCTAAAAGGGTTATCCTCCTAAAAAGCGAAACTACTGTTTACAATGTGTTAAAATGGCAGTTGATGTTAAAAGTGACTTTTGAAAAACATTTTTATTTTATTTTAAGATAACAATTGAAATCATTTTTATTAGCTGAAGAATAATGAACAATTAGCTGTCGAGACCACATCCATCCGTTTTGAAGCGTCACGCATTCATTACTCTTGGAACAATGGGCGAAGGATTAAGGTGGGCGGAGGCCGGGGCGGAGGCCGGGGCGGAGGCCGGGGCGGAGGCCGGGGCGGAGGCCGGGGCGGAGGCCGGGCGGAGGCCGGGCGGAGGCCGGGCGGAGGCCGGGGCGGAGGCCGGGGCGGAGGCCGGGGCGGAGGCCGGGGCGGAGGCCGGGCGGAGGCCGGGGCGGAGGCCGGGGCGGAGGCCGGGGCGGAGGCCGGGGCGGAGGCCGGGGCGGAGGCCGGGGCGGAGGCCGGGGCGGAGGCCGGAGTCGGGGCGGCGGCCGTTGAGGGGCGTGGCGGGGAGTGGGAGGGAGACGCGGAGCGTATGGCGCAGCGCGTGGCAGCCCCTGCACTTGCGGCGAGCCGCACGCCTGCGCTGGAAATTTGTCCCCAATTCCGTAGACGTGCTTAACCGTTTGGTAATGCGCGGTGAATTGTGTGGCTGTGGCTATTAGGCTGCGCGGGCTGCACGCGGGAGCTGCGCGGGGGAGCCTCGCGGGTGGTGGAAAGGGGGGGGGGCGAGGCACTTCGCGGCAGAGAGGATTCTCATATGCCGCTCGGACAGCGGGGAGGCGTAGGAAACCTCGTCTTTACAAGAGAGTCTATTATCCTGGAGATATATGGTTTCACTGCCCAAATATCCACCGTTCTAAAATAAAAATATCTTTCCAAATTAGAAATTTTGGGTATAAAATAACGAATGTAGATATCGCTCGTTTCTGACGAATTGTTAATCAGTAATCCCAATTAATTATATTCTTGTGTAATAAATTGTCTCTTCAATTCGAAGTATTTGCTTCCCCCTCTTTTAATTACCACGATGCGGTCTATGTTCTACCACCGCATCTTGCATTCCATGCGGTTTTCTTGAATCGTGAATGCCATCAACAACAAAAATCTTTTCATCGCGCCAGGAATAAATGCCTTTTCAATTTGGAACAACGGCCAAGATTTTCTGAGAAGCGATATCAAATTTCGTAGGAGATACGCGAGCATTTGGGGCAGCTGCAGAGGTCTGTGCCGGACGCGCGCACACACGAGCAGTCCATGCACAGTCAACGCGCCCCGCCCTGCTTCGCCCTGCTCCACCCGCGGTCCGCCCGCCCCGCGCCGCGCCCCGCGCCCCGCCCCGCGCCCCGCTCCCCCCCGTTCGCCAATAAATAACAGCGGGCTTCGCAGAATATCGCGGAGTTAGCGGTCCGTTCACATATGAAATCTGCTTATAATGGCCAAATCTGTGCGAAATATTAATCAATTATCTGGAACGCGATAATTAAACTACGTTAATTATGAAGGAAAATATGGAAGGAGCGGCGATTTAATTCGCGAGCGGGTGCGAACGAAGAGAGGGGGCGGGGCACCGCCCGCCCACGCGCCCCAAGAACCCGCGCTCCTCTGCCTCTCCGCACTTCCTCTTTTCGTTCAATTCTCCTTCTTTTATCTCTTCCCTCTCCTCCCACCTTCTCTCCCTCTTCTCCCTCCCCTCTTCTTCGTTATCTTCTTCTCAACCTTTTCCCTCTCCTTTTTTCGTAACTTGTTCTTTCCTCTCCCTCTTCCTTCTCTCCTTCATTCATGTCTCCTTCTTCCCCGTCACTCTTCTGTCTCTTTTCCCTTTCACGAACTCTCCTCCTCTTCACTATCTCCCTTTTTTGTTTTAGTATTACCTCCAGTCTCTGTCATTTCCTCTGATTTTCTCGTTTTTATTTTCATTTTCCTGTCTTTCTTTCTTGTTCAGTCTCTCTTCTTTCTTTTCTGTTCTTTTCTTTTCTGTTTTCACAACTCCTTGAAGAGATTCATCGCCTAAGCTTGAATCCTAGCCTGGATAAATATTTTTTGTGGACTTGAAAGACTTTTGTGTGTCTAATAGTATTATAATCTTACTATCCTTCACAGAACTAGAAAGTATGTGCTGTTATAATATCTAAGTGCCCCTGAATTTACTTCTCTTCTCGTTTTCTTCATTTTTTCTACCTCGTTCTTTACCGAAGCTGTGACTGCTCATCTGCAGTCGAAATGCAGTGTCTGGATGAGTGCATGTTCAATTAACGTCTCGTCCGGCGTTTTTTCTTTGGGACTCACATTTCAGAATTTACTTTCTCTCTAAAGGTGATTGACAGACGGATTTTATTATTAATTTCTTTTTATACAATACATCGTACTATAAAAAAGGGATTGAAGCTTTTTGTGATCCCTTTGTTTAATTTTCTGAACTACTTAATTGTCATGACGTTCTACCCAACTGCAATTCAAATAAATAAATATTTTTAACAATTTTAACATTTTTGTTTTCCCTAAATCACGCATTTTCATCTAGAAAATATCCAAAACTATCTCCTTAAAAAAATAACCTATTTTGTGACACGAACGAAAGTAGAAACAACATAAATGATAAAGTATATTTTTATTATATTAGTTTTTCTTTTTTAAGCTTTTTCACTCACTGATAAATAAAATTTTTAAACACCACAGTGGTAGGAAGTGGGGTAGAGTTAACTATCAACATTATACAATAAATTATATGGCGTTGTTTTAGCATACACGAATAACTCGCAAAACGCTTTTTCGATCGCATTGCGATCGTCTTCAGTTCTATAGAATTAAATATCATAATTACAATTTCTATAACAGAAAATATAATGGAAATAATTCTCAACATTACAAATTAAAAAAAGGATTATTTCATCTTATCGTAATAATTGACGTCAATTACATAATTATTTCTTATTAACTTTTTTTTTGCCACGTATATCATTTATCTCATATTTCATTATAAGTATTTTCACTCTGTAAATTTGAAAGTTGTTTTGCAATTTGTTGTTCCTTTTCTTAAATTTGTAATTTTCAAAGTCACATTCCTTCAATTTTTTTCCTTTTATACAAACTGTAATTTAGATATTTCGCTTATATTTGTAGCACTAAAGATGGCTGCAATGCGAATGAAACAATTTTTGACGAATTAAATGTCTATGATAAAACTATGCCTTATAATTGTTCTATAACACATCACATCTAAGAAACGAATTGGCTCTGCTGCAAGAGGAGGAAAATTGATGTAATAATGCACACTAAATAATAAGCTAATTTCTCAAATACTAAGGCATTCACAGTGACAAGAATACTATGCAAACTACTTGGTGAAGCTAACTATGCCAATGACAAGAAACGGAGAACAACCGCTGAATTGCCAGAATGCCTTTGCAACGACAATACTTTTCCACAAAAACTGATCGTAAGGTGAAAGAAGAATAAAGAGTAATAACCAGAAGGGAACAAGAGGAGAGGGAAATAAATATGCTTCTTAATTATTGATATTTTTGCAAGCGGAAACAAGCATTCAACATATCGAATAGATATTTTATGATTGAAATTTGCTTTCGAAATCGTGGAAATAGCTATAATTGGTCATTTGTATAATTATGTACCATATTGCGAAAGGCAAAAGTTTTCGTTCATGATTCGAAATCCCGTTAATAAGGGGGAAAGTCAGCAGTGATAATACTAGCTTTTAATTGGTGAATATTGTATGCACATTAGAGAACGATAGTCAAAGTACACAGTGTGGTATTGCAGAAGTTGTGACTAATTCTCTGTTCCACCCTAGGCCATTGGTTTGAAACACGACGAAATCACGAAAACACATCATACACACAGCATAATGTGGCTGTGGCAACGGGCATGTTCCAGCTAATCTCATAAATCTTCGCCGAGTAATTAGTGTCTGCACAGATCGAACTTGAGGTCTATCAAATTAATGAGCCATCAATTAAATAACGGGTTGACTCCCTCGCGGCTGTTGAACGCGCAGCGGAGGAGCGCCGCCCGCGCAGCGCCCAGGAGCCGGCGAATGGATCCGTTGCCTCCCTCCCAGACCTGTTTGCGATGGAGAGGGGCTCCACAAAAACGTTATTTTGACGCCGAATGAGCGCTTTCATGTCCTCTCGCCTGAGAGAGAAACGGTGCCGTTAGGCGCTGCCAGCTGAGCGCGGCCCCAGGGAGGGGTGGGGGAGGGGAGTAGTGGGAGGAGAAGGGAAGGGGAGGGTATTGGTGTGCAAGGGGTAGTTCGAGAGAATGGGATCGGGCAGGGTGGTGGAAGGCGGGGAAAGCAGTTGGAGCGAGGTTGGGGTTCGGTTGGAAGTGTCAACTGCTTTGGTCATTAGTCCCGTTAGTGTAGTGCATGTTTTTTCTCGGGAGATGGCGATGATCTTCCCCCGCTGGATGGCGAGATCCGGCGCCGACCTACCGTCGGCTAGTGGGGTTTCCCCCTAACCAGGACTCTCCCATCAGCGGGGCACCACCCCAGTTGGGACAAGCTCTAAGCTCCCGACCGGTCGCGGAGAGAATGGAAGGCGTGCAGAGCCAAAGAACAGGGAAAAAAGGGGGCGAGGCGGGGTAATCATAAGATGAGGTGGAGAGAAAGCGGGTGTCGTGGGGGGGAGTGAGATGCGCTTATTAAGGAGAGTGGGAAGCGTGTTCAGGATCTGGTGATCAGAATTGGTGGAATGGAAAACGGGAAACGAAGTGCATGAAAAGAGAATAAGGGGCTTGGAGGAAAAGGACAAGACGCAGGAGTGAAGACGGGGTGAGGAGGGGAGCAGGCCCCGCAACAGAATGGAGTGGGATCAAGCGGGCGGGGCAGAGCGAGGAGCGTCGCATTGTGGGAACTAGCTAGTGAGCGAGGTGAGATGGGTGAGAATTGAAAGCCGTGGCCAGGAAGAGGGAGCGGAGTGGAGCGAAGTGGGGCTGGTGCGTGAGCGGAGGGTGGTAAAGTGTTAGTGTGTGCGAAATCCGTGGGGAGACGATTGACGGGTTACGTGGCGTATATCGGGGTTTGCGTGATGGCTCGTGAGGTGTGTGACACTATCAGAACATGGGACATGCTATATCAGATGGACACAATAGAGCACAGATGATACATGGTACGTAAGATGGTCACGATGTGTGCGCATAACATGATGAGGCGCAGTGAGAAGACTTGTTCATGGCTCTGTGCCTGTTCTGAACAGTCCAGATGGCCCTCAGATGGGCTCTATCTACGTTGTGTCAATGTCCGTAACTCCCGGGTAATTGTAGAGCTACTTGTCCTGACGCATGTAGGTGGCGTTTAATGACACCGAAACCAAACCGGGTAGCTTTGATGAGATTGATCTGGCGACGCGCCCCCACATAGGTGATGAGTAGAAGTTTTGCATAGCGTTCTGACGAAACTAGATACTAGTCTGATGGTCCATCATAAACCTATGGTTTGTTTAGCCTCCGGATCATTTGTACCTGAACCTGTACCTGGTAACACTTAAGCATATGACATGGTAAATAAAGAATAAAATTTATGTACATAATAAGAAATTAAAAATTTTAGCACTGTGTAGCAAATTGTCTATATTTCCACCTGGAAACGACCTTGTAAACCACATCAATTTCATTTGCATCAATACTACTCATCAGAATTGTAATCAGATGTTCGGATAACTGGAATTAATATAAGTTAGGATACCTGGTAATTATACATTTACAAATCCACATTATAATCTTTATCTCTTCTCCCTGCCTGAAGAATCATAACTGGAAATTCTGCAGTTGAGTTTTTTACAGTCTCTTTAATCACGTTAATTGTGTGATTTTGTGTAATTATTAAAAAATACTCGAATGTTACAGTTCTGTGCGGTATTTCTAATTTTGCATGTCGTTCGAAAGCTTGGCGTTAGCATTCTGGTGAGCGGCTGCGTCAGCAGGTGGGCGGCAAAGGGGGGGGGGAGTGGGCGGGGCGCGGGGTTGGGAGCGCGCGCGCATCTGGTTCGCCGCTGACCGGAACGCTCCCTTCCGCCTGCAGCGCTGCTGCCCTCCCTCTTCTCCCCGCCCTTCATCACACTTTCACGAAAACGCTGTCGCTTTATTGGGTAGACCGCGATTCATAAAACGTCGCTAAATAATTGACAGCGCGCGCCGCGGTGTCGTCCGCTTTATGCGGGGGCACCACGTGACGCCGCCGCCGGCGCTACGCTGTTCTCGACTCGGCCGCCCCCGCCGCCCCCGCCGCCCCCGCCGCCCCCGCCGCCCCCGCCGCCCCCGCCGCCCGCTTCTCTACAGCCCGCGGCCCCGGCACCCTGCCCACCGCTTGGAACTGTTTTCATTCGTCGGCAATGGACGCTGGGAGGGCTGGACGTAGAGAGCTAACTGCGGCGTGACGCACCCGCTGTCTGATATGCTCTGATAGATACCCCAACGTGTGACCCAATACTGGTATCTTCATAGTCCGTAGGGAATTCACTTTCTAAGTTGTTTTTTGTTTTGTTTTTTTGCGGGCAGAATGCCCTCTTTCATTTAGTGGTTGAGCGGGTAGGTATTGGAATTTCTGTACTTGATGGTGGAAATAGTATGCATTACATTTTCCACACTAGAGCAGTTAAATTAAGATTATATTGATATCTCAGAATAAATGTTACAAACTTTTAGGGCATGTCAAGTGATCACCTTTTGCCTGTGAACGTATATCGGTATGATGATATATCGGTTTATGATACAAAATAACGGAATTAAACATATGAGAGTTCCCCCTTAATTTTAGAAATTTCGTTTGCACATTCGATCGGCACATTAATGCACATTCTGACGCTGTCAAAGAAATTGCATGTACCTGACGAGCCTACGTGCATACAATAATCATGAGCAATTGCTATATCTATAATGGATATACTCTATTACACGCAGTTTCTCCGTAAGTGCTCATTGGCAAAAAATGTAATTTTTGACCCCCCTAAGCCATAGATGTTTTTAACATTTATTCTCATACCTCCTGTAATTTAACCAAATGTCTTCAGCTTTTCCTCAGAACTCGACCCCCTCCGCCTCTGCCCCCCCCCTCTGCCGGCCCCTCGGTCGTCGCCAGCCCCTGAAAAGTTTTCCTTCGCTCCTCATTGTCGCGCAGTGTTGCCCGACATTTGGAGCTCGTTGCTTGTTGCTTGATGCAAAGCTCAACCAGTGGACAATTGCCCTTTGTTTAATGCGGCTTAATGAATACGGCATGGAAGATTTTTGGTATCACTTGTGTATTTACTAATGAGTGTTATTCAGCCAAATAAATTCGTTAGGTCTTGCAATTAAGTACTCTGACAATAAAGAACTTTCGAGCGCTAAAGTGAATTACTGAATGCTACAAAAGAACACGTTTGTATGTGCTTGAATTTGAATTATGTTAAAATGTAAGCTTTTATTAAAACATTCGTGAACATAATACGCATGTAGTAATCGTACCACCTTGTTCAAATGTCCTTCCTTTTGTTAGTAAGTACATACTGCTGGTCTTCTCGTTTTTACAAGAGATTTGCTATTTTCTTTAAGTGAGTACATTATAATATATTTGAAGGAAACGTTGTAATTTGGAACTAATAGTACGTATTTTTAACAATATTTTACAGCCATTTTCGTCATGTTTGTGTAGTTCTTTTTTTTTTTTTGAGCTTCGCTCTGTTTTTAAAGAACTAGTTCAACATTCACTATGTTGCTTCAATTTAAAAATTGTTCTCCATATTGACAGATACTAAAATAATATTTAAACCTCATTATGGCCAGTCCAGATTGTAAGAGAACACTGGAATTTACAGGACATGAATTCGCATGACGACGATTTCGAATATTTTTCGTAACGACGATTTCGAATATTTTTCGTAACGTCGGATGAGCGTTGAAAGGCAGAACTGAGATACTGATAATAAAATTCCTAAATAACGACTGTGAGTACTTACATAGAAAGAGATACTGTAAAAAAAAACTACACGAATATCCGTTGTTCTCCCCACTCCCCTACTTTAAAAGTATATTGGTGAACTTTGCTTTCAACTGTTCACATCGAACACTTAAGTCCATCGTTCCTCAACAACTGTCAGGTTAAAACTGCTGCTTGATGCTCTGCTCAGAGTTCCCAGGTGAGCTCCGATAATTCAATTTCTGAAGTCGTCAGTTTAAGCAACAATAACATATACATCATATAAATCTCCTGACATCAAGGAAATTTCTCATTGGCAAAAACGCGTAAAATAAAAATATGGTCAGTTTTCTTCTATAAATGGGAATTGATAATAATTTTAACCATACATAATATCTTTCTATATTTGTAAGTGCTGTATTCTAAAGGGAATGCTCCCGTAAGAATGAATAAATAAATATAGCTTTACCTAATTCTAGAAAAATAATACGTGTATTATATACACTTTACCCCTTTATTTCAACGTGTATATCCTTGTCTTGTTTTAATAAGGACATTTTTGCAAGTGGCATTCATTAACCATGATCATTAAACGATGTAAGAAAGAGAACCTTTTAGTGCGGGAGTAGGTTGTGCAGTTACAAGAAGTTCGTCACCCACATCAGCCCGAGTACCGACCACCGCGGAGTATGCGTGGTTTCCGTAGCAATGTGCACACTTACACTTTATTGTAGTGGTATTTTATTTGTTCTCCTTCAAATGATATTACATTTCAAAACAGCAAAGAGCGTCGGAAATCATGCTCTAACGAAGTTTTCTTCTTATTTGTACGGCCTTTATTAACTAATAATAGTTCGAACTACTCCACTGTAAACTACCTGTTATACAGCTAAAATTACGAAGTAATTGTAATCTTAGGATGTTAATATTATATTTTTTAATAAATGCATACGTTGCATCTACTGCTATTAGAAATATTTTCAGATGTGTAAAATGTGATCGAAACTTTTCGATTAGGAGACCGTAAATATGTGTGGGAATAGTGAAGGAGAGCGTTAGTAACAGAGTAAGTCGCCAGAACCATTCCGTGACGCTCAACAAGAGTCAGAGCAAGTCACGCTGACATACCTTATGACCCGATCATTAGTTAATAAGATTCAAGGACCTAGCTCAAAAGCAATTTCAATTTCAAGCAATGCCGGCGGCGCTAGCCGAATGCGTTTACTACGCTCCGTGAAGTCACGAAGGTCAAGCGCATTCGAGACTCGCGGGTTCGTGGTCGGGTGACCGGCCAGGAACCCCGGGATCTAACGACGTCGAGCCCCTGGCCGAAGGGATAAAAGGCACTGACTGACTGACTGCGACGTGACGAGACTGGACTAATATTAAAAAATAATAATGCCCATTAATGGAGGATTACTCCCAAGGGCAAAAGCGCTCAACGCCCCTTAAGGGGCTTGGAGACGCGTTGCGTCAAGGAGTGGACGCAACAAATTAAAAAAAAAAAAATTTAGTTTATATGTTTTGAATCAGTGTTTTTTAATTTTCTTTATTTAAAATTATTATTATTATTATTATTATTATTATTATTATTATTATTATTATTATTACTATTATCATTATTATTGACCCTTGGTAATATTAACGAATGTAAACATGTATAATCCAGTAGATATAAGTCTAGAAGTAAGTATAGATTGTAAGTTTAGTATGCATGTTTTGTTTAGTAAGCACTGTCCCTTTGAACAAAACTGCAACCCTACCATAAAGCCATTACGCTCACATCTGAACCGAATGAAATAAGTCCGTGGCTTTAACAAGCGGACCAGGTTCTCCAGCGAGAGGGGACGGCCGCCGCCCGCAGAGCGTGGGCGTGAATGGCGCCCGGCGCGCAGTGGGCGTGGCACGAGCGGCGCAGGGGAGGGGGGCGTGGCGATGATCCGCCTCCCCTCTGTCAAAGAGGCTGCTCGGCGGTAAACGCGTTGCCAGTAATTGCGGCGCCGGAGTGTCGCTCCATTCAGAAGCCAAGTGCTGCGGTCGCTTTCCTGGAAGCCGGCGGGCGGGCGCGCGTGTCTTCCAGAGGGGCTGCACCGCGCACCCGCCGGCCAACGCTTGTCCGCGCGTGGAAACGAGGGGAAGGAACTTCGGCTTTGTTGCGGTCGCGCCTGCATAACATTAGTCCAGTCACCAAATTGAAACAGAAAGCGGAAATTTAGAGCGGGAGTAGTTAACGTGGCATGGAGTAAGGGACGTGGAGCCGGAGAGAATATCTCAGTTTGAATGAGGCGAAATCCTCAATTACGTTTGTCTCTCTCTACTCAGTACACATGGCTTGTGTTTTGTTTTTGTTTTTTTCTTTCAAGAAAATCATCAATCGTTTTGCCTCATATTTTACTCCCTGATATCGTGAATTCCCAATGCGTTACATGGTATTATTTTCTTTAATGTAAACCCTGAATTTTCCAATATGGAATGGTATATTTTGATTTTTGTATAAACTAATATATATATATATATATATATATATATATATATCAAACAAACTGACGTCATTTTGTTTGATATCAGTAGCCAGTTTTGGGGGTTAAAATAAACACTTTTGTTATTTTATATCCTTTATAAATAAATTTTCAACGTTTTCACATAAGTTTTCCACAAATTTATCAATCAATTTTCCAGGAACTCACTTTTTCACATTATCAAGTGTACACTAATCAATCATACATTACTTACAGTTTTCTATGACTATTCTAAGATTGTTTACATTTAATTAAAAATAAATATGCTATTGTCATTCAATTACTTTTTTAATTTCAAAAACTAGAAAAATAATTTTCTTAATTTTACCCTTATGTATATAAATTTGTTTAGTACAAAACATAACTGTCAGGCTATATATTTATAATATTTGTTGTTTTTTGAAGACATGTAAAAGAAATGACCCCCATCTCGGGTTATTGACCCCCATCTGGATCGGTTTTTGTCCAGTTTTCCTTATCCATTGAGCAAATGGTATGAGTATGCTGAGGTGGCCCCTCGTTTTGCTTTTGGACGTAAATGTAGCTTCACTCTGCGCACGTTTTATTGAGCTTCCGTTTGCTGGTAATGGTAGTAGTAGAGGTGAGGGTGAGTTATTATATTGTTAGCAATGCAGAAAAATCAAATCTGCAGTTCGTTTACCGACGCATATAGTTTTTCTATAACTCGGGAATGAAAATTTCTAGCTTTTCAAATGTTACTAATCACGTGCTTAAAATTATTATTATTATTATTATTATTATTATTATTATTATTATTATTATTGTTGTTGTTGTTTTAACTTTCATTCATCTTTCAACTGTCGTTAAAATGTTGGGATGGGATTCAGGAACTTAAGAAAACGTGCTCAGATAATCTTCTCCCTTATACGTCATACAGTTGTTACTGTTTGACCAAATAAATCAAATCAAAAAATAATCTGTACATGTGCTACTAGTAGTAGCGTTGTAAAAAAGCATAGCGCTGATATGAATTGTTGCTGAAAAAGTGAAGCATTTATACAAATACTTTCTGTTTCTGTAAAATCAGTTTCTAAATTTCAACATACAAATTGTATCCCTATAATATATTATTGGTGTTCGCTTTCATCCTCGTCCCTTGGTCTGTATTTTTTCTCTTGTCCTTCTTTGCATTCTTTTGAATTTCTTCTAAAATATAAACGCCTTTATTACTCTAAAAAGGCCATTTCCTGAAAAATGTTTGTACCCGACATTCGATTTCAATATATCAGATCACTAATACTCTTCACTTTTCAAAATTATTTCATTTTTAATGTAACTATGACATCATCAACGACAATCCCTGAAGGGAGGGGGCAGTTTCTGTTTAGATACAAGAATGTATTCTTTGTAATAACTATCATATTTATTAATAAAAACATTTCTGTTTTAATTAAAAATTCATTTTTTTTTGTAAAGAGGTGATTTATTCTGTTTCAATTAGTCATTGCAAGTCGGCAATGTTTGTCTAACATTTTTTTAGCCATTTTCAGACTTATGGTTTAAAGTTAAATATGAGTTTTACTTTACAATATTAGAGTGATGTAAAGAAGGTAGATTGACAATTATTATAATTTTCAGAAACGTTTTAAATTACTTTTATCCACATATCATAAGTTATTAAAATTTAGAAAATTTAGTTCTACATTTAGTACTCAAATTTTTTGTATAACTAGTGAAAACCTTACCTGCATTAGTAACTAAGTTGCAATGTAAAACATTTAAAACCTGAAAAATAATATATACAATAACTTTCTGTATATAAAACCACTTGATTTCTTTAATTAAAAGAGGGAATTTTGTTCTTAATTGTTAATATAGACATTCAAAAGAAGAATTTTTTAAAAAACCTATTATATGTTTACTACGCTCACTCATTTTCCAGCTACACACGAACGGCTGTTAGAACACTGGATCTTTAACGACGAGTCTACAGACAAAACATTTATTTTACGTCACATCACAGAGGTTCCGAAACCTATTAAACAATGTAAACTAATTTGATTGTTTGTGGGTTTTTTTCACGCAAATCGCTTAACATCTCCCCTTCAGAAATTCTGTAATAACCGACTAATAAAGTTCTTATCGAGAATTACGCATTATTGGTAGTAGTTTCAGAGAATCTTCCTCGACGTATATTTCACAGCACAAATGCCGAGTTCACTGCTCTCGCATCGATTTCTACGCGTTGTCGTTTACCAATATTGTGCATTGTGTCAGTGTAATGTAAATAAGCATGTTGCCACATCAGCGACGTTTTGTCTAGTGTGACGTTAGCTGTAAAAGCTTGGAAATCACAAGCATGATTTATTAGCTTTTGTATTCGTAATATTTTCTTAACACGCACAGTGCCATGTACAATATTTGTATTACCTAAGAAGTTTAAATTCCAGGAGATTTAATAATGAGTAAGCAATTTAGTAATAAACATTTCACTATTTGCTATACTGACAATACTAAGATATTTGATGCAATGAAACATTTTAGTAGCAAGTGTAATAAACGGTAATAAACGTATCATTACAGTATACTTTTAAGTCAACATGTGGTATACAGGTATTTGTGGTTTACCGTTACAAATAAGTTTTCTATAATTCGGCAACGAAAATATCTACTTTTTGACATGTTAATCTCTCGCTTTTTGAAATTTGTTGTTATAATTAATATTGATAAATGTATAAATGATATGTATAAATTTATATTGATATATTAAAAATAAATTTGTTGTTAAATAATTTATTATTATTAGTTAATATTAACTAATAATAGTATTAAATATTAATAGTAAATTAGTAGTAGTAAATTAATATTAATAGTAGTAAATTATTACTACTATGTATATTAGTACTGTTATTAGTAGTAAATTAACTATTAATAGTTAATTTGTTGGGAAGGGATTCTGAAACTCAAGAAAGCTTGTGCAGATGATTTGCTCCCCCATACGTCACATACAGTTTTTGACTATTTTTGACTAAATAAATAAATAAATAAATGAATAAATGAATAAATAAATAAATAAATAAATAAATGAATAAATAAATAAATAAATAAATAAATAAATAAATAAATAAATAAATAAATAAATAAATAAATAAATAAATAAATAAATAAATAAATAAATAAATAAATAAATAAATAAATAAATAAATAAATAAATAAATAAATAAATAAATAAATAAATAAATAAATAAATAAATAAATAAATAAATAAATAAATAAATAAATAAATAAATAAATAAATAAATAAATAAATAAATAAATAAATAAATAAAATTCCATGACGTACCTGACTAAACAAATATGACAAAAATATACCGCATATTATTTCGTGGGAAGTTAAATTGTTAGTTGAATTGATTTGTATATGACGTGTATGACGATTTAACTCGTCACAAAATAAAAGAACAATAATGGACAAAGATTGTAAATACCTACCTGTCTATTAAAATTGTCAAATTATACTACAATATTCCATGTTCCGTTTATTATGAGCAGTAACATTTCATCTAGGGATTTCATCTTTCCAAAAGCTTTTCTTATCTTCGCGTTTTCGATTGTTCACCTTACGCAAAAATACATGTCTTATTCAGAAGATCCTAGCTTCAAAAGCAAGACTCCTTCTAAATCAAGTAAACAAAACGTCGAGTTCGCCAGTCCGGGTGCGATTTGATTCTCTGAGATCCTCAGCAGATCGCTATGTAAACGATTCCGAAGAGAAAGCTGCACAGGAAAACGAAGCCCGTGGATCATTGAATAATTTCTCTCTCTAGGGGGACGCCAAACATTCCCGAGAGTTTTGTAAATATTCGTTTTGGTAGACGGTTGCCGTTTACAGCGGTTGCCGGTTCGACGGATTTCACGGGACAAAAGTTTACTAAATTTCCGTACAAATAAGGAATACATACTCAGTTTTGTTCATGATATATTTTCTTGATACTAATGTCGTTACCTTATTTCTAGCCAGTTACTTCTTATGTGGACAATAGTATTACGTAGACAAATGTATAGCGCTAGATCTCCTATACTCCGCTATTTCCAGTTATAAAAAAAACACGGAACAGAATTCAAGTTGCTAATTATTTATTGCGAATAGTTCATGCTGATATTCAAAGAGTGATAAATATACATAAACGATTTATTATAATTGAGGAATTATTTAATAGCGTGAAATATACATTCTAGTAGCAATCTTATGCAGATTGGCATCTTTTGGTGGCATTCGTAAATACATTTTGTATTAACTCGTTGCATTTGTTTTATGTTATTCCATATAAAATACTTCATTTGAGTATTTTTTATGATTCAACAACCTAAAAGAAGGGTGGTATTTAGTTTATGTATTGCAGGATGCTATAAATCTTGTCTCCCTAATTCTTAAAAAAGGGGAATTTTTCATTCCACTGTTTAGTAAAATGCATTTGTATTCTTTTTAGTAGCGAAATTAGAGAACCAGTTGCAAAGACCATATATAACCCTTCACCCACCCATCTGTCCACAAAATCAATATGCGCATAGGCCGGTCGGATTCTGCTGCAGTTGGAGCATCATTTAAATGCTTTCATGATTCAGTAGCTACGAAGCAATGCATAGAGGTCAATAGATTTGCGTGAAATCTGACGCCATATGTGCTGACGTGTACACGAAACTCGCCTAAAATGTATACATTCAGTGAACTAATTGCAATTGGGGCGAGTCAAACACATTATAACGCATAATATTACTACTTATTTCTGTGAAACAACCGTCATGAAATGTGTTAAGAACATAGTGTGTAAACAAAACTTTATGTGCACAACTGCCAAATGGCAAACAAAAGGGAAGGCACAAAGTAACTTATGATCTAGAAAAATTATAACACTTTTTTTGTAATCGCTTTCTTTGTATGTTGTCAAAAAATGTACTGCGTGTGGTAGGAATTCGGGAAATGCATGAAGAAGTAAGAATGTAAAAACGAAGTACAACCTCTCGAAACACACACCACACTAAGATATCAAGGGGTGTACTGGGAGGTGTACAAGGGACACCAAGCGAAAGATGGGCTGACTAAATCAAGAAAAGCTAATATCCCCTGATTCAGAGAACAAGTGATATGAAGGAAACAAAATCTTCGAACATGGTGTTAAGTTTAATGCTTGAGTTTGAGGGCATCCTACACAAACACCTAGCTCAGGTGTGAGTCCTATTTAAATGAGTTACTCTTGCTTGCTAACTACTGAGATCATTAGCCCAGGAAATATAAGGCATGTATATCCCGAAGGTGGAGGCGTTTTGCTTCCCCTGAAATGTGAGATCCGGCGCTGATCTATACTTTTCTTCAACGCTTGCGGAAATTTTCAATCTCCAAATATTACCTCCAGCGAGGCACCGCCCCAACCGGAACAAGCACTAAGCTCCCGACTGGTCGCCTAACATGTGCGGTAGTGTTGTGCGTGTGTGACTGTGAAAGGTGTGAGGAGGGGCCAAGACGTGGAAAGGCAAAGTGTGCGTTTCGTAGACTGTCTTAGGGTCCTACTTCGGCATTTCACTTGTATTGGTCCGAGAGAAAAAGGAAAACTCTCCGTAGGGAAGACGGCCACAAGATTTCTCCTCCAGAGAGTGATACAATTCGACCCAGGAAACAAGCGATTTTCGAAAATCCACTACCTTCGGGACCTGAACCCTAGGTTCCTCCAGTCAACGATGCTGCAATGTTGTTACTAAGCTATCGTAGCAGGTTTCATTTCTTGCACAGAAATCTTTAAGCTGTTTTATCAGTCTACCCACCTACCTACTTACTATTTACTTATCTACCTACATATTTATATAGAGAGAAATGTTAATATCTAATGTAATATAAAAAGTAATCGTGTGTTAACCTTCGCGGTCTCGAGTATTTAGTGCTACATGCGTGAATCCGCGGAAATACTTTTGTCGCCGACGTACTTCCTTCCTTGTTCACATTGCAGTTCAATTATTATTTATTAGAATTTTTAACATCAACACATTATATATTTATTTTTTAAATATCAAAAACAGTTTAAAAATGTGAGACGTGATATGCGGAGAAGATACACAATTGCACAATTTCTTCAGCTCAGGGCTCTCTCGCCTCTAAAAAAACCAGCTATATTCGATAGACAATTTTGTGCTATGAGACCATGGAATCGAAAAAGTAGATAAATATTTTTCCTATATGGAGTAAATTACTTCTAATACGTTGTTTAGTCAGAATTCGCATTTTGTTGACCATGATGCCGAAAACTTTGTAAACGGGAAAACATTTCTCTATCTGACTATCTATGGCCAACGCAAGCGCCTAAACCTTTCAGACGATTTTCTATACGAACTCAAAATATCGAAAGTTGCAAAGATCGTGCAAGTTTGAAAATAATATTTTGATTTTTGAAGGTAACTTATATAAACCCCCTACAACATTTTCAAAAATTTCTCAAAAAGCCTCCAAAATTTTTGATGAAGCTTTTTCTTCGGATAGAGCAAAGAACGCTTAAAACAAGAGGGCAGGTCTCGTTTTCGTTGAAATTTCTGATTTTTTTAAAATTAGAAAGTTGAATTTTTTTCTCCGTGTTTACAATATTAACTAGTGGTGCTACAGAATGACACAGACTTTTCCTAATTTCCTTGGTGTGGATTGGCTTTACAGTCTTGCCTCATCCTCTTACCGGCTGTCATCTACCGCCACCCAACGTACATTAAAAAAACATTTTCTCAATTTTTGGGTTTACTAATACTGGAACCGAAATCTTAATTTAATAGCATGAAAGAAGAGTAAAACTTCGTCCTAAATGACAATTTTCATTGAAACATTTGGTGCCATAAAAATGGCGTTTAAGTGTTACTGTAAATGCGAAATTTATAGCTCTTTTTCACAGAAAATTTTTGAGTTTTCAAAAAACTTGGTTAGAATTCATTTGAAGCACATTCACTCACAAATCCAACAGTGTTTACACGTGGTTCGAAATGTGCATATTAAGAGAAACATTACATTTTTGTAAATTTGGAAAAAATAGAAAAACTAATCTTATCTCATCTCAAAGAATGCAATTAGCACTATATGCACGAATAATTTGAAGAAAACATTTAAAGCCGTTTTTTGAGAAAGTGGCGATTGAGCGTTTCTGAAAATGCAGAATTTTGTGTTTGTTATCACAGAAAACGTTTGACTTTTCGAATAACTTTATATGACATTATTTATAGCACATGTATGCACAATGCATTATGTATGCAATACTGTGAATATTAATGACGTGCGAGACAAGTCAAAAATATTACAGTTGTGTAATTTTAGAAAAAACAAAAGAATGGAGAAATATGGCGTTTATGTCATCTTATAGAGTACTTTAAGCACTATTTCTACCGAAAGTTTAAAGAAAAAGTTTGTGCTTTTTTCGAGAAAATCTTGTTTTAGTTATTTTTAATATTGCAAAAATTACTCGCAATAGTGTGCGTAAACTATTAAAAATTAAAAAAAATATGTATACATGATCTTCTTATAAGAATCAACTATGGAGAACAAATTTCATTTGAAGGAAAAATCTCTATCATAAATTTTGTAGTTGTAGGAAGACGCCGAAAAAATTTCAAACTTTTGTAATTATCGGAAATCCAGAGTTATGAGTGAAAATCGGACCTGTACAACATTTGTATTTCACTCTATTCTAACAAGAAATTTAAAGAAAAATTTGAAACGTTTTTTGAGAAAAGTTTGAAAATGTACTTTGTGTTTCATGTAAAGTACGACAAATTTTAGAGAATGTTTTTCAAAATCCCAGAGTTTCGACTCGAGCCAGATGGACAGGGGTTTATTCAATTTTTAAAAAAATATTATGCCTGGTTTAGCCGCTAGTGGTGTTCACAGATCGATGGACGGACGGACAGACAGATGGACGGACGAACATTTTGATAAAACACTTTTTCGGTAGCAGGGAACCCCAAAAGGTGTATTTCCGTTCAAATCTCGAAATTGATTTTTCGCAGCATTACATAACTTTCTCTATTACTCACTATATACGTACGTATACGCGGAAGTGAAAATAGAGATTTGTTCATTTTCAAAATCTGTTTTCGAACGAAATATCTTAAAATACGGTGATGAACAATTCTCCGAAACTTTGTAGTCTTAGCGTAATTTTACATGATATTTAGACAATTTGTAAACATATTTTCCTCAATAACGGATCCAATTTTTTAAATAATTTTTTCCTTGAATAGCACAAAGGACATATGAAAAAAGTTTTAAGTCCCATTTTCGTTATTCGGGTGATCTTTGCTTGACATAACTGCAATTTACAAAAGTATTCTAAAAAAATGTTTAAAATTATTTGAGGGGATTCTGATCGGTGTTGTTGACATTATTGTATGAAGAAGCAAAGAAAGTCATCTCCATCAACTTGCTATTTACTTATTTTTTATTTATTTTACGTAAAAAAACAGTTAAAAACTGCGTATGACGTGCTATGGAGAAAAGTGAATTGTGTGCACATTTTCAAAATTCTGTGATCCCTACACTAAGTCATATACTACATAAATTTTGAATTTTAAAAGCGAGAAAAAGAAAAAAAACTCCCATGTAATAAAATCTATTTTCAAGGATAAATAAGCAATAAATTTTGAATTTTGAAAGGGAGAAAAAAAACAAAAAATCCCATGTAATAAAGTCTATTTTCAAGAATAAATAAGCAATAAATTTTGGCTCTTATTACTTCCTGCCGCGACAACATGGAAACGATAATTTGAATAATTGTATTTCCCACTGAATTCTAGAAGACGTGAACAGAAAATGAAGTTACATTTATGTCCAGAAGCAAAACAAGGGGCCATCTTAGCATTTGCTCAATGGATCAGGGAAACTGGACGAAAAACCTCATCGAGATGGGGGTCATTGACCCGGAAGCTGTATTACAATAGTTGTTACAAGTTGTTTATACTCATTTATACAGCCCAAATGGTAAATAATGCATTATGTATCATTGTTAAAATTAATGTTACTTTTCTTGTGATGCTCAGTATAGTCTCTAATTGTATAGAAACAGTTATGCAGCAGAAACGATTTCACTTGGGATTTAAACTTTTCTATTGAATTTAATCGTTAATGCTATATTTATCAACAACCGGCTTTGTCGTCATCATCAGTCTACAAATATAAAGAAAAGAAAATACAAATAAAACACCAATAATATAATATAAATAAATAATATAAATAATAGTTACATTTAAAATTATAATCATTAGCAAATTAAATTGCAAAACGTGAAATGCAACAGGGGATTAATATAGGTAATAATAAAGCCGTTCAATTCACAAATTATAAAATACAAATAAAGAAATACACATTATGAGATTGCAAAAGATGAATAACTTGAACTGCTATTTATTATCTCTATTAATTCCCCCGTTGCGTTTCATTTTTGCAATTTTATCTGCTATTTGTCTGTTATTGTTATTTATTTGTCTGTGCTAAAAGCATCCTTTTCTTTAACACTAGATCTGGAGATAATGAAAATCTCTGAAACTTTGGAAGATCCAAATGTGTTCTATTTTTTTATCCTCGCTACGGAGCAGAGAGGAAGTTATGTAAAACTGCGCGTAAACAAGCGAATTTTCGGCAGAGAAACTCTTATTGCCAGGCTCTGGTAACGGAAAAGAGGATAAAGCCAGTTGCTAAATTTAGAAAAAAATTGGTGCAGCCAACACATGTTTTGTGGGTCCTTGATCGAAAAAACATCGATTCACGGCAAAACTTCTGTCTGTCCGTCTGTCCGATTGTCCGTCTGTGAACAACATTTGCGACTACATCATTCAGCAGAGTTTCTTCAAAATTGATATTCCCCAATCAATCGGGCTGATATCGCGGCCCCTTAAATTTGAAACCGGTAATTTAATTTTGGGAGACACTTTACTCTCTGGGACATTTTTCAAATTTCCAAAAAGGGCTCCGTTGGATTCAATTTTGTTGCTGAATAATATAAACAACGTTTAAGGAAATGGTACAGGTTTCTTGTTCGTTGAAAACCCTAATATTTCAAAAATTGCAAAAGTTAAAAAAAAAATTCGGCGTCTACCTACAACTACGATTTTGACGATTGATATTATAATTTAATTTAAAGATTATCTATAACCTAAAGATAGATTTTGAAATAAGGTCATGTTCAATTTTTCCAAAATATGAGTACTTTTTGCGTTATTTTACGTCAAATACGGGCGTGAATGAACGTGGTTTTAGCAGCACTAGTTATTAAGCGTGTGAAAGTGTCATTTTTGTTGTAAAGTTGGTGATGTAGGTGTAACGTGAATTGTGTGTTAATTTTAAATTCCTGTGTGGAGACCTGCGTAGAGAAAAAATGCTCCTAGAAAACAATTTTTCAGGTTCATGTATTACTATAATATTCATTTATTATTATTATTATTATTATTATTATTATTATTATTATTATTATTATTATTATTATTATTATTATTATTATTATTACTACTACTATTATACCGGGAGCGGTAGCTCAGTGCATCAACTGATGTCACTGCAGCGCCTTTGACCGTGAGGTCCTAGGTTCCAGTCCGGACAGCGGCAGGATTTTCGACACTAGCTTTTAAGCCAGGTCGAATTCAGTCGCTGTCTGGAGGAGAATTCTAGCGGCCGACTGCTCTGTTTGGTAGTTTTCCGTGGTTTCTCTGATCAACACCAGGCTAATGCCAGGGCAGTACCCTATCACACGGGCCACGGATCGCGCGCGATCGTTCCTTCCTCTTCCTCGTCTTATCCTCTCCTCTGACATGCACTACACTACAACATATTCCGGGAGACCGGTTGTGAGCTTAGAGCTTGTCCCGGCTGGGGCGGTGCCACGCTGCACAGTGGGGCAAGAGGACCTCATTTCTGGCATTAATTCGAGTAACACCTATAACCCATAGTATTGCATATCACTGTAAAGAGAAATTCATGTTGAAAGAAATGGTGTAACTTCCAATTCGATACCTCTTCATCTGACAAAAAAATAGTCGATTTTCTAGGAATACGCATTGTAAATAAAAACAACAAATAACGTTACATTACGTTTTATTGAAGGGGGAGCAAAAAATGAAAGGTTTTACTAATTACATAAATTAAAGTCAAATATAAATATAGTGAAATTATATTAAATCATTAAAAATCATCATCATCGCTATCAATAGTATGAACTGTGTCATCGCAATCATCATCCGCGCGGGCCTCATAATTTTCAGAATGAACAATGTGTTCGGGTGGATGAACCAATAGTTCCTTAGCTTCTTTTGGGAGGCTTTGCACATTTTTCGTAGGTAATTTTCTCTTGTTGGTGATAAGTGGATCTGATCTTAAGAGCAGTAAATTTAAAACATCACTATTAGTTTTTTCACGGGAACATTTTCAGGAGAAGTGCTCTCTGTTTTTCTTAAAATCTTTGTTGAGTGCTTCTTGAGCTTCCCCTGTTAATTGTCCAATTGGAGGCAAAGCTGACGAGACAGTATCAGGTCCATGAATAAAATACTTGTGCAGTGTAGGTGACATGTTGTACCATGGATATTTTTAACAAAATACCGAGCCGTGTTCTGAGCAAAAGCCCGTAACTTTTCAACATGAATTTCACTGCCACTTGATACGACAATCATAATTATTGCATCATTTTAATTAAATTTACATCAACGCGTGTAATTTCAGCAGATAGTTCAAGGTTCTGAAAGAACCGTCCTGTATTTCTGGTATTTGTATTACCGGATCCTGGTTTTGGCTGATCGACAATCAAACCACTGGGTTCTCGAGTCCGTCTCTGAATACGAGCTTTATTTTCAGCCACAGTGTTTTTAGCATTCCCTCGCGCTTGCCACGTCTTAATAGGTAACTTATAAGCCAAATGCAATAGGCACTCAAACATGCGTATCAACCTACATAGTATTGACAAACCGTGAACCACACTTTGTTCTTGTCTTCAGTTTTTCAGTCAAGAAATCAAATTTTTTGTCTGTTTCTCTCTCATTAGAGCTCCACATAATATCCAAAAGTTCTTTCTCTTGATATGAACAGTATTCGAACTCTTGCCTGCCAAAAAAAATTACTCACATAGTACACAATTCATTTCCGGTATTTTACGTGCAGACACGTCCGTAAAAAATCATTCCGGTGAAGAAAGTAGCAAAAAGTAGCAAGAAAAAACAGCTGTATAATATATTTGGAACATTACTGAATAGCGAGAAACAAAGATCAAGGCTTGATCACCTTTGATACATAATTAAAAAGTTGTGTGTTTCACAAAATAAGACGTACGTTTTAAATGTTAAAAGCTATTTCTTTGTAGTTTTATTTCTATTAATATTAAGTTCTAGATTTTGTGTTTGTCACATGCTAAATAACATTAAATACCTGAACTTGAAGCTTCCATTGCAAAAGTTGGTTTTCTTCACACACACTGACTGAAAAACACCACGAACCTAGAGATAAATTCTCACTAATGAAAAGCACGTCCGACCGTCACTACAACACTGCATGAACTGAAAGCTCTACGGTGGAGACGGACAGCCCAAGCGGTGTGACATGCTAGGACATATTCGTCCAGGTTCTCCTTTGCACGAAACCATAAGAAATTTTCACCCTAAATAATTTTGGTTTTTTTAATTTCTGCCAGGTTTTGCTGTCATTTGCCCCATAGTGCGCTGGTAGGAGAGTCCTGGTTAGGGGGAAACCCCACTAGCAGACGGTAGGTCGTCGCCGTATCTCGCCGTCGAGTGGGGGAAGATCACTGCCATCTCCCGAGAAAAGAACATGCACTACAATCACGTGACAAATGACCAAAGCAGTTGACGGAAACACGAAAAAATCAATCATATATTATAATTTTTTTTCTGTATATTCCCTCAGTTGTAGGTGTTAAAAATATGTTGAAGTAATTAGAGCAAGTCCTGATGCAATTCAAGTTTGGGAATATTGTATATGAATAATCGAAACTTTAATACATCATTATTTTTCTTTAATTTACGATAGTTTAATAAACAATTCAGATAGTAATTAATATGAAAAATGTACATTCGACTCTCGTAATCTAATTGGATAAAAATTGAGAGCATTTACAACATCATTGTATTCAGATTGTTGATATGAAATGGGTGGGGATCGGAATATTGTCCCGTCCAGCATTACAAAGCGATTTGAGTCACGTGGTACACCCGCCGTGATACACCTATCCAATTTCCATCCCGAAGCAATTGAACTCAAATTTTATCAAGTGGATTTTGGATACAAACGCTGGTATCGGCGCTAAAATAGCCGTCAAATTCGTGGATGAAAAAAGCTTGCTTCGCAACGAAGTTAACTGTCGTAACTTCGTTATTGGCAAAGCTCAGTTACGCAAAACGCGCAAACTTTGCCCTCTTTTATAGATAAAATACCACGTTTATCTGTATCACAAAATATTATCTATAATATTATCTAAATGCCTCACGGGTACTTACGTTGAATAACACCTTTTATTTTATTCTTTTGTGTTTGATGATTGAAACTTTGGTGCAGTTTTAGTCAGCGGTAATTCTTCTGTCATTTTGCTAGAACTGTATAGTATTTTAATGTAAATGAAGGTAACAATAGGTTGAATGAATTCATTATTTACATTTTGTGTATTCCTTACATCGCGAGGTTTTGTTAAAAATGCTCACCTGCATGGATATGTGGATGGGAGCAAAATATTTTGCGTATAAATTCGGTACACGAATAATATGATTAAATTATTTCTTTATATTTGTATTTTTATAGTGAACACTACAAACTTGAAGTGACAATTTGTTGGGGGGGAGTGGCTTGTTCTGATTTACCATGGAAAGCAATAGAATCTCAGCTTTATCTAAACAGCTCAAGAGGAACACAATCGTGATAGGCATTATAGAACCAGATGAATTTTGCATTAATTATCTTGTGAATAACGCAGCATACAACATCAAGTTAGGATTTCCAAAATTACTCTTTTTTGAATCAGTTGTAAATGGGGTTTATTAGGTCCCTCGTTCCAGCTGACTGAGGAAGCTTGTTGACCTACCTTAGCCAGTTTTCTATTGCATTAAAGCGCTGAGGTGTTCCGTAAGTCAATATCGACCAAGATTATTATTGTTATTATTATTATTATTATTATTATTATTATTATTATTATTATTATCATCATCATCATCATCATCATCATCATTATTATCATATTATTCAATTTACCCCTTGCAATATCAACAAGCATAGCTTTTTTCTTGCTTCTCCCAATCAGAAATATATCTGGTCCATTGAAAGCCATAGTTTTATCTGTTATGTGTCTGTTCCAATAAACGATGGTATTATTTGCTTCAATTACAGGTGCTGAGTTGTATTTGTAATACGATGAAGCTGCACTATTTACTATTCCATGCTTGAGAGACAATTTTTGATGGACTAGTGAGCTAGTTAATAATAATAATAATAATAATAATAATAATAATAATAATAATAATAATAATAATATAATTAATGTTGAGATAGGTGGAACACTGGAGACAAGACAGGACCAACGCGATAAATCATCATAGACACAAGGAATCAATGTTTCTTGTTAATCATTTATTGTTGTTACACCTCGACATTTCGTACACCATGTGTGTCAAGAGGTGCGAAATTGAAAATCTTTTCACAGCAAATTTTTGAGTTTTCGAAAAAGTTAATATAAAATAATTTAAGGCACAACTCAATAATGCAAAAGTGTTTACGAATGTGCATATGATATATGTGGATGGTGGATAATGGAAATATGCATATAGACGGCGAGATATTTCAGATAAAATCATTCATTTGCGTAATTTTTCAAAAAACAAAAGAATACAGCACAATGAACTTTGTCATTTTTAACAATACAATTAGCAGTACCCTTCGGAAAAGTTTGAAGAAAAAATTTGGAGCAATTTTGAGAAAATTACTTTTCAGTGTTTCTGAAATTGGGAATTTTGAGCTCATTTAATAGAAAACTGTTGAGTTTTCGAAAAACGTTATGACATTGTTTAATGCACATGTATTCATAAATAAATTAAGTAAACAAATTGCCGCTAATATAAATATTAACGACGTGCGAGAGATGACAAAAAAATTTAATTTTTAAAAATTTTAAAAACAAAAGAATAGAGCAATATGGCGTTTATATCTTCTTATAGAGTGCATTTAGCACTATCCCTACCTCTATCTTCAATTTTGTAGTTGTAGGAAGTCCCGGAAAAAATTCATAATTTTGCAATTTTTGCAAATTCAGAGTTAACCGTGAAAATCAGACCTATGTCACTTTTATAAGCGTATTTTACTCTATTCTTACAAGAAAAAAAAATTAAATTTGGAGCAGTTTTTGAGAAAATTTAAGAAATGTTCGGGAGGCTTCATGTAAAGTACCCCAAATTTTGAAGAAAGTTTTTTTTTAATCTTGCAGCGTGTCAAGTCGAGCCAGGTAGGCGGAAGATCTCAATTTTAGAAAAATCCTACGTATAGTTTAGGCGCTAGTGTTGTTCATACGGATGGACAGACGAACGGAACACTTTTTCGGTGACCCCAAAACGGGTATATCTCTGGAATCTCGACATCGATTTTCGCAGCATTACATTACTTTCTCTATACTATGTTTATTATTCCGTATATACCGTAACGTCACACCCTCCGTGAACGGACTTGATTAACCCCACCCTCGATTGGCTCAATTTATTTATCAATCTATTTATTAATCAAAACATTTGGCGCGGCGTCGGCATTCGGCTCGGTACCATCTCGGCCCGGCCAGCGTCTCTCTCCCCGCCACCCCAGCCACACCAACAGCGCGAGCGAATAGTTTATGACCCTCCCACAAGGACCACAACGTGCCCACGCCGCTTCGGGACGCCGCGTCATAGATACAAAAGGCAACCCCCTTGTTTCATTTAGACGGACCCCCTCAGCGCCAGCGATCAAAAAAGGTCTCCACTAAAAATCACAAAACATTCAAAGTTGCCACGGCGCAGTCGGCCTTTGCGAGTTGGGTAGCAGGGCGGAACAACGCAGTACTCTTTCACTTCGTGCGTACGTGATGCTCTGAAATAATCTGCGATTTGTCATGAACACCCGTGTGAAAGAGCGACCCACCACCCTCCCATAAAATTGCAGGAGTCGGCAATTTGAAACGTTTTTGGACAAAGAATAATTTCAAAGATTGAGCCCGCAGCTGCACTGCATTCCACCGACTGCGTGGTCGTGGCGTACCCCCCCCCCCCGCATGGGGCCATGCAGTAACTTTCGCACCAAAAATGCAACGACATTTTTTTGTGCCACATGAGCTAGTGGGACCATTGGTTCGAGTGTTGCCCCGCCACCGCTCCCCATAGCTCATTTCAAACAATCAGGGTGAGGCAGTAGGATAAGGAGAGGGGATCAAAACCTTCGTTTTGTCGCGTGTGAGGCCTCAAAATGACTCCCAGTTCGAACTTCGAACATGGCACTTCACAATTATCACTTCCATTCGAGCTTTGTACTGAAACGTCCACTCCGAGTTTACACTTCTGACTTGTGTTTCGAACGTGGCTTCAAAATTCTCACTTAAGACTTTGCGTTCCGTAGATGAACTTCTTTAATAGCCTTTGGGCTTCGAAGATGCACTCGCAGTGACTTGCATATCTAACTCACCGTGCGACCACTGATGTCTCGAAGACGCGCTTTATTGTTTAATTTCGGTTCTAAACTTGTGCTTAGAACTCCATCCCTTGAGTTTACCGTAATAGTTGTTCCGACCGGCAATTTGACCGCATCTTCACCTGATTCGGAAATCGAATTGAGCTCATGGTCGCGTTAGCGTGACATCGCCGACGCCACAGTGGGACCTATGGTCGCGCGCTGCCCTGCGTCCGCCTGGGTGCACGAAGAAGCGACGGCAGACGCGTGCCCGCCTCCCACCCCCGCTGCGTCGGCGCCCAGTCGCCAGTAAGGAAGTCATCACGCCAACAACAGTAAGACTCTTGAGAATGACCCGTAATCGGATCCTCGACATATCCTCTTCCCAGCCGAGGTGCGGAAAGGCTATAACGAAGATAGTTAATAGCCTAAATGCCGCCAATACGGTATGTAATTGCAGCGGAAATTGTTTATTTTTGTTTCGTCTTGTTTTAACGCCAATTAGGATACTAAACCGCAATAACTCTATCAAAAATTATAATAATCGTTGTAAAATCATTCATTCGTATGTTCTTTACCATCATATTAGATTTTAATTAAATGTGTTGTGAAATTTATTTGTTTTGTTGAACATGCAATACCGCAGACAAACAATCCCGGTAGGTTACAATACACACGTATGCGAGAAAGTAAAATACATAAAAACTTAAAATTACTCACGTGACGTTTAACTAAAGATTTTGTACAAAATTACGTGATTAATAATTCAGTACACCATATGCGGAATCTACTTTTGGCGCTAGTATAGAACATGTGCTGCTGACGGCAGTCGGTGCACGACTGATAAGTTAAAGATTAGAGGTAAAATTGTTATAAGGTAGGTGCGTCAACGAGTAAACAAGTGGATGGGTAATAAGTACATACAGAGATGTTGGTTCAGCAGTGTTTTTTAAATTTGATTTAATTTCTGTAAATCATTTTTAGCATTCACGATATTGTTTAACATAATATGAACCATTTCTGCTACCATTAATTTAGATGTTTGTTTTTCACAGTGCAAGATTTTTTCCTTTTCGAAACCAATGGAGTGATTACATTCCGGTCTGTGTTTGGTCAGTAGAGTGTATAAGAGTTGCATCTTTGTGTATGTCGTATGTGTGTTGGTAAACTCATCTGCTCTATGTATTGCTTTGTTTCTCCAATATAGATTCAGTTCAGTAGGTTGACAGTCATTACAAGGCATACCGTAAACTACATTAGATCTGTCACCAATTTTTGTTTTGTTCTTCTGCTTGTGACATAATTTACTGGTTTTTATTTAGTTTATGAAAACAGTGTCTAAAATTTATAGCCATTGATTGTCATGAATGTAGTGAACTTATAATGGAATGTTGAGATTATTGTCTAGATTCTACTCAATTTGTACTCTCGCTACAGAGTAGAAAGTTATGTAATGCTGCATTAAAAAACGGGGAATTTTCGGGAGACAAACTCTCATTACTGGGCCCTGGTAACGAAAAAGTGGATAGTCCAGTTGCTCAATTTAGAAAAAATTCTCTAACACGTGGTGTAGCCAGAATCCATATTTTGTGGGCCCTTGAGGCCGAAAACTCGAATGACGGCAAAACGTCTCTCCGTCCGTCCGTCCGTCCGTCCGTCCGTCCGTCAACAACACTACTGGCTAAATCGTTCAGCCGATTTTCTTCATAATTGTTATTCTGTAATTGATCTGGCTGATGTCGCGACCCCTTGAATTTGAAACCGATATTTTAATTTTCGGGGGTTCTTTACTTAAAACCCCTGGGAAATTTTTGAAATTTTCAAAAAAATGACCTCTTCGATTTTGATTAAACTTTGTTGTTGGATAGTATAAAGAACGTTTAAGAAAATGTTCGTTGAAAATCCTGTTTTTTCAAAAATAGTATAAGTTCAAAATTTTTTCGGTCTTCCTACAATCCTACTTTCCTACTTTGTCTTTAGACAAAGATTTTTCCCTTAATGCAATCTGTTCCCTAAAGATAGATTTTGAAATAAGGTCATGTACAATTTTTCGAAACTTCGTCTTGGAGACACAAGTTCCAAAAACATATGTACTTGCAAAAGCACAACCCGTTGGGCAAAATATCTTATAATTACTTATTTCACGGATGTGGTGCAATATTTTAGTGCTTTGTTGACGGTAGCAAGGTAAATTTTTCATGTATTTAATGTTTTTTGTATACATATGAGGAATTCAAGCTTCTATACTTGTAATATAAAATCGACCGGCGGTCCGCACAATTCAACGTAGGGGCCACATGTGGCCCGCAAGACGCAGATTGGACAGGCATGGTGTTGTGGAATTAATTGTCCGTTTTAGCTTTCTCTTTCAGGATAGATTTACCCGAAGCTTTATGGAGCACCGAAAAAATTGCATATTTACAAAGCGGAAACGTTTTCTCCAATACAGGAATGGTGTTAAAAATCGAATTATCTCCATGTAGTTCCTGGTTGTGTGCTCTGTATTTAATCAACACTACGTAAACCAATGTGTTATATTCGCTCGCTGTGTAACAATAAAAAGCATTATCTCGACTTTGAGGTAGACAATTTAAAAAATACTTACACGATGTCAATGGAGTTGCTTTTCCATTGTTGTCACAATAGCAATTTGTTAATTTGCAAAGAAACAATCGGCCAATATATTCCAATTAATTTACATAAACAAAGCGAACTCGAAATTCACAGTCAACTGGCGTGAATCAGATATTCCAATGGTCTCGCATTAAATATCGCAATATCTTTTGATCCAGATGTCACGGTTGAAAGGATATTCTTTCTGGCTAATTATATGTGTTAAGTTTTAAAGTATGTTAAATTGTCTCCTACCACCCTATCTGTGAAAGTTTTAAATTTCTTGCTAAAAGGGCATGTTGAAAACACGTTTACCCAATAGGAAAAAGAAGCAAAAGAAATGCGACAGCTTTTGGATAGCTGGGAAGCATGGCCCGAGTTGAAGATTTCAGAAAGATTTTATTGTAATAAGGTGCGTAACATGGTTTTGAAAAACTTCATTTTATGTATTCAATATGTGGACTATAGGAGAAGTAAAGGCACAGATTGATTCACTGTTGCCGGATCGTTTACATTTATATCGTTATATTTTAAAACAACATTCTCTACGGGTTTTCTAGTTGATTTGGTAGTATTTTTTATTATATTCCACATTGCTTTTGTTTTATTATTTGAGTTAAAAATATCCTGATCGTTTTTCATTATTTTAGCCTGCCTTATGACTTTTCGTAACAATGTTTTGTATTTTTTAAAGTAGATAAGGAAATCTTGAGATACGTCATGACGTTTAGAAATAAAGTAGAGAGTACGTTTATTTTTACACGATGTTCTAATTCCTTTTGTGATCCAAGTATTACTTTTTCGTGAAATGTTTAATTTTCTCTTTTTAATAGGAAAGCATGCGTTAAAGAGAAATGAAAGCTTTGAGAAAAATAAATTATATTTTTCATTTGTGTCAATAGCGTTACAAACTGCCTCCCATGATTCTTTCAGCAAGTAGTCCGTAAATAACTTTATGTTAACTGTAGTAAATGCTCGACACATGCGTGTTTTATTTATTGTGTCAGTATTCATGTCATTAGTAATTGTAAGAATTTGTGCATCGTGGTCACTGTAACCTGTTATTCGTTATTATTTCATATCTAGTTGTGGTTTTGTTAATTATAATTTGGTCTATTGCTGTTTGTGATTTAAGAGTATTCCGTGTAGGTACGTTCACTGTAATATCTAAATTAAAAGAATGAATTAAGTTGAGAAACTGCTCTTTTTCGTGGGATTCGCTCAGAAAATCAATATTGAAATCTCCACATACAACAATGGATTTAAAAGAGAGATTACTAATTTTGTTCAGAATTATCTCTAGATTTTCTACGAAATTGAAATAATCTAAAGCTTGCTTTGTTGGAGGTCTGTAGATGCAAAGTAAGATAATTTTGAGCGTAGTAAGATGTACAACTGTTATTTCAAAAACTTTTTTAACTGCATATAAATTGAATTCTGACAAGAAGGTATGCAGGGCCTTTATTTGATTCCCTTGCTCTACAATAAGATCCTGCAAGGTAAAAACTAGGAATTTGGAGTGTGTTTAGATCATTATGAGATAACCAATGTTCTGTAAAGCAAAGAACATCTATTTGACTGAGATCACACTCTAATGCTGTTCAAAGAAACCATCCACGCATTAATAAACAACAAAAGAAATCATGTGTTTTCTTTATTCTAGGTTTAGTACGTCTGTTCATCCCGATCATGTACGTAAGGGCATCTTCTCAATCGCAACCTGCCCGTTCATATTCGAATAATTAAATAGGTGATGTGTTAAGTCCCGAACTGACAGAGCGAAGGTGATATACGAGGTTTTATACCCCGTCCCATTTCATGGCAAGATCTCGCTAATAGTCTTCCATTGCCTTCCACTGCCTGCATTCAGGTTGGATACGTGTTTGTAGGAGGAAGATAACCACATTACAACCACATGGAGAAAATGCCTTCGGCTCCGCGGACTTACACGCAGGACGAAAGGAGATTGGGAGCATGGCGCGAGCGTGGAGAGGGCATGGTGACGGAGCGATAAGAGCACGATGAGAGCGCAGCGAGCGTGGCGGGAGCGTGGCGGGAGCGTGGCGGGAGCGTGACGGGAGCGTGGCGGGAGCGTGGCGGGAAGGCGGGCCCGGGGGAGGGAGCACTACCGGAGCGTGGCGGGAGAGCGACGGGAACCTGGTGCGACGTGGGAGCGGGGGAACGCGGTGGGAACGCGGTGGGAGCGCGGTGGGAGCGCGATGGGGCCACGGTTGGACCGCGGTGTGAGGGCGGTGGGAGTGCGGGGGGGGCCAGAAACCTGGGCGGCTCGGGGCTAAAGGGGGGGGGGGGGGTGGCGCGGAGGCGCGGGGGGGAGGAGACGGGCGCGGGTGGGGACCCATGCGGCGCCGGGCGTGACGATAGAGGCTGCGACGAAGGCGCGGCAGGGGGCGGGGCCGGCAGCGAGGCGATGGCGAAAGGCGAGGCGGGGGGGCGGCCCGGGGCGCCGGGCGGAAGGAAGAGGAAGGAAGGAAACAAGGAAGCGACCCGGAGCCAGGCTCCGCCAGGTGAAATACAGAGTGCAAAGTGGAAAAAGAAAGGGGAACAAAGACCACAAAGGCACAAAGAAAAAATACTCGTATGTAGGAATAATACGCGCCGTAGATAGAAGCACGGTGTGGGCCCGCCGCGGTGGAACAGGCAACACGGCGGGGGCGGGGGCGGTGGCCACGAAGCGGAGGCGGGTGTGGAGGGGTGTAAGGGGGCGCCGGTTGCCGGCTGCGCTTGGAGCGGCGCCAGCGCCTTCGCGGCCGCCACCCCCGGCCCCCGGCCCCCGGCCCGCGCGCTGCCCGCCGCTAAGGCGCCCTCTGCCACGCAGAGAGACACCGACGCCGCCCCAAGCGCCCGCCCCCGCGCTCCTAGACCTTTGTGCCCTCGCACCTCCTCAACCCAACGTTCTCACGCACACCGCCCCCACGCACTCCTCGTCCTCCACGCCTGTGCATCCTCGCGCACTCGCGCCACTGCCCCCGCACTGCCTCCTACGTTCCCACGCACCCACACACTTGCACCTCATATTCGCATGCTCTCACGCTCACCCTGCACCACTGGCCCTTCGGACTTTTGCTTCTGCGCTTCGTCGCCCTTTTCGCTCTTGTTCGCTCGCGGCGACGTCCCCGCCTCTTCACTTCCACGTCCGCGTTTGAAACACGCCTTCTTGTTCTCCTCTCGTTTTCTCTTCTCTTCTCTTCTCTTCCACTTCTATTCATTGATTGAGGTTTTCTGAGTTTACTTAATTGCTTAAGGCGAATTCCGGTATAGTCCCTAGTTTTGCACTCCCAGACGCAAATGTAGAGCCTGCCCCCTCTTTATATGTTACTACTCTCTATTCATGTAAATTCAATGGTCAGATGGAAGAGCAGGTCCCATGGCCTGAGATTCGCCATTAATATACATTATTATTTTATTTCGATGTGCGTCCTCTATCTTCCCCTTGGTCCGGCGGGTAGCATCGCAGTGCGCGGGGGCGCGGTGTCTGCAATTCCCCCCCCCCCCCGGCCGGGGTGCGCTCTGGCGCCCCTGGCACCGCCGTGCGCCTCGTGGTAAGCCGGGGGCCGCAGCTCCCGCACGCGCCCCCTGGCGGGAGTAGCGCAGGCCCCTGCGGCGATTGGACGCTGTCTCCGGACCCCTCCCCATCGCCTCCCCTTAACGTGCCCCTGGTACGTTACAGCTCTTTAAGAGACTGCGTTGGGAATATTTATAGGTTATTGTAAATATGTGTAAAAACGTGCTCAATGCGGAACGAATACATAATGTAGAACGAGTATATAATGCAGAAATATGGCCAATGTAAGCAATAACCGTTGTTGTTCCTGTACCTGTTCCTGTTATAAGGCTTGACAGCCCGCTACGGGCCTTGGCCGACCAGCGGGGACCCAGCCTCTTGGTTATGGGGTAAGGGGTTCGTTTCGTGAGCACAAAGACATCGGTTCACTGTAAGGTGGACTTCCTCATCGTAACACATCAGTAGATACCGGGACGTATGTAAGGAAAGCGCGCAGGTATAATTTGCCTCGGCCGGGAACCTTATCTGGGGTTGCGCCGTGGAAAGAGAGCACATTAACCAACGAACCGCCGAGGGAGGCAACCCGTTGTTCTGGCAACCGTTAATTCGACAGTACTACATTGTGTAATGCGGGAAAAATATTAGTTTCTTGAGATTCAATATTGAGCAAGTTCCACCGTAGATTTTTTAAGTAAAATCGTTAGCGCGCCGGGAGAACATAGTGTTTGAAGCCAGTCTGTAACGTTGCAGAGGTATCAATTCTGAATGTGATATAATAGGCAATGGGGCTTTGGGGAGGGACGTGTAGGTTGCCAGAAGACAAAACGTGTTGAAGTGTGATTTGTTATGAAATCCTGTGAGTGCTATAGTCTACAGATTTTTAAGAATTGCACAAAACTAAAAAGTGGTCATGTGAATTTGTTTCGAAAATGCAATACAAAGCGATATTTTTAAAACAGCTTTGAGACCTATCAGGTAGCCAGATAAATTGTCATTATTTCCTTGATTTGTGTAATAAAATTATTTGAAAATCCGCAACTATGAATGAAATTTTATGTTGGGAATATTCAAGAACACTTACATGAAGTAAAATAACTTCTAAAAAAGGATTGTCCAAATGGCGGCCCCTGAGCCGCATGCGGCCGGCGGTGCCAATTATTGTGACCCGCAAAAGGTTTTGAAACAAACGTGAAAGTCCCTTGAATCCATGTCGAGCAAGAACAATGCGTGCCTAAAGTACGCGCCCTGTCGGGATCATCAATCCAACCGATAAGAAAATAGTTTAAGTTTAGATTTAAGGATTTTTTCTTGTAAATTCAGAAATTGGAAATCATCGCAGTGTGTGTAACTGCTTTATGCATTGTAGAGCCTGATATCAGTTCCATTCCCCTCTCCCCCTCGTTTCAGAGCAGCCCGGCAAACTGCCGATATCAATAATACGGACGGAGTCACGTGTGGATCGCCCGAGTAATGAAAATATGGCCTGCAACCATATTAAAGAATTTAGTTGAAGCCCTTCAGGCTTTGGAATTTGAACACTACCTGGTTTGAAGTTTTAAAAGTTGTTATTTAACTGGTTCAAACAGAGAAGTTGTGTTGAACTGGTTAATTTCAGAAAATAGAGAAGAGATATAGGTAAACTCTCATTTGTGAACAGAACAATACAAAATTGTATTCTTTGTTTTTTATATCCGTCAGGCTTAAATATTTACGGACTATATTTGCTGTTCCCAATAATGCAGCTTTTTGAATGATCCGAAAATGCTTTTCAGTCAATTTTAACTTCTTCGCGATCTCTTGCCATTCCTTGATGACCAATCTATTCTCTGACACCATTACTGGAAGCACTTCCACTGAGCGCAATCCATACATGTCTTTCAATTCAACAGCCAGGGGTTGGTATTTCTTCTTTTTCTCAGCAACAGCTGTTACAAGCCGATCATCTGTAGGTATTATTATTATTATTATTATTATTATTATTATTATTATTATTATTATTATTATTATTTTATATTAGTATGCCAGTTTTAGCAGGCTAGGGTTAGGACTAATTTTATAAAATTGTATTAAATAGATATGTAAAAATAATAATGTTTGTTTCGTGCATTTTTAGTCTTTGTATTTCGAAAAATCTACCACCGAAAATTATACTTCTAAGTAGCATAATTAATATTCTATTGTAGTGAGTAGAAAACGGAAGCGTGTATGTTTCGTAGCTAGTAATTGCAGCATGAAACGTTCCCCACTTGCGGCGGCCACGCAACGGCAGAAGCGCTCTTTGCGAGCGGACGGCGCTCTGCGCTGTGCGGCGCCGGTCGCCAAGCTTTGGGCACACCCCCTTCCTTCGCCTTTAGCCCGGCCTCCTCTCGGCTGAAATAGCCTAGTTGATTGCCTCTGGGAGTTTTCAACAGGCCAGAGCTAATGCTTGTAGTTGCGACTCACTGTCTCTTCATAGGAGGAGATCCTTTGCTCCTTGTTTCCCTGTTCTGAGATTTTTCTGCTAGTTGTATCCTCCGAAGGCAGGTGCCACAGTGGTACCTTATGAATTTGACCTCAACGCACTCATAATAACCTTGGGGACAGTTAAAGAGCGATTCCTTACCTCTGATAGGTTCGTCACTCTAGAACAGGCACGTCAAACCCCGCCCGCACGAGCTACTTGCCTGCCTGGGGAGCCCGGCGCTTCTACGGGCAAGGACAACGTCCCCTGACTCTACACTCATTTCGCCTTAAATTCCACAAAGGGGTGTACATGTGAAAGCTGGAGAGGAACGAAGCGGTGAATTGTGGCTTCGTACAAAAATATGTTTGCCAGATTTTTTCTATCAAATAATCGAGAATTGTATTATGTTTATATTCTTCACTACTTATTACTATTTTATGTTACTATGTTTATTTTCTTACTAAATTCTCCCTTATAAAAACATTTTTTGCTAAGTGACAGGAATGTGTTTTAATGGGGAATTCTTTACTTGTTTTCGTTTTGTGAGGTGTTATTAAATCATTCAGTTATTAATGGTATTGAGCAATAATGTGAAGTCTATAGAGATTAACAATTCTCGCTTACGGACGGACAGCGCTTTTAACAGGCAAGAATAATTGTTAAACCTTCTAACCTGAACATAGAAAGTTGATGCTTTTATTTCACTCTTAAGTAAACAGGATTACAAAATTAAAATTCTTTTGATTCAATTTTTTAAAAATTGTATTCTCAATTGAGAACTTGAAATCGAACGGTATTATTTCATTTTTATGGATCATTTCTTTGCCTTAAAGAGAAAATGGTAACTAATATAACTAAATTTGTGACAATAACTGTCAAGTAATTTTTTCCCCAAAATTTTCATGGGCCAGGTATCCAATATCGTTCCGCCACTCCGGAGGAATTTGTACAACCCTTACTTTTAAACCCTTCGTCAATTTCTCTGGCTGCAATGTTCGCTAGCTCTAGTAAAGGTGTTACCTTGCCCGCGACATGCCTGCTCTACAAAGAGACCGGCAGACGTCGGAGAAGCGATGTTTGTGGTATCCCCGTATGACTTCTGTGATATCCCCGTCAGAAGACGAAGGTATAATACATTTTCTTTAATAATGACGCTTTCCGTCGGAGTTGCCTGCCCTTCCTCGTTGCCAGAGCCACGAATTACTCTGATTCAAAAAACGCTACTTCTCGTCGTCAGCATAATTTTGATGTATGCAGATTGTGGCGAAAAGCTTTGAAGCGAGAAGATTATTGGAGATAAATTAGGTCTGGGGAAGGCGCTAAGATTTCTAGAATGTCATTGCGGGATGGGAAAGTTCTGTGCCCTATTTCACAGGGCGTTCTCGCATTCTCGATCCTGTGTCCCTGCCATTGCAAGCATTACGCTAAGAAAATGGCTCTGATCGTCTTTTCAATGAACGAGTCAACCAAATAATAGAGAGATGTAGACGTCGCAGGTTTGCAGACTTAGTTCGGAGCATAATATTAGTGTGGCAAACTACGGCTATTTTGCAAATGGTAAAGGTGCAAATTATGCAAATTGTATTTCTTCTCCATACATCACATATAGTTTTAATCTGTATTTGTCGTTAATTTGAATCAATTTTCTTAATTAATGTTATATAAAATTTGATGTTTGTTTATATATAATATTTATATTTTATTATTTTAGTAAAAACGTAATACACTAGGCTAGCTTATCAATCCTGGGCGTAGAAAGTTACATGAAAAATATGGACAGAAATTCTTTTTAAAGTATGCAACATTTTTTAAATAGTAGATTAAATTATGATTAAAGTAGTAGATTAAATTGTGAATGTGATGAATCACGACGTCATGATTCTTGTTTATGCGATTCCGGAAAGACAATACAGTGTCTGAAAGGCAGTATAGTAATTTACAGCGTGTTACCCCTATGTTCCTTGTAGCCATTAAACGCACGTCTTGTAATTACTCTTTCAAAATAGTCTAAATGGATCCTGATAAAAGAATAGTGCCAATCGATTTGTCTTCTCAGGAGGAATGAGCAATTGATCACATGTAAAGGTCTTTTAATACCCCCTAATTTACGTTTTAGTTGCTCCCCCCCCAAAAAAAGAGTCTTTGAGAATTATCTGAGAACGTTGTGGAGGTATGAAGGACAATGGTCAGGTCCCAACTAGAGATACGTAGGACACCGCACCTTCCCGGAATGATAGAATACAGACACAGGGATACATGCAGGTTACATGATACTAGATACAGAATGCGAAGCGTCTGTCACCAGAGGATTACAAGCCATGCGTCAGCCTAGTAAAGAGCTCCCACTGTCCAGTAGTTCAGTAGAGCAGTTAATGTTAAATGTCATAGTAATAAGCAGTTTCCGCTGAGGTGGAAGCTGTAATTTCTCAAGAGTCTATTTGCGATGCTAAGCAGCCGAGACAGTCCTGCAACGATTTCATTTTTATTGTTATGTTCATTACTGAATATCCTATATTAAAACTTTCAATCACTTTACATCAAATTAAAATGCTTTCGGTTGAGGAGACAGTGGGTATGTACGTTCATACCCATCTTGTGGATGCAAACCTGTTCGAAGGCATAAGACTTTTTAAAGCAGCAGCTCTTTCGATTGAGAAGTAAAGCAGGTCGTTCCAAATGGTACGTTTTCAGCATACAACTAAATCTCAGTCCTGAAGTATTTCATTGAACAAATTATAACAACTTGCCTCGTAACTTGGCTTGTAACTCGTAAATGGATACGTAGCCAAATGGCTTTGTGTTGATATGCCTCTCCTCGTCAAAAAGTATCTGGTTCAACGAAACTATCGTAACGAAATTTGTTAGTGAGTGACTTAGAGGTTCGTGAGATCTTATCGAAACATCCTAAACTAGTGGCCTGCAACAGCAAAAACGCAACTGTCGTGTATGTGAAAAATAATATCCTCGAGCAACAAACATAGTCTGTTCTGAAATGGCACATGAGAAAAATGATCTCCTTTCTTTGTCGATGCAGTATGTTGTAAGCAGTGACACTGTGACTATGACAAAAGTCGTAACATTTGGTATGACTAATTCCGGATTAACATGTTCAAATATTTGCATTTTAGTCAAAATCGAATCTTTCATTGTTTTCAACTTTTTCATCCGTGCAGGATATCTAACAGTCGACACCTATCACGTCAGCAGAGGCTGTTTAGTTTTCCGTCAATTTAAGCAAAATTATTAATATAGATCGTGATTGTGCTGATGCTGCTGATGATGATGGGGTGGTGATGATGACAATGCTTCAATGAGAATTAGTATTTGTTATTTTCGAGGAAGCCAAGCGTTTTCACTTCGTAGCGGGTCAACGTAAAGCATCCCAACCGTCGCGCCTTGTCTTCCACAGTTGGTACCCCGCCCCCGGCACCGCACCCCCACTCTGCACTCACCCCCTTCAGAGCCAGATCAGCCCCTCCTGTCGCCGCCAGCGACGCCGACGGCGCCGGTGACATTTGGAGGCCTCAGCGGTTTCTGATCAATACTTCCGTGGTCGCGATGTCGTTAACATTTTAGCAAAAATCGTGGCCCGCGGGCGGAGGGCGATGGGGCAGGGTTGGTGGAGGGGGTTGGGCGGTGAACGGCGGAGGGGGCTGGGGAGGGCGCGTGGGCGAAGCGGAGGCGAGGCCGGTGTCGCGAATGCGCCGCGGGCGCCGCTGCTACCTCTGCAGTGTATTCCATAGAACGCCCGATAGTTACGCCCGTTTGTAGCGTAAGGCCTGGCGGGTGTTTCTGACAGAGGAACAATGCCTTCCGTTTGAAGATTTCAAACTGTTTAAAATAATAATTTTCTTAGTGAGCTTTAAATAATTATTTTAAAAGTCGCTTAATTTTTTTTATTAACAACTAATTCACACCCGGAAATATATTTGTAGAAGTATATTACAATAACATCAATAACATGTTTTTTTTACTTCAATTTATTTAATTCCCTTAAAGTTTTAAATTATTTTTTAAAATTCATACATAATTATTGGCATGAAGAATTATATTGCAGACATATGAATAATAGAATACGTTATTGATATTTATTTAATGCCAATAAAACAGTTAAAATTGTATGTGACATTGGAGGGAATAAAAGCCACAAAGCTCGTGTGAAGTGTCGCGTTTCCTTAAGAAAGCAAGAGATTTAACGTAAACTAAATGTGTGATTTTTAATTAATGAAGTAATATAATAGTATTATTTGTTTACTAATTGTTTGAACTACAATTCATCCGCAAGAAAAATTCACATAGGCAGCTATGCTGCAGTTTTCACATACACATTTACACACTGCTTAGCCTGAAGATAACACATGTACACTTCACAAGAATTCAGTGATACCATGTGATATTAATGGTGATTTAGCCTGTCAATCGACTGGAAGATGTTTACAGCGAATCACTGCGACACACACGTTGAAGTACAAATTTATGTTTTCGTCCTTAATATCTTGAATCAAACCGTTGTCCGGCAAGTCAGTTTGTGAAATGTCAAGTTTGCAAATAGAAATAATAGAACTTGTTAGTAACGTTTATAATGTCCTGTTACGTTCATTTAGTGGGCTACCCAAAAGGTACTTCATAAAAACATATCGAATGTGTATTGAATATCAGTTCTTCCCTGCAGCAGCAACTTCAAAACAAATCGATTTCTGTAAATGGTAAGAAAAATGATATTTATATCATGAACAAATAATACGACAGAGAGACTATAAACGCAACTGGAATAACGGCGTAACGAAATCGCCGACTAAAAGACGTACTACATTGTTCCTTCAAATTTCTTACTGACCGTGAGCAAGCACAAAAGCTCTGCTGAAAGACGTAGATGTTCCCAAGCAGATTGCGAGTTAAAATTTTCTAAAATTACGCAAAATCTGCAATATGGTATGTACACAAAACAAGTTAATTATTTTCTTATTTCTAATTTTCAATGCGCGCAGAAATTGAAAGAAAACTGGAGTCTCCGGCGATGTGAGAGGTGTCTTTGGTTTCGTTAGATACCCAGGACATCTGGAAAATCCAGAAACAATTAAACAGTGTCGATTCTGACTGAGAAAAAAAAATTCTACTCCCATTGTATAATGCTGTGATTTAATGGCTGCAAGCAATTGCATAATGATACCTATTACAATCCAGAGTTGACCAACCACAGAGATGTTTACAAACCAAGTATTGACAATAAATTATTGAGAGCCTTTCTAGTAAATGTTTCGTTAGATTGTGTACATTAAAACTGAATTTGATATAATAAAATTGTCAGTTTTAATTTATTTTATTATTAGAATTTTTCGTGGAATATTGTTTAAAATAAGTTGGATCGTATTTTCACTTTGAACCTATTTGGCTAGCGTAGTACTCCCTCGCAGGCGGTCTGGTAGCCAGAGCCACCTGCGGCAATATGCGAGGGTAGGGATGGGGATCTGTCAGCAAGGTGGCCTCAGCGGAATCCTGCTTGTCAACTGCCACGAAACAATTCAATTTAAAAGTTTAACTTAGAAAATTTATAGAAAAAGTAACGTATGAAACTCGATGTTATGGGTATGTATCGTGTCATGTTTATGATACTCGTTCGTTTTTCGCTCGTGTCTTAATATAACACTCGTGTATTAATACCCATCATTACATCATCGTTTCATAATGTATTATTGTTGTATTATTCCGCCTATTCTCATGCTGCGCGTTCCAACTAAATTATCACCCTCACTGCTTACGGCACAGTTGACAAGATGCGACAGCAAGGCTCCAGAGAGGAGCAATCCGTTATTAAATATTTGCTATTCGTGTGGCGTGTTATGGAACCGCAAACTTTGCAAATATTCCGCACTTTTTACATGGTTTGAAAGTGAAACTCACTACATACTGCAACTCAACTTCGAACGTTTCTGACAAACCATGCTATGTTTTGGTCGAATCCTTCAAAATGTTATTGAATGTCCACATATGTATCGTTTTGTAGATTACATCTTAAGAAACACAACGCGGGTTTTTTTAGATAAGGATTTTAATGGTTTGGCTGTAATAATATTAAACATTATGTGAGGCAGCAAAACGTGCATTGCGGATTGCAGCTTCTCCTGATTTTCGTAGTTTGCCATCATCTGCAATTTTTTTTCCGTTTCAAGTCTGTTTGATGATGGTATGAAGCGTAATTCTTTATCCATAAATGGCGCGTCTATGGTGTTTTATGTCCGTTAAATTTTATAAAGTAAAAATTGTTATATTTCCTCTGCGTGTTTGATAGAGAAGAGATTCTTGATTTTTCCGAACAATTTAGGAGTCTATACTAAAGTAATGATGTATTGCCAGTGTCCATATATGTGCTGTGACCTGCTGTGAATGTAGCTGGAATTATTCTCTTCTTTATCGTAATACCTTTTCATATTTCGAAGATTCTTGAGCTGAAGGGCGTTTTAGCTGTTCTAAAACTATAACTCTACATCAGCTGATGCTCTCGATTACTTTGATTCGATAGCAAGAAAATGACTTTTTTCGATTATTCCATGCCCGTTTAAAATATACTCGTACAATCCGAATCGACGCGAAAGAGTATCAAAACAAGACACTTTGACTGACTTCCCAGCTAATACCTTGAGGGTATTTAGATGTCTGAATTGTTCTGAAGAGGACTGTTAGCCCTTTGAAGCATTTTCTAGGAATCTACACAGAAAAATTATTCACTTCCGTCCGCAATCTTTCAAACTACTACTGCTATTTTTATGAATAAAAATTATTTTCTAAATGAAATTCTCACATTTTCTACAGTTCAATTTCACTATTGTGTCATATATGACCAACTGCCTGTATTGCCTCCCTGACCTGTATTGGCGAATATTTATGATAATCAAAGAGAATATTATAACGGCAGTAGTGCATTGAAATCGTTATCTTTGTTGTGATACATTATCACTTTCTTACCAACATAGTCGAATAGTATAATAATTTAGCCCCTCTATTGATTTACAGACCGCCGAACTCACTTTGAGTTTCAAAATAATGATTTTATTTTGAACATATTTTACTCTCTTTCGAATCAGCAGCTTGTGTGGATTGAGGCAACATTGAATAGCTTCCACTGACTCGAGTGTTTGCAGTCATCATTGTGTAGAAGTGTGAATTGGATATTTCAGGGGATTGTAGGTTTTCAAGCAATATTATTCTCAGCATACGTTACATATAGAATTTACTTCTATTTGACGACAAAAATAAGTAACTCACCAACGACATAAATACTATTCAGTGTCTCATTCAGTATTGTTATCTTGCTTTATTGCCCTTTAACATTTACACAAAAGTGGGAAATGATACTATAATTCAAAATACAATTGTGTAGATCGTTTTTTAAGGATTGCTAGCATAATTTAGAATTATTCACCCTTTAGCTACGATTATCTTCAGCATCAATTCACACTCAATTGCGGTTAAGACTAAATTTAGCCACACTAGTTCAATTTGTCGCTGCCATGTAGCAGCATTAAAATAAATCAAAATTACTTTACTACTAAGGTCTGAACAAATGGTCCGATTTTCAATCAGAAAATGGTATTTGATTCGTGTTTAATACAGCATTTACCCTACGGAACCCTTTTGAAAAAGAAGAATAATGAGTTTTGGAATTTTTTAATAGTTTCGGGAAGAAATTAAAAAATGTGGGCTTATAGCCTGATGGTGATATGCTTCCTGAATCCAACGCCGTATCAATCGTTCAATTTCCATGGATAGGCGCGTCGTAAAGTGAAATTTGGTAAAATACAATGGCCACTCTCCCTCATGCCGCGCCGCCTCTGGGCGGTTCCGAGGGGCACGGAAGCATTCCGTAAGAGCTACGAAGAGCGAGCTGGGAGCGGGACTGGCCAGCGGGCGCTTCTCTTGTGGCTAGACTGGGATCCGGAAGATAATGCTTTCGCTATTCTCCGCATCACAACATGAGTTGTAAACGTACGTATATGCAACATGAGTTGTAAACGTACGTAAAAGTACGTAAACGTACGTATATGCAGAGACATACGTAGTATAGAGGAAGTTATGTAATGATGCGGAAAATTAAATACGAATTAAATACCTTTTACTGATTGGAAATCAGACCATTTGTTTAGACAATTTATCCTTTGAGCCAATGCTGAGATGGCCCCTTGATTTGCTTCTGGACGTAAGCGTGGCTTCACTATGCGCACGTTTTGTCGAGCTTCCCTTTTGCTGGTAGTGCTAGTAGAGCTTAGGGTGAGATTCTATTTTGTTAGCAATACAGAAAAATCGAATATGCAGTTCATTTACCGTTACAAATAATAAATAGGACAAAAATATCTAGTTTTTGAAATGCCAATTTCTCGCTTTTATAAATTTATTATTATTATTATTATTATTATTATTATTATTATTATTATTATTATTATTATTATTATTATTATTATTATTATTCTAAGGGAAGGGATTCTAGAACTCAAGAAAACGTGCGCAGATGATTTTCTCCCCCACACGTCACATATATACTTTTTTTACTGTTTTCGACTAAATAAATATTTAAATATCTAGACATTATCGGTAAAGTAATCCCTTATGATAGTGCTGCTACCTAATGAAATTTCCTACAAATATTTTTTGGTACATTTAGCCTTGGAACAACTCAATATGTCCAACTCACGGTGCACACTACATTTTGTACTTCAATGAAACATGAATGCACTTGAAAAGAGGGTTACATTAAGGCGTCTCGTTTTTAAGTAAAACTTCCAGCGCAGGTAACAAAAACAATTTTTGTAGGCAGACACCGTTAAAAATACCGTATTTTTGCATTTAAAGGGGCGTGGTAAAATTGGGATATAATGGAACCGTTACCTAAAAGTGAACGCTTTTAACACTAATGCGAAAAGTAAAACATCTGACGCATGAAACGCACTTCTAAAAACGCAACGTTACTACTAGAATTATTCTTGAATAAAAAGTATTAGCGCTTTACTTATTTTGTGCACGTTTCTCCTCACATCAATTAATGTTAAGAGAACTCTGCCAAGTTAAACACCGGAAGAGATGGCTCATGGAATCAACTGATGTCAATGCAGTGCTTTTGACCGGGAGGTCCTGGGTTTGAGCCCCGACGGTGGCAGGATTTTCGCCACTAGGTAGATAGCTATGTCAAGTTCATCCGCTGTCTGGGGGAGAATTCTAGCGGCCGGCTGCTTTGATGGGTAGTTTTCCCTGGTTTCTCCGATCATCACCAGGCGAATGCCGGAACAGTCCACTAACAAACTAGCCAGGAACTTCGCAAGATCTCTCATTCCCCTTTCTTGTCCTGTCCTCTCCCTTTACTTACACATACTTAAATATCATGAACTACACAACCACATATGTGGGGAGACGGGTCGAGAGTAATAAGTTGTCCCGGTTGTCACCCGGATCTCACCCTCTAGCGGGAGCAAATCACAGCGACCTCCCGAGAAGAAAACATGCACTATACTTACGAGATCTTAGCACATTGCCGTGCCTGGAATCATTAATTAATCAGTTTATAATTTCTGTAGGCATGTATAACTTTTGTAGCTCTCGAATTTTATCACTCTTAACTAACAAGGTTTCAAAATAAAGGTAATTTTACGGAGAGGTGACGAATTGATATTTGAACTAATTTTATAAATATTACGGATTTATTGAAAAAGCACGTTTAAATCAGGGAGGCATACGTGCAATGCAAATCATGCGTTCCGCTGAACGTCCTGTTCCCGAGAAACCAATCACGCGTACTTCAAAATATAGGCGTCCTTGGAGGATTTTGAAACCGTGAGATTGTCGGATCCTGTAGAACGTCACACACAATTTTGAAATCAATTTTGAATTTTATCTTAACATGCCGTGAGCGAAACACGGTTTTTGTGATTGTTTTCCATGGAGAAACCTGCTATTTTTTCTAATTAATAGTGTGCGAAACATCACGAAGCGTGTGCGAAAAGCCTTTCCCGCGCGGCTAAATCGTTACTTTCTTCTGAGTTTAGTGTACTCCATGATAAGGTTCTTGTAACGGTCGTCAGAGAAAAATTTAATTCTATAAGAAAATTGAAAGTTAATTTGTCCATTTTTATATAGAAATAAATAAGTTTCGCAATAGTAAGTTACATAACATGTTACATAACAAATTACATAAGGTGTCGAAAAGGGAGGCAAATACCGGAGCAGTATCCTAACAAACGGGCCACGGACAGCGCCAGATCTTTCCATCCTCTTCCTTGTCCTATACTCTCCCCTTACGCACACACACACTTACACTAACATGCACTACACTACTACATATTCCGGGAGATCGGTCGGGAGCTTAAAACTTGAGAGAGTCCTGGTTAGGGGGAAACCCCGCTAGCCGACGGTAGGACGGCGCCGAATCTCGCCACTCAGCGGGGGAAGATCACCGCCATCTCCCGACGAAAAATCATGAACTACACTTACGGGACCAATGATGTAAGCTGTCAACGCGCCCGGAATCACTAGCCAACCTACGAAATCGAACAGGGGCGAGCGATTCACCTCGCGCGCACGTGTTGCGTGTATTTTTAACATGCTTTGTGCGACACATATTTCGCACACGCTACATAATATTTTCCTACTATCACTTAGGGAAAAAAAGAGCATCAGTTTTCCAGTTTTCCACATGCACGAGTTCCCGCACAAGTACGCTAGCGCAGCCATTCATTTCGCGCGATGGCGTTTATTGTTGCGCACTCGCATCTAAGATTCGTGGACCGGGAACTCCGAGTTTTGAAACCTGGCGATCGCGGTTTAGACACCAGCTATGCAATTCAAGCAGTATTAGTAAAAGCTGGTTCTTCCGAAAGGTCGTTGTTTTCATGGATCAATTTTTGGCGAATATGAGAGAAGTGCTTTAAACCAGTGGTTGGCAGTATTCTAGATGCTGCGGAACGGTACGGTCCCAATTTAAAATTTCGCTAACTGCTAACATGATTCTTAGAAGAAAATAATAACGGAATGATCTGAATTTTCCATTTGTCCAAGGTTAATATTGAATTAATACTATTTTGTAAATAGTATATTTTTTAAAATAAAATTACATTTTTAATTGACTACTTAACAAGTATTATTAAAAACGTATAGAAAAATATTGTGCTATGTTTCACCTTCAATGATTGTAAAATTACTGGACATTTATACAAATATTATGGTACTATTTGGCAGCACTGGGAAAGACCATAATCAGAGAAATGAAATAAGACAATTTGAATGTTGTACTACTTATAAATTGGTTCTGGCCTAGATGGTCCAAGTGTCTAGAACGTGACTCAAGGCTGACTCAAGGCCTCGGTCTGAAGAGTCGCGGGTTCGAGTCGCGATGGTTGTTTGTCCCTTGTCTTTTATTGCTGATCACAGACTGCGTATCCCGCATGTGTGTGTCTAGCGTGAAGGCTAATATGTGTCGCCATGAGGGACATAGCGGGTTGGCGGTGTGGATAGCCGAAATACGCCTCCCCTGAAGCTGGAAAAAGCTCCAGGATGAAGCCAAAACTTCTTAGAATTCGTAACGTTAGGCGCAACCAGCTCGGAACACCGGCTTTGATAGATTTGTTGCCAGACATTGTACTATTTTGTAACAAATTTGAAAATGAAATTCTTCTTCTCTTTCCAATATAATAACGCAGCTGAAACAAAATTGAATTCTTCTTTAAAAAATATTTTAAAAAATATCTCTCAGCCAGTTTAAATAATAGATGAATTCCTTTGTAGACCATTAAAATTACGAGACTGACCTGGAACAGAAAGCCATCTTTCTTTCTCTGTCCTGACTCCACCTCCTTTTTAGGCCCAAGAACTGACCATCATTTATCTTCTATGATGTTGAACTACAGAATATATGCTATATACTTATATATCAGGACTGAGCCCAACCTGGATGGCAGAGCCGTAGAAGGGAATGGAGAGAGAAAGTGAGTTAGAGAGGGGGAGGAAGTGAAGAAAAAGAAAAAGAGGGATTGGGATAGATATATTATTATGAACATTCTTGTGTGAATGCACTTATTTTTCATTTTATTCATTTCCAAATCGCACTATATTTCCGTTAACATCGCTTTCATCAGGTAACTCTGCAAAATGTAAGAAAAGAGGTATTCGTTTCATTTCTGGAACGTAGGTTTTCATTTTAGGAACTAGAACGTTTCCAAATCATCTCTATTTATCTTATAGCCTGTTACTGTAAATGTCATTCAAATCAGACCATCGACTATGGAGTTTCATGTATTTCTGTTAGGAATGCTATCGATTTTATTGATTTCAGAGAGTTCAACGTACTTTCCATTGTAAATGTGTTTGAAAGAACCCCCTTACGGCATTCTAAATTGTTTTCTCATGAATATAAAGAAAGGCAATGGGTATTCCCCTCCACAAAATATAAATTGCATCGCGCAGTTTACGATTCTAAATGTGTAACACTTCCTTTAAAATGACGTAGTAGAAATAAACAAGATTGATGACTTATACATTGCTAGATATTCATTTCGACTAAAGTATATTCTGTACTTTAAAGCATCTGCATTTCATTCAAGGATGCCCTAATTTTTATCAAAGTTTAAGCTGGAAATCTTACATCAACTTTATTCTCGAAAAAAGTAAACTGTTAAGCGTAATGGGTTTTTATATAACCTTAAAGTGTTCCGTCCATCAAAGAGACGATACTGGAAACTTTCATACAGACATTTTTATGTTTTTTCAACAAATAAATTTTTAGAACTTGGTTCAATTAGAGGGGAGAGTGTCAAAAAATACGTAATATGCTCAGTTAAATAAGTTAGAGTATATGAATAATTCTTTAATGTAATAAACCCTTTTATAATTAAGAGTTTTGTTGATCGTTCACTTTTTAGATTTAATTTTTTATTAGCAATGGCGTGAGGAACTAATTTTCTTTTTATATAGTTGTTAGTTGAAGTGTTGAAAGGCCAAAAATGCATGTAATATCCATGTGTTTCTTTGCAATCTATCTGCACTAAGAATAGGCTTGGTAAAAATTTGCCGGTCTTTATTGTTGAGTGATATTTAACACAAATAGTACAGCCCTCATCACTGATGCACTGATGTGTGTGTGTGTACTTACAGAACGAATAGTGCGCGACACTTTCCAACCGAATGTGATAGTGTCAGTCTGGGAAGTGAGTTGCCGTTGGGAGACGGATGAATGCTCGAATGAATAACGTGACAAATGAATCGTGTTCGGCGTCTCATGAAAATTCCTGAATTAGGCGAGAAGTTTGAAACAAGTTGCTCCGGCGAAGAATTCAGTGAGATTTAAGTTTTCGAACAAGCGTAACTACACACACATTAAGTATGTTTCATTTTTATAAAAAAATATTTTACAATCACCGTTAGTTACCGATAGCAATGTAGCGATCGGAATCGACGGAGACTTGTCGATTGAGAGGGCGATCCCGGCAGAGTCCCCAACTCAGCTTCATGAGTTAATGAGGCCACTGTCTGGATGAAGTTTTTAAATCAACAGCTCTGAACAATGGTTTACCTAATTTATTCCACACTAATGCTGGTGGAACCCTTCACACAACAAGCCGCGAACTGCACGCTATCTTTATTCATTTTTTATTTCCATCCTTAACCTCCTTTTTCATCGTCTCCTCACCCCCATATTTAGGGCAGGGGGATGTGCTCATTCGGTCCATCTCAAGTTGATTTAAGAGAATCTCACTACATGTTTCGGAGAGCTACTCGAAGTAAGAAATAATTAGAACATATGATTTAAAAGAAATTGTTTGAATTTCAATCAACAGTACTTAATTGAACTGAGGATCTGTCACAAATTCCTTAAACGCCATGTGTTCTGAACAATTGTATACATTCATCTGCAAAAAGACGTACTTTCAAAGTACTGTTCACTACAATTTCAGTTCAGCATTGGCGTTATAAAATCTATTCAGTCGCGATACAGATTACGGATGAGCTGACCATTTCGTGTCACGAAGAAGTTATCTTGATAATACCTACACTTTTGCCAGCCTCTCATGCGCATCTGTAAATGCCTGAAAAATGAAAAAGCAGAGTGCTGAGTGCACACCGGTTCTGAAAATTCCTTTACCAAACCTTTCTGTTCCTTGAAATTTTATTCCATTTCTCTTCTTTGTTACCCAAGCATTACGGTAAAGAGATGATCTTACAAAACATACAACTGAGTAAAGCTTGCCGCTGTATAATTACTCAATAATGTTTTGTTTCTGCTTTCAAAAAGTGGTAAAACAAATGCGAACTTTCAATCTTCCGGTAATTAAGCTAAATCCAATATTTTTTTCGTTTTCGAATGTTGCAAACCGCATTACCCTCTCGAATTATTCTGCTCTCTTGATTACAAATGGTATTGCGGATTTAGCTGTGTGAGTCAATTGTAGAAGTAAACCAAACATTTGAGCAGCAGGAGTTTCCTGAATTGGAATTTCGGTAAACAATGGAATTGCTGTGGACACTTCCGAAAAGGAAATCTATGGTTTCCATGAAGGTTGGCTTTTGCATACAGCGTTTTATTCCTAGGTTAATAGTGCCTGATAATTCATAACGCCGGTATTGAAGTGCGCAAATGCAGCCATTGATTATAAAACAGGTTTATATATTTTACGCTACTAGAGTAATTGTTTCTACTTGTTTAAAAATACTTTAAACGTTCATATGTAAACCCGTTAATGGATTTATTTTGACTCATCGGGTTCCATGTCGTTACTCGCTAATAAACATTTTCTGTAGGAATCAATTTGCATGAAGTTAACGCAAATACATACTAAAAATTAGAAACACGATACTGCTAATATTGAACAAAACACAGCGTGGATTATCAAAATTGTAACGCATCTATTTAATTAAAATTAGTACCAGCATAAATGTGTCTGTGAAATGTGTTACTAAGTATTATATTCATGAATGGGTGTTCTTCGTTTTTTGAACTAAATTCTTAGCTTTCTTCAAACTTCCTTCTGTAACTGAGCAATTATGAACAAATTAAATATGATCTTGATCCACATCCTAATTAATTTGAAAACACCCACGTCTTGTTCGGGATTAGACCCAACAATATTTACCTCGGCGCAGGGCGTTGGCTGCGGTGATAGTCTACACTGTGTACATCGCCTGAGAATGCATGGTTAAAAATATTTCAAATCAATAAGACTCTTTGAGTAAGTCATTTCGTTTTTATAATATTTCTCTCCACACTCAGTACAACTGCGTACAAAATTTGACGTTTCAAAACGACCGTGGCTCTTTGCTGACATCAGTCAAAAACTGATGAAGTTCCTCAGCACGATGTCTCACGCTGCGGAGGGCGGCGGCGCATTGTTCCCTGCCTTTGAGCTCCACAACACGAGCACTCAGTTCGGAGCCTCGCGCGCCCGGAAGCAGGCGCCCCCTTCGCCCATGTTGTGTGCGGTAGAAATAAACGCCCGCCGCCTCCAGCAAACGCCCTCCTTCCGCCATCCACCGCTTCAGTCACGCCCCGCTCGCGTCCACCCCACCGGGAGCGGTAGCTCTGTGCATCAACTGATGTCACTGCAGCGCCCCTGACCGGGAGGTCCTGGGTTCGAGTCCTGACGGCGGCAGGATTTTCGACACTAGCTCTTCTGCTGGGTCGAATTCAGTCGCTATCTGGAGGAGAATTCTAGCGGCCGGCTGCTCTGATTGGTAGTTTTCCGTGGTTTCTCCCATCAACACCAGGTGAATGCCGGAGCAGTACCCTACCAAACGGGCCACAGACCGCGCGCGATCTTTCCTTCCTCTTCCTTTTCCTAGCCTCTCCCTCACACACACTTACACTAACATGCACTACACTATCACACTTTCCGGGAGACCGGTCGGAGACTTAGAACTTGTCCCGGCTGGGGCGGTGCCCCGCTGGTGGGAGAGTCCTGGTTAGGGGGAAACCCCGCTAGCCGACGGTAGGTCGGCGCCGGATCTTGCCATCCAGCGGGGGAAGATCACCGCCATCTCCCGAGAAAAAACATTCACTACACTAACGAGACTAATGACCAAAGCAGTTGACGCGCCCGGGAACACGAAAAAATCAATCAATCAATCAATCTCGTTCATACCCCTCGCCTGCCGGCTCCCTCGCCCCTGCCCTATCCCCCCGTTCCGCCCTGCCGTGTCCCGTCCGGCCTCCCCTGTCTCTTACCGCCCCGAACCTACCTGTCCCAACCCGTAATGTCCCGTCACGGCTAGATCCTCGCATCATTTCGGTCTCCCCCGTCCTGACAGCTCTACCCTTTACTCTCGCCCATCATGGATGTCCATATTCGTCCTCTCTCCTCATCCTCTTGTCCCCCCCGCTCCGCCTGGTCTATCCCGTCTCCCACATCCTGTCTCACCTGTGTCTTTCGTCCCATTCCGTACCGTTTCACTCCTCCATACCCCGCAACCTCGCTTTTGCCTCCACATCAAGCGCCGCATTTTATGGCCACAACCAGGTGGAAAATGAGAAAGCGCCTGCCGAGGAGTGCTGCGAACACTGGCCTGCTTTTATTATCGACTTGGCGCTGACTGAGGGGGGCGGGGCGGACCGCCTGGCCGGTCGGTCGCGGCCCCTTGTGCCGGATAATCACGAATTACTTGCGGGAAGCGGAGGCCTCGGCCCCGCCGCTCCGAGGTAGCGGATCAGCGCCTGACCTACGCGGGGCTGCAGAGGGGCACCGCCGGCCTGCCTTTATAGCGGGGGGCGGGGCACCGCCGGGCCTTGCAGGCCTGTCTTTATAGTCGTCCACTCGAAGACGGGTTCGATCCTCAGTGCACCACCGCAGAATAACACTAATGAGGTGCGCTAGGCAATTTGGATCAAGGTTTGTCGTCGGTTTCCTTTACTGAGCCAGACAGTGCCGAAGCACCCACCGACCCTACAAGTTCCTTTCGCTACAAGTCACTTTTACAGCAGTAATGACGTTGCTCAGCTGTCTCCACACCCCCAATAGTGTAAGCAGCTTTAGGACAATGACCCGTATTAGTATACGGATTGGCCTTTGCGAGAGAAGTGCAGTTCAATTGCAAGGTAATCAACTATAGATAGATGCTGTCCGAATGGACATGTATTATCGTGACACCTGCAGCAGACATTCTGACATCCTACATGACATTCTGACTATAATCATATGAATACCGATAATCGATAATCGCAGCACCAAATAACCATCATAAATAAAATGAAAATATGTTTGATTATTCCAATCTTTTATAAATTTCCATAATGAAATGGCTAGATACCGAGAAGGAAGAAGTGAAAACTCTCGAAGATTCATCAGATATAGTGTGATCTAAAATCATTTAGTATTTATTGAAGATTATAAAAATAAATATCGTCCTTGTGAACCTATTTATTTTATTGAAAATAGAAGAGGAGACAGACCGTCATAATAAACCGTCTAAAATTCATTTCCAGTAGACGTTCTGTTCCTAAAATATTTCCGATATATTTGTCCTGTCTTGTTACATTTTAAATGAAACATGTTTAGATTTTTCTGGATCAGATTCCTCATGTTCTTTTCCACTTTTGCATTTGTGGTACGCGCGACATAACTGCGGTTTCATAACGCGTCGTGGTTGGGGAGCATGAGAAAAGTACGTGAGCGGACTGCATCCGCGGTTGTTTCCGTTCCACCCCCACCCCACCCTGCCCCGACCCACCCCGCCCTTCCCCGTCTCATTCAGCCCCACCTACAACCGCGTCCTCTCCCAGCGCCAGGCTCTGCCTCATCCCTTCCAATTGTCGGTCACCACGCCATGATCGTCGCGCTCTACTTGCCCCACCCTACTCGCCATACCCTACTTGCCCCTCTGTACTCGCCCCCCCCCACAATCCACCCTACTCATTCCACAATAATCGCCCCATTTCCTCGATCCGCTCCAAACATTGCGTCTTACTCACCCCTACTCCACTCGTCCTGCATTTCTCCTCCCGCATCGCTCCGTCGTCCTATTCCTCTATCCGCTCCACTTCCACTCCAGTCGCCCCACTCGCCACATTCGTCCCACCGCCCCGTCGACTGCCCTCGCTAGATTCGCGCCCGTTCGTCTCCCCGTCCCGCAGCGCCCCGCCCTGCCGCGCCGCCTCACGCCGCGAATTAGTAGATAGGAGCTGGAGAAGAAATCAGGAGGTCGGCGGGCCGTCTTCTGGGATTCGGAGGCCAGTTTGTTAGGAGCCCGAAGGCAGCATTTCTCGGCATGCAGGTCTCTCCTTCGATCGCTCCGCCGCCGCCCCGCTCGCCCCGCTCGCCCCGCCCCATCCATTCCCCGCTCCCTGCTTCCCGAATTCTCACGCGCGCGCGAGCGAGCGCCTTCGCTGCGGAGGCGGGAGGGGAGGGGAGGGGAGGGACGGGACGGGGATGGAAACTCGGGGGTGGGGCGCGGCGCCCCGAGCTGCGAGGCTCAAGTTCACGATACACGATCTCTCGAAGCGACCGGCCCTTCGTCCCTCTCGGAATCCGCCTCTTCGCTCGCTCGAATTACGTTGTCGATATTCTTCTCCGGCGCCGCCGGCGATGGCGCGGCAGAACCCCGCGGGGGAGGGAGGGGCGGGGCGGGGGAACGGGACGGGACGGCACGGGAGGGGAGGGGCACAGATGGGAGAGCGGCGAATCGAGCTCGGATCGCATGGATTGCGACATCGGTGTGTGGACGACGCGGAGTGATAAACGAATGAAAGGGAGAAGTACAGAGAACCGCAGGAAAGACATGTTTTATCCAACAGACATATTATGTATTTATGACTAGGCCCCTGCTATGATTGGTTTTATAGAATTGCACATTTCTGTGATCGAATTTCATATGACCCTAAAAAATTAAAATCAAAATTGTCTCTAATGTCAAAAAAGGTTTTGAATTGTCTATTATAAGATTGTGGATAAAATGTGCACTTTGTTAGTACCTGTTCTTTTTTAGTGTTGCGTGAGAAGATCGGAATCCCAGAGGGTGTGGCGGAGGAAAAGACATTGAAAGCGGCGGATCGCACTAAGATTACACGGATTCAGAGAACGGTGTACGAGCGTGTGAGATGAACTATTAAAGAAATGAACAGAGCGATAGGATGAATGTATTTTATCTACGTAAAAGACCTGTTAACGATTATGCCCAGTTCTACTAATGCGACCTTTTGAAAATGATTTGTACATTTATATCATATAAGAATTGAGTTTAATGGTTAAAAATAAGTAAAGTGAAGTGTTTTATTTTCGTACACGTTCTCAAATTGTTTATTATAAAATTATGTGTAATATATTTTCTTTCGATATATATTTACTTAGCAGCTTTTAAAAAAAGTTTCGTTCTCAATTCAATCTAGCACTAACGGATTCTACTATGTTCATTTTCATGTATTACAAGAGGAGGAATGAAAACGACCAAGAGATTGAGTATTGAATACTGAGCATTCAGATGGCATAGTAATCATATATTTTCTGACGTTTCGTCCACTTAAATGTGACCTCTTCAAAGCAAAGTGATAAATGTAATTATCATAAATATTCTTTGAAGAGGTTACATTGGTTTGACGAAGAGTGAGAATTCTCAATGCTCAGTACTCCATGCCCACGTTCATTTTCATCCCTCCTTGTTGATTATAATTTGGTTCAACCAGGAGTCACGTCATTGTATACATTACTTCAAGTGTTATAACATACTTCCTGAAATTACTTATTGACAATTTGAGACTAACATAGAGCCGTTATTATTTTTTTGTATTTTCTATGTTTCTGTTGGAATTCATAGCAAATGAGAGGAAATGCTTAATGACAACATGGCTTTTTAACGAACTATTTAACTTTTTAACTTACTAACTTTAACTTTCTCCCGTGTTGACCGGCATTTAAAGCCTGGTTCCCGTATACGAGCAGCCTGACACCATGGATCTCCCAACTTAAGGATTGAATTCGTAGTATTTCCGTTCGGTACACACGACGGTAGTACATCACCGATTTAAACTCAGCGTATTCCGGAATGTATGCGAATCCTCCATTGAAAAGTTTGGCCTAAAGTTCAAAGTCCACCGTTCTCTACCCTCTGTTAGTAGCATCGGTTTCTAGACCGGCGGCAGCAGTACGCGAATTTCAACTGAAATTCACTCTGCAATTGCGCTCACATAGCGTCTCCATCTCTCGAAATTTATTTTCCGCGTCGCAGGTCAACGCCTTTGCGACGGTTCTTGCGAATAATCCTATTCACCAAAGTTAAATTCGCTTACGCGGAAAAGTTGCCACCGCCAACGCCAACGCCCCCAACGCACTATGATCCGTATTTTGAAAATTCGTGGACAAAAAAATCCGTTCATAAAATTAAATATACAAATGGAGCACTATCTCAAATGGCCCAGGGAAAGAACTATTACCACTGCAGTGTGTCTGATTCGAAGGTCCTAGGGTTCGAGTGTTGACAGTTTTACACTCTTGATACCGAGCTAGGTTGGATTCAGGTACTACCCGTAAGATATTTCTAACGGCCGGCTGCTCTGAACAGTCGCCGACTGAAGGAGGCACATGGAGGGAAAGCCGCATGTTAGTGTGTATGACCAGCTGGAGTCCATGTTCTAGCTGTGGGAAAGAACGCGAGTTTACACGCCAGGAAACTAATATTTTGAAACTAAACATTGAGCTGGTCATCTGCACTAATCGCTCGTTTCCGCGGTTCTCTAATCAATTTCGTATACTTCATATCGCGTGCAATCTTTGCTTACTCTTCATTCTGTTAGGGAACTTTACATTAAACGTTAATCTGAAGTTACACATTCCGCTACAGTTTGAAATAAATTCATCCTAAACGTATTTCATGTTGTTCTTTTTCTTCTGTTACAAATTTCATGATGAATGTGGGTGAAATTGGAGGAAATATATAATAATGTTGCTCGTAGTAGATTTGCATAAATATATTTTCAACAAATATCAAAGTAATAAATATTCCTTTTGTAACTACAGTTATTGAACTTATTTATACTTTTGAATGTAGTTAAAACAAAATTAGTATGGAAAAAATGTACAATACAAATCAGTAGTAATTACAGAGAATTGCGGATCCTAAAATCTAACAAACGTCGGAGTTCTTTAAAATTTGCAATTTTGCTTCTTCACAATCAAATGCTATATGACGCACTGGACGTTGTTTTTTTACACGTGCCTGAAACGCAAATTGTTTTGTAAACGTGAACTTTGATCCTTTTTCCGTCTTTCCCACCATCGTGCCCCGCCGCCGCCACCGCCCCACTGCCCTGAACTTTCCCTCGCCGCCCCACCCCCGCCCGTACCGCCCACGCTGCCGCCAAATGCGCATTTCATAAAACGACCGACATCCTGTCCCAGGCCAGTGCCCAGTGCCCCCTCACCGGTGTACTTGCCCCGATACTAAGGAGGCCGCTTCGGACTTTTTCCGTAATAATGCGCCAATAAAGCAGTTCATTTTCCGTGTCGTCGGGACGAGAAGACGATTAATGACTTAATGAGATTTTTTCTGAAGCGTGTAATTGCTTGCTGGCTTCGCGCGCGCGGCGCTGCGCAGGGGGAGGGGAGGGAGCGAGGGGGGCGTGGTGCCTCGGCAGAGGGGGGGGCGAGGGGGAGGGGTGGCAGGCTTCCCCTCGTTGCGGGGAGCGCACGCCGCCACAGCCCTTACCGCGCGCGATCCGTCTTCGTTTTTTTTATTTCCTTCTTTTTTGTCTGCTTCTGTGTTGTTTTCTTGGTCGAATACGCATGCAACCACTCTTCTGCGCAGCTTTATTTACGTCCACAAAGGGAAATCTCCGAACCAAGGAACACGAAATAAGAGGGAAAGCATTCGCACAAAATTCACTTCGCATGGCCCGGAAGAGTAAATACCGACGGAAAAGGTGCTTTAGGGATGGAGCCGTTGCAAAGTTAAAATATGAACTCTGATTCTATGTATTCATAATTACACATTGATATGAAACGAAACAGATTGTTCTTTCAGAAAATGTTTGCACATAGGTCGCAATCGTGATTTTAATTACTAGTAAATTACCTGGACAAAAGTTTTACATTTTTGTTTGCACCGAAATGAAAAAGTAACGAAAATCAATTAGAATGTTTATGTGAATGTATTCTCAATATGATTGACGTCCTTCCAAAACGTTTGAAGCTATATTCAAATACTTTATCCAGAATACTTTAGTTGTTGGCCAGCGGAAATGGATAATCGGACGGGAATACAGGCAATGTTTAGCGATCGTAATTCAATTATAAAATGATGACTAACCTTTCATTTTAGTTTTATCGGCAATGTGTTTCTTTCATTCAAACGCATTTCACTTATTAACACTTTCCCAATATCCATCTGTTTACAAATAAATATTTTTAACGGGAGAACTTCAACATCGTATCGGTCGTTTCACTCCGGACACGCAATTTTATATAAAACCCGAAGTGGAAATCAGGTGGATTTCCACTTCGGGTTTCAGCAGTTCAATTTTTATATCCGATCTGTATTGGCGTATGGGATACAACCCATAAGTAGTAGTTCCGCGAGTACTTTAGTGTTTCCAAGACCCACATATTTGCTCTAAATGTTTTACTTGCGAATATTTTGATTCATGGAAAACGTATCCTGCGATACGCTTAGTTATTGCCTTGTAGATGGCGAACCTTTCAGCTCCTGTGACCTCCCGAACGAAGCATGGAAGTAGCGTTGCAGTTAATTTAAGTATCTTCCATGGGTATATATACAAGTGGAATTTAAAATACCCCAATGCTTTAAGAAAAATAAATCATTATACTTAATTTTGGTAAAATGTGCACATAAAACAGAATTTTTGTACATTAATGCTGTGAAATTATTGTATGTATGATCTTTTGAAACTCTCTGTGAAGTCTAGTTTTGTTGTACTGAAGATTTTGTTGAACCTGTATATTTCTAATAGCTGCAAATTTCACAGCCACTTACAGCGCCCGAAACTATAGTTATTCAGCCTTTCCGCCCTGCATATTCCACAAATTTCTTAAGTTGCATACAGTTGTGTCAAAAGATTGATTTATTAGAATAAATTATCGGTGTATGTATAAAAAATAGTTGAAAATCAAAAATCATCTGCTTGCAATACGTAAAAATTAAGATTCAAATTAAGTCTGAAACGAAGGGTAATTCTTATACAGACAAACTGTGCCTGTGAAATACTTGTAGAACCAGATTGGTAGCTTTCAAAGCCCAAACACTTAAATGTAATTGAAAATAGATATTTCTATATTTTGTAAATAGATAAGGTTAGTTCATAATTCCCATCGATTTGCTATGATAGCAACTTCATTCTTATGCAATTTTTCATGCTGCGGCAGTACTGCCTCTGGCTCTATAGCTGATGTTTTTTAATTTGATAAAAAATATTCGATTTGGTGCACATCCAGAAGAAGGGATATATTTGCTGCCTTTGTAAAGCGATGCCCTCCGATTTGTTCAGAAATTGATCTGATTTGCACAATTTACTCATAAGATTGCATTGTTCTTCTGTTCAATGATGGCTATAGATTGAATGAGTCAGCAATAAACTTCGTTTTTACAGGTAAAATGCCCATCCTTTTTGGTTTCTATAAAAATGACTGTCAAAACTGGTCGCTTATTGTTTGAAAAAGAAAAACGAATTACGTCTCATCTTTAATAAACAAACTCATAAAATATTGAACGCTTCATTTTTATGAAAAAAGTCAGTTCAATTTCATCACAATTTATACATTTGACTGCTGGTGGCATTTATCAATAGCTTGAAAATTAGCATCGCAATTACGTGACCCTTTGTGAGTTTTTGGTTAGGTTGTATCAGGTCAGATCATTTCAGTGCTAAATGTTAAGGTTACTGGAAATTGTATTCTGCCAAATCGCTTGATGACTTCTCCAAGTCAAAAATCGAAAAATTAAACATCAACATCAGGAAATGTGTCAACTTTATATTTTCAACAGAGGGCTGACTAATCCATTCGATCTTCATCTTCGCAAAAGCAACGCTATCTGCGACAGACGAAACATTTTCATCCAAATTTCATGTAATCAGTAAAACTTCTTTCTTTCTCCATTTTTGAGGGTAGAAACTGTGTAAGCACTGCGCGACATTGTTTTTCAAGACGTATGGTTTATTAACACGATTTTTCAACAAGAAATTGAATGGAAATTTAACCGTGTGATACGAGATTAAATGTTAAGAATATTTTGCCAGACAATTGAGTTATGTGCGCTGTTCACAACCAGTGGAATTGACCAGTGGAGGGTGACAGTTTTTGTGAGTGGATTTTTCACCACGTTTTACGTAATATATATATATATATATATATATATATATATATATATATATATATATATATATTTATATATATATATATATATATATATATATATTTATATATATATATATATATATATATATATATATATATATATATATATATATATATATATAATATTCGTATTTTACATTATTACTCTTAATAAATCCTGACAATTGAACATGTTATACTTCCCAGTATTATTTAATGGATGGAAATACTTTGACTGTGTTATTTTGCGAACTCATTTGTTTCTCGCAGCAATGTGCGAGTAAAAACTTGTCCGACACGTGAGGTTTATGAATTAGTTTCCAGGTTTAAAAACAATGCAATTATTAATATATTCTTACGAATATTCAGATAGCGATCATCACCACAACTAGCATGCAGAGCAGTATTTGTCGTGTGATGTTTAATTAAAGCAATTTATCTTATTTTTCTTCTGTGCATTTGTGCACTATATTGCGTTTAAACTTTATCAGTTAATTGCGACATTTAAAGTAAAAGGAAAAAGTTTATTCATGAAAAGTGGTAATTCAAGTTGCTTAATTGACGCATTTGTTACTGTTTCGAGATATAAGCTTCAGATCAATACCACAAATGAACTTAATGTTCATACCTTAAAAATCTAGTACTTATGTTATCTCTTGCCGTGCTGCGATTGTTAGTATTTACCCATTCTTATTAATAGAATAGTAGTGTTTCAGCTATTTTCGGAACAATATAACGTGATCTACTGAGGCAAACTTTCCATAGTCCGACATCGATTAATACCTGTTGAATGACGATATAGACACATTAAATATATTTCGTGTAAAATTCGTGCCAAAATTGAAGCATGTACTTCCGTATTTTAGCCATGAGCTATAAATACATCATACATCATACAAGCAGTCATTACTGCGAATTGATTGTTCATTTTGGATATACCATACAGTATTAATGTAATTGCTGTTAATAAATTCTTGTATCCTTTGCCATACTTTTCAAACTGTTTATACTAGTTAGAAATGCAATATGCAATGCATCTGATAACAACCCTTTTAATATTGAATTGCCTGATTTTTAAATAAACTGTAAAATACGTAAATAAATAAAATAATTTTGAAAAATTAATTATTAAAATTAACTTTCGATTATCACTCATTCAACGACCGCTAATAAGTATTTTTGTGTGCAATGTTTGCAATAAGCGTATCTCCTGTAGCAAGTTATTTGCACGTCATATATCATAACAAGGGTCGGGTCGCCGTGGAAGCGACCTGCGCTATAAGTCAGTCAGACGAAGTGGAAAGATAGCGAAGAGAAAATGAGCGCTCAGCGACAACCTGCTCCTTGCAACGGGACTCCCCCTACAGCCAGAGAGGGGAGGGAGCTCTCCTGAGAGCAACGCGATGCTATGCCCTCTCCGTCGCCTCACGCCACTTCATCCTATGGGCGGTCCGCTTCTCCCTCTCCGCCCCGCTTCTTCTTCCGCCCGCGCTCCTCCCCCCCGTCCCGCCCGCCCCCGCCCCGCCCACGCCCCGGCCCCGCCCGCCCCCGCCCGCCTCGGCCGCCCTCGCCCGGCCCGCTCCGGCCCGCCCTGACCGCCCGCCTCGCCTCGCCCGCCCCGCCCCGCCCCGCCCTGTCTCGCCCCGCCCCGCCCCGCCCGCCCCGCCCGTCCTGTCCGCCCGCCCCGTCTCGCCCGCCTCGCCCCCTTGCCCGCCTCGCCCGCCTTGCCCCACCTTGCTGACTTCCCGCCCCTTCCTCCGCCTCACCCCTCTCCATCTGGCCTCTCCCCCTCTCCACCCCTCCCTCCCGCACCCCCGCCCACGTGCGGGGGCACATCCCCTCCTTCACGGCCCTCCTTTGCGCTTCCGTGTCCCCTCCACCGCCTTCCACCCTTCTCTGCCGCCCATCCCCTGCCGGTCCGTTGTTCCTCCGCTGCTCTGCCTAATTCTCTTCCGCCGCTTCGCTCTCCCTTCCACCCCGCCCCCCTCGGCACGGTCTCCCCGTACCCCTGCACGGCACCTCCCCCTCTGCCACCCCGCTTAATTCTCCACCGCCCGCTGCCCTCCCCTCGTGCGCCGCGCCGCAAGTACGCTAACCATGCGGCCACTGCGCTCGGAATTAAAAGCACGTGCACAAGAAATATGTTGTACGAACGTGCGCGATGCGTAATCGGCGGGGGCGTTGACTGCTGGCTGAGCGATGCGCCCCCGACGACAATGACGCTGCGGAGGGCGCGGCGTGCTGCTGCGCCGGGGGGTGCCGTTGACACGGCGTACTGTGGCGTATTGTGGCGTGCCGTGGGGCGAGCGCAGCTCGATGAAGCCTATTGGAGGGAGTGGCGTTGCGTGGGGGAGGGGGAGATGGATACTTAGAATCCAGCTCTGTGAGCGCGCAGCTCAGCAAACACTCTTCAGTACTTAAAATTGCACCGTTCCGTATAACAAAAGTTTCTTGAGTTCATAAAGCGTTACTTGTACATAAAACATTGTTTTGGTTGTTGATGATTTCGTAATTGAATTAAGCGCACATGAAATAGTTATTTACACCATATTTACATCGGTTACGCTTCATGCTAGTTAGCACTTGTACCGTTAAGGAATATTCTATTAGAATATAAGGATGATTGGAACACGGAATCTAAATTGATTTTACACATCCATACATCATTTTTTGTCCTTTTTTCAAATGATTTTCTTTCCTTACATTATAAAATATTGTAAATTCCTCAGGGATGATGTAAAAATGGATGTGTTGGGTACTCTTACATATATGTTTTGTAGAAATGTGAACCGCCACAAAATAATGCAATATTTTAACACTTACATTTCTTCCAATCGCATCTGTCAATGCAGCTTGTTTATTTAGTGAAAATTAGAGAATTTTCCAACAGGGAAATTACTGGGATTCCAAAAAATGTTGCTGATCTTTAAGGGTTTAAGGTAATTTTGTGGTACATGTTGCATTTTGTCGGCACATTCAGTTGTTTATGTTTATTCCGTATCATTCTGTAGAAAATCCACTCACAATTCAAGAGATGCGCGTTCAAACGTACCTGAATTTTAATTATTTTCTGTCGTAATAAGTAAAAATTTTATTATGAAATTAGATGGAAATCATAAACATTTTTACTCAATGCCTAATCATAGAAACGCGTCATCGATCTGTCAAACATCTAATTATCACCACTTTACCGGCTTAAGTGGCTCAGGACATTAACTGGTATCACTGCAGTGCCTGTGCACAGGAGGTTCTAGAATTCGATTCCCAACGGTGGCAGTATTTTTGACACTAGCTAAATACTAATCTATCTATTTACAGTTTTGGTAGATGTGAAGTTTCAACCACGTGCTCTTAACTTCATTATTTACTTATTTATTTATTTTACGTCAAAAAAAGCAGTTAAAAACTGCGTATGACATGCTATGGGGAAAAGTGAATTGTGTGCACATTTTCAAAATTCTGTAATCTCTACACTAAGTCATATACTACTTAATTTTTGAAAAAAAAGCTCCCATGTAATAAAATCTATTTTCAAGGATAAAAAGGCAATAAATTTTGTCTCTTATTCATGTCCCTCATGATCTCATTATCTCCTCAGACAGCCACAAACATTTATCAAAGATGGGTAAAAGAATTTAACGCGAGAGAAACTGAATTACGATTCCTATTTTCTAGAACATGTGAAAAAAGAGTCTCATTCTCTCTTGATTTTTCCATCGAACTACTACTCTTAGACGGAGATCGTTACAGAGGTGTTCTTCAAAACTTCATTTCACTTTTTCAGTAGGTTTGCAGAAAAAGTGCACAAACCAGGGAATAGATAAAGGAAGTCCAAAAAAGCATTTTTCGACTGCGAACCCTCGTTGTAAGAGACAAGGGTACTTCGTTAGGCTGAGTTAAAAACGTACCTGCCCTCCTGCTTGGACGGTATGCGAACACTTTCGAGTTGTACGGGCGATCTGAATTTCATTCTACGAAAGGTAAGGCAGAACGTTACGAATGAGTCGCCAATGATCGACACATTTTAGGAGAAAAAGGTCCCAGCGAAGCTATAAATCAAACAATATAAATAATACAATAATATATAAAACAACATTTCAGCATAAAATTTTATTATTTACTTCTTAATTCATTTTCCCGAATATTTTTCCTCTTCGCCTAATATGTAGCACTCTTAAACGATTCTTTCTGCCATATTTACGGCCTTACGTTCTGCCCTGAACTTCTCAATATAGAACAATAATCACTCCTGGGCATGTTGGTATGCCTGTCTCGAAGGGAAGAAGGAACGTGTTTTCAAACACGTGCCCACAGGGATAGTATCATTTTAAACACGAGATACAGTGACAAAAACTGCTTTCCTTGACACCCTGTTCTCCTCCTCCTCTCTTTTTCTGAAACACACTGTATATAGCCTACAAGCTATTGGTGCATTTCGTAAGCCCTAGTAATCTTCATTTTCCGCATAACATTTTATACTTTGGTGCGTTTAAAATGTGAGTTTTCTCTAAATTCCTTCAAGAAGCAATTCCCTGTGACTTCCTTTCTGTTGCCTCAAATGTATTCTTTACATCATATTTTTGAGAATCATTTCTGCTTTATGATATGAACAATACATTTCAATTTTCTTTTCCTGCTTATAATCAGAAGTGACCTCTATTCTTGTGTTGCTTCTTTGTTTTGTGCCCACCCTTTACGTCCGACAATGACCTGCACATTTTATCTCTCTCGACGTTTGTGAAGCTGCTGCTAATATGGCAACGATTTAGGTATTGCATTGTGATCCGAGAAGCGTGATTCGCTCCGGAATGCACGGTTGCACCACCATCGCTGCTCGTCGTCGTTTCCAGTTCGTAGTTCCGTCTCTTCCTCTCCTCACACCCTCCTATTTATATTGTTGCCGGGCGCGCCAACTGCTATGATCATGACTCCCGTATGTGTAGCACATACTATATTGCGGGGGGTGGCGGTGTTCCTCTCCGTCTGGAACGTGAGATCCGGTGTCGACCTAATTGTCGGTTTCTCGGGTATGCTCCATCCAAATATCTCCCCCAGTGGGACACCACCCCAGTAGAGACAATTTCTAAGCTTCCGTCTGACTTCCCTACATGTGTGGGAGTGTGTGCATGTGAGTCCAAGGGTGTGTCTAAGGAAAGAGGTATTGACAAGGATGAGAAAGGGAAGATTACGCGTAATTCATCGTCCATTTGTAAGATACGTCTTCGGGATTCGCCTTGTATTAATCAGAAAAACATGGAAACGCATCGATCAGAGAGGACAGCCGCTTGACTCTCTTCCAACAAGCGGCTGAAACGCGTATGGAAATAGGATTTAGACATACTCGTGCGTGTCGGGTGTGTAACAGACGTGTTAGAGTGTACCATGTGTGTGTGTGTGTCGAACATGTGACACATGTGAACAGGTGAGTAACAAGCGTAGTACGGGCGTGAACAAGCTTCTGCAGCTTTTGGGAATCTGACTGTGATGTGTGTGACGTTTGTATTAGTGTTTGCAATAGATGTGAAGGATGGGTGAAGTTGAGTTGGCGTGTGTGGGGACGTGGGTGACTAGTTTTGGAAAGTGTGAGATGAATGTGCAAGTGACGGGGGTGTGAAAATATAACTAGTGAGAGGGTCTTAATGGGTCTATGATTGCAGTGAGTCTATTGTGTGACTGAATGTGTGATAATGTGTAAAGGAGTTGTTGCATACGCTACATCAAAACTTCACGTCTTTTAACTGGTGTTTAATGCGTGAATCTCGCAGATATCAGCAGCCAATATTACCACAAAACTTGTCTGGGACAAAACACACACTCTCTATATGTCACTTATTCAGTTGAGAATTTAGTTAAGCTTCGACATATTTATACGTTACAAATTATGGAATGAGGTATATACAAATTATTTCAACGCACTGATAGTAGATATCATGTTCTTCCTGAATGCGTTGCAATATATCTTTAAACCCTGTGTTAGCGCCCTCAGGGATAAAGAAATATTGCCGTTCAATGACCCCAATCAGATCTATTTTTCGTCTCGCGCGTAATGAAACCATTTAAAGATTGCGCATTTGCGCACACGAAGTGTCTGGGCCTGGATTGCGGGGGCGGAAGCGCGGGGGTGGGGGCGGGGCGGTGGAGGGGGCGGCCCGGCGGGCGGAAAGCGGCCTGCGTGGGGCTCCATCAGCGAAATCCGGGCAGCGGCGGCGGCGGAGACAGGCACAGCCGAGCCCATCAGCGAGGACGAGGCGGAGCGGGAGGGAGGCGGGGAGGGTGGGGTGGAGAGGAACGTGGTGGAGGGTGCAGGACGGAGCGGTGCTTGGGGGCGGGGCCCGGAAGCGGAGCGGGGTAAATCGGGGCGAGGCCTGGCCCGCGGGAGCTCCGCGGCTAACGCGCGCCGCGATCGGGTGGGGCGAGGCTTTGGAGGCCATCTCGGCACCGCTTAGCCCTCCGCCGAGCCCTCGCTCGCCCAGACCGCCGCAGCCCCGCCTCGTTTGGTATCGGGCGTCCTTAGGCAGTTAAAAAATGGCGCGCGTGTGGGGAGGGGGGCGACCGGGCCATCTGTCTCCCTGGCGGTCTCCTGTCGGCCATTCGCTGCTCGTCCCACTGCCGCTGCTGCTTCCTTTCCGCACGCGGCACGCCCAGCCCTCGCACTCACGGACGTTCAAGACCTTGCCTAAGCCCGCGCTCTTTCTCATGGCCACGCTCTTGCACGTCCTCTTGGCCTCGCCCACGCCCTCGCCCATCCCACGCTTAATCCCTTGTCCACGATTTTCCTACTTTTATATCACCACCCACGCCATTGTCTGTGTTCACACTTACGCCTTTGACCTCCATCCCAACGTCTTGACCCATACCCACCTATCCTCAATGTCCTTTCCCAGCTCATGCTAATCTCCACATTCACGTACCCACCCACAGTGTTCCTCACACCATTACATATTCCCTTTCCCACTCTCTTACCCGCGGCTTTGTTCAATCTATCGTTGTTTAGATCTTGCTGCATTGCCCTCGTTTCACTGTGTTCGTGCGACATTACAACTTTCGTGTTGCTTAAGATTTTATTCTTCTCTGTCGAATGTGCTACTGTTAATCGAGTAATTTCTATGATTTCGTGGGCAACGCGGCGGGAAAGGCCAACGCTCATTTCCAAGCCCTTGCCCATACTTTGGGTCTTGTCCTCGGTCGCGGCCTTGGCCACTCCGTTCTTGCGTAACCTCGCACCTTTCCACGGGGTATCGCAGGTTTCAGCGCGCCTTGTCAGTATTTCTCGCCCATTTCTGCGTTATTACAAAGTTCGACCTTCTTGTATTTTATTTAGTATATTTTATTCGACAGCGCGTCTCCACTACCCGTTGCTCCAGTATCTTTTTCGTAACGAAGCTTCCTCTTCCGCGTTTTCTCTCCTAATTCATTCTCGTTCTTTTCTTCCATCGCCATCGCGACCAAGTATATTTTGGCGCTGCGGATCTGTAAACTGAAAAGTGTCTATCGCCTTAATATCGTCTAAAATCAATAACCTCCAATCCATTTGACTGTCCTGCGTTCGGTGATGATCGCTACAGTGAAATTCAATTGAAGACGAATGGAATCAAAGGGCCCGTCCATAAAGACAAAATGCGCTTCTGAGAACATCTCGCTCGATTAACAGGGCGGAAGCGAGTCCTTTGTCGCAAGCCTTTTTTGACCCACTGAGCCTGCGAAGTACACCTTTGCAATCTTGTTTTATTGAGGAGTCGCTGGCACTGTCTCGTTGTTGCCGCGATGGTGCGTCGTTGGTTCTCCGGTGGTGTGGTGGCAACGCTGTAGTGTTGGTGCCGCGATGATATAACGTCGGTTCCTCGACGGCTTGATGTTGATGACGACAAAGCCCAATTATGACTCTCCGATGGCGTAGTCTTGATGCCACAGTAGTATGGTGTTTGTGCCGCGATGGCACGACGGTGGCTTCTTGATGGTGAAGTGTTGGTGACGCGATGGAGAAGAATTGGATTCCCGATAGTGTCGTGTTACCATGCTGATTCACCAATGGCGTGGTGTTAATAAATAATTCAAAAACGTTGATTCACAACTCGTGTGGTTGTTGTGCTGAAAATAACCGGCTTGTTTTCCGGTGGTGCGGTTTTGATGCCGAGACGGTGCAACATTTCTTCCTGTCGGTGTGGCGTTGGTGCCGCGTTAGTGCTACGACAGTGGGACTCTGGCGTTGCTGTAATGAGACGATGTGGCCGAAATACTTCGATATTGGTGCCGGGTTACTACCTCGATAGTGCGACGTTGGTGTCGCGTTGTTCCCCACGAATGTGCAACAATGTTGTAATGTCAATTCCACGAGGGCTTTCTTGAGATCGCGTTGAGGTTGGGTGAGTACGGCGTACGGATCACGTTGGCGAAGGGTTTTTGTGTGGGTGAGCGGTGCAGAGGTTACATGGTGCAGACATCCATTGGCTGCAATTGCGGCCGCTACAAAACGCAGTATCATTGCTCTGCAGGGTCATAGGTTTTGAGTCCTAGTCGTGGCAGATTTTCGACAGTAGTTGCCTACCTAGGTCGAATTTAACCGCTGTCTGTCAGGAATTCTAGAGGCTAGATTAATGGTTTTCCATGATTTCTCCAATAAGTACCAGGCGGTTGCCGAAGCATTATCTTAACTAAGAAAGCCGCAGACCGCGCGAGATTTTATTCCTCCTACTAGTCCTCTCTGTACATACAAACTCACATGCATTTGTATGCACTAAACTACCCCACACATGTCGGGAGAGCAGTCAGAAGCGCAGAGCTTGTGTTGGATGGAGCTGAGTCTAGTCAGGGTAGCTGCCCGCAATCTGGCGTGTAGGCCGGCTCCAGATGTCATATTCCAAGTGGACAGAAACATCAACTCCCAGTATATAACATGCAATAACCTACGGGAGTAATGCATAAGAAGTTGACGCCCTAGGAATCAGCACTTACTAACTCACTGCAGCGAAAAGACACATAGGCAAAGTTATGTTCTGTTTGAGCCATGTGTGTTGTAGGTTACAGTTTGTTGTGTTGTAGGTTGCCGTTTTGAGGTAGTGTTGTTGCGACATAGAGATAACGTTGGTGCCACCTTATAAAGCACAGTTTTTGCGACGCAGAGATCGCATTGGGATAGCGTAGCTCCAAGTTTGGGACGTGTTCTGGTCGCGTTAATCAGTTAATGAGCCGTAGAGTTTGTGTTGCTGCCGTGTTGAGATTACGATTAGGCGTCGAAAGGGTCGCATTAAGGCGACCTTGGCACTTCGTTGGTGCCTCGTTGCTGCCGAAACAGGATTGCTACACTGCAGCGCTGCAATCTCGTGGGCGTCATTATAGAACTGTTGGTCTCATGAAGATCCTGGACTGGTGCCACGTCAGTAGCCCGTTAATGTTTCGGCGGTGACTCATTGGCACCATAGTGATGCAACGCCTGAGACGTGTATGAGACTTTTCTGAAACGCAATTATTTCTGCATGATATCGCATGTAGTTCAATTGAGCCCCCATACAAGAATAATTCCGCTAAAGTTCCATGCTAAGCGTTGTAAGAGAGACGAGGCACAAATACTTGTATTCCAAAAATAGACGGAATCCTGTGTGAGCCAGATATTTTTACTTTTTCTGACTGGTGCGAATGGCAGTGCCTTATATTGAAACATCCTGATCGGCAGCTCCCATTTACTTTGTAAATAAAATATATTTTACATTTCAAACGCCTGCCATTTTTGTGCATTTTTGTCTCAGGCTCAGTGTTTAGAATAGCTGCTCACATTTTATTACCAGGCTTTAAGAAATGAGAATGTTCAATTTTACCTCGAACAGCAAAATCAACTCTCGCAATTTTCACTGCGTTCATTATGACACACAAGTATAGACAGTCTCTAATTAACACGAGTATTCTCTCATACTGCCGATTGCGTTACCATTACCTTACTTAATATCTTCTTTAAGAACTTCTTTAAGAAATTTTTATGAAATGTTCTTCTTCATTGGTGTTCTTCTTCACGTGTTCGAGTGGTATTCAAGGATGAGATGCATTTGCAATGTACCTTTATGCGAAGTTCCATTTGAACATTTATCGTATTGAGAGGAACATAAAATGTTAAAACGAAAGTGAAAAAAATGAAACGAATGAATAAAGCATTCAGGTCCTATTTACACCAATGTAACCTATGTTTTATCATCACTGAGACAAGTGATTTATGGAAAAATTGTGTTTTCCTTTTTGGCAATTGTTCTGCAGATTAGCAAATTACAAAAATGTCTGTTTCAATTTTCTGACAACATAAAATATTCCTGCATCGTAGCAGTGCTGTAACTCATTCCTCGCTGAGAAAGTTGATCACCAGTTGTTTGTTATTTATTAATATATTACAGTGTGTGAATGTGTAGTTGTGTTGTTACAGCAAAATTATATGTAGAGCAACTTTTTGACATTTTTAAACGGTTCTTTTTCATCAAAATTTTCCAAAATATGCGTTACAAAATGCTGCATGCGGCAGTATTCGTGGACTTCTATTTTTTGTGGAATTATTCGTATTTATTTCATAACTGCTATTTATAAAATGTCTAAAATATTTAGTTAATCTAAATCTCTTCTTTATATCACCTCCTAATATTCTGTGATGAAATTAATTGAAATAATGAGAGCTATAAAAATGTAAATCACATTTCCAAAGAAACTTAATTTAGTGTTACAACTGTTTAATCAATAGCTTTATTTAACGATTCTTTTGCGATCTCGTTTTGTGAAGAATTTTTTTGCATACAAAAAGTACCTCCTAGATATAAATTGTAAATTTGAAGCAATATAAAAACGAGTATTACGTAAAAATGATTGAATAAAATCGCCTTGAAAACACGCTTTAATGTCAAGGTTTCATCTCGACCAGCCAACAAAAGTATGTACACGCTCATGCTAACCATCCCGGTGAGAGCGACGCCGCTCAGGGCAAAAATTATTTCCAGTACTGCTTCTCTGCCAGAAACGTCTTCGCCTTCGAGTCCAGACGGCGATGAATTTTCCATACTAGCTGAATAGCTATGTCGAAATTTAGCAGCCTATTCTTCTTTGTCTGGAGGAGAATTGCACCAGCCAGCTGCTATGGTTGATCGTTTTCTGTGGTTTCTCCGATCAACACATGCCATTGGACAGCACGCAATATTTCCTTCCCCATTCTTGTTCCAACGTCGCCCTTCACACACACACACACACACACACACACAGAGGCTAATATGTACTATTCTACCACACAAATAGGGATATCACTCGGGAGCTTAAGATCTCGGCTGACGCCGAGACCTTACCTCTACCTAGCTGACAGAAATACCTAGAGAGAGGGCGCCCGCAAACCGACGTGTAGGACGACACCGGATGTGGTGAGGAAGACCATTACTTTTTACCGGGATATAACATATACAGCGCTTGTGAGACTAATGACCAGTGGCAGCTGTTGCCCCGTCAGACTGAAGGTTGCAACTCAATCGAATGACGGAAATGTAATTCCCAAAATTTACAAAACTGAAACATAATAAAATGTACGCAATTCATGTAAATTAATTAAAACAAGATTAAACTAGAAAAAAGTCTGAATTGTATAGTATATCGTCATGTATAGTATACACCTTCCGCACAGGTGGTTCTCGCCTTAATTTCCACTAAACACTGAAAGTTTTGTATTAGTTCTGCATTGAGGTAATTGAGGGAAATAGAAATCATACAAAACAAAATAGATCGAAAATATGGTTATCGCACTCCAGCACTTTGGAACAAGCATTATTGCTTGGACACGTTTTTCGGAAAATTATTTTATTTCTAAAATTTCACCACTCTCGTATATCTTGTAATAAAGATATTCCACATGCACAACTTCGCTGGCAGACTGTAACTCAGCTGTAACTCGTGAGACAGAAAAGGACTTCCTTCCAGAATGGCCAACTTTACTCAACGCACTCATAATCAAATGTACATTTTGAAGCTAAAACCTTTCATCAAAAGAAAATGAATTCTCCAAACATCATAAATAATGCATTCAATACCGTCAATAATTGAGTAAATTTATGTACTTTCAATAACTCGCGAAATTCTAAAATTAAGTTACAACCAATGTAAGACGAAAATAGAAAATTGGGATTTTCCTCAGACACCGCGCTGCGCTCGACGACTTCTCACCGCCCACCCCCTACCCATTGGTTGCCGCACCGTAGGCCCTATGTTGAAAGGTGTAGGGCTAAAGACGAGTCACTAAACTCAGTAATAGAGCCAAGAACGTGATGCAATACCTGGAAGGGTAACAAACGTCCGATCTTGAATATAGAATGCCATAAAACGAGAATCTATATTCCTAACATATTATAAAATATTTTTCGATTATCAGGGGGTTGTGCAACCGTGCAACGTAAGCACGAGCCGCCACTACTAATGACCATAGCAGTTGACGCGCCTGGAATCACAAATATCAATCAAACCCTAAAGAAGATCCCGATTTTATAGTTGAAATGTTACCACAGCTTTCGAAATAGACGCATGTGCATGGTTGCGGTAGCTTCGGCATGTGTACATATTTCAGTTTAGTACAATATGTGATACGCATGCGGACTCGTTTTCGCTACTCATACGTAGTCTCCAGATTCAATTGAAGTGAAAATTCACAATAGTGACCATTGTGGACGATGGCGACGTCAGTCGAGTAGATGGTTGGATGTTGAAATGCAGGTGATTCTGGATGTGCCAGCTATCCTTTGAGATTTTCTGTTGAGGTTAATGAGAGAAAAATGACAGAAAAACGTTTTGACTGCGAAACAATAATATTGTATTTTCTGTTAATGTTTAGTTATTTGCGTTATTCATAAATATATTATTTATTTTATGTCAGTTATAATTTTTGGTTTGTTTACCAGGAGGAAAACAACCCCAAGAAGGCTTTTTTTCTTTCATACACCACTTAGTCCAGTCGCAAGGTATTTGTCGAGCTCCCAATATTTTACTCCCGAGGACAAACTTCCCATTACATGTAAATATGGCCGCATTCGAAATGGTGTATGGGAACTTCCCACTGAATAGAGAAGACAAATGCCGTCAAAGACCGTGGGCTGAGGTCTGTACTCACATCACTTATAAGATTCGTGCTCTTTAACTGGGTGGGAATGGTGGCGGTCTCTGGTGGGCTAGTATATTTAAGTGTATTTGCTTTGGCGCGCTCCGCACGGTTTCCATATGATTGTGCGCGTTCATGTCCATGATGAGAGAGAAAACAGGTTGGCAAGATAGGAGAAATGTGTATTATAACGCAATAAATTTGTTTTCTGTTCCCACTAGTATGGATATTACAAAAAATTTGAACAACAAAGAGGAAATTAGGAATAATGGCGTATTGTTAGCCAAGCCTAAAAGAAGTAATGAACTCTTACTGCCTTCAGGTACAGATGTCTGGATATTTCTCACATGTGCTGAGGGGACGCGTAAATAGGTTTTAATGGAAAACGGTAATCAAAGAAACGCTGATAGATTGCGAATAAATATTTGACAATAACAGAAATACACCATCCCAATCTTTATAATTAACAGCCATTCACTGACTGATTTAATTCAAGTGAGGAACGAATTAATTGGAATACATAGCTGGAATACATAGCTGAAAAAAATAGTATTTTATATGAACTATTCACCATACAAACACTGAGTTTTTGTTAGATTATTTATTATTCTTGAAACAAAATAAAGTTTACGAAAAAATAATGATGTAATATTTTTATAGCTATGTAATCTGTAATTAGAACAACAGTTATCATATATTGTAAGTGACCAACACTACTTGCGTAGACCATTAAGGCTACGTTTTACGGCTCGAGCGAACCTATGATTTGGGAGATCGCGGGTTCGATATCGGCAATGTGTCATTAATATTCTTGTGAGCATTCACAAAATTCATCTGTTAATTGTTATTTGTGAAGGAAGGACGAAAAAGTAAATATGTATAGTAAGTGAGTTCGGAAAACTTTCTCGCCCGAACTGCATTCAACTATCTTCAGTATTTTTTTATGGAGAAAAATGTCAAATGAAAGTACAATAGTGACATTGCGAAGTCAATTTTTATTATCGGAATTAATTTTGGGACTTTTGTAATTTGAGTTGGAATCATTACAGTATACATCTGGCAACCTTTCAAGTAATATTAAAGGCTCAGAACCTTAAAGAAATCAAGGTATGAAAGATATTTGTATCAAATAATATGAGGATTACTAATAACGCTATGAATAATGTGTGTATTGAGAAAATGGTTTTGAAAACTGGTAAGATTAGAAAATATACGTCGCTGAAATATTTCTCTCCAAACGAAATTGAAAAACGCTAATTACTTTTTTCTTCTTATCACATTAATTTTTCTAACTAGGTACTGAAGTACTTACATGTCTATCGCTTACAAAAACAATAAAATTATTTCGATCAGCCTGTGCCGAGAAACTGGACGAAACAAAATTAGTAAATTTCAACATTAGCTGGGGGAACAATGAAACCTTTCCCACCTTGCCAACAAAACATTTTTTAACCGTTATTTACACATCGAGTGTATTGGACCATCCAATTAATCTGTGCTTTGAGGGAAAGTTTAGCGCTTTTAGTATGCTACTCCAGGACAACCGAGAGCCGGCAACAGAGGCAGCGCTGAGTGTAGTACACAACTACTCGCGAAGTGGGCATTAGCCGAAAAAACAGCGAACAAATCGGCAGTGCGATTGCGCCGTGGCGGTGCGAGTGCACCTGAAAATGCACGGTGGTGAACGTAGAACTGTCGGCTTCATTTATTTACTGATGCTCCATCATTATAACGCCATCCACATAACGACCATTCGAGAATTCAAAAAAGAATTGGAATCGAAACCCAGTCAAATATGCACTGAGGTGACTCTAGGTAGTCCTATGCCACATTTCTGTCAAAATTGAAATAACCTTGCTAATCTTCTGGCCATATTGATTGTTACATTTTGTATAAGTATTGTGATCATGGTGTAACAAATGATGTTATACCAACATATATGTTATTTAACCCTGTGGAGAAAGACGGGGAAATGAAATTTATTTTTTTTATTCCTAAGAATGAACCCAATTTGGCATGAAACTATCTATTGGCAAGCCCTTCAGTAAACAGAATTAGAAAACTGAAATTGTTTTTTGCTATTCCCTCTCTCTGTCTATCTATTTCTATCTTCCTCTTTTTCAGACTACCTCCCTCTCTCTCCCCTGCCCTTCCCTCTCCATATCTCTCTCCCTCTTCCTCTCTCGGCTACAACACCCAACAACAAAACATATGTAGCCCCCAAGGTTCCGTCCGTACTTTTACAGTTCTCTTCACTTTTCTGTCAGTGCCGTTGAGCTGTAGATTGAGAGCGTAAGCAGGCAGTACACTAGCCTCCGCGACGAGAACGCGCAGTCGAGGATTCGATCAGCTGCGTACAACCCCACATGCGGCAGGTCGAATTATATTAAAATGGCCGTAAGTGTAAAATTCAGAATAATATTTAACCAACACGCAACGTATTGCTGAAATTTTGACTTCCGCATTATTAACTTCTATATTGAAAAACGCTAGAAAAGTACCTCAAAAATTGTCGACCGTTTATCCTAAGTATACATTTGTCGAGCAGTAACCCCCCCTTACGCGGAGAAATTTGCTCAGTAAACTTTCGGCCTTGTTGCATTATAATTGCATAAAATATATTGAAGTAGTTCAAGAATTACAAGGAGTCATCGAAACAATTGCATTGTGAAGTTCACTTTGCTTTTCAATATGATTAAACGTCAATATTTTACGATAAAAGAAATTATTACTCTCTAGCATTGTCAACATTACCATTGTCCCTACAGCAACCCTCGCCGGGAGATCCTATGGTTCTCGTCGGTACGATGGCACTAACAACATAGCTAGGTCAAATTCAGACGGAATCTGGAGAATTTTTGCGACCTTCTGCTCTGAGTGGTAGTTCTCTGTGGCTTATTGTCAATATCAGACAAATTCCGAAGCAGTACCCTAACAAATGTGCTACGAACAGCGGTCCTTGTTCTCTCCTCTCGTCTTTCACACACGTGCACTACACTCCCATATAGTCGGGAAACCAATCGGGAGCTTAGATCTTGCTCCAGGAGCGGGGAAAATATGTAGAGGGGGAAATCCACCACACGTCTACATGTAGATCGGTCGTGGATCTAACCATCCAGTGGGAGAACACCACCACCTCCCGCGTCAAAACATTCACTACATTAAGGGAACCAATTATTACAGTAACTGAGATGTTCGGAAACATCAAACAATATGTAGCCTTGACTGTGATACCAATTAAGAAAGATAATTCATTGTTCTCAATCTGGTGTAACCTTCAAATTTGATAAAGTATAAATCTGTTTATTGTGAAAGACGCTGGTGGTATTGCGATAACGCAGATGTTAGTTGAAGATATAAACTAAGCTGTTGTGCCATAAGAAAGACATGGCGTTCTTCTATTAGTTTCGATGCAGCTCAATAAACAAGCAGCTTTTGCCGCTTCAAGACACCAGTGAATATCTAATTAGGTTTGCAAAAGCTTGCGTGTTATTGAATTACTCACAAAAGACCACATTGTAGGACAGCAGACCCGAAACAATAAAGATATTTTGCAAAGCAACATAGAAAGATTACTATTCTTGGAGGAATTTTTGTCCGGGTTTTGAGGTCCTAGGACATTTATGACGATTAGTACACAGGTATAGTAACACATTTTGTCAGAGGTATAGGTGTATTTTGTCACAGATACTAGATGCCTATATTTAGGTAATACCATATTTAGGTGTGATCAGAAAGAAACATTTTTCCGCTTTAATAACGTGAGCACTTTTCAGGTCTGTGATATAAGTGTAGTATAAAAAAATTGCATGAGTAGTTTATGAATGTAGTAAATCTCCTTTCTCCCTCTCCCTCACAGAAGAACTCACTAATATGTTAACATGTATATTGTAGACCCCTCTTTTCACGTAAGCGCTTTTGGCGGATGATGTAAGAAAATTCGCTTTTTGAATTATGCCTTTAAACGTATTCACTTCGCTCGTGGTTTGTGGATGTCGGTGGTTAACAGGACGGAAAAGGAGTGAGGAGATACTGAATGAAGGGCGGTTTAGAGGTTTGCTTTTCGAGGCTTTCGATATGACGGTTGGTTAAAGCTGCACAAACCCTCACATTGCAAACCCAAGATACTCGTCTCCTTTGAGACCGGAGAGTCCGCGGTGAGAGGGCGAGGCGGCGGCGAGGGGCGGAGGCGAGGGGCGGAGGCGAGGGCGGAGGCGAGGGGCGGAGGCGAGGGGCGGAGGCGAGGGGCGGAGGCGAGGGGCGGAGGCGAGGGGCGGAGGCGAGGGCGGAGGCGAGGGGCGGAGGCGAGGGGCGTCTCCTTTGGGCGGAGGCGGGGGCGGAGGCGAGGGGCGGAGGCGAGGGGCGGAGGCGAGGGGCGGAGGCGAGGGGCGGAGGCGAGGCGGGAGACAGACGAGGATGAGGCGGGGCGGGGACGTGACGTCGGGAGAATGGGGCGGGATGGGGCGGGGGGGGAGGCTTAAGGGATGGAGCTAAAGTCGTGTGTTCTGGATGCGCGTGGTTGCTTCCGCCTTGATCTTTCATGTGAAGCTCGGAGACCGACAGTTCTTCCATTTGGCTTGTAATTGATAGTTAGCTTTTGAAATTCGTTGTGTTCATTCTTGGGAGCGCGCGTCTGGGATTGGGTCTGGGTCTGGGTCTGGGCCTGGGCCTGGGCGGGGTCGGCGAGGTTGAGAAGGCGGTTCAGGATGTCGCCCCACCTTTTCGCCTGCCTTGCCTGATCTTGCTTTGGGCGTCTGGCGTTGCGTTGCCTCACCTTGTCTTGCAGTGTCTCGCTCTCTGCGTTACTTTCGGGTCCTTACTGACCGGGATGTTCTAGGTTCGAGTCCCGCCGGAGATGGGATTTTTGACACTGGCTTGTGAAATAGGTTGAATTCAGTCGCTGCCTGGAGGAGAATTCTAGCGGTCGGTTGCTCTGATCGGTAGTATTACGAGGTTTCTCCGATCAACACCAGGCAAATGCCGGAGCATTACCCTAAGAAACGGGCCACGGACCTCCCGCGATCTCTCCTTCCTCTTCCTTGTCATATCCTTACCCCTTGCAAACACACTTACACCGTCGGTCGCGGGCTTAGAGCTTGTCCCGGCTGGGGCGGTGCCTCGCTGCTAGTCGACGGTAGGTCGACACCGGATTTTGCCATTCAGTTGGGAAAGATCACAGCTACCTTCCGATAAAAAATGCACTACACTTACGGGACGAATTATTTCGTTAGTTGTCGCACCCGGAATGAATAATCAATTAATTATCGGGACCTTATCTTGGCCTCCCTTTTCTTCTGTCTTTTTGTCTTACTTCTCCTGATAGACCGTACCTAATTTTATCTTACTCGTTCCTCCCCTTGGCTTCCTTCTGTTGCCCTATTTTGCCTTGCTTCACTTCGCAATACGCATGCCTTCCCTTGCCATGTCAAATCCGCGGTGCCCGTTGCATAATTGTGTTTGTTAGCTCTAAGCCTTGCTATTACTGCCTCCAGAATCGTTAACAGATGAGATATTGTAACTGAAGTTATATTAGGAAGGTCCTAGGTTTTAGTGATAGCGACTTCGTGACGAAAGCCCTAATTTGAGATGCGGTCAGTGTGGTTCTCAGGGTATTTAGGGCAGTTAAACGCGAAGGTAATAAAATCAATGCTACACGAAACAAGACCTCCCTTTCTTTTGAAGATTTTTCACATTGATCGTGTATTGTGATTGACATATTTGTACACGATCATTTCAAATAATTACCGAGTGCTTTAGTGTATGCAGCAGTAAATCTGAATTTAAAGTTTCGAATACTCAGAGGTACTTCAGGCCAACAGAAACGCGTTTTCTTCGCCAATTCAAATAGCTGCATCAAATGAGGTCATTGTGTAGATGTGAATTCTAGAGGTCGGCTATTTTGATTGGTCCCTTGCTCGTTTCCTTTTTATTAGTTTGAGCTGATGCAGGAAGATACTTTAAAGAGTGGGTCACTTATCTACTTATCTTATCCTTTCTTCCTCAGATCCATTTTCTGAAGTATTAGAATATAGATATTCATATTAACTTAGTGTGAAACTTAGAGAAAGCAAAGCATTCATATTCATTTAGATGTTTTGACACAAACTAATTTTGATGAAATAAAATGTTTAGGATCGGTTACATTCCTATTTCGCCGCTGCGTAGACTATATGACGAATACCTTGCCACTAATAAACACATCAATTCACCTTCTATCCAAGGATCTAGGAATTCCTTGTGTTCCTAGACAGGATGCGAGCGGTGTTCAGCTGTGAACGTTTTTGCATTTTGGTAACTTCCCTAGACTCGCAGCAACGCCTAGTAAGTTCAGAAGTTTCGTCAGGTCTCTAAGACCAATTGTTTCAGATATTTCCTTTCAGTTACAGGTATATCTCCTGTCAAGAAATTTGTACAAATATTTGCATTAGAAAAAAAACACCTACGGATGTCTGTTTACAATTAGTTGATTCTGTTTCTGATTGATTAGTCTGATTCTGTTGATTGTGTAGCTGATCTCTTGCACAGCTACGGAATGGATATCCCTATCAAAATTATGAACATCTATAATTAATCATATTATTTGTTTATGGTATTTCATAAACTAAAAATAAAATTATCTTTACAGTAGGTAACATTTCACCTTCAATAATACCATTTTTGGAAAAACATGGTTCAATTGCCAACGATTGCAATATTTAACTTTTAAAGTTCTTCCCCCTATTAGCACGAAAAGAGGAAATTTCATTTCATTGATATAAATTTAATCACGATATGCGAGAAAGTACACAGTAAGGGCCAGAAAAAATGTAAGTGGATGTAAATAAGGGCAAGAAGGGAGTTGATAAGACGCTGAAGGGCCACTTGATCAGAATACAAATATTCTCCTGCAAGTTGGTAATTTCAGTTCATCGTAATATTATTCTTGATTCTGGGAATACTCTGCACCATGCACTGCAATTTTGGAATTTTGAAATTTATTCGCAAATAATTGTCGGTGAAAGAATGCACTCACTGTATGTTTCATATTACGTAAAAGCCGCTATTGCCTGCCTCGTATTTTTGTTGACATATGGAGATATTTTATGTCGACCTCTCTGAACTGTCAAAACATCCATGCTTGTAAAATTAGTTGAAAATATTTTTTCTTAACCCAAAAAAATGCAAATTTCAACAATTGTTTTTCAATTAATAATGAAGATAATCCATATTACTGAATTCCAATGCCCCCAGAAATTGAAACAAAAATGTGCAGTCTCTGGCCTATGAAATGGTGTCCATGATTTTGTTAGATATCCAGTAATGCAGGAAAAATACAAAATAGTAAGTTACGAAATAAGTGCGCGAATCATGACGCTCAAGTGTTTCGTATTATATTTTTGAATACGATGTGTGAAAGATGTTTCGCATACTCACGAAGTTTCGCGCACGCTTTGTATTGTTTCGCACAGTATTAGAAACTTCCGTATTACTAACTTGCAATGTGCACAGAAATTGAAAGGAAACTGCGCATTCTGCGGCCATGTGAGTGGTTTCTAGGGTTTTGTTAGTTACCGAAGAACTCGAGAAAAATTCAAAAACATATGCATATATTACAAGTTCCTAATGCGCGGAGAAATTAAAACCACAACCATGTGAATATGTATCTAAGGCAGTGATAGATATCCAAAAACGCAGAAAACAACCAAAAACAATTAAATAGTTTCATTTTGACCGAAAAGCATGTATTTGATTGTGTTATTCCACTTATTCTCGAACAGGGCATACTGATTGAATTCTCATATTCAGAACATTACTCACCCGCCCTTATATATATTACGTATTGCGTAACGAAATAGCATTTCTTGGTATTGTTTCATCGCAAATAGGTAATATATAGATATACATATACATACATACATACATACATACATACATACATGCAGGGTGAGTCATGTCACTTTAGCACTGTCATGTCAAAGTGAGTCATGTCACTTTGTCGCGGCAGGAAGTAATATGTCGCGGCAGGAAGTAATAAGAGCCAAAATTTATTGCTTATTTATCTTTGAAAATAGATTTTATTACATGGGAGTTTTTTTGATTGTTTTTTTCTCCCTTTCAAAATTCATTGCTTATTTATCTTTGAAAAAAAATGTTTTTATTGGAGGGGAGTTTTTTTGTTTTTTTTCCTTTCAAAATTAAAATTTATTGCTTATTTATTTTTGAAAAAATTTTATAGGGAGTTTTTTTGTTTTTTTTCTCCCTTTCAAAATTCAAAATTTTTTTATTTTTCTATCAATATTTTTATTTTTTAAGTAGTATATGACTTAGTGTAGGGATCACAGAATTTTGAAAATGTGCACACAATTCACTTTTCCCCATAGCACGTCATACGCAGTTTTAACTGTTTTTTTGACGTAAAATAAATAAATAAATAAATAAAGCACTTTCTGTAATTTTTGAACGGTTGACGTTATTGCAATGCCGTTTTCACAAAAGTGCATGAAGGAATAAGGCTAATTGATGCGTGTATTCGTTTCGATTATATCACTTGTATTTTAAGAGTATTGAGGTAACTTTGTTTTTGAAATGGAACAATACATATTTCTTTAGCGTATCATGACGAGTGTAAAAAGACGAATCAAATGATATACACATTGTCATTTGTTAGATAAACATTTTTTGAGAAATTTTGAATTTTTGATACTTGTGTTAACGTATATTTTAAATATATCAGTTCACAAATGAAGGTTGCGCAGCGCTCTCCCTGCTAGCGCGTGGTCGGATCGTCAAATACGAGTCGCAAAACATCACAATTACTCAAGAAAATGCTTTTCTAACATGACATCATTGGATTCGTCTTTCTACGCTTGTCAGAGCGACTAAAAATATGTATAGTTTCATATATAAAAAACAAAGTTACCTCAAGATCTCCAAAAATACAAATAATAAAATAGAAATGAGTACATGCACTCATTAACCCCATTTCCTCGTGCATTTCCGTGAAAACTGCATTGCAATAACTCCAAGCGTTCAAAAACTGCTGGAGGTGCTGAAGCTACTCGACTCATCCTGTATATATACACAATGTTGTTGCAGTATTCGTGAAGACTGCTTTTGTTAGAACATTTGTGGTGTTACGCGACAGTACTTTTATTTGCTGTCCAAAAGTTTTGTTTCATTGTACTGTCGTTCTTCGATTGAAGTTGTCGATAAAAATAGATTTGTATCAAATAGAATAGGTGGGTGAAGAGTGCTTTCCACTGGATCCCTATACAACAAATACATTAAAGTGTTTGTTTCCGACGTACACGTACAATACAACGCATATGTTTATGTTGTATGTTACTGTGTGCAATGCTAGAAAGGTGTGCAGTGCAGTCCAAAGAAGAAAAAAAGGCTTGCAAAATGGCATGGCTAATTTCCGGGCCCAAAAGGCTGCTGAAGTTCTTAAAACTAACGAATTTACAGCGAACTCGAAACGAGTAGTATTAAAGGAAAACCATCGGCATCTCCAAAGTAGGTATTTTTTCTCTTCGTTTCGCGTAATATGAAGTTTCTGCCGGCGAAAAGCTGCAGAAGAGTCACTTGTGAAGGGGAACAAATTAAACGTAAATGAATCATCCGAATACGACTGACAGATTGCGAACATACTCGAGGAGCGTATGGAATCAAGAGGCCCAAGTCGTACGCCGAAAGTCAGACTTCCCTCTTTAACTGTCCATCGGCTGCGACCGTAAAATGAATACCAACGGTCGCGCTGTCTTCCTCAGATGCTCCATGACGGGAGGTCAAAATAAAATACTCGTTTCTAGAAAATACATTTGAATAATTTCATTTATCAATTAACACTGAGGAAATGCTTTTGTCATTACTATGTATACATTATATTAAAATTATGTTTTATAGCAGTCCATATACATGACTTCGTCATACTCTATATTCTTTGTTTCTTATGTTGTATGCACGAATGATCCGGCTTGTTCTTTTTAAGAGAATAGCTGTTCAATTATATGGAACGAATTATTTTAAATTATGTAGAAGATTGTCTATTTAATTATAAAATCAGATGTATTTAGTACACCTCTTTCTATTTTGACAGACTAAACATTTTTCAATAATTTAATTTTATTTAATTTAAAGTCATACACGATCTTAAATTATATTTTTTCATTAGAAACGTGGTAACGAGAGATTTGTACTCATCCAAATAACATGAAGGGGTTCACTAGTGCTAAGTTTGAAATTTTATTTATATGATTCTTAAATGTGATGTGAATTCTTTTCAGTTTTCTTTTGCATATCAAGATGTACCTGAAGATGAGGCCACACTGCGTCTCGAGACGTACCGTTACCAGGATTTTTAATAAAAAAATAATTTAAGCTAATGTATTACTTTAAATTAGATTAGTTTATTTAAAAAGTTTAGTCTGTCAAAAGAGAATGATGTGCGCAAAATTAATCTGATGGAACGAATTAGTTCAGGAATTGGCTCATTTCTCGACTCTAAATTCCGTCCTCCCAATTTGGCGAAAGTGATACGGAGAGTTGCAATGTATTTCTCAGATAGAAAAATCTCACAGAGATCAAACAAAAGCAGAAAATAACCGGATTTTACATCAGTAGTTTCTAAGAAGAAGCGACCGCAAAACTTGATTCCGGGACACCGTATTACTTTTGAGAAAATCAACAATCCGAAGTGCGTGTATCTGACGGATACAGCGCGAGCGACGGGGGGTTAACCACGATGTTGTTCCCGGACTCCTCCTGCCTGGTCCAAATCTGCCAAAGCAGCAGCGTGGAACGAGATTGAATCCTCCGCGAAACGGGGGGGGGCGCGGCTCATTCTCTCCAAATGCGTGTCGCCCGTTTTTCTCCCGGTGCGTGCCCGCGCAGCGCGCCTGCCTGCCGTCCGGGCGCCCGCCCGGGGGCGGCTCTTGGGGGGCGTGGCGTGGCGGGGAAAGCGGGCGGGGGAGCGGGGGGGAGCGGTGACCTCATCCTGCTGGCGCAGAGGTCGCCCATCCGCCGCCGTTCGCCCTCTACGCTTTAAGATGCCATGTCGGCGTTTGGAGGCGCGCGATCGAACTGCGTCCGTCAGTATGCAGCGGCTTCAGCCGACGATACGACGCTATGTGGAGCCTCCCCCGCCGCCCCCTCCCACCGGCCCCCGCCGCTTTCGCGTTCGCCGAAGAATGGATCTTAAGCCTCGCCGGGGCGCCTTCGGGGAGATTGAGTTTTCTTTGGCGACCCTTGGGCAGCGTCGGTCAAGAGCTTCATCGGCCCCGACGAGCTGGCAGGCGAGCACCCGGGCAAGAGGGCAGGCGAGCGTGGGGACGGCGTGCGGGGTTGGCAAGCGAGCCACTGGCAAAGCGCGGGGTGGGCGAGGGCGTGCGGTCGGGCGAGCGAGCGAGCGTGCAAGCATGCGGGCGAGTGGCTGTGGAGCATGCTGGCGTGCGGCCGAGTGAGCGGTCAGACGAGCGGCTGGATGTGTGCCTGGGCGTGCGAACTTCGTGCGGCATGCGGGCAAAAGAGTGCCTGAACGAGCGCCTGGGCGAGTCAGCGAGCGGGCGAGCGAGTGTCAGCGTGGGCGGCGGGCAAGCGCAAGACTAGAGTGCAGGCTAGCGTTCGTGCGTGCAAGCGAGCGGGGGGCAGGCGGGGGCGCATGCGGCGTGCGGCGGCGGGCGGCGCGCGGCCGGGCGGCCGGCTGGTCCAGCGGCCTTGCGAGCTGACGGGCGAGCGGGCGGGCGGAGGCCGGCGTGGCGGCGGACGTGCGGACGTGCAAACGAGCGACAGGGCGGTCCGGAGCCGGGTGAGGGAGCCTGCGTGCGTGTGCACGCAAAGGCAGACGCACAGTAATAGAGGGTGTAGATTCCATAGCTGCTTGGGTCAGAGAGTGAGGAGAAAGGAGTGACCGACTAGCACACTTTCCGGAAGGTGAGAACATTGGCAGGCTGATAAGGTAGATGAGGAAGCCATCTGATGCGTTTAGGTGAACACACTTTCAGGCAGATCTGAGAGGCGAGTGAAAACACTGACGACCAAGTAAGCGCAATGACGGGGGCTGAGTGCAGTGAGAGGCGAGCGAATGCACTGGTTGGCCAGCGAGCACACTGGCAAACAGGAGAAAAAACTGTAAGGTGGGTGAGCAAGCTGGCAGGCAAGTAAATGCGCTAACGCACATAGAGCTTACTGTATGAACATAATGGCAAGAGGACGAGCCGATTCGCAGGCAGGAAGGTACATTAAAGGACGAGGGAAAAACAGACAGCCGGGTGATCTCACTCACAGATGAGGAAACAAAGAGGGTGATCTCACTCACAGAGAGCGAACAAACTAGGATGCGGATGATCATTTCGACTAGCTGACTAGCTCACTAAAAAGCGAGCAAACGGAATTGCAAGCAGGTAAATTCTCTGGCAAGGGGAGACTGACAGTCGGTGAAGCAATCTTGCAGGAAGTAAAGCACTCTGGCAAGCGGCCAAGCATACTATCGTGTGAGTAGTGCAAAAGGCTGCCGAGCACCCCCTGAGGCATGCGAGTATTTGTCAGGCGAGCGAAAAAGTTGATGTATGACTTCCCTACAAAGAACAGAAAATAACGTTTTTTTGTCATTGATGCCAAGTTTGTTTATGAGTAATAACTTGCGAATGGTCATTATTTACCTGCTTAAATTCACCCAGTTTTTTCTAAATCTTGTCGAATTTGTGAATTTTTTTGTTAATGGTCGTTAATTTATATACTATCACAAATGTGACAAAACTGTACCAATAATAAATTTGTATAACAAGAAGTAATTTTCCTAATAAATCTGAAATTACCAAAAATTAGCACTTCTCTAAAAGTATTAGTTCTCTTGCGTTAGATTTGTTAATAGTTGACTTTGAAAGGGAACTTCCAAGAACGTATGAAATGCAGAAAATTAGTACGATCACAAACAACGAACACAAACGGGATAGTTTGTGGAATATCTAAACTTGTGGAAAACACAGTAGATTGGCGGCATTTTGGCGAACGTGCGTTCTGGCATGCAAACAGTTGTGCGCATACCATACAGACTTGCAGGTGAGCCTGCACAAAATCGTGCAAACCAAAGAGTATGCAAACAAGCAAACAAACATGCGAGCAATTTTGTTGGTGAGGAATAGAGCAAGCAAGCAAGCGATCATGCAAGCAGGCGATCAAGCAAGCAGATGACGATCAAGCAAGCAGGTGATCAAGCAAGCAGGTGATCAAGCAAGCAGGTGATCAAGCAAGAAGCCGAACAAGCAAGAAGCCGAACAAGCAAGCAGGCGAACAAGCAAGCAGCCGAACAAGCAAGCAGGCGAACAAGCGTTCAATCAGGGACCAAGCATCCAGATAACAGTGAACGGGCTAACAAAAGACAGCCTGATGAACTCGAGAGATTGTGCGAGCAGTCCAGTAACAGATTGAGCTAGCAGTGAGCGAGAGAAAGAGGGTGCTTGCACAAATACAGACACAAGGTCGAGCAAATCTGCAATCAAAGCAGGTAGACGAACATTTTGACCGAGATTTGCGAGCAATCGTAATGGCGACCGGCCGTGTGAGCGAGCAACTGTGTAGACGATTTCGTCGCCAAATAGGCGAATATGTAACCGTCGGAATTGAGGAGGGCGCGAACTAGCGATCTAGTGAGAGAAATATTATTTTTATTTAATAGGTAATTATTACAGACAAATTAGAAACTTGATCCAATGTGGCTAGGCCGAAGGCCTTTAAGCCATTACAATACCTACATTCTACCGAGTTCTAACCTTTCGCCTTCTGGTATTCACCCCCAATGGTCTCTCCATCGCCTCAAAGCCGCGGAAACGAGACCATAAGGTACGGCTGAGGGAAAAACCCCTGAAGGGGAAAAACCTGCCGTCAGAAGCCGAGTACATGCTACTCTATCCGGTTTTTAGACTATTTATTTATTTGGCGCGGGCGTCAGGCATTCTCCTTCCATAGTGAGAGAAATAGAGTGAATGCAAGAAAGTGAGCGAGAAGTCGTGCTACATTTGCTGACGGCTGGCGAGAGATCAGTTAGACTAGCGAACGATCGTGCAAACGGGTGAATGCCCAGGCAAACAAGCGGGCGAATAAGGGCGATTGCAAACGGTAAAGCGCGCGAGAGATATGGGTCAAAATAAATCGAATGCGAATGGGCGAGCGAGAAAGACGTGAGAGTGTGACTTAAACGAGAGAAGTGCGGACATATGAGCGAGGGAATGTGTATCCATAAGGGGGAGAGAGAACGAGCGAGCGGTTAGGCGACCCTTTTGAGCAAACCGGCGCGCGAGCTATCGTGCGGGAGGCGAGAGAGCTGACGGGCGAGCCCAAGGAGCAAGAAGGCGAGCCAGCAAACAGTGAGTTGCTCTAGTTAGCGACCAGTAGCGGTAGCTCAGTGCATCAACTGATGTCACTGCAGCGCTTCTGTCCGGGAGGTCCTAGGTTCGAGTCCTGACGGCGGCAAGATTTTCGACACTAGCTTTTCACCTAGGTCAAATTTAGTCGCTGTCTGGTGGAGAATTCTAACGGCCGGCTGCTCTGATCGGTAGTTTTCCGTGGTTTCTCCGATTAACGCCAGGCGAATGCCGGAGCAGTACCCTACCAAACGGGCCACGGACCGCGAGCGATCTGTCCTTCCACTTCCTTGTCCTATCCTCTCCTCTTACACACACACTTACACTAACATGCACCACACTACAACATATTCCGGGAGACCGGTCGGGAGCTCAGAGCTTGTCCCGACTGGGGCGGTTCCCCGCTGGTGGGAGAGTCCTGGTTAGGGGGAAACCCCACTAGCCGACGGTAGGTCGGCACCGGATCTCGCCATCCAGCGGGGGAAGATCACCGTCATCTCTCGAGAAAAAACATGCACTACACTAACGGGAATAATGACCGAAGCAGTTGACGTGCCCGGAAACATCAAAAAATCAATCAATCAATCAATCGAGTTTGCGTGCAAGCGAGGGCAAGATTTCGACATGCGAATGCAGGATTGTGCGAACAGACAAGCGAAAGAGGAAGATTGAGTGAGGGACTGCAGACGGACGAGAAAAAAAAGAGAGCGCGTAGGCGAGCGAGCAGTCTATAAATCGAGCAGGGTGGGCAACTGGAAAGGCGAGTAATGGGACTGGTGTGTTATTGTGCGAGCAGGTCAACAAACGATTGAGCAGGCAGGCAAGCATTTTAACCAAGAAAGCAATCGAGAAAAGGCTCATGCTCGCGAGATAGATAGCTGGAAATTCGAGCAAGCACACGAATGAAGGGTTGGGCGAACATCAATTAAAGAGCGTAGGCATGCACGTGCGAGCGGGCAGGCTAGCAGACGAGCAGAGCGAGCCGCCGACCATGCGAGGAGGACATGCCATCACTCGGGCAAGCTCTTTGAGCAGGTAGGGCGAGCTGTTTGAACGAGCAGGCGAACAGGCAGACGAGCAGCATTGGCAGTAGCGGCGCGGTCGTCTGAGCGATCGCGAGACGAAACACACAAGCCGGTGACCGTGCAGCGACCTCGGGGGCGTGCGAAGGCCTTGGACGGAGGCAAACGCGCCCTGGACCAGACCTCCTTTGCAGGCAGCAGTAACGGCCACCGCCCCGCCTGCGTCGTCTGCTTTGCGCAGCGCGGCCGTCTGGAGCCGGAGGGAGACGGGGAGGGGACAGGTCTGGAGCAAAGTGGATGCGGGGCTGGTGCGAGTCGGGGGCGAGGCGGGAGCGGAGGCGCCACCGGAGATTCTCTTCATAAAATGGACACGGCGGTGCGGACGCGGGCGCTGCGAAAGGCCGGGCGAGGGCCGGCCGAGTGGACGGCACGGTCGGGCCGCGGGGGAGAGGCTCGGCGAATGCGTTGCCGCAGGGCGCTGGTTCTGGTGTCCTCTGGAAGAAAATGTAGTTGGGACAGTAGAAGTTCTTTCCTTCATTTTTTGTAAGCATGATATAACTAGACATCGACTTCAAGGTAATAACATTCTCTAAGCCCTTTGTGCCAAAATTACGCAACCTTCCTTTCGAAATTTACCATAAGAGAGCAGTCTCATTCTAGTGTTGCCCCATATTGTACATGCGTGGCAGAGCAAATAGAGGGGCGGGTAATAAAAGCGAATGGCGAGGAGCATGGCGGGGTGCCGTGAATACTGGCTGAGATGTGAGGTACCCCATCGTTCGGGCAACATGAAGAAAAGCGTGGCCTGCAAATTGACAAGGGACGCGGTGGTGAACGCAGTGGCGGGTGCGCGGAGTGGGGAGGGTGCGCGGGTGGTGCGCGGAGTGGTGCGCGGAGTGGTGCGCGGAGTGGTGCGCGGAGTGGTGCGCGGAGTGGTGCGCGGAGTGGTGCGCGGAGTGGTGCGCGGAGTGGTGCGTAGGATTGTGGTGCGCGGAGTGGTGCGCGGAGTGGTGCGCGGAGTGGTGCGCGGAGTGGTGCGCGGAGTGGTGCGCGGGGGTGCATAGGATTGTGCATGGTTGGGGGGGGCGCGAGGTGGCGGGAGTGGTGGAGCGTGGGAGAGGTGTGGGACGTTGTTGGTGGGGTAAGTTGCACGTTGCGTAGCGGAAAGCGAGACGGGATGCGTGGCGAGATGCGTGCATAAAAGCCGGGGGAAAGGTTCGCGAAGTTCTTGGTGGGTTGCGTGGCGGAAGGCTTGGTGGAGTTCGTTGCGCGATGCGTGCGGATCTGGGTTGGTTTGGAGGATGCGTGGCAGGATGCGCAGGTGGATACGTGGCGGGTTGCGGGACAGAATGCGTGACAGCGTGTATACACCAGAAATATTAAAATTTTAATTACTTCAGTACAACAAAAATTTTAGACTGGAATTCAGTGACTTCATATGAGATTTGTGTGAGATTTTCGATGTTTTTCCTGAGAAACTACAATGGTGTAAATATGCCAAAATAGAACAGTCTTCTCTGGTATGAGAGCCCACTAGATTCCGACTGTAATGTCTCTTCCACCGCCAGTCCAACCAGCTGGGCAGCGCAAAGGGCCACGGGATGTGGCATCAAAGCAGCCTTGCATAGCGGTGAAATCGAGGGAATAAAAAGACAGCTGGTGATCTGAAGCGGAGCATGCGGCCAGTGCTTTCAGTGTCTGCTGTTGTGGACGTGGCGGGGTGAGGAAATTTTGTTAAACATCGGTGCTGAGTATCAGTTCTCCCTGTTTTGGGAGGTGACGCTGATTAGGCAAGGTACAAAACGGCGGATTTCTTAACACCAGGCAGCCACTCGGCATACCTTTGGCTGTCGTACTCCAATTTTTTTTCTTATTGCATAATTCACTTGCACCTGGTGGCATAGCATATGAAGTAGCGAGTACAAAGCTAATGCAGTAAGTTGACCAGTTCTTTCGCGTAAATCACCAGGGTACTAGCTTAAATGTGTAGTGGATTTGCCTTTGCGAACAGTTTTTATTATACGGGAGCGAATGTATTTCAACTGTACGAGTGATTTCAACTTGGCCAGGAAATTATTTTGCAGTAAAAGATTGCAAAAATGTTTTGTCATTTTCATAATCAAGATTCTTTTGTGTTAGCCTTACACACTTTTAATCACGAAAACACAAGAACGCATTGTGATGCAGCGCAGGGCCAATCACAATGGCCCATCTAAAAGGAAGATTAACCCAAGTTTCGTTGTATCTTAACACTTTCATTCACTTAGCTCTTCCACTTCTATCTTTGTAGCCAGAAATAACACGTATTTTAATACATCAAGAAAGGTATTAAAAGCATACTGAGAATAGCGCACCGTAAACATTGGCATTATTTATTTTGTAGAAATGGCTATAATTGTATGTTATGGCAATTAATCTATCTAAATAGTTTATTACCAGTAAACCCAACCAGTAACTTTCGTACGTCCGAGCGGGCACAGGGGGCACAGGAGGCGCGCCTCGCTTACGTTGATACCGCCAAAATTTTACAGTCCGCCCTGCATTATTAACAGTAGAATCAAATGAATTGTTGCGAATAATGGTGGATGAGTACTCTTACTCCAAGAAAACGTATCTTATTTATATTATATTATCCTATAAGATGTGAAATTAAAATAAGGTATTAAAGAATACACGGTCGATATCTCAAAAAACGGGGTTATTTGCTCTATTTCCAATGAATGACTTGAATAAGTATTAACGTAGAGTTCGTTTACAATCATTGAAGTAATTAATGTCACTAAAGAGCCCGTATTGTTCAAGAAAAAGGACCGCTGACAACAGAAATTATCTAAATGGTTTTCGTAACTCAGAATATCACAGTGAAATAAATACTCCTTCACTCTTACACTTTTTTCTCATGTTGGATTATCATAATAAATTTTGTCGTCAATGATCATCTCTATCCTTGATCAGTTCCTCGAATTGACAGAGGAATTCTCTAAAATAATCTAAAAAGTAGGTGACATTTCTTACTTTAGCGCGGCTGTGAAAATGAAGGCACATCTATCAAAGTTTGCTGAGCGAGTACTCCTCGAAAGGTTGCAGCTCGCTTCAACGTTTCTTTGCCTACTCGCATTTCTAGTTAGGCCGGAGCTGCCCTGTTCTCGGTCGTCGACGACGTTGCGGGGACGATAAGCCCTCCGCGTTGCGTACACAGAGGCACGCCTTCGCCTCGCCCCGCCGCGCCACGCCACGCTCCGCGGGCGATTGCGTCTTGTCTGCAGCCGCTTGGACATTAAAAACGTGTTTTGCCGCCAAACCATTACAGTAACAAAGAAGCACCGTAAGACTTTTCGCATCCCTGAGGTCTCGCTTGTCGTCCTTTAAAATATGAGGCCTTGGGTCGCGCGCAGCCTCCGTCCCTTATCAGCTCGCCGATTCGCGCGGCGCCTCGGCCGTCGCCGCGGCGCTGGCTCCGCCCCCCGCCACGCCCCGCCCCGATTTCCACACACCCCCAAAGCCCCGTCGGGCTTTCACAGCCTGCTCGCTCGCACCCCCTCACGCCGCCCCGAGTCGCCCCGCCTCGCACGTCGCCGATTCGTCCCGTACCGTCCCGCCTCAACCCGCCTCACCCCGCCTCCCACGCCTCACCCCGCCGCACCCCGCCTCTCCCGCCTCGCTTCCGCCCGCCCCACCTAGGCCCGCTCCGATTCGCCCCTCCCTGACTCGCCCCGCTCAATCCCGCCTCGTTCCTTCCCTCCCCGACTCGCCCCGCTCCGTCTCACCTCAACCCGACACGCCCCCCAGCTTCCCCACCCTTTTCCGTGCCCTTTCCCCTGTCCCGTTCCCCCCCTCGCTGCCCCAGCCTCCCGTATCTCTCCCGTAACGTCCCGCTCTCCCTGCGTCACTACCTATCCCGTTCGCTTCTCTCCGCCATTTTCTTCCCACTTGCACAACTTTGCGCGTCAAACCTCTTTCCGTTCCTCCACGCGTACGCCGCTTTACTATTCTCTTTATTTCTCATTCCATCTTTGCTTCCATCGTGTCTCCAACTACCCCTTCCCCCCCCCAACACTCCTCCCCTTGTCTCTCCGCCATGGGCCACACCATCCCGCTTTACCACGCCACTCCGAATTTTTCCTTTATGCTTCCACCTCACTGGGCTCACTTCTTCCCAATCTGCCTCGTTCTCGCTTCTCCTTTGCCGTCCTGCTCTACCCCTCCCCGACGCTCGCCCTGTCTCGTCCCGTCATGTAACGCCCTACCGCGCCCCGACCCACCACGACCTGCCCCCGCTCCGCCCCCCCGCCCCGCCCCGTCCCGCCCCGACCCGTCCCAACCCCGTCCCAACTCCGTCCCAACTCCGTCCCAACTCCGCCCCAACCCTGTCCCAACCCCGTCCCAACCCCGTCCCAGCCCCGTCTCAACCCCGTCTCAACCCCGTCCCAACCCCCCGCGCAACTAACTCCGCCCCGCCATGTCCCCCTCCGCCTTCTCCGCTGTGCCGTTGCTCGCTCCGCTCGTCCTGCTCCACCCGACGCGTCTCTTTTGTTCCCCTTTACGAAAGCGCCGCTACGGAATTCTGCGTCGTTTCCCTGCCTCGGGTCTCCCGGCCACGGGCGGGCGGACGGAGCGCGGGCCGACGCGCGGGCTCCCCTCTGCATGCTAGGGTCCCGCGCTCGCAAGTGTAGACTCTCGAAAACGAAAATAAGTATGAAAATTGAACAAAACGTCACATATAGTCTTCCAAAACTTAGCCCGCCCACTGTTTTTGAAAATGATACTCCCGTTTAATACAACGATAAATGAAATATTTTAACAAAAAGTCTTCAAAATTGTTGCAACGGCATATACTAGCATAGTAGAATATATACATATATACAGTTCAATAGTCCCTTACAGACCAAAATTATCAAAAGAATTGCTAATCCGTAATGCAACCCGTAAATAGCAAATGTTTCATGGCGGTTTGCATTTTTCTTGGAACCTTGCTGTCGCATGGCATTAGCTGTATCGAAAGCATTGACACACTGATTATGATAATACAGTCGGCACGCGAAATATGATTATGATAATACAGTCGGCACGCGAACCGAACTCCGAAAGTTACTGGTAAGCAGGGAGAGGGGTACCCTCCAAAAATATAATAGAACATTAAAAAAAGGTCTCATTTCGCAGTTCACTGCATAACTGGTGTCCCTTCAGGGCCACGAATACCTGCTTTAAGGGACTAGTACCCACCATTTCACAGATTTTCACGATGGAAATGCGTGTTACAACCGAGTGAATTGGCTCAAGGCGTAGCGCGCTGGCATCACATTCGGGAGGGCCGGGTTCAATCCCCTTGCCGGCTATTCTCATCGGGGTTTTCGTGTTTTTCTCGGTCATCCAGACGAATGCTAGGATGGTTCTCCCGAAAGGTCACAACCGCGATACCGGGTCGCTAGCGGAGTGCGTTAACTACGTGAAGTCAAGAAGGTTAAGCGAATTCGAGATTTCGCGAGTTCCTAGTTGGGTAACCTACTAGGAACCCCGGGATCTAACGGCACCAAGCCAATTGCTCTATGCGGGACGTATTATGGCTAAATACAAAATGCGTGTTCCAGCGTAATTTATACGCGAATTGCCTATGCATCGGATCTTACCCTATTTCATAATATGCGAACATAAACTTTGTCCAATATCTGTTTGGACCGGGAGCGGTAGCTCAGTGCATCAACTGATGTCACTGCAGCGCCTCTGACCGGGAGGTCCTGATGGCGGCAGGATTTTCGACACTAGCTTTTCAGCTAGGTCGAATTCAGTCGCCGTCTGGAGGAGAATTCTAGCGGCCGGCTGCTTGCCACAAATTATAAGCGGTACCCTAACAAATGGGCCACGGACCGCACGCGATCTGTCCTTCCTCTTCCTTGTCCTATCCTCTCCCCTTACACACACACACACACACACACTTACACTAACACGCACTACACTACCACATATTCCGAGAGGCCGGTCGGGAGCTTAGAGCTTGTCCCGACTGGGGCGGTGCCCCGTTGATGGGAGAGTCCTGGTTGGGGGGTAACCCCACTAGCCGACGGTAGGTTGGCGCCGGATCTCATCATCCAGCGGGGAAAGATCACCGCGCATCTCCCGAGAAAAAAACATGCACTACACTAACACCCGGAAACACGAAAAAACAAATCAAATCAACATCTGTTTGTGCAGGACTGTGGTGGAATTCTCTCCCCCGGAGTAGCACTCTTACGGACATTGTGTCGATCATTTCTTATAGACGGTACAAAATGTTTCTCATGCTTTCATAGATGTAGAAGGGATTTTAATGGTAATATTGATGCTGTGAATTTAGAAGTTCCAGTCAATTTGCCACCATTTTCTACCGTTATGACGGACCATTATTATTCATAATCTCATTTTGAATGATATCTATGAGAATCGCTTTAATAAAATTGCCGGATATTTGAAACATTTTGTATTCATCTCCAAATTGTTGTAATTAATAAATTAAAACAATGGAAATGTTAGGTGACTGTATTTGAATGTTGCACCCTTCCCTCCGCAGAAGTTTGGCAACGTTTAAATTAAATTACATATTAAATAAAACAGCTTTGTTGATTGAAAATATTGCTGCAATACGTTTACAGGGTATTATTTAATACAAAATCGTTTTAAAAACGTCACACGAGACCATACAGTGATATGGAATAATCTTGTTGCACCTCGTATAAAAAAACAAATACTTTTAAAACTCTTTTCCCGGACACTGCAAAATTTGATTAGTTTTGTCTCATTAACCATCAGAGAGCAGCGTTGAATAGGCTATTTTCTCCAATAATTACGAAATGTCATGCAAAATTTTCAGCCTTTTTTTTCGTGTGACCGCCAGGATATTGAGTTTCCAAGAACACAATAGGAAACCAATTAACACTTTTGTGAACTTTTTACCATGCGTATTAAAAGGCGTATAAAACATTTCAAATTCACATTTCAATTGTATTCTTTTGTAATTAGTTGCCGCCGTACTAATAAAGCATATTGAAAATTTGATAAAATGTATGACACGAAATTTCCCGTTTTTCTTGTACCACTGAAGAAGTGTTTTTGGGGAGGGGTGTTTTGGTACGTGTACGTCATCTTCGTTCTTGTTTCCCATAATCGTCCATGGTTCTAGTGAGTAAATGAAAAGGTATGCTAAGATCTATACTTGTCCTTTTAATGAATGTTGGTTTTATGATGGTTTTAAGAATGTTTTTTGTGAGCCAGTTGGTGCTTATAGATTTACTGGGCAATTATATTTTATTGCTTTGCTCAACTTTTCAGATATTTTTATCATCCAGTGTCGGTTCCAACGTATTAACATGTTGTAATTTACAAATACTTCGACTACACTGCAAGAAGCTTTTGTATTATGTGGTTCTCTTGCTTTCTAATCATTCCAACTAATTGATCTTTGGGTAGTCGCTCTGGGGAATGTGTATCTCATATTACAAATTTAGTGTTCATGTAAAACATAGTACATCAACTTTTTAGGTTATAGTGTCGCAATTGGTGATTGTTTCATCGTTTCAAGAATCTCATTTTCTTAAATATTGAACACTGTCCGGTTGGCAGCTTATACCACCCAGTTTTCCTAGTCCATTGAACAAATGCTTAAATGGACCCTTGTTTTACTCCGATCATAAGTGTAGTTTCGCTACCTACGCAAGTTGTCTTGAGTTCTGAGGGTTGTTATATACTGGGAAATTTAATCAATTAAATAAATTACATTTCCCCATGTTCTCGCGGTAGGGAGTAAATTTTTTAACGTGTATCTGATGTGAGATAATAAGAGCCAAAAATCTGTGGCTAATTGTAATTTGTATTATAAGAAAGTGAATATTTATCGTTGTCAAAATTTGCATCAAACACTCCTTAATATATTTTATTCACAATTCATCTTAATATAGTAAAAGAGCGGAAGTAGAGATCCGGCGCTGTAGAAAACGTGCTCATATTGTAATTATTTCCCGTATATCACACAGCCGTTACATTAATAAGTAAGTAAATAAATAAATGAATGCTGGGGTCATTTTGAGCCAGTGCTCTGACAAATGTTTACGGCAGCGTATATACTTCCTTCTTACTTCAGGTAATAGAGGGAGAAATATGATAAACCTTTTTAATCCATTATTTGAGTCATTCCCTAACTGAGTTAATCAGTGATCGGGTAAGAGTAGGAATTTTTTTCTCTCCCGCCATTCAGTCAGGGTTCCTTTTGAAGCCAGACGTGTGACGTGGCACAATGAAGATTTCCCGGTCTTTGAAAAACCACTGCAGCAGTTCTAAAAGTTAAAGGCACTTCAAATGACTACGCGCTTTCGATGATACCCTCTGTGCCGGTCAATCGTCATAAAAACGGAAGCGTTCAAAGCGGCGAATGTGGCTGGGAAGAACCGGACCAGCACTCCATTTGCGCCCACGCGATCTTCTCGGAAGCTGTCCGTGGAAGACGCGCGCGGCGCCCGCACAGAGCGACTCCTGGGAAATGAAGAGGGCATATGGAGTGGCATTGGCCGCTTGCTGGTTTTTCTGTGATACCAGGACGGGAGAGAGGGTCGCGGAGAAAAAGGCGGCAGCGGCTGTTGCGGTGGCCGGCATGCGAGTGAGACAGAGGCGATCGGGTGTCTCTTGCTTCGTCAAACGATTCGCTCAAAAAACCATACACAGATTGCACGTCTCCCCATAGTACGTCACAGTTTGGAACTGTTTATGACGTTAAATAAATAAATAAATAAACAAATGAGTGACATTCCGTGACATTATGTATTTAATATACTATTTCCATGTCTGTTAAGTATTGGATTGATTTATCAATATATTTATTTATAAAATTATTTATTTAAGTAATACTGGTAAGCTCTAAAAACTGTATGTAACATTTGAAGACAGTCATGCGATATTTTGCGGCTAGAGACAAAGAAAACGGGACCATTTCAGCATTTTTCTGATGAATCGAGGCAACTCTTCTAAAATTTTGGGGCTGATGAGGCGTGAGACCCCTAATCACTTTTACAGTACTTGGCTCGTAGGTTTATAAAAGATTCATGATTAATTTAACATATTTTCGTAAGTTCTCTCCCACATATTAATATACATTTTGTAGATACTGCATATTTTTATTCCATAATTTCATCTCAGATTACTGTGTAATTTTGTTTTTAATACCTTCATTCTAAACAATATCATCCCAATTTGATTTGATTTTCAGACATAAGTATATTAATTTTTTGTTCACACCTGATGATGCGTATAAATATTTTCCGAAAATTTTCCGGTATTGTTTGAAAAATAATAACTAATAATGACTAATATTTTCTGTATTTCATACGTTCATTGAAGTTCCCATGCAAAGTCTACTGGTAAACAATCTAACGCAATAGAACTATTTTTTTCCAGAAATCGTTCTTTTCTGTAATTTCATATTTCTTGAAGAAAATTATTGGTGATAAAATAGTACGTACTTTCTTGCCTGTATTTGCTTGCTTGTATGCAAAATTACGCGAAAAGTACAAACATTTTCGAAAAATGGTACATGGCCTTGTTTCAAAATATATCTTGAACATAAATTTTGAACATATTGCAATTTTCGAAAATTCAGACTTTTCACCGAACATGAGACCTTCACAATCTTCTTATACGGCCTTCACACTATCTAACAACAAAATTTATTCAAAATCTATGGGGACATTTTCTTGAAAATTTGAAAAATGTCCCACGAGTTTCATGTAAAGTACCCTCGAAAATTAAAACATCGGTTTCAAATTCAAGGGCCTTTAGCCAGATCGATTGTGGAATATCAATTTTGGAGAAAACGGGGACGTACGGACAGACGTTTTGCCGTCATTTAATTGTTCGGTATCAAGGGCACACAAAACTTAGTTTCTGGTTACACAAAGTGTTAGAGGATTTTTATCCTAAATTTAGCAACTGTATTTATCTACTTTTTCGTTACTGGAGCCCTGTAATAGGTTTTCTCCCGACAAATCGCCGTTTGTTGCCCAGTATTACATATATTTCTCTGCTCCGTAGCGAGAAAGTAAAAAGGATAGTACCCGACGGTTAAATTATTAATAATTAACATTTTAAGTAGGGTGGCATTGCCTCTCCATGATGGATAGGGTAGGGTGCTCATGAAAATTTATTCATTTTTTAAAATATTTGAAAATAAGTTATGAATATAATTTAAAAGACACATTTTATTTTAATTTACTTGAATATGTTAAACATTTTACGTAACAATATATATAGTTTTTAAATGTTGAAACAGATTTGAAATTTAATATCTGATATAGAAAGTAGAGCTAATAGAAAGATTAATAACAAAAAAATATATATAGTTTTAGACGATTCATTTTCAAAAGTTTTTCATGGAAAACGTACAAAAGGTTTTCATGGAAACAACGTATAAAAGGAAATACATAATATCTTAAATTATTTTATAGAATTACGAGTGTAGAATGTTCCGAATGGATTATAAACAATCAACAAACAAAGGAAATTCCCAGTATTAAGAAATTTATTTCTCACTCGTGAAGACAGCAAGACGTTTCGAGGTTTAATGCAACACCATCTTCAGGTGAAGGTGTCGTAAATTTACAATAAACGCATTTTGAAAATATAATTACCATAACTAAAACTAGTAAAGAACAGAGACGCACGAGTCTAAAGGAGATTTTCAAAATTTACAATACAACTTGTTTTTGAGACCATAATATTACAAAAGTAAGAAAAATATTAAAAAATACTAAAGAAAGTCAGTAAACATTAGTGGTCGATAGAAAAGTACAGAATACTGCTTTTCACTTCTGTTAGTTTTTACATGTAGTACAAAGATACACCTTTATTGTATAGTTACCGAACTTCCACTTAAACATGTAGTTACATCAAATAATGAAACGTTTTGCTATGACTATTAATGAAAAATAAATTTCTAATGTACTGAATATTGCCTGTTTATTGTTGCTTGCTAATTGTTTTGGAAACATCTGTCACATTATTGTGTCACTGCAATCAATATTTTTAATATTTCACCAAACGAATACAACTAAGTCAGTTTTAAACGGTTTCCATAATTTAAAAAATCCGTTTTAATGAGTCCTGAATGGTTCAAATGATAGCTGCTAAAGTTTCCGTTGCCCTCTTTGCGAACGCTACGATGTCGCCCGAGGAGCAACGTGTGACTGCCGGGTGAGATCATAGCGTAAATTCCCGCTCCACTCTGGATAAAATACTCGTATCTCTGAAATAACGAGCTTCAGATTCTCCTCTCTTAAATCATCGCTTACATTCTTCATAATTTTCCTCTCTCGCCTTACTTCCCACTTTCGTAGAAACGAAACAATATGTAATACTACAGGGAAATTTGCAGTTTTACGTCAGAAAAGCTCCTTTTGTGGGAGTCTGATACCGAAAAAGTGGATCATGTTTCTCTAAATAGTAAATTACTTCCTCCTGCACGTTGTGTAATCAGAATATACGTTTTGTTGGTCCTTGATACCGAGTATTGATTGACGGAAAAATATCCGTCGGTCTTCGTCCATCTCTTACGCTAGGGCCTAAACCGTTCAGACGATTTTCTCCAAAATTAATATTCGGCGATATATCTGGTCGCACTCAAGACTCTGTGAGCAAGAATGTCTCCATATTTGTTTTTTTTTTTTCTTCGATAGAGCAACGTACGATTAAGTACGGCGCAGGTCCCCCTTTCATTTAACTCGCTAAATATTCGAAAACTGCAAAAGTTCAGAAATTTTTTGCTGACTTCCAACATCTTTAGCATTCAAGATATATTTTCCTTATGAAATCTTCAAAGACAGATCTTGAAATATGGTCATGTACAATTTACAAGATCTTTCTCTCGCAGTTCAGTAATTTTTTTAATGTTAATTATTTTCTTATTAGCTTTGATAACGTACTACTTTGGTCGTTTAGATACTACTCCGACTTTTTTATTAGTGTGCCTCAATCGTGGAAACTTCTGCTCTGCCGCTGGGCCGACACTCGCCGGGGAACGCGGTGCTCACCTCCCCTGGAAATGCTGCGGACGGGAGGCTCTCAAGGTCTCGCCCTGCAAAAGACATTCCTTCCAGTCTTGGTGACTAGTCGGTTCGAGTAACTCGCTCGAATTTCTCTCTCAAGTACCGGGAGCGGTAGCTCAGTGCATCAACTGATGTCACTGCAGCGCCTCTGACCGGGAGGTCCTAGGTTCGAATCCTGATCGCGGCACGATTTTCGACACTAGCTTTTCAGCTAGGTCGAATTCAGTCGCTGCTTGAGGAGAATTCTAGCGGCCGGCTGCTCTGATCGGTAGTTTTCCGTGGTTTCTCCGATCAATAACAGGCGAATGCCGGAGCAGTACCCTACCAAACGGGCCACGGACCGCGCGCGATCTGTCCTTCCTCTTCCCTGTCCTATCCTCTCCCCTTACACACACACTTACACTAACATGCACTACACTACCACATATTCCGGGAGACCGGTCGGGAGTTTAGAGCTTGTCCCGGCCGGGGCAGTGCCCCGCTGGTGGGAGAGTCCTGGTTAGGGGGAAACCCCACTAGCCGACGGTAGGTCGGCGCCGGATCTCGCCATCCAGCGGGGGAATATCACCGCCATCTCCCGAGAAACAAACATTCACTACACTAACGGGACTAATGACCAAAGCAGTTGACGCGCCCGGAAACACGAAAAAAACAAACCAAACCTTCTCTCTCAAGCAGAAAGTATTTGTATATGACACGTACGAAAAAGTGGGTATCGTATTCTGGAGCTTTTCTTCTAAATTTCGGCAAACGGAGAGCGTAAATCACGGTCATTTTCAAAACGACCCCGCAACCGCACACACTGCTTCAGCTTCATTAAGGTATTTTTTTAATTTGTTGCGTCTTCGCCATGACGCAACGCGTCTCATAACCCCCATTGGGGAGTTGAGCTCTTAGGAGTAATTCTCCGTTATTTATATTTTTAAAGTCAATATCTTTGGGAGTTATCCTCCATTACGTATTCCGTTAGTCGTCAAGAGGACCGCCAGGTAGCATCTCCGCGTTTACACCTCTCTTGCGCGCTCCTGCGTTACTACCCAGCGGCCAGAATTTGGAAGGAAGTAGAATAGGCGTAGGGTTTAGGACACTTCTTAGGGATTGGACTAGCCCTTGCGAAGCAGCTGAACTCGTTTTGTTGAAACAAATTTCACATGAGATTAGCCGAGAATCGACGGGAATCGGACCCGGACATCCTTGGTGAAAGGCGAGCGACTTCGCTCCTGCGCCACGAGACAGCTATTTTTCATGTTTACTTAATTTTTATGGTGACAAAATTATCACACGTGGGTTGTGGCCTGCACGATCACCTGATCTGACTTCGTGAGATTTCTTTCTGTGGAGTTTCCTGAAAGATCGCTATGTGACAATTCCCCGCACGGAAGAAGAATTAAGGCCCAATATTGAGGAAAAAATATCTGCGATACCAGAAGACATCCTTTACCGAGTGAACAGACATTGCTTACGAGATGTCAAGAAAGCATAAAAGCCAACGGTAAGCAGTTCCACCATCTATTAGAACGTGAGTAACATTTAAACTTTTCTTTAGCGAAAAGCCAGCCATCTTCCCTCTTCGGCAATTCTACTGACCGCTCTGACTGGTTTTATCCGGCATCCGTGGACTCGTTCGCAGAGGCACACTCCCTGCGCGACTGGCACATTTATAAAATGGCCACACTGTAGTTATTTTCATTTCTTCATTGTATTTCTGTTCTCTGTTTATTGTTATTTATATTATTATCGTCAAATATCGACATTAACTGACGAAAAATTAAGGGCACAAAGACGTGAATTTTTGAAAAGAAATCGATTTTTGTTTTTTGTTCTAAAAAATATTTGCAGTTTTCTGAACAATTTGATATATTTAAAAGTCATGTAACGCATCTGAAAGGCATTTAAATAGAAATTTAAAGTTGGCGTGCCGCGAGGCACGGACAAGGCCACGCCCCTATTTTGCTGCTAGAGTTTCGGATCGGTGTTTGCTCTTCTCTAAAATAAATTTGGATGTAGTAATTTTGGTTTCTATACGTTTTCTGCAGTGTGTAGTACGTTGGCATCATTGTTATGCCGCGAAACGTACTGTTTTCGTCGTTCATGTGTGTTTATTAGCATCTTTCCCTGTTCGTGTATTCGCCAGTCTGTAATATTATGTAGTTTCTTTTTGTTTGTTTTGACGTGTGTCAATATGCTTACGAAAACGTGTTTTGGTTCTGGGAGACGAAAATATTATGACAAGTACAGTAATAAGAAACATCAAAAACAAGATGAATATGGGCCTGGAATACATTAGAACAGTCAAAAGTAAGTTTGAGATGAAATAATAACTTTAACCCCGTAATTCATTTTTTCCATACATTTTCTTTATAGAACAAAACTATTGTAGATAGAGAACTGGAATTTTCAGGAATTAATAAGCTGCATATTTCGAGCAAAGTAGACTAAATTCAATTTTCTATCACTAAAATTAAATAAAATTTTCATATTATAAAGTTTTTAAAAAACTGTATTTTTCATGCTAAATTTTAGAAATTTATTACTCTAAAACTATTGCAGTAAATAGTTTGATTGTAGTCTACTTTTAATTTTTTTGCCATGTGGTTGGTAAAAAAAAAAAAATCCATGCGCCTTTAAAAATTTTATAAAAAATAACTACGTTGTATAATAAATTACAGTCAGTTTTAAAATGCTCAAAACATTCCCTTTTTATTGCCATATAATTTCTATTTATGTCTGGTTAGTAGTTTCTTCAAGTCATGCAATTCAAGTTTAGCACATTTTCATATTTTATGCATAGCGTTCACGTCCTTGTGCCCTTAAGCGACCTCTGGCCATGACAAACATGTTAATGGTTTTATTAGATGCCCAGGAACACGGGAAAAATACAAAAAAGCAATGAAACAGTTTAGAATTTTGACTAAAAAATGCAAATATTTCATTACACAATTTTGCGAATTCTCATCCTATGTTTAGGAGCAATTTTCTCAAAGTGCGGCACTGCTTACGTCACAGCTGATGTGATACTTTCGTACGCAGGAATGCTGTTTCAGAACAGCCAATGTTTGCTGCTTCAGAACCCTATTTTCCTCACACTCGACAGTAGCATATATGCTGCTCTAAGTCTTTGGTTCTCACTCATTATACTCTGAAAGTAGTTGTGCTCAAACAGCACGTTCTTTCTCGCCAGTATTTTCACCCTAAATTACGCGAAAGTAATCAAATTTTCGAAAACTTCTACATGACTTTTTCTTCATGGAACATATTTTATTAAGGGAAAAAATCAGTATTTCTAATATTTTAGTCGAAGAAAGACTCCAAAAAAATTTTGCACTTTTGCAATTTTCGAAAAATTAGTTTTCAACAAACATGAGACCTGCCCCGTTCTCTTATACGTCCTTAACACTATCCAACAACAAAATTTAATCAAAAATGTAGGAACGATTTTTTGAAAATGTCCCAGGGGCTTCATGTAAAGTACCCCCCCCCAATTAAAATTAAAATATCGGTTCAAGTTCAAGCGCCCGCGACATCAGCCTGATCGATTGGGGAATTTCAATTTTGGAGAAAATCGGTTGAACGGATTAGTCGCTAGCGTTGTTCACAGACAGATGGACACACGTTTTGCTGTCAATCAATTCTTCAGTGTCAAGGACCCACAAAACATGGATTCTGGCTACAATTCATGTTAGGGGATTTTTCTCTACATTTAGCAACTGGATTTATCCACTTTTTCGTTATTAGGGCCCTATAATAAGAGTTTTCTGCCGAAAATTCGCCGTTTTTCGCGTAGCATTACATAACTTTCTCTCTACTCCGTTGCGAGAAATTAAAAATAAACACACCCTGTTTGGTCAGAATTATCAGAAGTTGCCCTGCCATAAATATAGATGGTTGTGTCGTGACAATGGATATATCCACTGCTCATTGGTTCTGAGAAAACGACGGAAGCCAATTCTTAGTTGCTCACGAGCAAAAGCTGTGATGCCTCACTTGTCTATGTTCGTATGTCTCCTCAATTAAGCGTTACTCCAAGAAGCTTACTCACCCTGATCTCGACAATTTCTAGTACTGCAAACTTTTTTTAAATTCTGGTTATAATTTTTCTTCTCCAATCATGGAATATCCAGTACTGTCTTTCTTTTCCATTTTCTTTCTGATCTGAATATATTCCTCTACTGCGTGGCAAACAACTGGTAGATAATAAATTTCATATCAACGTTAAATTTCTGAGAGTGGACGTTTTTCTCCCTTCTGGAAGCAATCTTCTATATATTCCTGTTCATTATTTATCCATACAGCAGTTATTCTTTATTATCATCACGGCTCCAACGTGACCATAATTTTCGGTTAAATCATAGGTTTCCAAAGTGAACACCGGTGCGGCCCCCGGTGGACTCGGAAAAGATTCGAGTGGCAGTATGGTATCGGGTGAAATGGGGATTAGGGATCTCTAATGAAAATATGAGATCAATAGAAACATGATACATTTCAAAAGTGCTACAATATATTTCATTTCTGTGAAGATGTCTGACCCGGAGAATTTTTGATACAAGAGCTCTAATTTTGTTGTGAAAATATTATTTTGATTGTTAGAAGCATTTTATGACCTTCATAAATGCCCTTCATAATACAATAATGAAACACTTATGCTCTTTTAGCGATTCTACCAATTGGTGTAGGTATCGAAGAAATGTATTGTGTTGTATATTAATGACATTTGAATTTAATGAGATGAGCACCAGAAATTATATTTTTAATAAAGTAGGTATTGAAATCATTCCATTCAATAATTTACTACTGCACTTTTCCGTGGAATAGCACGTTTTAAGAAATCTTCAGCTCATGGTCTGAGATTTAAAAAAAAATGTTGTTGTCTTCTTTAAATTGTCTGTAAAGCAATGTAAACTCGTTGGAAATACAGAGCAAAGTACTACATTCATTTAAGTAGACCTTCAACGCATAAACCTTTAAATTCATTTAAATATTTTAATTCTACATCGCTTTTAGGCGAATACTTGAATTTCAGTACGCCATCTCTCTTATATCTACAATAATAGCCTTCAAGATAAAACGTAGAATGTTGGACATGAATTTTTTGGTAACAAATAATAATAAATCTGAAATATGAACCGAATAAATAATTATTAATTTAAAAAAGTGAACATGGCTAATTTAATCGTTTTCTATTAGTAACTTATTGCTCCGAGCTCGTATTATGAAAGGCAAATCTGAAGAGTTAGTAAAACAGTGAGATGTTTGTCGGAGATTATTTCAAACATTAAATATGAACAAATGAGTTTTAAGAATTTGTCGTGTGAAATTTATTCAGGGGTGAATTATACCCATTATTTTACCGTTTGTGTTTTACCAATTACGTTTTATCGCCTGGACGTGTACTAGCATGGTTTTTGCAGTAATATTTTATAAAATAGATATTGATTTTTGAATATATTATTGGTAACAAGTAATATTTTCCAATTATTTTTTTCACTCGCCGCTCCGCGGCTCATGGATTTATAGGTAATTTCCGAAACGCTCGTAGTATTCCCTTTGAAAGTACAACGTGCAAGGATGAACGGGGAATGTTTGTTCCCCGGAAATGGGAAAGGGCGTGCGAAAAGCTCAACTGTTTCCCGAGAAACGTTAAAGGTCAAAGGGTAATTGACATATCTCTTAATTGTCGTTTGTGTTAATCGTTGAATATTTAATTATTGTGCAACAAATTTTTAAACAGGAAGTGATGGTTAACCACCAACATTCACTGACAATTTTTACTCACATTAGTGTTTTATTTTCTCGTGAAATTGAAAATTGCTATAAAACTAATAAAAACTGTTTAAAACGTGCTATATCTATTGGTGTAAAAGTGACGCTGCATAATAATATTTTTGTCAATACATGTCACAATGATTATTATCGTGATAAATTAATGTGTACATTGCACCATCGACACAAGTGAAGTGTCGTTCGTAGTGGGAAATAAACAAAGTACTGGACACTAGTTTACTGGAAGAGAATATATTATACCAAGAATCATTACCAAACAAGTTTCATCATTCTTTTTACTTATCTACAGACGTTCTGCGTGTATACTTGCATAACTGGATCTTTAGTCATCCAGCAATTAAAAAGTACGACTATCATGTATAAAACTAAGCAATAATAATAACAACATAGTAGGCTATGTTAATATATTTTCCCCGAGAATTGAGGATATTGTAAAAGGAACAAATAGCATATTGAAAAAATGCTCAGCGTAATATCTGCGCGTAAATCTAGAATTTAATGAATTCATACTCATGTGGTTCATTTCTTACAAAAAATCTGGAAAAAATTTAAAACGTTTCAACTAAAAACGCATTGGGTACTCTTTATGAAAAATGCAAAACCACGAATAATAAAGTATGTAAATCAGATATTAGTTGATTAGAAATTAAATGATCATAAATTATTCCGTCAAAAGCGAAGAGAAAATTCAAATGAGTCTCGTCTCTCAATTACCGATTCAAGCAGTACTTTAATAATGTTTTTCTCATCAATAGTTCCGTAACATACAACATTGGCAACCCACATTTGTTTTAGTATGGTTTCGTGAACTTCATATTCCCGACACCGTCTGTTTTCTCCCTATCAATGCACCTTACATGTACTCAGCATTTCTTAGTCATCACATTTGTTTCTGAAATATGCGTATTATTTTCACTATCATTTGCACATAATTCATTCTCAAACTTGATAGTTACTAGAATCGCCACACTCTTGATTCATATCTGTCGCTCGAAGATGGTGATATGTTTGCAAATCTTTTCAATTGGCTTGGCCTCAATATAAATTATTGGTCTAACACTTTCATAGTGCCAATTCCTGCACGTAGAACTGGTTGCTGGAACTGGATAGCAGAAGAAAGTTCAGTTTCATCTTAGTAGATGATAAATACTTCTTGCAATTTTTCAAAATACAATTTTTTGCTCACAAAATCGAAGAAACGTAGTTTGTTGATGAAGCAGCTGAATCCATCTGCTTAAACATGAAGGTGGCGAAGCTTGTATTATTGTGACGTAATTGCCATTTGCAGTGTCTGCGCAGGCGACGCCTTTGATGTGAGGGTGGGTTGAAATTGCAAAAAGGGGGCGCTTGGGTTCCCGACGCCTAGCTGCGTGCAGGGCGGGGTGGCGCAGAGCGGAGCGAAGTGGCCGGACAGGGCGGCGGGAGCGGGAGCGGGAGCGGGAGCGGAGCGGCCCTGATCCGGCCCTGGCGTGCGCGTTCCGACCCGCGAACTTGGCATTTTTGTTGCATTTCCATCACAAAGGGAATCTATCGGGCCCCAGCGCCGCGCAGTCGCTGGCGGCCGCTCAACTGCCCGGCACTCGCTCGCACTTTCACTCGAACACCTCTCACCCACCCGCCCTCTCACTCACCCGCCCTCTCACCCACCCGCCCTCTCACCCACCCGCCCTCTCACCCACCCGCCCTCTCACCCACCCGTCCTCTCACCCACCCGCCCTCTCACTCACCCGCCCTCTCACCCACCCGCCCTCTCCCCCACCCGCCATCTCTCCCGCCCGCCCTCTCAACCCTCGCTCTCTTACCTCTCGGTCTCGCATAAAATCTCTCTCACCCACTCGTATTCTCGCCCGCTTACACAATAGCCCTCTCACCCACTCGTATTCTCACTCAATCGCCCGCTTACACAATAGCCCTCTCACCCCCCACTCGTCTACCATCGCCCCTACCCATGCCCTCTAACCCACTCGCCCTCTAACCCACTCGCCCTCTAACCCACTCGCCCTCTAACCCACTCGCCCTCTAACCCACTCGCCTTCTAACCCACTCGCCCTCTCACCCAGTTCCCTCTCATCCTATCCCTTCTCACCCATTCACCTGTCACACACTTCCCTCTTACTCGCTGCCCTCTCACCTACTCACGTATCCAGAATTTTTCAAAATTGCAAAATTTTAATTTGATTGACACTCTCCGGCAACTGCATTATTAAACTTAGACATTGTTCTTCTCACAAGTTTACTGTTTTCCAAAATTCAATCAAAAACTATCATGCTCAGCTTTTAAAAATATTTGTAGTTTTCACTTAATGTACTATCAAATTGTGGCAATTTTCCAAAAATATTTAAATAATATTTTGTCAATAACATTTTCAAAATGTTTACTTTAGATGTTTGGTAAAATGGACCAAAGTGCGCTTAAAAATATGATATTGCCCGCCTTTGATTTTCATTTAAACCTTTTAAATTTCAAAAATTGGAAAAGTTTAACTTTTATTTGGATGCTTTGGGGCCGCTGAAACGTTTATTTACCGCAGTAGTATAAGTGGTAAGAGTATTGAACGGATATATACATCCTTATGTTCAAATCCGTACCTCGACATTTTTTTTGGGGGGGGGGGGAATTCTACTCGCAGAGGTTGGATCAAGAAGGCGAACCTCACAGGGAGTAACCTGTCGCAAAATCATACAGTCGAGTTGAAATGTAAATCTTTGCTTGGTTTCAACTTTTGCTATAATATTACGAAACTCTTACGTCAAATACGAGCAAGTATGTGCTGTTGTAATACCATATTCGACTACCAATTGGGGGAGCGCCGGCCGTCACCATAGTTTCTTGTTTTTTTTAGGTTAGCAATTACTGTTTCTGTTAGGATTTTATTAATAGGACCTTTCTTCATTCTAAGTGTTCGTCTTTCGTCTTTCAACGCTTGGCGGACGTAAGAAAAACAATTGAAAACTGTCACCATATGCAATCGCTTCTTGGAAGCTCAAGACCTCTCTTAAGCGGGCACGTAACAATAGTTTACCACAAAAACAAATATGATATCTTGTAGAACGATTTAATTACGAAAAAATACTTCAATTGCTTTTCAAACATCCGAGTATTAAATGATGAGCTAGCTTAAGATTAAGCTGGCACACCAATATCAGTTTTCATAAAACCTTTGTTATGGTATTGTCGGACCCGTTTGGAATCGTTGGGTTATGAAATCGACTCGACTCGATTCGATTCAGTCGCTGTCTGGATGAGAATTCTAGCGACCGGCTGCTCTGAACCTGTAATCTTCTGTGGTTTCTCCGATCAACACCAGGCGAATGCCGGAGTAGTACCGTACCAAACTGGCCACGGACCGCGCGCGATCTGTCCTTCCTCTTCCTGGTCCTATCCTTTCCCCTTACACACACACTTACACTAACATGGACTACACTACCACATATTCCGGGAGACCGGTCGGGAGCTTTGAGCTTGTCTGGGACAGTCCTGGTTTTGGGGAAACCCTCCTAGCCGACGGTTGGTCGGCGCCGGATCTCGCCATCCAGCGGGGGAAGATCACTGCCATCTCCCGAGAAAAAGCATGCACTACACTAACCGGACTAATGAACAAAGAAGTTGACGCGCCCGGAAACACGAAAAAATCAATCAATCGATTCGATTCGATTCGCTTCGGTAGGGCACGGCACGGCACGGTTCATCACGGCACGGTACGTCATAGGGGCGGCGCGGCGCGGAGCTGCACAGCTTCGCTTGGCGCGGCTGGCGGCGGCAAATATTTGAGTTTGCACGGCGCGGGCGCCACGCTGGCCGGTGCGTCCGGGCGTCGCGAACTTCGCCAGTGAGCGTCGCGCCGCCGCACGATGGGACCAAACCGCGAAGACGTGGCCAAAACCCCAAATGAATTCCAAATCATTATCTCTTGTTCGTGATACGAGATTACTTTATTTGTTCATCTTGTGCAGTTCGCGTGCTACTTTTTGGAAACTCATTTTGTGTGTTTTTTTCAGCAGTGTTTTTGCTGCTGCAGGCCACAAGTCCCTATTCTAATTATATTTTCATACAACATGACGTTATCAAGTGAGCTAAGTACTCTCAAATGGTTGGACGAAATATAAAAAGGTTGATCATTATAACATACTTCATTGGTTTTGCTCTTTTGTGTCGTAATTATTTTGTATCTACAATAGTGTGGTAAAGTTATCTGATGATGGGAATACATCTATTCCCAAAAAGGCACAGTGCATGAAGGTAAAATTTTAATAAAGGTCTAATGTTTAATATGAAAAAAATCAGATATTTTTTAATATCTTCGTTAAGAAAAAAATAAATAATTATATTTATTTTTCGCATGACTTGGACTAGTATTTACTATACCAAGTCACCATCCTTTACAGCTATGCATCCCATTTTTAAAAGTAATATGCTATCACGAAAATTACTCCTATAGCTCCTGAATAGGAATGTTATTATGTATTAATTTTTCACTGCGCAAAATTTTACACGTTAATTTGATAGTTGATTACGTGCTACTGCTTCCTAATCGATATACACGCATGCATCGTGTACAAAGATCGGGAATACGGTGGCCTGCTGTAAAATCCAACAGTCGTTCCATTATCATCGACAAACATAATATGAACAATTAATTCAAACTCCCACGTAAAGGTACTTGAGGTCACTTGTTACAAATCTAGTATTGAAATTTTGAAAAGCAACGTTACGGATATGACAACCGATGATGTAACTTCAAACGTACAATTTCGAGCATTATATTTTATTTTAAATGCCGTGTTAATTTTCCCAGTTTTTAAGAATGCAAATTATTAGTGGTCGAATATTGTACTATTGAGATATAAACTTAGAACCGCTGAGTATGGTTCACTTTGATGATTTCATTACTTTTGCATGCCGTTTTGGATAATTTATATTACTAAACAATTGTCATCAGATTCATATCCACTATTAAACCTTGTTTTATGACTATTAATTTAGCTAATAATGGTGTCAACTTTCAGACGTATGACGTTATAATTGTTTGACATATTTTAAGTATATTGAAGTAAATGCTCCATTACATTTAATGCAAAACAGCTGCGTCTTTATTAATGTTTTACGATCGTTTTTTCTCGTAATTCTATACCCTAATACCGATTAAAAGAAACCAGAAGAAAATGACCCTCCGTTGAAGTCTTAATTCATTGTACACCATCCGTTAAAACAATCGAAAGAAATTAAATAGAACTAAAGAAGGTGTGTGAGTTTACTTACTGCACGAAATGGCATGTTTTATTTATACACTATTTCTTATAATATGATGGTATGACGAAAAGTATTAAACGAGACACAGCAGATAACACAAATTATTGTTTTAGTTGGTAATATGCTATGTATGGGCGCTATATGTAAATAACTATTTCGTACCTCCAGGGGCGACATCCATATCGAAACAATTCTAGAGAAAACAGTTTTGTTGCACTGTCAAATCGTTTCGTGATAGTCTCCAGATTCTATAATTCCGCTCTTTATAGAGGCGCGGCAAGTTTACACGAATTGGTCCTCGTGCTAGTACAAACACATGAACGAATCCTCTCTCAAGGATAACCTCCAAGATCAACGGATTAGGCTACAAGCATGTTGTGGACAAATATCACCGTAAACGTTTCAGTCATTGATTCATTTCGCGACGCTCGTTTCGAAGTATCAGGTTATGTGACTGGATACAGGCAAGTCTTTCTTATGGAATCCGATCACGAAGTAAGATGTCACTTTGACGAGAAAGGTCATTGCCAAATTTTGCTCAGAGATGCTTTTACTTTTGAGGTTCTTTTACACGTCGCAAATGTAAGACATGGGTCAAAATGCGATATTTCCCTCCTCGAGTGATTTAAGGCTTTTATCCTCTGAAGAACAATTTCGATCGGGTTTGAATCCGCAAATGCGTTGGGCGTAACTCCGACTGCAGCCGCCTCTACCAACAATAATTGAAGAGGCAGGTGATAGTCCAACTGTCCATCCGCCGGAAGAGAACTTTCTTTGTAATTTTAGGCACGTACAGTGTTAGTTTCTTACAAGTGTATGCTTCTTTTTTGCGTATATTGTAATTCTAAGGAGACGTTTCTACAGCATTTGGGCCCCAATGTTTGATTTCTGAGACATTCTACGAGGTTTTTTTCCGATATGTGAAGGGAGCGTTAGCTTTGCGTTGTCCCCGACGCCTTCAGTTGTTCAAAAGCAACTTTTAATTTCGACGTTTGAGCCCTTTTCCCCGCTTTAGACACATCGTGCGGAGGCGTCCCCGAGAGCCGGTGGCGGTGGCGCCGGTGGTTCACAGTCGCGTTAACTCTTGCGGGCGGCGGCGGCGGGCGCGGGGCCGGGAGGGGGCGGGACGCGAAAACGACGTGGGCGGGCGGGCGGGCGGGCGCCGCCGGGACGCATGCCCCTCACGTCACGGCCCCGGCCCGAAAACTCACGGAAAATCGGATTCTACCGTCGGCGGCCCGATGCAAAGCGAGAACGTCGCGGGAGGGATGGGCTGCCGGGCGAGGAGGACGAGCAAGGGCGGGCGGCGGGGGAGTGAAAGAAGGAAAGAGGCGGACGGGCTGCGCGGGGGAAAGAGGGTGCGAGGCGGGGACAGCAGTGGGAACGAGGAAGCCGCGCTGGGGCTGGAGACGGATACACAGACGAGTGCGATGGGGAAGGAGATGGAGGACCCGGGGAGAGGGGCGGGGAGAGGGGCGGGGAGAGGGGCGGTGAGAGGGGCGGGAGAGGGGCGGGGAGAGGGGCGGTGAGAGGGGCGGTGAGAGGGGCGGGGAGAGGGGCGGTGAGAGGGGCGGTGAGAGGGGCGGTGAGAGGGCGGTGAGAGGGGCGGTGAGAGGGGCGGTGAGAGGGGCGGTGAGAGGGGCGGTGAGGGGGCGGTGAGAGGGGCGGTGAGAGGGGCGGTGAGAGGGGCGGTGAGAGGGGCGGAGTCGGTGGCGTGACCGAGGCGGAGGAGCGGAGGAGGGAGCGCCTGCCGTGGATGCGGCGCGGGTGGCGAATCTGGGCGGCACGCGCGGGGCGGGGAGAGGCCCGGCGGAACGGGCTCTCGTTCCCCGCCCTAGAAAGAGCCGTCTCTAGAGCCGGAGTTCCTCTGACTCCCCGTGCGCGGCCGCGTGGGCTTCTCTTGCCACTCGATGCGATTCCTCCTTCTCATCATATAATGTACAGCCGAAGCAAACATACTTCAACGGTTTATTTTACGAGGGTATCTAAAATATAAAATAAACTACAATAAGGGTGATCACTTAACAACCATAATCTGTTTAACGATTGTTGCTCAATTTTTTCATATTAACTTATCATTAATTTCATGATATTTCGAATAATTCGCTTTGATCTTCAAAAACGTATTTATTTCTGTTTCTTCGTTTATAATGTAGTAGTAATAATAATACTTTCATACGTAACCTGGTATTGTCGTCTGCCTTGTTTTTTGTTTCCCATACGTAAAAAAATTGTCAAATGTCCGTTATTTTCCCCTTTTTGCAGGATTCGTTAGAAGTAATTTATCGTGTATAAAAGTTTTGTTCTAGGAACCTTTAGTATATGACAATTCAGTACTGTTCTGCAAATATTAGAAACTGTGCGGCTTGCTCTGAGGTTTGTTCATAGAGGTATTTCTTTCCTAACAAACAATTATCTCTGAAAATATTCGTTGTCCCATTTGTTTCCTTCACTAATCGGCTGCCTACTGAATTTGTGTACCATTTATAATAGACTTAACTCACAATGCCAAGAAGCGTTTGGTCCGTTTTGTGTGTGGAAGATCACTACAATCTTTTGGACATGACGTATTTTTCTGCCTTATAAAGTTTCTGTAAATGTAATTTATTGCAGTAATGCTGAAATCGAAATAAAATTGAATACGGAATATGCTACTATTTTGTCACTATGGAGAAGCTAGGTATTGTCTCATTATTCAAAACGCAGTTCTGATTGAATTCAATATTTTCGTTAGTGTTAACATAATGAAATTAAAATGTATCACATCAGTAATTATATTTCTTAGTGTATGATGATCGTCTCGTTTAAATATGGTGCAATCGATTCCCCGTCGAACCCTTTCTTTTTCAAGGAATTACGTTTCTTTGATCCTGGGCGCACACGGCAAACACAAACCCAGTGTCGCGCTGGAGCTTGGCCGCGTTCAGGGTGAGAAAGAGGTGTAGAGGTCGGGAGGGATAAGTCTCGTGGTGATGTTGCGAGATTTGTTGCCTTTGGAGGGAAGCGACGCGTTTTATGTCGAGCGCGCGTGTGGGCGGCCGCTGTCGTGCAAGCAACTCATCGGCTTGATTACACCAGTTGGACAGAACAGCGGCGTCGCGGTCGGTGAGTAATCAGTGTTTTCACGTGCCTCTGTGTCGCCTCCCCTTCTACGCTACCTGCAGCGAAAGCCGAGGTGGGTGTTATTCAGCAACGTCCTACTACAGACGGCACGTTGTCAAAGGCAGCGACGCCGGCAGAGGGGCACTGTCTCTGTCTGTGTCTCTACCTCTCTTTCTCTTTGTGATGACGCTACAACCCAGGTCGGGCTCTGGTCTGACAAACTCGTGCTCGCAGTCCTGGCGGAGTCTTTTAAGATGTGAGTGATGTCACGACCTAAGAAAGGAAGGAAGTGAGCACAGTTGGGAGGAAGGAATCGCACTCGGCTTGTGGAACGTTTTTGAAGCTTAAATAATAATTAAGCTCTGAAGTGAAGTATTGCCCCAACATCCGTTTGAAAAGGATCAGAGGCAACGACGACATCCACGAATCAGAGCAACGGACCTCTGATACGTACGACCTCCAGAATGTACCGTACTGGAATGATAATACATTATTTACTCACCTTTCATATTCATAGCCAAATACACATGGGGTTCCGCAGGATTTCAGTTCCTGTTTACTTCCTAGTAAACAGTATGAACTCAAAGATTCAAAATGGAAGAACAGTTCTCTAGGCTGACGATACGAATATTCTTTACAATAAAGACCCATGAATATTAAATATCATATTTTCAAATTGTTTTCGTAATAAGAAATTAATAGTAAACGAAAGAAAAATTTTCAATACAGTTCTCCATGACAAACAATTGTATAATCCGTTGAAAATGAACGACATGCAATTGATTGATATTAAAGTAATAAAATTTTTCGGCCTCTCATTTCAGTCAAACGTTAAATGGAACGTCCATTTAACATTGATCACGAAATTAAGTTCATTATGCTACCCGTTCACAATTTTTGCAAATTCAGTCTGCCTTAATGCCTCTCGTTATGTATATTTCGCGAATATGCATTCCCGTATGAGATATGGGATAATATTCTAGGGAAACACATCCTACAACTCCCAGACTTTTCGATTTCAAAAAAAAAAACAAATTGTGTGAATAAAGGAAATCCCACCCACGTGATTTTTGTCGGCCTCTCTTTATTATTTGGCCTAGGAATTTTACCATTACCTTGCCTCTTGAGTGACGAATCAGCGTTAAAAAAAATTAATACTCAAAGGTGGGAACATACTTTCGGCGAATACGGATGTCTACACCTATCACACTCGACGTATGAGTCATACTTCGGGAGCGGGGACAAAAGTGGAGAGTGATGAAGATAGTGATTCAGGGAGGTCGAGGTGATGACGTGGACCGCGTCGGGAACAAAAGCGTACCGGGAATGCTGAGGGTGGGGGTGGGGGGGACGGAGGCTTGTGCGTGGGCGGAAGTCCGGTTAAAGCAGGGGCGGTTGACATTGAGACGGGTCCCCTGCCTGAGGGAGGTTCACGCCGGCTCTCGCTGCGACCCCGTTCCGCCTTTGGCTGGCCAGGCGGCCGCGGCGTCACTGACCTTCCGCGTTCCCTGGGATAATCGCGCTCATCGCCGCCCCGGGCGCATTCCTGGCCGAGTGCCCGCATTAATGGATGTCGCACGCTCACCCGATACGCGTGGCTTCCTCCCTCGGGGCGCAGAGAGTTCTCCGACTGAACGCGTTGTTAGCTGAGGAGCGCCCGCCCCACACGACGCGGCGGGCGCTGAGCTTTGACTTGATTTGCTGATCGGGCGTCACGCGTCTTGTATTATGCTCGGAAGGTAGAAAACTCTTCTTAAAGATGAATTGCATGTTTAAAGATGAAACATAGGCTGTCTGCTATTAATTTTTTTCTTACATAAAAGTTCAAAAAAATTATTTTTATAGACAGTCCAAACTACATTTATTAAAACAAATAATTATTACATGCAAATTGATATCTTGAACAAGAATAGCGTGGCAGCGTTTCAGAGGTCGAGTTGTGCCTCCATCATCAGGCCTTTAAAAATGTCAATTTACAAAGAATCAATTCATCATCTCATCCAATTCCTTGTAAATTGACGTATTGTTAAAGGCCTGATGATGGCGGCACAACTCGACCTCTCAAACGCTGCCACGCTATTCTTGTTCAAAATACCAATTTGAGTGTAATAATCATTTATGTTTTAATAAATGTAGTTTGAACTGTCTATAGAACGAATTATAGGAACTTTCATTTTAAAAAAATTAATAGGATGTTGATCATTTCTGTATGTTTTATATCAAAATAGTACTGTAAATATATCGGTAAATAACATTCGTAATGAGATGCATAATTAGATACGTAATACATTAGCTATATAGTTGCTAGTTGAAAGATATCAGGCGTCTTCAAAACTTCTGAACAATGGACTTGCCATTTTGATTTTGATAAATGCAATTGATTTACTTTCATTTACGATAACGTTCAAAGGGTTCTTCATCTTTGGGCGAAATTTCTTTTCAGTCTCCCTCTGCATTACATTTGTTAAATGTGAAAAAGAAAACGTAATTATCAATTATAAAACTGATTTTTTTCATCACTTAGAAGTTCAAAAATATCAAGGGCGCTCCTGAAGTAGTTGCAGAATGACCTGACCCTTCCTATATGACCTATCCCTTTATCAAAAATAATGGCTTCATTATCAATGATGTTTTCATTATTTAATTTTCCTTGCGTTGGAAGAACATAGTATTGTAGTACGGGGCGGTAGTATAATAACAGTAATAATAACAATAACAATAATAATAATAATAATAATAATAATAATAAATTATGATATTATAACCTATTATTGCAATATAATATAATGGGCACGTTTTGGTTGGTTTAAAGAACGTGTAGTTGCAGATCTTTATATGATGAAATACATTAGTAGGATCATCATGGTTAGCCATATGATTTGCTTTGTGAAAATGTGGTGTTACAGGTATTAAAATACATTAATATTCAAAAGTTGTACTTCAAAATAATTGTTCTTCGTTACCATTTTAGACATTTTAAAGGCATTTTATCGTCATTATTATTATTATTATTATTATTATTATTATTATTATTGTTGTTGTTGTTGTTGTTGTTGTTGTTGTTGTTGTTTTGGTTGTCCGCGTTCATCGCCTTGAAACGCACCTGTCGGCACCCCTGGGAAAATCAGTCTAATGCAGACAAAGGGGCGGCAACCTTCCCGCATTGACGCGCTGCAAAGAGCGGCTCGCCGAGGAGGGCGGCGCGCCCCGTCTGCGCGCGGCTGCCTTTGCCGATGGCGTGGGCGGGGCCGGGCGCGGGGGCGGGGCAGGGACGAGGCCATGGCGCGGGCGAGGTGTTTTGATCTGATTCGGGAAAGTTGCGCGACAGAAAGTGCGCCCGGTAGGTAATTCGGATGCAAATACGCGAAATTAAAGCGGAACGGCGGGGACCGCAGCGACGCGGTGTGTGCGCCCGGGGTCTTCCTGCCTGCTTCTTGCAGTGTTGCCAGATTGTAGGAATTTTTTTTCGCGCAGAGGGAGAAATTACTGTTTATTGGGAGAAATTGAGGGAAAGTAAAAAAAACTATTTGGAGAGTTGGGAGATTTTGTAGTAAACGAGACAATGGCAATTCTTCTGGAAAATGGATTTATCAAAGAATGCTTAGTAGTTTTGAGTAAAATTCAAACTTACTCGGGGTACAATTTGACATTTTGTTTGGTACTATCCGAAATGAAATACATTGCTGGAGATGAAAATCATTTTACTTAAGATTTTTCAGCTAATAGAATGTATACTCTTTCTCGCAAAACCGAGTTTTTAAATTTCGTTTTAATTTTAAAATATTTTTTCTTAGAAGGGAGTTTGTTATAACACGTTTACAGTCTAGAAACATATTAACCGATTCACTTGAAAGGGAATCGTAAGTTAGTACAAAGATCATCCTTTGACATTTGGGGAATTTCACTTTATGAAATGCCTTTTGGGTGGAGAGACCGCGCAATATTCGGGGAAATTACTTCGGGCATTGTATCTGGCAACTCTGGCTTCCTGTAAAGCAGCGCGGTTGGGGTAGTGTAAGGTAAGCGAAACTCCACGGCAGAGGAATTGCCTTTGTCACTCCGCGCGAGAGGACCCGCGTTTGTGAAGGAACTCCAAAGTTTTGATTAATGAAAAGAAACTAATTTTTTTTAAAGTGATTATTTTACTAAGATTCTGATTATTTGATATCACAAAGTGATTGTTGCATTCATCTTGAGACTTAATGCCTAATGCTGTTGACAATTGCTCGTTGTTTCTGACAATTTATTTTCGACAACTTATTCACCAAAATAAAGGTCCAGTGCCCATAGGTTAACACTGGTAGTTCTGAATGTTTCAGTTTTTCTTTTTTTTGTAACTTGGAATTTTCTTAAGAGTTCACGTACCTTATTATCATTTTTAAACCGTTTAGAGAATTGTACAACACAATTTCCTATACCTGAAATCAAAGGTATTGGAAATTGTGTTTTACTGGAAACTAGAATCATTGCGTGACAATAAAAATTTAGAACAGTAAATTTGTAAATAAAAATGTAAAAAGAAAATACATTTTCATGGTATCTTCGGTTACCCTTATTTAAATTCCCCCAAACTGCGAAACAACAAGCTCCTGCGTTTTTCGGTAGCATTTACTACCGCGAAAGAGAAGCAAAATAGATGCCATTACCAAAAGCGAATATCGGATACGTTATCGAAGATCTATCCAAAGAAGAGAATCCAACTCTCAACCATTGATTCTTGTAAATCAACGTTAGTGTAGGAAGCGTTATTCTTTGGAGCAAAATGATTACATAATCACGCAGTTGTGTTTGTTTGTAATGCTCTATGGTTTGCATACACATGAGAGTAGAGTTTGGCCAACTGAAAACATACTTTCCTTTTCAAAACTGGTAGAAAGGCACGTATGCGAAACACATTTGGTTTAAATTTATAAAAGCATATACATTTAATCTATTCCCTGGGTATACAAAAATGAAAAACAATCGTTCTAGATTCTTGCGAAAAATCTCGATATCGTTATGAAATAATTACCGAAAGTAAAATTTTTCACCGTAGTGTCATTGAAGAATAAGAAATATAAATAAGCATATTTTTATTTGAATAATAGTTTTTTTAGTTCCAGAGTACGGTTTTTTATTTGTGTTGCAATAAACGAGCATAATATTTCATTTTGCTGAATCACTTCTTGAGTATTAAAAATGAGCTGTATAGTGTACATAATGGCATAAATTAAACAAATTCAGAGTATACAATTATACAATAACAATAACGATAACACATCTCTTGCATCGTTGTTTCCTGAAAATATTACACAACCACATCTAAAGAAAGAAAAATACTTACCTTAACTCCCTGAAATGAAATACAAATACAACCTGCAGTAATATTCTTCACATGGCAAATAAAAAACTTGAATTTCCCCCCTTAAAGTTTGAGATTTTCTCTTTGAATCCGTTAGGAGGGTGAATGTACAAGAGAGAACGTTACTTACAATTATGAAGTTGGAAGTGATTCCTCTTTAAAGATTTTCTTTGCAAGTGCGGCCCGGAAAGTGCCTACTCATCTTCAAAGAACGAGAAACCCTTCTTGCCATGCCAAGAATTCGGCAACAACGTTCCACTGCTGTTTCGGACACCCCGCTGGGAATTCTCGCCTTTGCTTGCATGGCAATGCCCTCGTGCCTTCTGTTGGCGGCCAGTGGGGCAGTAAGCCCTCTTTTGTCTGTGCTCTGTGCTCCGTGCTTGCGCGTGTGCTCGCTCAATGAGCGACGGTTGGGAGCGATTGTTTATGAGTTGTGTTCGATTATCGAGTTATGCAAAGGTGTAAACGACGAGCCTGTCGCGCCAATTACATAAAACGCGCCGTGAAATAGACAATGCACGCGGACAGACGGCTATAAAAATGGAATCCCATTAGCATGAAACGACTAAAGCAAAATCTTACTCGTGCTCTAAGTTACGCAGTCCTTCAAAGCCCGTATTTCGCGATATTGTCTCTCTTTTTATGAAGGATGGCGCAGTTAAAGGGGAACATAAAACTGCGGCGAACAACTCGACAATAACGACCCAAGTAGGGCAGGTACTTGTGTACGTGCGTGTGAAAATGTAACGTTGTGAATCTACGCCCGTGAATTTACGTCCGTAATGTCGCCCCAAAGATGATGATTTTTTACACCTAGTAATTTATGTGATGCAGCACTTTTCATCTCTCGTTCGACGTTTCAGCTGGGATAACAGCATATCCAGGACGAAACGCTCGAAAGAAATGTGCCACGATAATAATATTAAATTAAATTTTAATAATCAAAATTCTAGAAAATATTTCCCATCATGATAATTCTGTCTTTCACAATGTCTTTCAGAAAGAAATCCTGTTTCGAATATCCATTACAAAACTCGCCGTTAAAAGACCCAGAATCTGTAACATATTTTGTTGTAGAGTTCATTCCCTGTTAATTAGTCAATTTCATGTCTTATAGAAATGAATATATCATGTATAAAATCTGAAAGTTTATGGAAATCATTATGTATTTGAAATAGGTTTGAAAGTAATGATAAATATGTAATTGAATTTGGATTCCATCACCAATAGAAAGGAATGTTTAGTGGTAGAGGAATTCAATATTTTGATCGGATTTGTGTCTAGTAAGTACATTCATGTAAATTGACAAACGCAAACAAAACATATTTGACGTTGGAAGCACTTAATAGTTTATTTATAATTATATGCTCTGGGCACATGTAATAGTTTATTTATTTACACTAGACTCTCGAATGTACGGTCCTCGGTCGTTTGAATTATACTAATACGCATCAGAAATATAAAATAAAAATCCCACAATAAAAAACTTATTAACGTCTTCCTTTTAAGTTAAAATTGGTTTTGGAAAGAGTTTTGTTCTTCACTTTGACTTGGTTTCTATTTTCTCTAAAAGAAATGTGTGTTAGGCATTGAACATTGCACATATTACTGATTAAAGAGAACAGTGATGACATGTAAACTATTTTTGATTCTCCTACAATCTTGCAACTAATATAAGACGTCATGGGCTTAAAATTGTTTATTTTCGTGTAGAGGGAACAGACTTTGTTTGGTATGCACATGGTCAGGTCTCATCAAATCTGTACAATGAAGAGCCCATTTCATTTATTTAGCGTCACAAACTATTACAACACAATATTCTGGAGTACAGATTTGTATTCCCAAAGGCGTGGGCGAGAGGCTGTCCCAGCGGGATGCCGAGTGGCCGGGGAGGGGCACGAATATTTTTCGGACAAACAGCTCAGTGATATGGATAAATGGAACACGCGAAAAATGTTCGTATTTAATCAATTAGAAATACTATAGGAGTAATTACGCGAGTGAAGCAAGTAAAGACAAGCTATCTCGATATTTCGAGTTAAAATGCGCTCAAAAATTTCGCGAAGGCTGGACTCAATGACGTTTTCTGTTCATCCCGGAGGCCAAGTCCGTAGCCTCGCCATCGGCTTGGAAATGTCCAAACAAAGCGAGTGAACTTGGGCGTCTGAATTTTTGCAAAGCTAACTGAACCCAACCACCGTAACTGACGCAAGTTTTTGAATGAAGTCTCATTGTGTAGAACATGTTGCACGTGTTCCGTTCTTCCGTGTGCTTGAGCTGTTTGCGGGGGCGGGGCCGGGACAGGGCGGGAACGCGGGCGCCGGCCGGCAGCGAGGCCACTCACTCACCCAGCTCGGGGCCGCAGACGCGCGGAATGATCTCCAGGATGGCGGAGCAGGAGGAGTCCTCGAAGCACAGCTGGCGGGCGAGCAGGCAGTTGAGGATGGCCACCGCCGTCTTCACATTGGGACCTGCGGCAAGCGGGGGGGGGGCGGGGAGGAGCGGGGGGGGGCGCGCGGCGGGGGCGGGGGGTGGGGCGAGGCGGAGCGGGGCGGGGCTGGTCGTTGGACTTGCTTGGCTTCACACACTACCTACTGTGCACCGGGGGCAGTCAATCAGTCAATCAATCATCAATCCAATCCATCCATCAAACCTCTAAGATCAGATATATAAAAAACACATTCGGTGAGAATGATATAGTAAAATACAGTGCGTTGGACTTGGGGTGGCTCTGTGACAAGCTGTCATTTGGGCACCGAGACCACGGGCATAGCAAGCAGTTCTAAAAGAAAAAAAGGGCGGGGAGAGCACAGGCGGCACCGCCCACACGATGGTGCGCTATTATTCAAGGCTCGTCTGCCGCACGGGGACGCCAATAATGAAGAGGCTTCATTTTTCAGAATTTTAACGCTGTGGAGACGGCGCCGCAACGCGTTCTGCGGCGGCGGCGGCTGCGGCGGCGGCTGCGGCTTGGGCGGCAGCGGCTTCGCCGGAGCGGAGCGGGGGCGAGGCAGGGGCGGGGGGGGGGCGGGCGGCGCGGGAGGCTTGGGCCTCCGCATCCCCGCGGGCCCCCGCTCTTCAATTTCACATTGCCGCGGGCGCCAGCCACTGCAACTGCGGTGTCGGCGGCGGCGGCGGCGGCGGCGGGGGGCGCGGGGCCGGGGGCGGCGGGGGGAGGGGGCGGGGCGAGTCGCGGCCGTCGACAGCTCTGTTGCCGCTATATTGCTCATATCTGCAGAATGAGTTTCTTCGCCTCGCCCGCCCCTCCGCGCCTTGCCCTCGCTTCCGCGCCGCGTTCCCGCCCGCGCCCCCGCCCCCGCCGGCGCCCGCGCGGCACGCCGTGACTGAAGGTTGTAAACCGGCACGGCCACTTTAGAGCGCCTTCAACCTCAACCACGTTCGGGTATTTCCGGAACTGCCGAAGTTTAACGAGGCTGCTATTACCATGTATTGATCGGAGAGTCGCGGCAGTCAAGACCGATGGTTGACAGAAGGGTTCCGGGCGGAGAGCGAAGACGAATTTTTCCCGCCGCCCCGGGAGGGGACGAGCCCGGACCCGCCGGAGTCGGCGGGGGATGGGCCGTCGGGGCCCGCGGCGACGCTCTGCGCCGCCGCGCCGTTGCACCCCCCTCCCCCCTGCATGCCTCCGCGTAGCGCTCAATGGATTTTGTTTACATTTTCCGCGTCGTAAACAAAAGACGTCAAACGACTAATACCGCGACACGGCGGTTGTCGTCGCGTAACTTTGGCGAAACTTCCGCGGAAGATTCTACGCCGATGCTTTCGGCTGCGATAGATAACCCGCGGCTTGAGTGATCTCAATTCCCGCAGCGCCGGTGTACGCGCGGCGCGCGCCAAAAAGCAACGGAAATCTGTCGCTCGGTTGTCGCGAATGAAGCGGTAAACGTCGACGACGGCGGCGGCGGCAGGGGACGCTGGCGATGCGCTGTCGGCGTGCGAGAAAAAGAGGAAACGGTCGTTGGAGCGACACCGAGTTATCGAGTGCCTCCCCTCCCCCTGCGCCCCTTCTCATCCGAGCTCCTGCGGCGCCCCATAACGCCCTCTCGTCCCTCTTGCTTCCCCGATGCCGACGTGCCCCCGCCGCGTCTCGTCGTATTCCCTCACCTGCCGCCCAGTGGCCCTGAAGTCTCTGAACGGAACGCCTTTTACCCCTCCGTATTTGCTCCGAGTTGTGAGCTTCGAGTTGTCCTCTACAGTTTGACAACTTAGCAAAAAAATAGATGGCTTGCGCAAGCTGGGAAATTGAGAAATGGGAAGCTTCTTGCTCCTTGTTACCGTATTCCTCAGCCGACGTCACTTCGTGTCTCTACTATTACTGTCGAGGGAGAAGACGAGTGGTCAAACGTGCCCCGATCATACTCTTCTTAGGGTACTGAAGGCTACGAAATCTTTGTTTTTGTTGCATAGCCATAATGTCTGTGAGAATTGTCATTATTTACACTTTGAACTCCCAGTCAGACGGTCGCCGTGTAACCGACAGCGACGAATCCCCTTCACGCTGCAGTCAATCATCTTCGCGCGAATGAGAGAGCAAATCACCTTTCGGAGTTGCATTTCTCGAGAGGAGCTACTTTTCCGCGTAGGGAGTAGACGAGGGTGGCTTTGCAGCGCCTCCTCAAGTATCGAGAAGTGACTCTAAGAAGGGACCAATTTGACAGGTCGCGAAACAAAAGAACGTCGTGTCGGATGATGACATTGCAAGATGTAGTGTCGAAACCTATCACAAATCAGCCAGCTGCAAACGAACATATTGATAAATGGAACGCATGGACATAATTTACAGTTTTGTTACCAGTACTATCCAAGGACAAGCTGTCGAAGCGGTCCCTTCTTAGAGTAATCCTTCTATATCTTCCACCCATACATTTTTTCGAAGTTGTCGAGTTGTCTTCTTTTGCGAGAGGTTCCGGTATTTCTACCCGGCGAATAAACTATATTTTCTATATTGACCAAGCGTTAGGTGAGGGGTCGTCTGAATTAAGTGTTAGTCCAACTGTATCGCGATAACTGATACTCTGGTGGATTACAAACTTTTTACCATATGTCTCCAAAATAATAATCGGCAATTAAAGTCTTAAATTGTTTGGCCAATATAGAAAAGTTGGCAATGTCAACAATTCCACTTAAAATGCCGATTTTGATTATTAGCCAAAAATTGTGTGAAATTCGCTAAAACCCAAAAGTGTTTTAATTACTACCCAAGCGTGGAGAAGAACCTAGACCATTATGAGGAAATTATTTTTCAATATATATATTGACGCACTGTACTTAGAAAGAAATACTCATTGTCAGTATTATCCATCGTAATTTTTATGAATATTATTTTCATGTCTGAGAATTCTTCTTTGCTTTTCAAACTTTGTCGCATAGTGTTCCAGCGGACCTTGTATTTTTTAAAACAATAATGATTAAATGATGAACATTTTTTGGACACTGGAATATTACAATGGCTCTTAATATTGCCGTGGTAGACATACTATTGCCCCGATGCATCTCCTTCGGCAACGAGGTAAATTGTTAAAATTTAAGTCGTGAGTTAAATGATAATCAAAAGTCTTTAATGAGTTCTTGAAAAGGTAAGTCCATGAATACGGTAACAATAATGTTTTCTACTGAATTTCATTTGCAAGGTCCGCTGAAACACCATGTGACAAAGTTTGAGAAGCAAAGAAGAATGCTCACACATGAAAATAATATTCATAAAAATTACGATGGATAATACTGACAATGAAATTCATTAGAAAACAGATGGATTATTTCAAACAAAATACACCGTTAGCGGCTAATGATCACAAATTCGACATCCGGTGGTTGGAGGGAAGTACAGACCCGGTGCCAAAGAATGAATAAAGATTATGTATTAAAATAAATACCACCTGCACATTGGCTATTTGGGTTATGCTTGAAGAGTATGAACGGCAAAGTTTAAAAAATTCTTAAATTTTCCTTTAACACATATACAAATATTCTAATTACTATCAACTCTTTACTTTTTCGTTTTCATTCTGGTAAGTAATTAACGCCTCTTTATTAAATGGTGTGCATTCAAGAAAGAACTTGGATATTAGCTAATCGTTCAAATATATTTAGGACCTTAACTCTGCAAATCCACTGACACTGAATTTTGGAATTTTTCAAGTCGAACGACGTGCTCTGAGGTAAAATATAATTATTACGAACAATTACTGTGTATCTGCGTAATATTTATATACGAACAATAATGATTAGCAGGACTACTAGTATTAACCATCATACATTATCATTACTCCCTTTTCATATCTTGTTTCGTAGTGGTAGGTACGTCGTCGTGTGATCGTTGATGTACTTGGATTAGCTGACGGATGACGAGAGTACAGGTGACATCTGACATACAACCCTGGGACGGATAATGATGAGTGAATGAATTAGTGATCATACTGGGGTTAATGATAATGGATGTGCACGAATGACAAGAGAAAGGAGAAAACTCCAAGATATAGTCGCACAGACTCGCTTTACCATTCTAAGTTGTCATAAATCAACCTCATTCGAATACGACAAAACAAGCCGATTCAGATTTTATTAAATTTTATCGATTTCTGAAGAGATATTTGTATTATAATGATATTTAGGGAAGAATCATAGACAATTAACGAATAGTTGAGCGCCGCATTGATTACTTACTGATCGATTTGCATAATACCTTTGAAGTTGATGTGTAATATAAATTACAGCTATCATGTGTGTTTATTTTAAATACATCGACGTTAAAATATTGCGAACTGTTCAGAATGGCGCAGAAATGTTTGCAACCGAAAAATCGGAAACCGAACATAAACGCTTAGGGATACTGATGATTAGTTATTTACTTTATAATTAATCTACTTTTTTGTACAATATTTAGTGTAAAATTACTTGTGCACTTAGCTTCGCCCTACTTGTTGCAGTTTCTTGATTCCTAGTAATTGGAGTTGGAAGCGCTGAGATCTGTCTGCCTGAGGCGTGTGTTACATGTAGTACGTGATTCTTCAAATGAGTTGGTTTGTTAATTCTCCTTTGATTTATTGCCTTTTTTTATTTCAATTCATTCTGTCTAGGTACATTTATTATAATATCTAAACGAAAATAATGGATCAAATTTAAAAACGGCTCAAAAACCGTGACCGGAAACTCAGGGTTCAAATTCTCAAACCACAATGTGTTCAAAGAAGCGAAATACACCCTCTGTTATGGAAATAAACCCCTGTTATTAGCTTCCTTTTTACTCATTCGCGTATGAAGTGCGCTTTAATGCGGTCTCAAGGAAATGCGATATTGCTATACAACATTAATTGAACTAGATTAGTGTTCCGTTACTTTACTAATCGTAAATGTGTCATCTTCTATTACACAAGTAGACCACTCGCTAAGTTGGTTACCTCTTATACAACGGACGCATGCACTTTAATTCCAACGAAACTTCGGCCATCGCGACTATTAAATATAGTGAGGACATAAAAAATTAATCTGCGCGGCTCGCCGCCCGCACAGACATTCTTGCGCGTCGGGAAATTGCCTCGGTCGCCCGACAGCGCGCGGCGGCGGCGGCGGTGGCGGTGGCGGTGGCGGTGGCGGTGGCGGTGGCGGTGGCGGTGGCGGTGTCTGCGGCGGCGGCGGCGGCGGCGGCGGCAGCGGGGCTGGCGGAGAGGCGGCGACGCCAGAGTCAAACGCGAGGGGCGCACCATTTACAGACAGACATGCTTTCTGCCTTGAACCGGGCCAGAACAAGGCAGGGAGAGACGGGGCGGGAGGAGCGAAGCGAAGAGGGACGAGGCAGGGAGGGACGGGGCGGGGGGAAGGACGGGGCGGGAAGACCGAAGCGAAGAGGGATGGGCGGGGAGACACGGGGCGGAGGAACGAAGGGGGAAGGGACTGGTGGAGAGGGCGAGGAGAAAAGAGGTGAAACGGGGAGAGATGCGGAGAAATCCGAAGTGGGGGGAAGAAACGAGGATAGACGAACCGGGGATGGACGAGATGGGAGGGTCAAGGCAGAGAAGTACACGGTGCGTCTGGTGTCGCTGATAGGGGGGATATGGCACAACGGAACGAGGAAGTCGGGAAAGGAAGGGAAGATGGCGGGGGTGGAACAAAAGGCAAGGAACCGGAAAAAGGAGCGGCCCGGAGAGACGGACGTACCTGGTCGGGATATGGCCGGATGGGACTGGGAAAGGATGGTCGAAATGGTTCAAAGTGAAGCGGAAAGGGAGGGTGGTGGCAGCTATTCTCTGTGCGAGAAGTCACGAGGCAGCAGTTATAATGCGGTAAGTGATCCTGGCTGCATATTAGCGCCCAGCGGCATCTCTGTGAAAAAGGCCTGTTCGCGAGATGCAAACAATCCGGAAGACTGCCCAAGTCGATTGGGCGGAGGCTGTGATGGCGGCAGAGGCGGTTTCGCTTGCTCTCCGGGCATTCCGTCACCCTCTGACATTTCCGGGCGCTGCGCCTCTTTCCTGAGCTGGGCAGACTACGCTCCTGAGCTGCCCGACTCTTCCCGCAGACGCGGGCCCGCGAAAGATGCCGGAAAAATGATGGCGGAGGCGAGCAGCGGTGCTGGGAGGGGGAGGAACGGGGTGGGACCGCAGGAAGGAGCGGGGAGAGAGGAGCTGAGTGGGGCATTGGGAAGGAGGGGTGCATGCACTCCCAGCGAACTCAATCGAACTTCTGTTCGAAGAGGTGCACACGTTTGCTCGGGCTCCGCGGGCCGGCTCTGCGGACGCCACACCCCTCCTCTGCCTCCCCGTCCCTTCCCAGCAACCTGGCCTCCCTCCTCTCGGTTTGCCGGTCCGCACTCCCCGCCCCACCGCGCCCTGCGCCTGCCCGCCGTGCGCTCGCCTCCCACCCCGCCGGCGAGGTCGATTTCACCTCGGTGGCGATTCAATGAATACTTAATGGAATGTTCGCGAAGTTCATTTGGCGGCATTTGCAAGCGGCGGCGCGCGGCGGGCGGCGAAAGTTGTGGCGCGTCCGCCGGTTTTTGCGGTGCCCTTTCTCCTCTCGCGGCGGGACGCGCACGGGAGCGAGAGCGGCGGGGGCGGGGCGCGGGCGGGGCGCGGGCGGGGCGCGGGCGGGGCCGGAAGAGAGGGAGCGTTGGTGGATTGCGGGCGGAGAGGGGGGGGGGGCGGGGGGGTCGGCGGGGGGGGGCGCGGGCGGGGGGCGCGGAGGGAGGGGTCAGCGAGCGGAGTGGGGTCTAGCGAAGCGGAGTGGGGAACCGGGATGGAGGGGGTCGAACGGAGAGGAAGGGGGAGCAGAACGGAGTGGGGTCGATCGAAACGGGGCGGAGCGGAGCGAGAGAAGCGTAACTGGGTGGAGCAGAGCGGATACGAGGTGGAATCGGGACGGGAGCAGCAAGGGGAGAGCGGGTGCAGGCGCGCGTTAGGGCGAGAGGGGCGGCGGATTCCACGGTTTCCCGCTCCCTCCTGGCCCCCGCCCCCCCCCCTTGCGGGCCACGCCTGCTCGTCCGCGTGCTCGCCCCCGCTTGCGCCGGCTGCGTACGCTACAGCGGCTGGCGCGGGGGCACGTGGGGGCGGCATTTCGCACACGTCGCCAATTTCGGCCGTCTGGCGCAGCCCGGCCTAGTGGAGCGCGTGGCGCGGCGCGGCGCGGCGCGGCGCGGCCGGATAAGCGGCTAACGAGAGCCTCCTCTCGCCGCCGCCGCCCCGCGCTCGTTTGGCGCCGCGGCCGCCGCTGCCGTGCTTGCTTGCTCGCGCGCGCAGCGGGAGCCTCGGCTTTCGGCCGCCTCGCCTCGCCTCCCCCCACCGCCCCCTCCCCCTGCCCCCTTTGTCCTCCGCCCCCCCTGGCTGTGCTACTGTCTGCTCCCCCGGCCCACTCTCTGATGTCGGCCGCCCCTCGCCCCTTGTGTCAATGTACTTCCGCCTGCTCTACCGCCTCGCCGCTCATCCCGTACTCTAAAGCACCTATTACCACACCGTCGCACCGCCAACATAATCAACATTCGTTGTGACTTGATAGGCAAAAAATGTGAAATTCCTTTCTAGATGGCAAAACATGAGGTCATCTCAGTATTAGCTATCTTTATCAAGGAAATCTGATCACAAAATCAATTGAGAGCGTGGTTAAAGACCCATAAAAATTTTGTTGCAATAGGTTTTACTTTTTTTATACCGTCATGATATTGGCTTAATTTAGCTCAAAACCCATATTGACTCTGTCTCTGCAACGACTCTGACTGGAAAATCCTAGGATTCGAGTCCCGACGTTGTCGGATTGCTTACACTAGCTGTCTAGGCCGAAAGCACACACTATCCAAAGGGGAATTCTGGCGGCCGACTGATTGGTAGGTTTCTGTGGTATCTCCAATAGCAGGCGAATACCAGAGCAGTATTCTTGCAAACGAACTATGGGCCGCGTGCGATCATTCCTTCCTCTTCCTTGTGATATTCTCCCCCTTACACTCGCCTGTGCATTACATGACCACTCACGCCGGAAGAGCTTAGTTTTGCATGTCAGGGACGGTGCCCGGGGCAGAATCTTAGAAGAGGAAATCCACATGTATCGGGAGAAGAACACCTTCCCTTCTAGGCATAAAAATATTTGCTAAACTAACGCAACTAAGAACCATAGAAGTTGATATGCCCGGAAACATCAATCAGCGCGTGTTCATTATCTCTTTCCCTTACAGCTCCGCTTTTGATTTCTGGTTTTCATTTGTTTCGTCTCGTTTTCTCTCCGTCGCTCTTGCCGAACTTTTTTCTCACTCAACTTTATTTTTTTATTCCTGCTTCCGATAGACTTTCTTTTTCTCGTCCGATAACATTTTACAACAATCCATCTCGTTGCGAACAAGTATTGATAAATTTTGAGTTCATTTTCCCTCGTAATCTTAAATAAGTTATGAAATACTTTACTGTGATCTGAAAGATCGTTAACGTGGAATTTCCACCAATTAAATCTTTAGCGAGTTGATAATTCTTGAAACAAATTTCGAAATTGACAGGAAAAGGGCAGAAGGACGACAAAAGGTGAACATTTGTGTCGGTTAATTCTCAGCTCGGTGTCGGTTAAAGCTCATCCACTTTCTCCATATCACACTCTATAACTCTGCAACAGGATGAATGTACTTGATCATCCTTTATTAATGTGCAGAGACTCGTAATGACTTTATGCCCTGGGCGACAATGTGGAGTTTATTCTGTCTTTGCTAAGACGCCTCCTGCCAGGTGTCTCAAAGAAATTGAGACTAGGCTTTCCATGTGACTCTCCGAATGCTTTCGTATGGCGTTTTCTCCAGCCTCTACGTCGATTCTTCTCCCCTCCCAGTCGTCTTTTCCTCTCCGGTCGGTAGCCCGCTTCTGCGCTTACACGGTTACACGCAAACGCTGTTGAAGCGCAACACTATTTGCCGCGTATAAATCAAGAGAGGAAATTTGCGGCGCGGAAGGTTCGATGGGCGCTTCGCTGCCGCCCTTCGCTGCCACCCTTGGCTGGCGCTTTTCGCCGGCGCTTCGGCGAGAAGAAGGCTCTGGGCGAGAAGCGCGGCCGGGCGGGAATAAGTGTGTAGGGCGAAGAAGGCGGACAGGAGGGTGGCGGGTGAGAGAAAGGGCTGCTGACGGAGTGCGAGGCGCGGTGGGTGGGGTGGAGGGGGGTGGGGGGTGAAGGTGGGTGGTGAGGTGAGGTGGGTGAGGTAGGAGGTGAGTGAGGGTGCGTGAGGTGAGGTGGGTGAGTGGGTGGGTGAGGGGTGAGGTGGGTGGGGTGAGGTGGGTGAGGGTGGGTGAGGGTGGGTGAGGGGTGGGGTGAGGTGGGGTGAGGTGGGTGAGGTGGGTGAGGTGGGGTGAGGTGGGGTGAGGTGGGGTGAGGAGTGGGGTGAGGTGGGGTGGGGTGAGGGGGTGAGGGTGAGGTGAGGTGGGGTGGAGTGAGGTGAGGTGGAGGTGGGCTGAGGTGGGCTGAGGTGGGCTGGGTGGGCTGAGGTGGGCTGAGGTGGGTGAGGTGATGTGGAGGTGAGGTGAGGTAGGTAGGTAGGTAGGTAGGTGAGGTGAGGTGAGGTGAGGTGAGGTGAGGTGAGGTGAGGTGGGGTGGGGGGTGGAGGTGGGGGTGGGGTGGTGAAGGTGAGAGCGAGATGCAGAAAGCGACGAGGAAGGGAGAAAGGAAAGGGCACGGGGCGTGGGTGCAGCGTGTGGCGAGATGGCAAGGGACAAAATCCCGAAACCCCTCGAAGGCGAGGGGAGAAACGGATGGCGAAGGGGTGGGGGTGGACGAGGCACGGGGGGGGGCCGGGGGGCCCGGGCAGGAGGGGTTTGCTTCGGAGACCTGCGTGAGGAAAGGGTTAGTTCGGGAGCGGGGGGCCGGAGGGAGGAGACAAAGCGAGACAGAACGACGAATGGCGGCGGGACACAGCCGAGAGCAGCGGACCTGAAGATACGAAAATGTGTGGAAGTAGGCGGGGAGAAAGAGAGCTGTGACAGGTAGTGGCCGAGGTGAAATGTAGAAATCGAGGGAAGGAGAGGGAAAAGAACGCGGCAAAACGAGATAGGTAAGGACAGAAAGAGAATAGGTGAAATGGAAATAGCCGCGAAAAAGAAAAATGGTTGGGCCAACCCGCGGGGTGGCGTAAGGTGTGGTAGCGTAGTTGGAATAGCAGGGTGGTGGTGTGTGGGGAAAGATCGGGGGCGTGGCCGTGGGGCACTGAAACGGGGGGGGCGGGATTTGGATATCCGCGTCAGTATCTGCGCGGAAGGTAATCAATTAGGGGGCGAATCGAGAGGCCCTCGGAACTTGGGGTCCTTGCGATTGCTCCCGCAGGGCTCGCCGCCCCCCGTAATCACACTTGCGGCGCTCGTGGACAAATTCGCTCCAATTACTTAGCCTCCCACGCTGATCCCAGCTAAAGGACATTCTTCCGCCCTCGAACCCAGCGTCCCCCTCCCCCGTCGCATCTCCCTTCCACGCCCACCGCCCTGCCCGCACTCTGCAAGCACACTATCCCTGCCCTCATGTTCCCATCCACTCGACCTCGCCCACCGTCTGTCTCCGCTCTGCTCCTGTTCTTCCCCTTGCTGTCCTCGCCACGTCCCCGCCCTGTACCTGCGTTGTCCCCGCCATGTCGCCTCAGCCTTCGCTTCCGCCTCCGCCCTGCTCAGTCCCCCACCTTCCCCTGCCGCACTTCCACCCCCACCCCTGGCGGCGGGAGACGCACGGTGTGCAGAGCTTGGCGGTTATCCTTGTCGATAGAGCGCTCTACCTCATTTTCGCGTGACGAAAGTCGTACGTTGGTGAGGAGCAGATGATACACTTGTTAATTCATCGCTCGCCTTTATGGCGGCGACGGTAGAGGAATAAGTGTTGCGTGTCATCGGAAGCGTGTTTGCGTTCAGATCAGCTCTTTGCAAGAGCTGTGTGTTGTGTGAAAAACAGATGCGGCAACATTCAATTACCTTAGCACAGTTATGGTTTAATGGGTCAATAAATACTTTCTGAATATGCAGTCTTAATTTATTGGCACTGAAGAACTCTGCAAAAGTTCATTAAAGTTTTATTGTACTTCTTAATGGAAACTTCATAGTTTAAATAAATAAAAGTGAGTTTTTGTTCCTTCAACTTTAGTTTTCCCACGAAAATACCGTACTTTGTCTCAACGCCGAGTATATGAACTTAGGCTATGTATGAAAATCTATTCTGTAGTTTTGAAGGTGAGAAGATTATTTTCTAACATGTATTTATGTTCCATATAACATTACAATGGGAACGACGTTTAAACAACGAGAACCATTTAACAACGTGTCGATTTACTAAGCGTTTATACGGCTTATTATTTAGATATTATTTTATTGGAAATCCGTTTGTTTTTATTCAGGAGACGTGGTTTGTATGTTTTTATGACGTTAATGTCATTCAATATTTCAATTATTTACGTCATAAATATTACATTTAAGTTAACAAATAAAACTTAATTGTGTGTTCAGCATAAACGATAAATACTTCATAAGAGAAGATCAAGTCGGCTGGACAACTAAATCTGTACTCCCACCTCCCGAGAAAAGTCTTGGGTGCACCTCTGTATATTTCTATATAATTTATGAATGAATGAGAAAATACGAGAGAAACCGAGAGAAGTAGATGAGTTAAAACCAGCGGACAGGCAAGTGCAGTGAAAACTTACTTTTCAATTCAAAACATTTTTATAAATACATGCAGAATTACGTTGTTTAAAAATTCCGGTAATTATTCCTGTACTCGCGGATTTAGTTTAATTGTTTGAGAGAAAACAAGCTTAATTCGCTGATGAAGCCGGAAGAAACGTTTTTGCAGTGCAGCACCAAAACCGGCAGCCGTCCCTCGAATTTTTCTTCCGTTTTCCTCCAGAAAAACGAACACGAGCTCCATACAAATGTTGAAAACGTGTTTTGTTTCTGTCGCGTGCCTCCGCGGCGAGCGAGCAAGCGAGCGAACGAGTGAGTGAGCGAGCGAGTGAGCGAGCAAAGGAGCGCCCGGAGGAGCACGGTCGTATTCCGCGGATTGCCTCCTCTCTTTGCCCCGCGCGCGGGGCATTCAAGGGAAGGAAGACGTTCATGCATGAATGCATCGCCTTTCTGAAGACCAGGAAGAACGTAAAACATGTGTACTCTGGGAGCGTACACACCTGTTCTTCCTAAAAGAATACGTCAGAGCAATACGTTGCTACATCAGGCTACGTTAGCTAATGGCATTGCGAGTCTACATCTGACGATTTGATGACTGGAAAGTCCTTCGTTCAAGTACCGATAGTCCTGTCACCAAGTGCTTTACTGGATCGGGCGAGGCCACTGCTCGAGAAGTCGACCTCGGATTGACTGGGTCCTGACTCCGACAGTTTTGGCTAAAAATATGTTTTGTTATGTTCGAATTCTATGGTCTAAACTACGTTATATTACATTAGTTTTCAAATCAGACTTTAAAGAAAAACGTTGAAAAAAACGGCATAACTGCATTGCATGTTCATATGTCTTTATTTCACAATTCCAAGTTTCCAAAATTCTCTTCTGTAAAAATGGCTGAATGTCAGATATAACCTTGTCATTCTGAGACTCTGATGGGTTTCAACTGATTCCTCTGATTAGTCTGATGCGTATGCCTAATTTTGACCTAAACAACGGGAAACGAACTGCGTACTTGTATGATCCTTTCCCAGCCAGTACCATTCTCATTCGTTGGTCTGAGCGTGTTGACGTACATGACCTCGACAACCTTTGGTTGTACAGTGAATACGTGAATGTCAGGGGTTACCTCGACAAAGACATTGGCGCTACAGGGAGAGAAAGGATAGAGAGGAAGAGAGGGAAGAGAAAGAGAGAATGGAGAGAGATAGCGAGAGAGCGAGAGAGAGCGAAATGGAGCGAAAGAGAGAGCAGAGAGAGGCGAGAAGAGGGCGAGAGAGGCGAGGAGAGCGAGAGAGGCGAGAGAGAGGGCAGAGAGAGAGGGCGAGAGAGAGGGCGAGAGAGAGGGCGAGAGAGAGGGAGAGAGAGGGCGAGAGAGAGGGCGAGAGAGAGGGGCGAGAGAGAGGGCGAGAGAGAGGGCGAGAGAGAGGGCGAGAGAGAGGGCGAGAGAGAGGGCGAGAGAGAGGGCGAGAGAGAGGGCGAGAGAGAGGGCGAGAGAGAGGGCGAGAGAGGGAGGCGAGAGAGAGTGGGAGGCGAGAGAGAGTGGGAGAGCGAGAGAGAGGTGGGAGGAGGAGAGAGGAGAGGGGAGAGGAGAGCGAGCAAGACTTCGTGCGCCAGCGGGCCGGCGGGCGCGCGCGCACGGGCGTGTGCGTGGCCGTGGGCGTGCGCTCGCGCGCGTGCTGTGGTGGTCGCACGCACGTCGCGGCAGTCGACTGTGACGCAGACCGCATCGATCCACGCGATAAGTGGCGGTGATCTCCGCTGCCTTTTCAGGGATCGCCGCGGAAAGGGGACGCGAGATTAGCGCGGCACTGCTTGACAATGCTGGTAATTAGAGCCCGGATTTATCGGCGAATAAAAATGTTTTCTGCTGTTGCATGAAACCCTGATTCTCATAGCCGCTCTCCGAAATCTTTCTCGCTCTGTTCGAATGTTTATCAATATGTTAGAACTAAAAGAAGACACTTCAATGATATGCAATCTGTAATGATTATCCTGCATTGAACAATAGTGATATGTGTAAATGTAGGCATTTTGATTGTATTTGTATTGTTATGAGATGTGTTGAAATAAACAAGTAAAATATATAGTAGACGAGGTGTAAATGGAAATTCAACAAATCGTATTATATTAGTACAAATGCATTTTGGTCAATTGCATGTTTCATCAAAATGTTTGATTTCTGTATGTATCTTTCAGTTAGTTAAAGTTCAAAAATCTGTTCCTGATTTCAATATTTAAATTCTTGGCAACTTTTTTAAAGCAGTCAATTTTTTCGACAATTATGATTTCAAAGTATACAGAAACAATTTGAGTGAAGCAAATTTAAACATTGCTTGAAGGATTGGAAAATTACCTTGTTGCAGTTTAAATAACTAACGACTTGCAAAGTTTCTTGAGATCCCTCAAATCTTGGCGCAGTCCATAATTAACGTTGCGATTCTTGAGAGTATGTAACAAACCATGATAGGAGGGAACTTAAAACAACCATTTGTAACAGGCGTTGTAAAATGAACTGATTTGCATGAAAAATGAGAGTAATTCTCTCCTGCATTCTGTCTATGGCAGTAATGAGAACGAATTTAGGACCTTCCATCAAATTTAGTCCCACCCTTTTTTTAAAGCGATCTCTCTCCTGGAGCGGACCGCCATGAGAAGTGAGAGGAGACACGGAATAGAGAGACAGCCGGAGAGGAGAGGGAGTAAGACAACCTTTTTGGTCATTTTGCTCTGCCATGCGCTCTGCAGAAGGAAATAAACTTAGTTATGAATATCCTGCTCACCCCTCTCGCCGGAGTTATGTATGTATTGTGATTAAGTGCGAATTTAACCCTCCATTACTCGTTTATTGGCTTTCGCCCAACGTATAAACATTTCTCTCCTCAAAATGAATTTCTTAAGTTAAATAACTCTTTGTTTTGCAACAACAAAAGTCAGCAGTAATGCAGTTTTGATTAATGAGTTATTCTTTAAACTTGAAGTATCTTTTTAAAACGAATATACTATGTTATTTCGTTTAAATAATTTCATCTAGTTTCAGTTTCGGCGACAAGAATTTATCCTGCGAGCGTTAATAAATTATGAGACGGGATGATAGATTTACGGAAATACTTGCTTTTCATCTAAATACCTTTCCAGCTGGGAATAAGGCTTTATTCAATGCCTTAGAAGGAAATGGTACAGTAATAATTGCTATTGTTTGTTTAAAAAATTGGTTTTATGGTTCAATGTAGTTTAAAACCAATTTTGTGCGTCTTCAAAACCACTATTCAAAGTGACGGAATCTAACAAAGCGTAACATTGATGAGCTATTTCTGCCACAAACGACTTCCGAATCTGTGACGAATGGCCTTGTGGTGATAACTTGAAGTGTGCCACAAACATCAAGCGTTCGAGCAGCAGGAGTTTGATGTCGTTTCCTAATAGAAGGCAATATAAATGACGAGAAATATAATTTTGGTAATTAGTCATTTCATATAGTTGTTCTGCACTACGATTACTAGGCAATTTTGGGGTAAAGTTTCTCCTTAATCCAGAAACACATATTAGCATTTAGTTTTTGTATGAAAATCTGATAGTATAATTCTGATTTTTAAATTCCATAGTTGACATTATATACAGAATGTGTCAGAATAAATGTTACGAACTTCGAGGATATGCAGAGGAGCCGAAAATACATACATTTTGTCAACAAATATGTAGCGGAATATCGCATAGCACGGAGTTGTACACGCATTTATACCTGTCACGTTTGCACCTGGTTTCGGGGCAACCAAGTCACGTTTTGACGCAGTCAACGATATTTCAAGGTCCTATCAAACATCTGTGCATGTGTGATAGCCTAAAAGGTTATAAGATATATAGGTATATAAAGGTTAGAAGTTATATAGGTATATATAACCTATAAGGTTATATATACTCAATTATAAGAAATTTTTCACTCTAAGTCCGTCGGCAAAATGTGATAATTTGCGACCCTTTTACAAGTTCTAGAAGTTCGCAACATTGATTCTGAGACTGCCTCTGTAAGAAACCGAGCCTTCGAAAATTTAATCGGACTCGATTCATGTATATAGATTCTCTAGCACATACGTTTCCCTTGTATTAGGAAATAAGCGTGTAGTTTACGTGAGAGAACTATTAATTTTCACGACAGAAACGGCGTATTGAAATTTATTTCTGAGAAAGATTTCCAGCACGTAAAATAGTGGAATCATGAATCACTGTCAGTGAAGAAGGACAATACCAGAGAGAATTGCAAATACGCGTGATGTTATTAATCGCGGATTATTTACGAAGCAGTAGTATGTGGTTGCATTGCGAAATGTTATATGTTCATGTCCCTGAACCTGAGTTCTATTGTTTAGTGTCGAGAATAAATGAAAAAATGAATTACTGAATCCATTATTCATTGCTTTTATGACAAATTGCGCGAGAATAGACATGGCGGAGGAAAACGGGAGGAACCGAAAGAAACCTTCAGCTCACCCGAAATCCTTTCTTCTTGTTAAAACAATTTCTTGGCGGAAATTGCTGATGCACGTAATCCTATTTGATTACTAGACACAGTTGCCGTATCAGTTTCTGATATGCAGTGCATCAGAACAACCTTAATGTAATAGTATATAAATTTTCTTATCATTCATTACTCATTTGTATACTCTACTAGTTTTTGCATTCTCGCTACGTAGTAGAGAGAACATTAAGTAATATTGGGGGTAAAATCGGTGAATTTCGGCAGAAAAAACCCTTATTACAGGGCCCTAGTAATAAAAATGTGATTAAACCTAAATGCTAAATTTAGAAAAAATCCTCTAGCACGTGGTGGAGCCAAAATCCATATTTTGTGAATCCTTGGTACCAAATAATGAAATCATGGCAAAACGTTTGTCTCCGTCCGTCCGTCCGTCCGTCTGTGAACAACGAGGACCGTTCAGCCGATTATCCCCAATCGATATGACTGATGTCACGCCCCCTTGAATTTGAAACCGATATTTTAATTTTGGGAATACTTTACATGAAAACCCTGGGACATTTTAAAAATTTTCAAAAAAATGATTCCATTGAGTTTTATTATATTTTTGTTGGAGAATGTTAAGGACGTTTTATATTTACGAATATTTAAGAGAACGGTACAGACCTCATTTTTGTCGAAAACAGAATTTTCGAAAATTGCAAAAATTCAAAATTATTTTGGCGTCTTCCTACAGCTACAATTATGAAGCTAGAGATTTTACTGCAATAAAATCTGATTCTTAAAGATAAATTTTCAAAAAATTGAGCATGGCCTTATTTCATTATTTACTAGTACTAGTTTTGTACTCATTTGTATACTGTACTACTTTTTACTTTTTCACTACGAAGTAGAGAGTAAGTTATGTAATGGTGTGCGAAAAAACAGCGATTGTTTTGCATAAAAACTCTTATTACAGTGCTCTGGTAAAAAAGGGGATAAATCCAGTCGCTAAATTTGGAAACAAAATCCTCTAACAAGTAGTGTAGCCAGAATTCATTTTTTGTGGGCCCTTCTTACCCAAAAATCGAATGACGGCAAAACGTCTCTCCCTCTGTCTGTCAATTTAAGACGGAAGAAGGACCTTTAAGATAATGGGACAAGTTTCCTCTTCGTTGTAAACACTAATTTTTCCGAAAATTGCAAAAGTTTAAACTTTTTTCGAAGTCTTTCAACAACTAAAATATTAAAGACAGAAATTTTTCGTTGAATGAAATTTGTTTCTTAAAGATAAATTTTGAAATAAGATAACGTACAATTTTTCGAAAATTTTAGTACTTCTCGGGTAATTTCACATCAAAATATGGGCGAGAAAGTACGTGTTGTTTTAGCACTAGTGGTATGTTGTTAGGCGGCAGAGTGGCCAGATGGCACGTCTCGCCAAATACATTAAACTGTTGTTTTTTTATTATTATTATTATTATTATTATTATTATTATTATTATTATTATTATTATTATTATTATTATTATTATTATTATTAATCTTATTTTTTCACCAGCTGTACGGAAACTTGTAGATAGCACACTGCAATTTTCTTTATATACTGTGATTCAAACTCTAATCTTCGGAATGCTGTGTTTAGCAAAACGCGTTTTCGGCATACTTTTTTTCAAATTTCTTCAATTTCTCTCGAATTTCCGAAAATACAGTCGCCGCCAAAAATGGGACCAGCACTATTTTTTACCGCTTTGATACATACGAGGAGACAAGTTAAAGAAAGTTAAAGATTGTCTATATTTGACGCAAGATTACGTCGTACAAACTAGTCGTATTTTTGAAAAAAGTACATGACCTTATTTCATTAACTGTCTATGATCAACAGATTTCAAAGAAAAATCTGTCTTCTGTATTATAGTTGTTGGAAGACAGCGAAAAGAATTTTGCAATTTTCGAAACCATCTTGTATTTAATCGGCAATTAGATCTACTGCATTATTTTAAACGTCCTTTATCCCATCCGAGAATAAAGTTCAATAAAAAATGGAGACATTTTAGAGGAAAATTTGAAAATGTTGAAACTTTACCTAAAGTACCTTTAAAAAACGGAATAGTTTTAAAGTCGGAGGGTCTCCGTTTCATTGAAATCAATCGGAGAATATCGATTTTGGAGAAATTTGTCTGAAAAAATTCGGCGTCAGGTTACCGCAAAGGGCTGGCCGGACAGACAGCCAGACCGAGAGATGGATCATGTTTTTTTTGCTATCGCAGTGGATGAAGGAGGCGCGGGGGTTCTATCTTTCTAAAAGGATATAATTTCTTCAGAAGTACGTGATCTTTATTCGTAAATGTACAAATATAATTTTTCTACAAATATAATTTTGGTTTTCATATTTCTTAGCAGTTTGAAATTTTAAAACGCGTGTGTGTGTGTTTACCGGGTACGTCCGTAAGATCGTGTTCTACAACGTGTACCTCAGATGGCCCATAGCAGCGATCCGAGTTCGAACCGCAGCGGCGCGGGCCGCGGTTGCATAGCGGATGCACAGCGGTCGGCCGAGGGAAGCCACGGGGCGCCGGCGATCACACGCCGTCCGCCGCCCCCTCCGCCCCCTCCGCCCCCTCCGCCACCCCCGCCGCCGCTTCCGCTTTTGCCTCCGCGGCTTTCCGCGGCGGCTCGCGCCTCGCTTTGTGCGGCGTGGCGGCGGGAGGGGGCGTGGCCGAGAGGCGTGAAGCGGGCGCGAGGGCGGTCTGGCGGGCGGCCAGTGCGCGGCCGGACGGACGGCCAACCGGCCAACCCGCCCCCCGGAAAACCCGGCGCGCCGTGTCCTCTTCCGGCGGCCCCAAGGCCCGCCCTGGGCGATGGGCGACGTGCTCAAGCGCTTCCTAGCCCACCTAGAGCCAGGGACGCTCTCGGATGCTACTTGAAGAGCTTATTTCCAAAGGGATCCGTCTTGAAAACATACAATTTTGAAAAGTATTCAAAGTCGGACATACAGTTCAAAAGAGGATTCAACAATTTTTTGGTACCGTTTAATATAGGAGAAACTTGGACATATAGTTCAAAAGAGTATTCAACGACTTTTTGGTACCGTTTAATATAGGAGAAACACAATTTTTAAAACAAAATTTGTAACAATGATAGAGAAGTGTATTGGGAACATGTCGATGCGTAGAAAACAAATATAGATACGCACATTGGAAAAACAACTCTTCAATGTTTGTTCTTTTAATATTGCTCCGCGTGGAAACAATTGCACATGGTTGTCACACATACATCGCACTATTTTATTTATTAACCCCCTTTCAATATTAATTTTATTTCTCAACTCTATACACAAACGAAGGGTAAAGAACATACTCATTTGGCTTGAAGAGAAATTAGATTCCAAAAACATCTGGGAATGCAATATCTGTGAACATATCTCAGATAACAGATATAGCAAATAATAGGCGTGACAGAACATAACAGATAATATTCTCCGCCGAGCAAATAAATTGTGTTGTGGTCATTTACTAGACTATGTTGTACCTGTCTGCCATAGAAGCTGTAATGATAATCATCGTCACAAATATGTGATGCATTTTTAGATCGTTAAGTTGATGTTCGATTTTGTAGCTAGTGAATATGTAATTCACTGAATCTTGAAACTCTGATTATTATGTTATTTCATTTTTTTCCAAATCCAAGTAATATTGCTTTCTTTTGCCACAGACCATCAACGCAGTGCTTCTGATAATTAGGGATCTTGTTTCACTTTAAACAAGAGACCATAGTTACCGTCAACAAATTTTTCAGCAGTTGTTTTGTTTTTGAATAAGAAGGTTTGATAAGCATGTGTTTCTTTTTTTATATGTGAATCTACTGCTTTCCTAATTGCGTCAAATCAATTTCATTTTTGTTACAGCATCGAACCCAAGAACTCTTCAGAGTTTTGCACGGATTTTCTCCGCAGCATTACAGTTTGTAAATGTAAGTACGCTGATACTTAAATAAATTATTAACACATTTTACGTCTGCTCAAACTTGCTGCACAAGTACGCCATGTTATTCATTACACACGCGCGCGCAACCCAATGAAATGTAAATAACATCTTCGGGACCAAAGTTGATCTCTCCAGACCCTGCGCCAACTGCCATACGTTAATGTACCCCACGATGTAAATAATAAATTATTATTATTATTATTATAATAATAATAATAATTATTATTATTATTATTGAGTATAATTGTAGTAACTGATTCGGTTTTACTGAGAGTTTTTAATCGTCGGGGTCGGGGTCGGGTCGTGTCTGTGGGATCCACAACTAGACGCTTCTCTTTCAATTTCCTCTAATATCCCAATTTGTCTGGAACATTTTTCAATTAACTAAATTCTACCACCGATTCTCTATTATTCATTTTTGAACATGCACCTTTACCTGATGAATTTTTATCATGTTTGTTAGTATATTAGGAAGCTCATTTTCGAATTCACAATTTCCAATTAATATGCGTGTCCCTTGTACATCATCTAAACGAAAGATAAAGACATACTAGGAAACACCAAATACTGATTATTCATGCAATTGTTTCTTTGTTATGGATTTTTGGTTCTCCACTCTTGCATCCAGTTGCCCATCGTTTTAACTACTTCACCATGTGACATTATATTATGTTTGACGTTTTTATTTACGTATTTATGTTTTATTCATGTATGTCCTCAAACTCCCCTATTGAAGGCTGAATCGCATTTATAACATCGTTGCTCTGCAACGTACAGGGCACTACGCATTCTTTCGTGTCTTTCCCGGAGGAAAGGCAAACAAGTATAAAATATTGTGGCTCATCGAGCGTGCCTCAGTGCTCGAAAATACTCTTTGAGTGGAATGGAATTGTGGCCTGCGCGGCGTCTGGCGATCGACAACGCCGTCACCGTCCCCGCTGACATTGGAGGGGGAGGGTGGGGAAGAGGGCGAGGGAGGGGAAACAGCCCCGTCGCATCCCCTGCGGGCATCGATCTCCGCTATCACCGCTCCGACAAAGAATCTTGCAGAAGTTGCGCCGCGACGAAGATCATAAGGTCGCAAAAGCTATCCGCCAGACACCGTCTATCTCCCTAAGGTGATAATGGGCGACGATCAGGAAGAAGAGATTATGTAAAGATAATGATCTCTTCCGCCTGTCGCTGCAACGTCCCTCGAGTACTCGAGTGCCCCGAGATAGATATGCGAAAACTTAGAGCTCGTATAATGAATTTGAATTAACACCGTAGTATGCCGAGGTGGTTCGGGAATGGCGGATTTAGACTTGAGTGCCTGGTCTGACCTTAACCTTATTGCCACTTGACTTCGGTATCGATTGCCATGAACGTGCATTCCCGCTGCAATACGCCTTTTAGACAAAAATGAAGGTAAAATTGGAATCACATACTTTCCTTCACATAATTTGAATTGTGGAATTCCATGTATTCATTTACTTTATCCTGATTTCTGATATTTAGAGAATATAACCTCTACTTGATTTTCTTTTCTATTGTTAAACTCTGAGTATCTTTTCCTATAATCATTCCAGGATAACAAAAGATGTTACATATCTTATAGTCATATTATGTTAAATTATTATTATACAATGTATTTATATGCTGCATTTATATCTTTTCTACTATATTCCTGAAGATTTTTTTTTATATTGAGCTTATCTCCTTCATTTATTTACGTTAGTAACTCTTCTGCCTCTTTATTGACTTTCGATTTTATTTATTTATCCTCAAAAAATAAAAAAAATAAAAATGTGCCGTATGGGAGAGAAGTATAGCATTCTCAATTGAGGTCACATTTTTCATCCAATACAACTATCACTAGTAAGGTCACCCGCGACGTTTTTCTTTCATCGCACCTCAGAATCAACATAACACCACAAAAAATGAACGTCGAAGTCCCCTTAAAAAGCTTTGTCACAATTTTCCCCATATCTATTTCAGGTTTCACTACTCTTCCTTCTCATATACTTGGCGAACTCTGGGTAGCACACTCTGGTTACGCTGAATAAGCTCCTACTTGAAAATTATACCGTTTAAAATAATTACAAATACATAGCAGATCACAACCTGCAGCCACTTAACTGTGATACCATGGTTATAGTAAATAGTATAAAGGCCGTCTCAGAATAAATGCTACGGACTTCTAGGGCTTGTAGCAGGGACAAAAACGATAACTGATTCGCTAATGAACAAGTTGTGGGAAATTTTGTACAACGAAGTTACACATATGAAAATGTCTTGTTTATTTATTTATTTATTTTACGTCAAAAAAAACAGTTAAAAACTGCGTATGACGTGCTATGGGGAAAAGTGAATTGTGTGCACATTTTCAAAATTCTGTGATCCCTACACTAAGTCATATACTACTTAAGTTTTGAATTTTGAAAGGGAGAAAGAAAACAAAAACTCCCATGTAGTAAAATAAAATAATTTTAATTTTGAAAGGGAGAAAAAAAAACAAAAAAACTCCCATGTAATAAAATATATTTTCAAGGATAAATAAGCAATAAATTTTGGCTCTTATTACTTCCTGCCGCGACAACATGGAAACGATAATTTGAATAATTGTATTTCCCACTGAATTCTAGAAGACGTGCACAGGAAATGAAGTTACATTTATGTCCAGAAGCAAAACAAGGGGCCATCTCAGCATTTGCTCAATGGATCAGGGAAACTGGACGAAAAACCTGATCGAGGTGGGGGTCATTGACCCGGAAGCTGTAGTACAATAGTTGTTATTGTTTATACTCATTTACACAGTTCAAATGGTAAATAAAGCATTATGTATCATTGTTAAAATTAATGTTAATGTTAATGTTAATGTTAATGTTAATGTTAAGTTAATGTTTTAATGTTAATGTTAATGTTAATGTTAATGTTAATGTTAATGTTAATGTTAATGTTAATGTTAATGTTAATGTTAATGTTAATGTTAATGTTAATGTTAATGTTAATGTTAATGTTAATGTTAATGTTAATGTTAATGTTAATGTTAATGTTAATGTTAATGTTAATGTTAATGTTAATGTTAATGTTAATGTTAATGTTAATGTTAATGTTAATGTTAATGTTAATGTTAATGTTAATGTTAATGTTAATGTTAATGTTAATGTTAATGTTAATGTTAATGTTAATGTTAATGTCTTGTTCGTCGGTATCAAGATTTCATGTATCTTTCGAACCCCTTCATGAACGGGACTGCCTGAAAATCGGGAGCAAATGCCTTATTTGAACACGCATATAACTATAATAATCTATTACAAGTGTTCACACTGTCAACTGCGCACACAAGTAAAATATTTAACAAATTTTTTGATGGGTATAAGTTTCTCCAAATATGTCAAACAAATTCGACGAAAAATAAAATTTAATATATTCCATTTGAATTTTGAGTGTTTGATGCTCGACTCACATCGACTTAGGTGTGAAAGTATGGTGATTCATTCCCTCCGAAATGTTCCAAATTCGAGCGCAGGATTCAGTCGCTGTCTGGAGGAGAATTCTAACGGCTGGCTGCTCTGATCGGTAGTTTTCTGTGGTTCCTCCGATTAAGACCAGGCGAATGTCGGAGCAGTACCCTACCAAACGGGCCACGGACCGTGCGCGATCTTTCCTTCCTCTTCCTTGTCCTATCCTCTCCCCTTACACACACACACACTAACATGTACTACACTACCACATGTTCCGGGAGACCGGTCGGGATCTTAGAGCATGTCCCAGCTGGGGCGGTGCCCCGCTGGTGGGAGAGTCCTGGTTGGGAGGAAACCCCACAAGCCGACAGTAGATCGGCGCCGAATCTCGCCATCCGGCGGGGGAAGATCACCGCCATCTCGCGAGAAAAAACACTCACCACGCTAACGGGACTAATGACCAAATCAGTTGACGCGCCCGGAAACACGAACAAATCAATCGAGAGCAGGAAACTTTTGAGTAAACCTTGAGCCGCGCATCTTCTCGATAGCCCAGCCGTGCGAATGCACGCGCTCGCGTCCGGCGTGCGGGGGGCCGCGGCAGCCACGGGGCGGCGCCGCGCGGCCAAGTGGTGCGTCGGCCGAGGTGCACTTTATTTGCAGAGATGCTCGCGGGCGGCGGCCCGGCGGCGGGCGCACACAAGACAGGAGGTCAATACGAGCCCCTGAATAATACGGAAGGCGGAGGCGGGGGTTTGGGAGGAGGCGGGCAGGGGGCGGGGCGATGCTGCCAGGTGGGCTTTGATACGAGGCACGATCGAGGCCGACAGTGCCTGTGCGCGCGGGTGGCAACACTGCCTCCTGCTTCCGCTCCCACTCCCTTCGGCGACTCACCACTGCTCGCCCCCCTTCGCCAACCCTTGCCTCGTTGGCCCACCTCGCCCTTGCCCCCGTGTCCGCCCCGCCTCGGTCGCGTCAACTCAAATGTCAAACGTCCAAACAGAACCTGGTCGCCGGCGCGGCGCGGCGCGGCGCGGCGGGGGCGGGAGTGGTGGTGGTGGGAATGGGGGCGGCGGCTGCCGACGGACAGGGACGCGGTGCGCTAATCAGGGCTCACGGCGCCCCGCCTCGACACCCGCGTCGACATCTGCCTCGGTTCCCGCCTGGGTTCCCCACCTGGGTTCCCCACCTGGGTTCCGCTGCGGCCTGCCCCTTGGTCGCCGGCCCGTTGCCCGTCTCGGTCCCGCGTCTCTCCTCGTCCACACTCTCGCCTTGGTTCCTGTTCTGGCTCTTCCCCTACGTGGTACTCGTTCTGGTCCCATCTCGCCTCTAAACCTTTACTTGCGCCCGCCTCTTTTTCAAACTTTTTCTATTCCTCTGTCATTGCCTGGACGTTGAACCTTTCTGTCCCCTGTTTCCTGTCCCCTCCTCCTCCCTTTGCGCCTGTCTCAGTCCCTGCCTCAGTCCCCTTCTCATTTCTGTCACCACGTCAGTCCCCACCTCAATCTTCGCTTCAGTCTGTGGCTCAGTTTCTACCTCAGTCCTCTTTTCAGTTCCCGCTTGAAGCCTCTTCTACCTTCCTGCCTTTCTCATTCCCCTGCCGCAGTCATCCTTTCGTTTTCCAAGTCAGCTACTATCTTAACGCCCACCTACGCTTCCGCTCCAGCGTTCTCATTCTTCTACTCCATCTCCCATTCTCGTTCTCCTTTTGTTCCACCCCCCTTCCCAACTCATTCTCCTTTCCAGACTCCTGGACACTGTCTTTTGGTATTACTTACTATAGTAATTATTTTAGTATTGTAATTAATTAATTCGTTATTGCATTATGGAGCATCAAATTGTCAATTTTTCTTTTTACTTCGTAATTGTACAGACGGGGGTAGACATTTTTAGGCATCTCCCATGTACTTCTCAAGTTACATGTACAGCAAGTAATATTTCGAACGTACTAATTGTGCTAAATCGTTACACTAAATAGTGTATATTTCATACAAGAGTTGTATCAGTAATTTCCAGTATTATGACATGAACCCTTGCTCAACTGGCTGAGACAGTCCCTAGCATTCCTTCTGAATAATAAAAGGGTTTCTGTCTCCTAATAGATCACATTTACTATTATGATTTTGACGTTAAATATATAAATGAATTCTAGTTTGACAATTAATCAATATTTAATACTATCGATTTTTAATACTTTCACTGCATTTGAATTAACAATTTTCCTTCTTTCTTCATTATTTCCTCCCGTAAACAGAACATCAGGAAATTTCATTTGCTGTTGCTAGTTTTCTCTTATCAGTAGGTTTTAATCGATCTAGTGTTTTTGCCACGAATTTTCGATCGTGCTATTTTGACACTGATTGTCGCTTCTTCAATTATTCTTGAGAAACGTTGACATATTTCCTCGAAATGAACTTCGATCTACAAGCAATCCAATTAGCATTTCTACGTTATTTTGATAGCACCTGAAGGATCCGAAGCAGTTGTACGACGTCATTACCACAATAAGAACACAACACAAGAATAGTTTTGATGTGCTTGATGTATTTTTAATGGTTGGATAGGCTGATTTTTCTATTATGTTAATGTGAAAATTGGAAGATTTGTGATAGAATGGTTGGTTCGAAAAGCATCTCCTTTAGGCATTGTTGGCACATTCTTACGTTTTTAATATCAGATATCCGAGCTAACCCTGACGGGAAACGTCTTTTATTTTCCGGTGGCATTCACTTGAGAAAGAAACTTTAAACAATGTATCTATATACGATTTAGTCTTACGTACTTTCCACTTCTCAATATTTCATAGAGTAAAGTATTATTATTGTTATATATCCCATTATTTTTCTTTATTGAAAATAAGAAAGCGTCATATAATTCATTTTCACTTAAAGGAAAAGGAAGGGATTTCCCACTTCCTTCTTTGAATGATTCTTTTATCTCTTGAGTAGAGAAAAACAATGCGAGAAATAGGATCATTGCCTTTTTAGTATCTTCTCTATTCTCAGTTCCTGAAATGGTGCTTGAAAATGCAGAGAAAATCCAAATATCGTCTGCTATTGTGTTCGCCAAGTGATTGGTATCGTTATTATAGAAATTAGCGTAACCCTCAATAATGGCCACAATTTATTTTGAATTATTATTTTCGCAATAAATATTTATTTCGTTATCGCTTTGTCTCGATGTCAAAAGTATGTATGTCTTAGTTGTACGCAGAAACAAGGAAAATAGTCTTTTGTAACGATCATTTACAAAACTAGCAACATAACGCTAATCATAACGTGGGACTTTAGCATTATAATATAACTACTATATTTAGTAACTGGCATTATGATTACATTTAAACTAAAGCTTTTATTCGACATGTCTCGGAGTTACTATTAAACTTTTGTGCAAAACAATGTCAACAAGTTTTCCGCAAAGAACACTCGTACAGACTGCATAGATTGGATGAGGTATTTCATTGAGGCCATTACATCAAAGCTTCATTGACAATTCAATTTAAAAAAAACTTCAAACTTTCGAATTTTACAGAGACCGAACGAAATCTAGTTATTTATGTTGTATATTTAATCTTCCCTTTCATTATAACTTCGACACGCCAATCTGATTACATTTTTATTATCACAATATCAGCTTTGTGTACACCTGATTCCCAACTATATTTCTTGATGCTTTTTGTTAATTATTGAATTGCTATAATTATACCATGTGAAATTAAGGGGATAATTATTGTGTTTATTTTTACATATGTATAACATTTGAAATTTGGTCATGAGCTTTCCGACACTTTTATTAATAAAAAGGTAAATTTTCTTTGAAACCGCCACAAGAGAGGAACATGCGTTGTTATATCATTCCTTAATAATACTACTTTAACTGGTGGAATGAATATCTTACTTTATACGTTTCACATCCGTGTGGATGCTGGAAAATATCGGAAAGTTGAAAAGGATACTGAGGGCGTGTCATCAAATAAAATTGGCGAAAGAACTCATTTCGAAAAAACACACGTACATTTACCAAATAAACAAAAATTATAAAAATGCTTTTATGTGTTCTGTATATATTATTTCTCGATTTTGGAAATAAAATCCAAATTAGCAGTATTGTAAACATAAAATTTACTATTATTCAACTTTAAAATGATAATTAGATAATTATGCATCCATTTCCTTAATGAAAATTTATTTATTTCATACATTTAAGAAATCACTTAGTTAAATATCTCACACGTTCATAGCATGAACTACAAAGTGGCATATACATTTTCAAAATGGTTTGAACAAATTCAATTATATACATTATGTTTATTGTTATTTGCCTCAAAGCAGAATAGATGATCCAGTGAGGTCAAACGTTTTTAGGCTGACTTTGTCTTTTCAGATATTGTTAATAGATGATTACATGCGTACCACAAACGTAACTCACTGTACTCAAATATACAGTAGACAAATCACAACCGATGCATTACTGAATTTAGTTTTTCACCCAAATTGGTGTCAGCGAGACTCATTTTTTTTTAATTATAAAATACTAAAATGTATTTGTTATATACAATAGAATAAAGTATTACAGTGGATTATGATTGTGAATAAAATTACTTTGATTAATACATTTGAGTTAACTTAGTGTCAGGCGATCGAATTTGGAACTCTAAGAGAATTTTAGCCACAACACCATTTACGTGAAAGACGTTATTTTAAGTACTTTTGAAAAATGTCTAATGTGAACACCAGTCACGTCTTCGGCCGACCTTCGCCGCCTCCGATTCTTTTTCGTTTCTTTGTGCGTTCGTCCCCCGCAAAACTGCGAAATAAGATCGGTGACCGGCGGCCCTCGGAGTTGGCGCTGGCGCGTGGGCCCGCTTCGCGGGTGCTTTCGGGCGGGGCGGGGCGGGGCGGGCGGGCGGGGCGGGGCGGGGCGGGGCGGGGCGGGGCGGGGCGGGGCGGGGCGGTGCGGGGCGGGGCATGGCGGGGAGAGGCGAGGCGGAGAGTGGAGGGACGGAGCGGTGTGGGCGTTGCCGGGAACGGGCGGGGGTGGGACCGGGCAAAAGGTAGGTGGGGAACGGAGGCAAGGGGCGGGGCCGCGCGGAAGGCTATTTGTTGGGATTTGGGAGACTCGTTTGTCCGGCTTCGAAGCCCGATCGTTGGGCTTTGGCGCCCTTTGTTCGATTAGCGACGCGCGCGCTGGGATTTCCGAACCCTCCCTCCTTCCCCTTCTACCGACCCCGCCCCGGCACTCCCCTCTCTCACCCCGATCGCCCCATGCTCCCTGGAGCACCCCCGCCAGAAAAACGTGGCAGTTTCGAAACAGTTGGGAACGGGACTTGGGAATTTTGTAGAGATAAATATGTAGATGAATGGGACACCTATGGATTGCGAATACAGTAGAAATACTTAAGTAGCTGTTCCGTGAATGAGGGTAGTCAAGTAAAGAGGTGCCTTGGTTTTGGTGTAAAATGCTTTGGAAATTTGGCGTTCAAGGATGGTGTATGTGATTTGCGGAAGCTTATGGCCTTTGCCTTGGAAATGTCCAAGCGATACGAGTCAAATATGCGGTAACAAATGGACGGTTTTTAAGGAGCTAACTGAACTACATCTTTTTGTAAAAAAAAATACCCTTGAAGGGGTGGGAAGTAAAGGACAACCGGAAGACGTTATGGTGGCCTCTTGTGACTGTGGAGCAGGTATATACTTATAGTGCCCAGATCTCTCTTGTATCCTAGGTTAGAAGAAGATGCATCATAAAATAACAAGCTTGTGTGTTTTAATATTTCTGAAACTACGTGATTTATATGTATTTATAGCGAAGTTATTTCACGCATTAACTATTAAACGTTACGTATAAATGCATTTTCGTTGTGGTAAAAAAGTATGAAACATAATAACTACAAACGTTTGATAATATTCAATTATATATAGAAAGTACTTTGTATTGCCGATTTTCTTCCAAAGGAAGTGCGCTTTCGTGTGTGAGTGTAGAGGAGAATGATATTGTTTGACGGTAAGAAATTCTCGCTAAATTTTCATATAATCCTAGAAAAACATGACGGAAAAGGATTTTTGAAATTACCACGATATTTTTAGGAAGAATAAAGTATTCATAAAGTACGTTATCAAAAGATGGAAATAATTCTCCCGAGACAATGAAGTTCAAATGCGATAGTGTATTCGCGGGTGAGCAAAGAAGTAAATAGGAATCAGTGGGTCATTAAAAGGAGAATAGGCTTAAAAAGTGTGATATGTGTCATAGAGTCGCCGATGCATAACTAAGAGAACGGAATAACTGAGAAAGAAAATTTCGCGAAAGTAGTCGTGAACAATATGACGCGGGGCAATGGCAGCGCGTAAATTTTTGAGGAAATTAATGGAATATGCCGTAGGTGAAAACGGCAAGAAATTGATATAATGATAAAATGATAAATGAAAGAACTGCCAAGGAAGGGATATAAAGTCACATAATTATGTGCATGATTTTGCTATAAAATATTCCGATAGAGAAAAACTTGGCCTTCCTTTCACGACTTATTCGGCAGCGCTCTCACGCTTCCTTGCACGAACCACCGGGCTCCAAGCCTTCGCCCCGGCCCGTCCCCGCCTCCACCCCGCCCATCTTCGGCCACGGTTCTCCACTGGTTTCCACTTCCTTTTCCCGGCCTCGATCTCGCCCCGCCCCGCCTTGCCCTGCCCTTCTGCTCCCGCTGAACTCCGTTCCGACTACACTTCCATTGCACTTCCTCCGGTCCTGCCCCCGCTTGGATCACGCCCCGCCCACAACTTCGCTCCGACCCCGCCCGCCCCGCTCCGACCCCGCTCCGACCCCGCTCCGACCCCGCTCCGACCCCGCTCCGACCCCGCTCCGACCCCGCTCCGACCCCGCTCCGACCCCGCTCCGACCCCGCTCCGACCGAGCTCTAACCTCACTTTGAGCCCGCTTTCATCCCGTCCCGACACCCCTCCCACTGCGCCCCACTTCCTGAATGCCTCGATCCCACTCCACTCTCCCCCCCCGCGTCGTCGCGCCCCTCTCCCCCTCCCCCCCCGCCCCCGACCGCGTCTCCACGTAGCGGAGTGGCGCTAGTCGGAAATTATTGGAGGCGGCGCGTGGCGGGGACTCAGAACTCGCCAGGTGTCGGCCGCACCTGGGCCTGCAGACGTTGCTCTAACGACCTATACGGCTGTCGCCGGAGCCGTGAACTTGACAGGCCGGAAAACAAATGAAGGCGGTCGCGCGAACCGACGTTGCAGCCAATCAGAAGACAGGCGTACTGTCATAGCGCTGTGGAGACGGCTGCCACTTCTCACCACTCCTGTCCACCCCCTCCCGCCTGACACAGGAGCGGGTTACTGTACCGTCTGCCACCACCCCACCTGCCGTGTCCTCGCTCACGCCCTCGTCCGTCCCCTCGCCCTCACCCTCGCCTCCGCCCCCGGCGCTGCCATGTCGCTCATCCGTCACGCCCGTCTCCGCGAATGACATCTTCCATTCTCGAACCGAGTACATCACGCCCGCGCTGCCACGCATGAAGCTCGTAATGGTCCCCGCCCCACGCATTCCGCCCCACGCTCCCTGCTGCTGAGCGCGAACGCGTTGACGTTCCTGGGCGGAGGCGAGGCTAGCTGCAAAGGGTTGAGTGACTCACCGCTGGCGTTGGGAGTTGCTTCCCGTCCGCCCAACTTTCCCTAACTAATCAACTGAGTTTTATGATCGGAGAAGTAGGGGACGCGTGAATAAAACGTCGTTGCGAATGCAATTTTTTAAAAGTCTGGTATCATTTTCTTATTGTATGTCGTGTGTGCTTTTAGGTGTGTATGTTATGACTTTAATACATCGGTGTACATATTATACAATTGTTTAAAAAAGATCCGGTTAATGTGAAATACACGAACGAAACGTTGGCATTGACGAATAATTATCAAATATTTGTTCCTACCCAAATGATCTATTTCAACACATTTAAATCACATTACAACTCATTTACAAAAACATGCCTAAGAAAACAATTTCATAATTACTTTTTAAATTTAGAGATTATTTGACCTTGTAATATGGAATTAAGAAGCCATTTTAGGAATAACACTTTTCAATATTCGGGACACTAACAAAGAAATTATTGTATCATTCAGAGACTTGCATAAGCCGCCGACACAAAAATCTCCCCCAGTCACTGTCTTTGCCGCGCTCCGACGTTCCAGTTCTGAAATCAACGCAGAGTGGTTGAATTTTTCTTTTGTTGCGAGTTTCCACTTTCGTGAGTTTTCTTTCCTACTATTTAATGTGCACTGCACGCTTTTTACTTGAATCTAATGGACACTAGTGTTGCTAAAACAGCACGAACTTTCTCGCCCGTAGTTTTACACAAAAGATACTCAAATTTTCGGAGAATTTCGTAAATGAACGTATTTCAAAATATATCTTTAAGGAACAGATTTCATTAAAGAAAAATATCTATCTTTAGTATATTTTGTTGTAAGAAGACTGCAAAAAAGTTGGAAACTAGCCATTTTTAAAACTTCTGGCTTTTCACCGAACATTAGACCTGCACTATTCTCTTAAACGTTCTTCACACTATCCAATAACAAAATTTAAAACAAGATGATAAAGCCATTGTTTTGAAAATTTCGAAACTCTCCCAAAAGCTTCATATAAAGAAGCCCACCAAAATTAAAATATCAGTTTCAAACTCACCGGCCCCGATATCAGCCACATCTATTGGGGAATATCAATTTCGGAGAAAATAGGCTGAACAATAGTTTTAGTCGCTAGCGTAGTTCACAGACGGACAGACAGACAGACAAACGTTTTGCCATTATTCGGTTTGTTGGCATTAAGGACCCATCAAACTTCTGGCTACACTAAGTGTTGAAGGATTTTTCTTTCTAAATTAAGCAACTTGATTTATCCACTTTTTCGTTATTTGTGGCCTGTGATAAGAATTTTCCTGCACAGCATTATATAACTTTCTCTCTACTCCGTAGCGAGAAAGAGAGTCGGTAGAATCAAAGTGGGTAGGATCAGACACCCCGCAATCGACAGCTGATGACAATTTCATCGCAGTTTTCTGCTTGTTTCGCGTCACTGGCTGCAAAGAGTGAGCTAAATATGTCTGAAGGATGTGTCTGAAGAGAATTGGGGTCAAGGAAAAGTGATACCAGCACATTCCATTTGGTACGAAAGCAGCGAAGAGAAAAGCACAGAACATTTGCGCCATAGCCGCGGGAGAGGTCTTGAAGAGTTATTCGAAACAACCCATTAACGCACACGAGTTACAATAATGCACCAATCAAACAAACTTTCGGAAACAATGCTTTTTGACGGCTGTCTGTTTTTTTATTTTAACAATAACTTTTTGCGTCTCATTATTAGGTATCCAAGTGCGCATCGAATCTAGAGAATATTCCCTTCGAATGCATAACACACGGCAATATTTCTGTGATCCCTTCCGACTTCCGCCCCAAAATGATAACCTTCCACGATATGCGACCTGAAAAGGGAAATTAAACATGATAGTAAATTTAATAAAATTTAAAATAAAAATAAGTAAAATATTAGTTTGTATAATAATAGGAGTCTTACTCGCCAAATACGTTCATACGTCTTATGGAACAGATAAGCGCGACTTTGCTCTATTCGTACTTTATGTGATATATTTTTATGTGATTAGTTTTATAATTTTTTTTATTTTAGTTCAAATACCTAGCAAAATTGAAGGAAACGAATCCAGGCTCGAACCTGCTAAATCTGCTAAATCATCATACCTTTCGAGCGGATTCAAACTCTGTCCGGTAGCGGCTTTAGCGAAATAAATTTAAGCAACAAAACATAAGCCAGTTTTATTCGATTTCGCTTTTGTTACTGAATCAAGCGACATCAAAAGCGACAGTTGACGTATTTCGCTTAACATGACGGAATAATATTGGTTCCGATGGCCCGACCAGGATGGGAGATTCAGCACCCTCGTTACTGTACGCATATAGACACATAGTGTGTACGCTCATTGTGCTGTGTGGCTATAACGCTTCTTCATAGCGCCTTCGATTTTTCGAGAGAGAGACGCTTAACAAATGCTCGTATATTATGGAAGCAGTTACGATGCAACCGCGCGCGGGGTGATGTGGGGCCGCAAATGAGATCTTCGACAGCGCCGCTCCCGCCGCCCGCGCGCTCCCTCCGAGCTCCTCCACCCGATGAAGGGCTCCGATGTGTACAAAACAGCTCCAGTGGAAATTCTCTGCTGCATACAACGTGAAAACAAACTTGCCCTCCGACCGGTTCGAATTGAATACGATAGCGAAGGAATAACACACAAAGATTGTCTTGCTTTTGTGAAGGCGGGAAAGTCGTGTTGAATATATGTTAGCAAGCACCGTCATTAGTTTTCCGTGAATTTTGGTTTCCTTAGAAATCGTTTGAAGATCATACACAACGAAAAGTCAAAGAAAGAAAAAAGTGTACGCTCATACACTTTTACGATATATTATTACTGTTATTATTATTATTATTATTATTATTATTATTATTATTATGAAAGAAAGTTTTATTGAAAATATTTTCTTCAAGTATGTTTCACAAGTCGAAAACTAAACACTGAAATTTAACTTTGGCTTTGGATTGCTATTTTTAGTTTCTGCTAATATATTGTTGCAAATTAATGATGATTTTTTATTAATACACTAATGATGAAAGTAGAAAATATATTTTAATAATATTTTTTAAATCCTCTTTGACCAACAACATTTGAAAATGGTAGTTCGAAGAAAATTTGCATGTATTTTTTTTATGAGATCAATATTTCAAAATATATATTTTTCAATTTAAGAAACCAAAGATTATTTCATTTCCTTTCTCTAGGGTTTTCTGCAAAAATATCCGACTCGTACTACAATCCCGTTTTTTCACATTGAATTTCATGTAATATTGTCGGGAAAATAATTAATATTTTCCTAATTATGATTATTTACAGGGCATGTAAATTACTGGAACTTGCCAGGAATATTTTTTATGATTAACAAATAGTATATTGTGTGCGCTTGTAAAATAATTCATTCCATCAGAAACTGATTCACACATATTTTAAAAAGATACTGCGCAATAGAAATTAATTCATTCAACTGAAAGACCTCTTAGATACCCAGAATTAACATTCATTTTACTTCCATTCGCGTGTGTATATTTAGTACGTTACGCAATAAAAATCTAAAAATAAAATTCAATATATTGTTTGATGAACGCCATTGCAAGAAATGGTATACGGAATGTAGAAACATTTCAAATAGATGGAGTTGGTAGACATACATTATTTGATATCGCAATAGACAACATAACGTAGACACCGTACGGCGAAGAGATTAACAGACGCGACGATACCGATTTTGGTGAAGGTAGGTAGGGAACGACGGGTGGTCAGGACGGCGTGACTAAGGGATTGAAGGAAGGGCCAGGGAATTAGTGAAGAAGTGGTAGAAAACGACGAGAGCTGACTCGAGTCGACTGAACATGAAGGGGACGATGAGAAGGGTTGCGTAGCGTTGGGGTGTCGACAAGGGAGCACAAGGGATGGATAAGATAAGTGAGGGGACGAACGTAGGAAAGAGCGGCGACATGTGACATGTCGGCGAGAAGGGTTCGGCAGCATTCTGGAGTCGACAAGGGGGCACGGCGGAAGAATAAAGTAATTGAAGGGTACATAGTCACGAAGTGACGGAGGTGTCGCGACGAAGGGGCGAAGGAAAGTGACTGCAGTAACGGGCGAACGGGACGAAAGGGTGAGAGATGCAAGAGGGGGGGCAGGGACGGCGGAGAGGAGGGGTCGACAGGAGACGGCAAGTCAAGGAGCGACGGTCAAGGAGCGACGGTCGGGACGGTCCCGGGGGGGGGGGGGGGGGGAACGCGCGTGCCCCGCGGGGGGGCGGCCGCGAAGGCGTCGAGTGCAGGCAGCGGCCCCGAGGAAACGCCCTTCTAACGACCCGCAAAGACACTTTCCGAACGCGGACACGTCCAGAAACTTCCCAAACGACGCTAAAACTCGCTTCACAGCGCAGATATCGCAACGTTTGCGGCGGAGCGGCGCCGACCAGGCGAGCGGGCGGAGGGGGCGGGGCTGACGGGGCCGGGCGGGCGGCGGGGCGGAACAACGCGGAGGAGCCGGCACGGGGTCGGCGGGAGGACGGCGGAGGTGGAGGGGCGGGAGAGGACGGCGGCCGCGGGGGCAGGTGCGGAAATAAGCCCTGGAGGGAAATCGCCTTTTCATCCCTCCTTAACAAATTCGCGAAACCTCGCGTCGATATTTCTTGCGCTCTGTGCCAGATTATGCGCGGCGGCGCGCGGCGGCGCGGCGGCGGGGCGCAGGGGCGCAGGGGCGGGGTGCGAAGGGGCGGGGCGGCGGCGCCGGGGAGGGGGCGAAAGGGGGGAAGGGGGCTGGGTCGGTTGAAAGGGCTGGGTCGCAGGTGCGCCTCTGGTAGCGGTGGCCACAACCATCTCCGCCTCCGCCGCCGCCCCCTGCCTTCGCTCCGCCCCATCCTCCCCGCAGGACCCGCCCAACCCACTCTGCGCCACTCGACGTTTCGCGATTCCCGGGCTGCCTCCTGATGAGTTTTCCAGATTTATTAAGGGGGATAAAACCGCGCGTATCTGTCTGCGTAAAAGGACGAGTCATATATTACGGCCGAGATTTCGTTTAGAGAGGAAAAGCGCGGATTTTTCGCGCCCTCCGCCACCGCCGCCGCCCCCGCCGCCGCCTTCTCGGCACCTCACGCTGCGTCTCGGCGCCGAGTGTCTGCAGAACGCCCCTTCCCGCCCACCCTCGCCCCTCGACCCCCGTGTCCCCACCCCCGCGCACAAAGGGGCAGCGGGCCTGCGTCTCCGAGGAACAAAGCGCGCGACGCCGCGATCAACCTGCGCCCTGCGACGGAAAGGCCGCGTTCAGAAAGGCGTGGAATGTTTGCCGCGAGGACTCCCCGTTTGTGTGGCGGCGTGCGCGCGCGCGAGAGGGCGCGAAGTCGCTTTGCGGAGCCTTCGAGGGGGGCGGTAGGAGGGCGAGGGCAGTGTGTGGCGCTCCAGGGTGGAGTGAGAGAGAGACTATGGGCGTGGCATGTGGTGGGGACGGCGGGGCTGATACGGGCGGGGAATATGGGCAGGGTGTGGGGGGGGGGAATTTTGGTGGGGATTGTGGGGGAATGTTTGGTCATGTAGACGGGGCATGTGGGTAGGAGCCTAAACGGGGCGTGAGGATGGGGCGTGGGGTGAGGCGTCAGGTCGGGGCGTGTGGGTGGAATATGAGTCGTGAGAACGAGGCGCGGGAGCGGCGTGGGAGTGAGGGGCGTGGGGTGGGAATCAGGGACTACTTCGCTGGGAAAGGGAGCTGGATGGGAGGGCTGGGGCATGGTACGGGCACGCGTTAATAAGGGAGCGCGAGTAGGTACGGCGTCGCTGTTCATTAAATCTGCAAACAAACGACGTGGAACCAAAGGAAAAAGAAAGCTAGTCCCCTGATCTTCTACTTAAAAAACAATAGTCATGATATTTGTGCATTTGCATACATTACTTTTCCTTAAAATGAATAAGGGAAATGTGTGAGTGTTCTTTTGTGTCTATCAGCGAATGCATTTTCGTTTTTTGAAACTTTGTTGGGAAATGCGTGGAGGTAATTTAAAAATAGCAATGTATATACAGAAAAATATGTATTGCATTTCCACAAACTGCATGAAAAGTGGCCAATGAATTGCTGCATTATAAACACTCATTAATGTTAACATAACGCAGTTTACTGTAAAAGATGTACTGATGTGATGATTTGATCTTGGAATTGGCGGGGAATGTGGGCAGAACACGTGAGTGGCGTATGTGAAAACGTAGAATACAAGATACACTAGGTATATCAATATACAAATTATATGCTGGCAGCAAAATGTTGTCTTTCAATGAAAGGAATACGAAGTAAGAAATACAACGGAACATTTTCCGCTTATATTAATTCTTAATCAAACTTTGATATATAATTGCGGTCAGTGCTTAAGTACAATACAGATGGTTAACAATTAATGAAATTGAGAAATATTAAGTAATATTTTGTGTTTCTCTGATTTACCTGTCGTTTTCTTGGGAAGCATACAATTTTTTAAAGGACGAACTGCAAATTTTCTTTCAGTAATAATACAGCTTTTACTAGTTGTGACTATTTCTATCTGATGTACTAAGTGCTATAAATAGTCTCAGAACTCGATAAAGAAATTAAATGTAACTTTCCACTCTGGAACCAGGCACATAAGCGTTTGACTGGTCTCAGCATGCAAAAAGAAGTAACGTGAGTGATCGTGCGTATAACTATTGTAATCCAGTTCATTTTCAAACCTTTATCAATTACTCTACTGAAAAAACGTTCTCGGAAAAGTATTGAGAAGTCCTCATCAAAAGCTCGCAAATTCTCTTCTCAGAATCGATATAATGAATGATGGATTACACTTGTAATCCACGCAAACGTTAAAAAACTCCAATCATTCTAAGAAATGAGAGAAAGGTGGCTTGAAAGAAATGCCGAGTTCCTTACATGAAAGTTTTCAAATAGAGCAAATGTGAGTCGTTAAAAAGTTTGAATACGTGCGAATGATCTATAATATCCTTGGTGTTAAATATAAATGTAATTATAAATGAGTTGTAAAAACAATGAAGCTCATTTTCGTAAACAATTTTGCAGCGAGTTTAACCGGGATGTCAAGTTTATATTAAGGGCCTGCTGATGACAATACATAGACATTGTCGAATCTTGTTTTTTTTTAAGAATCTGAATAAAAATAAATAATATGAGCATTTATCATTATATTTGTAAAATAAACCAAAGGAAAAAAATATCACATATTTATTTATTTAATGAGAAATAATGTTGTAATAATTAATTAAATAAAATAATTAATAATAAATAATATATTAATTCAAAATTATCGAGACTTTCTTAAACGACTGTGTATTGAATAAATATAGATTGGAATGAATAGAAAACACGTTAGAGCGGATTAAGTCAACTTGGCATTTGCAAATGGTTATTGGAATGTCTGCTCACTGGTGACAATGGTACTTCGTTAATGACCTTCAGAAATATCAAGAGAGTTTTGCACCGATTAGAATGATAATGTCCCGAATGATTTTTTTAGAGTTTTGATATTTGATGTTGTATTTTTAAGTAAGAGAAGTAGGAGAGCCAATAAATTGTGATGATCCTCCTGAAATTCTACGTCTTTTATAACCAATAAAACTACTTTAATTAGACTGTTGGTGATGTAGATACCTTATTAATTCAAAGTAAATAGACAGAGGTTGTCTGGTATCAAATCTATATTTCTTCTTAAGATCTTTTCATCTTTATTCTACATTCAAGATGTTAGAATAAAGAATTTTGAATGTATTAAATATCAATTATTATCAAAATTTATTTAATTTAGAATTAATGTGTAAAGTTTTGTGAAAATGAAACGTTAGAATTAAGAAATTAAAATTTTTCGAATGCTATGAATATGGTTATTTCGATTGTCTAAAGAAATGGAGCCCGCCATTTGAACAATGAATTATTGTTAGAATGTGTGTGAGATATTTTCACTAAATACAAAATCAGTGTTGTTTGCGATGAAAATGAGCTATTGTCTATACAGGTTTCCTTTAAATATTCCTCAAATAATACGTAGATCAGCGTACCCGTGCGAGAACTCTGGCTTGTTAAACCCTGCCCTCTTCCATATTATTCCATTTCCATATTACGACTGTAATACACAATACACCTTTGACAATGCAAACTATTCTTATTTACCGTAATTACAGGGCAGAGAGGTACACCTGTGTTATTCAGTCACGTATAATATCAAGTAAATAGCTTAATTTCACATACAGTTGCAGATTTTACAGGCTCTAAACAGGTGAGGTGGAATCGAGAAGCGACAAACCAACAAAAATGTAATAGAATGTTCAGAAAGATGAATGTTTAATCTTATGTTTTAGATTATGATGTGAAAAAGATTTTCTAAAGCCTCTGACCTCAAAATTTCAGTTCTTAAGACCCTAAAATGCTGTATTTAGGAGTTATTTAACGATATAGATTCCAAAATGTGACCGAGTGATGGGGGTTGCATTTAACATGAATATTTAGATGCGTTTTTCTAAACATATCCTTCACATTTTTAAAGTCAAGGTGCCATTCATCACGTCTCCGTGAACTCTTTCTTTAGAGACCTCATTTATAAAGATTGTATGCGTGTGAGAGCCGCAAAAGATATGTACTCTGAACTAATATAGGAAACGATTGTGATCCTTAATTGAGGTTGTTTAATGCAATGAGGTTTCTGTGAAAAACACAAGTGAAACAGTGACAATTTTTTACTAGATCAGTTGCTGAAAATAATATCCTTTAAAGTGTTCATATAGTCACATCTTTGCTTCCGGATTACAAGATTATCGTATTGGTTTTCACGCAATAAATATACCATTGAGAAATTTCTTTTCGACTGTAATTTCACTGCAATGATTTGAATTACTATAAGTTCAAGAGGAAGCTAATTTTAATTATTGTTTTACAAAAATGCAGCAATAATGGTATAAATTTATAAAAACACATAGATAACTGGATAACTTCAATGTTGTAAATAATATTGAGTACCCATATGGAACAGTTAAATATTCAATTATATCAGGTGTAATATGGACTGCGGGAGCAAAATTTCAGCTTAGAAAACCACATAATATGTTTATCCAAAACGTTACATGCACAAAGCTTAAGAACTACAAATAAAATAGTCTTGAATAACAACACTACATGAAAATTTTAACAAATACAGTCTTCATGAATACCACAATATCATAGTACAGATTATAAGGATACACTGAAAACCAGTTTTTACATACCAACAATATTAAAGAATAAATGTTCCATTACTCAAACAACAGAGAAGCAAAAATTTAAAGGCAGGTGGCCTCTTCCGAGCTGTCTGGCTGTTACACGATGTCATGTGTGTCGTAAGCAATGGCCCACTGAGTATGAAAATTCAGACGATTCGCACATAGAATATGAGAAATAACTCAATCATATATTTGCATTTTTCAGTCAAGATCGAAACTATTTCATTGTTTTCGAATTTTTCTCGAGTTCCTTGCTAACTTAAGTAATCATAGATAGCTCGTAATAACCTCAGGCTGCATACTTTTTTTAATTTCTGCGCGCATTGGAAATGTATACTAATAATGTTCAATTCAACATGTAATCTACATCAATACCATAAAGAGTAGTGTATGAAAAGCAACAAAATGTTTACAGGCTATTTTTCAGAATCGTCGCAGTGTCCTTGCAAAGTTTGGTAAATATTAATACAACACAGATGCGTAAAAAATTACTAATTAAATAATATGTTAGTAGATGCTCCACGATCATTATTTTTCGCCTTCACTAGAGCAGATTGGTTCCTAATACATTCCGCCGGAGGACAGTAGCGGTGCAGAACTGGTAACTAATAAATTGGTTCCTAATATATTACGCCAGAGGCAAATAGCGGCGTAGGAGAACTGGAACTAGTACGTAATAGATTCGCTAGAGGCCAGTTTAAGTGCGTAAGATAAACATTTTGAAGCTAATGATAGTGTACTGTAAAATAAAATGAAAAAAATTATTGTATTTTATTAAAATTAGAACCAATTACATTTGAAAAACAATCTTAAACACCGTGGTTTATATGAAATTTGTTTTTTTTCTCTTTCACAAGAATTTGATATGAAGAATGTCCGGGCATTGCCAAATATTTCTTTTATGCCGGCATTTAGCAATAGGAATTCATACTAAAAGTTCATTGATGCTACTCGCACGACGTTCCTTTGGTATTTTACTTAAGAATTTCTGACTACGAACAACTCACGTTCAGTTCAAGTTTTGTACATAACTATTAACAACATTCAATAAGAAATATAATTTTGAACGTCAAAGTATACGAATACAGAATAAAACAATACTATACCGGCATAAATTGATTGAAATAACAAAATTTAGTATTTTACTTAATTATAAATAATGGAAGATTACAAAATGTACAAATATTTATATAATATTGAATCAGTGTAGAGTCATACCGTATAAACATATGTTCTTGATAAAAGAACCATGCGTCTCTTAGTTTGAAAAAAAGTTGTTGGTTTTTTAATCTCAACTGGAAACGTGTCGTGGTGAAGGGTGCGTCATTATTTAACTACTGGAGTACGTTAATCGATAGTACCACTAACTAGCTGGCAACCCACTCAGGATTAGTTACGAGTTTGCTAACTCTGCTAGAACATGTAGTTCTCCTGTCACGACTAAATTCGCTGAAAATTGGAATTAATTTCAGATAGACGTTTCTAGAACACTAATTATGGTTCCATTCCTCTTTTTGTTATTTAGTGTCCGTGCCTTTAAAAGTAGATAGATTTACCATTTATGTAATGCACACTTCTTTTAAGTAAAACATAACTTTTGTATCTATTTTTCTACTGCAAACGTTCATTTATTATTGTTTCTGTGGACATACTTTAGTATGAAATACAATAGTGTCTATCTCCCTGAACATTCAACGTAAGTGTGAATCACTTAATATGACTACAATGTACGTTATTAATCATATTCGCATGGAACGTGTCCACCGACAGGATATTATGAAGAAAAACGACGTTTTGAACGTCGCTGGGGAAGCAGCACTCCCAAAAAATTAACACGGCGCTTGGGAGTTGGCAGCAGCGGCAGTTGAGATGGAGCGTCGCCCTACCCTTTCCCGCCTTCACTGCCATCCGCCCACTCCCCCATGGGCGCTTCTGGACCCACTGCTCCAGCTCCCGTACCGGTAGCGGTAGCTCATAGACTCTCCGGTACTGCATCAACTGATGTCACTGCAGCGCCTCTAACCGGGAGGTCCTAGGTTCGAGTCCTGACGGCGGTGGGATTTTTGACACTAGCTTTCAAGCTAGGTCGAATTCAGTGGCTGTCTGGAGAAGAATTCTAGTGGCCGGCTGCTCTGATCGGTAGTTTTCCGTGGTTTCTCCGATCAACACCAGGCGAATGCTGGAGCAGTACCCTACCAAACGGGCCACGGACCGCGAGCGATCTGTGCTTCCTCTTCCTTGTCCTGTCCTCTCCCCTTACACACACACTTACACTAACATGCACTACACTACCACACATTCCGGGAGACCGGTCGGGAGCTTAGAGCTTGTCCCGACTGGGGCGGTGCCCCGTTAGTGGGAGAGTCCTGGTTAGGGGGAAACCCCGCTAGCCATCCCTCCGCTCTCACTATATCTTCGGCCCGCTGCCGTTTCGTCTCTACGAGCTCCGCTTTGGAAAGCGCGGGAAGACAGTGGTCGATTCGGACAGGTTGCGAGTTAAAGCTTCGATCAGCTAAACACATTTCTCGTAGCCCCTTCCATCTTTCTTCACTCCTACCTAGTCTCTTCCACCACGCCATTCTACCCCCACCGGCTTCACCCATTGCCTCCTTCCCTTACTCCCGACTTCACCCCGTCTCAGCACCCTCCCCGTTCATCAATACCTCAGCCTTCACCACCCTTACCTCCGCCACAACTTCTGCCCGTGCCTCCGCTTTCGCCTCTGCCCTCGCCTCCGCCCTCGCCTCCGCCCTCGCCTCCGCCCTCGCCCCTGCCCTCGCCCCCGCCCTCGACTCCGCCGCCCCGCCCCCGCCTCCGCCCTCGCCTCCGCCCTCGCCTCCGCCCTCGCCCCCGCCCTTGCCTCCGCCATGGCCTCCCCCTCGCCTCCGTCCTCGCCTTCACCCTCGCCTTCGCCCTCGCTTCCGCCCTCGCCTCCGCCCTTGCCCCATTGCGGCCTCGCGCGGCTGTGTAGCCCGCGCGCCGCACGTTGCGGAAATGTAATTTCGAGTGTTTGAGTTTCTGGAAACCCATACAGTCTACGCTTCGACGTCTCCTCCAACGTTTCTTCCGAGAACTGCCAGCGAAATGAGCACAAAGAAAGACGGCCGTTAAGGCTAATTTCATAATCGACTAGAGAACATACGAGTAAAACGTGCTTAAGTATTTTCTGGTACAAAAAACGACGAGAGCTGTTTCGGCTGATAGTGGGCTTCGTCGAGCGGCAGCCGCCAAACACGCCCCTTCCACTTTCCCCAGCCCGCCCTGGCACGGTACGGGCTGCCTCGCCCCGCCCCACTCGACCTCCGTCTCCCCCTCTCTGCCCGGGAACGCCCCCCCCCCACCTCGCCTCCCAGTAGTCTTCGCCCCGTCACGACCTTCGAAATCCTGTAGCCCTGGCGCTTGCCCGCGCATTCTGGCGCACTCTTCAACTCACAGACTTGACCTTACAGACACTATTTTTTTTATATTCTCTCATAGTGTGTACAACCTCTAAACATTTTTGCTTCCTTCAGACGAAAAAATTGACGCGTTCGTTTTCTTTCGACATACCGAATCTTAGAAGACATGCAACGTGCGGAGCTAGCTTTGCCACAGTCTAGTGCATGACGCTCCATTGAACACAGGCGATCTTTGCAGTTCGTTGCTTCAATTTCTTCATTTCTGGCCAGAATTTTAAAATATGCAGCACTCCAGGTAAAGGTCTTCCATGATATACATCGACTGCGATACATTTCCCTCTTAAACCGTCAAAATGTTTACCGTAAGGAAATTAAGCGTCAACATTATATTCAACATATTAATTTCAGCTAGTCAAGAGTGTTAAAAACGATGTGAGCTTACCAAAGTCCAAATCTGATCTTCCATGTAATGCGGTGAAAAGTTTTGAATCTGTAAATATTTGAGACAGCCATTACGAAGTGGTAAGTGTATTTCTCGTATTGTTTGAAGAAAGAAAACAATGTAACACAAAACGGCATATTCCAAGCATTGTACTTCGTCATATAAAATAGACTTAACCTAGCCCGTTTGCATCTCTCGTACACGACTCCTAAATTCTCCGACCATTGACTGGTAGATTTGCCGATCTGTTGCTGACAACCCAGAGCTACTGCAGTCTATTACTGTTGTGGCGTTGTGGTCGCATCCGCCCAATGAGAGATTCTAACTCTAGCGCTGTGACTGGTCACCGTCAAATATATCTCCCTTCTATCTACGTTGTAATTCGCTTTCAGAAACGATTCATTAAACGTGCCCGTTAGCTATAATCATGTTTACTCCTATTTAACTGATTGCACCGGTTAGCAAATTCACTTCGCGGATTTTCTTTCTCTTGTTTTTTACTTTCTTTAGTTAGATTCTTTCTTTCCCTTCTGTTCTTTGTTTTCTGTCTACAATCTTCCATGTGAATACCGCACAATGAACTGTAAATACTACGAAATTCTTTCATCTGCAGAATAGTGCATTCATTTTTAATTTCATCAGATCAGTTACGTTCAAACACAATATCGTCACGTTCTGCAAAAAACGAGCAATTAATGTTATGCCATTAGTTTCCCGTGAAACTACAGGCAATCTAAGATTTTAAAAAACGACGGCGATTTCAAAACTTAGCTGTGACGAAATCTATACCGAAAAGCAATAGTAAACTAATATTCCTTTAACTATAAGATGGAGTCATCTTTTAAGGAAAATATTTACGTATCTCTAACATTTTTCCACGTTTAGCCAAATACCGGCTTCAGTGGCTCATGGCTTCGACTGACGTCACTGCAGTGCCTCTGAACAGGAGGTGCTAGTGTTTGAGTTTCGATAGTGCCTAGATATTTGACACAAGCTAGATAGCTAGGTCGATTCAGCCGCTGTCTGGAGGACAATTCTAGTGGCTCTGGGTGCTCTGAGAGGTAGTTTGCCGTATCTTCTCCGTTCAACACCAGGCGGATTTCCAAGCAGTACTCTAACAAATGGTCCACGGACCGCCCGCGATCTTTCCTTCCCCTTCCTCGTCCTATTCTCCCCTTACTTATGCACACACACACACACTTACATGCTCTACACTACCACACATGTCGGGAGGCTAGTCGGAAGTTTAGAGCTTCTCCCCGCTGGGGCGGCGCCCCGCGGATGGGAGACACCTAGTTGGGGTAAAAAAGGATTGATGTCCATTTTTTATAGAAACGAAATGCTTTATTTAACTATATTTTCTTATTCTATAAAGTCATTTGGACAGTATCTTTCGGGAAAGTACGTGAATTTACAGTTTCAAAATATTTACCTGACCCTTTAAAATAACTGAAACGGCCCACGGTGCAGATTCATATTTATAATCTCACTGCTGAGCTCTCCCATCGCAGGTTAAGCCTGATATTGGGAGCGTGAATTTTTACAGCGCTTTCTCTTAATCTATATTCCGATGGTCCAGTTGTTACAGGGCAAATAACACGAGCAAAGCGCTAAATGCAACATGTGTAATCGTGTATTCAATTCCAGTAACTAAATTTTACTTCACATTCTAACTTTCATATTCTTTTAGTTTTGTCTCGTGCGTATTCTAGTATTGTGACTACGTTATGTACATATTGTCTGGAAGAGGAAAATAAAATGAGTTATACTCGAGTATTACAGAAATGAATCACAGCTCTACAATTTAAACGACAAACATTCAAGGTATTTGTACAGATGATTATATAAATAATATACAAGTGTGGAACTTATATACGTTGTTTGCCGAGTTCTTCTATTCTTTTATTCTTACGCTTGGTACTTGCATAGTACCTTAGGGATGCAAAAAGTATAATTCCTGACTCCATCCTATATGCAATTGTTTGTTATTTGAAACCTAAGATGATGAAACTATGTTTTGTAAAAGTAAATCTCATCTCTCATCTAATAACTACATTTAGAATTGATTGTACTCCTCACACAAAATTTGTTTAAACCTTCGAAAGTAGCATCTTCCAAGAAGTAGATTTGTTCTCTAAATATAGCATCAAATGTACACTATATTGGTTTTTATTTTCAGATACGTCATAAGTCTTTACAAAATAATACAGACATATTACGCAAATATAAAAGGTCAGTGGCGTCTTGAGAGGTTACGTCGGTTAAATTAATTGGACATTGAATATTTTATCGCATTAGTGTCCGGTACATCAAATTTCAAATAGCTAAAATAATATATATTACTCCCACATTTCAAATAGTTAGCTAGGTTATTCGATCATCAAAATGTTTCGGTTGGCTTAAACAATACGGGAGTATAAAAAGCCACAAAGCTCAAAATGACCCTCGTGCCTTCGTCTTTGAAAACAACAGAATATGACCGAATTTACAGGCGATTCCTTATGACGACGACGCGCATGCGCAATGTCACTTCTGGAGTTCGACCAAGTCTCTCCGCGTGCGCGAATTTGCGAGCACTCCGGAATCGTTCGTCAAAAGGATTGGACGAGGTCAAGAAAGAAGCTACGACGATCTCACAGTAAAGAAGTCAGATGCAAGGCTGAAGGGGCAAGATGAAGGGGCTATTATTGACGTCGTGTAGCGGGAAAGAGAAAGCGCAGACGGGAAGAGAAAGGCCGAGAAGTTCGGGAAAGCACCAGCGGGGTCGCCACCGGTGGAGGACCGGTGGAGGCTGCGGAGGTGCGGATCTCGTGGCGAGGGATCGGCAGCGGTGGCGCGCTGGGCGCTGGGCTGGGGCCGAGTCGGTGGGCGGAGCGCGGCGAGGCGGGGCGGGGCGGAGCGCGGGGGCAGGGCGGCGGGCGGGGCGGGGCGGGGCGGGGGCGGGCGGGGCGGGGCGGGGCGGGGCGGGCGGGGCGGGGCGGGGCGGGGCGGGGCGGGGCGGGGCGGGGCGGGGCGGGGCGGGGCAGGGCAGGGCAGGGCAGGGCAGGGCAGGGCAGGGCGGGAAGGGGACTGGGTGCGGGGCGGGGCGGGGACACGGGCAGGGCTGCGCCAGGTGCGCGCCTGCAGCAGAGACAAACAGCATCTCGGCTATCTCCGGTCGATGGGGGAATTTGCCTGCGCTCATTGGATCTTCGCCCGGCGCTCGCGGCCGCGCTAGTTAGCTTAGCTGCAGTCGTTCCACCGCCTGCGGCGCTCCAGGACGCGAGGCGGGACGCGTGGCGGGACGCGAGGCGGGACGCGAGGCGGGACGCGAGGCGGGACGCGAGGCGGGACGCGAGGCGGGACGCGAGGCGGGACGCGAGGCGGGACGCGAGGCGGGACGCGAGGCGGGACGCGAGGCGGGACGCGGGGCGGGACGCGGGGCGGGACGTCTGGGGTAGAGAAGGTAGCGATGAGGGAGCTTTGGGGAGAAGTAGTATGGCGGGGAGAGAAAATGGGGCAGGGTAGTACACGACGGAAAAGAGGGCGAGCAAAGGAGGGGACGTGACTCGGGACCCGGGGAGTGGCGCGAATCGCGGAGCGCGGGGGCGTGGCACGAAGCGTGGGAAGGAGGTGGGGGTGAGCGTGCGGGGTGGGGGCAGGAGGGGAGCGCGGGGGTGTGGTACGAGTTGCGGGGAAGGCGGCGGAGGGTGGCCCAAATGCTCAGCTGGGGGGACGGCAGGGAGGAATGAAGAGAAAGAGGCTGTGAGACTGGAGGGCGGGGCGCGAGGAGTCGGGGTGTGCGGAGCCGCACGGGGGGGTGGCACGTCGCTAGTGGTGGAGCGATGCGGCGAAGGGGTCTTGAGAGGGAGTGATAAATTACTCCTCGCCGATTCATTTGGCGCCCCTTTACATTTATGGAGGAGTCTTTTCAATTTTGGAAGAGTAATTTCGCAGTATTTCGATGTATTTACTGCGCGGTGTTTCCTGTAAAATATTGCTATTATTATCATTATTTTTGAAGTATTGAAGGCGCTGAAGTGATTTGAAATGGACGTTGAACGAAAATTCATTTTTGAATGCTTTGGTGGGAAAATATAAAACTTTCGACAGAAACAGATCCTCTTTTCGCGCTTGAAGTGCCTTAATACCTTCTGGTATGTTTTTCATTGAATTGTTAAATTCATATTAATTTACAGGATGTATAATAAAATATAGAAACACTTTGTCACATTTCACATGGTCACATTTGTTCCAGTTTTGCACATGAATTATGGAGTTATGTTAACTTCAGTTTATTATTTTTAAGAAAATGGCAACAAAATGATTTTAAACGTTGCTTAAGTAAAGGATTTTGTGATTTCGTTCAAAAATATTTAGATTAGACGAAGAAAGTAAAGATTAATGTTTGATTTCATACTTTAATTGTTGTGTAAAAAAATCAGATATATCTATCAACCACTCGTGCTATGTGGTAGAATAGCGACGGACCTGGTATCGATTAGCCTACATTTCCAGTGATCTATCACACTGCCTACTCAATAAACCGAATGCCATTGTATCTTCTTCGTTCTATTCCTTTTGCTTGCGCGAGCTGAGGTAACGTGTATTTCACTAATGTGTATTCCTATTATTTGCCTTTTAAAACTGTATTTTATCCTGTGCATTCATTTAATGTAAACGAGAAAAAAATAGTTTAAGGTCGCGTAACTTTGTGTTCGGTGACATTTGCGACGGTAAAAAAGTTTGAAAAAGCTGAGTTAATTCAGGTGTATTCAGCACCCGTCGGCTCTGAAGTAGTTACAGTATTTCCTTATAGTCACCAAGAATTCTCAACTGGCGTTTAAAGACGCACCAAGTCGCTCTCGCTAGCTTGCTCAGAAGGCACGCGTGGTACTTATCTGTATCGCCGTTCACCCCTGAGGTTAGAATGCAGACTTTTAATCTTTAAGTCAGTTATTTTACCAACCATGTCCTACGCATGCCCAGTATGGGGTGGTGCTGCACCAAGCTCCATCAACAAATTTAGTGTTCTCCAAAATAAATATGTGAGAATAACTCTCAATGCGCCATGGTTCATCCCCAAAGAATTGCTCCAGATGTGCCGTGAAAGTAAAGATTGAAGAACAGTCTCTAATGACAGACACCATGCCAAATGTGGCGCTTTCCACATTAGTGTCTACTAGAGCCATACAAAACTCTTTTTTTATCAATCGCTCTCGCTAGCTTGCTCCGAAGGCACGCGTGGTACTTATCTGTATCGCCGTTTACCCCTGAGGTTAGAAGGCAGACTTTTAATCTTTAAGTCAGTTATTTTACCAACAATGTCCTATGCATGCCCAGTATGGGGTGGTGCTGCACCAAGCTCCATCAACAAATTTAGTGTTCTCCAAAATAAATATCTGAGAATAACTCTCAATGCGCCATGGTTCATCCCCAACTGACAAATCCGACGGGAACTAAACATACTAGAATTTGAGGAGACAATAAAAAATCTTTCCAGCAATTTCTTCAACCACCTACAAAATGCTCCCTGCACTACAAGATTCAACGTAGGAAGAAACAATAGCAGTCCGCGAATCATATCAAGATTCCCGAAAGATAAACTTAAACTTCCTTAACTTGGCTTTCCCCTCGTACCTTTCCACCAGTATACCATCTTTAATCACAAAACTAAAATCTAAAAATAAAAGCCAAAAAAGTTCAGAAACTAACCGCGACTTAAGGATGGTCATATGCTAAGAAGCGATGTAATATTTTGTATTCTCAAAACCCTCGAAAGACATAATTGTCGAACGAGAAGTAATAAAAAAAAGGTACTTATCTGTCTTTGAAGTTTATAGATAAGTCTCTGACAAGAAACTGAAGGGCTTATTCGTGGCTTTGTCGATAGTGTCCGTAATATCGGCGGAGCGTGCTCTATGCGCGTGTGTTGGCAGTTTCGGCGTGTTTCACGTGTGACGCATATCTTACAAAGGAAAAATTAATTTAATACAGAATTGCTATTAGTTTCGATAATAAACTATTGGTATTACCTCAGAACATACTTTCTCGCATTATTTGTAATGGTTACAAAAAATTGCGCAAAAAGTTTCTTACATTTTCAAAAAATTGCATTACATTATTTGCATCGCTCATTGCGAGAAAAACCTGTCACATAAGATTAATTTTTGGGAAAATAAAAAAAAAATATTACATGGATTGGGAGAACTAGAACTTAATCTGATAATTATGAAGCACTCTACTCGTTCAATATTTATGTATGAAATTAACCTGCTACATTTTTTGAATAGCAATATTTAAGCTGTGGTCTCGGTTCTTTTTGCAATCAATATATTTTTGGTTTTTGAAATATTATATACATTCCCAAGCAAATTAACTACGTTTATTTATAAGACAATACATTATTCTAATTTTTTAAGACATGCTTTTTGTCTTTCATTTTTTCTCCATTCCTTATCCTTGTAACATTTTTCATCTTGTAATTGAGGTTTATTCTTATGAATATCTCGGTGTTGATGATTTTAACAAAACCTATAATGCAAGTTTGAAAAATATAGTGGAAATTAGATAGCTCTTGACACAACTTGCGTTGACGCCTCAATAGAAAACCGATTCGTCTTATAAATTAATAATCTACACTTCTTGGAATCTAAGGTTTCATTTCCGCGCACCAATTTCACAAAGAAACTTCTGTTTGCGATTCCTACACGCTACTGTCTTTCCCGAACTACTATCATTTCCGGAATTATTGTTTCTGCGATATTCAGAAGAATCTTTTATTCTTCTATACATAACTGCTATCAGAAGATTCTTCCCATTTTCATATCAATACTAATATCAGCAACACGTTCTTTTCTTCTAAATTTTATCACAAATTACTGTAATAAGAATAATTGAGAAGAAAATTAACTTAAGTCCTGGACTTCGTGTGTTTCCATGTCCAGCGTGGAAATAGTAACTTTAATTGTGTTTGGGCGCTGCCTATTTTGCTTAAACCAATTCTTCGGTATCAAGGACTCAGGAAACGTTAATTCGAACAACCTAACGTATCAAAGGAATAAATTTACTACTTATAACTGCAAGAATTAACGTTTTTGCTATCATGATCTTACGATACGAGTGTTTCTCACGAAAAATTGCCACTTTTTGCTACCCTTTTACAGAATTCTCTTCACTATGTAAGTACGCGTGAAAAAATGAAGTTGCGAGGCAAATGTGTTAATTTTTGTTATCAATGAAATTGCAGGGTCTGCATGCCTAGTAATGGATGGTGTAATGAGTAAGCGATGATGATTTTGTAAGATTTCTGTTTGTAATAACTATTTAAATGCTCTAATTCGGGGTTGCAAACTTACGTTGAAAGATCTAATTTTTCCTCCTACCGAACTTTTTTATCCTGTATATATTGCACCTCTCTCCATAGTATCACACAGTTTTTAACTATTTTGTGGACGTGGTTCAGTTACCCTCTTATTGAAAGTGGAATAAAAAATGCGCTTGAGATATTTAATAGAAATGCTTGCCAGAAATCGGGGAGCACCTCCCGCATTTGTTATCAATCGAAGCCTTTTCTTCCGCCGACGCGGAGGGCTGGCCCCGATATCGTGCCTAGTATTGGTATCCTTCGTTCTCGATAATGGCCGTGCCGAAACTAGCATTCTCGGTCACAGGGGTCTCGACGCGCGGATCTCGACGTCGAGAACGATCAGAACTCGATGTCTTTGTGTCTGACTGTATTACCTACAGTACAAAAATAAAACAGCATAATGAAAAATAATAAACTCATATCACAATAAAAATATGTTTAAATCCAAAGAATCTAGGAAAACTTCATACAAGCAGAAGTTAAACCTCATGGAATAATTAATATTTTATAGGAATGTTTAAACTTTTTCTATCTACTACAAACAATTCCCATTCCATCTCGATCAGGTTTTTCGTCCAGTTACCCTGATCCATTGCGAAAATACTGAAAAGGTCCCTTGTTCGGCTTCATACATAAATGTGGTTTCACTATGCGCACGTTTGGTTGATCTCTCATTTTGCTAGTTTGTTAGGAGTACAGCATGTCTGCACAACGTCTGCTCCCGCGGGCATTCTGGACACACAAGCCGACAGTCTGCCCACCAGTGCGCCGAATGTGCAAGTTGTGGGGGGTAGAAAGCTTTGCGAGGCCGCGAGAAACCTGACGTCACGACGCGGCGCGTAGATTGAATGCCGGGGCGTCTAATCAATGATCCATGCAGTGAAATTATTTTCCCTCTTATTTAAATAGATGTCCCGTATTTTAAGCTATGAGAACCATTATTATCTATGTTCTTCTGTGCTTTGCTGTGCATCCACCTTTGTATTTTCTTTTTTAATTTTTGTAGTTGATGCTCATTGCGACTCTTAAGCAATATTTTACAGCGTAGTGACCTTTATTTTTAATTCTAACGAACAAATATTTACAATTTAATAGTTGTTTGCGTACCAGGAATGTTATAATCTCCAAATGATCGCAACGTGAAGAAAATTTTGGGAGCAATCTCTCACATCAAGATTGACATAAAAATGGAATATAGGCAATGCTAAGAAGAGTAATGGTTAGCTGCACATATATTTGTGAATATTGGCCCCATTATGAATCTGAATAATAAATATCAACGTGCAAACTTCTCTGAATATGTTACGGACAATCATGAGATTATCATGGGCCTTGTTATTTTTATACGATGTCGTAAAAGATAAATAGTAGTCGTTGATTTGATATTAGGAATATTAATGTACTGTAGACAGAAATTAAACAGAAAATAATCATTATTTTTTTGAAGAATAGTATGTTTTAGCTTCGATAGAACCCTCTTATTCAATTATACACGTCAATGAAAAAATAGCTTATTTCTATCATCAAACAAAACAATTGAGTATCATAATTTTTTGTTTAGCAAAACACTAAATTTGCGATTACATCGTAGCAAAGCGAATCACAATATCAACCCTTCAAGCAATTATTGTATTATAGTTACTGTCCAAATCAAATATGTATAATTGTAGTTTCATATTTCACAGTCATATATGGTAAATAAACATTTCCAATATAATACAAAAGGCAATATTTCTTGAACTGTATATGCCAGAGATGTCGCCGATGGCTCTTTCAATATAAGCGCAATGGTTTGAATGGCGCATTCTAATTGGTGGTCCCCACTACTAGAATGAGTCTCATCCCCACCTTTTATCGATTTTCGCATTCCCATCAGAGATGCTCGAGTGCGACTCCTGAGGTTAGTGAAAGTGCAAACTGCTGTGCAGACCTGGAGTGTGTGTTGTTATTTTATTAGCAATAAAACGAAAACAATCTGTAGCTTACCGATACATGTAAGTCGGTAACGATAATACCTAATTTTGAAATGTTGCTAAACTCGTTTTGTAGGTAAGTTTATTCGTCATTTATGTCAGGGTAGTAAAATGCTGAGAAAGAGATTTTGTTACTTAAGAATACGTGCGCAATTTTTAGTTTTCTCCCATATTATAATTAATTAAGGATCGAGGAGGTATCAACCACAAAGTGTATTAGAATGCAAATTTTATATATAGAATGAAGTCATACACGTGTTTAGGTACTAATTCTTTATATTAAAGTATTTAAATATACTTTGTGGTTGATGCCTCCTTCTTCCTTAATTATCATTATGGATTACCACAATATCTCTGCTGCCACCGAGGAATTCTCTCCCATATGTCGCATACAGTTTTTGGTGTTCATTGACAAAATCAATCCAAACAAATCAGATCCTCTCAATGCAAAACGACGGTTAAATGATATTAATAATTCTCCCAGTAGTAAAGAATTGGTTTAAATATTATAATGTAGTTAAACATTATTACGACAAAGCCAATAAATGCTTAATCATTTATTAAACGTCTTTAGCACTTTTAGTCACATTTAAGCTTCTTACTTTTCTCATCTTTCTTACGTTTTCGTACAGAGGACTGAAGGCATTCGATGCAGAGGTCGTGTGTTTTCCCTAGAAAGCCGCCACCTATTTTTGATTCGAAACTCACAGAATAATACATGTACAATCCAAACGACAAACGTAAGGTGATATTATCAACATAGGATGTCTCAGAGTTGAATATTAGAAATTTCTGGGTCATTTGGCAAGGGTTTAATTAATCGACGTTTATCAAAGAACATTAGATGGGACATTTCGAATAACGAAGCTATGCAAGTGACATTTCCCAATATTAACACATTAACCATCGGTGTCTGGCAGGTACACGATATGTTTAACTGCATTAGAATGCTATCTTCCCATGACTTGTCATTGTTTTATACATGATTTTATTGGTCAAATGTCGTTTTGTACGTGGTAAAAGGATGACATGAAAACAATTATTATAATTATAAATGTTTACTGTAAATTTTTATTATTATATTTATTATATTATTATTATATTAATTATTATATTATTATTTATTATTATATTTATTATTATTATGAGAAGGAGGAGGAGAAAGTCGCGTCCCGCCCACCTAGCAGACGGTATTTGCTGCAGAGTGAGTTGAATAACTCTGAACCGCTTCTTTAATCAGAACCACATCTCTCCAAACAATCGCATACCTTGAATATCAGAGGCTCTGCAGAGAAATTAGATAAAATGAAAACTGGTTTTATTTATAGGAAACACAACAAACGAGAACTCTCTACCGTGATGCATTTCTCGAATTCTTCTTCGCATTTCGACGCCTTTCAAATTTTATATATTGCGGATTTTAAAGTGGAGCGAGCGAGGTGAGACAAAGTTTTCTGGCTTCTGGTGCTTCGTTCCTCGATAATTTAAGGTTGAATCGACTTTGATGATAAAATTATCTTTTGCCTCTCATTAATGATTTCGAATGTTATTAACTTTTATTATGAACTTTCACGGAAAGTAATACACTTTATGTGAGGTGGTAAATTATAAAATGAGCCGACTTTTTTCTTCGAAAGAACCGTGAGATTATCGTTCTCTGTACCTTACGAAAGAAAATTTAGAGAGGGAAATGCTTTCTCTGAATGTTATCGACCGCGTTTTAATATTCTGAACATTTTGGAAAAATATATATTTTGTGAAAAATAAAATGTTTCCTTCCAGAAATCTATATTTGAGTGAGAGTATAAGCATTTCGTGTTTCATTTCAAACAACTTCGACGTGTTATATCTGGCGAGTTGGCTCAGGCAACCTTTTATGGACGCTGTAAAAACCAAATCTCGATTCAGCCACCAAGTTACTCAATCTAATACGCCGCTTGCCACTGCAAATCGAATAAACCGCAATATATTTACGATGCCGATTTCTCTGCGGTCCACGTGTGTCTCGTCGCACTGCCGGGATTGCAGTTAATGTCTCCCTCATATTTCATACATGGGGAAAGGTAGATAACGCTCGTTCCAGGCATAGTGCGTCGCACATTCGATTGGCAAATAGTTTAGGAGTTACGTCATACACAGCCGAAAATGTGATGTCCAAATATTAACTGATTCTAAGAGCAAGTTTAGTTATTAATTGTTATAAAACTCTTTCATTTAAGTTTAATGTATTTTCCTTACAAATACATGAAAATTACAAATTTCAGAAGATAGTAAAAAATATATTACTTTCCAGATAATTTGTCTTCAAAATATAAAATATTTTTAGCGCCCCATAAACAGTCAAAGATTTCTGAAGGTTTTTATAAATAGTTTTACTAAGGCAGAACCTAAACAAGATGGTAATAGCGTATACAATTTTAAGAGAAATTAATCATATAATTTCTACTTTGAAGTTTAAGATATTGGGTATAAACAAGTGAATTCAGAAGTCTTGAGATAAATTTATTTTGTAAGTTATTGTGATTATGGTGTTAATGTTGATAGGTGCTTTGTTTATCCAATCTGAGCAAGGTATGTATGTCAGTGTAGGTCGGATGGTGCTTTTGTAAAGAATTCATTTGTTTCAGTTTTTTAAGAGAATGATTAATTGATGAATGGAAATAGTTTAATAGGTTTTGCTGTTGCTTTTTGTACGACTTAATGCGTTTCAATGTTAGACGTTTGTTTATTGGAATACCATGATACTTAATAGGCTTGAACTTGTTTGACCATTGTCAGAGGTGGTAGGTTTTTGTTCTATCTCAGGGTTTTTGTTTTTATTTTTGCCGGATTAATTTTTGATCGATCATCTAACGAGGCTGTGATTGTGAGTTTTGTACATGTTCATATGCTAATATAATATTTTTAAGAGATGCGAATAGTGCCGTGTCGTCTGCTTATACAGTTCAGTTCAAAAATTGTGATGAAGGATGAACAGATAATTTTTTGGATGGAAAGACAGACGAGCCAAAAACTGAGATCTGTTTTCGATCAATATTTTTCAAACAACTTTATTAAAATAGAATATGATAGACGTGATGAAGGAACACTTTAAAAGCAAAAGATTATCTCTGAATATTAATTTGTAACACTTAATTGGCAATTTTGTTGAATATGTGCATTTTGTACTCTTCTGGACGTTGGTAGTAAATAGCGCTGCTTATGTTGGAGGAATTTTATATTTTTAAATCAATACAATATTTAAATTTTTTAAGGTTAATATAAAAATTTGGAAATAATAAATACCCAGTACATAATATTTTTCGTGTTTGAAGAATCCAGATATCAATGCGAATATAGTCATTCTTCATATATTGGTGCTTCTTGGCGCAAACAACACTGGTTTAACGTTTTTCTGTACTTCACTGTAACATTGTTAATTAAGGAAAAGAATTATGGTTCTTTATTGGATACCTCAATGAAAATATTTAATCCATTAATATCTTTAAAATTCCTGTATCTTATGCACATTTTAAATATCAAAGTCGTATAGAAGTAGTCTGCAGGGAAATACTGTAATTTCCTTATCATTTGTATGAGTCTGAGACGTCTTGGAATTTTAACAGAGCACAACCGTAACACGCTTTGACTACCTAAATTGCGCGTCTGATGCAGAGTCTGAATGTGTGCACTGTCCACGCCTTGCATTTGAATGCATCTGTGGGAGCAAGAGACGCCGAAGGCATTCCGCGGTCTCTCTGCTACGTTCCACCCGCAACCCACCTCCAGTCAGTTGCCACCCGCCAGCTGCCCTCCCCCCCCGCCTCCCCGCTACTCGGTGCCCCCAGTCACCACTCGCCTCCCCGTCACGCACCACCAGCAGCCCACCTTCAGTCAGCCGCCAGGCCCCACCCTTCCTTCCCCCCCCCCCCGGGCCCCCCACCTGCCTTCCCGCGGCCCCTGTCCGTCCCCCAACCCCCCCCCCCACCTGCCCCGCCAACCCCCCTCGCCACCTGCGCACAGCTCCCTCTGCCCTCGGCTCGTGCCATCCGCGACTGTTCGCCAACCACCACTCACAATCAGCCATCCAAATACACCACCCACAATCGGCCGCTCGCTACTCGCCATCCACCACCCTCCTGCCCGGCTCCGTCCGTCACGCTCGTCTCGCCGTCCTCGCGGGGACCTCCTCCGGTGCTTAAGACACCGGCTGATTGGCGCGGAGTCGCGCGCAACTTTGAGATTGACTACCGGCGAAAACTGTCGCTCCTCCGAACGACCGTGAATAATCCACGGCTCCCAATCGACCTCTCCCCAGCGGCGGCGGGGGAAAGTGACGGGCCGAGAGAAGAAGCAAGACGGAAGAGGGGGAGAGGGAGAGAAGGAAGCGCGGGGCGGTGGGGGGGCAGGGGTACAGGCACGTCGGGACGACGACCGCTTTGGAAATCAGAGGCGGGCCGTACGCGGACTTAATTCACGATCTCCCCCGGCAGAGCACGGGAAGGCAATGAAAATCGGATTGGAGCCCGGCGAGAACCGCTCAGCCGCCGTCCACACGGCGACGCAGGTCCGGCGGAAGCGATAAGCCCAGCGGCGCGGCGCGCCTCCGCGCTCGCCCCACCCGCCCCCGCGCGCCCGCCCCGCACCGGCAGCTGACGCGCGCTGCCCACGCCCGCCGGACGAGGTGGCGGCGGCGGTGACGAGCTGCGCGGAAGGCAAAGTTACTGCGGCGGGGTCGGGAGCGAGACGATGCGGGTTGGCAATGGAGAGGGACGGGGGGGGATGGCGGAGGGGGAGGAGGGGGGCGAATCGGAAGCAGGCGAGAACTAGGACGAGATAGGAAGTGTGGTAACGGTGAGACGAAAGATGGCAAATAACTTAGCGGCGCGAAACCAATCGGGCGTGTGCAGGAGACTGGCGGCGCAGGTACGGCGAGCTGGCGCGGCAAGGGGGGGCGACGGCGGCGGAGGGGGGGGAGGAGGAGTGGGCCGAAGGTAAAGTTACTGCGGTGAATGGGACGAGACAGGATGGGGCTGGGGAGCTGTGGCGGAGGGGAGGGGTGCGGCGGAGCGGGGCGCCGGACTCTCGGGTGTTGCCGAGCAAATCGCTTGTAAGCCCAACTCGCAACCCCAGCGCCGTATTTTTCGGGCGAGCGCAGGTCGCCGTGAGCGCCCTCTGCCGCTGGGCGGGGTGGCAGGCTGGGGTGGGGCCCTACAGGGTGGGGGAGGGGCGGGGCGGGCGGAGGGGTGGGGCGGGCGGAGGGGGGGGGGGGGAGCGGGAAGGGACGGAGCGGGGCGGGGCGGAGCGGGGCGAAGCGGGGCGGGAAGAGCGGGACGGTGCGGAGCGCAGCGGTTGCAGGGCAGGGCTGATCAGGGCGGTGCGAGGCATGGCGGATTGGAACAGGGTACAGCATCCAAGGACGTGGAAGAGCGAGGAAAGGGAGGCACGGCGAAGTAGGGTGGGGTAGAAAGGGGGTATGTGCGGATCACACGCGAGGTTACTCTTGCTCGGTGTTCTGCTCTCCACACAGTGTTTATTGACACTTCTCGCTCGTACATCTCGGTTGATTTTCCTAGGTGCGATTAAATAAGCGCGAGATGGAAACTTGTCCAAACGATCACCCGTGGTGCTCCTTTGGTGTGTTTGCCCTGATTTGAGCATGCTTATAAGTCGTGGCAAGCTGTCTGTGGTCATATGAGTTGCGTCAATAGTTTTATTAGATAACTAGTATGACGGGAAAAATACAAAAATATTAAGGCAGTTTTAGTTTTCACCAAAAATGCCAATTATTGAGTGTGTTATTCCACTTATTCTAATAATGCGTGTTAACGTCTAAATTCTCTTACTCACTGCATCACGACTTACGAAACTGCTGACACCAAACGACAAGGAATACAGAAGTTGCAATATTCTCGTATGCCGTTACACAACAGTCAATATTTGCTGCTCGAGATCCCCATTCTCTACGCACTTGACACCACCATTTTGCTGCTTATCCGTATACTAATTTCTCATGCATGCAGAAATTGAAAAAAAAAACACATGACTGCTCCGGCCATGTGAAAGTTGTCTATGGTTTTGTTAGATGTTCAGGAATTGAGAAAAATCAAAAAACAACGAAACATTTTCGATTTTGACTGAAAAATACAAATATTTGATAGTGTTAGTCCTCCTATTCTCATACTGCGAGAACGGTCAGAATTCTCATACTCACTGCGTCACTGTTTACTACAGGGATGATCTCATGCTACCGCAAGGTTCCAAGGAAGAGGGCGTTCATCATTAAATATTTCCTATTCACGTATTGCGGAACGGAAACATTTTTTATTTTATGGTTTTGTAAAATTTTTTTTTTTACTATAAATATATTGTCATTGTTGTAGTATTCATGAAGATTATATTTGCTAAAATATTTTATTTATTACAGTGTTATATGAGCGTATTTTTGTTGTTCTTGAGCACTGTACGTTCTAGTTTGTGGATAGCAGGTTGTTTGTCATTATATTCCATGCTTTTTGCAGGATTCCTGCCAATATACATTCTGGAATAAGGTAAAGTCTGTTATCCAAGAAAAGCATTGGTCATACATTTAATTTCATTTTCTGATATCCTTCAGAGGGCTAAAATTCTAAACAAATAACAATATTCGTATTTTTATAAAGAATCCTTTACCTGCATATTGTTCAGTCTCCAAAACAATTAGTAAAAGCGCCTCAAGTATTCGTCGCTTACTGAATGTTTTGGGGGATGGAAAATGAATAATCTTGTATTGAGTAGTGATTAAATACTCCATGAGATAAAAAATATATTGAATTCCAAGCAAATTATTCGTCCGGAAATAATAGTAATTAACAATATTTCTATTAATAATTTTTTTAATGTATTTAATTTTCTTTGGATTTGTTATATTTATTGTGCAAATTTTCTAAAAATGCTTATTGTAATGTTGAACGTTTCATATGTTTTCATAGACTTGAAAAGCATTAAACATGAATTAAGCTATTCTGGATCATTGCATCTGAAGGGCATCAACTTATGTTACTGCAGTGCCTTTGACCGGGAGGTCTTGGTTCAAGTCTCGACGGTGGCAGAATTTTCGACACTAGCTAGGTCGAGTGCTGTCGTTGTCTGGAGGAGAATTCTAGCGGTCGTCCGCTCTGATCTGTAGTTTTCCGTGGTTTCTCCTATCAATACGAGTTGAATGCCGGAGCAATATCTTACCAAACGGACCATGGACTGCGCGCTACTTTCCTTCCCATACCTTGTCTTATCATCTCGCCTTACACACATTTACATGTACTACACTACCACACATGTCGGGAGACCGGTTGGGAACTTAGAGCTTGTCCTGACTGGGGCGGTGCCCCGCTGGTGGGAGATACTTCGTTTGGGAAAATCCTGCTAGCCGGCGGTAGGTCGGCGGCTGATCTCGTCATCTAGCGGGTCAAGATCACCGCCACTTCCCGAGCAAAAAACACGTACTACGCGTACGGGACTAATTACAACAGTTGACGCGCCCGGAATCACGAGTAATCAATCAATCAATCAATCAATCTTAGAGCGTTGAAGAGCGAGTGAGGAGCACGGTTGCTGGTTCTCCGGGGTCCTTCGCTAGGCGCCCCCTGCCACCCCCTGCCAACACGATCTACCCTTGCTTCGTCCCAGGGCTCCCGCGGGACAATTCGATGGCCCGACGCAGGGGCAGCCACACAGGTCACGGGGTCGCGACCCTTACTCGAATGGCGGAAAACTGCACTTTTGCATCTCAGCGGAGGAGGAGTCCAAAGCCATTTCTGTTTTTCTTTTAAGCTTTACTGCACTCTTGAAAAACGTTTGCAGAAAGAAGTTATGTAATCAGTAAATGAAGTAAATTATGTATGTAAAGTATGTTAAATAAATTATTGTTTCATTATAATTAATGATTGAATATAAAATAAAAGAAATTAGACTCAAAAGAAATGAAAACACTCGAGAGATAAAAAAAAGAAATATTTCAGTGTTTTTTTAATGGGTGTGATCTGGTGCCTGTAAGGAGGAATATGGAAGAAATATGGACGAAACAAGAAACACATATACTATTGAAAAATGTAATGTTGAGAAATGAGTAATAAAATAAGATCCTTTTGGTCTTGAGAAGGCAAAATAAAAATATAAACGTATGCATAAAGATGGATGGATTTTTTTCGCTTTTTCATTAACGCATAATAGTGGCGATTTTGACGGATCAAAAAATTAGCTCAACTCCTAGTCCACGCAGATTTATTCATGTTTGCCAGAATATCAACTTTTCCATATCCAGTTCTAATATATTAGACCCTATTTACGTTTCTTCAAAGGATGAACATTGAATATTTTCTATGTCAATATATATTTGCGAAAAATCAGTAACATGAGACTAAATAAGACAATTTGTGTGTTCGGAAGCAATGTTTTCTGAATGTAAAACCTCCAAGATAAACACGTCCTAAATACTCTTTTGTAATTTCTTGCAGAATTTTAGGACGTTCTTTATAAATTATAACATTAGGCAGCTTTAGATTCTTTTAACATTGCATTTTAAGAATTTTCGTATAATGGCTACTGAGTTATTTTCCATGGCATATAAAATTAAACACAAGTCCTTCATTCAGATGTCGCCAAATAATGGAAAACCTGATCGCATAACGAAATGCTAATGCGTCAGTGACTCTGTAATAAAGTTTACCAATTCTGATTACGTTAAAGTTAACTCTCCAGACGCTCGTCGGAGTTTCGAAAGAGAAGTTCCCATTCATCTCACCAACTGGTACATGCGAGTGGAGAAATTATCGGTCATAAAATAAAAACTTTAATTTCAGCTGCTCATTTTTCGTGTAATATTCGTGCCTTGCCAACCATTTCAAAGACACAAGAATTATTCTCAAATATGCAGTATCTTTCGTAAAAGACTTTGATATTTTTCAGTTTTACAAGCCCACAAATTTAGTATTTTCCCATATGGTCTCTGTTTTATGAATAGTACACTTTATGGTTACTTGTAGCAAGGAAATTGGAAATGATTAAAAAAAAAATTAAAAAATCTACATAATTTTATTTATGGAAGGTATATTAATTTGAAGTAACATAAAAAGTCGTAATGAAGGGGATAGGAAACTATTTTCATAAGTTGAAGTCCGTTCGTCATAAATTACCCAAATTATTTTGTGTTAATAATAAAAAATATTCTCCATATGCCTATTAATATGAACAAAATCGCAATATTGAACTATTTAAACTTGTAATGAGTATCGATTTACCGTGTGATGGCATTGTCATATCGAAGTCATAAAATGCCGAAAGTTTTCAATAACAAGCAATCAATATGAAAAAATTAACATCGTCTCAATCTATTGCAGAATCAGAAGAAAATTTTCCATACATCCCACGAGGTTTTCTTTCCCTAAATTCGCGTTCTTGCTATTTCGTTAGTGTCTAATGAAATAATTTCTCTTACATCTTTTAATACTTTTTTCAGCGGTGTTAAAGTAAATTCGACCATTTCATCTCATACACGGTCATGAAATTAACAGATATTTTTAAAACTCTGAAACATACATTTTTCAGGATATAAAAAACGGAGCGCAATATTCTGCTTTGAGATGTTGTAGATGTACACGTGACGAAAGGCAATGCTGCTAGCGGGATCCAGAACCAAGGGAGAGGTGTTGCGCGGGACAGAAAGCGCGGACAGCGATTTGTTCCAAAATGTCGCGAAATTCACCACTTCACTGCACGGCGCAATATTAGCTTCGTGCTGACTTTCAGCAAACTATGCACTTAAACGGGTCAAGTGAAATCCGAGCATCTGGTATTTGTCTCACAAGAAACGTAGATACCCCTCGGCGAGGATGATCGTCCCGTGAACCCACAGTCTCTGGGGAGGCACTGAGCCGGCCTCCTGCCACCCTGGGGCGGGCCCCATCTCCACCTCCGCTGGCGTTGCGGCCACCGCCCCCTGCCACGTCATCCATCCCCCCCCCCCAACGCCCCCTTTCTACCAACGCTCTCAGCCTCCGCTCCCGCCTTCAAGGCCACCGTTAGCCCCCGCCTCTCCGCCTTTCCCGCCCCCCCCCCTTCCCCCCCCCCCCCCTTTTCCTTCTCCCTGACCCCCTCTCCGCCCCCTCCTCCCCTTCCCCGCTGTTCTCACCTCCACCCACGCACTCCGCCCTGTGGTCAATCACTTCATGCACGGCCTCTGCTCCTGCCCCTAACCTAAGCCCTTTCCCTAGCCCTCCGCTGCCCTTGCCACCGCCACCCCCCTCGCACCACACCCCGCAGCCATGGCAGGCGGGTGCCGCAGGAGCCTGAACTTCGGCGAAGTACTAATCCGCCTACTTACCTCAGCCGTACCCGCTTCCCAAGCGATTCTCAAAGATAATGTTCGCGCGACCCTCGTGTTTGCCGGCAAGGCGCGGGCCAGGATGTGAGAAGACCTAATATGGACACGGTGAACCGCAGCGTTCATCTCACTATTCATACGCGCCTTTTCTGATTTGTTTTGCGCAAAATTGTTTCGGCATTGAAGAATTCTGTCGGATTAAAATTGAAGTTCCGCGGTTTCCTAGGAATTTGTAATTGGAGCTCAACCGCGAATTTTCATTTGGGTTGTAAGTCAATATCGATGGATTATCACGCGTTGGAAGTGAAAGATGAGACAGTCGATATGCCACTGAGTCCTGTGGAGATGCAGTTGGCGTGGGCGCGTGAGTAGAGAACGAAATAAAGTACTTGTGCGGAAATACAGCATTGATTTTCTTATAGTATAAAATCACTCATGAAAATTGGAATTAAAGTTACTACACCACACCACACAAGTTACTACTCTCGTTTAAGATACATTTGAGCACACGGTGTTACTTTAAAATGTCCTACTATTATTTTTTTGGAGTGCTTCTCTCTGCGTTCATTAGAAAATAGGAAGAATGTTCAGAATCCATTCTTCTGTGTTTTCATATATCGCTGCTATTATGTAAATCTCTCTTTCATTATCACATCATGAAAACTAAGCGTTCTATTCGAAAGAGATGTTCATGCAACTTATGATGGAAGATTGTACAACGCGTCTCAGTCAAAATACTGTATAATAATATGTATCAATGACATCATGTGGAGAGATGCAGGTGCTTAAAATGCAATATCAATATATCCAAATATTTTATGCGAGGATTATGTTTTAATATTGTCTTATATTATTGTTTTACAGTTATATTTACATCATTTCGGATCGTGTAGTTTTTAAGAGTAAAGAAACCATAATCATAGTGATTTAACAAACTAATAATTTTCTCTAAATATTTGAGATGGCTTCACCAAAACCAAACAATGTATTTCGTCGAATTTCAATTTGTCGCAACAAATAATGCAGATAGTTAACGGATACAGCATAAACTCTCTAAATGCGTTCCTCTGTATACACATGTAGCGGAAAATATTATCTACGCAGTTCTCTTCGTAACAGGCTGTAATTCGCGGCACACGTTTTATGCTTGGTGGGAGTACGTGTGTCCAACTAGTTTTCCAGCGCACGGGTACCTCTGGCCCTGTTCCAGCAATGCGGCCTCTCCGCCCTTCTGCGCTCCGCTTCTCCCGCCCTCCCCGCCCCCTCAACAATATAGCAACTACCCTGCCGTAATGCCGCGTACGTTCCCGCGAGAAGCGACCCTCGCCTCCCATGTCATCGACCAAAACTTGTCTGTCAAAGTATTGTTTGCTACTTGGCGCCAACTACAGGCCGTACCTTAAATAATAAACAGGTGAGTGCCCCATGTCGTGGCGGAGGAGGGAGAGTAGAGTGACAGGCCGGGGTGGCAGACGGGGAGGGAGGTGCAGAGGATTGTGTGCAACCTGCACACCAAGTCTGCATCTTGGGACGGACGGGATTGGGAGGGCGCTCACGCAGCCAACCTGAGTTGCAAATCGATTACAACTTTAGATTACACATGCCATTTGTTATTCCGTCAGTATGCGAGCGTCCATCTCGCACAACACGTGTCTCAAGCTGCTCGTATATCTGTGTCGCTAAAAACAGCGTTGGGCACGTGGTGCGTGGTGGGCACCGGATGCGTAGACAAAGGCAGAAGCGATGATGCACGGGTTTTTTCTGACAAGGTGTGCGCATCGCTAGGGCGGAGGCAATGGAGGAGGCGGGCAGTTTCGCGAGGGCTATTTAAGGGCCGTGAGAACAATAGCTCTTCCTTCTTTGTGATCCTGGCAGCGGCAGCGGCAGCGTAGGTCGTCCGTGAGAGGTGCAAGTGTGCACGCGGCGAAGAAGCCGGCAGTTATTGTCATGACTAGTGAGACATGTAGTCGGTCTCAGGGCAGGCGGTACTACGAACGGCGAAACATTAGGTAGTATGTTGCGGTGTGGTAGCCGTTGTAAATATCTCTCCTAGCAGTGGGGTCTATTTAGTTAGTTAATTGTATACAGTGCATTGGTTATTTCTGACTACGGTCCAAATTGCGAATAAACCTGCTGTTATTACAAACCACTCTCGTCTGTGTACTGATTACACCCGTATGACGCCACATCTGCTTATGTTCCACCTCTCTTTCTCTCGGAGATAAGCCAAGGAAGAGGAAGGAAAGATCACGCGCGGTCAGTGGCCCATTTGTTATAAATTTTGTTATATGGAAGCAAATATTTTTGTATTAGTTCTTGCCAAAAACACTCGTTGGTACATGTATTCATAATTCAACATAATGTGCATATGCGTTTGACCAGGCATCCCAGAGCTCAAGAAAGTATGCACATATTGCAGTTCTTCCCATTTTACGTCACAGAGTTTTGAACTGTTTTTGACATTAAATAAATACATGGTACTGATCCGGCATGCGCCTGGAATTGATCGGAGAAACCGCGGATAGCTACCGATCGTAGAAGCTGACCGCTATAATTCTCCTTTAGAGAGTAACTGAATTTGAACAAGCTATCAAATGGTAAATTCGCCGCAGAAGGGATTAGAACACGGGGATCTCCTGGTCATAGACCCTGCAGTGACATCAATTGAAGCCCTCAGCTACCTAAGTTGGTTCCATAAACGTGAATCTGACAATTTAATTAATTTTCCCCTCCTCTTATCCGAGGTTGCGGATACAACACTGAGAATATAAAGGCTGATAACTTTTTATTTAATATTAATTATTTGTTGTTGTTGTTATTATTATTATTATTATTATTATTATTATTATTATTATTATTGTTGTTGTTGTTGTTGTTGTTGTTGTATTACAACTCTAAGTGTTGAAATTTGTACTAATGTGGTTACTGATTTACATTTTTCCGGGTTGCGTTTATCAAAATTGATAGAGTTTAGTAGAGGTGAAACTGTGATTATAATTCAGATATAAAAACTGCATTTAGTCAGAGCATTGAACGAGTATTATCTAAGAATGAAAATATTGAAATGAATATTTTGCTTGGACAAAAATAGTGTAAAACGTTAACGTGAATTTTGTGAATCCGTCTATTTAAAAATGTTTCCAGTAGACAATATTTTCAAGATGTGTTTGTTGCTGCTGTTTTCGCTAATGTGTTTCCAGGGGTGAAGACAAAAAATCATCTTAATAAAGTAATGAGGAGAGTATAATCTTCTTTTCGGATTTTGAATAAAAATACGTGTTCGCAAAAAGCGTCGCCTGTAAACGAAGAGCTTTTAAAATGAAAGGTCAACCACCTCACGCTATTAACAAAAAGGGTGAAGTTGAAGCGACGCTCGCCGTTGAAGTCGGCTCGCAGTTTCCTCGTTCCCAAACAAAAACTTTACTATTAATTATAACTTCAACTTCTAAACAAACAAAAATGAGGTAAAAATAATTGTTTATGTATAGATTTATGCGCAGCGTGATAATTTACTTTTACGTCAAGAGTTGTTTTAATTGATTTCTGAAGTAAAAATGGAACACAACTAAGATATGATGTTCAAAATTTCTAATCTGACAGTTGAAGAAGTGGGAATTATTGAAAACTGCGTGTATTATCTATTTTTTTAAAATGTTGCTTTAATACGTGATTCATTTGTAATAATTTACTTAATAATATAATACTTTCATACAGAATTACACCTCGACGTTATAGCGCTATATTAGGTTTTCTCGCAACGAAATGCAAATATTCTCACATTTAACCTTAAAGTAATGGTTTTGCAAGCTGAATTCACTGCATAAGTAACTTTTCGTTAAAATTTCTTCTGAAAGATAAAGACTTAATAATTCTGTATTTGAAAGATTTTTTCCGTGTTACAAGAACACATATGACTAATTACTTTTAAATGCAGATAAAATTAAAATGTTAGTTACTTTTTTATATCCAATGAATTACACATTCACAAATATACCCGTAACACAAAAGTGTTTGCAGGTCATCACAAATCGCTTCAGAATCAGCGGATAATTTTTGAATATTAATAGTTGTGTAAATAGTTAAATCCAAATTACTGATTGAGGGTAAAAAAGCGATAGCAACAAAAGCATGTAATTTTAGTTCCACCGCATAGAGCCACGTTACGGTGGAAACCCCCATCAGCTGCGAAGAGCACTGAAGATGCCGGCAACAGGACTGAAAGGGCCCTTCGCAATTAAAGTGCATATAAGTCGTGTAATGGCTTGATGACCTTTGACCTAGCAACGTAGTATTATGCAATTTGGATTATATTTTTAATAAACTAGCTGAATATTACTCTGTGCCAGCATGACCGCGGACTTTGCCGCGACATTGCCTGGGAGGTCCAAGGATTCGAGTCCCTACGGTGGCGGATTTTCGACTCTAGTGACATAGGTACGTCGAATTCAGCCGCTGTCTGAAGGAAAATACTAGCGGCCGGCTGCTCTGATCGCTAGTTGTTCATGCATGTCGTTATTTATGGTGTGCCCTGATGGGGGATGCATCAGCAGGGAAATCCCCCTCAAGCTGACGTGTAGTTTGGCGACGGATCTCTCCAGACTAATGACCTTAATAGTTGTGCCCGGAAACTTCAATCAGTCATGGATTTGTTATAAATGTCTACTAAACAATAAATAAATATTAAATTACATCACGGTTACAATACATTGCCTTTTCTGAATTTGTTTATTTTATCTAATAATTAAGAAATTTTTTTTGAGTTGGTGTAGCCGGGGCCTCATGTTGGTCTAAATTTTGTATAACGATGCCGATTGGATAATTATTTTTGTTTTAGACATTTATTTTAATGTTTCAGGGTTTTAAACGCAAATTGTAAGTTAATGACTCCAACCTTTAAATGAACACGAAAATGAATCAATCCCTTCCATACCGTAAGTTTCTGACATGTAAAAGGACCTTTGAGTAAAAAATCTTGGGAATTTTTTTTCTGGGAAAAATTAAACTTCATACTCAAGGTTTCTTCGGTGGTAAGAATTTTTCCCACTGGCTTCCTGTGCCTAAATTTGTAGGTTCAAACCCGGCTACACGATGTGGGTTTTTGATGGACAAAAAATATTCAATATAAAGTGACATGCTAGTGGCATATAAATAAACGATTCCAAATGCCCGGACAAATTAAATGCTTCTACAATTTTCATCCTAATATCACATATTCGTTCGGCCAGAGAACATCGCGAGGAATGGATGGATATGGCTGAGTCTATTGTCGTATTGGAATCTTAAGGGCGATTTATTGGATTCAAACAAATTTAGTGTTGGGAACCATATTTGTGTGACTTTTCCAGAGCCAATGATGCTCCGCAAGCCTCAACATTTCCGCATTGCTCCTCGCCATCCTATCTAATCTCATGCCCGTCTCCCTGTCTCCCTCCCCGTCCTCCCCATCTCGTTTTGTGCTCTACCTTTCCGTCTCCTCCTTGTCGTGCATCGCCCAGTCTTCTCCATACCACTCCGCTCCGTAACCACAACTTTCATCACTTGCTATCCTGATCCACTATGCGCCGCTCCGTTCCCTGTGGCGCCCCGCTTCGTCCAACTCTTTCCCTCGCTCGGACCTCCTCGCTGCCAAGCGCCCAGTCCACCCAGCCCACCCAGCCCACCCAGCCCACCCAGAAAGCCCAGCCCACCCAACCCACCCAGCCCACCCAGACCACCCAGCCCGCCCAGCCCGCCCAGCCGCCCAGCCCGCCCAGCCCGCCCAGCCCACCCAGCCCACCCAGCCCACCCAGCCCACCCAGCCCACCCAGCCCACCCAGCCCCCCCAGCCCCCCAGCCCACCCAGCCCACCCAGCCCACCCAGCCCCCCCAGCCCGCCCAGCCCACCCAGCCCACCCAGCCCACCCAGAAAGCCCAGCCCACCCAGCCCACCCAGCCCACCCAGCCCACCCAGCCCGCCCAGCCCGCCCAGCCCGCCCAGCCCGCAGCCCCAGCCCACCCAGCCCACCCAGCCCACCCAGAAAGCCCAGCCCACCCAACCCACCCAGCCCACCCAGACCACCCAGCCGCCCAGCCCGCCCAGCCGCCCAGCCCCCCAGCCCACCCAGACCACCCAGCCCGCCCAGCCCACCCAGCCCACCCAGCCCACCCAGCCCACCCAGCCCACCCAGCCCACCCAGCCCACCCAGCCCACCCAGCCCACCCAGCCTAGTCTGCCACGATCAGTCCCGCTCCCGCCCCATCTCATCCACGTGCTCACCCCATCCTGCACGCCCTGGCCGCGGCCTCGCGAGCGCTCGCGGGCAGGCTGTTGACGGCAGTCCAATTGACGTCCGCTCTCAACGCAGCCGGCGGGGTGTTGCCGCTCCTGCGGTACACCACAATGTGATCACAACATAATCGTAAAGCGGACCGCACGACATCCCATTTCATGGAGCTAATCAGCCGATTTACGATTAGCTTATAGAGCGCATGACCGCCCGCTTCGCTGCCTTACTGAATTACCGAATATGGAGCCGCGGCGGCGTTGGGACACGGCGTTTGCAGGCCACGCCCGCGCCTCGAAAAAAAAACGCGAAATAGCCCGACAAATTGTGCGTCAGAACGCGGTGTGACTGTTGAAAAATTGCGGATGCTTTGAGCATTTCACTGGAAAGCTGTCAGGAAATCGATACGATTTGGCGGACTCGTCTCTCATGCGATGGCGACGCGGGCGGGGCGGCGATGGGGACGAGCGGGGACGGGTGGGGACGAGCGCGGACGAGACGGGACGAGTGAGGACGGCGCCCCGTGGGACCGGGCGTCGGAGCGTCAGCGGCAGATGCGGGGCCTTCTTCCAACGCAAAGCGGTCCCGCGTCGACGAGAGATTTTAGAGAATCCAGATGGACTTTGATATGGAAATAGGAGGGACGACTGTCAGAATCGAAGTGGCGAAAGCACGAACGAAACCCTACATTAAATGATAACTGTCATTTTATGTCGATGAGATGTGTGTTCTAGTTTCAAATGTCTCATATGAACCCGCTACCCAGAGACGACCGAAAGCGCATATTCTGGTTAACAAAGAAATAATATTTTACTACAAACGTTCGGTATGGTTTTTCATTGTTATTACTTTTCGTAGCGTGAGATAATTAATTAATAAGACCATCACGTCCTGTATATATATTTTCGAATTATCCGAGCTTTTCCGAGGTGAAAGTGCATGACCTACGGTTTAAAGTGTAATAATACGGGTTAAAAAGTAGATAAATCATTTCCAATTTATTTCCAATAATTTATTAGTATTTTAAGTATGTTTTCAAATAATAGATTGCCAAAATGATCCCAAAGTTCAGTATCCAATGCAGTTGAATCTAACAGATAACTGTCGGCTCAGTGTGCCAATATTTTTGCGAAACAAATACTGAAGCTTTAGGAAAAAATGCACAAATTCCACTTTCCAATTCCCTTATCTTTTGTTATGTTTCGTACTTGCCTATCCATATTCACCTAGGTGACCTATAAATCCTTATCAATTATAGTAGCTCTTGGGTTGATATTATCTTTCTGAAAGGAAACGACACATAAACCCACGTATTTACGCGTCTACCATAAATTTATATAGTATACCTTTGTGAAAAAGTACGACCCATAAATTTATATATGCATGCTTCTTATGGATTCTCCTTGCGTTACGAGATTTCCACATTTTCAGTGAGTAGTTGAACCTAATAGTTGTGTTATACATTTTAATGAACCGTGTTAGCAAGTTTTCCAGCAAGAGTTCGCAGGAATCAACAGCCGCAGAGACGTTATCGATAATATTAATTTCTACTATGCATCATTGTACATCCGCCCCACATACGTCTTCCCTCCATCCCACATATGTCTTCCAAAGCTAAGATCAAGTTATCTCCTTTAATATCTTCCCTTCACAAATTTACGTATTCATATATCAGTTAGGTTTTTTCAACGAACCCGTTTACGGCTAAGTATCTGTATTGAATAGATAGTTAACAAAATTAAAAACATAGTTATTCTTTGTTTCATTTTCATCAAGTTAGAAAAGTTGATTTTGTTTGAAACTGCAGAAAAATGTGTTGCCACACCAATAATTAAAGTTGACATTAAAAGGAAAGTGTCGTAATTGGCTGTGTTGAGAGAGAGAAACTAGTGGTTCTACAACACACTTTCTCATATTACTGGTAATGATTACGTAATATATTATTGCTACTTCTATTCTACTAATACTTGTCATCACATGAAAAAGGATTAAACAGAAAAAATGCGAGAGGTTCGAAACAAAAACCTTAATTTTTTGAAGTAAAAATGTTTTTCCATCATACAGTTTGAAGTAGTGTGCTCAATTTTTAAATAGATAAGCAAATAAATTATATTTGCTCGGGCTGGGATTTTAACAAAATAGCTTATTTCACGAAGTCAGAAACCGTTCCATCTCGCCAGTAATCGCTTCCGTGGATTAATGTACTATTATATACTGAGAGTTTGAAATGTTTTAATGAATTACTAATGTTGTTGTGATTCCAGCACGTTGTAATTCTAAATAACTATCAGTACTTAAAAAAGTGTACGTGAAATGTTTTAGTGATCTAATGATGAGAAATATATTGTATTTTGAAAAAAAACCCTTATGTGTATTAATTTACTTATGGGAAAGTGTCGAAAATATTGAAATTTCCAATTTTCGAAATGAAGGGTTTTCATGAACGTCCGCCACATTCAATCTTATTAGGCAAGCTTTGCCCTACGAAGGCAAAAACGTGTAGCTTAATTTGAGAAAATTTTGTTTACATTTTGTTGACAAAAAAGTGTGCGAAAGCTTCTCATCAGGGTTAGGATGTTTTCTAATTACATCTTTGTTTATTCATTAATGACGTTCACACGTTTGTCATATATTTAGAAATTACGGTTTTTGAAGTGATTTTAAACCTATTTCACTATCCACGTTTTTGCAAATTTGCAGGTTTAGAACATATTGCAGATGTGGTACATATTATAATAGTATACAAGGGAAACTTTACATGTTTGCTAATTTTTTCTGTAATATGTTTCACATTAGAGTTTTCTAAAACTGTTCTTGAAACATTTATTAACTTTTAGTGCAATTTAAACCAATTATTACGATTTTGAAGTAGTTTTGAACTTTTGATAATTTATAATATAAAATTCAAGATGAACTCGATTACTACTTCTGATATTGATTTTAACCAGAACAAATTCGCCTTAAACGATAAAAAAGATATTTTGACATTTCAACATTCTTTCGTAACCCTTTGGTTTGGGCATGTCAACAAAAGTAAGAGATAAACTTCAAGAACAACACAATGTTCAGTCTATTTTATTTCATCATTTACCCTTGTTTTACATTTAATATTACAATTAATTTGTTTGATCGTTTCATTCGTGAAACATTTCATGAATATTTTTTTTTGCTACATCAATATTTTAGTCAATATTTAGTCTATCGTTCTCTTCATATTTTAAACATTATAGTCCATATTTATGTACACGTTATTCCATTTATATCCTAGCCCTGCTACTCATTTTCAAAACATTGTACATGGAGCCTTTCAATATATGTTTTAAGAACGTATTTCAGTAAGAAAAAATATTTATCTTCACTAAAGTAGTTGTAGAAAGAGTAGGAACCAATTTTAAACTTTGCATGTATCGAAATTTCAGAGGATTGGATAATAATTGGTCTATTGCAATATAATTATGTGTATCTTTCTCGGTTATAGAAAAACGATTTCAGAAAAAAATTGAAGCCATGTCGAGAAAAATTTGAAAATGTAGATAGCTCATGTGCAGTATCTCCTAAATTAAAAAACAAGTTTCCAATTCGAGAGGGTGCGTCATCTCCCATATCGATCGGAAATATTCATTTTGGTAAGATCCTGTACATGGGATAGGACGAATTGTTCAATTACTTACAAAAGGCGGAGGAACCAGCGTACAAACGTTTTGAGAAAATCCTCCTTTAAATTACAAGGGACCCCAGAAAATCAATCACTGATTTTATTTTCTCGCTACCACTTACTACCAATGCTGTTTCTGTTAAAATATCAGCACTTCATTCTGAAGCTTACATTTCTTTATAAGGGGTAGAGAAAAGTAAAAATGAAGAACAACCTTATATGTAAGAATCGCGCTCGAGAAATATATATTTCGTAACCGAGATGTTCTGTATATTTATTCGTCCAAATTATCGTAAGGTGTCGTCCTTGTATAGTGTATTGTATATTTCCAGCGATACAAGTGCCAAAGTCCATACCTTCGCATCCACGAAAAATTTTGCGTGAATGCAGCAGTTACAAGATCAGAAATTATACTTCGAATAAACAACAATACTGGTTTGTGCGTCGTGCATGCTGAATGGTCGATAAAAACGGTTTTGGAGATATTACTAATTAACAGGAAGTCGAAAGCGGTTCCTATCATACGGTGAGCGAGTAGATGTGATTCAATATGCATTCGTATTACACCGCGGACTAATGTAGACCGAATTGCGTGAGCGTCATGTTGGCCGTTTTGCTGCAGTTACGTTGAACTCGACCTTTGCGCCCCGCCCCGTGTGCGTATCTCTTCTCTCTGCGCAGCACGTGTGTGGCCTCGCACCGGCAGCATCAGCGCATTGCGGCTTTGGCAGCGACTGGCCAGTGACGGTGGAGGTGGGAGGACGCTTCTTCATCGAACAGAATGTTTTGAAAACTAATTAACTACGTACTATAGGCACGTGCACATTCAAAATACGCGGCCATCTTACTGCTATCTGTATCATTTTGCTCGTCCGGGTAGAGTCAAACGACTCTATCACGAGAGGAAGTTTAGTTGCGCCTGATTTTCTTCAGAACACGGTGTGGTAATTCATCCTATTCTGAATGTCTCAGCGCGTAAACTGGTTTGGTTTTGTTTGTAGAAGTGGAATAATTCAGTTACGTGCGAGACGTGGGAAAGCATGTGGTCGCGGACTGGTTGAGACTTGGAGAGTCCCTTAACATTGATAACTCTCATAGGACAATTTCCTCAACGTAGACAATGTCTTCAAAATCACTCGCAGCACTCATATGGGGGTCAGTTAACTAAATGTAGTCAATTAACTAAACTTGTTCTCGGAAATCTGATAATGAATAGTAGCCTATTGCGTGGTCTGGGGGTGCCAAGGGTTTCTTTACATACTCCGCTAATTTCTACATTCGGGGTCTTGCTACTACGAGATTATAGCACAAATGCCTGAACTTTATTTAAATGCTCGTTTTATCGACTAAATTTTACTGATGAAATCCAAATTGTTCCCTGGGTTGTTTTTTGTTGCTTTTTTAATTCCGTGTAATAATTATACAGCTGGAAATTAAAGAGCTCATTTTCAAAGTGATGTATTTCCATATCCGGTTGTTTTCTAGTTTTACGTATCAACATATTCACTAGATACATGTTCATCATCCTGCTAAATATGGCATTAAAAAAATTGCGTTTCTGCTAGTTAGGGCAGTATCTGAAAACTGTTGAATCGTATTTTGAAATACTATACGGTTGAATGTTAATACTTTCCCTTACCGAAAAATTGTGTAAAGGAGACACATCATTTACGAATTAAGCTCTTCAATTGAACCGTTCACTTTATATTATTGGCTGGCTACCAGTTGCGCCATCGCAAACATGCAAGAAAGCGCGCACATATTGGAGTTACGATACAGCGTTACCTGTAGCCTTTTACTCGTCCCGGTAATCGCGAGTTGACTGTCATCACAAACCCGCGTTTTAAACAGTCAAAATTATCTTGCAGTGAATGTAGCTACTTCGTGTAATGGAGTTACACACGTTATATTTGATTCGGAATGTTAGGCAACTCCTATAGAAACTGGCGTTCGTCAGGTACATTAAATCTCCTTTACGCCAGAACATGACCCATAGAAAACCTGGGCACAAGTAATTGTCTACCAATCAGTGGGAAATGTCACATGTCTAACTCCATTATATACTAGCGGAACCCGGCATTGCTCTGCTTCCTCTTACATCTTTGCTCTCCCTTTCTCTCTCCGTCTCCCTCCCTCCTTCCCCCCTCTCTCTCTCTCTCTCTCTCTCTCCGTTTCTCTCTGTCCCTGTCTCAGAATGTCAGACTGTGTGTCACTCTGTCTCTGCTTCTCTTGTCCATCTCATTCACATTTGGTTGCAGATTCTGCACGTCTCTGAGCAGGTGGGGTAAAATCGAGAAGCGCCAGACCAGCAAAAATGTAATAAAATGTTCAAGAAGATCTCATCCTGTATATTACGGGATGAGAAACGTTTCTTTCAGGCCTTTGGCTTCACCATATTAGCATTTTATGCTCTACAATGCTTCGTCTAGGAGTTATTTAACGATATAGTTTTTTTAAATGCTGTCGAGTGTTGCGGGTTGCATTTGACACGAATATTTAATTTTGTTCTACAGCGCCAGCTAGTGAAGCTACAACAGAATTAACAGTACATAAACCTTCTGGGTGAAAAACACGTAGATTTGCCAACTTTCATGAAGATCGATCACACTGTGTCGGAGTTAACAGGAGTCTATATACCAACGTCGGTTTTTATGTATAGGTTTTCCACTATGTTCGTTTGCAAAAAAATTAACATTTTTCGACCCCTGGATATGTCCTAGAATTTTGTAACATTTATTCTGACACAGGGATTACGTCGCCTCGGATTGGTAGCGCGCATTGCGGCTTCGTCAACAAACCTGCGCCGACGCAGATGGAAGATATTTTCTCATCGTACCGGCTGTGTCAGAAGTCATACGCGTCACTGCCAGGTTTTGGTTAAGAATCATATGGTCTGCGAACTCCACTGACAGAGTCCTGGAAAAATGAACATCCATGAACTAATTCTAGAGAAATTCATTTGGCAAAGTCTATACAATTTAAGACTAGTTAAGTCGACCATTATTACAGCTGCTATTCCCATTGCTGTAAAATTATATTTTGTCATTAGCTATACTTTTGGTACGTTTTAATGCATAAGCATATTGTGCTAGCGACGTCTAATTACATGACAGATCAGAATAAATATTCCTTCTAGATTCTATTCGTAAAATTGATACTCTTATATGGCGCTATATCTTCGATAGTTTTTCGCACGCAAGTGATCGCTTTACGTTTTAAGATATTCAGTGGCTCTCTTCAGCATTTGTGATTATAAAAGAACAAACTTCTCTCTCTTCTCTCAAACTCTCTATTTTGAAGTTTAAAAATAAACAATTGCTTGTTTTCTAATTTCACATAGAAATAGAATACATTAGTGAAAGTTAATTATAGATGATTTTCTTACTGAGTTTCAGTGAGCGATAAAAAACAATCTTTTAAAAAATTGCCGTTTCTGAATTTAAGTCTTCATGATATTTTTGCACAATAAACCGAACGTTTTGTGTGTTCGATATGACCCGAAGAAGGTTTAATGAAAGCCGAAACGTTTGCATACTTTTCAAATTACTATTTATCAGTGACCTAAAATCAATACGAAAATCACGATTAAAATGACGGAGTCAAGAACAATTAACCCGTCTTAATTATAAGTATTTAAAAACTTTAATTGATCATCTTAAAACTTTCCATTGATTGGCAAAACAAATATGCGAGAAAAGTAATCTCCAACCAACGCAAATGTTATTAATTTGTTATTAGTTTACTTGAGTCAGCGTCAAGATCTAAAATAAGCTAGTTGAATATGTCCAAATACTCATTCGTGTCAGGATTGGTATCTCGTTTTTAAAACATCTAAGTGAAAAAGAAACACATTATGACATTACATATAATGTCAGATTTGTTTCTAAATGACAAAATTCAACAGGATCCAGCCAGCGTGGCCGCTGGCGTATCTGTGCACCAACGGTCTAATGGGAGTTGCGTGTGACTGCGCACGTGCGTTACGCAGTATCGCGTGCCCTCGCTGTAAAAGATTTAATGGTATAAAATTCGCGTTAAAAGCTTCCGTCAATACTGGCCGTTTTACTGCTACGAAAAAATATTTATATTCTAGGTGGCATAGGCCACGGAAGATATCGTTTTAGATGATTCCACAACTGCGCGCAATTGACGCGACGAGAGGGCGGAGGGCCGCTTATCCTCGTGCGCAGCTGTGGGAGGATTTCGGGCGATAAATGTTCTGCGAACTGGCGCGCCGGTTCAGGAGGCAGGCCAGGCCCACGACAGTCATCGCAGGCAACAATCCTTGCCGACTCCAAAACTCGCCAGTGGAAATTCTGACAGACGGTAGTCCTCACTGCTTGCAATCCTCGCAGGTAAAAATCTTTGCGGGAGGAAATCTTGCCGGCTGAAATTTTTGCCGGCGGAAATTCCTGCAAACGTCGCGAGTGGCAATTGACACTAGCGGTAATCCTTCCCAACAGTTATTCTTTGATCGTGGTAGCCATCCGGTAGGCAATATTCGCTGGTTACAATCCTAGTGAGCAGCTAACATTAAAAACAAGTCAATGTCAATATTCCCATGCGGTATTCCTCGTTGGCTCAAATTCTCTTCGCGGTAATCTACGCAAGTGTCACTCCTTTTAGATGGCAATTCTACTTCGCCAGGAAACCGTGATTAAGTTTTCGATTTAATTTCCCATTAATTATCCAATGCTTAATTTATAATTCCAAATAAAAAGTGGATTAAATGAAATATCATGTTGAAGTTTTAAATTATTTTCTTTGTCGCATTGCACGACAGCGCGAAGGAACAATTGTTTTGCTTTCCACAGTGAATTCCTTAATTACCGCTCTCGTGACGTTTCAAATAGTCAACAGATGTTGGTAATCAAAGAACAAACTACCAAGTTTCAGTGTGGGAGGGATACAAACTGTATAGTTACTAAAAAAGGTCAGTCAAGAGTTATCGAGGTATCAATCCTTACAGACAAGAGCTTAAGAGTACTAATTGTGATCCTTCTACATTTATAGTTGACAGCAATGCCGCTTTGTCTCTTTGACCGAACCAGCAAGTGCTATTTATTTTCGTAGTGTTTATAATAATAATAATAATTATTATTATTATTATTATCATTATTATTATTATTATTATTGTTGTTGTTGTTGTTGTTGTTGTTGTTGTTGAGGAAAACGGAATAACCCGGAAAACCTATCGTTTCCCACATTAAACATCACAAATCTTTAATATACTTCTTTCGGAATTTCTTGTAATACACTGAAGTAGCGGGATTACCTACGTAACGCACTGCTCTAAGAACTCGTCTTGCACGTCTTGTGAATAGACTAAGACGTGAACTTCGGTGTCGCACGTAAGTGCATGAAAAGTCATCTAGACACATTACGAGTCGCCAGTCGGAGAGGCAACTGTCGTGGAGACTTGTCTGAGAGTGAGGCAAGGCGGAGAAGCCGACGAGACCGCGCCTGCACGCGACCGGATTATATGGCCCCGCCCGCTCCCGCCACCCGAACCCACCCCGACGGCCTTTCCTCCTCACCCGCTCCGCCCACCACGCCCACCACCCTCGCCGCATCCTCCGCTCCGCCCGCTCCACCCGATCCGCGCGCCCGTTCCACTCCGCCTGGCCTCTTCCGGCCTCGCCCCGCCCCGTGCCGCCCGCCGCCCTACCCGTCCCTGCCTTGCCTATCCTGCGTCCCGCCGCAATTACCCGCTTCGGGCATCCCCGCCACCCCCCCCCGGCGCCGGCACCGCGGAATTTTGCCGCAACACCGCCGCCCCTCCGCGCCGCAGTCCGTCGCCCCCGGCATTTTTCGGCGCCCGCGGTCGATGCCGCGCCCCCGCCCCCGCCTCCGCCGCCGGCCTCGCCCCGCTCCGCCACGCCACGCCCCCGCCGCGGGCCGCCGTGGCGCCGCACTAATAGCCCATTATGCGCTCGCGCGCCCGCTCCGCGCCGCGCCGCGCTGTGCCTGCCCCGCTCCGCCATCTCGCGCCACACGTCCCGCGTCCTACATCCCCCCCTCCCGCCTCCCACTGCCCGCCACGCCCTAATCGCTCTCCGTGCCTTCTCCCGACGGCGCTCTCCGAGCCCGTTCTTTCCCCGTCCCCGTCCCCGCGCCGCGGCCGTGCGCGCCTCGCCAGGCCGGACACGCGTCCTACCAGCGCGATTTCGGGTTAACGCGCGTTTCATTATGCGTTATTTTTTTGCCCCAAAAGGAGAAATGGACGCACGCAGCGCGCGTCATAATGCGCGTGTCCATCTGGGGGGGGGCAGGGTGGCCGCGCTCATGAACCCCCGCCGGCTCCCTCCCCTGCCCCCGACCCGGGCAGATTTTGATCAAATTTGATGTATTGCCTCGAAGAGCGCGAACCCAAGTGACGACACGTCACGTGATAAATGAATGGCCGCCGCCGCACCCCCGGCTCCCGTGCGCCGCCGTTTCCCGCTTCCTCCCCTCCCCCAGCCACGACCCCGCCCCCTCGCCCCCGCGGGTCGCCCACGTAAGCGCACGCGTGCGCGCGCGGCGGCCGGCGGCGCTGCCTTGCGCCTGCTAATTTGGCAGCTGATGAGACCACTTTATTAAGCGGATGCCGGAGGGCGGCGGCCCGGCGGGCGAGGGGCTTTTTGCGAGTTATTTTGCGCGAAAGGAAGCGGTGCGCGGCCGCGCCACTGAACGCGTGAAGGACACGCCTTGTGCGTTTAGCCGTCTCGCCTTGTGTTTCTCGTGCGGCGCGTGACAGATTTTGAACAAAGTTGATATATGAGGTTGGTGGCGGCGGCGGCGGTGCGCCGTGGAGCGACACAGCGAGGCGCGGGCGGGGGAGGGGGCGGGACCGTGGTTGAGTGCGAGGGCCGGCGAGGAGGGGTGTGGTCGGGCTGGAACGGAACGGGGCGCGACTGGAAGAGCGTGAAAGGAACGGGACGGGGGAAGGGGGGGGGGGCAGGGGAACCGGGGCAAGACGAGAACAGAGAGGACGAACGTGGACAGCACTGGCAGGGAGAGTGGGGCCTGGCACAGGAGATTTGTACTGGAGGAACGAAACGAGAGAGGCACCGGGAGCGGGAGCTCAGAGCATCAACTGTCACTGCAGCGCCTCTGACCGGGAGGTCCTAGGTTCGAGTCCTGACGGCGGCAGGATATTCGACACTAGCTTTTCAGCTAGGTCGAATTCAGTCGCTGCCTGGAGGAAAGTTCTAGCGGCCGGCTGCTCTGATCAGTAGTTTTCCGTGGTTTCTCCGATCAACACCAGGCGAATGCCGGAGCAGTACCCTACCAAACGGGCCACGGACCGCGCGCGATCTATCCTTCCTCTTCCTTATCCTATCCTCTCCCCTTACATACACACTTACACTAACATGCACTACACTACCACATATTCCGAGAGATCGGTTGGGAGCTTAGAGCTTGTCCCTGTTTGGGCGGTGCCCCGCTGGTGGGAGAGTCCTGGTTAGGGGTAAACCCCAATAACCGACGGTAGGTCGTCGCCGGATCTCACCATCTAGCGGGGGAAGATCACCGCCATCTCTCGAGAAAAAATTGCACTACACTAACGGGACTAATGACCAAAGCTGTTGACGAGCCCGGAAACGCGAAAAATCAATCAATCAACGTGGCGGATGAGCGTGGTGAGGCTGGCAGCGGGCGGGGCCGGCGAGGCCAACGACGCCTTCTGTCACGGTGCATTAGTGGCGGACACGAGCGCCGGCGATGGGGTGGGGTGGGGGCGAGGCGCGGTGCCGCTGAGAGAGCGTTGAAGTGTACGTGGGTAGATGCTAATTGGCGACGCGATTGCCTTACGACTTTTTACTAACGAATGCGCTCGCGTTCACGCTACAAACGACGATAAATAACCCAGAGTCGATATTAGCGACCGGAAGACGTGGACAGTGAAAAAATGCTTTCATTTCCCAGTCTGGTCATGGGTGCCGATTGGATGAGAAATGAATGGAATCACAATGGCATTCTCTTTGGACGATCTTCCAAACTGGAAGAAAAGTTGCTGTTCTGCTGGTGTCCATATATTTTGGTTCTGCAATTTTGTTGTCCATTTATCTAACAGCCTGTCATTTGCAATTAAAAAATGAAAATGGAATTTTAGGAAAAAGTTGACAGTGTTGTGTATTTTATGCTTTATCGGAGCCTTTACAACATGTCTTTTAAGTGTTACGAGGTGGCTAACTTATAGGTTATTATTTCACTATTGAGAGTTTTAAAGCTTTCAGTACTTTACGCTTAAACCATTTTTCATTGGACGTTAAAGGATTTAAAATAAAGTGCCTGTAGTATTAGATAATAGCCTACTTGCCAGTGTGTTAAAATCAAAATGAAAGTGTACGTGTATTTTCATCTGTGCAGTATTCTCTGTTCATCGTATCTCGGAAAATTGAAATGGTTCTTTTTCGAAATCTTGTATCATTTTCCGCACACGGTTTATTTGTACTTAACACTTTGATAATTTATTAATAGCCTCCGTCGTACTTTCAATTGCCTCAAGAGTTCGAATTCCTTTCAAAAATTGAATGAGTCTCTTCAGAAAAGATAACATATTGTTACATTTTCAGAAATTTCGACAGCGAATATATTTCTCAAAATGGAACATCAAATAATTAGTATTTTCCAAAGCCAGCAGTAAAAACGACATTTTTCACGACGATTAAGATATAAATGCTTTTTATATTATGAAATATTTTAAAAGTTATTAAAATATTTTGAATACATTATGAATTTTCAGTTTAAGAATTATTAGATGAGTAAATTTTATAATTTTTTATTTGTATATTATATTTTCAGTGATAAGCCTAAATCAGAACATTTCGCAACTCCCGTAAAATTATACATTTCTAGCTCAATAGTGAGGTATTGAAAAGATTTCGACGTGCATATGCATATTGCATAATGCATATTTTATGTTGTAAATTTTCAAATCTCTTTATTTATTTTTAGTTACTATAACTTTTTTCTTTTAGCGCGAATATTAAGCGCCAGGAAGCGCCTGCTGCCTCTTAGTAAAAATACTCTGAAGAGTTGCTGCAGCCCCTCTCTGTTAATGCCCACTACCGCAGAGGCTCAAGTAAAGCCGTACATGCGCTGCTGGAGTGGAGAAAGAAATATTTTTGTAAAAAGTCTGAGCGTTCCCAAAACAGATAAAGAAAAACAAATATTTACCCGCAAGTTATGAAGAACAAAGAAATAAATAAGGTTAAGTTTTCTTTGATAATTTAGTTTATTGTAATGAATTTTTTTCACTTTACGTTGAGGCATTGTATTCATTTACTCCCATTTCAAACCAATGAAATTGAGTTCAGTGCTTTGTGACGAATTAATATTTTACACAATTCATTGTTAAATACATTTAAAAAATTTGCACTATATTGCAATAGAACGCACACTGTATTTACCAACATAAGCATATCTTATTCGAAGGCTGAGCTCAAGGTTTCATAATTAGAGCACAATTGAAAGAAACAGGGACGAAAGAAATTCTAATTATTCAAAGAATTGTCACCCTGAAAGTGAACCGATTTCGGATCTCCCAAGAAAGCGACAGATTGATCATAATTGGACAGAACAAAAATAAATTTGCACTGTCGTCCAGGACTAGTAGAACTCTCGCATGTTAAACCCCACTCTCTTCCCCATCCTTCCACTCCCGAATTAAGAACAGTGGTTAACAATACGTGTTTGTTTAAAAATTGTATAAAAATAAAATAAAACAATGCTATTGATGTTTGAAACAAGTTTTCAATAAACTTTTATTCAGTATTTTAGAGATATTTTTTTGGAACAATTCACAACACTTCCGTAAAACATTTGAAGAAATTAACAATCTTCTTTGACAGTCAGCTTTTCGCTTTCCTAGATAGTGTACAAAATATTAGAAAAGGCGTTTACTCTTGAGAAATCTACTTTAAGTTGTCCATGCTAAATTACAGCATCGAAAAGGTATACAACCATACTATTTAATATCGCTACCCCATTAGTTTAATATCGCATACAGTTGCAGATTCTGTACGTCTCTAAACAAGTAGCATTGGTAATAATTTCTACCAAAATTTTAAAAATTAAGTAAAAAAATAAATTACCACAATTAAAACTGTTATACTTTGGAGCGGTTGCGAAACACTGCATGCTAAGTTTAATGATCATCAAAAGTAATAATGGTTGGTCGCATGTATAATACGTACACATACATCTAATATTCGCATAAATATTACTTTTAATAGTTGAAAATTATTAAATAGTTCTCTGGATTTTATCACTTTAAAAAAATTAAACCAAAATTTAATATTCAAAATTTTGGTTTTATTATGTCAAATTTTTTATAATATTAAAGATATATGCTTCTACCCTTTGTGTAATATCTTTTATTCAGCTTTTGAAATTTAAGAAACATACAACTTCTCTCCTTTTAGTTTCCCTTTATTTCACAATAGAGTAGTATCGTATTTCACAGCCAAAGTTAGTCATCTTAAATAGTATGTAGTAAAAGTGCAGTACTCAAGTAATAATTGGTGCACTCCAGGATTACACAATTGCAGCGAGCTAAAAATACCGCCGTAAGTGGCGAACTACTCTGGCGGGAGAAAGTCGCGTCCTTCCCTTCGGGTGGCGCTTAACAAGACGTGTAACACGCGAATTTGCTCCACCTCTCGCGACTTGCCAACGGCCAACGCCGCCCGCACCCCACCACTGGCGGCACTTGGCAGCTGCATCCGCGGCCGCCGCCTCCCGCCTCTCCGCCTCGCCGTCCCGCCACTTCTGGCACCCCTCTTCTCCGCTCTCCCTTCAGCCCCTCCACCCCATACCCCCCCCGTCCGTCCCCTTTACTCTTCTTGCTTCTCCGTCCCGCCACTTTCTACCACACACCTCCTTCGCCCACTCTCCCACTCCCTCCAACCCTCCCCCACATACCCCATCTTTTCCCCCCCAAACCCCCGGTTTCCGCTTGCCTCTCCGCTCCCCCGTCCCGTCACCTTCTGCTACGCACCTCTTGCCCGCCCACTCTTTTCCATCCCCTCTACTCCGCCCCTCCCCACGCCCTCCCCCTCTATCCCACATTCCTTCGCTTCCTTCTCCACCCCGCCGTCCCACCAACTTTTGCCCCACCTACCCGCTCACTCTTCTCCATTCCCTCTGCCCTTCCCAGTCCACCCCATCTCACCGGCATTGTCCCCATGCGCCCCACGCACTCCACCCCGTGACCCTCCGCTCCCATCTGCAGGTCCTCTCTCTGTCCATATCCCTAACGTCCACTCGCGCCTCCGCCGTGGCCTGCTAACTCCGTTCCACCTTGCGCCGGAAGTTTTCGGGAAGTCGCGTGTTTCGGGCGCGCGTGAGGGCGTCTGTTGACGCGGCCGCGACAGTGAGACCTGCGCCGCGTGAAGAGAGAGCGGTCGACGCCGAGGGCGCGACCTCAGGCGCGGGGGCGGCGCTGGGGGGCGGGGCTGGCGGCTGTCGTCCTCGCACCGTGGCCCCTCGCCCCCCGCCACGCGCCACCCTCGGCGCGATTCGAATCTCAACCGCCGCGCCGTGCCACCTCGCTCCGGCACCCATCGCCGCCCCGCCGCCCGCGGCGCCACCTCCGCCGCCGCCTGTTCGGGGGTCACTGCGGCCGGCCCCAATTGCGGCGGCGGGGGCGGCGGCAGTTGCGCCGCGTACGAGGGCCCCGCCGCCGCGCCGCATCTGGCCTGCCGCAGCGTCCACCGCCTGCCCCGGCTCCGCCCCCGGCCCCGTCCTCCGCCGCCCCCGACGCGTCGCAATTGGCCAGAAGGCAGCGGTCAGGCGGGCGGGAGGGGCGGGGAGGGGCGGGGCTGGGAGGGCGGGAGGGCGGGAGGTGCGGGGAGGTGCGGGGAGGGGCGGGGAGGTGCGGGGAGGTGCGGGGAGGTGCGGGGAGGTGCGGGGAGGGGAGGAGAGGGGCGGGGAGGGGCGGGACGAGGCGGGACGAGGCGGGGCGCCCGGCCCGGGCTGGACCGACATGCGCATCTTCCTCTCATTCGGCCCTAAAGTCTGACCGCGAAGCACCCGGGAAGCGCCAGCGGCCAATTGCTCCCAGCGAGGCGGAGGTGCTCGCCCGCGCGGGCGCCGGGGAGAAGTGGTGATGTGGAAAGATTGATTCCCGACTGACTTCTCGAACAGCAATCTCCGGTTTGTGTTTATTATTGACATCGGGATAAATAACAATTGTCGATCAATTCTGTGAAACCTTCTCCTCTATAACTACGAAGGATATATTTTAAGACCGCCGAGTGAACCAACTTGAACTTTGGTGACGTGTGGTATTATGTGCTCGTAAAACAAATAGAATTAGATATAAGGGAAACTACCGCACATGACTGTAGAGAGGAATAGAAAATCCAATACAGTGCGTTGATGAAACTAAAATTATATGGTCAAATTTTCTTTATGCATTTTCAATAACATTTTGCTACCTGTGTGACGAATACCACGAAGAAAATAGATTCTTGGGTTCTTGAATAATCATATATGTTAATTGTTTCATATCTTGTAAGGGCGGAAAGAAATATCCAAATTGTACCACGAGAATCCACCTTACTTTGCACTGAAGCTTGCTTTCAATTTTTGAAAAATCGGGGATTTCAACGAAAATTACACCTACACCATTCTTATAAGCGTCTTTAACACTATCAGAATATAAAGTTTAACCACACAATTTGGGGCTATTTTTGATAAAAATGTGGAAATGTAATTGAGGTTTCATGTACAACCCCACTTGTAAGTACCCTCAATGTAATGTAATGTAATTGAGGTTTCAAGTAAGTATAAAAATATGTTTCAAACTTACAATATCTGGAGAGACCTTTCAAATTGATCCAGGAATACCAATTTTGGAGATAATCGCCTGAAAGGTTTATGCGTTAGCATTGACAACACACAAAACGCACGGACCAACAGACAAACGTTCTGCCGTCAATCCAATATTCGGTATCACGAAGCCATGAAATGTGATTTCTGACTACACAACGTTTCGCCAATTTCTGCTGTAACTTCATAATACTTTGTATTTAGTACGTAATTACGTAGTAAGACGAGAAAATTAAAAAGCACAAAGGGAGAAGCATGAATTGAAAAATATTCAATTGTTTAATTCAGTCTTTCACAAAAATGGACCTTTTATTTTTATCTTCTATGGAAATAAAATCGGTAATGACGATGTTTAATTCTAAACTGTTGAACCTATTTTTATTATTTTTAGTGACATAGGTAGATCATGGCTAATTTTATAGTTCGGCTATTAAGTGGGATAAAAATCCAGTTCAATTTTGAATATTCAACCTGCATTTCGTCTGGCGGTGACGGGACGGCCGCGGCATGCGGGGCTGAGCGAGAGGCTTAAAGCGAGGCGAAGCGTAGATGGCTGGGATGTAAATAAATTACTTCCATTTTATACAATAGATAGGTCATTATTTTTCCGTCATTAATGGTTATGATACATAAATATTCGGATACTTAAGCTACTTCTCTACAAACTATACCACACGAATTTTAATAATTTATTTTTCATGAATTAATGTATTTGAGGATTATTAGATTCTGGCGTGGTAATAATAGTCTGAAAGTGACATTATACGTGAAAAATTCAACACTCTAAACACGCATAAGTGTCATCCACAGAGCTGTTGCATATCTTAAACGAATTTTAAATTCTAACCATGTCTTTAATGCGTGTTCGAGTTTTAAACGCGATCTTTAATTTTTCCATAGTCACAACTTTCTGTCGCTGGGAAGATAAATATGAAAAAACTTCCTCCTCCAGCCCATTACGCACGAGCTGATTTGTATGTTTTACACGAAGTAGGGACTGCAGTTCTTCACAAGTGTCGCCATGGTGATTACACAAGCTCTTGACTGCTAATATGTTTTGTCATACGTGCCGCTGAACCCAAGCTCTCTCTAAAACGCGTTTCATGATTCTCATTATTCTAACGCGGAGAATAATCGTCAATGCGAGCTTATGCTTGTAGTAATTGCAATCTCTGACAAAATGCATGCATTCTAGGAAAGTGAAACATTAACTTTTCGTATGCTTTGATTCTAGAAACAAAGTTGAATACACTCATATCAATTCAACAACAATAGTAACATTGAATATTGTTCTTTAATCGTAATCATTATCATGTTTCCTAAGTATGTTACCCTTCAAGGCTAGAACTTTAACATCTTTTATCTTTTAGGATTCAGAAAAAAGAAAAATTCCTAGATATAAATCCATGTTATTTGTACCCCCACACTTCTTTTTTTGCTTGCCATACCAGATCAGATTCCCTACACAAATTCGATTTTCATGAATGTTTCTTCTTAAATGTAAATTCCTTGATTTACAGTGTTTAGGGAAAAAATCTCCACAATCTAAATATTGTACTGTAATTCAAGGGAAGTATGAATTCCCGGCGACGTAAATCGCTGCCTTTCTTTCTTTTCTCCATTCTACAATTTAAAAGCAATTGCTAAATTTTGCGTGATGCTAACATTTCGAAACTTTTTTTCTTTTTCGATTTCTACAAGAAGCTGAAGAGTATAATCTAGTGAAATAATATAGTGTTTGTGTTAACGGAATTTGATGTAATATGACTTCAAACACTTTACATCACAGAGTATTTAAACTCCTAAAAATTCACAGATTGTAGAATATTAAACTGTGAAGATAATCGTTTTACGATCACGCATATTAATTTACCTTTATCTGATCGATTAACTTCATCATTTTGGTACACAACAAAACATCGATAACCTCAGCATTGGTTAGCGGAGCCGTGAATTATCCAACATTCCGAGTCGCTCTCAAAGCGAAAAAGGGGCGGGGCGGGCACGCAGCGCTGGGCGGTTGGGGAGCGGCAGCGGGGAGAGGGCGCGGGGAAGGGAGGGAAAGCAGGGGAGCGGTCGGAGAGCCGCAGTGCCTTTAAAGAGACGCATATCATTTCATACCTCGCCCTTTAGCGTGGCGCTTGATTGCTGTAAATACAGATATTGTCAAATGAAATGTTTGGTGTGTCTGTAAAAAAGCTTTCCGACGGACTAGCCTAAAAAATTGCATGTGGTTGTGTCAGCACTGGTTATTCGCTAGGTTGTAGGTTCAAATTTTGCCTAAAGAAATTTTAACTTATGGTTATTATCTCAAGGTGAGGCATCATGGTTCCCAACTATTTTTACCTGGTCATTAATTATTTCATAATTGCCCAGAAAAGCTAAGATGAATCAATCAATTCTAAGACGTTAGAGATATGGCACAAAAATCAATTGATTCCAATTTTAGCAAATAAATTCTAAGATTCACTGCGTATTTCTTTACACGTATAATAAGCATGTTGTTGATGGATTTTAACCGAAACAACATACATTATTATCATCATCATTAAGCAAACGGCGGACAATTAATTAGTACTAATATTAATTATAATAATAATATTAATAATAATAATAATAATAATAATAATAATAATAAATAATGACGACAACAACTACTATTACTACTTGCCCGCCGTTACCTACACACAGAATTTACAGCTTTTTACTTAAAAAGAAATCAAATAATTTGTTGCTAATCATGCACCTTATTTCTGCGGGAGCGAAAAGTTGACATGTAGCACATCTTTATAGATGCCACAAAGAAGTATACAGTAAAGTAATTGTAGAGTATTTTTGTACATTTGTATTTCTTGCTCGGGGTTGTGCAGTTGAGAGCAGCCGGCGACCGCCCCTTCCGAGGCGCGCAGGTCCGCTCCGCGCGCGGAATCCACTGTGCCAAGCGACCGCTCCCTCCAGCAGCGCGCGCGGGGCGGTCATTTTAGAAGCGAACCTGTTACGTTTTTCGTGGTAGATACCGCCCCAAACTCTATCTCGGCCGGATCCCAGGCAACGCGCGCGCCTCTTGCGTTAAAGGAAAACGGTTGCTGTAGTTTCCAAAGGGACGGAGGCGGCTTTGGCGCACCTCGCGGGCGGGGGCGGCGGGGGTGGAGGGGGCCGACGCGAGCGGGCAGAGCCGTCCCTCGGACGGAGCTCCGGATTTGGCCCCGCGCAGCCTAAGGCCGCATCCATATGGATCGTCCCCCGCTCCTCCCGTCTACCCCCCCCCCGCGCCCCTCGTTCTCCCTGCCCCGCCCCTTCGCGTCGCGGCCCGCGCCGACCAGCGGCTCGTCGGCGTCGTCGACTTTCGGCCGACTTAAATAAAGAAGTCCGGGAGCGTACGGTATATTTCGTGACGGGGAGGACATAGTCCCGCGGGCGTTCTTCGGGGTTTATTACGCTTGTCTTTGTGGGGCGGCGGAGAAGACGGGGCTTCGAAGCTCGCGCGCCGCCTGGATTGCAGGGAGGGGCGGCGGCCGCCCCTCCCCCTCTCGCCTTCTTGTCCTTTGCTGCTCTAGCCTTTGCCCTTTGCCCCTCGGCCCTCACCCCTCCCTCGCTTCCCTTCCTTTTTTTTCTCTTGCCCTCCTGCTCCTCCCTTACATCTCTCCCATTCATTCTCTTTCTCCTTGCTCGTGGCCCTCTCGTCCTCTCCCGCGTTCTCGTATTCCAATCTAATCTTTACCTCTTCACACTCTCTTCCATGTTTCACCTGCCTTTTGGTCTCTTCCCTTGGGTCGAAACTCCTCTCCCTCCCATGCTTATGCGCCTCCCAGACTCGAATGCCTTCTCTACACCCTCGTGCTCTAATTCGCTATTTTCTCACACGTGCTCGATTGACTTCTGTTCCGTCTCGTGCTCGAATGCGCTCTCTTTCCTCTCGTGCTCTTATGCGCAATCTGTCCTCTTCGTGCTCGAACTTCTCTCGTCCATCTCATAATCTTCTCGGCCCTCTCGCGACTCTATTCTCTCGTCTTCTCGTGTCAAGTTGAAGGAAGTGAAAGTGCCCCATCTGCCCTCGCTTGCTCTCTCGTGGCCTTACGTGTATTCTCGTGCCTTCTTGCTCCGTCTCGTATCCTCCGCCCTTTTAACCTCTACGAAGCCCCGGTGTTTATTTACTCTCCGCCAGATCATCTCGGTCAGTTAATAACTGTCAGTTTATAATTTCAAGGAATATGCAATTAAAATTTGTATATTTAATCTCCTATAATTTATGCGCATAATTATCACTACTAAATGTAATAATATATTGCCCTTCTATTTTGTTAGTAACAAGAGGAGAGTTTCTATTACAAGAGGAGAAAAGCTTACGGTTGACGCCATCTTACGAGGCGGACTCATCTGGTTGTGCTCTTGCTATTTTGTGATTATCTACCATTTTTAACGATTTGTCTGTGCCTAGTGTGTTTTAAGTGTGTTCATTACTTTTTGCAGGTTAGCTGAAAATATAATTCCAACCGATTTTTTGCTATTACCAAGACAAAGAAACATTACGAATTTTAAACGGAGATTCAAACCTCACAACCTCTTTTAAATCATAAAATTATGACACCACTTTTGTCAGCGAGATGAAATTCTTAGAATTGTTTCAAAGTAATAAGACATATGTTTACAACAGACGGCAGCTCGTGTTTCAGAAAATAAAATTTAATGTATTTTTTAATCATTTTACACATATGTTTTATACTTTTCTTGCTTACCCAGGGGCGAAAGTTTTGCTCATTACCTTTAAGAGAACTGGAAAATTTTTACGAGAGAACCATGAAAGTACGCTTATTGCACCAAGCGTAAACGAAATCTTTTGAATAAGCTTACAAGAATGGAAATTGTTATCGAATGTCGTATGAATGAGTTCAAGAAAATCAAAATACTTTTATTCTGAAGGAATGTGTATCACAAAACCTTCCAAGTGTCTCTCATTAAAACTTGTTTGTATAATTCTCTAGCAAGCATTTCAGCAGCAAGTAGACATTTACAAGTATACTTATTCTTCGGAATTTACCACTATTTTCCGCAAAAATATTTTCATGACGAAGGTGTGAAAACCTTTGGCAAACTCTTTTCATTCCATGTGATTATTTGACATAAAAATGGAACGGTTTAACAACCAATTGTGAGATTAAGATGCAATTGCGTCAGAAACAGGTATATAACGTAGAAGAATAATTCTAGGAAAATGTGACTTGTGGGACACCAAATGGTTTTCCAAAACGTAGCATACTTACTGTTCAAGAATAACAGATAAAATAATATTTTATTACATTTCAATAATTTAAGTATTCTAACAATTCATGTCTTTACGAATGCTAGAATAACATAGTATAATATATTCGGATACATAGTCCTGCAGTTCTTTACATTACCAAGAAAGTTTACATTTAGCAAATATTTAATGGCTGTCAGCCTCTTCCTTGAAGTCTTTCTGCTGCATGACGCTATCTGTGTCGTAAGCAGTGAAGCACTAAGTTTGAGAATTCAGTTGACACGCATATTGTGACAATAGTTCGAATTACACAATCAAATATTTTCATTTAAAATTTTGATTGTTTGAATGTTTTTCTACCTTTCCCGAGATCTTGGGTGTCTAACGAAAACATAGTCGCCTCTGACGTGCATGCTGACTGCATAGTTTTCTTTCAAGTTCTTCGCGGATTGGAAATGAATGATAGAGATTACGTCATATAGTGCTACAATAAGACTGAAACGCAGATGAGCCGGTAACGAATGCAGAAAATGAAACTTGAAAAAGTAAAAGTGTTCTTTCTGAAGTTGAGGTACATATACAACAGTACTCATTAGCAAACTTTGGACGTCTGGCCTCAAACCACCTGTACTATTTGTGAGTGATGTGTGAAAGCGGTTGATAATTTTTTTTCATTTTCTGCTACAATTTATCAGGGAAACGGAGGGTTATTGTGATAGTGCTTCAAACGTCTCAATTGTGCAAGATAGATTATTTGTAACGTGACGTTTCTCGAGGAATGAAATTTTTCAGGAAGTAATAAAATTCAGACTTAAAGTTCAATATTAGATAAAGCAGTTTTCGGATACTGTTTAACAAAACAAAAACGTTATTTTTGAACAGATATTTGGAAAATTAAAATTTATTCAATTGAAAAACTATAAGGTTGAAATGGAGGTAACGAATTCAAGATATCAGAATACAAATATTAATAAAACTACAATATTGCAAAAACTTTATGGATTTTGAGGACGATACAAAAGCGGTTGACACTTCCTCTTATTCTCTGTAAAGATTGGACAGGAAAGTGGAGGATTATCCTGACCGCCAGTGCCATTAGATGTCGATTGTGCGCGGCAAGGGAGTAAGCAATGCAGCAGATGAGATTCTGCCCGCTCGGCTTGAAAACAATGGTGGCGCGTTTGCTGTGGGGCCGCGCGCGCAGGTCAGTCCGCCGAGCGGCGTGGGAAGCGAGTCAGTGTTTGCCGCGGCGACCCAAACAAGCGTGTCGATGCGCGCCTGCTGATGGAGCGGCCTAGGCGGCGGCGGCGGCGGCGCCGGGGGCGGGGGCGAGGCCGGGCGGGCGCGCAGCAGGCGCGGCGGAGGCGGGGGCGGGGGAGGGGTGAGGGCCGCAGGGCCTGCGATCGTATTCTTTTGTTGCCAGAACAAAGGCCGCCTAACAAGGAGTGTGGCGGGCGCGGCCGGTGCGGCGGAGGCGGTGGTACAGCGGAGGCGGCGAGGGCGTTTGAGGGCGTTTGGGGGTGTGGGGGCGGACAGCGGAGCGGCGGGGAGCAGCAGGTTCAGGGAGAACGATGGGAGTGGTTAAATGACAAAGGAGAGGAAATGCGAGGGAAGGTCGGCGGGGAGGATAGGTGGGAGTGGTGAAGGGGTTGAAGAGATGGGGATGGGGGGCGGCGAGAGCGGATAGAATTGCGGGGTCAAGGGGCATGCGGTGGGGGAGGGGGAGGAGCTTGGTAGAGGGGAGGGAGGGGCGGCAGGGATGGATGGAGAACGTCGGAGTAGGAAGGGCCGGCGGGGGCGGCGCGGCGGGCGACGAGTGAGCAAGGTGTGCGTGACGGGTGGGGGCGGGGCCGTGGGGGCCATCGGGGCCGTCGAGGGGCCGCCGGAGCCCGCTGGGGAGCGGGGCGTGCGAAGCGCGATGCGCCGGGCGCCCGCAAGCAGCCCGGGCCGTATTTTACGCCGACGCCGACGCGGGCGTCGGGCGTCGCCCCTGGGGGCCCCGGCGGGGGCGGCGGCGGTGGGTGCGGGGCGGCGTAGGCTCGCGTTTTGCGCGCTGCAAGCAGAACAGGCAGAACAGGCGTACGCGCGCCCCCGGGGGCATTCTCAGGGAGCCCCCACCCACCGCACCCCACCCTTCCCCTCCCTTCCCCACCCGCGCGGGCGGCCGCCTTTCAATGCGATTGGACGTTGACGGAAGTTTATGGCGCGGGGCCCTGGCACACGCGCGCGAGGTGGATTTATGCAGCTGATGCCACGGACGAGCGGGTGCGTCGGCGGGTGGAGACGCCTGGCGGCGACGGAAGCTTCGTAGACTGGGAGGTTGTGGGTTCGAGACCCAGCGAGGCGAGGTATTCCACGCAGGCTCAGTAGCCGGGTCGAGGCAGAACATTGCGGGGAAGAATTCTCGAGGTTGCTGCTGTTAATGGTCTTTGTCGGGCTTTCTCCCATCAGTCTCAATTAAATAAGTTTCAAGAAGTACCTATAGTGCCAGCCATTCTTGCCCTCAGCCTTCAAGCCATCTCTTTATTTCTATATTGCTGCTTACTCTTTACTGGTCTTTAATACTTATATGACTGCTATTGTTGGTCTTTACCGGACGTTTCCCATCAGTTTCAAGCAAATAAGTTTCAGTAAGTATCTTAAGTGCCAGCCCTCCTAGCCATCCAGCCATCTTCGCCCGACTTTCACTGGAGATGGGTTGTTTTCCCATCGCAAGTGACCCATTGTCAATGATGTGGAAAGACACTCGCAGTGCTGGCAGGACGCGGATGTTGCGCCAATGCTCGGTTTCATCTGACGCCACAAGAAGATAGTTGTTATGAATAACTGGCCTTCATGCTGTGCCGACTCTTAATCACTGTTGAATCAGCTTCTTAGCCCACGCTACTCCAGGAAATTCTGGAAGATTAGCAATGTATTTTGAAACATTACAAATGAGTATTAGAAGGGTTATTCACATTTTTTATGTATTCTCTAGGGCTGCTCTTTTTTCGCAAGGTCGGATTTTATATAGTTTCCCCGCTGACAGCACATGTCTAACGGCGATATGATTAGCAACACCGTACAGTCCTAATTTTGACGGTTTTTTATATTGAAATATATTTGTATGAATATAATCTCATTTTTAGTCCAAAATGACCTGACATCTAATTAATGGTACAGTGTTCATAGTTTAGTGAAAAAAGGTATACGAAAGCACTCTACAGAAACTTCGTACTCGGCGATATAGGCGTATTGAACATATAAATATGTTTTGTATGTATATAAATATATAGTACAAATATACTAATTGTTTAATTACTTGAAAAATATTATTTTTATTCGTTTTAAGCGTGAGCAGTGGAGAACGAAAAATCCTAACAATGAAAATATGGCGAATATAATGTACACAAGTCCCTAGGGAGATATTGAATGAGATAGCAGACAGAACAAAACAGAAAACTCTAATATAATCACTTCTTTAAGGTCCTCTCTTTCTAAATGCAAAAAGTACTCCTTTTTTGTACTTGAGTGGTAGTTGGTATATGAAAATATACTTCCTAGAAAAGAATGAAATTGTAATCAGAAAACATAACCTTTCAATCCAGCTATTTATATGCACAATGCAGTATTCACTTTGGGACATTTGCTTGAATAGGTCATGTCTATTGATTATGCATATTCATGAACGTGTGTGCGTAAGTGAAAGAAGTGTGTAATTTAATTTTTTTTATTTGTGTTCGTGGGATCTTGTTTGTGTGTTTAAATTCCTCGTCAATTTTGAATGCAGCTGCATCGCCGTCACTGCTTGTTTACTGCAGGTTTGGAATATTATATTTGCGCAGCCGGAGTGAGCAGCGGTGAGGGGAATATATGCATAAATAATTTCACACCTCTAAATTGTTACGTAGTTCCAATCATATGGTAATTTATTGTGGAAAAAGACTTTTTTCGATAACAAAGTTTTTTGTATGATTAATTTATAATTCCAACATACACGAAGCACATATATTATAATTTTTAATTCAGTGTTTATAAGAATATTAGTTGGCAGGCATTTCTATATTGCCCGTTTCTCTGAAATTCGTTCTTGTTTTTATTGAGTAAAAATGTTGCGCCTTAACGCTTGCAAGAAATTCCATCTTCTGCGAGTAAATACTCCAAGAGAAAATTGATGATAAGAAGGCTATAGGTCTCAGAAGAAGAAGCCGGCTTAAGAATTTAAGTGGCGGTTTAAACTAAACGCGCAAACATTACGAAGAGAAGCTGTTGACAAAAACACACGACGAAGAAAATTCAAAAAGGAGGGCCGTTGTTCCCAGGCTGGGCCCTTGAAAAAGAAGAAAACGAAAGAATCTTTTCTCGATTGCATTACATTTCTTTGCACCTCCTGAAGGAGGAAATCTTCCACAGAAAAATAACTCGATACACAAGGAAAAGTACGATGATCAATAGTAACGACGTTATCTCAAAGAAAAATTGTTGTGGAATTTATTTCGCCGGCTCATGAATAAAAACCAAGACGCAGTTTGAAGAACAACGGGCGTGTTAACTGATAAGATGCAGACGCCTATGTATTTTTAATTGGATCACGCAAAAGCGAACCCGCATCTACATTACACCTCACACCTCCTATCACGGTCTGTGAAGAACTTTTCGCTTAAAGAAATGTGGGAATCTATTTTCTCCGTTGAGACAACAGAAATATAACGAAATTCCCTAATGTTAATATGATTATATTAAACTAATTCCACTCATTACTTGAATTATTCAGTCGTGTTTCACTGGCTACAAGGAAATATTCAAAATCAAAATTGCACAGAAACAAAACTGGATCTCAGTACAGAATTATGAAATGTGTAAATAAAAAAACCTAAGCAATGTGGCCATGATTCGTTAAAAATTGAATCGCTAAAAGACATTTCTACTTTTGCTATCAAACTATCCATTTGTGTACTTTTGGGAACTTTTTCCCGCTTATGAATGTCATATTATTTATTTTCGTTCCTCCTAATCTCTTTTGTTGGGTTTCGTATTGTCAGTTCAAAATATTACTTTATTTCATTTTACAAAACAATTTGCCCTTTTGTTTCAGCCATTGGTGATGAAACTTCAAAACATAAATAGATAATTAAAATTGTCTGTGAATGTAACAACTATGTTAAATTCTTTCTGAATTTTCTTTTATATTAGTCCATGAATTTGTACTTTTAGTATAATGAAAAAATACAAAATTATAAACAAATATTGATGATTAGAATATTAATTTAGTTTCATGAGACGTGATTGACTTTGTTGTTATAACAGTCGGGATTATTTCAGCCCGTATTTTTCTTATCACATGGAATCGTATCTCAAACAATCAAATCCGCTCACGTACTACTTTTTTAAGTGTTTTTGTACAATTTTATCCATAATTTTGTGTAACAAATTTAACGTGACGTATCTCCGTATCTCATACAACCGTTGTTGAAGAAGTAATGGTTTCGACAACACCGATATCATGAGTATTTTCTACAATAACCACGTGCGTGTTTTAGAAAGGAGAAGTTTCGAGTAAGCCGTTTGAGCCATGAAACGACCCAGTTGTAACATTGCGAGTTTCCCAACTATTCAACCAATCAGCACACATGGACCAATGTTACGTGTTGGCCCTGAAAAAAACGAGAATAGGTGATCACAGAGACCACTTGATTATGCGATAATTGTAATATTCATGTACATGTATACATTTTTGGACATTTATTTTAAATATTACATTGTATTGGGTATTTGGGTTGGGTATTCGTTGTATCGAAAATGGGTCAATATTTTTTATCTCGTAATTGTTACGTCCGGAAACTTTTGCGATACTTTGAAGGTGGCATTGTAATGTGGCTGTTGAGGGTCATGCGCTGACCAAGCGAAAATTCGCCAACGTACGGCGAGTTGCTTTGAGTGTGGAGTGGGGCTAATTCTCTGGCTCTGAACCTAAAGCAGATGGCGGAATGAAGTCGCCGGCCGCTGCCTCACCGCCACACCCCTTCCCCCCCCCCCCATGCACCACGCCACGCGCCTCCAGCTTCCCAAGGCTCCTCCTGAGCGGGCGGCATTAACGACAAGTACTGCATCGCAAGCAGCGATGGAATAATAACAAGAATAACAAGTAGCTTCCTTCCTGTGGTCACCACGTACGAGACGAGCCTCTGGCTGGAAGTTAGCTGCCACGTGCTGGACCGCGGATGGCGAGGAAAGGGGGAAAGGTGCCAACGGCAAGAGGGGGGCGGATGGGGCGGGGCGCAAGGAGTGTGGGAATGAGGGCGAGCGAAAGTGAAGCAGTGACGGGCCGGCGGGGGCGTGGCAGGAGCGTGACGGGGGCGTGAGCGGGGAATGAAGCGAGGCAGTGGTGGAGTGGGAACGTGGCGGGGCCGGAGGGGGCGAGGACAGCTGAAGGGGGCGGGTCGGGCGAGGCTGAGGCGCAGGAGGGAGAGGGGCAGGACAGGGCGGGGTGGAGGGAGGTGGGGTGCGCCATGGACGTCAACCGCTCGCGAGAATAGCTGCGCCCGGCCTCCGCTCCCACTCCCCGCTGCCGCCCCGGTTGCGCCGTCTCGCTGCCTCTCCCCGCTCCCGTTCCCGCTCCCGCTCCCCTCCGCCCCGCGAGGCGGCGAGCCGCGCCACGCCGGCGCCACTCTGCGCAGGCGCCGCGCCGCCGCGTGAATGTTTCAGCGGGCGCGCGCTGCCCTTCCCGTCTTTCGTGCAATGCCCCCGCCGCCCTTCGCCCGCGCCCGCGCACGCCCCGCCCCCGGCCCACCGCCCGGGCCTGGCAGCTGCCCTGGCGACCCACGGCCGCAGGCTGAACCCCGCGGGCCGAAAGGTCGGGGATGGCAGTCATTCCCGGAACGCTGGTCGGGGCCGTGCAAGGGCGCTCCGCAGGAGCGGGGGGATGAGAAGGGGAAAGGTTCAGCTAGTTGGTGGCCCACAGAACGGTATCGGCGGCGGGGGCGGCAGCCTCGGCGATGGCAAATGAGCCAGCCCTTGCGTTTGGGTTTGCGTTTGCGTTGCCCGCAGCGATTAAGCAGTCCATGACGAAGGCGATCGCGGTGGGGAGGGCGTTGGCGACACCGCGCGTATTGGCCGTGCAGAAGGCGATGAAGCTGGCAATGGCATTGGCGAGAGTGAAGATGGCGATGATGGTGATGGCGCTAGCGATGATATTTGCGCTGGCGAAATTGAAGGCGATGGAGGTAGGATGGGCGGCATGAAGGGGGATAACCGGATGAGAGAAAGCGAGGGCGGGGAAAGCAGGTAAGTAGTAGAAGGGATGGGCGGTAGGCCAAGGGAATACGAAGAATACAAGGAATACAAGGGAATTCGTAGGTCGCGGGCAGAAAGGGGTGAACGAAGGCCGTCGAAGGTGGTGGGTGGGGTGAGCTATCGTGGCCAAAGGTAATATCGCACTATCAGCACTATCGTGGTCAAAGGTAATATCGTATAGAGGTAACGAAAGTGTTCACAAAGAGGAATGTGACTGTCTTGTCAAAAGTGACAGTTGCAATGGAAATGGCGGTGGTGACCATGGCAATGACAATGAACAATGTGACGGTTACGCTAGAGGAAGTGATGCTGCACCTAAGTGCGTCGCCCTTCCTGCAACGCGCGCGGCCTGGGGCTGTTTGTACACAAGTTGCGTCGACGTGCGTTAATGGAATACGATATGAAATATAATTTGTGCGCTGTGGCAAGTGGCCGGTCGGCGCTCTCACTGGCGTTCTCTCGGGGATTGGGTCGAGAATGACGTGGGGGCGTGGCAGCGGCACGAGGGCGGGCGGCGCCGCGTCCTTTGCGACCCACTGGCGACGTCCTGCGTTGCCCCATTCTGTCCGCGACCTATTCCTTTCGCCCTGCGCCCACCCATCCAGTCCACCGTCCTACATTCCCCCCCGCTTCTCTCAACCGGCTACCCCGTCCACTCCTCGCCGTCCATTCCCCTCCCTGCGATCCCCTCTTGGCCACCACGACCTACGCTTCCTGCCTCACCTGCCGGTTTCCGCTCTCCGCCCTCCGCTTTCCATGCCGAGATCTTCGTCCTGCGCCCCGCCATCCGCTTCCCGCTCTATGCTCACCGGTCTGCGTTCCTCACACTCCGCTCTCCGCACTCTGAAAACCATCCTCAGTCCCTTGCTTTCCCCCCCCTTCCTCCCCCCCTCTCCGCCGCCCGGCGTTCCCCGTCCCGCGTTTCTCGCCCCCGTGCGCAACTTTGCTCACTCCGCTTTGCGCCACTGCGGCGTGGCATACGTCAGGGATGAAGACAGCTACCGCCGTGTTTACTCAAACCGCTACCCATTTTCATGCGGCAATCGTGGAACGGAAATGGAAAGATGCAAAACTTTTTCTAAAACAACAAGCACTGGTGTGCATCCAGTGCCGATGGTATTCAAGATTGTTAGTTCCAATGGTTATATAAAAAGTAATACTTTGTGTCAAATACTCATGTTTCATTATTTAATGATTTCACTTGTTGAGAAAACTTAATGCCCTAGATTTTGTTCCTTCAACCTATTCAGCAACAGAAAAGGGTTGTGAAGTTCATGCAGCAATTCAATTATCTGAGCACTCAACGATGTTTCAATGTAACCCGTGAAAAATCAAATACATTAATTCTCCAGCTCGGATGATGTGTCCATTTTATCGCCATATCGAAAAGTAACTTACGATGAAGGGATATAAAACATCCGTAAGAAGCATATTTTATAATTACCTTGCAGTAAGACTAATTTATTCTCGTGCCATTGACCTGACGTTCGTGCACTATTAATGTTTACACCTGTTTCAGGTGTAGATTTTACTGTGAAATTTGTTTTGGGGCCCAGGAGATATAAGTGAATAATTCACATTTTCTACAGAAAATTTCATAAATTTTTCTGCCTTACAAAGAAAATCGACTGATCGATTTCTCGTAGTGTCCGAAGAATAGAGAGCAAATAAATTACACTGCTTAAAAATTCACATTCAAGCATTTGTTATTTTTGTTTATTACGAGGGTCTGGTTAAACTGATTTTCACATCATCAACAAATCTTCATTTTTTCTTTCTGTCCAGAGATGCCACTGGTAGTAACTTCTATATGCATGTTGATTACCAAAAGAAAAGCAAGGAATCGTTTAGTACAATCTCATGTAAAAAGTGAAATACGACAATTTCTTGAAAATAAGCTTTTTTTATTTTGGTTTGGGTGATGAGAATGTCATTTCATGCATTCCAAGTCCATAACCTGTTTTTTTAATAATAATGCTCTGATAATATGATTGAAATATAAATAGTAAAGTATGTGCTTATAATGATAAAACGAGACGTAGTAGTTTTCACCTTACTCAATAGATATGCAGGTGTCAGTAAGGAATATTCCTCCAAACGCATTGAGATGTTAAAAGACAGTTTATTTGTTATTTGATGGGCACACGTAAATCAAAGGAAGGCCCAGAAAATCAGTCAGATGCTACTTTGTTGTTGGCAACGAAATGGAATCCTTAAATGCTGAAATGAGAAAATGTTTTTTTAAGAGAGCACCATGTTACGCTTTACTAGAGAACGTCAAAATTGCAACCTCTTATCACTCACTGACGCATTCATATATTTATTAAATTGCTAAGCGTGAAAATTAAATTTGGGTACTAAGTTGCTTTCTCTTTAAATAAAAGGAGCAAGAAGAGTTATATGTTGATAAATATGTTGAATTTTATTTCCTAAAATGGAATAAATATATTTACATTTACATACTATTTATGACTATGGTAAAACAAGAAATTAAACTTCGTACACTAATGAAGTAGATAATTTTTTATAACAAAAAGAATTAGAGGAAGAGTTCTTTGATCACAAGACTGAATTTTCATATCTAAGTATGGAGTAAATATTTATAGATTTAATGAAGTCACTACTTTTAGATTCCGAGTTTTGACATTGTTCAACTTAGTTGTTTTCGGGGTGTCATTGCCCGTAAGCAGTCGCTCCACTGGCGACGTCGGAAGTGAAAACAGTCACGTTGACGAAGGCAGCTCTTCATTGTCCTCATAAAAGCACGTCAGTACGCCCGCTCATCCCCGTTTGCTTGGCCGCGTGAGTATCGTATCATCTCCTTTCGCCCGCGAAGGACGAATGCTTTCCGGGCCTGTTAACGCTGAAGTGCAGACACGCTTCCTTCCGCGACTCCGCGTCCCCGCCCCCGCGCCGCATCACGTTTGCACAACTTTCGCCGCGTTTCGCTGGAACGGCGACAACAGCTTCTGCTGGTCGCTACACGAACATCGGCGTCGCCGGGGCGGCGGGCGCGGGCGGGGCGACGGCGGCGGTTGCAGAACGCGGCGCCGGGGTGGGGGGAGGGGGCGCGGGCGGCAGCGGGGTCTAGGTCGAGGGGTGGGGGTCGGGCGAGGTGCCGCTTGAGAGCAGCGTGTTCGATCGTCCCTTCCCCCGCCCCCGCCACGCCCCCGCCACGCCCCCGCCCCGCTCCGAGCGCCGCGCCGCAGCTCCGACCGTCGACGCCCCTCACCCCCCACCCCTCGCCGCCGCAGGGATGCGTCGCCCGCCGCACACGCAACGCACGCACCTGCAGGCCGCCGCCCCCGCACGCCGCACTCACGCGCACGCGCACGCGGTCAGTGGGTCAGCGGCGCCGCAAGGGGGCGTGGCGGGAGGCGGCGCGGCTGTCTTTGTGCCCCCGACGCCTCTCCCCTGCCCTCAGACGCCGCCCCCACGCCGCTGCTAGGCGCTGCACGCTCACACGCCGCAGTCCGGCTCCGAGTGACGTACAACGTGATGCTTCCGCGATGTTATCCAGTATCCAACTCGCGACTCTGGTCAAGAATTACTTTCCTGCCGGCCATGTTTATCCTATTTCATCATGTTGCGTACGGTTGAAATTGTGATATAAAAACTATTATGTTTTCCAAAGTCAAATGCCCTGCTGTTACTTGCGGCTTGGACACTCCGCGATCACGGCCGGCCGGTCCTTTACCAAGCTTCAACCTGCAACTCTTGCCAACTATTACGTATCTACTCGTCATATTTGTCCTCTTTCGTCATGTTCTGTGCTGTTGAAATTATTGGAGATATACTTAAGCTGTGGTGTTTTCTAAAATGTAATACATCTCTACGACCTGCGGCTAGCTCACATGAGTTTTGTGAATAGGTGCCCACACAATACATTATATCTTTGTCATGATAGGAATTTCTTTAGAAAAGTAAAACTTTGAACAATGGTCGATTGATCCAATTAATATTATATCATTAGGGAAAGAAGACCTGGCTGATGAAGAACACTGTTTTTTAATTAATATTCATTTTACTGGCCGACGTTTTCTCCAGTAATGCTTGACCATTTAAAAACTTAATTTTGAAACCGATAACTATTTAAATGTGAATTATTCAGATCCAAATTCCTCTTTTTAATATTTTTCCGGTTCAAAATTCAGCTAAAAAGATGTTTAGCATGATTGAATGGAACGTCAGCCAATAAACTATGAATTAATTAAAAACAACTGATTTATTGATCCACCAGTTCATTCTACATACCTAAAGATACAATGTGAAACACGCTAGTTTTACAAATATAAGTAGAATTTGTTTGTTGCGGAAAAGTACGCATGACAAAACGGAGTGCTATCTAGTGGTCTGTAAATATCGTTCGATATGTTTAACATAAAAATATTTAAGGGTCTGCATTGAATCGGAAGCCAAAATCCCTCTGATCCGGTCGACCACCACAAAAGTACAGGAGAGTAATGCTGAAATATTGTGTTTTACGTTCGGAGAATTTCATTTGAATACCAAATCATTTTTACGTGCCACACCATTCATAATGTGATATATCGGCTTTTATTTGGGAATTACAATAAAAAACGTATTTGATCATTAATGTTTTAGAAAATCAGAACATAATGAAGTATTCAAAAACATGCATTTCCTTGCTAAACGGAATTAAAACCAACGATTTTACGATTTGCTGTGTTGTATAGTAGGATTTTTTTCTTTTTTAGTTTGTATAATGCTTAGAAGCCAGATGGGATGTCTTCTTTTTTTGCCTTGAAGGTGAGCGACCAAACGTTTGCGCACTATTTTATTTGAAATGATTTCTCGTGACTTGTGTTTTAACACAATTTCCAAAGTGCGTTTTGAGTTGTAATTGATAATTCGGAATAAAATTGATTCGAAATAATGTTCATGTCGGTTTCCTTATTTTTATCGCAATAGAGTCGAGAGGGAGATTTAAAGCCACCTTGAACTTTTATAAAGTAACGATCAACGAATTGAAAAATACCGATAACCTTTTGGTGATCTTGTCTGAAAAATTGATTTCCTTCGCCGAAGCTTCCACTGTCTGCAAATAACGTGGGTAATACGGTAGAATAAAGTATTAAAAGAAACATTGTTTTTAATCTAGTTCATGTCGTTGCAATGTTCAAACAAGGTATTGGAAGTACATAAGAGAACATATAAAATGCAAATAGAAAATACTATACATGAAACTACTGAATGACCTTAATCATATAAAAAATATTTAAAATAATTGCCGAAATAATGTGGAAGTAAGAAAACTTAAAGAATTCGAGATTTCAGTCGAATCTGGTCACATTTCGTATACAATATCTGGCCACATACCGTACCATACCGCATTGTGATGACAACGAAAAAGCCTGCTGCCCCACAAAAGTAATAAAAGGTAAAAATAATATTTAAATTTGTAGAAAGCGGCGTGAGGAACCACGACAAAATGAGTTGTCGCGGGTTGCATGTTGGCCCTCGGATGTTGAGGATTTGCACGGGTAAAGTTTTCATAGGATGATGTAAAAAATTGAACTTTTTTTGTTCTGAAACAGTTTTTCTCATCCGGAGGATACTTCCCAATCCATCCTTACCCAATCTCGTACTGCTTTAGAGAAATACTATAAGGTATTGGGTTAGGGCTTCAAACAAGAACATAGCACTAGAGAGTTTTGCCACTACAAGTGCCCAGACTATGCAGTATGTCCCTATTTGTCATAACGAGTTCACTGTCATAGTTTCATATGGTGACATCGTCTTGTTCGAGTTTTGCGAATTTTTTAAATTTCTCGAACCGGATTATTGATAAAGCTACTTCTACAAGTTGAAGCATAGTAAATGTTTGCAATGATTGCAATGAAATTGTTAGTAACATATTAAGAAGCTAATATTTTGATATAAGTTTTTGAGTTTGTTCTGCCGATTCGTTCGTAACATTTACGAGTCTATACGATTTGGAAGTTCCTATTATCACCCTCCATGTACTTCCTATTAGCGCTTCAAATTTGGGAACGTTGTTTTGTGGTGGATATTTTATTTTTACAGATGTCACAGTTTCAATAATGGAACAGACAACAGATGAAAGGAGCAGTGATAACTGTAAAAAAAGCGATGACAGTCAAAGTTTATGGAGAGCGTATAGCCGTCAGTCAAAATTTTAGCACACGGTCAGTGGAAGGTATTCTAGCGCTTCAGCTGCAGCTCAGTACCTCTGATATATCCGGAAGACATTTGCCACATACCGAGACTTTTCCCTAAACCACCATGGTAAATGTAAGAATCGGACGCCGTGTTAAGTGGATTTTCCTTCAAACGTGCTCTTGTGAATCAATAAACAGAACACAAGTGAAGGCATTTATTCTGCAAACATTGTGCAAAAGCAAAGTCTTAAAAATCTAAGATTAAATTCAAAAGTACAGAAACAAATAAAAGCTCAAAAGAGAGACAAGACGTCTTCAGAGAGTTTAGGAACTAAAAATATAAAACCCTAATTTTGAAAATATTTTTGTCACAACCAGTTTCACTTTTTATTTTGCCATTCAAGAGTAATTTATAATAGAGTATATTGATTACATATAGTATTTTTTGATTACATGACGTTTCGGCAACACCTTATAGCCATCTTCAGACCAGGTTTTGTATTGTACGTTTTAACAATTTATAATAATGCATAATTTTTAATACATTTGAAAATAGATATCTGTTGACAGAAGCTCACCTTTTATAAAATTGAGTTCGAATTATTATACTAGAATATTTACATATTATACTATATTTACAAATTATACTATAATATTAAATATTTCAGTATATCGATGATTTCGCCGAACAGTGCGATGGGGTTGTTGAAAATCACTTTAGAAATGATACCTGCGTCACACGACTCTTACAGTTATAATATTTCTCTTAAGAATCAATCAGAAGAATATTTGAAAGAAAAACGAGAAGTGGCGAAATATGCAAATAATTTCTTGCTGATTTTTCTTTTTAAAGTTGCGTTCAGCTTTTCGTTCTCGCTAAAGAAATGTTTTGGTAATAGCAAACTGCACAAAACGTTTTGATATTACGTATTAATTAAAAAAATTGTGATATTATTAACGCAAAAATAATAAATATCAAAATTAACTAAAACTGTGTTCATTAACCTCCCATGACCTGAAGATTTAGAATATTTCATAATCAAAAGAAAAATTTACGGTTTTTGGAGTCCATCTTATTTTCTTTTCTTACTTCACAACGTAACACGATGTTCAATTGACCTCTTTTAATATATTTAAACGGTTCATTGATACATATCTTTAGTGTATAACTCCATTAAGATGTTAAATTTGTTTTCAATAAAATGGAGAGATTAATCTAAAAGCAATTATCGGCAAATCTTCGTCAAAGAAAACTTCGTGTCAGTATGAATGTAGATATAATGACGTTTCTTTTTTTCCGTATTGTATCCTTTGTTATGTAAAGAATCACTGCCGAAATGCTTCGCATTTGCTGGAACATGTTTCCATTCCTGTAACCAATATGGAGTTAACTCCGGAATGAATTGAATCTAATATTCTGCCACTGGAAATGTTATTGCCTTCTTAAATATACGAAATGGAGATATTCTTAACAACACGCTGGTACTGTCAGACTTTGAGATTTTGATTGCTATTTTCTCAGATAATATGTCAAAATTTACACGTTTACAAATTACATTTGGGGTCATCATAGGTGGTCTTTCCATTGTAATATTTGTTACCAGTATGTAATGGTTTGTAAATATGTACGTACCATCCCCGTATGTTTAATTGTTTGTACAAAACTCCAGTAGATTTTGATGAATATGTTTGCAATATTACCATGTACAAATGAAGTGTGTCATGTTTCAAATTTGTTAAAAAATATGCGATTTACGAAGTGAAGTATGATTATAATTTACGAGGCATCAAGATCTATTTGCACCGGACGCTTAAGCGCATACAGTTGTGAGTTTGCAAGCGAAACTTTATACGTACTATATCGGGAGGTCCTAGGCGCGAATTCTGACGGTAGCAGAATTTCGACACTAGGTAACCTGCTAGATCGCAACATATCACTGTCTTAATGAGAATTTTAGAGATCTATTGTCGTTTTTTTTAACGAGGTCAGTTCTAAACATTTACACGCAGATGCCGGAGAGCACTTTAAAAACGTAATTAACTTACGTTTAAAAAGTGATTCCGGGTTCGTCAACAACTAAGGTTCCACAGCTAAATCCTATATGAGTAATGCATGCTTTTTGCTCGATATGTGGGTGTGATCTTTCTCCAATGGATGGTGAGATCCGGCGCGAATCTGCCGTCGGCTAACGGTGTGTGCCCCAACCAGGCATCCAGTGGGGCACCGCCCAAAGCGGAACAAGCCCTAAGTTCCCGACCGGCCTCCCGGCATCTGCGGTAGCGTAGTTTAAGTGTAAGGAAGGGGAGATGATAGGACAAGGAAAAGGAAGAAAAGATTGCGCGCGATTCTTGGCCCGGTTGTTAGGGTACTGCTCTGGCATTAGCCTGGTATTGATCGGAGACACCCGGAAAAACTATCTAGCCAATGTCGACAATCCTACCACCATGAGGACTCGAACCTAGGATTTCCTGGTCAGAGGCACTTCAATGACATCAGTTGACTCCTTGAGCCATCTCTCCAGATCTTATTTTTATCCTTACAGCAGTGTTGTGTGTACGATTTCCGATCACCATATGACTCACCACTCATGATCTGCAGAAAGTCTCTGAATAAATGTTACACATTTCTAGATCGAGTAGAGAATCCCTTTTTGCCAATTAACATGTTGGAAAATTTAATTTCACGAAGTTACACGCTTAACATTTTCCCGTTTGGTACGCATGCAATAGTGCTTGGTTCGTAAACGAAATCTCATTTACTAAGAAAGTAATCCTCAGAACACCATTGCGTGACTAATTGTCTAACAATGAGGTACAATGCCCCATGTGTGACTTCGTTAAAAGAAATGTTCACACGTTTTGTGACAAAAAGGCATCATCTTCAATTCCTCTACATGACCTAGAAGTTTGTAACTTTTATTATGAGACATCCATGAAAAGACTGGCAAAGCGAGTACGCGGGCACAAAGCGATGCGAGAGAGGAGAAAGAAGAGTAGAAAAAGAGGGAGGAACTTCAAGAGGTACTGATCACGTTTCGGGCATTAGATTGGTCTAATGAAACGGACGTGCGCGACAAAGAAGGAAAGAGTTCATTGCTGGGAGGAGGCAGGATTGTGAGTGTATATGGAAGCGCGGGTGGCCAGTGGTCGCCGCGGATGTCTCGACGCTGTAGGCTAGTGGCTAGCGATTGGCCCATCTCACTAACTTTGTTGCTGGTGGGCGTCAGTGGTTGGTGCATTTAGCAGCTGGTTGCTTTTGGGTAGCGGTGCTATTGGTGCTGGTGGTAGGCGAGTGGAACTACGCTGGCTGTTGGTGATACGTTGTCGCCAACCATGAGTTCCGCGTAAAAGCTTCAGCTATCAGCTTGAAAATTCAGTGAGAATGATGGTTGGAAGTGAGGGTTGTGTGTTCAAATTCCGTGTAAGAATTTTTTCAACTTGTGAGTGTGATGAGGGTGGCAAGAACGAACCCTCATCAGTCCCAAATAATCACCCTAAATCATATGATTAATCGTACATCGCTTTAAAAAACGAAGAAACCGAAGCACTCGTCAACAGCTAATGCCGCCCCCTGCCCCCGTAACCCCGAGTCCCGGAGTCCCAAGCTCTGTGGACTTGGTCGAGAATATCCCGTTATGGATTTCTGAGCAGAGAATGTCTACTTTCTACCTCTATTGCGTGCGGTGAGACCCAGTTGAGGCGACCTGCGGTATCCCTGTAATGGTGTGTAATGGTGTTACGTTCCCTGCGTGACCCTCCGTAGAGACTGCATTCGGCCTTCCGTGTTTCTTTTCATTGGCTCTCCTCTGCTCGTTATCCGCCCCGCCCCGCTCCGCCCTGCTCCACTCCGTCCAGCTCCAGCCCGCTTCATCTACCTTCGGTCCGCTTCAACCCCGCCCCCTTCGCACCCCGGTCTACCGCGTCCCGCCCTCCTCCGGCGCTCTATGCATCTCTTTCCGCTCCGCGTTGTTTTCCGCCCCGCCCTACTTCCCTCATTCCTCTCATCCCCGTCCCCGCTCCCTCCCGCCTCACTCCTCATGTCTCCTTCGCCCTCCCCCCCCCCCCGCTCCCCTCATTCCCTCATCCCCGCCCCCGCTCCCTCCCGCCACCTTCCTCGTCGCTTTGCCACGTCCAACTCCGCCACGCCGCCTGCGGACCCGTATCCTTCCGTTCTCCCCCCCCCCCCGAGTCTCCTCGCCCTCGGCGCTGGATCCGTCCGATCTGTCGCGGATAAAGGGCGAGATTGGGCGGTGCAGTCTATTTCGGAGGACACATATGCGGTACAAGGGGGACCGCGCAGGGACCTTTATCTCCTCGTGCAAAAATTGAAGCTTCCGCCAACTCGAAAGCTGGCTTGGTCGTAGCTGCCGGAAAACTCGCAAAGATTTGAATACTGCGTCGACTAGCACCCTGCGACATGCATTTCAAACGTTGTGCGTCTTGAAATAAATTCATAAAATCCTCAGATTTGTATCCCGAAACTTCCATCAGTTCTTCATGAATTTTTCAGTTACATGCTTCAGGAGAGAGTTTCTTAGGAACTCAGAATTTAAAACAAATTTGATTTCACGGCCGTATATACATTTAGAGATGTTTGATCTTGAGTGAATGAGAAACAAATCCAGACATATGTGAGCTGATACAATATTTTACAAATATCGATGGGCACAAATTTTAAAACGTTTTCCATAGTTCCACTTTCAGACATTTTTTGCATCTGATACGCAAACAAAATATGTTTAGTTTTAGTAGAGGGGGTAAGCTAAAATAATATTTAAACTTCTCGATCAAGATATTAGTTATTTCTTTTTACGAATAATGTAAGCGAACCTTTCTGATCTTTTGAAAACAAAATCATTTTAATGGGAAGCCAAAGCGAGAGAATTTATCTCACGGTGTATTGTGCGACTTGAGATATCAAAACATCGATCAAGACGGGCACCATTTACTCAATTAAGTTTCCAGTTTTTCCAACACTAGCATAATTGCAAATGAGTTCAAAAAATAGTGCAACAATGACTTGAACAATACACTATTTTGTAACATAACTAATCCGTTTTCACTATTATTGATTTTGAAATTTACTGCCTTTTGAGACTTTTAAGACTTTTTAGAAATATCTGCCACACCAACAGTTGGAAACTTGTAAACTTGCGATAAGGTAAGGGGCTAAAATAATTCCTCTCGATGACTGATGCGCAGTTGTAAATACGAAGGTGTGTGTCTTGTTTTCAGAATTTCCACTAAAACCACCGAGATTTACACGTAATTGAGCGCGACTATTAGATGCAAGAATCAGGACGGCAATCTTGGAATACAGAAGGTAAAAAAACACGAAAGCCTAATTTGTTGATATCTCACGAAATTGGCATAGATGAACTGAACAAATATTTTATTTTTAAATACATTTTATACGTATTAATTCTACATATGTTAAAGCGCAATTTAAATGTATTTGCATTAATAGCAAAATACGTTATAATCCGGTAAAACGATACGATTTATTTAAAAACTGTGATGTGTTATGACGTATTTATTGAAATATTAGTAATTTACGTATAAAATTAAGTATGTTGCGCACTCTACCTTTCTGTAGGAAAAAATCTTGTTCCCTAGTGCAAGTGAATGATTTCTAGCAGAAACCGTATTAGTACGATAATTGAGAAACTGGAGTTAATCATGCCATCTCGAGTGTGAACTTATGCATAAGAAGATAATATCGATTCCATCTAAAGTGCATTATTCCCAAAGAAAACTAGGGAAGAAAAATAGGCAATTTTTGAAGAACAACATTTGTCGAAATTGTTTCCGATAAAAACAGCATTATTCATGGTTTATATACTGTTTTTGCGTGAAAGACCGCTGCAATGTGCTGCACATCCAGATCTAGCCGTGAAACTGATCTTGCAAACAGAGACTTACTTTTCTTAAATAAGTGTTGCTGTTTAGGTTACATTGCTTCTTGGAAAATTGAAGTCATGACAAAGGGAGTGAATCCAAATGTACATATTCAAGTTCATGAAAGACTAGAGTTATTAGAAATAGAGTTCCTTTTCCACAGGAAATTGAACTAACACCAGCATACAGTGTACGGTTACTAATACCACCTGCCAGGATTTCTTACATCCAAAATCTGATGCAGTATTTGGGCGAACACGAAACAGAATTTTATGAACAAATTTGCATCATATGTCCAGGTAATTGTAAAGATTCTGATATTGACAGTGAAGATAACAGCAATGGGTGTGATGAATGATCAGCTTCGAGCAGTTCTTTCAAGTATTTTAATGGCCATATTGCAGCTTATATGTAATTAATCTAGAATATATTAAAAACGCTTTGATTATGTGTTTGTTGAAGGTTCAATTGCTTTTATTGTTTGTAAGAATAACAATGTAATACGTAAAATACTTCTAATTTTATTTTTGCAACTGTCTAATACCTTGTTGAGATGATATATGCATAATAGCAAATGTTATATAATATTTATTCAAAAAAAATTCCATATATCTCACTGAGTTAGGAAAGTGGACGGTTTTTCTTGTTTCCTACAAATTTGATTTTTACATTAATGTTGTTTTCCGGGAAGCCTCTCAATCTATTACATGGCTGTAATAGATTTGTAGAATTATATGACGTTTCATTGTATTCTGTTGAAACCCAAAAGTGATGAATAAAAGAGTCGATGGTAATAAGTTTACCAGAGTTTACAGAAAGAATAAAAACCAAAACATTCGAGATTGTCACTTGGTATATTTATGAACCGGAATCAAATATTTTTTATTAAATGCTTTCATTAATAAGTTTTATATGAATTATTAGCGATTGGATTTTTTCATTCACATTTTTATGCTTTACATAATTTATTGTATCAGTGTCACAACGTCTCCCCTTTGTGCATAGAATATGCAGCTGAAAATAAAACAAAATGCCAGCGCCAAAAAGCCCCCACTGTGAAGTGCTTCCATTCTTTTGGGAAAAGCAACAAAAAGAATCACGGTGATATTTTTAATCCACTGTTTTCCACCCTTTATTTGCTTCGTTGCTTATATCGGCTTGTTTTGTTCTAAAATAATGGAAACAGATGAAATATTACAAGAGCTGCCTAAATGCGTTTATCGCCATAATTCTTCCCTTAATGATTGCATATCAAATGTGATGTTTAACTTTTACTAAGGGATAGAAATTGGATATCTACAAATTATTTATCTCTGCGCTTTATGTTTTTCATTATTTCTGAGATAAGAACATTTTAAAATTTGTATTTAATTGCAATTTGTAATTATAAATTGTCCCTAAGTAACCATTAAAACGAATCTACTAATAAATTAATTTCGAACTGTCTGGTCCAACGAAAAACAATCGTCCCTTTTTAATATAAGCTAGATTATGTATCTGTTGCGTCTTCGACAATATCCCTCGTCTCTAAACCCTTTTTCGACATTGAGCGCCTGGAGTAGAGTGGTATGCGTAATTCAACAAGAACTTTCAACATTAATGTAATTTAGTTGTCAGTAATTAAAGTAAACAGAAGCGTATAAAACCATGAAAAGAAAATTTCCCTTCCTTGTTATCAGCAACATCCTTTTCTGTGTGATATCACGCAGCTGATCTGTGCCCATGCAGTTCCAATAATGCCTTGACTGAGAAAAGAAGTCAATTTCAACTCCGTAACTCAGATTATTCATTACATCGATAAATTAAGTTTGTCCTCACACCAATAAATTATTCAAATCATGGTGACTCCTATGGTTACGTGCGAAAACTATGATATGGAAATAACTCCCGGGAGTAATAGGTGAAGCGACCGCAATACGCCATGTTGCCACGCTGCCGACGAGGCGAAAACAACTCGCTTCGCTCCTGCGAAATGAAGTGCAAATTGTCCGTTGCGTTTGCCCTTTAATCCGCCCACCAAAGTGATTTCACATGTAGCAATTTGCCTGTGAGTTAATTACAGGTTTCGATGGACGGCCGCCAAGGAAGTCTCGATGAAGTATCGCGTCCATGTGTGGCGTGCGGGTTGCGTGCCGACAGGCGCTGAGCACTTCCCGCTGCGCGCGGCTCTCGTGGGGAAAGGGATAGGGGAACGGGAACGCCGCCCCTTCAGAATGACAAGGTTCCAACTAACATATATTTCGTTTCTAGTAAATTGATATCAAGACTCATTATTAAATCGTCTCTCCATCAACAGTTGTAAATTTTACAGTACATATTTCTCCACAAGTAGATATTGCACCAAACGTGAGTGCTTCTAATAGCAGAAGTCACATAGAACCTTTTCACACTATCAACTAATTTTCTTCCATTTTGTCCGTTGGAAGTTTGTCATTAAACAGGGTCGATGCGTTACGCCGGGCGTGCCCAAGTGACCCAAAGGGCACTGCCCAGAGCAGCCGCTGTCACACCGATTGACCCTCAGGAAACACCCAAAACGTTCTCTGCTCTGAGAAGACTACGTGCTTAATGGGAAGTCACTGTGCGTCCCAGATGCTTCTACCCAAGTTTGTACGACGTACCTTGCTTCTTTACACGTCCGTCCCACAAGCCGCGCATCTACCAGTATTCGACACGTCCCGCGCTTCTACGCACATGTCGCGTTTCTACTCGCGTCCGTCCTTCATTCCGCGCTTCACCCTTATGTGTCACTTCTGTCCACGTCCGTCCCACGTGCTGCACATGTGCCCACTTCTGTCTCATCTGCCGCGCGTCTACTCACGTTCATCGAACGTTTCGCGGGCCCCCCAACACACGTCCCCCCTTCCCCCACCCGCCGCTGCTCTATTTTTCAGCAGAATTAACCCTACCGAACTTCTCTCGTCTCCCAAAGCCCTGAAGTAGAATGGATAGTTTGAGAAACAAGCAATCTAAATTTCCACCCCTCTTAAATCGGTACGGTTGCGCGCCAACAAAATAAAATGACAGGCCTACACACGTGGTACGCGTGATCGCTTAAAGGTTCATTCATCTTCGCGGTAAATACTATTTTTATGGTTTTATTATTATTCATTAGCGTGAAATGCATGCGAGAGGGTTAATATTTCTACTCAACCAAGACTTTCTCTTTTTTGTGCTAGTTTGGTTAGAAGAATTTTCAATACGCTACCTTTCAGCCTGTTCTTGGGAACACACAGCAAAAGATCCTGAAAATGCAACCAAATTCGCTCTTTCAGTGTAATACGGTAGCCCGGTAACGAAGGAAAACGAAATGGGGCTAGGAGGAGGAAGAGGCTCTATTTTTTACAATTCTTAACAAAGAGTGAAGTTGGAAAATAAAAATATAAACAATCACTAGATTTTCCATGTGATGAGAGAAAGGATTCTACAGTCACCCACATTATTTATTGTACGTAATGTGATATTTCATTTTCATTCGACTAATACTTTAAACCTTTACATGTTGCACTATCAATTAACTGTAGAAACCAAGTACATTCAATCAGAACGGATATTTTTAAATGTTTTATGTGTACCAAAAAAGTGAAACTTCAAATACGCTTCGATGCCGTTCTGTTTTCGTTTATTGTCATATGGCTTAGAGCTATCGATTGAGTATATCGAACACTAATAACCCAATAAATTCCTAAGGGATGAGTGTGTTCGGGCAAAGCTTCATATTGGAAACTACATCAAGGGTGCGTCTGCGATATTCCTAATCGTCTCCATACCGCAACTCGAGAGCTACTTTGAAGATCGAAATAGATCGAAACCAAAGAGCATGTCCTGCATTTTTACGTTCCGTGCGCTTGAAGTGTGCCAAGAAACGGTTAATCCAGCTCTCGGGAATTGATCAATACACTCTCCCTCTTTACGTAATCTCTGTTTACGTTTTAGTAGGACTGATGCATGAAACATCATAAACTGGACAAAGTATCATAAATGTGAATACAGCAATCTCTTGCCGTAATGTGGAAACGTAAGTGAATGCACATTGAATGAATGGCTGTAGTTTTTTAATAAATTGGAATGGCAAGCACTTCCAGTCACGCATACATGCGCAGTTTAGTGCAAACAACCTAATGGTGCAAGAAGGAATTCGCGTACAGAGATAGCCCTTCTTTCACATTTCTTTTGTGTCCATGTTAATCATTGTTTTGAGCTCCACTCAAAGAAAAGATCACCTCGTCTTTTATAAGCATTGCGACATTATTTTATAAATATTCTTGTGTCTAGATTGCTTATTAAACAAATAAATATTTTACATTGTGCTTAATGCCAGTATTTCGGTTCTTGTGGACCGTGTTTCAGGGCTTCCAATTAATTAACCAATCCAATCCAATTCCAATCCAATTAACATAACACTTGTCACTTGTGTGTAACACTATTGCATCATTTCACATTCATATAGTTCTATAGACAAGTTAGCTACAAGTTAGCTAAATAAAATTAGTGTCCTCATTAAAACTTTGTATATTTTATTAAACTGTTGAAACTTCAGGTAATAAGATATTTCGTAATTACCTCAGGATTTTTTTATAAATCGAGAAAACGTAAGCTGATTTCATGAAGCGTTTACTTTTAGACTTGCAGTGTAATTTGTAGAATTCGAATTGCCCTGAAACGACAAGGCCTCACAATTAAGTTGTATAAAAACGTTTCCTAACTAGCTGGATGATCGCGGCGTCTTTCCATTACTTGAAAACGTTTAATGTCTGTATCTCAAAGATACAGTGCATATACTTCCTGATTAAATTGAACAAGTGATACAGGGAATGTAGTATTCTAATGATAAAATTTTCATTTTTATAGTTCCGACAAACAGATTTTTTTTTTGATTTTTTCCAGGTAATAACAAATGAAATAAAATTAATAAAAACATATTGTGTTTTATTTCTACAAATTTACACTTCCAATTTTAGCTTGCAATTGTAGTACCTGAAGATGGAGACAGAACTTGAGTTCCTAAACGTTGTAAATTTCAAAATATAGAGCACAATCTTCTTTTATTAATTTTATTAATGTTTCATTGTCTGGAAAGAAGACGAAAAACATACCTGATTGTCTAAATTTTAAAACTGGAAACTATCATATAAGTCTACCACAATTCTGATTACGAGATGAAAACGTTGAACCTCTTTCTCCCTGCGCATAGCCATTCAGTCTCGTTCGCTTCGCCCCCTCCCCGCTTCTTTGACGGCCAACCGCCTCAACCGCTCCAATCGCCTAACAAACCGCTTTTGTCTCCCAGCGCCGCACGCCGTGCCGCGGTGTTCGCGTGGTCGAGCAATATCGACACTTTTCTATTTACTCTGTGACCGGCAGCCAGAGATGCTTCCTTCAGATAGCGGCTACTAACTGCGGGCAAACGTCGTTGTCCATTTCCGTGACAGGAACCGAAAAAAACCTAGCACCGGTTCACTCTGTCTTCAACCTTGTGCTTCTTTTTTGAGCAGGTGGAGTGTACACAATTTTCCTATACCTCCTTTAAGTTCTTTAAGGATGTAACAGATCTGAAAATGTTCTTTAAAATTCGTATATATATTATCTTAGGTTTACTTAATTTAAATTCAGTTCAATTTAATTTAGCTTTCATGTTTATGAAGTTTAAAAAGATTCTAATGAGAATCAGAACTTTTTCAGTAATTCATGTTTTGTAAATTTGTTACGACATACGTAAATTCTATCATAACCTAAGATATTGCTGATAATAGTTATTTCATTGAGAAAAACGTAACATTTATAAATTTCCTGTAAATCATTAATAAGTGAAAACACATTGCATGCAAAGGCTTCTGTGAGGCGGCGTTATCAACGACATTGTGCCCCTAATCTCATAGCCATAATATAAAGAATTATCCATAAATGCCTTCAAGACAATTTCGTACCGCGTATACTCTCATTAATATCTCGGTTTTTATTAAACGAAAACGTATCGCTTTTGAGCAGCTGAATTTCTAATCTTTTTTTAAATGCAATGGTAACAAAGTGTTGAGTGTTTTACCAGAATTGGCCATAACACTTGTCGAATGCGTATTGCGGAGAGTACTTTCTTGCGCTTGTGAACATTTTTTGTGGTTAATCGGATCTAGAATTATATCAATTGGATGCGGGTTCATTTTTGGGACCTTGAATCAACCTCTTGTTTATCATTGAACCCGTTTAAAATTTCATCGAGACCCAGGGGGTTTAGGGCGATCCCATTGGGAACCCTTGTTCTAGACAGAGATGGGTATAAGGGCTATCTCGACGTAAACTATGAGGGTTCTTGCGCAGGGTACTTTAGTGGGTTTTCACGCTGAATATTGACCCAAATGATTGGTAAATTGCTAATGTGTCAGCTGGAATGGTCAGTCGTACACCCAAAGGTAGTCCCGGCATTACAAAATCTCTCATAACAAATAAGGTAGTAAAATGCCGCACATTAACCAATTTCAACGCATTTCGATATGTTAGATGCCAACTTTTGAATGAAATAATTTAATAGTGTCCACATAACACTGAGAGTCCTCACAATTTCAGAAAAAACATCATTATTTAAGTACCTCATGGTGAAGGATATAATTTTTAATTTTCCATATTTTTACCTCAAAATTATCAATAGTGTAATCGTAATCTGATTCTGAAGGAAGACAAATATGCGTTATATTAGAATAAAAATTAAAGAAAATGGATATATTTTTCAATGGTTTCTTGGCGTATTTTACGGGCTTGTTTTGAGTCAAAACCAAGGCCAACGTAAATGTTTTGGTTGCTGGGGTTATAGCTATCCTATAGCTTCGGCGTTAACAAGGGCATTTCAATCGATTTGTTTTTACTGATACTGAATAAAGTGTATATTGTCGAGATAAATATTTTATTAATTATGTATTACTTTTATTTGGTGAATTCCAATACCTTATAATTCTATAACCTTGATAATTTTCATTCAAGCGTTGATAAGGTCGCGGAAAAATTTAATAATTAAATAAAAAATGTGATGTCAACACCTTTTATTTATTTAATTTTCATCCAATCGTTGGGAATTACCAAATAAATCGATTACCCTCTCAAGGTGGATTAATTGGTAATTGACAAATCCTCAAAATTTTAATTAAAAACATAATGTATCACTCATTTTTATCGTTACACTAAAAATGATGACATGACTCTGCCATCTGAGATATAGTGTACGCTTTTTCCCGCCTCCTTTACCCGTTCAATATGTCCCCGCCCTATCGAATGTCTTGTGCTGTGCCTCCTACCACTTGTTCACCCCTATCAACCCTATCCTGCCTCCTACTTCCTGCTTCCTGCCCCCTGCGCCCCTCCTCCTACCGCTCTTTCTCCCATCCCGGTGCTATACCACGCCCATGCCCTCCGCCCCCTACCGGCAATCTGCTCACGCCCCCAGAGCCCCGCCTCATGTGCTCCTCTCCCTTCACCCGCGATCTCCACCAGTCCCCCCGGCCCCCCCCCCCTCACACTGTCCCGTCGCTCTCCCTGCCCCCCCCCCCGCGCCGGGCGGCACGGCGCTCCCCCCCCCCCGCCACCGCCGGGGCTGATTAACATCGTGCGGCCGCGGGGAATTTTTCGGGCCGGTCTGTCGGCGCGCTTGTTGACCTGAATTAGCTTTTTTTGTGCATAGAATGTTCTTCACTGATGTATTGGGATGTTGAATTAATACACGCGTCGGGGTAGCAAGTTCGCACTGAAAAGCGCACGCGTTTTATCGCCCCGACGACAAAAATAGCACTAAAGATAGTTGAGAGGGGGGAGTTCGGGTAGAGGAGAGGTGCATGAGAATGCGAAAGAGGCAGGGCGACGGGTAAGGCAGGAGGACAAGGGTGATGGGGACAAGTTGGGCTGGATAACGGGCGTAAATTTAAATATTCTCGAGGTTTGGAGTGATTGATTGATTTTTTCGTGTTTCCGTGCGCGTCAACTGCTTCGGTGATTAGTCTCCTTAGTGTAGTGTATGTTTTTTCTCGGGAGATGGCGGTGAGCTTCCCTCGCTGGATGGCGAGATCCGGCGCCGACCTACCGTCGGCTAGTGGGGTTTCCCCCTAATTAGGACTCTCCCACTAGCGTGGCACCGCCCCAGCCGGGACAATCTCTAAGCTCCCGACTGGTCTCCCGGAATATGTGGTAGTATAGAGCATATTAGTGTAAGTGTGTGTGTGTAAGAGGAGAGGATGGGACTAGGAAGAGGAAGGACAGATCACGCGCGGTCCGTGGCCTGTTTGGTAGGGTACTGCTCCGGCATTCGCCTGGCGTTGGTCGGAGAAACCACGGAAAACTACCGATCAGAGCAGCCGGCCGCTAGAATTCTCCTCCAGGCAGCGACTGAATTTGACCTAGCTGAAAAGCTAGTGTCGAAAATCCTGCCGCCATCAGGACTCGAACCTAGGACCTCCCGGACAGAAGCGCTGCAGTGATCGAGGTTTGGAAAACGGGCAGGGTCGGAGGCCAGGTGGGCAGGACAAGGGGGATAGACAGAAGGGTCTGAGAGCGATGGCTCAAATGGTTGGGGCTGCGCGGTATAGGAGAACGGACGCGACGCGCGTAAGCTGTGGTGTCGTCAATGAAACACGCATTTGTTCTGGGTAGCGATTGCCTCAAACTGTTCCGATAATTACCAGTATTCCGGTGCAGTACGTGTATATGCAAACCGTTAAAGGGCACTGCTTAAAATACGTTTGAACATCGCATTCATAGATTTATAGTAATTGATATACTCCTCTCAAGTCAGCTGCGTTTGATGGACAGCGGAGAATTCTAATTACAAAGGCTTCGCACTCCACGGGCTTGTCTCACTTTAGAATTCTGGGAATTGTACACGCATGTTGGAGGAAACCATAGAGATATTTGAAGCGTATGTTGTTTGATAATTTATATTCGGATATTTAATTAATGTACCACTCTATCAAAATTCACCGTTGAACGGGCGTTAAATTTTCTTTTATCAGCACAGTCTGTTGTTGACAGGCGTTTGTTATCGGGTATTTCTATGATACCTGTCATCTCCGTTCTCACGAAGTCACTATAGAGTTCTTCTCTGGAAAGTTTTTTCTTTAGTATTATTGAATGTGGTGAATGATTAGCTTTTCTTGTGAAAATGAACTCCAAACGCTGATGCCATTAATGGTTTCGGTTTTGAGAGTCACGTTTTAATAAATGTATTGAAGGGAAGTTTTATTGCAAGAACAGACAATGGATTATTTTCGTTGAAAGGGATATCCACATTCCTCGTGCATTTTTTTAAATTGAAAATTAATTTGTGAATTGCGTAATACGTAAATACTGGTACGTTATACTGAAAGCAAAAAAGAATTAATTTCTGAAATAACACACCATTATTCTCAGAACAACTTGTGTGTACTGTCGCGAGCGCAAATGTGAGTGTGTCCATGTAGGTATCCCATGCACATTGCTTTAAGCTTCTACTCTAAGTGTACCTTGTGTGATGCAGTATGATGTCAGGACGGTATATTTGTAGTCACTGTGCCTAATTTTGTCTTGAAAACGTGGTGGATATAAAGTGTTTAAAAATAAAAAGTAAAAAAAGTATATAAATTGATTTAACCTAATTGATATAACCTAAAATTTTAGTAAAACAGTGTAATGAAAACCAGTGGCATATGTTATACGCAGTGTTTTGATTTCCAACTGTGCGGGATAGGTGTGTACGTTCTGCGCTATGTTGTAGGGATATAGGTTTAACTGGCGATTGTCCTGAGGCTGCACTGCGATTTGTGTATTTTTCTTTCCTCTTCCCTCCCATCCCGCTTCGTCAGTTCTCTATGTTTCAGCTACCTGAAGCTTAGCCTTAAGCAGATTAAATAAATCCCTGTCAATCCATACCCACTGCCAAAGAGTCAGTGACCACAACTGACAATTCCTTCCAGCAGAAAGATCCTCCACCACTCCCACCCCCCAGACGTTCGCAATATGAAAGAGCCCGCCAGACTTTTATTCCTACACCTACCCTGCGCGCTAGGGTTGCCAATATAACCGACTGCAAGTCACCCGTTACACGCCTGGCTTATTCTTCAGACGTTGAGTTAATGGCCCGTAGAAAGGTAATAAATTATCTTTAGTATCAATGTTCATGAGACTTTTATCGAGACGTTTACGGCATAAGTGATATAACTTTCTAAATATAGATGTCGAACAATTGCAAAGATTGTCGTGGTTCAGGACAGAACAATGTGTAACTGTAGGAAAGGTTTCGTGACAAGGATTGTTTATAATTACGTTGTATTGTTAGAGATACAATTTGGGGCTATGATTCCCGTCAAAAAGAAATGTTGTCATTTCCATAATGTGATTCATGACGGAACATTAAATGTAACTTTAGAAAATTACCCTCAGCGTCTCTATTATTTGCTCATCTAAGGGAATAACGAAGCTCATTCGGTGTAAACAAAATGCGCAGGCTGCGGCGGCGACCACAGGCGCGGGGGAGCGGGCGATGGGTGGGGGCGGAGCCCGCGGGCGGCCGCGCCCACCACGCCCACCCCACCACGCCCACCACGCCGCGGGCGACCGCGCAGCCGCGGAGAGGGCGGCGGCGGCGGCGGCGGCGGCGGCGGCGGCGGCGGCGGCGCGGGACGCGGTTGACCTCCAACATGATAGACGGGCGCGCTAACCGCCCGAGCACCGTGATCGGAGTGCAGAATCTCGAGAGGACGCGCTCACGTGGGCGGAGTGGCGAGGAGCCGCGCCCCCTTCTCCCCCTCCCCCTTCCCCTCCGGCTCCTTCGGGCCCGGCCTTCGAGCCCCCTCACTCTCTCGACGCCCCGCCCCCGCCCACACCCCCCCCGCACGATATTTCCCGAATGGATTTAGTACCGCAAAAACGCCCCAGGGCCGGGGGGCTTTAAAGGAGCGCGCTAGGCCGCTCGCGCCCCGCCCCCGCCGCTCCGCCAGCTGGCGCGCGGGCGCCTCGGACCGGGCGAGGAGCCCGGGAGCCGAGCGGGGCGGGCCGGAGGCAGGTGGCGCGTGATCGAAAAGAAGAATCGCCGCGCCGTGGGGCAGTGGGGGGGGGGGGCGTGGCGGTGCGGCCGGGAGGAGACGGTGGATTCGAGGGGGAGAATAGGGCGGGGCGTCGGTGGAGCGTAGGGGATGGGCGGACGAAAATAGACATTATGGGGAGGTGGTGGTGCCGGGAGGGATGGGGTTGTGGGGCAGGACGCAGGGTGAGGGGGCAAGGGGGCGGGACGTGGCTATGAGGTGAAGGGGCGGGGCGAGGGGGTGAGCCGTGGGGGCGAGCCGTGGGGGTGAGGTCCCCTCCGTTGCCTTAATTGAAGTGGCGCCTCGCGCCGCCCCAGCCGCGTCTCGCGGGACGTCATCGCGCCGCCGATGGATTTGTGTTGCGGGCTCCGGCAGCTGCGAGCCGGCGAAAACTTACAGGCGCTTTCGCACTTCATCTGGGCGAGGCCGGAGGGGTAGCCGTATCGCAGAGGGGCTTCCGAAGCAGCCACAATTAAGTGCCAAATTTCTTACACTATTTTGCTACGAAGTTTTATAGTGGGTACGAACATATACTACTTTCTTTGTTCGTCAAAACGTTTGTACTAATAATGTGCTCTGAAATGCTTAAAAATATTGTACGAGAATTGTACGAGAAATATTGCTTACGAATATTGTACATATTTTTATAAGCAGTTCTGTACTTCAATTTCTAGATGGAAAAGGTTCGATTAGAATTGATAGTGAAGTGCTAAGTTCCATTCTCTATTTTTCTGTTCATTGAGTAATAATAATAATAATAATAATAATAATAATAATAATAATAATAATAATAATAATATGCATTACTGTCATTTGCAAGAAAATGTAATAAAATGTGGGAACTATATTAACCTTGATTACTGGGACTACAGATGTATCCCAGCCATTTTATTTTTGACGCAAAAGCTCCACTGAGTTTCGAGTGATGAGATTATTAGCTTCACGTAACATGTTACTTTTACCATCCAGTCTGCTTCTGAGCTTTTCCATAGCAAGCAAAATGTTGTTGAATAGTTTTAATGCCAGTTGGGATACAATAGTAACCCGTGCTCTCACCCTTGCTGTAATGGGTGTTAGAAACAAAGTTTACCATACCAGTAATCTGAAAGACGATATACTAACGTCGGCCATATATTATTGTCATGTACTATTGTCACATACTTCAGTATATAAATATAATATATAAATATTCTGTTGTCCTGAATTGTCAATAGAGAAATGGAATATTTTGAATGACAATTAACATAGCTTAATGATGTAAATGGCATATGATATGAAGTTTAATGATAAATATGAAGTTTAATGATCTTCACATCATAATAAAATAAATATAGCTGAGCTGACAGTGTACTTATTAAAAAAAAGTTTTTATATAGCTCGTAATGGCTAAAAACTATTATTTTAACTTGGGATACATATGTACCACGTGCGATCACTTGCTTTACGAAATAGGACGCAGGGTGAATTTACGGGAAAGCAAGGGGATGCTATTCAAAGTGATCATTGATCACTGTGTATAGTTTGAATGCTTTATGTTTTTAAAAATTAGTTTAAAATCAATGTAACTTTGTTTTTATCCCTCTTTTGCCACAAACGTTTAATAATACGTTTCGCAAAAGATGACCTGTTAAACGGCCAAATAGGTAATATGCTCCTTTAAACGGATGCTTTTTCAGAACCTCACGTAATTTAATGTAGATGAAACAAAAAAGTTCTTCTGAAGCGTTGCATTGCGCGAAATACTTAAAATTAGGTGAACTTTAGAAATATTTTGCCGTTAATAAAAGAGTTCTTGTCAATAACTGTCTTTAATATTATATATTTGAGACCTCCAAAACATGAAACGCATCATCATTTTCTTATTGAATTGTTGACAATGTTTGAATCGTTTAGTACAGTGCAATTATACTCTCTTGATAAATAAAAGCACAAAACGGAATCCTTAATTCGTTTAGAATTCTAAAATAATTTAGAATATATTATGTAATAAACTCACAACGCATATTAATGAATTAGTGTGTACATAAGCTTTCGCAATTCACCTGTGAAGGCCCTATGAGGGGTTTGCAGAGGAGGAGGATTTCTTGCACTATTTTCAAGTAGGCAGCGTCATGTAAACAAATATCATTCGTTGGAGGCTGCAATTGTAGTAATAGATGTTTATTTTTCATTGAAAATGTTCCTAATTTAGAATTTGAAGAAACTTCTGTTTACCAGAATAAAGATCTACGTACAGTTGGACATGGTAGTTTATCATGCAAATGTATTAATCAGTGATGGATTTGGTTTTTTAACCCTCTTCATGACATTTTCAAATAAATTGCATTCAAGATGATTTATTTCCAGGAAACCACGGAAAGTGATCAAATCGACACTACCATTCGCAAATGCTGAGTGCTATTGCACCCGAAATAATGTTTTACCTAAAAATAAACGCATGCTGAGAAAGAAAATGTATAATAGTTTGATTATCACAATACATTGCAGATAAGTAAAATCACAGTTATACATTTGAAAGAAAAAGCATTTAAATCCTTTTCGGTTAAAGACAGTTCTATCAAATTGATTATTGTGATTAAAATATTTTGCATTTCACAAAAATAATACTTATTATAAAATTATAATCAGGTGGTCATGCTTTTTTATGTAGTAAAGGAATCCCACAATTTTGTTTTTGAAGAATAGGGTGTGTCTCGGTTAATGCATTTGCTTTTAATTTTGCGTTATTGTTAAGTAGAACAATCAAAAATTAAAAGAGCTGTGACAATGTATCCGCACGATTTCTTTAAAAATGTTAGCTTTCTTTAAAAGCTCATTTTTGAAAAGTGGCTTTAACTAGTTTCAACTGTTTTTTCAGGTCAGTGGTAATTGATTCGTTTGACTGTTTCAAGGAAAACAGCGCAGGCAAACCGATAAAACGTAAACGATAATCCACACCAATTATTCAGCTAGAAATATTCCTATCTCTTTCTAAAAAGATAATTGCAATGCATTGGATACAATATTAAATTAATAGCAAAGATTATGAGCATTTGCCTTTAAATTCAGATAACTTTGTGACTGAAGGTTAAAAGTGACCGCAGAAGCAATTTCCTACTTATTCGCGTGAGTTTTTTTTTACTGCTAATACGATATCCCTTTGGTTGAGATAATTTACTTTTGAACAAAATGAAGATAATGTACGTCACAAAGAGTGTGGTTATTGCGTATATTAGTCATCAAAGAGAGAGTTGAAAACCTGAATTCAGTTATCTGCCACTGATCAATATACACGTGTATATGTGAATTATTTGAATTGTTCTGGTGAGCAAATTAAGGCCAAAGCTCTGTTATGCGTGTATTCTGCCATGTACTCTTGAATATAGACGATGTTGTTCTTGCGAACTTCTAATTCTACCCATTTATAAGATTTTACACAGTAATTTTTTGTCAACCCTTCAGCTGACGAGTGTCTATATTATCTTTAATAGTCGCCTAAAGTACTAAAGTACTCTTATTTGTCTACTCTGGGACAAATATGTTTTACCGATGTTCAAGTGCATTTTTCAAATGAACAGCTTTTCTAAAGATTAGGAATTAATGTAATATTTTTTTGTCAGGAACCAAATGTAATCCTAGAACTTTAATACTGTTTATGTGTACGGAATGAGGATATTGGGACGCAGGCATTCCTGCACCTTTCGAAGGTAATGTCTCTTTCAACAGGAAACAGAAAATTTCTCCCGGGGATATATGTAATTGAAGCTTTGTTTCTGAAAATAGAAAGCAGTTGAAGACCAATGCTCGTGTAAACCCATTGATCGGACTGGTCCTTTTTTTATAATCATAGACAAATATGATGTTTCTGGATTTTCTTTTTGTTGAAGAAAAATAATTATAAAATACCACTTAACACACATGGTGATGGTGATGATGATGATGATGATGATGATGACGATGATGATGAATATCAGAGCCAGCTAGTTTTTCGAGGGTAGGTGACGGAAGGAGCTGACGCGTTTAAGCCATTCCTAACCTGGGGAGATGGCACTGATGGTTTGCTCTTGTCTTGCACTGCTTCATAGACCATGATCATATTGATCATCAAAGATCAAATTAAAAAAAGAATGTAACAATAAAGCTTATTATGCGCATCTGCACGTGAAAGCTAATTCGTTTTCATAACCGTCGTTAGTAACCATCAGTCAGGATCGTACGTTTTTCTATTTCTAAATTGAACTATAATCCTGTGCTGAAAATATTCGTTCATGAGCGGCTTGCACGAAACAGGCAGTGCGGCAATCTCCGAGTCAACGACCCCATCTCGATCGGGTTTTTGTCCAGTTTCCCTGATCCATTGAGCAAATGCTGAGATGGCCTTGATTTGCTTCTGGACGTAAATGTAGCTTCACTATGCGCACGTTTTGTTGAGCTTTTCTTTTGCTTGTAGTGGTAGTAGAGCTTAGGGTGAGTTTCTATTTACATAGCAATGCAGAAAAATCAAATCTGCAGTTCATTTACCGTTGCAAATAAGTTTTCTATAACTCGGAAGCGAAAATATCTAGTTTTTGAAATGTTAATCACTCGCTTTATAAATTTATTATTATTATTATTATTATTATTATTATTATTATTATTATTATTATATTTTTTATCTTTCAACTATTAATAGTTTAATTGTTGGGAAGGGATTCTGAAACTTAAAGAAAGCGTGCGCAGATGATTTTCTCCCCCATACGTCACATACAGTTTTTTTTTACTGTTTTCGACTACATAAATATCTCTCCTCTGGCCGCAGCACCGGCAGCGGCCGCTGGATCCAGGTGCTCCATGCGTTACGCAGCACTACCTCGCCCTCTCCACACCCTGCTCCGCTTACACTCTCTCTCACACACCTACACACACACACACACGCGCGTCTCGGCCTCGCGCGCACCGTCCCGTCCCGCGCATTCAGCACATCTTCCGACGTGTTCGTCGGAATTGAGCATTTGTCTTCGTGCGAGATCAAAGGCCTGCTTGTAATTAACCTCCATAATTATCCGGCTGTCGGCGGTGCAGGGGGCGGCGGCGCGGAGTTTCCACTCCCGCCTGGCTCCCCCCGCCCCCGCGCGTGAACGAGCGATGGCCGCGGGCCGCGCGGGGCGCCGCTTATCTGCGCCCGGAATCAGTTGCGGGTATTTCCAGAACCGGCCTGCCCGCCCCGCCCGGCCCCGCCCGGCCCCCCCATCCCTCCCTTCGTTGCCCCCCCCGCCCGGCAACACTCGCCACCTCTCTGTTCCGGCCCCCCCCCTCCCCCGGCCTTTCTCCATCCCTCCGACCGGGAGCGGTAGCTCAGTGCATCAACTGATGTCACTGCAGCGCCTCTGTCCGGGAGGTCCACGGCTCGAGTCCTGACGGTGGCAGGATTTTCGACCTAGCTTTTCAGCTATGTCGAATGCAGTCGCTGTCTGGAGGAGAATTCTAGCGGCCGACTGCTCTGATCGGTAGTTTTCCGTGGTTTCTCCGATCAACACCAGGCGAATGCCGGGGCAGTCCCTATCAAACGGGCCACGGACCGCGCGCGAACTGTCCTTCTCATTCTTTGTCCTATCCTCTCACCTTACACACACATACAGTAACATGCACTACACTACTACATATCCCGGGAGGCGGGTCGCGAGCTTAGAGATTGTCCCGGATGGGGCGGTGCTCCGCTAGTGGGAGAGTCCTGGTTAGGGGGAAACCCCACTAGCCGACGGTAGGTCAGAGCCATCCAGCGGGGAAAGATCACCGCCTTCTCCCGAGAAAAAAAGCATGCACTACACTAACACGACCAGAGCAGTTGACGCGCCCGGAAACATCAATCAATCAATCAATCCAACCTTCCGACGCTCACCTCCCCTTACAAATACCTCTCCCCGCCCACCTCCACACCCGATTCCCGACCCCACTCGTTTCCTATTCCCACTCCCTCACCGCTTTTCCTTTCCCCTTTACTCTTCTCGCCCGTCGCTCCCCATCCCATCACTCTCCGTTTCATTGACTCGTCTCGTGCTCCCTCGGCGCCTCTGTTTCCGCACTGTCCCCGAACTGTCCTCGTATTCCTGTGCTTCTGTACTTGCCACTAACGCTGCCACCCGGCGCTACCGACTGAGTTTAGCTCAGAGCCAGCTGACTGCGCAGCCACTCTAACCGGGAGGTTCCAGGGCTCGAGTTGCGCCCCCAGATTGCTATGTCAAATTCAGCCGCTGCCTGGACGAGAATTCTAGCGTCCGGCTGCTCTGACCGGCAGTTTTCTATATTTTCTCTTTTCTATTCCAGGTCAATGCGGGACCAGTACCCTAACAAATGGATCAACACCGCGCGCTATCTGGCCTTCGTCTTTCTTATCCTAATAATGATATTACTGTCATGAGTAATTTCGCCACGAATTACTTCAAAACTATGTTAAAAAATATCACTTTGTGAGATTATTGCGCATGTTATAAATCTTATTTTGTTTTCGTTTATGAAATATTGTTCTGAGTATTTGAAAATCGTTCAGACGCAAAATATCTATATCCATTTTCTCTTCTTGATTACTAATGGTATCATCAATATTGTAAATACAAATCCAGACAATCTTATTTTCGATTTATTCGAATTTTCGTCCAATATAATTCTGGAATCTATCAATCTGCCTCTCATCTAAAAACCGTTTTTTTTAATATGTTTGTTCAAGTCAGTTATGACAAGCAACAAATCTAGCGAACAACCCAATGATTGTCTAAGGGGCTAAACGAGCGGGAGAAAATTTGGCTCAAGGGAGGGCCCTTGATTCCGTAACAGCCACACTTGCAGAGTTTCCCTCACTAGGTCATCGACGCTTTACACCACCGCGCTCGCTCGCTCGCTCCCGCACAACCTTTACATGTGTGTCAGGTTAACGCCGGATAAAGACGGTTGATGCTGCCTGTGGTGGTTTATCTTCGCGCTGCAGATTGCTATTGGCGCTCAAAGCAGAGAAGCGGGCGAACGACACGAGAATTAAGAGCGGGAAGACATTCTCAAAAATGACCTCGAACCGCCCACTTTTACTTCTCGCTACGGAGTAGAGATAACGTTCTGCAATGCGGCGCGAATTTTCGGCAGAAAAAATCCTATTGCCGCGCGCTGGTAACGAAAAAGTGGATAAATGACGGTCCTTAATTTACAAAGAAAAATTCTTTAACACGTACTGTAGCAAGAATCCATGTATTCTGGGTCCTCGAGAGCAAAAAATCGATTGACGGCAAACCGTCTCTCCGTCGTCCGTCCGTCGTCCGTCGTCCGTCCGTCCGTCGTCCGTCGTCGTCCGTCCGTCCGTCCGTCCGTCCGTCCGTCCGTCCGTCCGTCCGTCCGTCCGTCCGTCCGTCCGTCCGTCCGTCCGTCCGTCCGTCCGTCCGTCCGTCCGTCCGTCCGTCCGTCCGTCTGTTCGTCTGTTCGTCTGTTCGTCTTCGTCTGTTCGTCTGTTCGTCTGTTCGTCTGTTCGTCTGTTCGTCTGTCCTTCCGTCTGTGAACAAAGTTAGGGGCTAAACAGTTCTGCCGATTTTCTCCAACGTTGATATTCCCCATCAATCTCGCTGATTTCACGGCTACTTGAATTTGAAACCAATATTTTATTTTTTGAGTGTACTTTACATGAAGCCCCTGGGACATTTTCCAAATTTTACAAAAATGGCTCCATCTTTTTTATTAAATTTTGTTGTTGAATAGTGTAAAGGACGTTTAAAAGAATGGCGCAGGTTTTTTTTGTTGAAAATCCTGTTGTTGTTTTTTGAAATTGCAAAAGTTCAAAATTTTTTTGTCTTCCTACAACTATAATTACAAAGGTAGATATTTTTCCCTTCGTGAAACCTGTTCCTTAAAAATAGATTTAGAAAAAATCTACTTTATGTACAATTTTTGGAAAATTTTAGTACTTTTTGCATAATTTTGCGTGAAAATAGGACGATTAATTCCGTGCTGGTTTAGCACCACTAGTTTCTGACGGTTCTATATCATGCTTTAGCAAATCGGCATTTCATAAAATATCTTCAATATAAGTGACGAAAACGAGAAGTTCTAAGATGTTTTTTATAGAATCTTATTTAATGTGGAATTAACCTGTTATGTTGAGCGAAAGAAGCAGAGTGCTTTATTAAGTTCAAGCAATTAGTACAAATGTTTTGAAACTCATCCTGTCTATTTTTGGCGACAAACGTTAGAAAAATCTTAGCAACAATGAACCAGATGCGTCAATTCATTAAACTACTGTTTTCTCAAAGGTTGGTTGATATGTGCACATTTGACTGGAGGAATATTGCTACTCACTACCCGAATATTAGAACATGACTTTCAGGTAAGAAGTATGGAATAAAAACCTGTAAAGGGAAGTCAAAAATACTACCTATGCAAGAGATGTTGTCAAAGAATCCTCGAAATATTTTTGAGTAAATACAAAAACAGCAATTGAATTACTTGAATTTTAAAGCACTCTTAAACATTTTCTCTTCCAATATATTTCTTTTTACTGTTTATATGTAGGTGGTCACCGGATGAAATGTTACTGATTTCTCTCAATTAAATTGATCAAAATAAAGCAAACATATTCTGAAATATGTTTTTCCTTTGTTCGTTTTTCCAAGACGCTGGAAATAACATTTACGCAAAATCAGAAAAGTAAAATAATTCAGATATTGAGATGGACCCGGTAAAAAGACACATGTCATGTCATTTAATATTATTCAGGGAATAAAATGATCGTACGTATTTATCACCGTCACAATTACTCTACAATTCACATTGTGCTCTCCGCGTATTGTTTGTTTCCCGCGGGTCTGTCATCAGCATGCACTCAAGTACATTTTGTCGCGAAAAATTAATAAATACCATTTGTGCTTGACCCACCCATTGCGCTAAGTAACACATGATTTTAAAAAAGATATTAACTTACATGGAAACAACCACGAGAGAATTTTTCCAGTGATTTCAAGATAATCCTAAGAGAATAAAATATGTTTTTCATTTTGCTAAAAGTACAAAATACAACAATCGGAAAATCCTGCACTATACCCTTTATTCTATGAAATTGTCACAATTCCAGATTTGATAAATAAAAAAATATATTTTTATTATCTCACAACAAAATGGAAGTTTTTAATATATGACTTGTATTACAAATATTATTTTTATGAGTTAGTTGACCTTCACTCAAAAGATATCCAAATAAATACTGCGATATGTTTAATCTGCTATGTCTCAATGCACCTCTTTGAAATCAACGTATGGTTTCAAATAATTTCCTTTGTCCTCTTTCCTTACACCTTTCATTTCTAATATATTTACAATCTATTTGATCCTATTGCATGCCTTAATAAATTCTCTTTCTTTTCAACGTATTCAAGCCATGCTAATTAACGTACGCAATACGTTTTCTTTCTGTATCCTTTCTGTCTTGTAAGACTACTTACAAGTGCGAAATGATCCCCTAGAAGGCGTCCTCTAAAAAATTGCTATGTTCTAAAATATCCCGCTCTGGCTTGCCCGCTCAGGGAAAGAAACTAGACCTCGTGGTTTTCACGGAAGCCTGTCTCAATTTATTTTCGATTAGTAGCTCGTGAGGTGAGCCTCTCGAAATGAGAAGGCACGGATGGCCGTCCACGGCGGAGGCGAGAGCGGGGGCGGGGCACGGGGGTGGGAGAAGGGGCAAGGGGGAGGGGCGGCGCATGCCTGGCGGCGCACCCGCCAAGAGGCTTGTATTTCGCAAACTTTCGTCGACGAAGTGCAAGTTCCATTTTCTTCCGCTTGTAAAAGGGTTTGCGAAGGGCTTTCATTACGTAAGCCGTGCACGGCTGCCTGCAAGTTCGTTCCTTTCCGTTGCACGTCGGTGTTTTGTGCGCTTAGATTTCCACGCCACTATGTGGAGCACCTCCAAGGAGAGCTTCCACACCTCCACACCATCACGTCGCCGCGCCCCTCTCGTAACTCTCCCCTCTTCTCACCCCAACCCCACCTTGCCTCGCCACGCCGTTGCTGATACTTTCTTCGCCCTATATCGTCGCCTCTTTCTCTACATCCCCCTGTACTAGCCACGCGTCAACCCCCCGTTCTTTTGCTCACATGCAGAAATCTGACTCCGACATACGACGCCTCTTGGTTCTCATCCGTCTCCTCCAATGTTTTGTGTCTAATTCCTTTATCTAACTTACGAGACGGTCAACTTGCAAGGACAAGGGAGGGACGTGTAGAGGAAGAGCCAAGGCAAAGGCAGAAAAAGGCTTCGGCATGTCTTTTCATTCAGTTTGAGAAATATTAATACATTTTATGACGTTTATTTTGAGTAGAAAGCTACATGTTGCAAGAAGCAAAGGAAGAAACCGCCTCATAGTTTTCTTCAAGAGTCGACGGGAACTTACAAGTATCGAAACATGGTTGTTACAAGCCCAAAACAACTTCACGATATTTATTAGTTTTTAATTAGTATACAGTGTAAAAGATAAAGTCAAATAACCAGCGTTACAAATGTATCAAAGTCATTACAGTGCAATGTATATTCCTAACATATTTCATACTCGTTATAGTATCTATTTGTATTTCTTAATGGATAGTCATTCGACTGACAATATACTACTTGACATTTGTACTTGTATGTTGATTTCAGGTGTTTAATGTATCCTGATAAAACGTTAAAGTATGTACAAATGTTGAAAGTGCAATTTTGTAGAGTGGTGTTGATTGTAAAACCTGATAAATATGATTAATGCTTGGCGTGTTATAATTATCGGGATCTCAATTGCGTGCAAATATGCGCCCTCCGTTGGGTAAATCGGTTTTAACAGATGCGTCTGATTTTTAATTGAGTCAAGGCAAGGTTAGTATTTCAAATTGAATAAAGTGAGGCTGCAAAGAAACATCACAGTTCTTTTCCTACCGACTGTCCTTTGACCACCTTTGATCTTGTTTCAATTTGTTGCTCGTTGCGTCGTTCGTTCAGCTCGATAACGAGTTCTATTCTTTTACTAGTTCGGAAATAATATCAATTGGTTTATATAGAGTTTAAGTAGAAAATAAGAAATGAGAGTCGAATACGAATTTCATTACCGCTGATACTCCTGTAGAGCTTATGTTAAAATATTTCAGTAGTATGAAGCCTTTCATGAATGTTACCCCTTTAATAAATATTAATTCAACCTTATTCCAATTTTTAATTTTTTTATTTTGGTGAATATGATTATTTCTCTCATCTGTTATCCATAACATTGAGGAAATGGAGCAAAACATCAACATTACAAAATTTTTCTAAATTACAATTTTAAAATGCTACAAATCACTCACAAAGAATATTTTAAATTTTCATAAGTGCGTCTTGCAAAAAGGAGTGCATATAATTGAAACAGTTCCTTTTATAAAACATTGAATCTAAATATTTTCAGAAAAAAATTCACTTCGTACTTACTTATTTTTCCGCTGTTTTGGAGCCCCAATTGCCTCGCAGCGAGTCAACGTAGTACTGCTGAATTTCCTGTAAGTCCCTAAAGCACAAACCTATGAGATTGGAATAGCATCCTCGATTCATCCAGGCGAAAATATTTGAGGACAGTCCTTGAAGCTACTGCAGTCACTTGGCCTCCGTCTCCAGCTGGAGGATGACCGGTGACTGAAGCGCAACACCTGAGAGGATTCTCTTAACAGACTGCGACGATTTTTCTTAACATTCTTGACGATGTTTGTGTGGCAGACTCGCGACCTTACTTTCAAACGTAAGAACTCGATTTCATATGACTCTTTGGGACATCGGTCACAACACACAATAGATATTAAATTGCTAGCGCTGAAAAGGGTAAAGATACTTTGCTATACTATCCGTTTAAGTTAAATTGATATTAAGATCAATATAAAAATCTTCTAGGGATACTAACTGCTCTCCGTCTCCGAAAGAAACATTGGATAATCTCAGATTCTACTAGTTGCATATTTTACCCGCTAATATCATTTTGTGAGATTGTATTACTTTTATTACAGGGTCTCATATGAGTTTTCTTAAACTTTATATAATTTTGTAATATTATTTGAACAGTTATTTTATGCATCTTAAAAATTTATACCTGAATATAATATGTAATACAACTAATATTTCTTTCTTTTTGCAATAGTGTGAGCCAGGTGAGAGATGTACAGACGTAAACAACGGTTTTGCGTTAAAGTGAATCTACTGTCACTTAACGGATCTTTTCTTGCAAAAGAGGAAGTCAGTGAGAGCGTTTGATGCCCAGCCATCAACAATGCAGCACTCCATGATCTAAATTCTAAGGAAATACTTGTATAGTTACAAATTGTAGTTAATTAATCAAAATTTCTCACACGTCAGTGTCTCAGATTACAAGTCTAAATTGATTTGCAAATTTATAAAATTCACAATAGCGGACGCAATATATATATTGACTTAATGCATTTTCCTTGCAAGCCGACATATTCGGTGTTGCCGATTTTCAGCCTGCGATAAAATTTGTAAATTTTCCAACCTCAAAAATTACTCGTTCACAAACGCAGGCTATATTTAAGGAAAACTGACAATTTACATTTGAAATAGTGTACATTACATTTCTACCCAATATAAATACACGAAATGAGAAGTACAATCCGCACACGCACGCGCACACGCACGCGCACACGCACGCGCACACGCACGCGCACACGCACGCGCACACGCACGCGCACACGCACGCGCACACGCACGCGCACACGCACGCGCACACGCACGCGCACACGCACGCGCACACGCACACGCACGCGCACGCACGCGGCACTAGCGAAGGAGCCGACCAACAAAGAATGCGCTCAGTACCTGCGGCACCTGCGAGGCTTCTGTAGTCTCTTGCATATGGAATAACGTTAGACGGAACACAGCGACTGCTGTCATTTGTCAAATAGGGAACCTGCTTGACGTATTCGCTTCGAATTGCACCGATTCCTACAATTGTCCTGGTGCATTAATATTAGCTGTCACCGGAAAAGAGGAGGTGGAGGAGGGTGGGAGAAGGAGGAGAACAAGAAAAGAAGGAAAAGAAAAAGAAGCAGCAAAGAAGAAGGAAAAGGAGAAGCATGGAAGGAAGAAGTAGAGGCGACGAAGGAAGTGCGTGTAAGAAATGGAAGGAGATGGAGAAAAGAGGAATGAGGAGAAGCGAATATGAAAAAGTCATGGAGTATGTAGAGAAGTAAGAGCGTTTGTCTTATCACATTTGTGTTTTCTGTATTTACTTAACGAATTATGTATTTGGCATTTTTTTTTAGTTTTGAAGCCACAGTACCACGAGATTTGTACATAATATTTTTAAGTACGTTTGTTGGTAATTCAATAGTTTATATCAATTTATTCGGATCCTTGTTTTACTTAAAGAGTAATTTCCAACTTGTGGTACACATCCATCTTGCAAAATGAAACATTTTTACATTTCATGAAAATAATTTATTGAAAGTTTTTTTCACTTAATACTATTGCAAAGATGGGAAATTTATGTATGTATGTAAATATATGTACAGTATGTATGTAAAATTCAAAGAATAAAATCATGGGGAATTTACCATTACTCAAATACTTCGAAACCTTCAGTGTGCAGTTTTAAAACACTGGGTATCGGCTCTTCATGCTTATATAACCTATACTGATGTGAAATCACTATGGGATGAAGAATAATATACTAGATGCTCTTAAAAAAATACCTGTATCAGTTTCTCGAGAGATTATTGTAAACGTTGTTCTGTGGTTTTCGTCCATCGTATCAACTGTGCGCGGCCTCGAAACGAGGCATAAAATCATTTCAAATAACGTTTCGATTCCGTCTTATTAAATATTTTTTTCGATTTCACTTTAGGTTTCTGCTTTGCTTACAAAACGAATCAGTTTCGGTAACTGTATCCGTTTGAATCTGATCTAATTAAATTAAAACAATTTAGTATGTTGGTATTCAAGTATTAATAGTTCAGTGAAAAAGTAATAGAAGCAGGTGAGTAAAAAGGTAATAGTATTGTGAAATATAACGATAACATTTATTTTAGAATGTGTGAATGTGATTCGTTCAGTTTTGCAGACGGTTTTGGGCCTAATTGTTAAAAGTCAAAAGAGATACTATTTCTTCTTTGCGAGGCATAAAAAAACTGCACAACAATAAATGTCTTATTTTTCAGGCGGTAAGGCACTTAAAAAACGTCGGGAAACTCACACGTCACCATTTGAAACTTGAACTCGCAACAAGGCCAACGAAATGAAAATCTTCAAAAACCGAAACGATTTCATTCGGTTACGGTTGCAGTCATGAATAAACAATGAATTGCAATGATTTGCAATAGTAGCAATGACGAATAGCAATATATTGGGTGGTAGCAATGACGAATTGAATTGCGGTTGCAACAACGAAGAGAAAACAATTTCGATTTTGGTCCCAATATTGAAACAGTTTTGAGCCGTTTCAGTTTCGGTCGTTGCCTTGCCTGAAGCGAAAGTGCTCCTCGCGCGTAAAAGTTGGGGAGCGGCGTCGCAGCGAGCGTTGCGAGGAGCTGCAGTGAGCTCTGCGCAGTGGGAAATTACGGAGCTGGCGCGGTCGGAAACCCAATTTTGAACTCTGCGTTTTCAGCGGTAACCCATTTTGCAGCAGACTGCTGGCTTCGTAGCAGTAAGTAATGTTGTGGGGTGCTCCGCACAGATGTTTATGACTGTTATTGTGTCATACGAGTACTTCCAACGGTTACATGTACTAGAAGTAATGAGTATTGTCGGTCATAGGCGTTGGTTACTCCCCGACGCAAACTAGCGTTTTCGGCGCAATGTGCGTGAGATTCGCGCCGTGTAAAAAGGAGATAATTGCAAAAAAATATTTTATTAGCAATCAGGACATAATGAATATTACATGAAACACGTCTGCGGAATTTACAATATTCGAGTTAACGTGAAACGAGATAGATCGTCTTACGGTAACGACTTTGTTATCATTGCGATTCACATGTTCAACTTACCATGGCAGTAAACAAACATATCTTGGATTTGTGAAGCACATAATTGAATATACTTACTTCTATATTGCAATTTTATTTGTCGAGCAACCATACAGCTACCTTGCAGACAAACTCGCTACCTCTATGAGCATATATTACATCACAATTAGTTTTGTTTCAGGACGTTATCTGACACATCGAAACATCACATAGACCTTGACTTAGGCTGTGCGTTAAACAGGGAGAACGTTTCAATATTACTAGAAAGGAGAAGTCAACAAACGATTTTTTGTGAGCATCTAATCAATGTAGCAAAACTCATACGAGGCTACTCTTCTCTGAGACGCAGGTAATGCGAACTCGTTCAAAAACGTGTACGTTGATGTATGTAAGTAATGTTAGGTTTCTGTGCAGTTATACGGACTATAGTGAGATACAGAAAATAGTGAAAAAGATATCAGTCGTTTTTTCCAAACTTTAAGGAGTTTTTCAAAGAAAGTTAGCCCCGTAAAAGTAGCTCGGAGACACCCCATGTCTCATGCAAAGAAGTTCTCTGTTTCTGCCAAAATCTATACCTTCCCAGGCAAATATATAAATTTTACAATCTATGATTGAATGAAGACTTACATTGTCGGCATAGATGAAAAATATACATCTTATAAAATGTCTTTCAAATCAAAAATGATATTTGGAGCAACTATTGTTTTAACACTAAACGTTTTGGTCTTCACCATTCTAATATTCTAATATCCATTTTTTTTAACAATTGCGCAGAACAACAAATGTCATGTTTTCAACTGAGGCCACTGTCTATATTATCTTCCCTTCATCAGTTTTAAACCAATGTACGGATTTTGCTTCTCGAATTAGCAAAGGATCTATTTTCAGCGAGTGAGTTATTTATGCTGAATAAAACTACTTAAGACTCAATTGAGTTGATACTAATTAGAAAAGGTATTCAGTGGTCAAAAAGCAATTGATTTAATACTTATGGTATCAGCGGAAACTTGTGAAATTTCATGATTGTTTAGTCAGAAACAATCTTCAACAATGTACTAAATAGTATATCATAATGTTAATGATGCCACAATTCAGAAATTTACATTCGCATGTTCAATGATTTTATGTCACTAAGATTTTGCGAATGTTCTCGGCTATCCGTGCTTTCGCGTCACAGGCTGCTCTTCGGTGATCACATTGTGCCCTCTCTTAGGACTGCAGAGTCGTTTAATTTGCCATCTCATTATATTCTCATTGAGAATCATTGCCATTGCAACACATTGCGTTGGGAAGTGCCATGATACCTCCTGAGCAGGGTCATCCAGGCAGCCGAGAGATTAAGAACTTCGTTTAGAACAAATTAAATTGTACAAAATATTAATTACTCCGAACTGGAATCAATGAAGGGTTTTCCTGTCTGAGTAACTAATACATTGAACGATTGAAATAGGTAGATACAATTGTTACGTCGTAACCAAATTAACACATTAAGGTTAACGTATACTGCACGAAGTATATTTCCGACATATTGGTCTAACCAAAAATGTGATAGTGTATGATCCCAATATATTTATAACAGTTTCTTTGTTCTCGATTGAACGCTAATGCGTGCGTTTTTTAGGGGGAGATGGCCGCTGTTACTCCCTTGGATCCACCACCGGTAGCAAGTGCGTTTGGGCTCATGCCTTTACACACAGCGTCCCACTGTGCGGCGTGCGGCGGCGACCAGTGCCTTCTCGAGGCAATCCGCCGCTATTGCACTCGATATGCGAGCACGCGGGCGGCGGCGGCGGCGGCGGCGGCGGCGGCGGCGGCGTACTGCGTTAATGACTGCGACACGACGCTACAGCTCGCGTGCACGCGACCGCGCGCGCACGCGTCCGGGGGGCGGAGAGGGGGAATGGAGGGGCGAGAAGGGGCGAGGCGTCGAGGTGTGGCAGGACGACGTGGCGGGGCGTGGCCGGGGACAGGCGAGCAAGCGGTGCTGTACAGGCGGTGCTGGTGCAGGCCGGCCACCCCGCCCCGTTGCCCGCCCCACCCCTCGCCTCCACCCCACGCCCCCGCCGCAGTGGCAGGTTGCGGTTGGGGCATGTTTACGGGCTCTTACACGTTCGGGATACACGCCACTTTTGTCCGTCTGGGTTTTCACGACTCGTGTTGAACCGTACCTTGAAGGCGCAGGGACAGATGTCCACCTTAAGCCGTTCGGGTTTACCGAATCGCTAGTTTAACGGAACAACGTTCATTTTCACAGGTTTAACGAAACTTCTCTGTACCGATTTATGTGCATAGTCGTTCAAGATACGGTCACACATTGAAGAGAATCAGGAGCAGACGGGTTTAGTTCGTGACGGTTTTATTCACATGGTTGTCAGCATAGACGCTCGTACGTGCCCAGTCCGGCAAATCATTACGGATTAACCCCAATTATCCCGAAAATATTGACCCCTTTACACAAGCAAAGAAAATTGTGCGCAGTCAGAGACGCTTCGCATACGCAGAGTTGATTTGTGAAGGATGAGACGTTCCTGACTTCGCCTCCTCCTCCTTCTAGAAACCTTAAATATTATGTTCCCTGTGATCTGTCAATCTATATCTCCGCCTCTACTGGCCATTCTTTAGTTTCTTACACATCTTTCTTCCGATACCATTTGTCATTTATTGTTAGCGCTTACTCTGTATAATCTTATCTGTAATTTGTAACCTTGATATGTTGGTTATGTAAATTACTCTTCTTGCTCAATCCCCTAAGCTACTACATTTTGAGTGCCTTCAATGTAGTTCCCATATCTAATACATTAATTTTGAAATAAACCTAATTGTGCTGCTGTTTTGCTCTTCAAGTACGAAACAAGTAACAGTAAAGACAATGTATTACATGTTGAAAAAAACAGACAAGTTCTTTTCTATGAAGACATTTTCGTTGTTACGTTGGAACGATTCCGTGCCATTCACACATCTCTCACTTTGGAAGCGTTTACGACTTACCTATCGATTCCCACTCGGGTTGTCTTATCGCGAAACGAAAGGAAAGAAACGAGACAAGAGCCATGCCCGAGGATTTGTGAACCAGCACCTCGCTTGACCCAAGTGCCCATCGACGGCCGGGGTGAATCATTGGAGTTGTGAGTGCCCGACCCTTCAGAAGTTGCTTAAAGGGCATCGCGGCTGCACCGCCGTGTTCTTGTAGCTCCTGAAAGTCCTAAGCGGTCCCAAATGACTCCTAGGGGCTCCAAGGTCCCTACCTCGTGCGCTGCAATCATTAGCCTCGTTGAGAAGATTTCTGGGATATGTTGGAATATGCAGTTACGTGCTAACAACTTAAACTTCGTAGCTGACCTCCTAGCGCTGGAGATTGTGGCGTGTGTCCATGTGCGCGTTAAACTTTAATATTGTAGGTTCAAATTCCGTGTAATGAATTAACGTTATCATCGTGTTATCAGCATGCACACCTTACAGCCCCATAAAACTCACTCCCATTACTCCCAATACTTATCCCATTATTCCATTTCCATCAATATGAAAAAATGATTTCAGAAGAGGCTTTCGACACCGTCTAGATGCTGAAGGTCAGAGTCGCGTCATTCATCTATTAATTCATGCCAATCCCTCTACCGTCTCAGGTCGTAAGAGTTCAGATGGGCCGACGGGGTACCGCAGCGTGTCAAATAATATAGGATAATGGCTGGGAAGGGCATAAGGGCTTCTATAGAATCGATGAGAGGGATGGCATTACGGAGCCTAGGAAGATGTTGAGCAGGGAATCGCTCCCCGCGGAGGTGGGACGTCTTGGAGGAACGGCCTCACAGACCTTTTTACAGAAACTAAGACCTTAAAAACGACAAAAAGTATGAAATTGAAGCTTTGTAGACGGGAGATCTACAAAGATCGTAGAGTCTACTAGCTAATATGGCAGATTTTCGGTTTCCAGCTGCTTAGCCGACTGGCAAGCTGAGGCAAAGCCTGAAAACCTGAGCAAAAGTCTAAAAAGAGCTACTGACCAAAATTTATTATATCCAAGAGAACTGTTTGCAAGAAGGTGTTGCAGATTGATATTCTCCAGTGAACATGTTCTAAATGAGTTTTGCACACTACTTGACTTTCCATGAGCTTTTCACATTTTTTCACACCGTGTGTCGGCTATGGGGTGGATGGCTGGACACCACTGGCTGATAATTCTAGAAGCTAATCAGATCGGTCGTTATTGTATTTCTTCCTATCACTTACAGGCGCACTCTAGTTTACAGGATTTCCTGCGATTCACAATTTCGCGTAATTCACAAAATATTGAAAAATACTTTAAAACATTCTTATAAAGCAGTAATAATATTATTATTAAAATATAATCTAAATATCAATTATTATTAGTTTTATGGATAGAAAATGCACAGTGAAATTAGAAAATCTAAATAGTCTTTAAACAATTTTCAATGTTGAAGTGTCATCTTACGATGACAGTGACTTAAGATGAAGTGTCGTCTTAAGACTTTTATTGTCAGAACTTGTCTCTCACACTATAGACATGCTGATTAATACATATTTTCGTATTGTAAAATGTCAACTCAGTATTTAAACTATGCAATTCAATAATGCACAGATTGTATATAATCAACACTTGAAATTGCTCTTTCACAAGTGTCTACTTCACCTGTGGTAAATCCGTTGAAGTCAAGGCGCGCGCACAATCAATAGAACATGTCAATAAACTACTGGTGCACAACAGCACATACCTTCTCACATTATCCTAACTTCTGGAATTATCGATAATTTAGTGTCCCACGAAAATTAGGCTGCGACATTTTTTAAGCGTTCTTTGCGCTATCCGTACTATGAGAGAAGGAATGGAGCAGTTTTTAAGAGACGTTTTACAAATTGCATTAACTTCAAGCAAAACATACGCAAAACCTACTGTTTTTAATGCACATCACCTTATTTAAAGATTATTTAAGAACATAGAGAATTTTTCTGAAATAAAATATCATCAATATTGCACTTTTGCAATGTTAATGTTTACTATTTTTGAAAATGAAATGTTTTCTCAAATACGAGTAAGCACAAGATTTTTCCGTAGTTTGCTATACAAGGATGAAATTCAAAGAAAAATTTGGAGCGATTTTTTCGAAAATAATTGTTTAAATCTTCTGATACCACGCGGAAAACTTCGCGAAAACTACATACATTTCTGATAAATTATACTGGTATTATTTCAAGATTAGTCTTTGAACAAAAGATTTCAATAAAGTTGATTGATAGATTGTTAATGTTTCCGGGCACGTCAACGGCTAAGGTCATTAGTCCCGTAAGTGTAGTGCATATTTTTTTCAGGACATGGTGGTGGACTTTCCCAGCTGGATGGCAAGATCCGGCACCGACCTACCATCGGCTAGTGACGTTTTCCCCAACCATGTATCTCCCACCAGCGGGATATCGCCCTAGTCGGGCAAGCTCTCAACTTCTGACCGGTCTCCCGACATATGTGGAAATATAGTGCACGTTAGTATAAGTGTGTGTAAGTAAGGGATGAAGATAGAACAAGGAAGAGAAAGGAAAGCTCGCGCGCCGGCCGTGGCCCGTTGGAAAGGGTACTACTTCGGTATTCGCCTGGTGTTGATCGGAGAAACCACGGAAAACAACTGATCAGAGCAGCTGGCCTCTAGAATTATCCAGACAGCGAGTGAACTCGATCTAGTTGACAAGCTAGTGTCGAAAATCCTGCCTCCGTCGAGACTCGAACCTAAGACCTCCCGGTCAGAGACACTGCAGTGACATCAGTTGATGCTCTGAGCCACTTTTTTTTGTGATTTCAAAAAAGAAAATTCTCTATTTTCAATTTGTGGTAATAGTAGACGCTAAAACATGTTTCAACTTTTCGAAAACTTTGATATCAACAGAAATAAGGACAACGCCATTTTTAAAGAGTTCTTTGCACTAATTATTTGGAGCCATTTTTTAGAAAAAAAATGAAAATATTGAAGCTTCATGTACCCCAAATCAAAATATCCATTTGAATTTCGAAGGGCTGTATGTTCGTTTAGATCGATCGGCGAATGACAACTTTGGAGAATATTATGACGTACTGGGATTTAAGAACACAGACGACTGTTTTTAAGGTAAACTATTTATATATATTTACACAATAATTTACAAGTTAAATTTTACAAGCATTAAACAAAAATATCTTGGAACTATTATTCCTGGTAGCCGCGAAAACCCCGCGACCGTCCCTAGGACTAGCCCAGTGTCACTGCTCTAAAGCAGGCGAGCAACGCGTCCCAGGTTCGAGTCTTGACGGTGGCAGGATATTCAACACTAGCTTTTCAGCTAGGTCGAATTCAGTCGCTGTCTGGAGGAAAATTCTCGCGGCCGGCTGCTCTGATCGGTAGTTTTCCGTGGTTTCTCCAATCAACCCCAAGCGTATGCCGGAGCAGTACCCTAACAAACGGGACACGGATCGCGTGCGATCTATCCTTCCTCTTCCTTGTTCTCCCCTCTCCCCTTACACACACACAGTAACATGCGCTACCACATATTCTGGGATACCGATCGGAAACTTAGAGCTTGTCCCGGCTGGGGGGTGCCCCACTGGTGGGAGAGTCCTGGTTAAGGGGAAACCCCGTTAGCCGACGGTGGGTCGGCGCCAGATCTCGCCATCCCGTGGGGACGATCACCACCGTCTCCCGAGGGAAAACATGCACCACACTTACGGGACTAATGACCTAAGCTGTTGACGCGGTCGGAAACACTAATCAACCAACCAAACTGACGCCTCCTTCCCCTGGCGTACCTGTATTCAGCGCGTCGCCTCCAGGGCCCAGGCGCGCAAATCTGGAAAGCGCATCCCAATCGCCCCCAACACACGGCATCCGGCTCAAGCTTGGGGGTGTAACGGTTTCTCTTGGCCTGACTGGCTAGAAAGCGTTGCACGACGCCACAATATCGTCTTATAGGTTGTGGCGATAGTGTTGACCACAGAGAGACGTCTCGCCGTCAATCGACTTTTCGAAGTCAAGGTCCCACAAAACATGGATTCTGAGTACACAATGTGATGGAGATAGTAAATTACTTCATAGAGGAAGCATATTTATATACTTTTTCGTTACCAAGGTCCAACTAAAGGTTTTTTGGCGCATGATTACAATTACTTTCTCTTCGTACGAGGTAAGGTGGGAAAGTGAAAATGAGTTGATTAAAGTTTTTGGCGTGTATCATTTGATCTCGGTTGGAGAGACAGATCTTCATTCTTCCTGGAATTACATTTGCGTAATTCTCCATTACAAGGATTATCGTAGTCAATTACGAGGGAAAGGTGTGAGGCTTTTGTACCACAAATTGATCGTGGTTTTGCGGTATAGCTTAGTACGCCTCATTCCAAACAATTCACGGAGTTACAGTTACTTCTACGATGAGAGACTCAAGAACAACAGAAGAGAATGATAGATAATGATTTCATTAGTATCATTTCTTGTTCATTGCTTTCATTTCCTGAATATAATTTTACTAATTGAAGTGTTGCATCAAAAGTATTTTGCGAACCGTTGCATGTACAGAATCGTATCACAACCGATTAATTTTAAGCTTCCTTCACCTTTCTGAACGAATCTATGAGCAACGTTCAACCTAGGAATGATAAAAGCTGTAGAAAAATGCGGAATATATTAACAGAGGAAACTGATTCAATTGTAGTTTGAACACCTTATTTACTATAAGAAGGAAGCTACACTATTTAAACGTTTTCCTTTGTCTAATGACAGTATTATGAAGAAGTCATTGATCGATACGTGTTATAATAAAGCGAATAATAAACCGAAAGAGTGCGCTAATCAAATTTTAGCGTACTGGCGCAGATAGAAGTCTTTTGGAACTGATGGATTTTGTTCTTTTAGTGCAAAAATAATCTAAATATTATCAACATAAGAATTCGCCTTTTGACAAGTGGCTGTTTCGTCTATGGTAGTTTTTTTCCTTAATTGAAGGACACGCGGTTGAGGTAGAGTGGAGCATGTGCTAAGTGGAATTTGAAGCAGAGAATGAGGGGGAGTGGAATGGAGGCAAAGACCTTGGCCTTGTTGAGGCAGACGCGAAGCGAAGCAGGAGTGGAAGCGGGCCAGAGCCAGGTAGGAACGCGTGGGAGCTGAGATGAGCGGAGGCGGCCCCACCATCGCTGTCCCCCGCATCCTGGCGGAGTGGTGTTGAATTGGATTGAATTTGCCCTATTTTAGGTGGCGAGACTCAGGACATGAGGCCTGCTCTTCCGTCTGACCAAGCAAATTTCGTTACACTCCTTTCACCAACCATGGGAGAAAAGGTATTACTTGGGCGACGAAACAGGCGATTTGAATTTAGCTCAGAGGCATTATTTAGGCTTGGGGATGTTTTACATGTAGTAAATGTACTAACATGGGACAGCCGGCTTTACTTCCCCTCCGAAGGAAGGCGTACGAAGGATTTTTTCGCCCTTAAAAATCCACGGCTTGGATCGGGTTTGAACCCGCAAACTTGGGTATAGCAGTCCTATACGCTAAGTCCTATCGCCGCCGTCAAGTGGAGTGGCCGAAGAGTGGAGGGGGAGTAGAGCGGAGGCGGAGCAGAGCGGGCGAGGGTGGGAAGGCGGAGCGAGGCGGACCACAGGCGGCGCAAAGCGGAGGTGGAGCAGAGAGGGAGTAGAGCGGAGGTGAAGCAGAGCAGAGGCGGAGCGGAGGTGGAGCAGAGGTGAGCGGAGGCGGAACAAACGGAAGGCGAAGCGGAGCGAAGGCGGAGCAAAGGTGAACCCAGATGCAGAATGCTCGTCTGGGAGGCGCTGCTCACCTTCCGCCCTGGCCACGCCCCCTGCCCCGCCCCTTCACACGCACTGCCGTCTCGAAGGCGGCGGTCGAGCGGAGCCAAACGGGTCGCAACGATGCGGAACGCGGCGGCTTGGCGCGACTCCTCGCGGTCCGGCAGGGCCGGGCCGGGCCAAGGTTCAAAGGGCAGCTGCGGTGAGGGCGGGACGGCGGGGGCAAGGATACGGGAGCAGGGCAGCGGGGGGGGGCCGGACGGGGCTTCATGGGTGAGGCTCGGGGGTCGGGGCGCTGAGGCGCGGGAGGGTCAGAGCAGCGGGAGGGGTATTGCGGGGGCGTTGCTGCAGCGGTGGGGCTGTGGAGACGCGACTACGGAATGGGGATGCGGAAGCAGAGATACGAGGGAGTCTACGGAGGCCAGGCTGCGGAGAACAGTGCTGCTAGAGCGGGGTGGGACAGCCATGGCGGGGCTACGAAGGCAGAAAGCGGGGCTGGAGAGGTGGCACTGCTGCGGGCTGTCTTTAGCATCGGACACCACGCGTTCCTTCCGGACCCCTGCGTCCGGGCGCTGCTTCTTCGCAGTAGATATGGGTTTGAGCTTGTGACTGGTTTTGCGTGCCGGCTCGCTAGTGTCACAGCTGTAGTGGTGGATTGGTTACAGTATAAAAACGCTAAAGACCCCACAAATGTAACAAAACGCCTCTACCCGTGTGTAATACGTGCGAGCTTTACTAGCCCGGGATTGCATGTCACAACTTAAGGGACAATATGAATCTTCTCAACTGTACTCGGTCCTGGTTATGTGCACAAGATCTCGTTAACCACGAATTCGTATTTAGAAGAAAATCACGTACCAGCGAGTTACATTAGACACGGTGTTTTCATTAGTTTCTTCCCTGTGGCTATGGTTACATTTACTGTTTACACGAGCGGGTAAAACTGCCTAGGCTAGCGAAAGTGTACGAGACATTTACCATAGCCAGGATCTTGCGGATCCTGATATATTTGGAGATTCCATGGGAATCTTAGCAACGGACTGAGCGCGCCTGGCTTTTGGCTCGATGTACTACCCACTGGCCATTTGGGCGCTGGTGCTCCCAGATCGCTATTTTGCGTATCGTAAATAACTCGCACACCTACAGAACACTAGTATTTTGTTTCATGCACCCCTAGGCGTTATTAAAACTAGGCACATTACCATTTTATATGCCTAATGAACCTGTCCATGACGTGAAATTTTGAGAATCCTACCGGTCGAATCTTGCCTTTCACGTTCATTTATGATAATAATGATGATCTTAGGAAATCTTGTTTAAAGAATAATGACGTCCGAGTACACATATGAAATTTATGGCAATAAAAATTCGTCGGTACATAGACACGATGAAAGCGAAACAAAATAATTTGGTGTGACGTCATACATGCCTGACAATCGCAAAGAAGATACGATATGTATAAGTTGTACCATCACGTAATTTTGCGTTAAAAATGTAGGCAATTTTTAAACATTTTGTCTCAAAACGGCTTCATTTTTTTCTTTAATTTTTTTCTTGTATGTATCAAGGAACGTCGTATGTATTCGTCGAACTCTACATTTTCAAAAATTACGAAATTTTATCATTGCAAAAGTACAATATTAAAGATAGAGATTTTTTCAATTATATCAGTTCTAAAAATAGATATTTAATAAAGCTCATGTACAATTTGAAAAAGTAACAGTAGTTTCTGTTTGAAATCAATCCAATTTTTTTAACGTTTCCTCAAAAACCGCTCCATTTTTTTATTTTTTTCACAAATAGAACAAGGGACACTTAAAAGAATGGCGCGAGGTCTGATTTGTGTCAAACTCTTGAATTTCGAAAATTGCAAAAGTTAGAAATCGTGCAAGAAACTGTGTTGTTGCAGCATCAGCAGTTTTACATATCGTAGAGGTTACGAAATAACGAAAACGTTTCAAACACTGATCAGTTTACATTATTTCATTCGCTTTATTCGCATATCAATTCTTTTCCTTATACAAAACTTTTTGAGCCAGAGGTGCAATATTTGCAGTCGCGCCGGACTGGGAGCCCGCAATCGGTGATAACACCGATAGCTCTGGACTGATCAAATTGAAATGAAAAATTTGTTTTGAACTACTGGTAGTAAGATGGTACTGTCATTACATGATTTCTAAGATCAAAGATGTCAAATAGAACATGAAAAATTATTTCGTGCGGACTGTGTCCCCGCGCCACTCCTGCAATGTTAAATATAGAATTCGGGGTACACAAAGCATGTTTACAGCAGTGCACGAGGCTACGGAATTAATCGTATTCGTGAATGCGCTTGTTGACTTACTATTTGATCCGCATTCGCAAAAGAACAGTAAAATGCACACATGTTGTTGAACGATTAATTGCGTAACCTCTAGACTGTGATTTCATTACAGACCAAGATGCTTGGTTTTAAGGGTAAAAACTTCACAGTGGCCATGGCGTAAAAGAACCTTCGATAAATGTCCAGTGAAATTATTTCCTCTAACAAATCCAACCTTCTCAGATATTATATACGCTCAACCTTATTACTACGCAAGTATAAACGATACTGTTGTGTCAATTTCTGGTGGTGAATATGGGAGTCAAAACCATTTGATAATGCTGGGAGGCCATACAATGCAGCCATTCCTAAAATTGCTGTATGACGGTGGTGGGTCAGTGAATATTTTTCTAAAGCCCAGATATTGGAAAGAAAATACAAATCAGAAGAGCATACGTGGTCTTTAATTATGTCGCAATTCCTTCCGGGTATGGTAGCTTTTTGGTATCTTTTTCTCTTTCAGAACAAAGGGCTGTAATACCTATTTTCATTCATCTTAATTTTAGTCACAATTGAAATACACTTCAAACATTTGTTGGTGTAGTATTTTGTTTCATGGCCAAGGGTTTCGTTATTTGAATTTTTTTATCCCGATTGCGCTGTTTAGTGAATTATTCAGTTACGCAATAAAATTTCTGGAGTAGATCTACGATGAAATGCGCGATTACTTTTACGATTGCAGGAACATAATATCTGAGTCCGCGGGAGAAATTTTTGGGTTCGCTTGTCACTAGAACTTCAAAATTCGTGTCTATATAACTCAGTTTACTTACTCCAATCTCGACTTCTCAGTTCCCGGAATTTCGTGAGTGGGTGCGCGGGATGGGAGTGGGCGGCGAGGTGGGGCAGTGTAGGGGTGGCAGGTGGCGGGTCGAGAGGAGCAAGGTGCCCACCGCGAGACGTGGCTCCGATGAAGAGGAAACGGAGAGGAGGCGGTGACGAGGCGGTGAGGAGGTGGAGACGAGGGTTCTTGGGGGGGGGCCGGGGTCGAGGGGGTCCGAGGGGGGGGGAGGCGGGGCGCGGGGAGTGGGGGTGGGCTGGGTGGGGTGAGCTCGCTGGCGTGCTAATGGCTGAATGGCGTGCCCCTGTGTGACGTCCAGGAGGGGCTGCGTGGGTCGCGGCTCGCGGCACGGCGCGGGCACGCGCTGATAACGAGGACGGCGGCGGCGGGGTGGCACGGCAACACGCGCCGCCGCCCCCTCACCCCTCTCCAGCCACCCCTTACACCCCCGCGCCACCGTCTTCCCTCTCCCTTCGCCTCCAACCTGCCCTTCACGACCCGACCAACGAAACAACCAAGCAACGGCCGTAAGCCGCCGCCGCCACCATCGCCACTGCTGCCGCTGCCACGGCTTCCGTCCCAAGTGCTTAAAGTTGGGGCACGACATTCTTCGTATCATCAGGCTCGATCTGAGATCGGAGCCGCTTTTTCCTCCCCTCGCTACCGGGCGCACTCGCTCTCTCTTCTTTTTCTTGCCGCTTTTTTTACCTTTTTGGGAGCTACGACGCGACGTGGGGAGCAGCAGCGGCGGCGGCGGCCCGCTCGAAGGCCGAACTCCGGATTCCTCGACCTGGATGCCCTGCTCTGGGCGCCGGCCAACCCACGGCAGCTTCTCTTAATGAAGTGAGCCTTAGTCATTAGGCGGGGGAACATCGTGTGTCCACGTCCGCGGCCGCGGCTCTAGGGAACGGGACAGGGGCGGATGGGGGCTGGCAGGCACAGGCAGGGGCAGGGGCGGGGACAGGAAGAGGCGGGCAGGGGCGGCGGCACCGGTGCGGCGAGGCGAGGGGAGGTAGGAGCTGCAAGTTGGGAGGGCGGGATGTAGAAAGAGTGCAGAAGGGTCGAGGCGGAGGCTGAGTGCAGAGGTGCCGACAAAAAGTCAAAATTGAGGTTTTTGAGCGTGAGTCCACGGACAAATGACTTCTCGTTTTCTTCGGAGGTTGGCGCAGGGAGTGGAGCGGAGGGAGGGAGGGGGCGGGGAAAGGGGTGGGGCAGCGGAAAGCAGAGAGACGCTCTAACGTCAACGCGTCTTCTCGACGCAGCGCTTATGCAGGCGGCCGGGATCGATTACGCCATCGAGTCAAGAAGCGATTAAAGCGACTTCGACAGCGGAGGGAACTCCACGGGCTTTGGGTGCCAGTGGCCGCAGGCAGGGCGCGCACGGCAGCTGGCGGGGGGAGGCGGCGGAGGGCGGGGCGGTGGCGGGCACCGGGGGGGGAAGGCGGAGGCGGCCGAGCCGGGAGCAAGCGTCTAATTGACTCACAAAGGCCTCCGCGCCAACCCGCGCTCTGCCCCCCTCGCTCTCCCTGGCGCCGCCCCGCCCCACCACGCCCCGTCCCGGCCTGCGCCGCTACCACTGCCGCGTTTGTGAAATGTACCTTAGAAATCAACAGCGAGAGGTGGCGGAATGGAAGGATGGGTAATCAGATGGAAATTATACATTCCTGTGAACGCTCTGTTTTACTGCGCGAGTAAATAAGAAAGCGATGAATAAGAAGGAACGAAACAACAAGGAGGACTACATAATGAGGACTGGCTGGAGAAATCGACATTTGCCTGTTAAGTGTGTCTAAAATTCGACGACGCAATATTTTTTCCTGCCGCTTAAACTGTCGCGCCCATCAAATCGCTATTCGGCAAAGCGCAGAGCGCGTAAAAGCATGGGAATGCGAGAGGAGGAGTGGGAGTCTTTGGAAGCGTTGGGGTGTAGTGGCATTGAGAAGTGCTGGCGTAGGGACGGATGGCCACTCGTAAACACTCGGTTGTCCTCTCTAGAGTAAGGAGTGGGAGCACGAGAGTGTGGGAGCGCGAAAGCGTAGGGGCGCAAGAGTAGCGGAGCGCGAAAGCGTGGAAGCACGGGAGTGTAGTAGCGGAACCGTGTGGGAGCAGGTGAGCGTGAGTGTAGGAGCGTGAGAATGTGGGAGTCTGGGACAGAATGGCGGCTTCAGTGGTATAAGGATTAGTGTATCGGACATATGGATTTTCAACGGCGAAAAAATTTTTCGTACGCCTACCTTCGGAAGGGAAGTGAAGCTGGCTGTCCCATGTTGTAGATTTACTGCATGTACAAGAACCTCATGTCAAATAGAAGCCCCAGAGCTAAATTTAAATCCCTGATTCGTCTCCCAATGATTCTTTCTCTTCTAGACAGTGAAAGGAGCGTAGAGAAATTTGCATGGTCAGATGGAATAGCAGGCCTGATGGCATCAGACTCGGCACGTAAAATCAGACATGATTGAATTGAAGTGTGGCGGAGGATCGTGGGAAGGTAGAGGAGCGGTAGGAATCGGGGGTCGCGTGGCGTCCCTTGCGTTGGAAGACATGACTTCCAAGACGACTCCGGTGGCTCCTAGATCGAGCGGCGAGCGGTAGCCGAGCGCAGCACTAAATCACAAATCCTTTCATTCAGAGGCGCGCTCCATCACGCCCCGAAACAGTCGCTCACTCAATCAATCACTCTCTCCGTTGTCCCCGGCGCTAGCCACTCGCTCCCCCGCCCCCTCGTGCCTTCGGCCCTCACCCTCCTTCGCTGTCTTTTCGCCGCCTTTCCCCGACGAGCTTCCTTCCTTCCTTCGGACTTGGCTTTTCTTTCCCGTTTGTTTCGCTCGCGAAACTCCTCCTGCGAAGTTTCTAGACAAAACCCAGTGGCTTCTCGAGTTCAAAGTTGACTTACATGCAGGTCTTCGCTTGCTTAACCTCCCTCGGTATAACCCGGACATGTCAGAGTGCTTCATAGGGGTGCAGAAGAAACCTTTTTTTTGCTTGTATTGTTAGTGAAAATTTCTTTTTGAAAACATTTCTTGAATGTCAAGAGCATATTTTTCTGTGGCGAGAATAAAATGACTCTCGGAATAAATTTTTAATTTGCGTGATTTAAGGATTCACGCTTGTGTACCTCACATGCGCAAATAAGTTTAAGAACGTCGAACGTCATTCTTTAAATTCCATTTCATATTATTGTTAGTTTTGAAATGAAGCGTTTAGTTCTCTATGTTAGCTTTTTGGTTTCTAATGTTTCGATTAGCATGAATAATTAATGAAAACGTGTACTAATTCAGCAGTTATCATTATTCTCTTTTCATGATAATATAGTCCATGACTACACATAATGATATGAAATAATATAATTTAGAAATTTGTTGACCTTCAAACAAATTGTTGATATTATGTAATTATAGTAATTATAAACATTGATCAAATGCTAATAACGCAATATGTATGAACTACAGATTGAATTATCATATTTAATATTAAATCTTCAATAAATTGTATGAAAATGGGCGCGGAAATTCGACTGCATGTTGGAAATGTTTTTATCAATTACAAGCACAAAATTTTATTCCGTCGTACTCCGTGATTGAATCACTTTTCTCGTTCCTATTGTAAATTCTAGTGGTAATTAAAACTGTTAACGATGAAATTATTTTTATTGCCTCTTCGTGATTGTCTACGTGAAATGTTCTTTGTGATACAAATGACACGAAATACTGACCACCAAAAATTAAAATCATTTACGACTTGATTATTATGCTCTTTCAAAAAAAGGTTATTTTACCATATTACGGAATATATTTTCCGGTGTTGCGTGCAATCATTATTCACAGTGTATTGTTATTCCGCGCAAAATTATTCGTGTCGTGAACGCATAGAAATGATATTCTCCGCAAGGGTTACGAAGGCATCCCAATCAATGAAAACGAATGAAACCCTAAAATACAATATCAGTATCGCAGTCTTGGATAGAGCGGTGTTTTATAAGATTCTATCGAGTTGATGTACTTACTCAAAATTCTTAATTAGAAAGTTGTCAACCGATCTAAAAATTGGAAAAAGTGTTCAAGAAAATGAGTAAAGGTTAAACAGAGACATTACTGCCGCATTGTGTGGAAAGTAGAAGGATCTGAAGTTGAGCTTCCTCGACGAGGCAAACGGCCTTTGTTCAGTCGTTATCACCTAAACGCGACGAGGAAACTTGAACCATGCACCTACGATGCGTTCCCAAAAGTACTTTATGAAATGAATCAATACTCGCCCGCTGGAACAAAACTAATTAAAGACACGCGGAAAACTTAAGACGTTGGAAAGAACGGGAAGCGTCTGAAGCAGCGGAGCGGCGCGGGGCGAAGGCGGTGGCGGGGGGCGGGCGGCGGGGGCGGGGCGGCCGGCGCGTGAGCAGCTGTGCTGCACCACTGCGGACGGCTGGCCGCTCAGGGCCGGATGCGGGCGGCGCGGGGGCGGGGACCGGCGGCGGCCGGAGAAGCGCGGTGCACACGTGCTAGTTACGAACCTCTCGAGTTGCCGGCCGTTTCTTGCCCGAACAGGAGGAGGAGGAGGAGGAGGCTGGCCGGGCGGCGGCTGGTGGCCGGCGGGACCCGCCCCGCCCCCGCCCCGCCCCCGCCCTGGCCCCCGCCCTCCCCCGCGCCGAGTGCTGCTCCACGCCGGCTCGTAAGAACCGCTTACTCGACCTTGTGTTCCGACTTAATTCAGAAGTTTGAGTGCAAGGCTTTCGCTCGTAAATAATTTAAGCGCGCTTTGCCGGAGCCCCGGTGTGGGCGAGAGGGCCGCGGGATCGGGCGGGGGTGGGCAGCGCAGAGCGCCGTGGTGCGGCACATCGGTCGCCCCGCGTCCCTCGCACGCCCCCGCACGCCACGCCCACCGTTCGGGCCGTGCCTCGAGGTGCGTCCTCGCGTAAGCTTTGTCTCCCACCGATTCCACATGGATTGGCCATTGATCAAAACCGGGCTCCGGCGATGGAAAGGATTGGCGCTAGTCGTTAGGCCACTCGGCCTTTAGCTGTTTAGAAACACTCGCCATCGCCACGGCATTGGCTGGTGCGCGGCCCGAGTCGGACGTGCTGTATGTGACCGAGCCGCGTGCTAAAACATGGTGAAGGTGCGGTCTGAAGCACGGAAAATGCTGAGGCCACACCTGAGTACTTGCCGCGAACGGGCAATACCACCACGCGGCCCGCGAGCGCCTGATCGCGTAGTTGGTTGCTCTGACCATTGCGAATAAAGCGCGCCATCAGCGAAGGTTAGCCACTCCCTCCCCGCGAGCCCCTGTTCTTTTTATTGGGCGTTCTGGACATCGCGAACTGACCGCGCCGTCAGCGGAGATGAGCCACCGAAAGAACAAAGAGCGCGTGCTGCGTTTGTGTTTGTGCTTGATGCTCATTGATGTACTGACAACTGTCGGTCCTCCTCGAGCAGCAGAGAAAACAACGACTAACTCAGTTCGTGACGGGCTCAGCACTACATCGCCGACGGGTGCTCGTGGGACGGACGTCGCTATAAATTCGTTCGATGTGAATCTAGCTTTTCCCGGTCTTCAAGCCGCACCTCAGAGTCCCCGCTGTGACCGCCCAAACTCAGTGACTTTGTGCATTGCTCTGATCGGGAGTCGCCCTGCGCCACATGTGCTACCGCAACTCGTTTCCAAGTTCGTGTCTGAACCCATATCTCACACTGTTGTTAAGCCCGTGGCGAAGCTCTTTCGTCAGCTCTTACCACATTCCTTTACACAAGTTCTTCTGTGTCTGAGCCGAGCCTCAACTCGTGTCACATTCGTTTGCTCGTCCGTGACCCCTTCAGCACCTACTGGGACCTTTCAGTCACTGCGTGCTTCAGCTAATGCCTCAGGCCTCTTTAAGTCAGTGCCACTGCTCGTTAATAAGATCGTGTCTCACCCAACGTGTCAGTCTGACTAACTTTGTACATTAGCTCGTGTCTTGGCTTCCACCGCCGCTTGTATTGCTCGCGTTGCTAATTTCGTCGAAGCTCCTGGCTGGGGTGTAGTCACAGCACGTGCCAAACCGTGTTTCTATTCCCGTGTTTCAACCCGTGTCTCAGTCAGTACGTCATCTTCCAGCACAGTTCGTGCCGCAGCTCGTCCCTAAGCTCGTGACTCACCGCACGTCTCAGCCCACTCCTCGGCCCATGCCTCAACCCGTCCTCACCCCATGTCTCAGCCACCGCCTTCTCCGCCGCCGCCCCGGTTCCGTTCGTGGGCGATAATGCGGAAATCGCGGGCTTCTGGAAGCGAGCTCGCTTCCGTGCTTCCCTCCCCTCGCTCTCCCCGCCCCCCATGCCCCTCCCCACCACTCGCCCGGTTCACAATGAAGGCGCTGGCAGATATTCTTGGCAAAACCCTGACCTTCTCAGTTTCACTACCCAGGCGGGGCGTTATTTTCTAAGCCGACGAATCGAACCAGACTCATCCTGTGCCGAAGATGTTTATTTGGGCGGGGCAGCACAATTTTTTGTAAGAATTTGAATCATAACCATGCTGTATGTGGTTAAACGGGGAAAAATAGTTTCACTGAATTGTTTGTAAATAGTTTTTATTGTTCTAAAGAAATGTTAACTTGACACTAAATGCACTTTTTCAGGAATAAACCAATAGAGCTGAAATTTCGTTAAAAAAATTATTAATGATTTTAAAGAATGCAACGATGTGCCTCTAACCCACATTCATTTACGTACAATATCCCCATTACACTACATTATCACTGTACTCCTACGTCTTACATTCCACACATTTTTTGTTGTTTTTGATGGTAAATATCTACGTATACAATTTATCTTGCTATTCTTTTTAATGTAAAGGGGCGAACTTTCTTATAAATGTAGTAAGGGTTGTTATTTAAAAAGTGAACTTGTATGTTAACTCAATTTATGTAACTGTTTATAATAGGGTTATTTATAATATATAGATAGTTATTTATATAATATACATATAAGAGTTATTTTAAAATATTCCTGTGACTCATAAGGACTGGGAACTATGTGGAAATCCATGCATCGCTCCCATTCTTCTTCTTCTTCTTCTTCTTCTTCTTCTTCTTCTTCTTCTTCTTCTTCTTCTTCTTCTTCTTATTATTATTATTATTATTATTATTATTATTATTATTATTATTATTATTATTATTATTATTATTATGTATCGATCGAAATTTCTGTCGAAAATGTTGTAGTAATACCATTGGAGAAAAGTCATTCAAATTTATTTTCAGCAGTGAGTGAATATAATGTTAACGGATTGCATTATTTATATTTTAATTAGATAAAACGTCAACGTTTAAACACGGAAAAAGTTTTACTTTCACCAAGCTATTTATTTATGAATCTGTTCTTTGGTCAAAACTGACCTAACGGTGGGAATAAATGTTCATGCAATACTGGTATTTATAATAACAACACACGTCCTAGTTATCACATTCATCAGGTCTCAGTATCAACTGCTCATTACAAGAAATAAATGATGATACCTGTAGTTCGTTACTATTCAACACATTGCTATCTTTCATTAAATAATTAAAATCGGTACACAAATTTAGGTTAAAAGTAAAATTATTTCTGCTAGATAACTCTTTCTATACCAGTATTAATCTGATCACCCGAAAGTAAAATAATTTTCCATTTTTGCAATGATATATAACAAATTAGTTTACATTTATATTGTATAATTTCAAAAATGACTTAATATGCCTGTAACGAATAATGTACTTCAGCTTCCAGGTCAATGACCCCCTTCTCGATTAGGTTTTAGTTCAGTTTCCCTGATCCATTGCGTAAATGCTGAGGTGGCCCTTTGTTTGGTTCCTGAACAGGAATGTAAGCTTGACTATGCACTAGTTTTGTTGAGTTCGCCTTCTGCTACTAGTGGTTGAAGCAGAACCGGGATGTTTTGCTATTTAGAAACAACGCAAAAATATTTAACATCAACAGTTCGTTTACCGATGTAAAAATGTTTCTATTTTTATTATTAAAAACGTTCTTTTAATTTAAGAGAGGTTTATTTTTTTGTATACATAACTGTGATTTATTACATTGTTAATTGGCGTTGCTGATGTTTCGTTTTCTATAACTCGGGAGTGAAAATGTCTAATTTTCAAAAGTGGTTCACTTCGCTTTTTTAAAAAAACTTTTATTCATCATTCAACTATACTTCTCCCTCATGCGTCACATACAGTTTTTTATTGTTTTTGACTAAATAAATAACGAATATAGTATAAAAAAGCTTATATCTACCTAAAAATATAAAACAACAGGTAGGAGTATACTCTATAACGTTTCCCTCATATGCGGCCACATATGTATTAGTCAAACCGATAATTACATATCGCTCCAATCCATTCATCAGCATAACTTTAAGACGTGGCTTTTCGTGCAATGATACACTGGCGCTAGGCCCCGCGCGAGCATGAATTTGCTTTTACTCGCCGCTGCGAAACCATTGAATGACGCAGTGAATAAAGCCAGTCAGTCGGTCGAAGCGTTGCGTTCCGTTTGCGAGGTAGTTGAAAAACTTCGCCTTAACTTTTTTCCGCCGCCACTCCGCCCCTCCCCGCCCCCGCCCCGGCCCCGGCTACGCCCCGCCTCCGCCGCCCTCACCGTCGGCCGCCGGCGTTTCAGGGCGCGCGCAGATAGCGGTCACGCGTGGGCGCACGCCGCGCCGCTTTCAGGGCGCGCGCACAGCGCGCCCGCCCACGCCCACGCTCTCCCCACGCCCTCGCCCCTGCCCTCGACCGCCCTCGCCCTCGCCCTCGCCTCGCTCGCCCTCGCCCTCGCCCTCGCCCTCGCCCTCGCCCTCGCCCTCGCCCCTCGCCCCGCCCTCGCCCTCGCCCTCGCCTCGCCCGCCTCGCCCTCGCCCTCCTCGCCCTCGCCCTCGCCCTCGCCCTCGCCCTCGCCCTCGCCCTCCCGCCTCGCCCTCGCCCCTCGCCTCGCCCTCGCCCTCGCCTCGCCTCGCCCTCGCCCTCGCCCTCGCCCTCGCCCTCGCCCTCGCCCTCGCCCTCGCCCTCGCCCTCGCCCTCGCCCTCGCCCTCGCCTCGCCCTCGCCCCTCGCCCTCGCCCTCGCCCTCGCCCTCGCCCTCGCCCCCGCCCCGCCCTCGCCTGCCTCGCCCTCGCCCTCGCCCTCGCCCCTCGCCCTCGCCCTCGCCCTCGCCCTCGCCCTCGCCCTCGCCCTCGCCCTCGCCCTCGCCCTCGCCCTCGCCCTCGCCCCGCCCTCGCCCTCCCCTCGCCCTCGCCCTCGCCCTCGCTCGCGTCATCCGCCGTGGTCAGGCACTATTGTTCCCTACACCCTGATGTTCCCTTTCATCCTCTCCTATACCTTACTTTTTCTTACTCATTTCCTCTTCCCATCAACGCCGTTCAGTATTCCCTCGCCGCTCTCTGCACTTTCAGTCCACTCCTTTCCGTTTTTCGAGTCGTTCCCGCCCCCTCCCTTTTCTTATCAACTCATTTCTTCTTCGCACCGTTACGGCTCACCATTTTGTCCCTCCTCTTTATGTTATAATCTCTTCTTCTTCCCGTTTGTCTTATCTTTTCGGACACACTGCCCTCAGCCAGTGCTTTCTAAGTTCTCCCCATGGTCTCATTGTACCCCCGGTGTCTCTCTACTGCGAGAAAAGGCGCGCCGTAGAAAATGAAGTTGCTCGAGGGTCTAACGCGATATAAAATTATATTTGCGGTCACCCTAAGAGAAATTGAAAAGAACGGTACCGCCACATAGATACCTTTTTTCTTTCACAACGTACTGAAGGATGTCATCGATGCTCATTCCAGTGTTTGTACTTCGATTAGATGGAGCCTTTTGGAAGCCAAATTTCCTGATACAATTTCCGTGTCTGATGAGTGGACGATGTCAATATATACCTACATTTTGTCACACTTAACAAAAAACAACAAATAAGTTAAAATCCTGTATTCTTTTTGAAACAATCAAACTGAAAACATGAAAAGAATCTTATGTCGAAAGTACTAGACCTCGTTTTTCGTTCTTGAACACTGGAGTGCCTATCTGCGACTCGAGTTGTGTGTTCTGCCTGAGTTTATTTAACGAAGAGCCTCTTTTCAGCGTCGTAGAACTGCCATCCCTGGACGAAGCCAACTTTCTTCTCTGCAGACGACAAGGGACAGAGGCGGAAAGCGAGGCGAGGAGCGAGGCGGCAACGAGGCAGACAGAATGCCGACAGCGAGGCGGGGACGAGGCAGGGAGCGAGGCGGGGAGCGAGGCGGGGAGCGAGGCGGGGCGAGGCGGGAGCGGGCGAGGGAGCGAGGCGGGAGCGAGGCGAGGAGCGAGGCGGGAGCGAGGCGGGGAGGAGGCGGGAGCGAGGCGGGCGAGCGAGGCGGGGGGCGAGGCGGGGAGCGAGGCGGGGAGCGAGGCGGGGAGCGAGGCGGGGAGCGAGGCGGGGGAGCGAGGCGGGGAGCGAGGCGGGGAGCGAGGCGGGGAGCGAGGTGGGGCACGAAGCAAGTGAACAAGACCAGGATCAGTGGAGCAGACGAATGAGTACTGAAACGAAGTGGGTGGTGATAAAGCACAAGACTTAAAAGATAGAAAGAATGAAAGAAGGAATAGAAATAGAGGGAACCATGCGACGGGAGAGAGAGGATAAGAAAAAAAGGAGATGGTTGGAAGGCCAGATGCCTTGAGATTGGTGAAAAAAAGAACGTGTGAAGTAGGATAAAGACAGTAAGAACCATAGACGTAATGCAAGAGTTCCTAAGGGGCGTGAAGATGAATAAAAACACTGCGTCGGTTAGCGGATGTGGCGCAAACCAAGGCAATCAACATGTGCGCCAAAACCGGATTGTTCTATTCCAAGCTGGCTAAAACAAAGTATCAAAGTGATTGACGTTTTACTTTTGAATATTTCAAATGGTAATTATCCAGCACATTGGCAACATCGTGCAGCCTATATCACCCTCAGCCTGAAAAGAGATTATTTCTTCTTCGATCATGAAATTTCATCGATTGGACCAAATAGCATAAGGACGGGAATATTGGGTACATACGGATGGGAACATCATTTATAACACAAGACGATAGAGAAATTTGAAAATGAATGGGAAAATAAAACAAATAGTTTTTCATAAAATTTAACAGAAATAATAATAAAATTGTAGATTTTCTATCTTACTGTGGCAGTACATCTATTTATAATTCGTTTTCCGCCTCAAGAGCGCTAAAACGGTCGGTTTTACTAACATTGACAATTGAATGCAGGTGGTGAAGTTTTCCGTCTCCAACTGCAATAAAACAATATTCGGAAAAAAATTGACGCGTGGTTTTCACCGAAGGGCGACGAATTGTTTTACTAAAATACAGTAGAAATAAATGCCATGTTAGGTTACGCCAAGTTCCCTGTGCCGAGCCGCCGGAAGCACGCACACGACTGACATGTACGAGTTGGTTGTGTCACTAACTTTCTGCTCCGCAAGCGCCCACAACAAAGTATCACTCACACGCAAATAAGATGTCATGCAGATACATATTATTAAACAATATGAAGCGCTTTCTCAAGCGCTTCAAGATACATATTATAAGAATACACTCATAAAATGTAGAGTGTAAATATTTACCCTACTTCCTTTACGAAGTTATGTAAGAAGGGGAAACGAAAGCGAACTTAAGAAATGACCCAACTGCGCAATCGCCGTCATCAGAGATTTTCCCATTACCTCCCACCCCCTCCGTGATGGGGAAAGGGAACTGTGAAAACCCCCTCTCAGCAAACAACGCGTACGATTGTCGGGCCATTAACAGATGGGGTACGCCTCTTCGCTTTGCACAAAAGCAGTCAAACAATAACAGCTTCCATTACGCAACGAGATAAAATGACATGTTATGATTATTTTTTTGTTTTGTTGCGTGCTAAAACTCGTTAGGCTTGAATGAATCCCAAAAATATCGGAAGATTTCCTCTTCCATATGTCATATCCCCCATTTACTGTGTGTTCTCGTGACCTCGTTGTCAGTAATGCAGAAAAAAATTAGGAGGGCTGAAACAAAGATGTGAAGCTAGTTTCCTGCATTGCCTTAAGCATGCAAAATGTATTTTGCGCACGACGAATACATTAGACGTTCCAATGTACTCAGTCTGCAGTACAGAATTGCGCACTCCCAGACGCTCTGCGCAATTAATTTCATTTTGACCGTTGTTATAAATCCATTATTGTGTCTAAGAAATTAGTAAAGCTATAATTATAAATAATTATCGTTAACCCTAAATAATTATCTAGGAAAACTATAGGCCTGAAGAGGGCTAAAAGTGTCGAAACGTTGCTTACTTCTAATGACTAATAAAACAGAATATATCTCACATATAAAAACTGAATGTCTTTAATTGAAAAAGAAACTGAATGTCTTTAATTGAAGAAGAAACGGTGTTTAATATCAATTTCCTATTTTAAATGAAATTTTTTTCACTTCTGGAATTGCTATATTTATTAACAATGTATCGCCTAAGGAAGACAATAAAATGGACAAAAGGAAACTACCAATACGGGGTGCAGTAAACTAAAAGTTGACACTAATGGAACCAAGGTAGGCTTAGATGTGAAAAAATATAGCGACATTCTGAATTTGATGCTGAAATTAAGATAATTACACCTATCAATTTGATTCATTCTTAATGATATTGGACGTAACATGGAAATGGAAATTATATAAATCTGAAGAGCTAAACGATTTCTCTGGGAAATGTACTACAGTTGTCGTAAATTTACGTAAACATTCGTAAAATCTTTGCGTCAAATAGTTTCGATTTTGTTCACGTTTTGTTTAATCACGCCACCCAATTATTCCGCGGTTTGATTAATTGAACCCTGCAGGTTTCCTAATTTCTCAACGCTTACTTTGCAACGCTCTTTGCCGTTGTTGATTTATAGTGGGGAATACTTTTTTTGTGAATGAGAGAAGAACTCAGAAGCCGAAAGCTAAAAGCCATTATCAGCAACCCGATGTTCAACTTAGACGAAAAATATAGGTTGACGTAATTGGCCTCAGGATCTATCCGAACCGGCATCTGCTGGCCAACTATTTTAAAAGTCAATTAGCCAGGGGATTTAACAGTGTCACAGGTCGCTTTATCGCTTAATTTTTTTACGTTCTTTTTAATTTATCTAAAAATGTAAAACATATTAATTGCTTGAGAGAGAACAATTAACATAATTATTTGCTAGGTAGAGAGACAAATTGTTTAGGTGGGTTTTAAATCAAGGCAAGAGAGTGTGTTCAGCATTTGTGGGTGCCGGTTTTTAATGCTTGTGTAATATATTGTGTGAGGGTGTTTTGGTTCATTTACAACCTGCAAACTTATCTTACTCCAAGGCGTTTCGTTGTGTTACAGTGTGATCTAATACTAGGTAACAATATTTATTGAACAATTCTTATAATATAAATTTTCATGAAACTGAATTATTAAAATAAATTTCAATTAATGCCCTTGGCGAAATGTCATAGTAATCTAGTATAATTTATTAATTCTTACACATTAATATACATAACAACATAATTATAATTAATAATGATTATGTTTAAAATAGAGAATTCAAAGATGCAATTACTTTGTAACAAAAAATATAAAATATAGTTTTCCTCGAATCGTCTCATTCCGAAAATTCGCCAGAAAAACCCATTTGATTGCAGAAACAAACCATGAAACAATTGACCAGCTTTACGTCTAAAGAAATTGGGAAGAAAAATTCGAACATTACAGGCGAGCAGGCGGGCAGACAGAAGGACGGACCGATGGACGGACGGATGGACGTTTTAAAAAAACACTTTTTCTGTATCAGGGGACCCCAAAACCTGTACTTCCGTTGAAATCTCGAAATCGATTTTCCGCAGCATTACCTAACTTTCTCTATACTACGTATATTACTCCCGTGTATACATATGTATACAAGAAAGTTAAAATTGAACCAACACATATACGTATCATGTATGATTGCATGAATTGCATGATCGCATAGGTTTTTATTTTGCGTAGAACGCTGAAATATCCTATCGAGCTCTGTGAGTCGATAGCCGAGTATAGTCGCATGATCGAGCGTGTCCTGGAGACTAGTTACATTGACAAGCGATCACGGAGGAGAGAAGTATAGGGAAGAGGGAAAGGAAACAGGGAAAAAGGAACGGAAAGGGAAAGTAAAAAGGGAAAGGGAAAGGGAAGAGGGCAAAGAAAAGGGAAAGGGAGGAGACGGAGTATGGGTGGGAGAGGTCGGCCGGCCGACTTTCCAAGCTGAGCGATGATGATTGATTAGCGGAACGCAAGACGGTGCGGAGAGCGCCGCGATCACGAAAAACGCCTTGGCGCCGGGCAGCCGCGGCGCGACGGCGCGGGCACGGGCGCGCCTGCCGCCGACGAGGCCTCCCATTAAAAAGTAAATAAAAGGAAAGGTCGACAGTGTCCCGCCCGGCGACAAATCTATTCTCGGCGCTGCCACTAGAATATGGAGTGGCGGCCAGCCCTCTTCCCTTGCAGCGGGGTCGCCTCGCGGCACGGTGGTCTGGCCAACGCAAAACGCGGACAAACGTCCTTCCCTCCAAACTGTCCACTTTAGGCGATTCTAGCGCGTATGGAAATAAAAATGTACTGCGCTTGAGGTTCCTTTACTATCCTTACTGATTTTTTTGCGTCTTTGGCCGGAAAAAGTCCCGCGAACCTGAAAGTCAACTAGGAATATTTCTCTTAATATTAGCCTACGTTTGTCAGTAACATTTACAATGAAAAATCTGAATTTTATTTTGTTACTCCGTTACTTTCTAAATGTTGTTGTTGTTACAAAAATATAATAATTTTTGTTGTAAATAGTTTGCATTCAAGATCGCTAGAAGCAATATTTTATTAATATTTATCTGATAGAAAATCTAAACAAGTGTGTATCATGAAACCAACTTCCTTTCACTGTGTGACTCAAAATTATCTTTCAGTGTAACTCTTTAGAATGAGATCGGGATGAAGGAAGGATCGCGCGCAGTAGGTGTTCCGTTGTTACATAAACACGTAATATTAATACGTGTAAATATTAAAATTACAGCAATAGAAAAAACATAAATCGATAAATTCAGTACACATCTGCGAAGAAAAAAAACAACCCATGCTAGCCTATTTTCAACTTCACATTGAGTTCTATTTGATTTATATAATATTTTCACTTTCTCGTCTTACGAATTTCTTCGTAAGAAGGGAAACTTATGTAATCGTGAACCGAAAAACGGTGAATTTTCGTCAGAGAAACTCTTATTTTGTATTATAAAATGAAATCCCTCTCTTATTATGAAATACATGAAACACTACTGTCTGTTCAAAAACATATTGACGTAAATTGTAAAGAAAGTAATTCATTGGCTTACGAATAAAATGTTGACGGACGTGATGATGAAAGGATCCCAGTCCAGAATTTTGAAATGAATACGCCAAAAGCACTTTCATACGAGTTGTGTACATTATTTTTTTTGCACGGATTCATAGAAACCTCACAGTTTCTAATCTTGAAATCGTTCTGAATGTGCGTGGTGGCACTCATGTTCTGAAAAGTATATAAATATTTGTCCCATTGCTGCGCAATGTCGACCATTTGTGGCGGCACAACGAAAGTAATAATTTTCACGCATGAGTTCTGAACAATATATAAATATTTGTCCAACTGCTGCGCAGTGCCAATCATTATGTTGCGGCACAATGAAAGAAATAGTTTCCACGCATGAGTTCCAAAAAATATATAAATGTTTGACCAATAGCTGCGCAATGCTGACCATTGTGTGGTGGCACAATGAAAGTAATAATTTTCACGCATGAGTCCTGAAAAATATATAAATGTTTGTCCAAATGTTTCGCAATACCAACCATTGTGTGGCGGCACAGTGAAAGTATAGTTCCACGCATGAGTTCCAAAATATATATTATTGTTTATCCAATGCTGCGCAATCCCGACCATTGTGTGGTGGCACCTAGTTTTCGTGCTGCATTTTTGACTCCCTTCCCCACTTCACCTGATCTAATTTTCGACTTCGACGCATTTATAGCTTCACCGTCGCAGTCTTCACAAAATCTTTTGCACAGAAATGGGATTTCTGGAACATAATCAAATTGAGAAGATAGACCATAACAAATAAAGAAAAAAAACATTCCGCAAGTTTTGGTGACTGCAGTATTTTCTTTATAATTTTCGAATTAATAGAATCATCAATGGATCACTACACTTAATCTAAGAATGAGAAACATCTCTGTAGTTGTCATACATGTGTAGAAGTATTTTAGGCTCTCATTAAACGAAAATTTAATTGGACAGTCTCAAAATTGTCAACAATAATATCATCTAAAAATGACACTTCTTCTGAATTCAAGCGTTGATTGACATGAACATTTACTGTCGCATTGACAGACAGGAAGTAGCACAAGAGTTTACACAATACGACAAACTGTCATGATGAAACAAATACGCAAAAATAAACAAAGGATTTGTCACATCAATTATTTTATCAGCTTACTTGCATTCACATACAAAAACTTTATAAATAGCCCTACAAATTTATTCAGATTGAAGGACATGAGTTGATAAAACCTGATCTCTAATTGAGTTATCCCGTAAAATCACAAATAATACATCAGTAAAAAATGTTCGCGTACGCGTTGATAGGTTCTCATTAAATAAAAACATAATTGGGAAGTCTTAAAAATTGCCAACAGTGTAGACGAACTCCAATTTCATTCATGAATGGCAGGTCTTCTCTCCGCTACCACTGATTGACCCGGACGGTGACACTGGAATTAGCATGCAGAACGGAATAACGGAATTTCGGCAATATGACTAAATTTGGAATGCAGAGGATTACGGTTCCAAGAATCAGGACCTAAATATTTATTGTTTCAGTTACTTGTTTATTTAAGTGTGTATATCTCAAAATTTATATTTTTAATCCGACTCTGTTATAATGAAGGTGCAAAAAATGCTCCGGGGAACATGTTTCTCATTAACAAAGAAATAAATTCTAATAGAATAATACGGAACAAGAGGAAGAACATTATTTTATGTGGCGCCTAAAATATTTATTCAATAATATTGATAATATTAATTGACAGGACATCAGAAGTAGCTTTACAGACTTACTGAGACCGATGAACTTAAAGTTGATGCATGTCATTGAGGATGATTCTGAAATCACACATATGATGCACGTACAAGTAAGAACTGATTTCCTCAGGAGCTTTCCACATGTGGCAGTACTTCCCCTCCGTAGGCATTGATTTTCTTTAACATTAACGCTGATGTTGCAAGTAGATGTGTGGGACAGACGTTTGACAATTTAAATGTTTATTTTACAACACTTTGTCAGATGACATTAAAAAATAAAATTCGATAGAAAAGTTTAAATCACTAGCAAAATCGTTTCTGCTGCATAACTTTTTTCTATACAATTAGAGACTATACTGAACATCAAAAGGACATTAATTTTTACAGTGATATTTAATGTATTATTTACCGTTTGGACTATATAATTCTAAACAACCTGTAAGAAGTTTTTAACTGCATGATAGCCCCTTATTTTGCTTTTGGACATAAATGTAACTTTATTATCAGTGCACGTCTTCTAGAATTCAGTGGGAAATATAGTTATTCAAATTACTGTTCTCCATGTTGTGGCGGCTAGAAGTATTATTCCTTGACGATGGACATTATAAAGAATAAAAGCCCTTTATTGTGATTTACCATTGAAGATATGTTTTAAGATATCGGAACGAATATTTTGTTAACAAACCTTGCAAAAAAACGCTCATTTTCTTTCTGTATTCGAAATTCAAGTAGTGTATGGCTCATGGTAGGGATTACAGAATTATGAAAACGTGCACAAAATTCACTTCTCCCCTAAGTCTCACACAGTTTTTAACTCTTTTTGGCGTAAAATAAATAAATAAATGAATTCAGAGTGGAGAGAATTACGTAAGAAGGTTACAAATCTAAATTTTCATTGTCCGTTGATTTAATATATATAATCGATTCATACAAAAAACACCAGAAGTCGCTGAGGAGAATTCTAGCGGCCGGATGCTCTGATCGGTATTTTTCCGTGGTTTCTCCGATCACCACTAGGCGAATGCCGGAGCAGTAACCTAACAAACTGGTCACGGACTGCATGCGATCTTTCCTTCCTCTTCCTTGTAGTATCCTCACCCCGTACACAAACTAATACTAACATGCACTACACTACCATACATCCCGGGAGACCGGTTGGGAGCTTAGAGCTTGTCCCAGTTGGGGTGGTGCCCCGCTGGTGGGAGAGTCCTGGTTAGAGGGAAACCCCGCTAGCCGACGGTAGGTCGGCGCCGGATCTCGCCATCCAACAGGGGAAGATCACTGTCATCTCCCGAGGAAAAAATATGCACTACACTTACGGGAATAAGGCCCTAAGCTTTTGACGCGCCCGGAATCACCAACCAACGAACATGAGAAGTAGCCATATAAAGTAAGAAGTGTAAAACTACTGTTACTATATCTTCAAGAATTAAGAGCATCTGTCAGGATAACAGCGGGACACGACTTCGGATCCCGGTGGGATCAAATATTTGCACTTCATAACTATCACTTTGACTTCAAGAATTAAATGTATGTTTGAACTTCAGTGGTGGATATGATGTACGTCCAGGTATAGATTAATATCTTGAAAGGTCGGAAGCATGACATAACAATGCGGACCCCTAATAATATTGAAAAAGTAATTTTACAAAATATCAAATGAAACTAAAATCTCACCTATTAAAAATTTTTAATTATTTGAAATATTTTTGATTTAATGTTATTAATGGGGGGTTGGGTTTTCCCTGTTTGGAAAAGTATCGATATTTTGACAGAAAACCTGTGGTGGGTCCATAATGACGAAAAAGTAGATTTTTCTTGCATTTGTGTAACTCCGTATGAAGCAACATACATTGAATTCAATTGCAGATGTGCAATTTTAATAAAAACTTTTGACTTTCCAAATATCAGAGTTATTAATTTCCTAGTATTCAGGGGCTCCGTTTTTTCGAAATTTTCAAGAGAAATACGAAGTATTAGTATAATAGAAGTTGCAATATTATAATATTACGTAACCGTTGCAGTTAATACATTTACGTATGAACCGTTGTGGCACCACTTTTTTTATATTACCCCCTCCCACATGATGAGCACCTTCACTTTCTCTGCTTATGTATTAATCAATCCACTGTTGCGTGCGTGAAAATTGTTCACGGGCGTATTGACAAGTTCTCATTAAAGATGAAATCGGAGGAGACTCAAAAGGCGAAAGAAAACAGCGTAGCCAAGCAGTAATTCCCTCCCTAAATGGCAGTCCTTCCCTCCCGTGGCATTGATTGATGCGGCCGTGCCGGTCGGTGTGGCGTGCTCGTCTCTTTGACGGGATGGCTGGCGCGACCGCATCACTCGCAAAGTTCACTTGACCTCCACCCGCCGCGCTGCACCGCGCCGCTGCATGTGTGATCGCGCGTGTGGGAGCGGGCGCAAACGAGCTCTTGGACCTCGCCGAGAGGCGAATGCAAATGCGCACTCGCCCTCGTCCTCGTCCTCGTCCTCGCCCGCGCCCGTATGAGAACATACAAGACCCGCGCGCACCGCAGCGTGGGTTTTGCGAACGGGAAGGTCGTCGGGTCATATGACTACACTAGCCGTCGTCGGAGAATGCATCTGGAAAGTTTAGCCACCGCTGGAGAATATGGTCAAGGACATGTCATCTTTTCGCAATATGATGGTTTATTATTATTATTATTATTATTATTATTATTATTAATATTAATATTATTATGAACATCCAATCAATTCACGACATAAGTCCGGGAGGTCCTTGGTTCGAGTCCTGATGGCGGCAGGATTTTCGACACAAGCTTTTCAGGTAGTTTTTTTCAAGCTTTTCAGGTTCGAATTCAGTCGCTGTCTGGAGGAGAATTCTAGCGGCCGGTTGCTCTAATTGGTAGTTTTCCGTGGTTTCTCCGATCAACGCCAGGCGAATGCCGGAGCAGTACCCTACCAAACGGGCCACGGACCGCGCGCGATCTGTCCTTCCTCTTCCTTGTCCTATCCTCTCCTCTTACACACACTTACATTAACATGCACTACACTACCACATATTCCAGGAGACCGGTCGGGAGCTTAGAGCTTGTCCCGACGGGGGCGGTGCCCCGCTGGTGGGAGAGTCCTGGTTAGGGGGAAACCCCACTAGCCGGCGGTAGGTCGGTGCCGGATCTCGCCATTCAGCGGGTGAAGATCACCGCCATCTACCGAGAAAAAACATGCACTACACTAACGGGACTAATGACTGAAGCAGTTGGCACGCCCGGAAACACGAAAAAATCAATCAATCAATCAAACGACTAAAGTTTTCAGATATCAGTTATATATAGTATAGTACATTACAACCGATACTCTACATTACAACCAGCTTCTTAAAGAGCATATCTAGTGGGTGCCTCTCTAATACACAATATGCTCTGTTCCCGATAACGTGATATCTTGCACTTCTGTCTTTTAAACCACCTGGAAGTTTTGACAATTAATGTCATACATTTTTCGGAACTGTTTATCCAGGTCCTTTGCTTATCATTGCGAAATCACCCAGAAGACTCTACCTCGTATTACGTATTACGTTACGACTCTATACTCGTATTGCGTTAAGTAAGCGTCACTCACACAAGAAAGCAACATGATAAATTAAGATCAATGATGAAGACGAGAAGTTCCAATTTGCAGATGTTGAATCAGTAATTAGTCAAGAATGGTTTGCAATACAGGCAAAAATTGTGGGCCCACCCAAACCTTACAAGAAGTACAAATATAGGGGAAAGGATCAGATAAAAGATTAAATTAAATTGAGTTGTACCGTGAGCAAATGCATTCAATCATACACGTCATCTAAAAAAGTGTTTTCCTCCAATCCATTTAAAATGAGTAAAACAAAGAAAAACATAGTAAATAGCAAAAAATGAAACGACTACAAACCACACGGAAAATGCCACTGCCAAATGCCACTGCAGTCTACGGTCGAATTGGCGACATTACGTCGTTTGAACAATCAATACGTCTGCACCACGCTGTATGCTTGGGCTCATTTGATCAAAATGGCAACAAGGCTTCATAAATGTACGAGTAGCTTTACTATCTGTGCACGTTTTCATTAGCTCAGCGAGAAATATAGTTATTTAAGTTATAGTTCTCAATGCTCTCGCGGCAGTATGTCGATTTCTCCACAAATGGCAGGATAGGAATAATAGCCAAAACTTGTAGCTCATTTGCTTTTGGAAACAAGAGCAAATAATTAATCTTATTATATCACCTTGTTTACCTTATACCAACTTTAATTGCAAATATATTCCACTTCTCACTTCTGTTACTTATGGTAGGCCATTGCGGGCCTGTCCCAACTTATAGACATCTTCTTGCCGCTGGACTTCCGACATCCCGATGACCCTCTGGTTCACGGGCTCTTGCCTATTTTTTGCATGGGGGCAAGCATTCAGTCAGTGAGAATTCTTTATTGACGTTTACATTCTTCTGATTTATTAATTGATTAATTGTTAGTAATTCCGGCGCGTTAACTACTTTGATCATTAATCCCGTAAATTTAGAGCGTGTTTTTGTTCGAGAGGTGGTGGTTGTCTTCCCCCTCTGTACGGTGAGATCCGGCGCCGACCTACCGTCGGCTAGCGGGGTTTCCTTAACCAGGTATCTCCCACCAGTAGGGCACCTCCCCAGCCGGGACAAGATCTAAACCCCCGACCGGTCTACCGGCATGTGTGGTAGAATGGTACGTGTTAGTGTGTGTTCGTGTGAGGGGTGAGGATAGGAGAAGGGAAAGGTAGGAAAGATCGCGTGCAGTCCATGGCCCGTTTGTTAGGATACTGCTCCGGCATTCGCCTGGTGTTGATCTCAGAAACCACGGAAAACTACAGATCAGAGCACCTGGCCGCTAGAATTCACCTTCAGACAGCGCCTGAATTCAACCTAGCTGACAAGCTAGTGTCGAATGATTCCATTCAGTATTCATTTCTCACTAATACGTATGTATCAGAATTGAAACTGGCATTGGTTTATAAAATTTGATAAAATAATTAAAATCAACAAAACATTTTGGCTTAATGTCTAACAAGGAAGCTTTACTAGGTTTATCGCCCCCGCCTCCTCCACAGTGCATTTCACTTCCTGAAAAAGCCTCCCTCTCACCTCCGTGCATTACATAACGTAAGGACAGCTCTTTAGCTTTCGTAACACGAAAGTCTCGCGAGAAAAGTAATACCGAAGACATATTTTATAAGTTTCTGTTCACGAGTTTTGTAGAACAAATGTGTTTGGTGAAGAAGGTTATCGAACTGTCATGTGTTCTACGTCATCTCCGCAAAAAGAAACTATGTAAGTTGAGAGAACTGCAACGAAACACGAATGTACGGTCAACTTCATGCGAAATGAAAAATTCTCTGGAAAGATCTTTCACGTTCATGAAAAATATACCAATTGTAAGAAAACAAAAACTTATTAGCAATTCGAGAGGTAATTTCAACAGGTAACACTTGAAATCTGAAGATGATTTTAATACCCGTCTACTTTTAGAACACAATATTCTCGGAATTTTATACATTAAGACCTAATAAATATAACGGATATGACGTAATCCAGTAATAATGGTACAAAATGATTTGTCTGTCTTCTTTCGGACGAGACGTATCCCGAATTACCACATCCTAGCTTATGTGCAGATGTGCGGCGTGTAATGAGCCTCAAGCCTGACTGATGCCACTGAGATGAATTCTAAACTTTTCATCGCCCTAGTAACGAACATGCCACGTACCGCACGCGATATTACCTTCCTCTTCCTTTCCTATCCTCACTCCTTACTTACACTTACTTACTGCCACGCATGTCAGGAGCTTAGAGATCGTTCCGACCAGAGCGGTGTCCCGCTCTGTGGGAGTAAATTGGATGGAGGGGGGAATACCGCAATCTGACGTGTAGGTCGGCGCCGGGATCTAGCGGGGGGGATCACCGCCCACTAGCATCTTCCATGATAAAATCGCGCACTACACTCACGGGAGTAACGAGCATAGTTTTTGACACGCCCGAAAACACGATATAATCAATCGGAATGGTCGCGAAGATCGCGGTATGGAAGTCAAGAAATACTTCTTATAAAATTCAGTAATCTATTAATCATTATTTGTACTGCCTACTAAACGGAGGGAAGAGGGATAAAAGAATAATGCACTTAGAGAAGGAAGCTGAGTTGCTACTGCTATGTTAGCATAATAACCATGATGCCACATATATTTTGATAATGCATTTGCAGTTGTTGCATCAAAACAGGTCTCTTTCTAGGGAAAGAGACCTAAACGTGACACGAGTGTGGTGTTTCCTTTAATCGCCTGTTATTGAACTTTCCCATTTAAACCTTGACGTAGTGCGTTTCCAATGCTGCTACAGATTCTTAAATTTTACGATTAATGTATAATCATACTGAGACTTCTTTCTGAATTTAGTTAAGTCGTGAAGTACATTGCACAATGCTATGCCGATGGAAACCACATGGGCGATGTACGAATCTGACTGTCAACCAACCCCTTGAGCCTTTGTTCCCCCTACTTTTCATGAACGTCTCATTTTAAAAATTGTCACAAAACCGTTTCCAGTTTTTTTTTCTGTAAATTATGTTCGAAAACAGCACAATGCCCTGATTCACATAAAATGTATTAAAATTGTGAATTTTCAAACATTGCTCATATGTAACTGTTTGGGATATTTCATGTGTTTATATATTTTTCCTTCAGGAGTATTTTACAATTTAATGCAAGAACTCAAATGCTTCATATGATATGAAATTTCCTAAAATATCAATAATTGTCCACTATAATTATTCTCTTTCTTTCTGTTAATAATAAATGTACTTCTTCCTTTTAAAACCTTTCATTAGTGCTCATGGGTAAATGTGCAGACGTTTTCTTTAAATTATTTGCAGGTAGAACCAAATACACTAAATTCGATGACTTATATCTGAAGAGTTACTAGGATACTAGTTGCAATGTAATAACATTACCCAACCGTTACAAATAATATGAGGGTGAATGTTGTCTTTTAGCACCATTCGAATATTATACAATAATATTCTAAAAACACATACTACTAAGAGAAAGAGAGCGTATGTAATTTCGTGCTAAAAATTGAATTCCACAGTTTCTCTCTTATAATTCGATATTGATATTCAATAGAAAAATAAACTGCATATTTAGTTTATGTATAATAAAATGTCAAAAGTGAATGTGATAATGGTCTTTAGTAAATCGTAATGAAAATAACAGATGATTAATTGTTATTCTGGCAATATAATCCAAAATTTATTACAATTGATTTGAATATTTTCCATTGTTCATACGTTACCAATCTCTCTTGATATGTTAATATTTGCCACGCATATTGGTATCGCAGGTAATAATAAGTAATTATAATCGGTTTCCATACCTTATGCTGTACGTATAGCCTTTCCTCTCCTCAAATCTCCCCTTCCATATTTCACTGCGATTTAAGCATTCTGTCGCATACTTTAATTCACATAGACCAATTACGAATGTGGCATTTTGACTGCGAATGGTGGAAAGGACCATTCAGGGGGAAACACCAGCTCCTTCCCATGTCCACCAAAATGCATAAAGATTTCTGATCATTATTTTCAAATATATTTCCGTGATCGAAAATATCGATATCATCGAGATTTTTCGTTATTATTGTGAAATGTTGACATATTAAATGTTTTCAAAATTCATTTTTAATTATGTTTAATAAAAATACCAACTCAAATTATGTTATCTTCTAACATTATTATTCACGAATCATTACCAAATATACCTGAAATTTGAAATCTTCTATTGAGAGCTTAATCATTGAGAATATTATCACTTGCCTAGTATCGTTCCACCTACACACCTGAAATTCAAAATTAATTTGTACATTTTACTATCGTACTCCCACTTTTAGATTGTTTGAAGATAATAAGAAACTGGAAGTGTAATAATATTTCATAGTTTTTACGTTATGTCGTGAAAAAATTGAATAGCAATATTTTGTATAATAAATGTATTCAACATAGTATATATTTAATTAATTCGAAAGTACTATCTAAGGTAAATAAATATAAATCGTCGCAAGCCAAGTCATGTGCAATATAAATTTCGAATCACACTGTTTATGCATTCACCCATCCCTTCACTAGGAAGAGAAGGTTGCGAATCGCCCTGTAATATAATCATTGAAATGGAATATGGAATGGAATTGGCCGCGCCTGCGGGGACGGAGAGGGGAAGGGGGCGGGCGAGGGCGGAAGCGGGGGAGGGGGCGGGGCGCTTATCAGGCGGCGCACGCTGGCGATTTCCATCTGCGGGAAATTGCGACAGCGCCGCCTCACTGCTTTGTACTCCGCAATCACTCCGCAAGGAATGAAGCACAAGAGACGTGGGAAGTAATTCGGTGTTCCGTGCAATAGTATTTTTTGTGTCAAAATATAGAGAAACGAATACGGGAAATCGACGTCGTGTACATATTGATACAAATAATATATCAAATAGTGTAATGTAGCTGTGGATTAATGTGTTGGAAAAAGTAATAATAGACATGAAAATGTATAATTGGTCAGTGAACGAAGACAATCGCGAAATCTGAAATGAAATTGAAATTATACAGACTTCAGAAGTTGCCGAAGAAGAAGATGAAGGAGACCAAGAAGAATAAGCAGGATATAGAGGGCAGAACAAGAAAGGGAAAGTTATTGGATTGCAAGGAAAGTTAGGTGAAAATTTATTGTAGTCGCTAAACAAGAAACGCCTGAGAATTTTATCCGCTGTACAGCCATGCTTGTGTACGTGCATCACAGGAACGGTGGTGTCATCAACAATCTTTTCATAGATCCTTGTCACTGCAATAGCCTGTAACCCAGTTGCCGCTGCAGTCTAACCACAAACATGTATTCAAAACTAAGCTTCCTTCTAGCCTAATAATAGCATTGACTTGTTCAGTTTTGGGGCCTCATTTAGTGGAAAAATAATTAAACTGAGTAATACAAAATGTTAAAATTGTTTAGTTTTCTTGTAGTATAGTAAACGTTATAATAGAATATTAGAAAACTGATAATTAAACAAGACAGTACTCGCAATTAACGACAGTACAGAAACTGCTCGGTGTCTTTTCTACGTCGCCTTGGCGGATTTTTCACTTTCTCCTGTCATACTTCAAACACAAGTTTTACAAACGTTCATTTATGAAAATGAAAAAGACGTAGAAAAGAAACGAAAATGGTAGGAAGTTTCGTAATATGCTTGTACGCAGAGTCTTTAAACATTTGAGCACGTCACAAGAAATTTGCATTATAACCTATTATTAATATATATGCCTTCTTTTCGATGAATATAGTTCATAATACATTATGATATTCCATATTTGTAAAAACGATACTGATATTGTCGGTATAATACATGAATAATAATAAATCGGTTGTAATAAATGAAAAAAAGAACATGTGCAACGTTGCCATTGTAGATCAAATGAATAGACATTATTTATTCAGACTATGAATGAATGTCCAACAGACGAGTTTTCAGTACTTAGTATTCATTTATTCTTTGGTATCTACGCCTTTTTAGGTAATGTAATCTGTGTGAATTCAGGACTGGTACGTATCTTTCAGTGGTCAAAACCAGAAACCCAAGGCTCTTCATAAACGTACATTGACGTTCAGCTGATTCGGATACCACAGGTATTCACGGACACAATGGCTCTGTCCAAATGCTTTCGGCCACCAATTCCAACACGAGCGTCGTTTGTCACTTGTTCATTTTGTGTTGTGCTTGGATAGGGAGAGATAACACGGCGTGGTTCTGAACCCATCGCTCGCAAGTGAGCGCCACTTACAAATTGTATTGGGGCTGTGGAATGCTGACAGAGCAGTTCCCTACATCACTGCATAGAGTGAGCGTTTGGTTTATGAAGCTCGCACACATTGACCAAACTTTGTTATGACGACATCCCGACTGAAGCTAGACCAATACACAGTACTTGTCAGTTTTGTGAAAGAACTGTGAGCGGCTGCAGAACTCAAACCAATCCCTGCGTCCCTGTCAAGCAATGTGTGCCATATAGATATCATCAACAAAATACTTGTACTTTGATATATACATGAAAAAACATTTTGAGAACAAAATATTGCTACTCCATACGTTTCCCTTCAGAAGAAAAGAAAGACGTCCAAAACTTGTACATTTAATGAATCTCGAGACTAAAAGATCCCGCTGAGCAATGTTTGAGTAGCATTTTATTGCTTAAAGGAATACTTTCTATTTTTCCAAACCACTTTCTATTTTTGTCTCTCCTCCTCTCACAGAGATTGTGGTTTGGCGAAACAAGCATAACGAATACAATTTATACTAAAAGCCATATCGTGAGATCTTTTCAATACAGGTTTTCAGCCAAACCCGTAATGATGACCAAGACGATTGTTTCTTACTTTTCAATTTTACACAATTACTACCACCTCTTCAGTAAAGAACATTTAATTTTAAATACTGAACTGTAAAACACTTAATCTTATTGAATATATCGGTAATGTTTGCTGATTCAGGGGATTGTGTTTGCATTTTATTAGCTTATGATTCTTTAGTTGTTCATCCGTAAGTACCTTAAATGCTCACAAACGCACGAATAAAGAAGGAAAATTGTACATTCATTATTCTAATTATACTTTCACTGCACTTGCAGACACATTATGTCCTCTTGGCTACCCAATTGTTCCTACATAAATGAGGTTGTGGTCGATATTGACAATTGTATCCGGTTTCCCAGTCGATCAAAAAACCCATCAACTTTTTATGGCTTTCGCGTTAGCTTGCACAAATTGCCTTAGTTGGACGATGTTACCCTCAAGTTCAAGCGAAACATTCGGCAAACAAAATATGTGTGTTTTTTGGAGGTTCAAAACTGTACGCGCTTCTGCTGTAATTATCTGAAAGAAAGGAAATAATTATTGTCGTCTGTAAATAAATTATCTAAATACTAGACCGTATTTCAGATACATAGAATATAAGGCAATTCTATAATTTAATATGTATTAATATGTGTTCACTAATTGCATGTAGGTAAAAAGCGCTTGGTTGTTCAATTTACAGTACCAATCGCGTACAAACATTTTAAAAAGAAACATCCACTTAATCCGGATAGAATAACTACCACTGATGAAAAGCACAGATTTGTATTAATTTCCTTCTCAACTTGAAAGGAAAATGAATGAATCGGATTATGTATGTTTCTGACACTTTCTTTTTCCTCTTTTCATTAAAATGCCCTCGTTTTGAGTAGTTCATTTTTTAAGTTTAAAATTACAAGCGTAATGTGAATATTTTTAGTATTAAGCAACAGTTACACTTTCACGTAAAAACAAACTTGTCAACGAATAATCAAATTTATACAAACCATTCTTATAGAAATAATACATATTTACTGAAAAGCACTTGCATGTAATTTTATAACTTATACTTGGGTTTTTCTAACGTGGTGGCTGAGGGTAGTATCTCCAAGATAGAATTCGGCACGACTTTTTGCGTCTTTCTTGGTCCTGCCGCAAGATGTCGCATGATTGCCACCGCATCAAGCAGTGCAGCAGATTAAGCTACTCTAGCGGCAGGACTGAGAATACTTCAAAAAGTCGTGCCGAATTCTATCTTGGAGATACTACCCTCAGATACCACGTTAGAAAAGCCCAAGTATAGAATATCGGAAGGTTAAATGATATTGGTCTCTTGACGGCAAATTTCTCCCTTGCAAGTATTTTATCTTCACCGATCCATACAACTTCTTTCCGAAGCCTTTAATTGACAGAAAGACCATCTGTGTCAGTACGTGACGGCGAGAGCTTAGAAATGTAATCTAGAGCCCTCTTAATGTTTAAAGGGACGTGTACAATACATTCACAATTTCTACTCCTTTATCTACTAAATACTAATAAAAAGGTATTTTACAGAACTAGCCTCAGGATTATGTGATTATTAGTTCAACTATGTTCAAGAGATCAAGTGATGTACTATTGTATTTGATTCATTAAATTTAGATGTTGAGAAATTGTGTTTCGTGACTCACGTAAAACAAAAAAACGTACTTCCCCAGAGTATGGGGAAGTAGAAATCGCGTACGGTTTACAGGTCATTGTTTAAGGTACGGTCCCGGCATCCGCTTGGCATTGATCAGAAAAGGCCACGAAAGCTATTCTTTAGAATTGCCAGCCTCAACAACTCTCACCCTTACACTGGCATCGTCCGACATCGTTAAACGGCGACGAAAATCCGCTTTACTGTAAGCAGCTTTGGTTGGCGGCCTCTCACTCGATCCATATGGTCATTAATTACCCAAAATGGTATTTCAAATACAATAAGAGTGTGAACATCAAAGCATAAGCGCTTCTTGAGAGGACACGCCCCCTCCGCTGCGCTTCTCGTACGCAGTGACTGCTGGCGGCCCGGCTGTGTCAGTTGCCGCAGTGCCGGGAGTCATGCAGGCTGAGTGGCGGGCGGCGCTTCCTCCGCCGCGGTGGCTCACCCGGCGCCCAAGAGCCACACGCGGTGGCGGTGAGGGTGGCGGCGGCGGCGGCGGCGGCGGCACGGGCCCAGGGCCGTCCGTCTCGCTGTCGGCCTCCCGCCCGCTCGGCCGGGCGGCCGGCCTGTCGCACGGACGCTCGCGAGCGCCCGTGTAATTGATCAATAGCCGTGGCTTAATAAACGGGACTAAACGCCCTGGGTGACGTTATGCCCTCGCAAATAGCGTGGGCGGGCCGCGGTGGGCGCGCGGGGTAGCCGGTGCGGGCGAGGCGCGGCGGGGTGGCGCGGGGGCGCTGACGGCCGCCGCGCTTGACAGCGCCACTAGGAGGTGGCGATCACCCGCGCGCGTGGGCGGGGCTGCTGCGGGGGCGTGGGCGGCGGCGAGGGGCCGCCCCCGCGATCGCCCGAGCGGTCCACCGCGCCACTGGGCGAATGGGCAGGCGAGGCAGGAATGGCAAGCGGCGAGTTAATGCATGATACTAGTACAAATACACAACACGAGTGCCTGCAGTAGCAAAAATGCACAGCAACTAAACACGAAATGGGCTAAAAAAAGTAGTAAGCGCTTTGATTAAGAACATCAAATAAAATATTGATGAATAACTCTACAATCAGTTGAATAATTTAACAAAATCTTCCTCACAAATATAATGTAATGACGTAGAATAATGTGTACGGATGTACAATACATCAGTTTTTTTTCATATAAGGAATATAAAAAATGTTCCTACATAACGAATCACGTGAATAGCAAATATGTAATGGCGAGTGGCACTTTCCTTGGAGCCTTGCCGTCCCATGACGTCAACTGTCGTAAGCAATGACGTACTGAGTATGGAGTTTAGTTGGTAAGTGCATTAAGAGAATAGGCGGAATAAGACAATCAAATGTTTGCATATTTCTGTCAAAATCGTCCGTTTCATTTCTTTTGTTTTTCCCATGATGTTCCTTGGTATCTAACAAAACCGCAGACACCTCTCAAAAGACCGGAACTGCAGTTTTCTTTCGATTTCTGTGCCCATTGGAAATTAATGCTGTAGATTTGTGCGAATCCAGTGACGGACCGCTTCCATTGACGATCCAGTGAAGTGCAGTGTGCGAGGATGGTGAAACGCACAAGTTTCCAGGGGACACGAAAGCAATATTTCATTTTATGCCAGAATTCGAGTCATGTGACCGCTGCCATATTTGATGTTGCTCATGTCAGGCGCGTAATGCTGGCTTTACACTAGCAATAGGTTTCCGCAACATCTTTCAGCAATTTGTTGCTGTTTCTTGCGGTCATCTTTACACTAGCAAGAACACGACAGGGCAATATGTTGCCTGAACGTTGGGAGGAAGATCTTTCCAACAAGATATTGCCGATCGTTTTACATTAGAACTTTTTCTTGCCGTGGTTAGTGATGCCACGAGGAAAATGGCGCGTCAACTTTAGTGAGGTTATATCTCACTCCGACATGGCTAGTAGAAGGGAGAAGATGCGAGTCGTGGTCGCAGTTATTGTGCTCAATGAAGAGACAAAGAAATAACGTTTTGTGAATACATGTGACTCTATTTTAAGACGAGGGAAAGGGGCTTGTACAAATTCGGTTCAGGAGCCTCAATATTCTTTTCGTGGACTACGATGCACGTGGGTTCTAAGTAATTTGCTATTTATAAAAAGCGCAATTATTAATTCGGTAAAAAGTTTCAAAATACTCTTTATCTACAGTTGATGTATTATAGAATAAACTTAAAATCTCTAAATCTTAGATTAGGAATCTTGATAATTTTTAACGTAACAAAATTAATAATTAGGGAGCATCTATAGCTAAACCAAAATTTGAACCATTCGATAATCAACCATAGAGGATTTGTAATATTTATTACTTCATTTATTTTATTAAACCTTTTTCACACACCCATTTTACGAAAAAACGCATATAACAATTCAAAATAATACGGTCTACCTTAACCGTACTTCCTGCGCATTTGACCATGGCCATCATTGGCTTCTTCCAGCAATATCTTGCTCAGACTTCAATCCAATTCTAGTCCCAGCAACAGCCGGCCATATCTTTCCCAGGGCGGAAACACGCGTGTTTACATTACGAATGGAATATCTAGCAAGAAATATTTAGAACATCAACAACATCAGAAATATTTATTGCCGCAATATTTACGTTGGCAACCTTTCTTGCGAAATAATATTGCTCGCCATTTTCTTCCAAGTGTAAAGCCAGCTTAATAGCCCACCGTATTGCTTTTTGATTGATTGATTTTTTCGTGTTTCCGGGCGCGTCAACTGCTTTGATCATTAGTCCCGTTAGTGTAGTGCATGTTATTTTCTCGGGAGATGGTGATCTTACCCCACTGGATGGCGAGATCCGGCGCCGACCTACCGTCGGCTAGTAGGGTTTCCCCTAACCACGATTTTCCCACCAGCGAGGCACCGCCCCAGCCGAAACAAGCTCTAAGCTCCCGACCGGTCTCACGGGATGTGTGGTAGTGTAGTTCATATTAGTGTAAGTTTGTGTACGAGGGTGAGGTTAGTACAAGGAAGAGGAAGGAAAGATCGCGCGCGGTCCGTGGCTTGTTAGTTAGGGTACTGCTCCGGCATTCGCCTGGTGTTGATCGGAGAAACCATGGAAAACCACCGATCTGAGCAGCTGGCCTCTAGAATTCTCCTCGAGAAAGCGATTGGATTCGACCTAGCTGAAAAGTTAGTGTCAAAAATCCTGCTGCCGTCAGGACTCGAATCTACGACCTCCCGGTCAGAGGCGCTGCAATGACATCAGTTGATTCACTGAGCCATCGCGCCCGGTTCCAAGAAAGAAGTGTGCGTGTTCGTGGGCGTAATGTTTCTTCGTATCATGACGAAATTTGGGTCATGTGACCAATGACGTATTTGATCTAGCAACGATTTGCGCAGTAGACCGCCGTTGTGATGACGTAGAGATCTGCCCGGGATGTGCGCGCCCAGGGAGCTCTCGCGAATCATTGGCGGAGGCGGAGGGTCGCGGAATGCGATCTTATTGACTTAGAGGACGTACAGGGCACGAGAATGTTTGCGGGCGGCAAACGAATGCGGCGAGCGAGTAGGCACAGAGGAGAATGCGCGTATGAGTGAGCGCAAGCTATGCCTGCAGGCTGCCTCAGCTTCTGAGAACACAAGAGCCGGGGGCTTCGGATGGCGGAATGCATTGTCCCTAGGAGAGGTGCTGGAGTGCGTATGCGCGGAGCTTAAAGTGTGGATTGTAAATAACGATCAATAAATATGTATTTAACAAATTGGAAACTTGTATAAGATGAACTACAGGGAGAAGTGCAATCTGTGCACGTTTTCTTGATCTCTTTCTCTGCCCAAGCCCATATAGTACATTATATGTTGAATTAGAAGACAGGTAGCTGCCAGCATTTTTGGTGGAATTGATAAGAAAATAGTCGCTCCCGTGGGGCGAATGCGTGGGTTGTGGGGGCGAAAAGCGCGGGGTGCGGAGCGTGGGACGTGGAGGTTTAGAAATAATGTGCTCATACACTGATGTCGGGTCAGATAAATGAAATTATGAAAAATGATTACTTTAAGCTCTCCACCATTTACCTGAGATATGTTTCCGAATAGTTACTTGTAGAGAATTTGATACGATGGTATATTTTGATTTGATTGTATATGACGTCTAAGAGTAAGATAGGCAAACGATAGTGAACATCCTTTTCTGGTGTTGCTGTTTTCGGAAAGACCTCCCATACAATGAAAGATACTGCCATTCCCCCTTTTCTTCGGGCAGGAGCTTTAGAAAACGAAAGAGCAGGATTTCTGATGAAGATGACGTCATGGATATTAAGGACCGATGGATAGTTGATGGAAGAGGCAGGCAGTCGGAATGCCGGTGGACGAGAGGGCGTAGGCATGAAGGGGAAAGGGAGGGAACCATTTAGAATTCGAGTACTGAAAGGTGCCAGGGCGTGCAATTAATGGGGAAAGGGCCGCCGCGGATCAATTTTCATTTAAAGAATGAAAATATAATCAGCTATTTGCTTCAAGTTTTTAAGTTCGGCTTTTCTAATAAAACAGAATTTTCGACAAAACTTTTACCAAAAAGTTCACAGTTTCAAGAACTGTGGTCAATTTTATTTACGTCTCATCATAGTATTAAAAATTTGTTGAAATTAGAGAGAAGAAATAAAGGTCACCTTCGTCAACATATCAGCTTCATTAAGATAGCCGGCTTTCGACGGCTTTACCGTCATCGTCAGTCTCGCTGCTGTCGGCAAAAGTCGGGCGACTGTGTCGGCTGTAGGCACAGTCGCCCGACTTTTGCCGACAGCAGCGAGACTGACGATGACGGTAAAGCCGTCGAAAGCCGGCTATCTTAATAAAGCTGATATGTTGACGAAGATGACCTTTTTTATTTCTTCTTACAAGAACGTCAAAAACACCAAATCAGAATTCCCACAATTCATGAAATTAGAGATTTGAAATGGAAAGTCGTTTATGAGAGTTTTGATAAAGATGTAAAATCTATAAATTTTATTAATGCATTAATTGAAGTATAGTGACATTGTCAAGAATTTATTTATTGCATTCATCCATTAGGGCAAACAATGAATTAAATCTGTAAAGTAAAATCGAAGTTAATTTACTTCCATTACCGACACTCCTCAACGAAGCGATTAGCTTGCCCGCTGGGTGTCAAATAAATATGGACATTTTCGAATCACATCTCAAAAAATGTTAATCTATCAATAAGAACCGACGAATAATGAGCCAGCCGGATTCTCTTTGTATTAACACAAAGTATGTATTCTTTAGGATCTTTGCGTACAATATAATAGATTAATAATCTGAAAATTTACCCAAATGTTGTAGTATAATCTATTTTTACCTTATAAAACTTTAAAAAAATATGTTATAATGTTTTTATAATTAGTAACAAGTTAACGTTCTGAGTTGTCACAATAGAAAAAAAGGTTAAAAATATCTATGCACATACAACTGTGAAAAAACAACATTATTTAATGTTTGAGATAAAAGAACGAACGTAAATAATTGCAATGTCATTGCAGGGTTACATCAGTTGTTTAATTGGTCATGAAAGACAATTTTAGTTTTTAGAACTGGAAATGAACATGTTTTTTTTGACACGGTATCAGAATATTCCGTTTCAAAATTAAACAATCCAACAAATGCTTCTTTCTATTAAACATTTTCAAATTAATTAGAGTTTTCGAATCAATGCCTTTTCCAAATGAAATTTTAACCTTTCAAATTAATTAACTAGCAAACGTTTCTTGTTAAATTAAATGAATAAAATTTTCACGAGATCTAGGGCGTGACGTAGCGGACCTGCGCAGTTGTGAGCTGCGCGTGGTGCGGGTCGACGTACAATGGTCCGGATCGCTAAAAAAGTCGGACACAAATAACGAACTTCAAAATAATCTGTATTTTAATCCTCGGAATTAAAGCTTTTTTCTGTCATACATTATATTAATGATTTAATGCTCAGGTAACTGTTGTTTATGAGGAATATATGATTTGAATATTGATGGAGCAATGGTAAAATGTGAGAACGAAATGGGAGAACCCCGCAAAAAGCTGACGCAATCCCACTTTTACCTCCAGAAATTCCACACAATTCGGCGTGGAGGTGAACGCCTGACCACTGGTCGCTGCGTATTTTGATTCAAAAGAATTCCCACTTTAGCTTCGTAAAACGTTAACTTTGCGGAGCCACAGGCTTGAGTGTCCGTGTTTCACGTAAGTATTTCCCCCAAGAAATAGAAGCGTGATCGGTTTCTTACACACCTGGTCTAGACCGTCGTCCCATCCATAACCATTCATCTCTCACGATCATTCACGTCTTGATATCACCCTTCCCATCAACCATGTAGATTCACTATGCGTACGTTTTGTTGAGCTCTCTTTTTGCTTATAGTGGTAGAAGTAGAGCTAGAGAAGTGTTACTATATTGTTATAAAGCAAAAAATCAAATCTGCAGTTCCTTACTGTTGCAAATAGGTTTTCTATAACACGCAGGAAATCGCCAACTACCACTGTGATTATTGGCATAGGAAAGGAGAGGGCATAAGGCGTAAGCCTCCTCCATCGCTTTCGCTTGGCAACGAAGTGATATGAGCTTTCATTATATAAATTGGACAATTTTGAAGCAACGAAAGGGATGGAGCAGTAAGAGAATTAGTCCCAGCAACCACGCAAACATTCTTCCCTAACGTCCAAATATTTGTGCTTTCGTGCTTATGGCATACCGATGCTCCCAGGAGAGTTTTATTTATTGCCCAAGAAAAAACATTTTTTGGGAAAGAAACGAGGAAAAAAATATTTTTTATATTGGAATTCGGGTGCCATTTTTCACAGATAAGTATAGCGCGTAGCCTGATTATAGACCATTAGCCGACCGTCGGAATTTCAGTGCATTCGCTGTTCACTAATGACTTCCCAAGTTAACAGGAGCGCTTCGAGTCTCGGAAATCGGAGTCATGTTGCGGCGATAGACAAGCTGTGACGAAACCAAAAAATTATAAAAATATTTTTCTAAGGGGTTCTATGGTTCTGAAGCCAACATGGTAAAGGAATTACTTATTGCTAATATAATGAGAAACGTTCTGTAACGTTTTTACGATCTGAAATACTATAATATCAGGGTAGACGCACTTCGAGCAAAATCGAAAAATCAATTGCATTACATTACCACACATGCCGGGAGACCGGTCGGGAGAATAGAGCTTGGCCCGGTTTGGACGCTTCCCTACTGGTGGGAGATACCTGATTGGGAAAAACCGCTACCCGACGGTAGGTCGGCACCGGATCTCGCCATCCAGCGAGGCAAGTTCACCGCCACCTCCCGAGCAAAAAATGCACTACACATACAGGACTAATGATCTTAGATATTGACGCGTCAGGAATCACTAGTAATCAATCATCATGGAAATATTAACATTCGCGAATAACGAGAGACTTGCTGCGACTTATCTGGTTATTTCTCCAAGTCCTTCCAATGAATTTTGTCCGCTTTTCGCATCCTCCAGACGACCTCCGTACGCAGCAGGGGCGCCGGCCTCGGCGTCGCCGGCGAAGAGGACGTCGGCGGTGCACCGGGCGCTGGAGGCGACGGAGAGACAGCGTCGACCCCACGCCACTCGACTCCCCCACCCCCACCCCACCCCACCCCCACGCCTCGCTCATCCCCTCCACCCCCGCAGGCGCGCACTGCCGGTGTTTGTCATCGTCCCCTCCTCCGCGCGCTTCCTTCCTCCGCAACTTCCTTCTCCTCTCGTCCCTTCCTTCCTCCGGACGTGCCCTTGCACTTCGCCTTTATTTCCTCGCGTCCTTTTCTTGCGGGACCTTGCTTTTTTTTTTTCCTTTTTCCTTTCTTCTCCGGCCGCCGGAGCCTCCTCCTTGACTTTATATTTGTCTTGTCATATATCTTCTGGCCCATTTTTTATCCGCCCGCTGTTTCCATTCCTCATTTAAACCATTTTCTTATTTATTCCCCCGTCATTAAACGTAAGTTTTGAAGTCGCGAGCGTGCGCGGCGGGCAATGTACGCGACTGCGTCCCCGCGTTTCCACTCACAGCGAGGAGGCTGCGAGGAGCGCCCGGCGTCGCGCGGCGTCGCGCGGCGCGGGGGTGTGGCGTAGGCGTGGCAGAAGCGGGGCAGAGGGGTGGAAAAGGCAGTGCGGAGGTGGGATTGTGGACGGGGGATGGGGAAGATAGGAGCCGGGGCAGAAGAGGCGGCGCACGGAGGAGGTGGGACGGGCAGGGGGGGGGAAGGCAACGCGGGCGAGCGCCGAGAGGCGGGGGCGTGGTGTGGGCGCGGCGGGCGGGGTCGAGAGGGGCGAAGCGACTGCGTGCATACGGCGCGAGCTGAGCACCGAGTGCTGAGTGCTGCGGAGAGCGAACGCGGCTGGAGACATTGTTAGTTGCGCGCCGAGGGCATGGGGGGGCGCGGCGGGCGGGGCGAGGGCGGGGCGGGGGGCGGGGGGGCCTGGTGGTCGCTGCTCCTCCATCAAGGACCTCACGACGGCTCCGCGTTTCCGTCGTCACGCAGGAAAACCTTACTTCGCTTAACGGCCTACGCAGGGGACGACCCGTAGCATGGCAGCCAGTGAGCTAGCTTTCCGCCTCTGGGTACTGGGCTCTCTACGTGCAATTTATGTGAGACCAAGCGTGTTCACGGCAGGTTTCTCCTGGGTTCCTCCGTTCCCCCTGCCCCTCCACATTGCCCCATTATCATTCGGAAGAAAACATAATTATCTAGATCCAAAAAAAGAGGGGTACCCATCGTGTAATGGGAAGACTGCGCACCTTTCGCCGCTGCCGCGGCCTATTAATTCCGTGTCGAATCTTGTGGTGGATACAATTTATGGTGGATAAAGCGGGTTTGAGGCAGGGTTTTCGAGGTTCTTGTGTTTCCCCTGCCTCTCATTCAACTGTTGCTCCATCAATCGTATCGTCTTCATAAAACCCTTGCCATGAAATGATAGATCCAATCAACTTATAACCATAAAGCTTTGACACTGGCACCATAATAAAAAATAACCAAAAATAATTCATCTATCCCAAGAAAGACCTCATCCAGGGTACTTAAATCCCAATGAAGAGTGGTAGTAACAGCCTACGCACCTCGCAAACGCTACAGCACTTGTTTTTGTTACCTGCAGGAGAATTCTAGCAGCCGGCTGCTCTGATCGGTAGTTTTCCGTGGTTTCTCCTATCAACACCAGGTGAATACCAAAGCAGTACCCTAACAAACGGGCCACGGACCGCACGCTATCTTTCCTACCTATCCTTGTCATATCCTCACCCCCTTACACACACTTACACGAACATGCACTACACTACCACACATGGTCGGGGGTCGGGGTTGTGGGACCGGTCGGGAGCTTAGAGCTTGTCCCAGTTGGCGCGGTGCCCCGCTGGATGGAGATACCTAGTAGGGGAAACCCCGCTAGTCGACGGTAGGTCGGCGCCGGATCTCGCCATACAGCGTGGAAAGACCACCACAACCACCTCCCGAGTAAAAACACGCTGAACACTTACGGGGAATAATGACCATAGTAGTTGACGCGACCGGAACCACTAATATTCCTTTAACCAATTCATGAATCAGCCACGTTCTTCTTCTCTTTCTTCTTCAAAACACTGCATTGACGTGGCATATTTGTGTTGGAGTAAATATCACCTAACATTTAAGGGATTTGTTAAAATTGGCTTGGGAAAATCTTAAAATAGAAATCATCAATGGTAGGCCTAAACATTTTTCTCAGAGTGCTGATCTTAAGAGCTATATTCATAAGAAACGTAATTTAATGTCAGTTACATTGTGATAATTCTAATTTCAGTATTTGACGCTTCTTCTACTCGTACCATAGCATAATCTTCTTAGAATGTTTGAAAATGATATGGTAATTTTACAGTTATGTTTTAAATGTTTATAACAATATTTTAATTTAACTAATCTTTAATAATAATAATAATAATAATAATAATAATAATAATCATACAGACCTGAAGATGGAGAAGAACTTCTCCGAAACCTTGCTCTATATAGTCAATTTCTAAATACCATATGTAATGTGTGTGTATATAATGAATTCGCACGCCAAATAAATTCACCCTCCCTACAAAACTTCGCCCTATTGTCAACGTGTCTAGACTTTGTGTGCACTGACTTCACGTTTCTGGTTCTGAAGATTTCATTGGAATTGAAATATATTGAATGCCGTTTTGATTGAAAGAAAACAAGAGACAGACGGAGGACCGAGGGTGGCATTGCGCGACTGCGCTGGTCATGACACGCCCCCTCCCCGACTCCTTCCCCCTCTCCGTTTGCCGTTGTTCCCTCTTCACCCTTCGCGTAGAACCAGGCCCCGAAATTTACAAGTGAATCAAACGATGCCGGAATTTAGGCCGCGATTTCTCGTGGTTCTTTTCTTTTGCTCCTGCTTCTAGCAACCTTCGAATTCACACCCCATGGTGTGTCCTGCTAGAAATCACCCACAAAAATACATGTTATCAAATTCACAGAAACAACTTTCTGTTAAGCGAAAGCATCCGTTAATAACTCGGAGAACAACAATATATTTTTTTTGTTGATCGATAGATGTATGCGGTGGACAAAAAACAGCTGTTAAAAACAAATATGTTTCAGAGGTGGGGGAAGAAAGCTACTTTAATGGATGAAAAGAAGTCTTATCTTCGCCTTTCAGCAAACATGCTTAAAAACTTTTGTATATCGTGTAGAGCGGGGAAAAATTATCTCCAGAATTCTCTCTAATGTCGTTATTTCTATAATTTTAAGTCGAATAGTATATCAACATGGTATCAAACCTCTTTTCAAAATCAATAATAATAATAATAATAATAATAGTAATAATAATAATAACAATAATAATAGTAATAATAATAACAGTAATAATAATAATAATAATTAAAACAACAATAATAATAACAACAACAACAACTATGCGAGACACGCAGAATCACACAGACTCTGAACTTCTGATTCTACTTATCATGAAATGTGAGACACAAAAAAAATGAAGTCGTGGAGAGACAAACCACTTCATGACCAATATTGAAAAAGAATGAACTAGTGCTAATGTACTAGTGCAAATATACTTCTACACATTGCGTAACGAGTAATGAATAATTGGGCCAAATATACATTTGCTAGAGATAATGATTTATTATGAATGTATTATAGGGCCTGTGGTGCCACGGGTTTCTAAAAGAACTTCATTTTTATAAAGCTTGGAAAAAACATGAGTGTGCAAGTCAAACATAAACACAGTTATTCTTTAGATTGTAATCAGTACGCCGATAACGGTGAATTATAAGATAACGAACATGAATCTTAGGTAAATGGTTGATATCAACACATAAGGATGAGTAATCGCTTTCTTAATTAGAGTGTTTATGTAGCCATAAACACGTCATAATTAATAAACCGCTCTCAAAACGATCTTTTTCAACAATGCATTATGTTTCATTTTTCCATATAACACTAAAATATGCAAATTTATATTGTCGCAAAAATATTGAAATGAAGGTGAAAAATAACTTTATACTCAAAGGAATTTCTTAATATTTATACACGAATGAGGTTGAAATCACATCTTTTATGAATCATTTCTATTTAATATCTTTACTTTCATTTGAATTTATTCATTACCATTTCTAATTTTCATAGTAGTTCACTTCTACAATTTTTTTAATGGTTCAGAAAATAGGAATCGAATCTTATTTTCCATGAAGCCGCATTTACGGTACTCACTCAGTTGTAATTTCTGTATTTGATCATGTTGCGTATAGCTAACATCTTTCCAATATTTCCTTGTTTGTTTTTCAAGTTTAATATATAACTTAATGGTTTATTGGATTTTGCAAATTATCGTGAAAATGACAGATTATCGGATCAAGGAGTATTAAAAAGTAATTTAATTTGAAACAATAACTTTCACATATAATTTTTTGATGCTGCTTACTTCCGAGACAGATATCATATACTGAATACACATTTCTTTGTGCATTGCTAACCGTTTTCCATAAAATAAAGAAAAAATGTTAGCTGGCTTTCATAAAATCAATAAAATAAGTCTAATAATATATTATAGTTCAACTTCCCACAGGTTTTTTGTGCATTTTGCAGAAATGGAAATAATTGCCATTCTGAAAACACTGTTGGCGCTAACACATTTAACATGTCCACACACCCGTTTCCAATCATATCGCTTCAGTGCTTGTTAATTTGTTCATGTTGTCATCGTCTGTCAATTTGCCGCATCACGTACCATCCCACACTCGGATAGCACTCCCATTTTGGACAGTCAAAGGTCAAAATTGAATAGGTATTTAGAGAGAGCTCTCTGATAAATTCTGAGTGTTAAAAATGGGGACTAATATTCAGAGTGGAGGCGGGTATTTATCAGAAAAGAACAGTTATTGTCTCGTCATCTAGGATGTTACAAAAAGCCTTAATTTTCGTGAATGCTACAAAACACTTTCATATTCGTATAAACGGTTTCCAGTATTGTATCTTGTATTCATTACGGTGCAGGTACGCTATGCTTGCATATAACACTGTAAATTGTGTTATTGGTAAGCACACTGAGTAAAATGAGAACTGGAAGAATATTATTTCTCTACGACTACTCCAAAATGTATGCATTTCTGCATGTTTATCGGATACAGTAAAGATGACGATTCCACAAGCAGTGCGAGAATATTAATCGTGCACGGCTGTCGGCTAATCAATTCGTCTTAGTTCATTAAACACGACAGAGCGTTCTTGCAGAGGGCAGTCTCCAACAGAGGGCAACAGCTCTGCGCGCTCTGCCGCGGCAAGTCTCAACTGTCGTAAGACAGGTGAACCACGATAATTCAAAATACTCGTATACAAGAAACATCTTGCTCCACTAATAGATATATTTTTAATTAAATCGGCTCAAATCAAGAGTCAACTCCCTCGGTAATCAATATTACCAATTGCTCCAATTTCTCAAACAAGTTTTCCAAAAAGTAAATCTAGACTATTTATGTTTGTAATACTTGTTTTGTTTACTTGTTTGTAGTTTATGTTACGAAATATTTAAGTAATGAAGTAAAAAGGACAATGAATGTAACAATATTTCAAAGCACAAAAACTTTTCAAATATTTTCATTTAGTATTTTTAAAACATCAATTTCAGAGTCACAGAGAAAGTATAGTCTTCTGGCGTAGAATGGGTATTATTTACTCGTAGAAATTCCGACATTCGCTCCTACGACACTTATGTCGTAAACTTCAACTTGTGAATAATAGCTATCATTCTACGCTCGTTGAATATACTATTTGCTCATTCAACTTAAAAAAAATCGCCCTGTCCAGACTCGAATATCAGCCTCATGTGGGGGACACCGCAGCACCTCCAGGCATGGAAACATTCATTACATTAACGGGAATAATGACCATAGCAGTTGAAGTGTCCGGAAAAATTAATTAATTTATAAGCTACAATAATCGTGCCTGAGAATCGAGAATGATCATTTCGGCGAAACGAATTTATAACTGTCCTAAAGAAAACGAATTTTATATTATATATATTTTCGAAGTCACCTGTCAGAAGCCCACATAAATTCTTAAGGTCACAGCTTCTTTTATGGACCAGAATACACATCTGAAATACGGAAATTCTGCTTGCGACCCTTTCGTATTTTTACCCGTAAGCGATTTTGTAAAGGAACCAATAGCCTTTTACCTTCAAGTTAAAAATACATCTTCTCTCCCATACCACCTGCTCTTTATTCCTGCGATGGATGGCGATCTTTTTAACTCGTGCACAGAAATTTCTGTAAGAAATGTCGGAATTCTGGTTTCAAGCACTATTCTTGCCAGCCTTTTTGGTAATAGGCGGGAGGGCGGTTGTCACAGGAATTTATAGCATCCTCTTATGCGTATATTTTTATTTTTCACGTGTACGGAAAAATAAACCTTTCTTGTGACTCTTAGAAATCACAACGTTGGCCTAATTTGACTTATTGCATTACGACTACAACGATACATCAGAAATAGAAGTGTTTCGCAATATATGAAAATTGAGGATGAAATGAATAAAGTGGTGTGGTGGTGAGAGAGCTTTTGGTTGTCCAAAAGCTTTTAACATTCCCTACAAATTAAATTTTTGGGGGACAAAGTGAAAGTGGAAACAATGTTTTCCTCCACTCAATTCATAAACACGTGCGGAGAACGTAATGTTTTGCTTCTCAATCTCGCGCTAAACACTTTGCCTCTCAACAGTTAATCTATTAAACAATAATTCTGTAATTGCTGATCAACATTTAGTGAGAATGATATTTTGTATATAGTTAACTGTTTGGTATTTTCCCTCACATTTTTGATAGCATTTCTTTTTCAAATCTCATAGACGGTAATTGAGGGAACTACATTAAATCCTCATGTGCAATAAAAACTATATACAATGGTGAGATCCTTCTTCTCGCGAGTTACACATCAAAACCTCGTTGAAGTTGTCATTTATTCTGGTGAATAATTGATAACGCACACTTAAATCCTCACCAAACAGGGAGCAAATTGAGTGGATGAAGATTTTCTTCACTACGCGCCACTGCAAATGAAGCCGTGCAAGTTGCAGGCGAAATAGACATCGGTAACGGTTCCCCGTTGTTATGAAGGGCGAAGACTTCTCTTACCTCGAAACAGTGAAGAAGTGACTCGGAATACTTCCCCTTTCATCGCCTCATTTGCGCGCTTGTAGACAAAAGCTTTTGTTTGCTGCCTCCCTGCGGAGCGCGGCGGGAAAAAGCGGCAACCCGCCCCTCCCCACGTCCGTTGCCACCCCCGGACCCCACCCCCTTTACGACTCCGCCCCACCACGGTTTCTCGTCCACCTTGCCGTCATACGCCTGCTACGCTCCCCCAACACGCTGCTCCTGCCGCACACTCCCCGCCGTTCTCAACCCGAAACGCTTCTGCCAGTCACGCTCCTCGTCTCCACACTCCTCCCTGTTAAACTTCTCTTCAATACTTTCCTCCTTGTCACGCTCCCTTCCGCCACGTTCCTGCCTCTCCCACGCCGTTCAACTCCTCCCGCCCTCCTCTGCCCCGTCCCCTCCTATCCGGGACACTAGCATCCAAACACGCTCCCGCCCCTACATGCTGCCGCCCGACACGCTCTTGTCCGACAAGCTCTAATTCAACACGTTTCTAGTTGCACTTTTCACCCTTCCCCCCCTGCGTCTTTGCGTTCCCATCAAACACGTCGCACCCGTCGGGTTTCCTTCACCTGCTCCAACCACGCCACCGTTTCCCCTCCGCCTCCGCGCCCTCCCCGCCCCCCCCGCCCTCCCATAGGCCTACTCCAGGCGGCCGCCACTCTTCCTCCCGCTCCGGTACAGCCTCCGCATCGCCCTGCCCGTCCCCATACCCTCGCTCTCGTCACTCCGAAGTCTCCCTCCTCGCCCTTGGCGCTTCTGCCTTGGCGGGCGCCTCTGCGCTCACTCCCCGCCCCCCCCCCCCCCCCAACCCCCCCGGGCGCCGGCTTCTCCCGCGCGCTGCGTCCCGGCGTGCCTGCCACTTCCGGCTTGCGGGGTCGTCTTCGGATATTACTCTCGGTACCGTCGCTGTCTGTCCCGCTAGCGTCTGGAACAGACGTCTATATTTCCTTGATGTCGCTCTGCTTGAACGCTCTCGCCGATGAGTTGATCGTCTTTTCGACTCCTCTACCGGCAGTGTGTCAATAAACCTCTGCTTTTCAAAGCTCTCAGACTCATGTTTATCCTTGTTCCTCTTGTACTAGTACTTAATTTATTGAACATGGAAAGCACAGATTCTCTGCCATTTACGTGACGAATTTGTGTTTCCTTTTTTCTTTTACGATCAAGGTTTTTTTGCTGTGAATAAAAAGTAGTATTTGAGCATTTAGTTTAAGGCACGAATTGTTGCTTCGGTGTTTAATAAGAGTTGAGTGACAACTCTGTGACGATATTCGTGATTCTCTTCAATGAGTATTCATCCAAATTCAAATGAAAAGAGATATAGATACATAATAGCCGGTATAAGACGGGTTTTAAACGCGATGTTACCAACCGAGGTGAAGCTTAGTGGACAAGCGCCTAAGCGGGAGAGAGAAAGTTTTGTAATGCTGCGCCAAAAAACGCCGAATTTTCGGTGGAAAACTGTTATTACAGGACCCTAGTAAGGAAAAAGTGGATAAATCCAGTTGCTAAATTTAGAAAAAATCCTCTATCACGTGATGTAGCCAGTATCCGTGTTTTGTGAGTCCTTGATACTAAAAAAATCCAATAACGACAAATCGCCATTATGTCCGTGCGTCTATCCGTCTGTGAAAAACGCTAGCGGCTAAACTGTTCAGCAGATCGCCTCTTGAATTTGAAATCAAACGTTCAGAATTTTTTCGGTGTCTTTCTTCAACTAAAATATTAAAAATGGAGATTTTTAGCTCTTAATTAAATCTTTTCCTTAAAGATATATTTTGAAATTAGGCATGCACAATTTTTCGAAAATTTGGGGTTAATCAAAAAATGATGACTATGATGTGCTAATTCCAAGAGAAATCGCTGTACAAATAGTATTACGTAAGCATTACTAAGGGTGACAAAAATGAGCTGTTTTAGCACCACTAGTTTATTATACACTTGCCTCTTACGGCACTTGTGTCTATCTTTAATAAAGCGACGATAAATTCTTTCTTTTGTTTCTTTTTTGCCTACTACGTGCTACTAATTTTGTCTACGAATTGTTCACTGGTAACTCTATAACTGTTGTAAAATTGAGGCGCTCCAGATAATAGCGGCAGATCCCAAAACTTCGTAATTTCAGTTAGAAGTACGGTATGATAGTAAACTTCTTCCATTTAACTATCATATGCTGATTTCAAAAGAATTGAGATAAGGCAAAGCCCTCAAATTCCACCTTCAAAAAATTTTCCGGAGTGAAAATGAAAATGGACAAAAAGTGAAAAGTCATTTTTCTCAAAACGAACTCCGGTTGGGGTTTGCCGTTATTGTTCTGAGCGCCTCAATTGGTAGTTCTATAACTGTTATTTTAACGTATATTGGACAACAGAGACCGTTAGTTGACTTACAGCGGGCCTGCAGAACTCAAAGCATCTGCGAGCCGCACGATCAGATCCCATAGCACAAACGCAGAAATTCCCTGGCGAGCTGCGTTGCATTGAGGATGGAATAAACGTCACTCAAGGGTAGTGGAAATGGCTTCGGGTAGGGAGAGGGATGGTTAAACGCTTGACAGTCATGGGGTCCGAAGCGCATAACACAGGGGCAACGCCAATTATGTTTTCCTTTCTAACCTTCGTACGCAAAGAAATGCGCAATACGGCGGGAATAGATTTCGAAAGCAGTGTAGTATATTTAACGATTTCAAGACCATGAACAATGATAGTGAACATCTTGCAAATTATTTTGACAAAAATCGTCAAAGTGGATGTAAAAAGATCACAAATCAGCGTGAATTTGCATATTTGCAGACTATCCCACACCTAAAAAGTTTTAGTAAGCAGGCCTGCTTTATACTTCGATTTAAACATAGCTGCACTTCAAGTTTATGAGCTGGAAGAAGAGACGAATTCTGTCACCCAATCGGAAGCTTCGTTAGGACTTAAATTCTTGGTATCGAAGCTCCCGATTCGATAACAATGCCCCCTCTCCTTCCAGTTCGGGGCCTTGAAGTGCAGCTATGTTTAAATCGAAGTATAAAACGTAGTTTCCCTTCAATGTCACGAGCTGGAAAGAGAGGGGGACCCTGCCATCCAATCGGAAACTTCAATGCCAAAAATTTAAGTCGTAACGAAACTCTCAATTAGATGAAAGCGTTCCCCTCTCCCTCCAGCTCATGACCTTCAAGGAACACTGTTTTCATCGGAATATAGAGTATTGAACTGTGTTTTACATATTAGTGTGGAGTACATCTGAACATTTTTATTTAACTAATTCAGCAAAGAGGTTTTACCACTCTAGGTCAAGAAAAGTGAATAAATATTGGCCCTACATAGAGTAAATTACTTTTCTACCATGTTTTATGAACACTATTTTCATTTTGGAGATCTTAGATACGAAAAAATCGATTAACGGTAAAACGTATGTCTGTCTCTCCGCCTCTCTATATGTGTGGCTTGCTGTCTGGTTGGCTGTTCGTCCGTCTGACCGTCTGTGTGGTCCACGCTAACGCCGAAATCATTTAGATTATTTTCTCTTGTTTAGCGAGATGCATTTTATATATTTGTGTAACTGTCCTTACATTTTTCGCCTTCCAATGTTTACATTAAGGATTTTTAACACTTGTCATTTACACAGATTCTAGAAAATGTATGTATGTCCCTTTGTAAAAATAAAAAGTGAAAAATATTCTACACGTAAAAATTATATGGAGAGATAATCCAAACAATAAAATAATAATTAAATATTTAAAGCCTCCACAACTCCACTGATGATTATTAATTCTAATAAATTAAAATACGTTTATTTATTTTGTAAAACAAAATGAGGGTGAAAAGTGTTGTTGTTATTAATATTATAATTATTATTATCTACAATTTTCTACAACCAAATACACGTTTGTGGTATCGCGCTTGTGTGTTACGTTATACCCGTGGTATCTCGATCTGACTGAAATGTAGCTTCATTATGCGCACGTTTTGTTGTACATTCCTTCTACTTGTAGCGGTAGTAGAGCTTAGGGTGAGTTTCTATTTTGTTAACAATACAGAAAAATCAAATCAGTTTGTTCCTTTACCGTTAAAAATAAGTTTTCTATAATTTGGCAACGAAACTATCTAGTTTTTGACATGTTAATCCCTGTTTTTTTAAATTTGTTGTTGTTGTTGTTATTATTATTATTATTATTATTCATCTTTCAACTTTAATAGTTAAATTGTTGGAAAGGGACTCTGAAACTCAAGAAAGCGTGCGCAGATGATTTCTCCCCCATAAATCACATACAGTTTTTGACTAAATAAATAACTAAATAACTCCGCGGCATCCAGAAGAGAGCGCGAGGTGTCTCAGAGAGAGGAGTCGCCGACGATTGCTTTCAATCTTCTCGGCAAATTTCAGCTTGAAGCCGCATTAAAAGGAAAGTAACGCCAGTTTCTCCCTCCTTCGCGCGCCATAGGAGCTGAGACTTTCTTATTCATCGAGGGTCGGATTTATAGCTTCGGGGGCCCTAAACATGACCAAATAATGTCATCTGGCTTTGCTGTAATAATTAACACATGTAATCAAACTGCGTGTGAAAATAAATTAACGTTAAATTTAATATTAAACTACTTTTTCCTGTGCGCAAACCACTGCGAGTAGACCTCCTGCAGCATATTGAACACTTGCACAGGAACACATGGGGATAGGGCCCTTCGTACACACATACACGCGCACGGCACTCATCTCTTTAAGGCGGGCTCCTGCCACACGAGAATTGAGCGAATAAATATATTATATTTTCTTTAAAAATAACTAAAGGTCTGGAAACAACGCGTATCTTAATCATGTGCTGAATGTGCTTAAACATTAATTATCCCCTGCATCCCATTCCGCTTTCATTGAAGCCCGAGAAACCTCTTCGGGAACGATTGGAAGCAAACAAAAACAGATGCACGGACCAACACCGTTTGAAAAAATGGAGAGAACAATGCGCGGTGGTCAACACATTGTAAACGTACGAGTCATACGTGATGCAGTAGTCATCAAAGTATAGACACGATAGTAGTATCACAAGAAAGCATCACGCCACCTGTCAATTTCCTTATCCTTGAGGCATCTACATGGATTGACCTGTGGGGTGAGGGCAAAATATGTCCAATGTGATTTGATTTAATTTATTTTCTTCAAAAACAGTAAAAATAATTCTATGGACTTATTGGGAAGAAATATATCCAGCATTCCTATCCCACCAATGAACGTAGTTTAATGATGAAATAAAAGTGCAATGTCGGCTTAGAAACATCTCAAAAATATAAATTTGCTTATTGTAAGATTAAAAGCAAAAGAATGAGCATTCCAGCATTTTCTCAAGGATCAATGGACCAAACTGGACCAAAACGTTAATCGACATGTGAGTCATTGACCCAGAAGCTGCATTACAATGTTTGTTGATACTTTACTATAGTTATTATATGCTATACGAAATAAACGCACAGTAAGAAAGAAAGTATTGGTAACAAATTGTAAACATAATTCGATATCAGGAACTGTCTAAATTGTGGATAAAATGTTCACAGCGATGCCGTAACTTTGAAGTGTTCTGCTGTAATTTTGTGAACCCGTGCGTCAAATTTCATCGTAAAGCCTCGTAAAAGAAATATATGAAGTGAGAACTTTTCTATTCATCACTTCGCCTACTTAAACCAGAGAAACGCCCTCAACAGAACTGCTGGCTGATCCCTAGGCGCGAAGGTGTGCGAGGATCGAAACTCACGGAAGCAAGAAAGTGAATCGATGAACGCGGAATGAACGTACTACAATATACGTATCTCAATTTCCCTTAATATGGACACGTTAGTGGTATCGCCTGAACACCTGACATCGCTCGCGAGTTTCATTATCCTTGAGGCATCTCAATCTTGAGCAGCGCGGCCCAGGGCGTGGGCGTTGGAGGTGGAGGGGGCGTGGCGGGGAAGGGGGCGTGGCGGGGAAGGGGGTGGCGGGGAAGGGGGCGTGGCGGGGAAGGGGGCGTGGCTGAGGAGTCGGCTGCGATCGCTTTGTGAGGTCCTCTTCGCGGCGTGCTCCGCCGCCACATAATGTCCTCATATTTCATTCCGCATTCTACCTTTGCGCCTCGCTAGTAATTTTAACGAGAACGCCAGAGACCGGGCTAGAATTTCATTATTAAAATCAAGTCTACAACAGAGGTCCCCGGCTAACCGTTTTTGCAGATTTAGGATTCTGGAGTGCAAGCAGTGTACAGTACACCGCTGTGTAATTAAAGAAAAAAATCCACTCGGGGTCTGCACGCACTTCTAAATAATGAAATTTAAAACAAGCAAAAACGAAAAGGTAGAAGCTTAACGGCACTAAGGGCGAATTTTTACACAAATACAATCATCATTTCCTGAAGTGTCTCAAAAGGTTAAAGATTTTTCGAGTGGCAGCCTTTGACTTTTTACTGCTTCAAGAATTGCAGATCATCCGCTGTAAAATATTACCCAAATACATCCCAAATATAATTTTCATACTTCATTATTAAATCATATAATGAAAAATGTTAATCAAAAATGATTATTTGAGAATATCTTAATATTGAAAATGAAATAAGAAAATACACAGACTATGAATTACAAAGTAATATAAGGCACGTACAATTGCTATATATTCGTATTTATGTATTACTTTAAGACAAAAAAACGTGTTTCCGGGGTTACTCTATTTCACAAACTGATTTATTTGGGACTATTGAAATTTTTTCCCCTTAGTAATCTTTAATAACTATGCTTATCGTATCATAAGGATCGTACATGTGGTTATATCTAGAACACATATGGTTCATTCATGATACACTGGTATCACTAAAAAGAAACGTCTCTTGCGTATTCACTACAATTTCATTATTGTCCTGCTAAGTTAATGCTACTTATCATATAGAATGCAAACATGGAACCTTTTAAAAGCTTCTACGATCTTGAGAAAGAACCATGAATGAGCGAAATGAATGAGCATTTAAGTACGAACGAGTGAAAAAAATATAGCATTTGCAAATGGCCGAGATAAAAACTCATCTTCAAAAGCAACATCTAAAAGCTCTCCAACAGCCGAGAGAAACTGTAGAGGTTCTTTCAGGAACAGTGTGCTAATTTCTCAAGCGCTGTTACACCGCTACCTCGTCTGGGAGGAAAAAGAGAACCTGATCTGCAGCGAACCCTTTGGAGTTGCTGTAGAATTCAGGTCACAAAAAAGTGAAATCATGTTATCTTACATTTTTAAGGTGAATAGCCTACCTGGTAAGATGCATGAATTCGATAGATGGTAGTCATGTTATCATATTATAAATAATGATGGAGTAATACTTCACCGGTGGAGTAAAACAGAAAAACCTCAAGAAAATGTGTTGCAAATCGACTTTGTCCAGTAAAATTTCCATACATTGACCATGGTTGAACCGCGTAGTAAAATTAACAATAAGTAAAGAGGGAAGGAAATAGTCTGCTAGCAGTTCAAGTGTTATTTTGGACCAAATAAGGATGCAATGAAAGGAAACCATTGGAAATGAAAATATTTTCAAATGTGTAAATGAAATAAAGAAGAGGATATAAGAGAAAAATTAATAGAGCCCGTTGAAAGTATCAGAATATTATATTATTCTGATTACTCAGGGGTTGAAACCTAGCACGGGGACCCGTTTGTTACGAATCGCCAAATCAGGAAATGACGGTTGACATTAAACTCCAATAATTGAAGTTTAGTGGAGTAAGAGGTGGATGATGGGCCGTGGGTGAGACGGTGGGTCGTAGGCGAGTAGACTCTGGAAAGAGGGCGCTGTGCTGTGGGCGAAGGAGGTGGGCGATGGGGATTAGGAATGTTTGGCAGGGGGTGTAAGGTGGGTGTTGGCCGGTGGACGCTGGGCACTGTGCTGTGGGGGAGGGAGGTGGGCGATGGGCATGGTTGGGGAGGGAGGGGGTAGGTGGGGTTGGCCGGTGGACGCTGGGCGCTGTGCTGTGGGGGAGGGAGGTGGGCGATGGGCATTGGAAATGGTCGGTAGAGGGTGTAAGGTGGATGTTGACCGGTGCTGAATGGTTGGTGGTAAGTGGGTGAAGAGCGGCGCGGACACACGATGGCCGCCGAAGCAGAGAATTGCCCGTCCACATGCGAGGCGCTCTCTCCCGAAGCGCTCCCCTCGGGCCAGGCAGACCCTTCGGCGCCCGTGCGCTCCGCTTGGGCGGATCACGCTTCGGAGCACGTGAGACGGCGCGGGGAAGCAAAGAAGTGCTCCTCTCTAAGGAGGAGGAGCACAAGGATGAGGAGGAAAACTTGCAAATGGAATAGCACGAAACAGAATCCAACTTCGGAAGCTTTCTCTTAGTTCACGAGTACCTTAGTAGCTTTGCACCTGATCATAGTGGCGGTCTATTCTACGACGGGACGGCCCCGCATCCGCCGCCACCGCCACCTCCTCCGCCGCCTCCATCGCCGACAAAAAATATTCCTTCCTCGAAAGGAGTCCCGGGGTTATGAAAAGTTTCGAGAACGCCCCTCTGTGCCAGTATATTCCTTCCGGCTCTACAGAAAGACGCCTCGTCCTGTTAACTCTGCGACGAAGTTCTCGAGAGACGTGAGGCGGCGTTCTTTCAGATCCGCGACGTGGGCGGGCGCAGGGTGCGAGGCGGTGCCGGCGGCGCGGGCGCGCAGGTGGGCGGCGCGGGGCGGCGTCGGCGGGGGCGGAGCAGGGGCGGCGGTGCCGCCGCGGCGTCCAAAGCCCGCCACTGAAGGCGCCGGCCAAGCGGCTACAGGAGACCACGGCTCTTCGCCCCCCCCCCGCCCGGCTCCCCTCCCGGCTTGGCGTCTCTCCCCGCCCCTCCTCGCTCCGCCCCCCGCCGCAACACAGGGAATTCAATCGCGCGAATTCCGCGGCGGCCGCCAAGCGTTCGGCGCATATCCCCGAGAAATTCAATTTTTTTTCTCGCGCCCGCCAGCATCATCCCAGCTTTGTGCGGGACAATGCCACTGCGGAGGAGGAATATATGAAAATTCCCAAACACAATTCCCGCAGAAATTCGGGCGCGTAGTTATTGGGCGTTTGGACAAAAAAGAGGGCAGTGCGGGGGGAGAGAGGCGAAAGCGTGGGAGGCGGCGGCCGCGGTGGGAGCGGCGAGGGCGGAAGAGGACTTCTGTCGCCGGCCGTCCTCGTTCGGCGGGGCGGGAGGAGGGCACGCCGAAGCAGCGAGTAGTATTTGACGCCGTGACCGTTGCGATGTCCTATTAATACGCCCCCTCCGCCACCCCGCCCCCTACCGCCGCCGCCGTCGGCGCAGGCCGCCGCAAAGGCAGCGGATCCCTTGGCGCGATCGTTTTTGTCAGCGGCAGCGGTGGCGCGGGCGGCGGTGGAAGCGGCGGTGGCGACGGCGGCGGACGGCGGGCGAACCGCCACTTTGCACGCCGCCGTCGCAGGGCTTCGCAGCCCCCCTCCCCCCGCCTCACCCCCGCCAACCCCGTCCGCGGCTGAATGGGGAAGCCGCGAGCGGCCACAAGCGTTCGTTTACCTCCTGCCGTAATAGCATTAGTCGTCATAACAGCGGCAACAAGGCGGCGAAGGTGTAATTCGAGCGTAGTGCACATGCTTCACAAAGACGCGGGAGGTGTGGCGGCCCTGCGGGGCTGCGGGAAGCGCCGGGAAGCCAGCGCCAGCGGCCCTCGCGCGGAACAAGTTGGCGCCGATTGGCGGAGCGCTTCCTGCGCGACGGCGAAGGTAGCCCGCCGCCCTCACAAAGGCACCGGGGGTGGTGTGGCCGAGACGGCGTCGGTGGCCATTTCATTTGATTTATTTGATTGATGTATTATCAAGAAACATGAACAAAATGTATATGATATATGGAGAAGTATAATTTGCGCACCTTTTCTTCAACTCCAGAATCCCAACTCTACCATTTTACTGTACATAGTACAATGATGAATGAAGATTCGCGCCCGTTGAAATATAGATATGTTTCCCTCCGTTTAAAAGAAAACTACAGATATAATTTTATAGTAAAAACAACCAACACCTCCAGTTCTATTCCACCGGGAGCGGTAGCTCAGTGCATCAACTGATGTCACTGCAGCGCCTCTGACCGGGAGGTCCTAGGTTCGAGTCCTGACGGCGGCAGGATTTTCGACACTAGGTCGAAGTCAGTCGCTGTCTGGAGGAGAATTCTAGCGGTCGGCTGCTCTGATCGGTAGTTTTCCGTGGTTTCTCCGATCAACACCAGGGGAATGCCGGAGCAGTACCTTACCAAACGGGCCACGGACCGCGCGTGATCTGTCCTTCCTCTTCCTTGTCCTATTTTCTCCTCTTACACACGCACTTACACTAACATGCACTACATTACCACATATTCGTGGAGACCGGTCGGAAGCATAGAGCTTGTCCCGACTGGGATGGTGCCCCGCTGGTGGGAGAGTCCTGGTTGAGGGAAACCCCACTAGCCGACGGTAGGTTGGCGCCGGATCTCGCCCTCCAATGGGGGAAGATCACCGCATTCTCCCGAGAGAAAACATGCACTACACTAACGGGACTAATGACCATAGAAGTTGACGCGCCCGGAAACACGAAAAAAATCAATCAGTCAATCCAGTTCTATTCCTATCCCAACGAGCGAATTGCAATGGCAACAGTAGGAGCAGTAACACGCTACGCCCCCTAAAACTATATTTAGATCCAGAAGCAAAACAAGGTGCCGTCTTAGTAGTTGCTCAATACATCTAGTGAAACAGAAAAACCAACAACTAATCGATATATGGACATTCACTCCTGGGTGCTATCCCTGAACAAAGATGGACATAGTGGTGGTGGCAACGGTGGCGATGACCATGGCTGTAATGACATTCATGGAAGAGACGATGTCAGTGGGAATGGTGAGGGTAACATTGGAGGCGGTTGTTTGTGGTGGTAGCGTGGCCGCATTAGTGGTGTTGATGGAGACGGAGAGGCAGCGATGGCAATGCTGAAGGTGGGAAAGCGCGCGGCGAAGGTCTGTTGCCACGGAGGAAATCGTGTGTGCTTCGTACGCGCCCATTTCCTTATACAACAGAGTTTAATAAAAAATTAACCCATGTTTGGCGCCAAATGTAGAGCGCATGCGCGTTTTCATTTATGACTGTCACTGCTTTCTTTTTGGGAATGTGTATCTCGAGTCGAGTCTCGCTCCCTCATGCGTTCCTACTCTCATGAAGTTGAGACCATTTGTTTGATAACTGCGTAAGCTCTACTTTTTTCGAATAAGTTTGGAAACAAAGTGCACCATAATGGAGCAAAATTTCAGTCAATTTAGAACGTACGCTCATGCAGTAAATATTTACTTTGTGGCTTACGAATACCTCTAGTAGCCTGCTCCATTAAAAACACTACTGCTTAACCAAACCTCAGAGAATGGTGTTCCAAAAACCTGGCACCCACGCTGCTCGTAAACAACAAGTAAAAACAAGTACGGCGTATATTTATAACGCTCATAACATCATCATCTACAAGAGTGTTCTGGTATAATAATTCAAAATTTGGTCCACAAAGGTTTGTTGAGGTTGTGTGAACGCAGAGGTTGGGGTCCAACGTTGAAAATAATAAGGAAATAATGCTGCTTCGATATTTTATAAATTCTAAATTCTTTTATAAAAAAATAGTTTTATAATCTTGGACTCTTCATGACCTCCCCTGATGTGTGAAGTATTCTCTGCATTGATAAATGTAATGGTAGTTGAGGAAGTGGAGAAAGAGGAACTTTCTCGTGAACGGCAATTACATTTGATTCTGGACTTCCAGAAAATATAGAGTGATGTAGATTATTCATGTTCTGAAGAAAACAAACTTGTTTAGATAATTCGCTTCTACCGGTCGCATAGGCAATTTCAGCTACACCCCATAAGTAGTTTCAATTGCATCGATCATAAATTTTCAAAAGTAGATCAATTTATAAGGGCTCAGTCGGAGACTGCCATCTACTGAAAAAAACACACAACTTTGGTTTGAAATCAAACCTGTACATTTCAGAAATGCATTAACAGATAATACGAAATACAAGAAAAGTTAATCATGTTATGGAACTATGGAAACTGATCCATATTTCAGGTACATATATTGATAAAAGAGCACCTTTCCTTAATTAATAAAAAGAAGGATCTTCTGTGAGATGAATGAATTTGTCTATGCAAGTTCAGGCACCTTTTTAAAAAACGCTTTGACACATATACCCAATTCAAAACAATGAACCTAATATCTATAAAATTTAACGAAAGGAGAAAAATACTAATGACATAGTGAAAAGATGAAAAGTACTAAATGAACCCAGAAAGAAACATCTTTAGTCTTTTCCGGAATTGGCAAGAAAACTAAAAGCTCAAAGAAACGGAAAGAAAAATTATCAAATCATTTCAGTTTGTACCAGTGGAGCATCAACTGTATCACGAAAAAAGTTGGAAATAAAATTGATCATAAACTGGCTGTAGTGAAAGAGTTGATTTATTGAATGAAAGTATTATGAAAATTGCTTTTTAATTTTTTAATTTGTTTTAGAATACGCGATAATATGCTGAATACATTTTGACAAATAAATTGATAGAGGTATACTGTAACAATGTATATCTTAATGTAATCAATGTAACTAGGGGTGATAAAACAGCACGTAATTTCTCCTCCACATAATGTGAAAAAAGCATGCGTATTTTTAACTTCGCCTAATTTTAAGGATTTCACATTGTATTCACTGGGGTTCTTATAACAACCAGAGAAAACGGCTTGTGCAAAAGCATAACTCCAGTCGTAGAACGTACCATCCCGTTCTTAATTTTCATCGGTGTAGAGATTAAAAGATAAACTTGGCTTAACAAAACGCATTCACAATTGTAACGCAGCGTGGAACAAAATTGTATTAGATAAAATAATTTGTTCGCACAAAATTTCTGCCGGTGACACTTTCATTTCAGCGGCGGCGTTATCACAACTTTGTGCTTTGAAAAGACCGAGCAAACAAAACATTTTACAGATTATATCTTTTCCAATGCCAACTTGATCTGGCAAAAGTTTTTTTGAGATGCAGAACAATTATAAATTGTTATTTCTTTTTCCTTATGGTTGATGCTATTCACTTTTAACAATCACCACATAAAATTATGTCATATGTCACAGAAAATGGAGTCATGGAATTTTCAGTTTCTTTTTCTAGTGTTTTCATTATATCTCTTACTCTTTCATACGTGCAATTCAATAGTGCGTTTTGGTGTATACAGAGGAATATTGTGTGGTATTAAATTATTGATATATTATACTGTTCTAATAAATGTTGAGTGTGTTCTCATTAAACAAAGATAGTTATACATTAATTGATGCTGCAAACAAAAACTAAAAGCATTAAGTCAATGACATGCAATTGACAAGTTTTGCTTTGTGTCATGCGAGCCAATTAACTGGACGACATCAGCAACTGTTTTCCATCTTCCGAATTCCCAACTAAATTCGAAATATATCCCAAGTTCCTCACAAGGTAAAACCTCCAGCAAAGGACACCGTCATATTTTTTCGCTTATGCCCACGATAAGTAAAAGAAAGGAATGGCAGCGCATTTTCTGTTGCGAACAGCTACTTCAACGAATTATCCGACCCTTTGTAGATACCGCGCGCATACGTTTTATCTACAACAGGTTGTAATGCGTATAAAATGTTGACATTGGGACTATTGAATCTAGTTTGGGATAAATCACATAAATTGCTAATAATTTGTTTCTTTTTTCTGTACGTTTCTGGTGCCAATCACTGAAATCTAGCCTAGACATTTAACTTCATCTACTTAATCGAAATTACTTTCCGTCATTTACATTTTCGTTCCATTTGCATAATATCTGAAAATAAAAATTGTTATGTAAACTTCTATCTACAAAGTTTATTACTTTCTCGCTACGGAGTAGAGAGAAAGTTCTATAATGCTGCGCGAAAAAACAACGATTTTTCTGCAGAAAACCTCGTATTACGCAGCTTTGGTAATGAAAAAGTAGATAAATCCAGAAGCAAAATTTAGAAACAAATCCTCTAACACGTGATGTAGTCAGAATTCATGTTTTGTGAGTCCTAAAAATCGAATGACGTGATACCGAAAAATCGAATGACGGCAAAACGTGTCTCCGTTTTTTTGTCTGTCCGTCTGTGAACAACGAATGCGGCTAAACGGTTCTGCAAATTTTCTCCAAAATGTATATTCCTCAATTGACATGCTTGTCGTCGCAGCCCCTTGAATTCGATATTTTAATTTTTTTGGGGGGGTCTTTACATAATGCCCGTGGGTCATTTTCCAAATTTTCAAAAAATGGCTCCATTGGATTTGATAAAATTTTGTTGTTGGATAGTGTGAAGGACGTTTAAGATAATAGTGCAAGTCTCATGTTATTTGAAAGTCCTGATTTAACATGAATTGCAAAAGGTCAATTTTTTTCGGAGTCATCCGTCCAACTCATGCGTTTTCAAAACTAAAAATATGAATGTAATATGCGATTTGAAATACGTTATCTTTGATATTTGTGTATTACTGCTGAAATTGTGTATTCGTTTCAGAACTAGTGCTGCTATATAAGCACACACATTCTAGATCATTTCTAACGTCTTCAATTTTCAGCACTTCAGATGCTTCAATGAAAATGAGACTTATACACTTTTTGAACGTACTTTAAACGGGTTTTGAGAAATATTTTTTATTTGCGATATCTTCATGCAGATTTGAAGCAAAAAAACGTGTTTGAAGAAAAACGTTTTTCAAAAACGTTTTAAAAAATTACCAGGCCTTTTTAAATGATCTCATTTTTGAAACAGATTTATTTAAGAAAATCTGGATCATCAGTAGTACGTGTTTCTGCTATGCTAATTGTCCACAACTTCAAAGTTTTATATAAAACTTTTGAGTCATTTTTGAGAAAATGTTGGAAATGTTGAGGCTTCATGTAAAGTGCCCCGAAAAGACAAAATATCCATTACAAATGGACAGGAACTCGTGGTTTATTAGATGGATCGGCGAATACGAATATTGGAGAACATCCTCCGAATGGTTTCGGTGCTAGTATTGATCACAGACGGCTGACAAACGGTTTGCTGTCAATCGATTTTTCGGTATGAGAAATGCACAAAACGTGGATTCTGACTCCACATGTTAAAAGAAAGTAATTTACTACATAAAGAAATAATATGTATCTATCTTTTCTTTACCAGGGCCCGACAATATGAGTTTTTCTGTCGAAAAATTGACAGTTTTTGCAGCAGTTTTACAATACTTTCTCTTTACTACGTAAGTACATAGTAAGGTGAGATATTAGAATTGAATGCAATATGCGGTTACTGTAATACAACTGTATTTTTTAACTTTGTCAAGGAGAGACCGGAATTTACAAATTCTTGAATTGAATGTATCTTCCAATCTAGACCTTTCTCTGAACATTTCGTCATAAATAGTTCTTTTCATCTACATTACATTGAGGGAGAACCAACTCATCAGCAGGCAAAGTTTTCGTCGTGAAAAATGAATTTTCATTCTACAGCTGAACCATTAACAAAATTTCAAATCAATTGTGGTGATCTGATAGCTTGAAGCTTCGAAATTTACTCGGCTCGAGTGAAGAACTCTATGAGATGTCATTAACAGAGAATTGTTTCGTGTTTTATCTGGTTGAAATTGAGGTGTACTGGTCGAGTAAACCCAGGACAAAATAACGTAACCTGCCTGATGCGCGATGTGAAAACGCATGAGAGTAATATAAAAGCTTTGAGAGAAAGCAGAAATTTATTTCTGCAATGATGGTTTGTATTAAATGGGTCACGACATGACGTGTTCTGTTTAATATTCTATTTATATTATTAAGCATGGTTCCTGGGACGCAGCATTCAAGGGTACTGGCGAAGGTCTATCGCGTTTTGACCGTTTTGTCACAGTCTAACTTAAATAGTACAGACATAAAAAATCATACATTACGCACATTTCTGCTAAACACATTTTGTCAAACACTGTACATTAATACGGATGAATCGTTGAAGAACTTAAAACGTATACGACTGATTTGATAGGAAATTCAGTAGAAAATTTTGTCATTTTGGCATATTAAAGTACATTATATTTCCAAAAGTTAGACAGATAAAAACACTTCCCATTAGCTATTGAAAATATCTTTTAGTCTTCATCCCCGTGCCAATCTTTAGAAACCTTTTATGAACAACCTGCGTATTGTTGTCCAGCAGTGCGAATGAAGGTGATTTATGATTTTCATCATGGATATTATTTATTCCCATTTCGTAACAACTAATGTAGACTCTGGAATAACCGAACGATCTTTTTTGGCGTGGACATGTTTGATGCTACGTATACATACATTTTCTTAAAAGTCAAAGTTGTAGACTCAAACTAAATTGTATATTGTATTTCAGCTCGGTATTTAAAGATTCGTTATGTAAAACGTTGTTTTCAAATTGGCAACTAAATGAAAGCGGCTACCCAATAGCAAAGATAATATTATCGGGGATGATATGCTCGGAAGTGTAACAAGGTATGTTAACGATCTTGAACTGTGTTTCAATACTTGTCAAATAAGTTATGTATTTTTTATTCTTTTACAAATTTCAGTACATTTTAAAAAATGTGATCTTCCTTGTAAGAAAATAAACTTTAAAATATCCTTCATGAAATACGAAGCATTCTTTTTCACAGAGAACTATCGTGACCTAACATTGTGATAAACGTGTTTGTTTCGTAGTTAGACTAGTTGTTCCTGATAATGGCAAACAAGTGTAAGAGGTCAGCAAAACCAAAATTTCAGAAATTTTCTTAACAATTTTTCGAATACATTGTAAAACATATTCTAGTTCCTACAAGCAGTGCTTGCATATTATTAATATACAAGCATATATTTTTCTTGTTAAGAAATGAAAATTCAATTATTTGTTATAGACGTAATAATAAATCAATATTAAGAGCAACAATTTAACAATTTAAAAGCAAGAGAAGCAAGAGTAATTGTTAGTACTATTAAATAGAATTGTTTCAAAATGTGTAGCTGCTCCACACGCCATCTGTAGTGGGTAAACGCTCAATTCCACGTCTATGCCAACGCGTTCTCTTGTCCTTTGCCTTGAACCGTGCGACGACCGCAGAGGGGTTTGCAACGGGGAAGCTTGCAGGAGGCAAGGAGACTCTAGACGGCCACTCCCACCCGCAGTAGAGCGTCTTGGCCCCGCGCCGCCCCCTCCCCTGCCCCGCCTCACACTCCCACCCACCGTCCCCCCGTCCCCGCTCCGATCGCAGCTGGGCGTCAGCGGCGGCGGAGAAGAGGGGCGGAGCTCAATTAGCCGGAGCGGAGTGTAATTGAGCTCGAGCGCGCAATCGCTGCCAGGGAGCCCCGCGCGCCCCCATACAATGGCACACACTCACACGCGCCCACACACACGCCCGCACGCTCACACACGCGCTCCCAATGCTCGAGGATCGGCTTCCGAACGGCTCGCGGCGACCGCCTGGATCGCCCCGGGGCGCGCGTTTGCGAAACGAATTCTCCTCCTCAACGCCCAGGCAAAGAATAGGAGGCGCCGCTTACGACGTGGCGCTACGGTTCTAATTAGACGTGAATTTGCGGGGTGTTTCTCGCGCTTTGCTCGCTCCGCAACCAAACCACCCGAGTGGGCGTCAGCGAGCAGGGGGCAGTTGCAGGAAAACGCTTCGGAGGGCAGTGATCGCGTGCGGCTCGCGGTGCAAAGAAGCCGTGCTGCTTACTACTTTTCCTCACTACACTGTCAGAAATGTCGTTAAATGTATTGCAGATTAATGTATTAATGTACACGAAGCATAATGTACCTGTACATTAAAAAGAGTTTGATATATTTGTACATTAAATTTAATGATTAAATTAAAATCAGTGTAGATTTAATGTAGAAGTTCTCCCGGTTTGCCGGCCTCTCACCATTCATATCATATATTCGTAACCACCGGTTCATCAAGATCATTCATTCCTTTCTACCGGATATGACCATAAACTTATGAGTCTTGCATCCTAATGTTCATGTGTACAATAAATTAAATGTGCGTTCATGATAATTACATTGATGCAATTTTATTACAAGAATACAGTCATTTCTGACTGTAGCTTTCCGTATTTTAAGTGTCCAAGCTCTGTCCTTATTTGTATGTGTCAAATAAAATGTCCAATGCTCGTTTCTCTCTCTAAAATTACAACCATTGAAAACAAAATGTGGATTATCAATTTTAATTTTTCATCATTTTATCGATCAATATGTATTGGTGTATTTGGTGTATTTGGTGCGGACTAAAACCGTCAATACCTACACAGGCACACAAAATAAAGAACAGTTATCAGCCCCAAAGACTTGACACATGCTTCTGTATGTATGTCGCCGCGCTGAATCCGAATCCAGACTTTGGGTCAGACAACTTGTCTTTATTTTTTGTGCCTGTGTTATTTATAAATTTGGTGAAAATATAACAATAATGTAAAATTTACTTCAGAAAAAATATTGACAGAGAATTGTTATTTTTATCTAAAGTTAAATTTCCATCCTATTTTTCAAAATCCCTACCTATATTAATAATTCCTTAGTCCATTTTGAAGTAAAAATACTCAGGTCAATTTCCAAACTATGTACATGTGGTGTAGACTTTCATAATATAGGTTCAAAATTGTGAAGTTCAATGAAGTTGATATTTGTTTTATTTTATTTTATTTCCTTTACGTCGAAAACTATTAAAATTGTGTGAGATGTCCTACGAGGAAAAGTGTATTCTGTGCACGTTATTTTAATTCTGGTATCTCTACTCTAAACCATACACAGGTCTAATTCTAAATACAGAAGAATGAGCATTTTTTGGCAAGAATTGTTAATAAAATATTTGCTCCAATGCAATAAAATGTGTATATATATAATGTGTGTGTGATTTCTCAAGAAATTTTAAATATGTCTTTTACCTGATTTACACGACTAATATCTCAAAATATAAAAGAACAGTTTAAAAAAAAAATTTAAAAATTACAAAAATACATTTATCTTATAAATTTGAATTTCATTTTATATATTACGTAATATTTGTGGTCAAATATGCCTAAAATTCATAAAACTGTAGTTTTAAATATACGACAAATATTGATAAGAATAAAATGTATTTAACGTTGGTCTTTTCTTCTCATGAAAATCCTTATCACTATTTAATTTGTGTCTTGAAAGAAAGAGGTAGTTGAGATTTCCTAGAATTCATTTTCTACAGACAAACTAGATTTAAGCAAACACAGTCAATCTACTCAAGAGCAAAACGTTGTAAATTTCCTTACGAAAATTTAGTGTATCACCGCATCGAAAAGAAAACGACATACTTATTCTTTAATCGCAGAAGGATGGCAGTCAATCCTCATGTTAAAATGCATGGGGGCGAAGAAAAGGGAAGCAAAAAGGCGGCTTCGACTTTGTCTGGAAGTCTAATGAGGTCCGGAACTTGAGAAGCGCGGGTCATGAAATCGTGCTGTTCGGGGTAATGTAGTAAGGACAGGAACCATTAAAAATTATCGCACGACTATTAGGCAGATGTAATTGCAGGAAAAACGCAAGCGATGTTCCTTAAAGGCGGAGCGACCAAGAGGTTGGTGGGGGCGGCGGTGGTAGTGGGGGTGGCTGGGACGACGACGCCAACGAAGCAGTTGGGAGGGGCTGCACAGTGAGCTGGAAGGCGCAAGATGAAGATAACATTTTTTCCAAGTTCAAGATCTCGTGAAAAATAAAAATATTCAAATCTCATACTGCTTTCCTATTTTGAGTACATTATTGTGCAGGAATCTGAAAAAATTAGTTATTTTCAAAAAGCCGGACAATGCGCTTTTTGGATGGACATATCTTAGTAATTATTTATATTACAAAATTACATTTTTCTCTCATCTTTCTTTATTTTTTTAGTATATTTGTCACAAAACTAGTAATTTTAGAAGGTTAATATTTGTTGTAAAACTATTTAATTCAGAACTACCGGGCCATTGTGTATTGCACTGCCCCGGTATTCATCTGGAATTGATCGGAGCAGGCGGCTGAAATGACCAACAGACCACAAAATCTCTAGAATTCTCACCTAGACCGTGGTCAGCTTGAACGCAGCTATGTATCTGTTGCCGAAAATCCGAAGGAGTCGTGACTCTACAGTTGCAATATTTTTTTTTATTAAAGGGCCATATTTTTGTCCACTTGTTCCGCGACCCGAACCACAGTGAGCCACCCCTTTAGAGAGGCTTCGCGCGCGCGGTCGCGCGTCGGTGCCCTGCTCCCCACTCCCCTCCCCCCCCCACTCCACCCCGCCACGTTCCCATCTTCGTCCCCGACCTCACCCCGCCAGCTTTTTCCGCGTGCTTTTTCTTAGGGTGGCGCCCGCGAATTAGCGAATTGTAAGGCGTCTTATGAACGGTGCTCCCCCCACCACCCGCGCCCCACCCATCGCCAATCGCCCACCGCCCACCGCTCACCAGGCGGAACACCGCGGATGCTATGAGTGTCTTTGCCGCGTCGACAGTGGTTTTTCGCCTGAGCTATCGAAGTAGAAATGGTCAGCATCTTACGTTACCATTTCATTGTGACTATTTTAAATCTACAAAAACTATTCTAACTAAAATGTTGTTTATTATATTGTCACAGAAAGAGTATTAAAGAGAATTCAAGTAACGAGCTGTTAATATGTCGGATATAATGATAGTGGAAAAGAAATGTTTTTAAATAGATAGTCGCCTATGCGGTTGCAAGTAAAGATTCAGAAAAAAACTGATACACAAATGTATATTAAATATATGATTTAATTTAATACTTACTCCATGAACAACAAAAGAAAAACAATGTGGCGTTTGAAAAATGTTGCAAGTAGCTCCACCAAGGGACCTTATCAACATTTGCGGTATGGATCAATGTAAAGTGAAACCTTATCGAAAGGAGCTTCCAAGTGCCAGAAGAATGTCACAATACTTTTTAAAGGCACATTCACATTTTTAAAATTATACTGTGTAAAATTAGACTTACAAATGATTCATCTGCTGAGGATGAGACTATCGATCCCGCTCCTAATGTCTCCCACGTGGGCTATTGATGAGGAAGAAATGGTTAATCACTATTACTCTAGGGAGAACTTCCTCACGGTCTCTATTAATGAGAATTAGGAAAAAAATGTTATTGTATAATTGTGGGAAACTGCAGTTGTAATTATACAGTTTTGGTCTCATAAATTCTAAACGAAATATTTTTCTAAATTATCTAACAGCAATACACAAAATACAGTTCTAGAGTAAAACTGCAAACACATGAGAAGTCTGAGTATTACAAACTGAGTGTGTTAAAACTATTTTACGACCTTTTTCCTATAGAAACGCTCTTTATTACTTCTTCTTCACTTTTATTGCTTTCCTTCCTTAATATTCAGGTATATTTTTTTATATTTTCATTCTCTTATTTTTGTCTTGTCAATTCACCATGAACTTCAGTTAAACAAATGTAAATACAAGATATTGTTCCATAAAATTTCCGTCTTATGATTATTGCTAACAAGAATGTTTCATATTTCAAGAGCGGTATTTTCAATAGACAGTATACAGTATTTCAATAAACAGTATTTCTGAAACTGAAAGTATCTGAAATCTAATTTATTTTAATAATTTCGGACTACTGTTCCTTATTGCAGAGAAGACGCATTTTAATATCTAATTGAGACATTCAAATTTTTTTTTTGGAATTTCAAGAAACTTTTTCGGACAAATATGTAATATTGTCTACCTAAACCTTTATTTCTTATTGATATTAAAATTAAATCAATAACATTTACTTACATATTCTTTATTGTGATTTAATGTAAATTCAAAAAACATTTTAAACATAGAATGTTAGGGAAATTTCATTAATGATAATCAATATGTGCTCAGAACATTAATACGAACGTCTGAAGTTTCTTAAGTAAATATGTCCATGCAGTTCAGATAATAATGTTTGAGTACCACTCACTCTCCTTGTATGATGGAGAATGATTGATGAGCTGCGGTCAGCATAGTCATTTGTCATAAAACTTCACTTCTTGTTGCTTAACATTTAGCTGTTCTCATTAAATACAATGTATTGAATTTACAAAAACATAACAACGAAACAATTCAGTGAATAACATTAGTTCTGCATTTCTAATTTAACCTGGATATTAATGACATTGATAACGAAATTAGAAATCGATTTGCGAATATAATTTTAAATATATAGTCTTCTTTCTTAATTATAGTCGGTCGGATAATTGCACCAAAATCTAATAAATGAAGATGAGCTAGAGAAAGTTTCTCTTATCTTCTGTAACATGCGCGTAAATTACAGCATGTAATGTGTTTAATCGAGAATCGCTATCTTCTCTTGGTCCGAAGGATTATTCTCAATAGCCTCGTGTAGACGGTTGGAGGACATAGAGACAAGATGTATCCCATCACTCGGCTCGATGTATATAGTATATCCCGCAAACACTCCCGTTCGCTCTACATCCGTCCGACCAACGCCGTCGCAACAAGGCCGAGGAGGGGTAGGGGTGGGAGTGGGGTGAGGGAGGACGGGTGCGAGGAAGGTCTGGGAGGAAGGGAGGAGCGAAGAGGCGTAGCGGTGGGAAGGGGCAGGGACAGCGTCGGGCACAGGCGGCGCCGTGCAGCAACGCGTCTAGGCAACCCGCAGCGCGCGTCTGTGTTGCGATGTCTGCCCCTGGGGCGTCGCGTTGCTTCTCGCAGGCGACGTCCTCCCACCTCCTCCTCCCCTCCCCCTCCCGGTCTCTACCCTCACCCCACCCGCACCCAAAACGCCACCGTCGTGTCACCCCCCGCGGGAGAGAGCGGGTGGGTACGCCCTGAGTAAACCGCATGGGTAACGTATTCACGCGGCGTCAGCCCGCGTCCCTTCCCGGAAGTGGAGATATTCCTTCGGTTTCTGTAATATCGGAGCGGAAAGAAAGTTCCTTCACCATAATGCTCGGCACTCGGTTAGGTTGCTACGGCAAATGTATAGCAGTGCATTTAACCGATAATGAATAGAAAAAGGTTTCCTTGGTATCGAAAGTGCACGGCACATAGTTGAATGGCGGTAACATACTTCTCAGGGGCATCCTGCGGAGCGCTCGCAGTGAAACCGAATTTTCATTCCAATCCAATAGTATATCTGTCCACCAACACATAACGCAAACTGTGGTAGCGGTTAGCTCTCTAAGCTGAGTTTGGCGTGGAATTTGATAGGTCAGTTTCTTTACATTCTGTCACCATTTATTTTATTTTATTTATTTACTTATTTATATATTTAATTCATTTTCCATTCACTGATCTATTAGAATAAGTTTCATAATACTTTAAAGAATTTTAAATTTTCCCTTTATTGACTCAGCTCCATTAAATAATATAACTTTAAATAATAAATATCACATATTAAATTTGAATAATTCCTGATAACTTGTGTGCAGTATTTCATAATTTCACGATTAAGGACTATAAGAAGGAAAATTTTAAATTCTTTAAAGTAATGTGATTAATGTCTTAACAACAACAATAATAATAATAATAATAATAATAATAATAATAATAATAATAATAATAATTTACTATTATTATTATTATAAATAGAAAAATGAAACTCTTATACCCCTTAGTTGCAATGAGTATCTATGGGCGTTTACGATAAAAAACGCGTCCTTATTCGGTATGAAATTTACTTGTGTGATGCAACGTCCAAATCACCATTAATATTTCAACAATGAAGATGGGAAATCACGAGAGGATGCTGTTCGTTGAATGACGACGATGTGAGACAACCGGACCGGAACAGAGGGGAAGGGGAGCGATCGAAGGACAGAGGAACCGGACAGCATGAGGGAGCAAGACAAAAAAGAACGGAATATTGCGTCATGGAGCGAGGCGCAAGTAGACGGAGCATGGCGGAGTAGAGCGAGCTGGAAGGGGGCGGGGCGAGTCGGAGGGAGGCGGAGACGGACAGCGCGTGTAGGAGTGGGAGCGCGGAGGACGGGCATGTGGAGGGCGAGGCGGAGACGGACGGAGCGGGGAGGGGGCATGTGGGGGGCGGCGGCGAGCCGGGGTGCGATTAGTGCCAGCCGTACGACGCGCAGCCGCTCGCTCGGTTGGCCGCTTTGTCGCCCACCTCCACCGCCGCACTTCTGCGCGGCGTGCGGGTCAGCGCGTCCGGCGGTGCGCGTGATGCCACCGCTTCCACACACACACACCGCCAGCCCCGCCCCCCCCCCCCCGTATCGGCCGCGGCCTATTCACCGATCAGCAAACACGCGGAGAGTTCTGCCTCCTCTCGCGCTATTGTTAGCGCGCGTGCGGCCGCGCGGCGGTCGCCACTGCCACCGCCGCCCCGCCCCGCCCCGCCCCCGCCCCCGCCCCTCCGCCCACTGGAATTCCAGAGGGAGCGTCCCGATTGGGCGTGCAGCCCTGCTCGTTATAGCGTTGGAATGTCACTTGATATTCAATACACGCACAGGGGCAGGGCTATTCTCGACCCTCGTAGAAGTTGCAACGCGGACGCCAATGCACAAGTGCGTGGTTACGGCTTATTATGAGCGTTTCTAAAGGGTGAAATTTTAATTTTCTAGCTCTTCAGTTATTTTGTATACATGTTCTCGTTCTGTAATCCACACATGTGACTCGTCTTAAGATTTCGAATTGTAATTTTATATTTTTTGAAATGTATGAAACAAAACTAAACTTCGCTTTAAGACGTTCTTACGCACTATACGTGCCATAAAATCTTGAAATAACTTTACGTAAAATGTTCCGACAATGTCAGTAGATTTCGCGTAATTTTTGCGTAAAATATAGGCAATTTTTAAACAATTATTTTCTCACAAACGGCTCCAATTTTTTTTAAGATTTTCTTCTCGTATGTATCAAAGGACGGTAAAACTTGTGCTAGTTTCATTTCCGGTGAACTCTCTTATTTTGAAAAATTGCAAAAAGTGGACGTTGCAAAAGTATAATATTGAAGATACAGATTTTTGTCTGAAATTAAATCTTTAAAAAAATATGATCTTGAAAAAGCGTTTGAAAGGAAAAAAGGTGTTGACAAAACAAGTATTTTTATGTAATTTCTGTTTGAAATTCAAACAATGTATATAAAAAGTTTCTGAAAACACAAACCATTTTCCTTTAAAATGTGAGAAAGTATGTGCGGTTGTAGCACCACTAGTTTTATTTAGTGTTGAAAGTGTATTCTTCAATTTTCTCAATTCTTCAATTAGTCAATTTGTAGTTTACGTGCTTTCCCTGACTTTAATTATGTGATCAGGAACTTTCCATTTAAAGGTAATGTATCCATGCGTTCTTTGAAAATGATTGAATTTTGCAATTTATTATTGGCACGTTCGAAATACTGAGCATTGGACGCGCAAATTACAATGACGCATGATGCAAAATGATACAAATTACGATGAAGCAACGATGCACACTTGAGTTTTCCGAGAATGTTAAAACTCATCGAACGTTGGATAAATATCGATGTAGAGTGAAACTTCATTGATTAATTCTTAGTGTCGTTGTTTACTAATCTAATATTACAATTTCCAGCTCTCATGACTCGGTAAACTCTCGATATTGCGCTAGCATTTGAGGTATATACTGTAATGTTACATACCTCACTCCCTTCAGTCCCTTTAGTGACTGTATGGATCCACTACAAACTTTATAATCGCCTACTGTAGGTTGACTATTAATTTCCATAGCGTAATGAGAGTTATTTTGCTAAGTTGGCTTAAATTCATTTAAAACTTGGTAAACACTGAATTAGTGAGTTGATTTTTGTATATAATCATTTCAGGCGTTCGTTAAATTCATGCTAGAGATTTTAACATATACTCTAGAATCACGCTCTTTCCCTATTACCGGAATAATTGGAAGTGTTACTTTGTTTTTATACTCTTCGTTTTTTATATATAACTCATTTCGGATCGCTTCCTTCCACTTCCTGGAAACATTCTATTTTGAATGAATAATGGGAGAAAAACATTTTGACTCTCTGAAACAGCTTTAAAACATGAATTGGTTTGCAACGTTTTAGCATACGTTAATACACATCATAGTAATTTATTATTCATTCGGATTAAGCATCTATGAATAATTTGTGAGGTTAATAAATTACCTCAAATAATTCATCAATTGTGCGTGTATTTGAAATATTTGTAGCATGTCCAGCGTAACAAATTAGCCACAATGCCGATTGTAAGTTTGCCAGTTACAAAACTTTTTAAACTTTAAACCACAAGGTTGTGCCTATACGGCGCTAAATATTTTGTTGTATGCCCTCGAGTTTAAAAAAAAACTGGAAAACCTTCTTCGCTATTGTTTATTTTGTCTGACAGTAGTCGGCCACTGGATCGTGTTGGGTGAGTTTCCATTTTTAAAGTGTCTTCGTTTTGAGTGAACTTCCATTTCGGTGCCGTACCCGACCCATAGTTATTGTTGACTTTTAGTCTTGTTAAGACTCCTGAAATGAGTTTTCTCATGTGTGGAAAAATGCATTAGCCCAAATTAGTTAAAGTGTTTGGTGAAACAATTCTTTTGTTAGTTAACTTCAATTAAGATCAATTCTTTTGTTTCACGGGTATAAAATTGATTAGTTTAAGTAGTTAGATAAGGTAGATCAAGTGTATTGAACATGGCTTTATGAAATTTGTTCCAATTCGTCACATTGTAGAGGGCCAGTTCCATATCGAATAAAAGTGACCGTAAATAAATACTTCCATATTTCAAAACAAGGATGTCAAATTTCATGCGTCATAGGATTTGCTGTGACTTGTATGGGGCCAAATAAAGCTGCATCATTTACATTGAAAGTTCTGTACTTTTGATATCGAAAATTATGTACTTTTACAAAAAAATTGGTTTGTGAGACTAAATTATTATGGATTTGATTTCAATTGACGAATTGAATGTGAAAACGAAATTGACCAAAGAAACACACGAAATGAACACGATCGAACAGGGAACGGATAATGCGTAGTGTCATTTTTCCATGAATCGGTTTACGAAATGCAATTAGTTTTGTAATTGAAATAACGTTCTAAGAATTATTAATACTTCTCTAGCGTAATATTATAATAAACCGAGGTGAACGATACCTCAATGGAAGCTGCGTACGAGGCACTTATAGTACAGCCGAATTACCGAAAAAACACTGTTAAATTCTAGATCTGCACATTAAGTTATGTATATTCTACTTAAATTTCCTAAGAGGATACAACTCTCACGCCCTTCAGAATACGTGCGACGTCGGCCAAACATTCCAACCGCGGAAGCTCCCGATCATCTTAATGCAATAATGATTTAATTCTTCTTCTCCAAGGCATCCGGTGAGTTAGCTCAGAGGATGTTGTCTCTGCAAGGGTGATACTAGCATTCGAATCCCGACGGTGAGAGAGGGAGAGATAGAGAGAAAGAGAGAGAGAGAGAAAGAGAGAGAGAGGGAGAGAGGGAGACTTATGTAGTTAAATTAAGCATGATTAAAACTGTGCGTTAAACTGTACATAAAAGTAACAAATACTTCATATTTCAAATGTAGAATTTTTAAGTCATCTGCATATTTCCACAAAATTTGAAACTGCTCAAGACAGGCAATAAGACACGAAGGCCCCAGTTAATTTCATTATTTTATCTACATTTCATTATCAAGAATTGGAGTGTTTCATTGTCTCATGATGTGCTCTACTTTCATAATTGCTCTCCGAACGTTGCAAAACATTCATGGGTACCTTTGCAGACTAGAACTAACAAGAGAGAACAAACAATCAGTGTAGCTATCTTTGGTATACCTCTTACGTCTTGGTACGTTAATTGTTTAAATCAGAGCTAGCATTTCTGCTGTCTCTGATCGGGAGGTTCTAGGTTCTAGTCCCGATTTTCAACCCAAGCTAGACTGCTAGATAGAATGCTAGAAGGAGTAATGCAGTTAACGCGGACGAAAACGTCAGTGAATCATATCAAATTCTCCATTAAATTAACTCAATTCTCTACCTAGACGTTTTAATACCCAAACTCCTTAATTCCCTAACATTTTAACACCTAAACGTCTTAACGTTCAATACCTTAACGCTAAAACATCATATACCAATAACGCCCTAAGCGTCAATAGCCAAGTGCAACAAACACAATTTCTTGAACCTCCAAATCCTAAACTCTCAAAAGTAAGCTTTTGATTTTCGTCTGTACACTTAAACCCCTTTAACGATCATCGTCCAATCTTCCCAACTCCTCAGAGACCGAACGCTCAAAGATTCAAAATCCTGTACACCAATATTATAAAACGCTCCAATGCCCAAATACACTTGCATCTAAACACTCCTACGTCGAAAATGCTGGAACATTCTAGAGCTTTAACGTATAAACGCTCCCACATCCAAACACTCTAAAGTCCAAACACAAACACAAATCGCTCCAACTCCCAATTTCTCCAACATCCTCACGCAAAACATCCGAACTCCAAACATGCGCATGTCCACTCGGTCGAACGCCAGAGCGGCCGAACGCTATCGAAATGCCGGCGGGCGGCCCGAGAGCGTGGGGGGCTCTTATCACAGGTGGCGGCCCACGCAAAGCCCACATCAGCTGTTGGTCGGGCGACGTGTCGCGTGCACCGCACAGCGTCCCCACTCCACCCCTCTTCCCCCCTCTACGGCCGTTCGGCGTTCGCTCACGCCCCCTCTGCGCTTTCCCCCCGGCCATCCTTCAACGTCGTCGCCTTCGGGACGTATTGCTTTATTGCCCACCGCCCGCGTCGCTCCCCATCGTCGACGCCGCCCCTCCAATTTTTTCTCCGCCGTCGCTCGTCCTCTCCAGCGCCGCCCACGCGCTCTCTCTCGGTCATCAGACCTTTATACCTCTTTATAAAATCATCGGAAAGCTCGATTCGATATTTCTGCGTTCTCTCCGCGGTGGCAGCGGGGGAGGCGATGGCGGCCGTGGCCGCGGCGGGGGTGGAGTCGGTCGGCGGCGCTTGTTTTACGCTGGCGGCGTTATCGTATTCTTTTATTGCTGCCTCCACCGTAGCACCTGCATCTCGCTTTGGCTACTTTCGGGTCGACGAAACCGCAGCCGCGGAGGTGGCCCTTCGCCCCCAACCCTCCCGCCCCGCGGTGGCGGGCCGACGCTTTGACTTGCCGCTTGAGCGCCGCCCTTCGCCTCCAGCAGCCCCTTGCCCCTATTTCTCCTCCTCCTCCTCCCCCACGCAACCCACACCCCGTCGCCGTTCCCTGACGCCCCCGTGGGAACGCAACCCGCTCCGCCTCGCCCCTCCGCCTCCCTCCCTCCCTCGCTCCCCTCCCCCCAGGCCGACCTGCCCCTACGGCGCGTGGCGGCATGCCAGCCCCGGACATCGGGTTGGCAGCTCCCCGAGAGGGGCTGAACGGCTTACCTAAGCGGCGGTGGCGGCGGTGGCGGGAGCCGTCTTATTTGGCGCGGGAGGCGTGGGCGTGGGCGGGCGGGGGAGCGGCGGGCGCTCCCTAATTGCGCGCGCAATTGCCTCTACCTGATTTGCCTCCGCGCAAAAAGCTGGAACGCGGCGGCGGGGACCGGGGCGGGGCGGCGCCTCTTTCGGGAACGGCCTCGCCGAGGCGGAGGGGCGGAGCCGTGAGAGACGTCTTCGTGGGGGGGGTGGGGCCGGGGCGTGAATCCCGAGTTGTGGCGTCGGCTCTTTGACTCCTCAAGCGGCGGGGGATTGGAGCATCGGATACCGTTAATTAGGTCTTCTTTCTTCCTCCAGGTAAAACAATGGTTTGCGCGGCGTCAAACGCACCGCAAGCGATTGGTTCAGGCGCCGTTTCCGACAAGCTGAGCTTGTTCTCGTTGCAAGATCATGCAATAAAATAGCTGGATGGGCTCATTAATATTCTTCAAACATTTTGGAAAGCATATTTGTCCGATATTCAAAATTTCTTTGTTTTACTGTGAAATAATTAATGTTAATATTTGCAATGAAACGATAGAAAGACAACATTGAATTATATTTCTTTATACCTCTTCTTTTGTGTTTGAAAACACACTCATATATTTTTGCCATTCAATGTATATCATACAATGTAATCTGATTTATAAACATATATTTAATTATCGCAAATTATTAATGTGTTTCCTCAAGTTTCGCATGTTAGTAGCCAATACTTTGAAGAAGACAGTTGGAGGCACGTGCCAGGATTCATACAATGTGATTCAGTACTTCTCAAAATCATTATCATTGAACTGATATAAATAAAGAATAACTCTCAAGTTTTTATTGAAATTTATTAGCAATTTGTTGTACGGTTGAGGAAGAAAACTGTTCTTCCATTTTGAAAGGCTTTTTAAATTTAAGTGAAGAAGACTATATCCACATCGGTACATTTTTTGCGCGCTTAGAATGCTAGAAGATTGGTCTAGAAGAATGAATAATTTCCTTCAAAGAGTTTGATTTACTTCTGCTGCAGACTTTCAAAGGTTGAAGTGAAGAGAATTAATTAATTCTTCAGTCAAAGAATCTCATCAAATGCCTCGCGATTATTCATGACCTAAGCCATTCTAGTGAGAAAAAGTGTTGACTAAGATACTGGCCCTTCCTACTTCCCTTGCAGCATGTATCAACAAACTTGACTAACAGGTAATGTTTAATGTTGAGACTCCATATTTCACTTGGATTGTTTTCCTTTCTTTACACTAAAATTATTATATCTCTCTTATTAAGTCAACTTCGAATGAAAGTGTAATAACCACTTTTTTTACATTATCACTTTACATCCTAAGTATTAAAGAGAAAGTATAGTAATTGTGTGGCTTAAATCGGTGATTTTTCGACAGAAAATCTCTTGTCGAGCATTGACATAAAAAAAGTTGGTAAATCGTCCTATCTAGTAAATTATTTCCTCTACATTGTATGCCCAGGATCCATGATCTGTGGATCCTTCATACCGACCAATTGATTCAAATTAATTGTTTTTGAAGGACTACTAGTTTAAATGTGAAGACTATGCCAAATTACAAACGATAACAGGAGCCATTTTAAAAATAATGTTGAAAGAAACTCAAGACAAATTTATTTTCAAAGAGTGTAGAACGTATTTTCCCAAGTTCTAGAGGAGACTGAAATGCACTTTGATTTTATGGAAAATAACGGAACCTCAAACACAGGAGCAAGGAAAGATTCAAGGCCCCTTGTAGTATGTTTATGCAAAATGTTATTACAAATATCAAACTGACACTGAAGGTTTTGAATTTTCAGTTGCGGCATGTAATTTCAATACGAGTGCCAGATCAAATGAACCTCATCTCCATCAGTTATTATGTTCAAATTTCATTGATCGAATACAACACATACTAAGAAGTTGTTTTGTCTCCTATATCTTAATTACAGCGTTTACCTCCCATATTGAACATTACGTACTGTACTGTTGTTCATAGCTGCTATATGAATACATATTATTTTTCTATAAATTTTTATTCAATTCACAAACTTGTAAACTTCCAATACATAAAAGCAGTTTATCTACGCTTTGATTACTCCAATAATGTAGTACAAGTTTGATTCATTTCAATTTCAACAAATTTAAAAACTATATGTGAAGTTTGAGACGGAGAAAAGTTACGTATAGTGTTTACAAGCAATTCTAGGGGAGAATGTAGATATTTAGTCAATTGATCAAAGAAAACAACGAGAAACCCGATCGACACCAATGTTATTGATGGACATGTATACTTGCATTGTCCATTTACAATTGTACAATTTAAGAATTAACTAAAGTTTTATTATTACTATAAATTAAACTATTTTCGTTATTGACCCTCCGAAAATTATATAATTGAGTAAATACTTCAGAAGAAACGTTATTTTGGTTAAATCATTAATCTTAAAAAGTGTGTATGGGAATGAAAACATAATAATACGTTGTGTATGGGAATGACACCAGCAAGCGCGGAAATATTCGCGTCGGAATTTTTGCACTTCCTTTAGAAGATTTTGGTGGGCACCTGCTTCATCTCGTTCCCTTTACGACCTAATCTTTTACGCGCCGGTCTCTCCACTCTACACTTTCCTTTTCACCCCATTTACCCTGTACGGAATAAAAAAGGCGCAGCTTAATCCGATGACTGCTTTTAAAGTTATTTGCTAAAAGAAATCTTCCGAAAAAACTTTTTTCGTTGTTTCAGCTTATATTTTCTTATCTCGACTCAATCTAAACTTTTTGCGCGTCCTACTCTTAAATGGGTGCTAGTTGATTACTATCTCTACAATTTTTAAAACTCGTGTACGGATTTGAGTACGTTCGTGTTTGTTTCTTTCGGATGAAGAAGCCAGAGATGGCAGAACTGCATTTAGGTCCCAAGGTGAGGAGAGATCTCAGTGCGATTATTTACAAGCTTCCGTTCGTTATACGAATCTTTCTAGAATGTAAAGAAAGAAAGAATGAAAGAAAGGAAAGAAAGAGAGAAACGGAACTGATATTAGAGCTCATTAGGCGTCTTATATTAAAATATTCAAATTCATGTTTCCTTACAATTAGTTTACGAATTAACAACCTCTATTTAAATAGAAGACAACTAAATTCAACATAAATAAAGCAATAGCATTTACACTTTGCGACATGCAATTTCGAAAAGTTCCGTTGCATGAAGAAATACATGGTTGTACAGATGAATGCGTTTAAAAGGTAAAACTTTCAAATGTTTTACAGTTGTTTCGTACTTTTTTTAAATTTAACTGGCATTTTTTTCTATTCTGATGTTACAAAACCAAGCTGTGAAGAGAACGTTGTCATTCAACAATCCATATAAAAGTGTAAGATTTTCTCAATATTGTAACATTATACTTCAATTTACTTTTCAATAATATTTTCCTCTGTCGTATGCTAGCATATATTGTTATTAGAGAAAGTTACGTAGTGCTTCAAAAAACGATATCGAAATTTTGGCGGATATATCCGTATTGGGGTTCCTAGAAACCAAGATTGTTTTTTATGTTTTTTTAACTCCTGTCTGTTAATATACCAATCTGCCCATCAGGCTGTCAGTCCGTTCGTCTGTTGGCATGTCCGTCTGTTCCCGCGTCAGTTCGCCCGTTAGTTAGTCCGCCCGTCAGACCGTCCTTCCATTTGTTCATTCGTCTGTGTGAACAACACTGGCACTTAAACCCTCAATAGATTTTTCAAAATCGATATTTCACGATCGATCTGGGCGATGTAAAGGCCCTGCGAATTTTAAACGAATCTTTAAATCGTTGTGTTTTACATGAAGCTATTTGGACATTTCCCTAATTTTTTCAAAACGACTCTCATTTTTCAATTGTAGGTCAACTCGAGTAAAGAGCGCTTCTAATTATGGTGTTGGTCCAATTTTTATTAAAACTTAAAATTTTAAAATTGAAATCTATTTTTTCGACTTCCTATTACATCATGAATCTAAGGATTTTTCTGTATGTAGTTTTTATTTTCAAAATTAGAATTTTAAAATATTTTAAATATCATTTTAGAATACCAATTTTTTAGAAATATGGGTAGATTTCGCGTAATTATGAGTCAAATAATGGGAGATTTTTACTTCGTAAAATATTTTTTTCAGGAATCCCTACAAATGTTTTTGTAGACATTATGTAAGAATGAAGCATATATACTGAGTTGTTTGGCACACGTTTCAGTGAGTTTTCAAAAATTAAATATTTGCAATTTTCATGGATTATCTCACATGTTAATATTTATATTGTGTAAACACAAATTCTTCAAATGCACTTTTTCTATTCTTTGTAGTACAAAAAAATAATATCGCTGATTTGGTGCAGCTAATGTCCTGAATTATTGATAGAAAAGTCAAAGGTTCAATTCCAAGGACTCATCAACTCATTTTCCTTTAGACGTTTTGAAAGGAACGCAAGAGATACAATTTTCAATAGTATAAGTGTAACTTTCACTAAAGTTTCAATTATAAAAAAATAAATTTGTCTCTTGCAGTTGTACTTTTGTCGCTTGCAAGTCGTTGAAATCTTAAGCTTAATAAATAATTAAATTAACGTAAACATAGAGCAGTAATATTTTAGTGAAACTGAATAATTGATTTTATATCAGACAAACTAAAAGATTATGACTACTGTTTTTAATGAAAAGAACTATAATTAATAGTGAAATAGCACAAGAGGATTGTGGGTGACATGGAAAAACTAATACGTACTAATAAATTTCTACTTTTTGAAATTTCAATGTTTGAAATACTTTATCTTCTCGTGCACTTCCAAGGCAGAGTACATTCTTTAAATTATTTTGGTATAGACTATTCAGTTTTATTATAATTAAATGAAGACGGGAACGTATTCTAATTAAGTATTTACACGTATTTAAATCAATGTGGACATTCAAGCCCACATTACACGAAAGACTTACATTTGTCTTGTTAAAACGCGTTTATACAAAAACCGTTGCAGGTTTTCTCTTCACACACAAAACTATATATATATATATATATATATATATATATATATATATATATATATATATATATATGTATAGAACCATACACAAAATGAAGCAAAATCGCCGAGGGATACCTTGAAACCTATCCCTTCTACGTTTTCGTTTTATACGAAAGAGTTTACTTTCATGAATCTCTTAACATTAAAATACATGGCACGAAAGTGTCGGATGTATCCTTGTGCGATCGAATAATTATTAGGCTCTCGCAAGATGGACACGACTCAGCCTGCAACGTGGCAGGCAGAGATAGCGCCGATGTCGACCATCGCCATTCCAAGGGGATACCACGAGGGGAGCAGAGCCCAGGGTACCAAGGGCGGAGCAGCGAAGAGCGGGGCGGAAAGGAGCGGAGTGAACCGAGAAGTGCTCGGCCAGGGACGAGAGGAGGATCTGCTTGCCAGGAAGAAGCAGAGCAGGGCAGTTTGAGACCAGAAGAAACGGGATCGGAGTCAGGCAACACCGCAGTGAGAAGCATGATGGGTGAGTGGACAATTGTACAGAACAGAACGGGGTGAGACAGGGCGGGTCGGATGAGACTGAACGGGGTTGAACGGAACGCGTTCAGGCGAAATGAGGCGGAACAAAGAGGAAGAGGGGATGTGGTATAGACGAGGGGCGTGCGTTGAGATGGGTGAGCCAGAGCGGGGAGTGGAAAGCATGTCTTGACAGAGCATGACAGCATAGATCGAAATGGGAAAAGAATTCAACAGGAAGAGTCCAAGCAGTACAGAGATGTGGAGCGGTGTGTAACATCAATGGACGTAACGGGGCGGAGAGCAACGAGACGGGAGGGGAGCGAGACGGGAAGACGGTTTGGTTTCGACGGAGCGGGCCGAGGCGAGAGAACGGAACAGAACGAGGTGAAGTGGGTGGGGGAGTCAGACTGGACCGGACGAGGCCGGCGCCGCCGCATGGTTGCTAACGAGGGGTCCGGGCGCGGATTTTATGACCTTCCGTTTTATGGCTCATCGTTGTCCTCTTGCTTCGTCAGCCGGGAAGAGTCATTCGTCCGCCACTCAGCCTCCGCCCGCCGCGCCCCATCCATCCGCCACCCCCACTGCACCTGCTGCCCCGCGCTCTCCATCCACTGCCCCCCTCTTACCTAGAGCCCCGCACCCTCCATCCTGCCACATCCACACCAACCACTCCCCGCGAACTCCACCTTTCTCCCTGGCCTCGTCCATCCACCTCCCCGTCCCTTTCACCCAACATTTCTCTCCACCCATTTCAGCCCCGCCCTCCGTCCCTGCCCGCCCTCCTCTCCGCGTCCTACGTGCACCTCCCAGTTCGCTCCGTCTACAGTCCCTCCCCTCTCTTCATCGTCCCCCCTGGTCACCTCCCCCGCCCCGTCCTGCCCCGCACCTTCGTGTACCTCCCTTTGGCCCCGCACCCCTCCACCGTCTCAGCCGCGCCAACCCCCCGACCCCCCGTCCCGCATCCCCCCCGCCTCCACCTTTACGGCTTGTCGAGCTGCGTGGAGCGCGCGCAGGGGGCAATATGCGGCGCGATGGAAAGCCCTTCGCGGTGGCGCGATGCCCGCTCAGCCCCGCCGCCCCCGCCGCCCCCGCCGCCCCCGCCGCCCCCGCCGCCCCCGCCGCCCCCGCCGCCCCGCCGCCCCCGCCGCCCCGCCGCCCCGCCGCCCCGCCGCCCCCGCCGCCCCCGCCGCCCCCGCCGCCAGCACTGCCCACTCCGCCCGCACCACCCCACTGCCCGTCGGCGCCTCCTATGAAAAATGCTGTGGCCGTGAGCGCGCAGGAGGCGCTCACCGCACCCCTTTGGCCTCCCCCGCGCAGCGCTTCACTGTGGCCCGGATTCGGAAATCTGCAGACAAATCTCTCTTCAACCATGACATGAAATTTGCGGCGGTAGCTTTTGTGCATCGGTAGGTCCTAGACTTGAATAGCTGAGTCCAAGTTGATAACTCCCTGGATGAGAATTCTAGAGGTGTCTGCTCTGATCGATTATTTTCCTGTTTTTTTATCTCGATGCCGGTGCAGTACCTAAAACCACTGGCAACGTACCACACGCAATATTCAACAGTAGCTATAATTTGAAGTTACGTAGTTCGCAGGAGATGGAAATGAAACCTTCACGATCGTAAACGAATGGAAACGCAATTTTGTTTCGAGAATAATTACTGAGAAAGTAGAAGGAAAGGAAGAATTAAAGGCAGTCTGTCTTCTCAACATTCCTAATACATTGAGTCTTCTTCCCAACAAGAGTCCTAAATGTGAAATAAAGACATTTTTATTTTCGTATGTGCTTCAATCATTGGAAAGATTTGGAAGACTGAATTTTGTCCGGTTTTGGCTTTATTCAAACCAACGCGCACCCCTCCCAGTCTTGGCGAGCCACGCGAGGCCAGCAGAGGCGACTCGGGCGCGGCGGTTGCAAGGGAGGCAGTAGTGGCGGTGCCGGTAGCACGCTCTATTGCTTCACGCACACACGACGCCGCCCGGCAGCTGCTGCCTTCTACATCGCCACAATAAATAAGTGAAAATGCGGGGACCACGCGAACACAACCGCACTCTGCGAAGGAGGTTTTCCTACACCGTTTCCTCGCAAGTAAGGAAGTCTTTGCATTCAAACACCCAAATCTGTACCAATCTTCATTTCATAGCGCATCGTTCTAGTAAGTATCGTAATGACGGTCGTTTGCAAATTTCTGCAGCTATCTTCTATAGACCTTTCTTTTCGCATCAAATCTTAGAGAATCACTTACAAGTAACCGTAAGTAGAGGGACATTCGTGGAGGAAATGGCGGGATGGGCTGGGGTTTGTCTTGTGACGCTTGCCAACAGGTACTAGTAAATAGGCTGTACAGAATTACACTTGATATATTCATGATATTCAGTTGAACTAGTACTTAGAAAAAGTCCATAGTGACGTTTTAACTACCTTATGTATTATGCAATGCCGTTATAAATGGCACCCGATGATCATTTGAGGATGACCAATTATTGTCATAATTTAATTTTTGAACGCTATGGCCGCATTTCCCCTGCATTGTTCTACGTCTTTTTTGAATGTCAGCTTTTCGCACTTTCTCCTACATCTCGTACATTACGCCATGTTTGTGTGTGTGTGTGTGTGTGTGTGTGTATAAATAATATTTACTGAACTGCTCACGCGAATGCATTAGATGACAGCTATGTTGCTAGGCTATCTTCTCATTACGTCAGTATATAGAAGCAGTATCTTAGTAAGTTAGTAGAATAATTCCTTATTCATTTCGTTCTCTTATCACCTTCACCCTCTCTCTCTCTCTCTCCCTCCTCCCTCCCCTTTACTCTCTTTCTCACTTTCATTATCTATCTCTATCACAAAAGATACACTCAAACATTTGAAATTCTGTAAACAAACAGATCACAAAGTAATGTTTGAAATTTGATACCTATTTTCAGTATCATTGTCTGTGAGTTCTGACGAAGTTTTATATATCATCCCCACCAGTTGACATCATGAAACGCGTTAATTTCAATAATTACGTGTGTGGATAATCTGGTTAGTATCACGTGCCTGTTGTAATGATGAAAACGATACACGCACGCCGAGATGTTTAATTTTGTCCTTTAGTAACGAGTGTGAGGTCGTTAATAAAGCGCGAGTGACATCGGCAATCTCCATCTAATTAGAGTGAATGAAATTCCTGAGTATTTGCAGTAATTTATATGGTCTTCAAATTCTACGAAATTATTCAGTTCATAGCTTTGGTTTCTGAACCAATGTGTAACCGGACCTAAATCATACCTATTGAAAGGTGAATGTTACAGTAGATCCAGTGGTCGGATCAGAGTTATAAAAGGTTCATGGTATACTCGTAAAAGTATTACCTTTCTTTCTTTCCGTGCAAAATAAATCGCACGGAATAAAATGCTGAATCGGATTCTCATCCGCTTTCGCTGTAATAGTTAAAATTAAAATTTACCGTATTATATTGCAAAAGCTAACTTTCTTCGCTTTCACTGCCTACAAATGAACTGAAACAAGAAAATTAAATCTCCAAAATTTCAGGACTACTGGGAGGATATCTTTGGATGTCAGAAACACATCATACTATAAAATAATTGTTACAGTTTAATATCATCTTAGTAATATCAGATTAATAACATCTTAGATCGCAACATAATCATAAACCAAACATAAAATCAAAAGTGTTGGGCATAAAATTACTCTTATAATGTTAAGAACTTTACACTTCACTTGACATCATTTGCAAGACATAAAAAGTTTGTCCTGAATATACACATATTCCTTCTCCAAAAAAATCCTGTTTTTTTTTAAACAAATACATCACCAATGAAAATCATATCATATCATAGTCGTATTATTTGAAATATTTTCAATTCTCTCATATTTATAAAAAATTACTCAACGTTTACGACAAGGAATCATTATTGGAGAAGTAGGAAACAACTACGTTATGTGAATTTGTAAAGTAACAAGCATCGTTTGTTGGTAAGGTTCAGCTCTCACGTGAATGTGTCAGGATGGCAAAGCATCCTTTATCTTTTTTATTTATGTGTTTAACGTCAAAAAACCGTAAAAGCCGTGTATGTTACGCCTAAGAAAGAAGTACTATCTGAACAGTTGACCTTTGGGATATCTATTCCCCCCTTAATTGAGATGAATGATTAAATGTAGAGAAGACCGTTTAGAAATTTGATAACACATATTTTCTCCCGTTAATAGAAACTATTTTCATAGGCAAACGAGCTTCTGATTCTGGTTCTTACCTCTTACCGTTCCCCACGTGAAGGAATTCACTCACTACCGAGATATCATACTGAGATAGTACTGCAGGGAAAACAGCACTAAACCTCCGTGCCTCCTGCATCTAGCAAAAACTATGCTCAAGAAAAAGTGTGTAGCAAATTAAACAAAATTTCCATTTCAGAAGTAAAACGAGGCACCAACTCAACATTAGCTCAATGAATAAAAGGAAACCGTACGCAAAACGTAATCGAGATGGGAGTCATTGAGTCAGAAGCTAAATTACAAAATTTGTTATTATATTAAGCCGTTTAAAATTATACAATTCAAATGGTTCTTAAGAGATTAGTATCGTTCTTAAAATAAATCTCCTTTAACATGGTTAGCGTAAACGCGGGAATTAATAATTAAAGATAAGAAGCTATTTCAGTTCTACTCAGCGTTCCTTGGACCGCAGCACCAACTCCTGACTCTCTCAAACTTATCTCCTGGCAAGTGTGTCGAAGTTCCAACGTTTGCCACGAGTTGAGCAACACAGTAAGCAAGTATTTTCACACGACGGTGCCAAGGAAGGAGGGGTATGCTTTTAATTGTGGACTTTGTGAGTTTCTTCCATAACGTTTTCATAACTTTTAAACCAATCTAGATATTTTGAGGTCCGAAGAAAATAGATGACCTATTTTACGAATGCGATTGATGTGCATTGTATATATTTAAAATTTATTATGACGTACAGTAAAGTCTCAAAGAATCTTTTGAAGAATTAAGTGACAATTGGCTCCATGCTTAGTTATCGTTTAGGTAACTATTCAGAAGTCAGTCTTTTTGTTACTCTACTGAACTATAATCTTGTTTAAAATTATGTAAGGCTTCTGTCAAACACATCAAGTTATTTCCGGCGTTTACTTTTAAAATGATTTGTAATATAAGGCTACCAAATAGGGACAGGATACCAAAATTAACAATACATTTATATTATTAATTGAATCAATTGTAGTGATTTTAAATTAAACCAACCGTCACAAACATTCCACCACATTCCATCTCAGACTTGTTGCTTTGTTAATTATTTGTGCTAGTGATATAGAAAAAAATTAAAACGGTGCACGGTGCTATCATGAAAGATATTTTTGTGCTCTTGTCTACAATTTCCAAAAACCTTCACCTTCATGTCTGGTGTTCAGTTTTTGAAAGTCCTATCTACCAAAATTTGAGAAACGAACTGAGTTAGCTTTTTTTACTTTAAAAATAATACATGGTACTGATCCTGAAGATTCACATCTCATTTTTTTCTGCTTTTTGCTTTCGTCACGATATTGCGATTCTTATTAGCAAAAGAAAGTATTTAAAAAAACTGTAATGTATGCTGTTATTCAAAACCAAATGAACTGAATTTTTTCGATCTTTCCATACATTAGTTAAGCGATACGGTGTTTAATAGTATCACGCAAACTCTATTTAACTGTTCAATATGGTACAAAGCTTCACAGTTTACTAAAGCTGCAAACTAATACATATTGTCATACAGAGTTTTGATCCCGTAAAAAATTGCAGAGCTTTGTATATATCGGAAGACAAACTCATTTCACTTTAATGGGCTTTTGTGATGTTTATCAAATCCAGCTACTCCGGAAATTGGAAAGAGGGCGCAACACAAAACCATTGTCATAATGATTGTTTAAGCACAATTTTACAAAATAGGAAGTCAGGTAGGTTTTTAACACAATCGTCCCGTTAAGAGACCTAATATTCTGCATGATTGCGCAAAATGGATTTTTTAAATTTCAGATTTCGAGATTGTTATTTGAAAGTCACATTTCAGTATTAAGATTTAATTTTTACTTTCCGTTGCACATTTATACTCCTCTATTTTGTTTCTCATGTAGTTTTTGTCGATCCTTTTCTACAAAGAGCTCTTCTCTACACGAGGTACTCCAGCTTTTTTGCGTAAAAAAACAAACGTGATGGTCGTAACACGTTGGTATCGAGCAGGTAAATATATTTGTCCGCAAATCTCCCCCGTGTATGTACACGTTCGAACGCCAGAGGCCGTGAGAACAACTGCGTGTGCGCGCTGTTTTGAGTACGCTGGCGCCGTGTCCCATTGCAGATTATTACGTTTGTTAAATGCAGTCGTTCTTAAATTGGCAGCATTCAACAAGTATGCCGCGTAAATTTCTTCGTAGAGCGTCTTTGTTATTTTTGTTGAATGCTCTCTAGACAGAAAATATTTTAAAGTACCCAGAAATTGTTTCCGAGTTTTAAACTTCCACCGCATGCACAATTAAACAGATACGTGGCGCCATTAATAAGTTATTTCTCGGTAATGCAGCAGCAGCAGCATCTCTGGATTTGCGAGGCGCAGTACTTATGGCGAGCCGGCACGACGCAACGGGCGAGGATTTTCGCGATGACGACGCGTCTTTGTAGGCAGTGGCGCAGGCGGCGGGGTGGGGGTGGGGGCGGCAGACGCGACAGTGGAACAGCCGCGGGGTCGGGGAGGGGGCGTGGCGAGGGTCGTAGTGGAAGCGGAGTGCGGTGTGGGCGTTGCGAGGGGTGAAGGGGGATGAGACGGCAGTCGGGGCGTAGGAGCTGGAGCCGTGACCGTGGAGGGCGCACGGTCGGAGTCGTGGGTGGAGTTGGGGGCTAGGCATGCCGTAAACGAAAGATGTAGGCTTGATTGATTTGATTGATTGACGATTCCAGGCGCCAAGTTCACTAGTCCCGTAAGTCTTGTGCATGTGTGTTCCTCGAGAGGCGGCGGTGCTCTTCCCCCACTGGATGGTAAGATCCGGCACCGACCTACCATCGGCTAACGGGGTTGCACTCAACCAGCTCCCACCCACCAGCGAGGTATCTCCCCGGCCGGGGACAAGCTCCCGACCGGCCTCTCGGCATGTGTTAGTGTAGTGCATGTAAGTGTTAAACACACTAGGTAGTACTAAGTAAGTGATGAGGAGGGAAAGATCGCGCACGGTCCGTGGCCCGTTTGTTAGGGTACTGCGCCTGCATTCACCTGGTACTGATCGGAGAAACCACGAAAAACCATCGATTAGAGCAGCCGGCCATTGGAATTCTCCTCTATACAGCGACTGAATTGGACGTAGCTAATGTCGAAAATCCTGCTACCGTCGGGAGAGAGATGTAGAAGAGGCAGTGGAGACGATGCCGACGCCGGGCAAAGCGGCGAGCGTGGCGGAGGTGGTGAGAGGGGGTGAAGGCGGTTGAGGCTGTCGACGCGATGGTGGCGGTTGGCTGGCCATGTGGGTGACAATGTCTAGGGGGAGTAAACCACAGACGTCGAGGAAACGGTATAAATCGCGACGAAGACCACGAGGACGGTAGAAGCCTCGCACTTAGCGAAAAAGGAAGAGTAGGTGGGGGAGAGTTTTGGGGGAAAGGAATACGTCATCCAGGCGTGATCGTCGAAAACAACATGGACGGCGCAAATGGACGAGGCCCGCGAGGGCGACGAGGGTATTGTCCATGACATTCTGACAAACCTGTCACCATGTGTAAAATCATATTTATGTGTAACAAACATTTATATAATATATGACTGGTCGTGAATGAAGACTTTTAACATCATTTCTCTAGTTTCCAAAGCGAATTTGCTCACAGCTGGTCTTAAGCTCGTGTAATATGAATTTAGTTATCCATAATATAATTATTATCCATAATTCCACAAATTAAATATACTTCGCATTATAATTTCGCCCTACCAGATAATTCTGGGCATGCATATGTAATGCAGATTAATAACTACTATTTAAATATGTAATCTGAAAAATGTTTATACAATTTACAGATCACTTGATGAGGAAATCACATCGGCTTTCACAACATTGTTTTATAACTTTTAAATTGACTTAATAAAGTAAAAAAACCTTTATCATAAGAATTTTTTTTATTTTCCTTGATCCAATAAAAGGTGTGTAATTTTCTAATATATAATACGCTAAGGTTATGACAAATTTTGGCAATTTATAACAAACTACCGGCATATCACCCTGAAAATGAGCTATTGCTGGATAGAAAATTATGCCTTATTCCTTCATCAAAAAAATTTAATACGAGAAAATGTAAGTTTGCATATTATGGCATACAAAACGTATCATTGCAACACACACATAATCACGAATCACTTGGAAATGATGCGTTCTAGGCTCTGTAAACCAGGTTTCCGTGCACCTAGATGGACACGTAAGATGACGTAGACGTATGTGGAGACAGGTAAGTTCTATGGGGCCTTCTGACATGCTGGGAAATGACATGAGACACTTGAGAGACATGTGGAGGATAGGTAGGGGAACGATAACGGATAGGTGAAGCAACGATGGCCTCTAATTAGTATGTTCGCTACTCTTGCTCCGTAACATAGGTGATCAGAAGAAACTCGTAATCTGGGTCAATTGAATTGAAAGAAAAATGCAGAAATAATATTTACCAATAAAGTTAAATGGAAAAATACTTTGGACTAATGTAATGACTAATGCAGCGCCGCCTGTAAGGCCACACTATAATATTGTAACGCACAGTTCGGATCAATCTGGTTGGTCAATCAAAGTTGGATTCTACTATGGAGATTTTTTTAGATTTAAAAAAATATTTTCAAAGTCTAAAGTTTTCTCTCGGATACTGCATACTCGGATACCATTTAGTACGGGCAATTATTATTTCAAAGCAATTTTTATTATTCTAAAAAAAGTGTCAATCGACTTTCCTTGATGATTCGTGACAGGAAAACATGAAAAAATTGCCATACAAACGTATCTCTGAAAATGTATATTAAACGTAGTGCGACCGTGATGATGTCACAAAGCTGTGGCGAGAACCACTCTTAGACAACATGTCTATTCTGATTGTGACGTCCACTCAGCAGGCAACTCTTTCGGGCCAACACAGCCATTCCTGCAGTGCTAGCCTGCGGGCTCGTGAGAATTGTGCCTCAATTCACAGATGGTATCGAGGTGCGCAGCGTGTAAAAATCAATACCGCATATTTTCACCCGACCTCAGATAGTAAGTAGGTGAACTTCTTGCCGCAAGCTTTGAGCGGCGTTGTTAAACTTCCTTTATGTGCCAGAAATAACCCGGATCAAAAGTTATAATAATTCATCAGTAACCATGCAATAAATTCAAGGATTTTGAATACAGGGTGTATATTCAAAACACAATGTAAGAAAATCAGTTTAGGAACTTTTAAATTATTTAACTATTTAAATATTGCAGCAGATGATATTAATGAATCATTAAAACATCTACCATGTTTGCCAGCTTTTTATTACCGTGGAGCCAATTTGTTTATTCGCCGTTTTCTCATTCTTCAGACTTCGCTCCATAGAACCCAACAGCGAGCACTGCATGTCCCTCTTTCAGTAAACTGACAGAGCGACATGGTATTTGGGCGATTGTTTTTGAAGCACGGAAAAGACGAGAGGACCCGCAAGGCGGGTATGGCGTTCTCAAAAATGACTACGAGCCGCTTAAATTTATTCCCCGTAGAATACATTTTACTCACATCAATTCTGCACCTATGGGTGCTAACTAAATGACAAAATATCTCTTGACTATTGTCCTCTTAGAAGCACGGTTAAGTACTTCTAAAAAGGTTTTAATAATATTTTTATTGCTGTATATTCTGTATTACAAGTTGTCCAACACCGGAAGTGGTGATCTGAAGACTTAATTGCAGTGCCTCTAACTGGGATGTCTTAGGTTCGAGCCCTGACGGTGACAGGGTTTTCGACCCTAGCTACTAGCTAGCTCGGATTCAGCTGCTGTCTGAACGAGAATTCTAGCGACCAGCTACTTTGATTAGTAGTTTCCCGTCGTTTCCCTGATCACCACCAGGCTAATTCTGGAGCAGTACCATAACAAAAGGGCCACGGACTGCGCGCGATCTTTCCTTCCTCTTTCTTGTCCTATCCTCACCCTTCCTTACACACGCTTTTACCCCTACACTACCACACGTGTGTGGGGCCCAGTTGGAGCTTAGAGCTTATCCCGGCTTGGGCGATACTTGTGGGAGATACTTGGTTAAGGAAACTCGCTTAATCCGACGTGTAGGTCGGCGCCGGATCTCACAATCCAGCGGGGGGAAAGGTAACCGACACCTCGCGCGACAAAAACATATACTACACTTACGTGACTAATGACTTGAGCAGCTGATGCGCCCAGAAACTCCAATCAATCAATGAATCAAGCGTAGCTGTGATTGGAATGTCTCGGGTTGGATCCCGCCAAGGTGCCAGAGATTTCCTTGATGAGCTTAACAACTGTGAGTTGGCTGCGCCTGTAACTGTATCGAATGCAATGTCCGAGTGTTTTGTTCAGTAGTTTCCGTGATTGTTTCAATCATTTTTCCGATTACTTTCCACCAGCTGAGTTTCGCTCAGAACCATCATTGCTGCTGTCTCTGCAGCGACTCCGACCGGGAGGCCCTGGGGTCGAGTGCCGACGGTGGCGGATTTTCTGTACAACTAAATAGCTAGATCGATTTCAGCCGCTGCCTGGAGGAGAATTCTAGCGGCCGGCTACTCTGATCAGTACTTCGTCGTAGTTTTTCCGATCAACACCCCCGTGAATACTACAGTACTACTCTAGCATAGTACTCTCACAAACCGCTCGCGATTTTTCCTTCCTCTTCCTTGTCTTATGTATATTTATATGTGTTTCTTTATTGTTAATATTTATAACGTTAACAAATGTTTATTAAATGACTTTCATTAGTTTAGAACATTTGTAAAAGCTGTATTTTTAATATGTATCGATGTTTCGTAGGGGAAGGGGCTAAAGCTCTAAGAACCCCCTGGTAATATGTAATTAACGCGTCGAGCAACTAGTGACTGGAAACTGGTAGTGGAGGCGTGGTGTTGGTAGGTAGGTGGCAAGTGGCAGACGATGGTAGAGGCAGATGAGGAAAAGGGGGTGGGGAGGTGCACGAGGGGCGGCGGGTGAGGGCGGCAGCATCGCCTCGTAAAGCAAGCGGGCGTAATGTAGGTCAGAAGTGATATAACCTGGGGGCCCGAGGCCACGAATGGCAGCCTCGGAAAGCGCGAGATGCAGGAGGGGCACGCCAGAAGGCAAGTCACGGAGAATAATGAGGAAGCAGCAGGAACATGAGAGTAGTCCAACTCGCACTAATCGACGCAGAAAATTCGGAAAAGAGATGACGGTTGGTAGGAGATAAATGATTAGGGATAGGAAGATTGTTGATTAAGGATGGGACATGGCGAAATGAAGTGCCATCAACACTGCAGCCACACAATGAAACCATGGATAACGCCAGACTCGGTACCCCCACTTCGGTTTCTCATATTTGTTCGTTTCTCGAAGTCCCTTTACCGCTCAAGAATGGAAAGATGAAGAAAGAACTTGAAAAGAGGAAGGGAAAATGAAGAGGATGCATATTGAAGAATTTAAGGCAAATATAAAGGAACGGGGCATGAGTTGCGTACGATGTCATGACACGCAAAAAATGGACATTGAGTGAGCAGAGATGATGTGAGACAATACGACGGGATAGAGCGATTGGAGCCAAAATGGCATTAGAAAAGGGTTGGAAGAAGGATTAGCAGTGTAGCTGAAGTTAGTCTTTTTCTAAATTGTTGGCAAAGAGCGTCAGTGCCGCAACAATGGTAAAACCCAAAATTTCACTTAATTGAATTATTAGTGAAAAGAAAGAAAATATTTAGAGTTTTCTGTATTAGTAAAACGGGATACTCGTGTTGCGAGGCAATAGTTGTATTGATGTTGTGGCAGTGTATTTTATACCCAAACTCGAAAATTGAAACTAGCGCCCTGAAAATCAAGTTTTTATTATGCCAGAGTACCATAAAATTGGCAATAAAGGTTCACTCAGCACAATCGTATAGTTTATTTTCTTATATTAGAGTCCGAATTCTCTTTCCTTCAGTTCTAATCTCTCGACTGCCTGACCTGAATATGTCCACGATTTGCTGATGTAGACTTGAATATAAGTAGAAAATCATTTTCTGAAGATTATAAAGGCTAAAATAAAATTTTAAACTTCTACCACTTTCTTTTGAACAACTTGGATGGATTTTATTAATTAATAGCATACTGGCTCATAGTAGAAACAGAATATATATTGCCTGTAAAAAGTATTATTACATTAATTTGACATTTAACTACAATTTTTTGAATTACTTTAGACTTCTTACGTCGAAAAAAATTCATTACAGATACAATACATCATAAACATGTAATGTTATTTCATTTTATGATACGATACCCGCATTCGACCAACAATGTGTTTGTAGGTTCGTACGTATGTGCATATGGGCACGTAGTAACCCCGTTACAGATCGATTTTAGCGCAACAAACAAAATGCGGAATTTTAAGTAAAGAAAATCCTTCCATTAAATTTTCATCTTGTGGCAATACTTGTTTTTATTTTCATAATAGTAGCAGAGAGAAGTTAACAATGAAATGAATTAATGAAATGAAATAAAATGTGCTCGTCGGCTCAAGAGAAAAAAATCCAAAAACATGTCTGTCAAATTCCCGCGTCTCAGAACACGGTGTGAGAGCAAAAAGCAAGCAATCAACCAATCCGAAGCTTGTTCGGAACCTTCTTTGCGTTCCGTTTATACCCCAGGTCGAACTGGGTTATCCATTTGAGCGGACTAACTTAGTGAACACGCCGAAAGCATGTATAACTGTCAAAGTGCATTAGCGAACGCGCTCGAAAAATCAATGTTTTCGGCATATATCGCTCTCGATTAAAAGCGCGTTGCGGCCGCGCGTGAGGACGGCCGAGCGAGGATGGCCGCGCATTTGTCCTCGGTCGCTCTCGGTTTGTTTTATCACATCCCCGCCGCCGGACCCCACCCCTCCCCTTCACCCCTCACGACGAGTATTTCACCCGGCTATCACCGCATATCTCGGAGAAAACAAAGCCGCTCGGGCTCGCGCGCACCAGTGTAATGTTGAGAAGCGGCCGCTGTCATCGTATTTCCGAGCGCCGACCTCAGGACGTGTCGGAAACTCGGTTCATCTCGGACTTTTGGAGCGCCGCATTCGTACTTTTGTTGGTGGAGTTTGGCTTCTCGCTCAGCCGCCGTTGTTCCGTTTGCGTGGCAGACTGTTCGAAGCGTCGGTTTGAGTTTGCTCCGAGAAGATGTGGTTACCGCAAGTGGTGCGTTGATTCTGTTACCTCGAAATGCGGCTTATTCTTAGTTAACTTTTCTCTGCCCTCCTCATTTCTACAAAGTGCTTGAAATGTTTTCCGTTCTTGGTTTTGTGTTTGCTATGTGTCAATGAACGACTCGGCAATCAGAGACCGAAAGTCTTTCTTCTTACTAAAAACTTCTAATACTAATTAATTTGTTCGACGAACGTACAGAAATAAAACTGTAAGTGATGTTTATCCTGTGGACAATAATGTTCTGGTTATGGTTTGAATAAATTCTCAAAATTAAATAATGATATTTTTGAATGAAAACATCGCAAATGTTTTGCTTGACTTCTCCGGTTTGAGTCAGCTGGTTTCTATCTCACTATTTATTCTTACAAAGCATTCTGCAACGCAAAGTTTTGAAAGAAAACGAAGGAATTGAGTAAGAACTACATCCATAAAACATGAAGTTGCAGAACTGATAATGGGTAGTGGGATGATTATCATAATATTTTAACGAAGAAGAGATGATTTTTTTATTCCGAGCAAAGTATCCTCTTAATGTAAGTCAGTTTAATATTCGACAAAATAGTATTTTGAAAATTAAGTATATGAGTTAAATTGGGTATGAACAAAAGGGTGTGTAATACATACGTTCGTGGGAGAAAATCACATTATTCATCATCAGATTTTATTAAAGAACCAGTATTGGCATTTGCTCTGTAGATTGGGAAACTGGACTAAAGCCAGAAAAATGACGGTCACTGTAAGTGAAATAATTCTTTGATTATTTCTATAATTAAGAATTGAGGCTGAAATGGAAGTGAATAGATCAATGTGGCATGTTTTAAGTCTCATATCTTAGAAAAATAATTTTCATATGAATATTTAAAAAATACTGCACAAAATAACAAGTATCAGACACAGAGGAGTCTAAACAATAAATATTTCAAGAATATACTTAATGAATCGTATAATTGTAGTCCCTTTTTCTGTAAAAGTAAACATATTGATATATGAAGTATACGCAGTGGTAACAGAATTTATTTTTGATTTAGTCCTGTAAGAAAAAATATAAAATATGTTATTGGTATGTTAAAAGTATGGAAGTATTACGAAGTGTGTATACATTTCTTATGGTATGCGATTGACACAAATATGACACCTCAGATTACTAGAAAAGGTGAGTCCTTCATGAGTTTATTTTTAAGAACGATCGATACTTTGATGTACATTCACGGCAGTGGCAGTACATTCAGTTGAATAGAATGTGATTACGATCTCGAGAGCGGATCTTACTCATAGCTCACATCATTTATCTTGGAAATTCTTCTTGAAAGAGCGAAGTGGATAGTGTAAAAGTCAACTGTCTCTGAATGAGCGTTGATTAAACATTGTACTCTCCAACGGCGGTTAGCACATTTTGCACATTGGCTCGGCATATTAAGTGTAGCTTCTATCCCTCCCCCAAAGCGTCACAGATAGTTTTTAACGGCTTTCGACTTTGAAGAAACAACACATTTTATTTCGCGTTCGGTGACCGCCGCGTAGACATGCTGTTTGAGGGCTACTTGCCTTGGACCAAAAACGTTTGCGACCTCTATTGCAATACGAGTGTGAGTAAGATGAAACCTTCGAAGTAGATCAAAATACGTAATTGTCGTGTTAAAAGACACGTAACGCTCAGGACTTGTGATATACGATGTAGTAGAGCGATGGCAAGCTTTGGAAAGTGTCCAAGATTACTTCACTTTCTTCGAAATGTAATAGAGTCCCATACCACATTTCCACCTCTCAAAACCTCCTAGCGGATTCTACCCTGAAACGAAATTCAGTTCCAAATTCTCAGTTCCCCACCCACATCCTCTTCGTAAGTCTGAAACTGAACATTTGACACATTTAGGTAACAGATTAGACTGTACTACACTAATATCATGCAGAACATTTGTTCAATACTTGTATCGAAATTCTACATAATGTGTCCTTATTCCTAATTCAAACTTTGCTAAGTTATTGTAGTATCAATATGCATACTAATAATGAACAATAAGCATTTCATCCTATAAAATTTTACCCTCAACCTTTAACCAATCTAATACCTACAACATTGAACTTACTCTAATATACTTATCTCTTGTACATTGTGTGTGTGTGTGTGTGTGTGTATATATATATATATATATATATATATATATATATATATAATATATTGCATCGCTATCCATATTTACCACAATCGGAATCCTTTGAAATAATTACTAGCTAGGAACGTCAATACATATTATGTAGCAACACAACAGTTACATTCAATCGAGTGCGGGCGCCTTCTGCGACCGGCCTCAGGCTTTTCCGCTTGCCGGGCTGGGCGAGGCTGGACGCGGTGGGGTGGGGCGGGACGAAGCGGGACGGGGCGGAGTGTGGCGGAGTGGGGCGGGGCGGAGCGGGTTTCGTGAACGACCGCTCATGTGAGCGGACGGGAACGGTCGACGTTGCATGTAACCGCATTTCTCGGCGCGCACGCGACCGCTGGCCTCCCGCGCGTTGCCGCCCACGGCCCCGCCCCCGCCGCCCCGTCACCCGCGCCCCGCCTCACCACCCTTTCTCGACCCGGCTACGGTAGCTACCGCAACGGAACGAGTTTGTCCGAACCGTACCACGGCACCAATCGTTTTTCGAGTACCCGGCTTGAGCACCCTTCTCATTCTGAATGAAATGAAAGAATGATGTCCTCAACAAAATGTTTTCGTTCCAACGAGCTAGGTGTATGTCGTTACTCCCGTGTCAGTTATTAAAGTCTCGTGCCGATTCAACTGAACGAATGATTACCGCGACTCAATGCGCTAGCCAAGCGCCATCCCTCGCTAGCGGAAATCACGTCTCTCACGGTACGAGTAATCTACTTGGTGTGCAACTGTAGGAATTCACTTGAATGGATTAGTCGTATGTCGTTCCGGCACGTCTGTTTAGAACCGCAGAATCTCGAAAAAGAGCCGTTTTTAACGAAAGATGACCGCAACCGAACAAATAGCTGTGAACAAAACGATCGTTCCCCATTACTCCTCCTCGGTTACCCAAAGGCAGCAGTAGAAGTCTTTCTAGGGCTTATGCTAGTAAATGGGGTCTACGCTAGAACATTTGGCCGAGGACACCATCAGCTAATAGAGTCCTCGTCAAATTGGACTCCATGTCAGATGGGACCTCAATAAAATTTGCTTTGGCTGCCTTTGCCTTATTTGTAAGTGATGATTCCCGGTACCTGGGCCTGTTCGGTAGATTAGAAGGCAAGGTTCCCCTTCAAGTTGGACCGGCTCGGGTGGGGGACCCTTTCTTCGTCCCTCCCCCCTTCACCTGCCACTGGTAACTGAAATGTCATGCTGAATCTCACAACATACTTCCTCAGGTAGAATGGATGAAAATGGCCTTCTTTCCCGACTTGGAAAATAAAAGAACAGCTTATCACTTTACAAAAGCAATTCCATATCCCTTAAGTAATTCTCGCGTTTGTTCCAGCACCAAAAGTCAAATAGCATGTTGACTCGAATATAAGGCGCGCCAATAAAATAGAGAAAGAAAATGAATGAGGAAAACAATAATCTTAATTATAAGGCTACTGAAAGGGAAAATTCTGCTAGCAATCTTATTCTAAATGCAATATTTGTAAAATAAAACATGAAACATGCGGAACATTTCCTGACTCGCTTCAATAGGAAAAATTATTGTCAACTAGTAACTAGTAACAACTAGTAAGCTAGTACGTAGCTTTTTTGGAAATTGAATGGTTTTCATGTAATTTTAAATTAAATAATTTATTTTCCAAAAATACGTAAAGAGGGTTTTCTCAAAAACTTCAATATTGTTTCGATAGCGCCCAAAATTTAGAATTTATTTAATGTGAAAAAAAAATTTTACTTAAAAATAGGTTTTCATAGATTTCGTTTCTGAAAGCTTCCACGCTTCCTTTGATGATAATTTTTCAAGAGCTTACATATTCGTAACACACAAGTTGTAATATTAGGTAACCGTAACAAGTAGTACGAGAAAGTATGTGCTGCTGCAGCACTGCTACTTTTAGCGCTGTCCACAGAAATAATTGCGTGGCGCATGGGTGGCTCGCGAGAGGAGGGCGCGAGGCTTCGCCAGCGAAGGCCAGAAGGCCCTTATCTGCGGTGCGTTGCCGAGTCCCCTTTCCTCGCCGGCGCGCGGCGCTGCCCCCGCCCCGCTCTCGCCTTCCCCGCCTCCGCGCGCCGGCGGGGGCGGCGTTGCCTGGCCCCCCCCGCTAACGTCACGCGGCGAAGGAGGGGGAGTGGAGGGTCGAGGGGGCGGGGGCGTGGCACGCGTGCGATTTGCGGGTGCGGGCGCGGCAACGCTGCGCCGCCTGCCATAAGGCCGACATTATCATCTAAAGTTGCGACGGCCGCGGTGGGCGAGGTGGAGGTGGGGCAGAGGCGAGCCTCTGCGACGCAACGTTCCTCGGACCGTGACGAGGGGAAGCAACGAGCGGGGGGCGAGAATTGGCCGGTGAAAGGAGGACGGCGAGAGGGGCCAGTCCGGGGGAAGGGGTGGGAAGCAGGACAGGGACGCGAGACATGATGCCGAGAGAGGAAGGAGAGTGAGCAATGGATGTGGTCTGCTGCCTGGACCAACCGTGGGAAGGTGAATCGGTGGGCAGGGACGGGCGGGGCCCGGGTGGGCCTCTTTCCTCACACGCACAGCCCTCCTTCCAATTAATTTGAATACAGTGCGATCGGCTACGGTCTAACAATCGACCGGGATCGGTAGCTCAGTGCATCAACTGATGTCACTGCAGCGCCTCTGACCGGGAGGTCCTAGGTTCCCACTCCCCACGGCGGCAGGATTTTCGACACTAGCTTTGCAGCTAGGTCGAATTCCGTCGCTGTCTGGAGGAGAATTCTAGCGGCCGGCTGCTCCGATCGGTAGTTTTCCGTGGTTTCTCCGATCAACACCAAGCGAATGCCGGAGCAGTACCCTACCAAACGGGCCACGGACCGCGCGCGATCTGTCCTTCCCCATCCTTGTCCTATCCTCTCCCCTTACCCACTCACACTAACATGCACTACACTACCACATATTCTGGGAGACCGGTCGGGAGTTTAGAGGTTGTCTCGGCTGGGGCGGTGCCCCGCTGGTGGGAGAGTCCTGGTTAGGGGGAAAGCCCACTAGCCGACGGTAGGTCGGTGCCGGATCTCGCCATCCAGCGAGGGGAAAATCACAGCCATCTCCTGAAAAAGCATGCACTACACTAACGGGACTAATGACTGAAGCAGTTGACGCGCCCGGAAACACGAAAAAATGAATCAATCAATCAATCTAACAATCGAGCATAGAACTTAAAGAGTAAATTCATGTACGAATGTACCGTTATTTAAAATATACATAGTCAAATTTTCTTATCCAAGAATGTTTTCCCGATACACTAATAATGCATTTCTCAATACATGAATTGAAATCGTGTAACAAAAACGTCCAGAATAAATGGGGTTTTTTAAAAATTTCACAGTTGAGGTTTCATTTTACACAAGAATATTATTATTGAATAGTGAAAAACCTAACGAATAATTTGTGTTTCAGATCACGCAATAAAATTCTACATTATTCTATGTATACTTTATTTCATATGGTGTATAATTCTATATTATGTGTATCAATCCGCACCTCTTTGATATGAATACAGTAGAGTCAATGAAAGTACAGGTTGTCACAATTCATTGGCTTGACCTTGGAGTTTGCACTTTCAAAGAAAATATTTCATTCTGAATATTGTCAAGAGAGTTTTGTGTTATTAAATAATACTTCAAATGGCTGTAGGCTATAATTAAAAGAATAAAGAAACATATTCAGAAAATTGTAATTCACGAACGAAACAACGTCACGCTATTCAGGCGTCAAGCAATTTATAAATCTTTAGAGAAGAAACAAATGGGTAATAATAATAATAATAATAATAATAATAATAATAATAATAATAATTTATGAATTTTAATAAGGATAATTACATTCATCTGTTTAGTAACGATATGTTATCGAATCAAAACAACGTGTATTCGATTGACAACTGTACTTAAACGTAACGTTCTAAGAAACCATTTCTGTAAATGGTGCATTTGAAGAAGACAGAAGGCAGCGAGCACAAATAAAGTTCTGATTTTAATAATTACAAGACTGCCGGCTATTCCTAAGGATTTATTTGTCAGAAAGTTCTGCTGAATAAGTTAAGGTACACAATACAACTCGGAAGCTCCCCGAACGACCTCCGAACGCGGGGCCTCGAAGACGGAGCAGTCCGACGCGTCACCTGATCTCTCAACGGCCCCTCCGCCGGAGGGTCGCGGAGTGGAGGAGATGAAACGGACGCGGGGCGCCTGCCGAATGGCGGTGCCTGCAGCCTCTCGCCGCCGCCCCCACCCGTTCCCCCTCATCCCGCCACGCCCCTCGCCGCCCCGCCCCGTGACAAATTTAGCCGCGCAACGGAGACCACAATTATATTTTTGCGGGGCAGCCCGGCGCCCGGGGCGGTTGAGACGGGGTGGCGGGGCGGAGGGGTAGAAGGATAGACGGATGGAGCGGGGCGGGTGAGGGGGAGGTTCAGAGCTAATGAGTCCGCCGCTGCCACCTCCCACTCACGGGCTCTGCCACTACCGGTTCCGGTGTTCCGACCCTGCTCTGTCCTACGAGCCCCCAGCCAGCGGGGGCGAGCGGGAGGGGGCGGGCCAGGGTGGGTTGCAGCGGGCTCCGGCACGAGACACGACAGCCTACGGGCCCCCGGGTGAACGACGCGGGGCTGGGCGAGGCGAACGAGGTGAAGCGGGGAGTGGCGCGGGGCGGAGCGGGGCGGAGCGGGGCGGGCGCGTCCTCTATCCCCCCTGACTCAGCGCGGGGCGAGCGTTCCGGGTCATAACCCTCGCCGGCGTCAGATACGCTGCCCCGCCGCGGCCCGTCCCGGCCTTCCCCGGCCCCGCCCACCCCTCGCCGCTCCATGTGCGGGCCGGCGCGCGGCGCCTCCGCCCCGCCCCCGCTTCCTCTCCCGGCCCCACCCCCGCCGCTGGCCCACGCCCCCCAATCGAAAGAAGTCCCCCTCGGAAATGAGGCGCGCCGCCCGACGTTAACTCGTTACGAGAGGCGCGCGTCGCCGCCCAAAAATGAGGAAATTCACAATTACGCCCGAGGAAATTACCCCCAGCGGCGCCGGCGCCGGGTCAGCGGCCGCGGTTCGAAGCCCGCGTTCGAGAGCGCCTGGAGGCGGCGGAACGAAGTGCGAATCGCAACTGGAACGTCGGAGACGTGGAGGTCTCTGGATCAATTGATTGATTACTAGTGATTTCGGACGCGTCAGCTGCTAAGGTCGTTAGCCCGTACGTATAGTGCTTGCTTTCTGCCCGGGCGATGGTGGTGATCTCCCACCGCTGGATGGCGAGATCCGGCGCCAACCTACCGTCGACTAGCCCCTACCAGGTATCTCCCACCACCGGGGCACCGCCCCAGCCGGAAGAAGCTCTAAGCTCCCGACCGGTCTCCCGGTATGTGTGATGGTATAGGTGTAAGTGTGCGTAAGGGATAAGATAAGACAAGGAATGAGAAGGAAAGATAGCGTGCGGTCCGTGACCTGTTTGTTAGGGTCCTGTCCCGGCATTCGCCTGGTATTGATCGAAGAAACCACGGAAAATTACCGATCACAGCAGCTGGCCTCCAGGATTCTCCTCGACAGCGCCTGAACCCAACCTATCTACCTGGGTAGTGTCGAACATCCTGCCACCGTCGGGATTCGAACCCTAAATCCTCCCGGTCAGAAACTCTGCAATGACATCAGTACATGCCCTGAGCCACCTCTCCTGCCCTCGCCCTAATTCACGTCTTACTTATGGGCTCTCGACACAGCTAAGTAGTAAGTAGATGTGTCGGATCAAACCAGTGCCTGAATGAGAATTCTGGTGTTCGGCTATTTCGACAGGTCACTTTCCTATTGGTTTCTGAAGAGTTATCATTGCACTTTCACTATTAAATCTTCGTGGAGGGGATGTTTTATGTTCGAGTCTCAGCTGTGACTGATTTTTGGCTAATGTAAAGTAATTGGGTGAAACACTGCCAATGTCTGTGGGCTGATCTTATAACCCTAGAGACTGATCATTCCAATATATCACTTCCCTGTGAGATTTTGATGCAGTGTCATCTGCAGATGCAATTTCACAGTTAAAGTTTCGCAAACTCTGAGGAAACAGTTTCGGATCTTGGCGGTGAGATATTTTGCACACGGAGCCACGTAGCACCCTCGGACAATGCCTGATGGGATTTCAACACATCGTCTGTTCTTTTGGACCGTTTCCATTGTTTCCTCCCATTCGTCTCGGGATACTACTGGAAGTGCCTTGATCAACTTACCACGCACCGGGCACAATGCTATTTTTCCCATCCAGTTTCACTCCTATTCTTAATGCCGTGCAATGATCCCCCATTCTCGTTTGGCCAATTCCGTATTATATCAAAAAGGGAAGATTTCTGAATACAATTTAAACCGTACCTGGTATTTTTTGTTTTAATATGCGATGTACCAGTGAAAATGCGATTTTGAAATTGCATTTTATTGAAAAATGTACTTATTGCTACATTAAAAATTCACTATCGACCTTTAAAACATGCTTGAATCGCACATGCACCAGACATTGTTAAACATTTAACTTATCTGAGTATACCATCTATTGAACTTTATCGTCGTTGTAAAGAGGGATAAGATAAGCAAGTCCAGTGTTTGTTAACACATCCTGGAACAAATCACACACCAACGCGGTGGTATCGATTTCGCGACTGAAGCTTCGTAGCTAGAGAGTTTCCTATGTGTATATCGCGCCGGAGGCAAATTTTCAACATCAGCAAACTTATGATGGCTGATCCAGGAGGTATCGATTACAAATTTTAGTTAGATATATATTTAATATTAAAAATAATTAGCCTTAAACATGTTTCGGGAATTTTATTTCATCGTCAGTGGCTCCAAGTATCAGGGATATCATGAAGTCAGACACAGTGCTGCACAGATAATACAAGATGGCGCCAATGTGTCTTACGTGATTAATCCATGCCATTTGGAGCTACTGAAGATGGGGTAAACATGTGTATGGCGACATTTTTAATATTAAATGTTTTAAAATAAACGTTGCAGTTGAGACCTCTGGAACCTTAATCATTTCGGATTACCAATATTTCTACTTCAACCGCGTAATTTATCAGCGAAGGAGCTGGGTGGGATGGTGACATTAGCTGGATGAGAATTTTAAAGGCACGTTGTACTGATCGGTCGTTTCCGTGCTTTCACACATCCAGGCAAGTGCTGAAGCAAATTCGGGCCACGGACCTCGCCGGGATCTTTCGTTTCCCACCCTCTCTCCACACCTCTCAGAGCTCGGTAATATGCCGATCCCATCTCCTAACGGTCCATCTTCCACGATAAAGTCACCGGCGCGGCATTTCTGCAAATAACCGGATACCAGGTCAAGAATAATAGCAAAATCATAACACACCACAAGTGGTGGTGGTGGTGGTAGTGGTGGTGGTAAAAGTGTCAATATATGTTCGACAACACCGGTGCAAAATTTCATTACTACTCCGCTCCAACAATAAAAACCAGTCCAAAAATGGAAATTCTGTAAAAGATTCAAAGGAAACATTATTTTGATAATTATTTCGTTCATATCTGTATGCAATAGTTATTTGAATGTTTTCATATAAATACAGCCCCTTACATTATTTACCAACACACGTTTTTGGAGTTTTACATTCGTTCAAAGTTCATTCTTCATAACCCACGAAGAAATATAGTTCAAATTCAGTTTATCTATATCTAATAACTGGGAGAAAACATCTCGTTCATATCAAACCACGTGTGACCGTGAGGAGATTTTTGTTTCTCTAGTAAAATATTTTCAAATTGAATCAGCTCGTTTCTCCGACCGTTTCTTGCTTGACGAGTCTCCGCCTGGGGACGCAGCCGGCGCGCTGTACCGAGCGGATGAAGAAGTGGCGATTCCATTTCGATCGGCGCCTCGCATCTGCTGGGCCTCATCGGTCGCAAGTTGGGGCGCGTGAGCGCTTGCGGCCGCGATGTTCGGCCAACTCGGCGCATTCGTCTTCTTATCCCGCCCCCCCTCCCCTTCGTCCCCCGCGGGGCAAGTTGCAGCCCTCGGACGAGGCCAACTCGCGTCGGAGGAAAGCTCGAGCCGCCTCCCGGGCAGGGGCCAGGCGCGAGCGGACGGAGCGGACGGAGCGGGGCGGAGCGGGGCGGAGCGGGGCGGAGCGGGGGCGAGCGAAGCGCGGGGACGTGGCGGGGCGCTGGGTGGTAGGCGGAGTGAGATGGAACGCGGGGAGCGAAGCGCGGGGACGTGGCGGGGCGCTGGGGGGGGGACGACGGTGGAGGACAAAGAAGAGGAGGGGGGGGGGGGGGGAAGAGGGAGGGAAGGGGAGGCGGAGCGCGTAACAAAGTGCAGTGTGAAATGCGCGTTGAAACAAAGGGGGGGATCGAGGTGTGGACGAAGGCGGGTGATGGGCGGGCGAGGGCAGACGAGCGGTGGGCGTGGGGCGGGCGTGTGGCGGGCGTGGGGCGGGCGTGGGGCGGGCGTGTGGCGGGCGTGGGGCGGGCGTGGGGCGGGCGTGGGGCGGGCGTGGGGCGGGCGTGGGGCGGGCGTGGGGCGGGCGTGGGGCGGGCGTGGGGCGGGCGTGGGGCGGGCGGGGGCGGGCGAAAGGCGAGCGAGGGCCAGACGAGCGCTGGGCGAGAGGAGGGCGGTGGGCTGACGAGGGGTAGACGAAGGCAGGCGAAGGGCGGGCGAAGGGCGGGCGAGGGGCGACGCTGTCCCGCATCGCTCCGTGAGGGCGATGGCGTTGAGGACAGTGGCCGTCAGAGCCAGGTTCAGTCGCCCCTCCCTGCTTTCCCGCCGCGTCCCGACGGTGCCTGCTCTTTCCCGGCGTCTGCCGTCGCGCCCACGCGCTTCCGGCCGCTCGTGCCCGGCTGCCCAGCTCCCAGCCTGGCCGAATCCTCCCCGCGCATTCCCGCTGGGCCAAAAATGTTCCGTGCGTGACGCAAGTACCCTTGGAGCGGGGAGAGGGACGGGAACGGAGCAATAGTTATGATGAGGTCATTATTGTATTTATTTATTTTACATAAAAAACAGTTAAAAACTGTGTGTGACGCTACGGGGAGAAGTGAATTCTGTGCACGTTTTCATAATTCTGTGATCCCTACCTTAAGCCGTATACTTCTTGAATTTTGAATACAGAAAGAAAATGAACTTTTGGTTATTGTTAACAAGCCTGGCGTAGCTTTATCGAGTAAGTTTATAAACGTACTGCTGAAATTATCATTGCTACTGCGTTTTCTTTACAAGAAGCACATGTCCAAAGAAAAAACATCCCAGAGAAATTTCTTATATATAAAAATTTTATATAATTTAAATCACCTATGCAAAGTTTGCTTTCTAAACTGGGCTCTTTCTAAAATTAATATTTCAATTATTCAGTGATAGTATAAATAAGTCTAATATTGATAGCTAAATATGACATAATTTTGTATATACTGCATATACTGTAATATGACTATGTTATTTATATTATATAATTTAATAATATAATAATAATAAAACAACAATAATAATGAAACGTATGTTTAACTTATTACATATGCAGATCTCGAGAACTCATTGAATTTCCTAAATTAACTGTGGTTGTTTCGTAATTTTTCATGAACTGTGTTTTTGATACTAGTTAAAATTGAAAAATTACTAAATAACCTTTATTTGTTTTCATTTCGAGCATAGTATTCAAATTTTTTGTGTAAATTTTCTTTATATGTGTAATAATCGACATTGTCTATTCTGGGTATACAATAAGCGCGGTTCTCAAGACTTTTTGAATATATATTTTAACCCTCGTCAGTATTTTTCGACACGTCATGCATTATAGGCAAAGGAATAGGGACGAACACTTGTAGCCTGTCTTAAAATCATTTTTAGAAAAACATTGCCCATAACGCCTGATGGTAGATTATTTGCTATATGTACGTTAACTACGTAATTATTTAGTTCTATCTCAATTATTGTCTAAATAGCTTTTGAAGTGATAAGCGCAACTAATGTAGAATACGTGTATTCGAGTTATTATGCAAAAAACATCAAAAACTTCAGGTTGTTGGCGTCTAAAATTCACAAACTCTCTGTGTGGTGAGCAAAAGCGTCCTTCCTCTGAACATCCCGGAAAGGGATTGCTGATGTCAGCAAACACATACCAGCCGATTAGCGCAAGCCGTTAGTCGTGATCAAATACAGGTTTCGAGGACAGAAAGAGAATACACGTCAGAGGCATAATTTTTGTAAAATCTCTTTGCCTCCTGCTCTCTTTTCCTGTCCCATCTATTATCTCACGTTTTGAATATCGTGCTTTTGCCGCTCAAAACATTCTTATGAACCCAAAATACGAGTATTTTATCATCAAATAATTTTCCTGGTCTTATATAAATGTCGCGAAACATGAATTACATTTTTTGTAAATATCGTACTATTGAATTTTTATTAGCAGATTTCAAGTTGTCTTTCCTAAGAATTTTTTCTATCGGCAACTTTTGATCTCTTGGATATGAGATACAATTTGTCTGCAATACTCGGTGTAATGGACATCTCATTAGATTGTCATTAGATCTATCGCGTAGAAATCAAGAATTCAAGTAGTCAATTTAAGGCCTAGTAGTCACCTGCAGATCAACATTTTAATCGTGTATTTTCTGTTTATGAGTTGACCTACGTAGACGTTTCTGCTGAGAGTGTCCCGGACGAAAGGTCATATTCCGAGTTCGAATATTACGTGGGGCATGGAGAGTTTCAAATTCTGGTTGTTGCGTGGAAAACAAAAACACTCGTGTCCTTTAATATTATTTCTGTATACATTCGTTATTTGATAATTTATCAAAAGAGACTTAAAGCCATAAATACGGTCGAGAGACTGTCAGACAAATGAATCAAATTCCATTTCCTTTGTATATGGAGCAGCAATTTTCAACTGGATGTTTGCGGGATCTGATCTTCCGGCACCCACGCACGCACTCGCCTCTAGTTCCGGTGAGAATGAAAGAAAGAAGGGTAAAAATATCGTGTTTGTTCGCCTTCTTCTGTCTGCTCTCGTTAATCCAGTCTCTGTGATCTTTTGAAATCGAATGACATCCTTACTGTAACAATCCCTAGAAAACTATTTATTTTTGTCATTGCCATTTTTTCTGTTTTTGGAAGTAATTTTCATCTCTACAGTTCCCTGCAAATTCATCAAATATGGTATTTTAGTCGATTCTGCTACCGGAAGCCATTATGCATGACTGAAATTTTGATAACTTGTTGCCTACACTTTAATTTAGGAGTTTGAAAGTTCATCTTGTTAAAGAAATTCAAAGCCTGTAACGGGGAGAGCCAATTAATGTGTCTCTGTAAGTCTTAACGTCCGCTCGACACTCAGTAGCTCTCGCCAGCGATTATAGTTCGCACAGTCTCTGATCTTTATTATTCTAGAAAATATGTTCTACTTGTATAATTAATTTTAATTTAATAAAATTCACAATTTACGAGAATGTAACTTCCTAAGAATATTTGATTTCTGTTATCAGACATTGCTGTGTTACTTACAGAACAATAAAAATGTATTTAGGACAAATAATTACAACCTGTTTGAGACAAATCACTTAAGTTCATCCTTCGCGTTCAAAATTATTTAAACATGAGTTGGCCTTCACTGCACCATAGCTCTCCGATTTTTAGATTATAGAAATGAGTTGTACGAATAATAAGAAAATTCCACCCAGTGATTCTTGTAAGCCTCTGTATAAAGATTGTGTACGAATCAAAGATTTTTGCAAAAGTGACTTACTCAAAGATGAGAATATATTTTTAGTCAATACAAATGTCTTTTACCATAACACTTGACGCAAAATCATATTCATCAGGTTTTAGTATCAATAGCTCATTACAAAATATTCACATACAGTGTATTTACAATATTTAACAATACATTTTCTGATGATATTGAACGATTGATATTGAACGATGATAATGACGAGATTGAACGAGACACAAGTGTTCGTGTAAAGTAAAGGCTTCTGCTGTATAATTGTTTCTCAACAATTAAAAGTTATATTCAGAACCAGGGAAGGCTAGAAAAATAGTATTATTTTTTTTAATGATACTTAATGTTTTAGTTGCTACTTGTACTGTGTCATTCTAAAGACAAACTATGCTTGTATCAAGTGTTGTACTTCAGCTTCTGTGTCAAAGGTGTACACCTAAAATAAGATTCCTTAAGCGAATGCTGAGATGGCCGCTCGTTTTGCTTCTGAGCACGTATTTGAGTTAGGTACGGATCTCCGAGCTCAAGAAAATGTGGACAGATTGTAGTACTTCTTCGTAAAGTATGTCACATAGTTTTTAACTAGTGCTTGACGTTAAATAAATAAAATTATTTTTCGACTATTTAAACTGTTCTAAACATTTGTTAAAGGCCAGTGCAGTTCGTGATTTGAACTACTAAACTGGATATCATTAGTTTAAGATATGGATATTGATGTAATTTGTATTCTGTATCAACGAATTCGAGTGTTTTAAAATTGAACATTTGATACAAGATACATATTCGTAGGTGAAACTAATTTACTGTTTTGTGTATTTTTTCTTTGAAAATGAGCAAATCGCAAGGCACAGAATAAGCAGTATATTGATTAGATTCCTTTTTCCACGTCATCACAAATCACACATCAGCTTAGCGATTCTTGTGACGATTGGATAGTGAAATTATCGCTTTTCATTGTTCGCGTCTAATAAAAATGCTCATGGTTAAATCTCGCGTGCGCCAGTTTACAATTAAAATGTAAATGAACATTTATTCGTTCTTTTTTATCTTGTCGTAAGCAGTATATTGTAATATTTGTGGAGTCCGAGAATCAAATGCAATTGCTTCTTGGTTGATTGGATACTATAAATACAGAAAGACGAAAAATATTCGGAAAAGTTCTTCGCATTAATGGATTTTCGAAGTATTCTAAGAGCATAGTTACAAAATAAACGAAAACTCATTAATATTCTGTTGCTTTGGTGTTTCCACTGGTTACACCTACCAATTATGTCTGAAAAGGTATGGACAATATTTTAAAAATGAAACTATTCGATTTTTGTAGCGAAAAGTTAATCTGTACAAAGTATTAAGCCTTATGGAAGTCATTATGGAAGGCACAATCCCTTTTCATTCCGTTATTTGTAATATTAATACTCAACAAATTACACGTTACAAACGTAAAAGTGAAACCGGTACAGAATTCTTTTGTGTCCACATTTCCTGATTACCTGCCGAAAGGACTGAAAGTACTTCTTACAAAAATCACTGGAGTATTATTTCCCTAATTAAATTTCAGCAAAGGCTTCCTTAGAATTATCATAATGCCTTTAAACAGTACGCCTCTTAGATTTCCGTAGGGTACAGTTTTCTTTAAGTCAAATGAGACGAAATATCTCCTATCTCCTCTGGCGACTCACCCTCTCACATCCCGTCCCACTCGCTCTTCCGCTGACTCCGTTCATGCGCATTTTATAATAATTATTGATTGTGAAATGATGCTGCAGTATTTAATTTAACAGATTTTCTGGCATATGATGAAGCGTAAGCAGCTTGGAACCTCGTTTTAGTAGATTTATTGTGGAATTAAAAATTCGAGTGTCTCTTGTTGCGTACAAACAACACGTTAAAAACCAACATGGCACATATTGTTACGGGTAAAAAAAACGCGAATTTTGAAGCAGTTAGTCTGAAGATTAGGACTGAATGGAGTAGTCCCAACAATTGAAAAAAGCAGTATGTTTCATGCACTTAAATTTAAGATCGTCGTATACTCTTTGTTCTCTTTGAATTGCTCCGGACTCGTATATTGATGATCTGTAGGTCGTAAAACAAAGGAATCGTTGCATACAGTCGTTACGTACGTGTACGTCACTAGCCGAGCTACAAGCCAGAAGTACAGGAACGTTTACAACACTAATCGCCTCTTCCCCTTCACCCCTCGCTTTTGGTCGTTCCCACCTCTTCACATTGTTACCGTCCATAGGCACCGCTCAATGACTTCACCTATCTCATTGGCTTCATTTTCCCTGTTCTATGCCTGTCTCATAGCTCTCTCTTTCACTCTCCACGCCCGTCTCTTCCTTTTTCGTCTATTGAGACCACACTAACCGTCTCTCGCCTATCTCCTCCTTTCTTCCACCCTCCCACCCTGTCCCTTTCGCGTCGCTTCTCGTCCTTCACCCTTCACCATTTGCCCTTGGCCCTTTGTCCTTGGCCTCTGTCTCCTCGCCCCCTCCCTTAGCTCGCCACATCGCTCCCTAGGCCGCTCGCCCCCCGGTTCGCCCTCTCGCCGGCCCGGCCCGTGCGGGGCGCCGGGCACCGCCGCGGAAGCGACGTTGGTGATGAGAAGGTGAGCGGGGGGGGGGCCGGCGGGGGTGACCGCGGGTACGAGTGGGCAACGGGACCGCGAGCGGGGCGGGCGCAGGCGGGGGCTAGTTTGGGTGGGGCGAGCGAGTGGGGGAGGGGGAGTGGGTGGGGGCGGGGCGAGCGCCGGCGGGGGTGACGGCGGGTACGAGTGGGCAACGGGGGGGGGGGACCGCGAGCGGGGCGGCGCAGGCGGGGGCAGTTTGGGGGGCGGCGAGGGGGGGAAAAGGCGGGGGCAGCCCCGGGGGACGGAAGAGAAAATTCGAGCGAGCGCCGCTGACACACTGGCGCCGGCGCCGACCGCGAACTGCCCACAGTCAGTGGCCTGCACTTGAGTGATGAGGGGCGACCCGGAGAGCAGCGGCCAGCTCGCTAGCTTTCCGGCTCTGGTGACCGGGATTCAAATCCCGGGACGCCCGCGCGGAAATTGCGGTAGACTAAGCGAGTTCGCAGCGGTATTTGTGGGGTTTGCCATATCTATTTTATCACTGTTTCATCAACATTTATATCACACTATTATCACCTATTCATCAATCTGTTCCCTATTCCAAATAACACCCCTCGTGTTCAGGTCGGGTATCGTTTTGATATCACTTGCACTTGCGTAATGCAATATTATCGCCTGCGTTGTCTTCTATAAGAGGTGAAGGCTTATTCATTGAAAGTGCGTACAGGAAATGACTGCGAATTATGGCATAATATCCACATTAATATTTATAATGCAGAAGGTGATTTAAAATTATTAATTCATGAAATTAAACTTCATTTGTATCAAGCGTTAGCTATTCATTTTTAGTACCGTTATTAGATATGAAATAACTATGTTGATAATTTATAACAATTTTACCTACATTTCTACTAGAAAATAAATGTAATGTGAAATAAATAATATATATAATCGATGACTATATATTGGAAAATGAACTAGATAAATTTAGTATTGAAGAATGATATTCTTATAACAATGCTCAATAAGAAAAACATATAGCTCGTATGTTCCAGACTGTCTCGGGTAGTATGCATTTAATAGCCGTTACTGATATTAACGTTAGATATTAGCCAAAATGTTTGGCTCATTTCCCTTCAAAATTTTCAATACGCAGGAGCTATTCTACTTTGAACTTCATTCAAATTCTAGAGATCCAAATAAAAGGGCTAGGGATTCTAGAGATCAAGAAAACGTTTACAATTGCACTCCTCCCTCTTACAATGTCACATAGTTTTTAACTGTATTTCTCGCTGACTAAATGAACGTTACATATGATAATGAAAGGGAACTAGATACCTTACGAGTTGAAGGACGTTTGCAATGTGTAGAATGATTACATCGACTATACTCAATGGCACACAGTATAAATCTAAAAAATATGATCAGCTAAGAAGATGTGCAATGATAGTTAATTTTGGCAGGCTTCGTGGCCAATGGTCTCCATTGCGAAGGAATGTGACTGATAGCTACCACGAACCAACAAATACAAAAATACGACCAGCACTACCGTTTCCCATCATGCAAGTGCATCTGAGTAAAAGATTTTACGTATCAATATATCCATGTAGGTGTCTTAATGTCGTGCAAGTGTCGTTTAATGTGTACTCAAAATTTCGACATATCTTGCCTATCCTGATTGGGTGTTGTTGACGTTCTTATAAGAAGAAATAAAAGAGGTCATCTTCGTCAACATATGATATGTTGACGAAGATGACCTCTTTTATTTCTTCTTGCCTATCCGTTCGATACATATGTCCGTCGGGACATATGGTAAACATGTCCCGACGGAACATAAGGAAAATAAATCTTATTGTATATTAATATATTCTTACTTGTCTGACATAGTCTCTGCCTTCTGTATTTGATCGTGGGCGTTGGTCGCTGCATCAGTTAGGTAAGGTTCTTTGGCATTAAAAAATCACAAAGTAAAAATGCAATTTAAGTAGTTGATTTACGTTTCATAAGCATCTGATTGTTCTATCCCTTTTCGATTTACATTTTTTGTTGTTCCTTATATAATTAACAATTATTTTTTGGTCTAACAGATGAAATTGGTTAAAGAAAAATGTCACATTGTTGCGATGAACTCTGAAAATCTATTTTCATATTATGTATGGAGTTTTTGAAGTATAGCAATGTTTTTTAATTAAAATTACGTTTCTTCAAAAACTCAACGCTCAAAAACTCAAAATTGATTGTCAATTATAAAAGTGTGGAAACAAAAATATATTGTAACATTATTTTCTCCAGCATTTGCTGCTTGAAGATTGCATTGAAAGGCGTTCATTTCAGGACTTCCTATTTTTCTCATTATAACGATCAAAGTCGTAAATAAGGATAGCTACATTTTGTGCTATTTCGTTTTGCAAGAGAACTAGTTTCCATTTTGTAGACGGAAAACATATGCAAGGCAAGTTGACTCGCCCATTGTCGACACGCAAGGCTCCCTTTGCGACCAGTGGAAGCCGAGCTGCTTCGCTACACTTCACCAGTTGGAGTGTGTTGCCCTGAGAAATTAGTCGAGCACTACAGACATGTATACATCACTCCTCGCTGCAAATCGACGCGTTTGTGTTTGAGGTCGGGGAGGTTGAGCAGGTGCTTCAGGGACTGGTAGTCTATCGACCAACCCTTAATGGGAAAGTCTCTAGAAGGCAGCCATCGATCGAGCATTTCACGTCAACCTGTGCTTATTTCCAGCTCAAGAAAACGTCGAGGATCTCCTTTCTAGAATAATGACCACACTGCGTTTTTCTTGTATTGTCTAGTGGTACTCTCATAAGGAAATAAAATGGCGTTTGTTGTTACGAAGGAAAACGTGTATATGGCTGAACTGTGTGTGAATATCATCTCATTTTCACATGGGGGGGGGACAAAAGGCTCGTAAATACTAAAAGTCAGAAGAAATACTGCAGTTATCGTCATGTCATTTTCGTTTTCATAATATGCGGTGGTGAGCACCAAACATCATTGTTTTATTTCAAAATACTGAAAATCTTGATTCTTGTTTTATGCCATATAAAAATTAAAAATGTGGGAATATAAACCGTGTGAGAGTTTATTTTCAAAGTATATAGTAGTTCGCTCTTGCAGTTATTACGAATTGAAATATTTCGCTTGAAACATTGGCCAAGAATCGTAGAGTATGGTTGTATAAAATGCTATGTTGGATATTGAATAACGATCAATGTATCACTCGCATATTACTTATAATTATAGCTTCATAAAAATTCATATTCAATTTTTGGTTCAGAATGATAACATCCTCGATACATTCACTAGTATGTTTGGAGACAATTATGAAACTATTACAGACATACGACAGTACACTTTGAGTTTTTGCTACCACCGCAAAAATAGAAAAGGAGTCGTTTGGGCAGAGATTTGCAGTAAATCATCAATTTATTAACTATATATTGCATTCAAATTAACAATTGTCACTCAATAAACATTTTTTTTTAAAAAAATTGCAAGTATTTGTTACTTTTTCGATAGAGTATAAGTTATTGTAATTATTAGTCGGGTTATTACGAAATTTAGTCTGGTGATTGACATGTCATGGCATCGTAACTCATTCAGTCCAGTCCTCCCATTTCAGTACTTCATTCCCGTTGTGTCACCATGCCACCCTTCACATTCGCAACAACCTCGTGGGACGGCAGGCGTCTTTCACTCGACGCAACACACTCACCCACACCCGCACATACACACACACGCACGCGCGCACACATACACACACACACGTACACGGGCGTGCGGTTGGCCGCTAGACGGAAGGGCGGACGAGAGAGCGAACCGGGCTCCCAATAAGCGCTCGGGATTGTTGTCAGCGCACCTAAAAAGGCCAAATATAACGCGGCCGTTCCGCAGTAATTGACTGTTGGAGCGGGCGGGCGGCGAGCGGTGGCGGCGAGGGCGAGGGGCGGCGGCGGCGAGGGCGGGGCGGGGGCGGAGGCGTGGCGACGGCCGTAGTAGTACGGGAGCGCGCTGCGGGCAGGCGGTGGTGCTGACGTCATCCAGCGGCGCGCCGTGACCGAGGTCAAAGGTCAAACGCAGGCACTAAGAAGCGCGTGCAGAATTTCGCGCAGACGGTTCATCCTTGCGCTTCGCCGGTTCATCACTTATAATGCAGGCGTGTGTTGACGGTGTTTCCGCGCCCCGCCCACTCGACCCCGTCCCCCTCCCCCTCCTCGCCCTCCCCCCGCTCCCACCAAGGTGCGCGCCGCAGTTTGCGGCCGACGCAGTAATGCGTTTTTTGCTCGCGTGTTCGCGCACCGAGTTGACGGTGCCCAAACGCCACGCCACGCCACGCCATGCCACGCCACGTCGCGACGCGCAGCGCGACAAAAAGAGCTCTTCTGCTGCATCGACTAATCCTTTGGAGCGTCAAGAGCGAGTTGTCGCTCATTTCTGTCAGAGGCTCTGCATGCGAGGGCGGCGGCGCGCTCAAATAAAACGAGTATATCTATTTCGCTCATTGACGCGGGTCGTGAAAAAAATCACATATTTTAGGGAAGTTTCCTTTTTGCCGTGCGTGAGTGCTTTTTATATTTTTATGGCCGTGAACGTTATAAATCTTTCATTGAATTTATGGTCTTGGCTAACTTCTAATTGGTTTTAACACCTTCATTTAAAGAGAGATATAGTACCGACCATTTAAAAACGGAAAGAGTTACGTCATGGGTGTCCAACCTTCGGTTGCCTTCGCCCTTAGGAGTGACAAGAGACAACAATGGACCGCATATAACGAACATTTGATTCATGTATACCTTCAGTAAATCTTTGTTTGGACTGATACACTGATTAATGTGGTCTGGTCAATATAGTTAACATATTATAATCTGTCGACGGAGATTTATTTCTTCTTCATTTTCATTGTCACATATAAATACATTTTTTCACCAATCAACAGCGCATCATTTACAAACATCGTGTTAGCACAGATAAACTGAGATAAATATTTTGTAATTCAAATTTGTGCACTACGCTATTGAATTCAATCAATCAATCCAATAAAACATTTTCCGCTACTCGGCAAGCAAGAAATTATTAACCTAACATTTTAATGCAGCGGTTGTTAGAATCAAATATGAATTTTTTTGTGTTTTATCACATTAAAAATGTAAATAAAATGGAATTCTACAAGTTTAAATATAATTGATTAGTTATTTCTTATCAAGACGAATACAAAATTATATTTCTTCAAATATAAACAAACAAAATATGTGAGATATTTGATTTTATGATGCGACACGAATTCCTCATTCTCTACTTCGGTGCTTGTGGTCCTCGAAACTAATTGTCAATAAATTTAGAGATGCACTTCCAATATTTATTGTGTTCATTTCGAAAGATTTTCCTTTAACGAAGAATCTTGTGTGTGATCTGCTTTGTTTCCTGCAAGTTTCTGCAAGATTTGTTTTATGAAATATTACAAGTAATTGGAAACCGAGGAGATATCTACACTGACGAATATTGCATCACTGGCGTTTGATTGAACGAAAAATATTGCAACCATAAAAGTATTCAGGGAGAAATCGTGGAGTTTCATTTATTAATAACAAAGCAAGTAAAGTTCTATTGTATTTTTACTTGAGTGGTAATAAATGGAAATTGCCCTTGTCAACCCTTTACGATTTGCTACTAACTTGCGAGCCTTCAGAGAATCCGTTTGGAAAGTTTGTATCCCATTGATAATTCTGCGCAGTGGCTCAACGAAGGTTCGAAACAATCAAAGTTCGCGTCCCGTTCAAGCGCCCCAAAAGGGTAGAGGAGCCAAAGGGCCAAGCGACGAGGCGCCAAGTAGAATAGGGCCCCAGGGAGGAAAGCGGTCGAAATGTCGATAGGCGGCTTGACCAAAGCGCTGAGGGGTCACTTTCATTTGATTTGATTTATTTTCGTAAAAAATTAAAAACGTATGTGACATATGGGAGAGGAGAACAATTCTGAGCTCGTTTACTTGTGATCAAGTTGACAAAGAAACGAAGAGATTCTGGGAACAAGATATCAAGCTGCAGTTGAGTCCAGGATTACAGGCATAAGTCTTGGATGGACTAATTTCCAGACGTGCGCATTGGTGAAAAAGAGACAAAGAGGGTTGAAAACCGAGGATTGTAGACATTCAGAGGTTGACTGCAAGAAGGAAAGGCGTGAGGAACAGGTTCAGGAATAGAGGAACTACAGTATGTTTAACGAATGTTTTCATAATTAGATCAAAAACCCCATAATAGCGTGCATAAGAGAGAATGATGCCAAAATACCAAGTGGTAAAATGTTCAAAGAACCTCTGGATTTGGAATAGGAGTAATTGAGGGAAGAGGGGAGGAGACCCAGGGGCTGAGGTACCCAGAACCGCATGGTTGTGAGCGAAGAATGTAGCCCATTAAAAGCAGAGGAACAGAGTGATATGGAAGTAAAAGACCTAGTGGCTTTGGTGTTCAAAACCACGTTGATGTGAACGAAGAGTCCAGGTTTTTAGGGGTAGAGGATCCAAATGATCATTGCGGGAAGGGGGAAACACTCGGAGCTTCAAGTTTCCAGAACCGCATAAATGTGAGCGAAGGATCGAGAGCTTCAGAGTCAGAGGAGCGGAGTGACCATTGGGGCAAGGGGGAATAGGCTAAAGGGCGAAGTGCCAAGAACCCCATGAATGTGAGTGAATGGAGGAAGGTGGAAGGGAAGGGAGAAGGGGGCGGCAAGGAGGGCGGGGGACTGTGTTGGGGTGGCGGCACCCTGCGCGAGGCTGCGCGAGGGCAATGGGCGCTTTTAGCGGCGCACGGGAGAGCGGGGGCGGCGGCTGCACTCTCGGCGCCGCCGCCCGAATTCGCCGGCTCGGCTCCCAGTCAAAAGGGCTAACGTTCTTAGGGCGGGATATGCAGCAAAGGGGGTTAGCGCGGGCCCGAGAGCTCCTTGGGAGACGGAAGGTGAGGCGCGGAACGACGTTACGACGAGACACGCGACGCTGTGCGGCGCGGCGCGGCGCGGGGGCGGCGGCGGGGGCGGCGCAAGGTCAGGGAGAAGTGGGGCAAGCGGGGGCGTGGCTGGACGGGGTAAGGTGGGAGACGCGCAGTAGGGGGTGGGACGTGATGGCGTGCGCTGGAGGGGGTGGGATGGCACGGAAAACGGCGGGGGAGTTGGGGCTAAAGTAGGTCTGCTGCGGGGCGGGACGATTGGGGGCGAGTTGACACGGGGGAGAATTCGGTCAAAGCGAGACAGCATGGGGTAAGGTGGAGAGGCGAAGCGGGGTCGTGGCGGTTCTGTGCCGAGACTTAGGGGGGCATACCAGGGACATTGTTCGGACATGGCGGGGCAGTGGCGGAGGCGCCTCGTGAGCGCGGGAGGCAGGCGAGCCGGAGAGGGCCCGAGTGCTGCGGAGGGGACGGGGTACTGGGGCGGGGCTGGAAGAGGCGAGGCGGCCTGGGGGCGGGCGAGCGGCGGGGGCGGGGCGAGTAGAGGCGAGGCGACCTGGAGTGCGGTGGAGCCGTGCGGGTGCGGCGAGGGGGCGGGGCCGCGACTTGAAGGCGACGGCGCGCGAGCTGCGTGGTGGAGTGCGCAGGGCTGCGGGTCGCCCTCACCGCCCGGAGGGTTCTTTGCGCGAGGGCTTCTTCGCTTTCCACCTGGAATTCCCTACATGCGGGGCCATGCCGCCCTTGCCATGCCGCGCTCCTACTCTGTGCTACAACGTAATTTCTTCTTTTAGTCATTATCTATTTTCCTTATATATCTTGATTTATAAAATACCTATCCTGGAACACTCCCTCAAATTAATGCTTCATTTCATGGAACTAGTTATAAATTTATAATATGCCGCACCGTATTAGAGATTTGTGAAGACAAATTCTCCCTCTAAGACATTTGACGTAACCGGAATCTCCAGTGTCCTTCACGGTCTCATGTTTATTGTGGTCTCCAATAAACACGTGTTGATTTAGCCTACCGTCGAACCAGTTGACCGCCGAACCACACGACCGACCCCGACCCCGACACCCCCGCCCGACCGCCCGACCGCCCGACCGCCCGACCGCCCGACCGCCCGACCGCCCGACCGCCCGACCGCCCGACCGCCCGACCGCCCGGCCGCCCGACCGCCCGACCGCCCGACCGCCCGACCGCCCGACCGCCCGACCGCCCGACCGCCCGACCGCCCGACCGCCCGACGCCGACCGCCCGACCGCCCGACCGCCCGACCGCCCGACCGCCCGACCGCCCGACCGCCCGACCGCCCGACCGCCCGACCGCCCGACCGCCCGACCGCCCGACCGCCCGACCGCCCGACCGCCCGACCGCGCCGACCGCCCGACCGCCCGACCGCCCGACCGCCGACCGCCCGACCGCCCGACCGCCCGACCGCCCGACCGCCCGACCGCCCGACCGCCCGACCGCCCGACCGCCGACCGCCGACGCCCGACCGCCCGACGCCGCCCGACCGCCCGACCCCGACCGCCCGACCGCCCGACCGCCCGACCGCCCGACCGCCCGACCGCCCGACCGCCCGACCGCCCGACCGCCCGACCGCCCGACAGCCCGACCGCGCGACCGCGCGACCGCGCGACCGCGCGACCGTGCGACCGCCCGAACGCGCGACTCCGCGACCTTTCGCTTCTAGCGAACAGCCTTCTCAGCGGCTCTGGTCGAACGCCATAAATAAGCTAGTGGGCGCGGGCCGCTGTTCGTATGCAGGAGGCGATGGATTTGCAGCTGGATTTGTATCCGGTCTCAGTGGATGAGAATTTCCTCGCGACCCGTCGAGGACCTGAGATCAACGAGAAGTTTGCTGGCACGGATATTCCTAGAATTTCAGAGTAGATTCTTTCTCAGCTTGATTGAAAAGTATTAGATATTCGGAATGTTTTAACTCCGTCAAAAAGAATATTTGAAATCTGCAGCAAGTACACCTACGCGGATCCCTTCTGCCTTATCGTTTGCGTATTTCAAATGGAGAACTGTAAATGCATGTTTCGTATTCTTTTCGTAAAGGAATAGCAAAATTTCAATAACGTTTTTATACATTACAAAGTCTTTAATCTATACATCATTTGGTAACGGATGTCCGATATTATCAAAACGGTGTAAATCTATAATTATTGTCAAAGAAATGGTCATTTGAATGTTCGTAGATGTTTCCGATTTCACGAAGACTGTTGTTCACAGTTGCAAAAGTTGTATTTGTAAGTAGCGAATTTCTTATTTTTCTTCTTTAATATGATAATACAGTAAACTTTTTATCCATAACTTACCAATCTTGAACCACCTCGATCCGTTTTAAAATATGATGGGCAAGCATTAAAATTCGGATTCGGTTTTATGGTATATCATTCCCCTTTCCGCAATATTCTCTTGATGATAATCATATTTGCATACAGATTTATTCCTATTTTAAGAGTTTATTTACTCAATGCCTTTTTCAATTTCTCATTTATAAATTGCCAGATAGGAGTATGCACTGAAAAACATAAGTTAATGTTATATATATATATATATATATATATATATATATATATATATATATATCATAATGTTTTCAAGGTTTGGTATGAACTTAGAATTGCGCATACAGTGAGAGAGGGAGCCAAATCACAAAAAAACAATATATCGAATTATGAACATATTCAATTACAAAAACGTTGAGTGTTAATACATCGATCTTTTAATTTTTGTAGGTTAGCTCCTCTCACTGGATGCCTAAATTGGTTTTTAAATGTATGTTCTTTCTTCTTCGGTCCTTACATTTCTGATTTATCTTCATTTCATCAAAATAATCTGTACAGCGTCCATTTTTTACCATTCATTTTTCATTATTTAATAATTTTCGACCTTTTGCTCATTACGTTTTACTTTATATCTTATCGCATTTATACTACCTCTTTCGCTCTCCTTCATTTGACCATTTCCTTTTCCTTCGCTCTCAGCAGAATAACGAGTCATAACTTAAGGCCGCTGCAGTCTTTCTTGCATTCATTATCCTGTCTTCTCCTAAAAACATTAGCGAAATAATTTCTCCATTCTTCACGACCAATATTCTCTACAACGGTGTAACATAGACTGCCCCTTGTAGAGCAGCAAAAATTGTATACAAACGTGACTACAATGGAGCCGAGAAATGATAAAGACGAGGACAACGACGCAACGACGCCATTCATCGCACAAGGGCCGCTGAAACGGGGGCGGGGGGAACGCAGGGGGCTCAGGGCCCCCGTCAGCCCATTCGGGCTCGTAAAAGGCCGCTGTGTGGGTGAATGTGTGTGAAGTAAAGTGTGACCTCAAAAAGGAGACGCAAGGAGGCGGTTGTGTTGGGGCTTTGATTGAACTACTTGTCCGACACGTTCGTCGAGTGAGTGATTGAACTCCCACGAAATCCAATTGAGACTGTCCAGAGCCTGATCGACCGGCGAGGACTCGAGAACCCTCCAGGCGATATGTTCAAGCTCAGCGCAACAACACTGTGGCTGTCAAAACAAGCGGACCTTGCTTCAGGTTGCGCAATATATATCTCGCTTCCTAAGTTCTTTACTTATCATTTCGATTCCTGGCGCAGTTAATCAATATTTTCATTGACAAGGTCACCTACTTATTCTAAAACGCCAAGATGACTCTATAGATTTCTCTTCAATGCTAAAAATCTTATTTGTAAGGGAATGAAAGAAAAACATTGTAAATATCGTTTATTTTTAAATGTATAAATTATTGTGTACGTTTTCGTATCGTGTGAGAATTATGTTCGATTGCGGTGCTATCCATTGTAATAGAAAAATTGATCTTTTTCTTCTAATTTATTTTTAATTACTTAACGAGGTTACTTATGGTTTGGAGTAGAGTAACTTGAATACTGAAAAAGAAAATGTGTTAGCAAACGAAGTAAATAATTGAAGTAAAATTGCAGTATTTATGTTTCAATAATAATTCATTTATATACGTATTAAAACCCAACCAAAAAAATTTTTTTTTTTTATAAAGTTATATATTTTTGTTTTCATTATATTAATTTAAAGAATTGAATACAATCTCCTATCACTGTTTCATACGGAATGCGTACGAATAGGAACCTACTGCTGACCTGTAGGGAGAATTTTTCTTCTAACCCTCACCACAAAGTGAATGAATAGATTTATTTGATTAATTTAATGAAAATAGTAAAATGATGTATGCAACGCACAGACGAATGACTGAATAAAAGTACGGAGTAGAGAACTACATTTTTGACCTCATCTCAATCTGTGTTTTACAACCAATCGCAAAGTAGTTTACTGCGGCTAACTGCAATGTGTATTACTGAAGCAGTAATTCATATGCATATTACCTATATTGTTCTCAACTAATTTAGTAATATTTTAAATGGATCTATTGGAGTTCAAACTCTTAGATACATGTTTAAAAATACATAAAATGATTATCATATCTTTTATTATATTCTCCTTTTCTCAGCAAAGCATTCGTGTTGTTTTTTTAAAGCAACTCATCACCGTCCATGTAAAATGTATGGTAGTTAAATAGAGATATATAAATATCGTTCAATGTAATCTGTTTGTAACTTCTCCAAATTATTTTTAACTCATATTTCAGTTGTTTCCATTGCATAGTGAAATAATGCAGATCTATCACGTCTATCATGTCTCCTGTGAAAACGTTAACTTCTGAAGCAATGCCGATTATTTTTCAAGCAAAGTATAATAAAGAGAATATCTGAAAGCTTTACTAAATCCAAACAATTTTAATATATAATTTTTATAACTATGCTGTACTTCCTACCTACATAATTTGTATACCTACGCAGAACATTTATACTGTTTTCACCTAATGTAGAATCTACATTCTTGAAAGTTTTTACAAACACCAAGATTATTTTTCTGTTCATCCTACAACCGACAGCATTTTCGAAGAAATTCTGAATTTTAATCCGGCATTCTCAGAATACGTAGAATAATTGAGATGGAAAAATGCATATTGATATACACAAAAAGTCTGCAAGTCCTTAATGCATTCCTGTATTCCTCTGTAGTCAATTGAATACGAGCGTGGGAGTGAATCAGGAAGCGACTGGTGTTCGTCAAACCAGCACAACATAACTTTTCGTAGAATTCACGCTGCTGTGCACCTAAACCTCCACCCACGGCCGGCGTTCCGAGCAAGCGCGCGAGTCGACGAAAGGGAGAGTGGGCGAGCGAGTGAGACGGAGCGAGGGCGAGCGAAGGCGAGCGGGCGAGAGAACGGCCAGTGTCCCGCGCAGAGAACGCGGCACGGCAGCGCCTGTGGTTCTTTCACGTTACCATCTGAGACGTGTGACGGCGGGACGGGGGAAGGGGGCGGGGCCGGGGACCGGCTCGTTTTCGCACACCGTACGGGTGCGCCCAGCGCAAATTCAAACGTAGTGGGACAGCAGGAATCTGACACGGCAAGGCGCAGGCGGGGCGCAGCGGGGCTGGACGGCGCGCGGGCAGGTTGCGCGCGGAGTGGCGCAGTGGCGTGGCAGGGGCAGAGGCGGGCGGGGGGGGGGCGGGACAGCGGCGGCGTTCGATTTCGCGGCCACCGCATTCCCCCGCGCGCCCTTCCACCGGCCCCGCCCCCTCTCGCCACACGACCGTCGCGCTTCCCTTCCCATGCGTGGCCCCGCGTGGCCTTGCGTGTGTCGCTGCGTGCCCTTGCGACTCACTGCCCGAGTTTCCACTCGCGCTTCCACACGTGCACGCACGCACGCGACCGTCCGTGCCTAGCTGACGTCGCGTCCTCACCCTCGCCCTCGCTCGCGCCCTCGCGTTCGCCCTCGCGCCCGGCCCCCCGGCGCGCCCTCCTCGCCACTCCGCCCTCCCACGCGGATCGGTCGCGCCGCGACGCCCCGCGCGCGCCGCCGGCGTATTGACGGAGCGATGGCGGTGGCAGTGCAAGCGCCTCGCGTGCGAAAACACCCACGCCCCCAGACCTCGCCGCCCGCCCCCTCCGTCGCCCAACGACGCCCCGGCCCATCGACTCCGGGGAATGATTGAGGGGAACATGAGAACACGTGTACATAATTCTACGCCACTGGGTAGCTCTTGTGGCTGTCGACCTCCGCCGGGTGCCCCGCCCCCTCGCGCTCACGCACTGCGGAGCGCGCGCTCGCGCCCACATGCACCACGCTGCCGCACTGTCCACGCGCCGGCCGGCTCCGGCCGAGGTCACCTCGCAGCATTGCCGCCATCTCTGGAGCGATTAGGGTTCGTAAAGCGACTCCCGACCAAAGTGGAGTATCGACATTATCTACACAGAATTCAACGTGTCTGGAGAAGAATCTTAATGGTTGTCTGCTCTGATCGGTAGTACTAACACACGGGCTGCAGATCGTTCTTTCTCTCCCTTGTTCTATTCTCTGCCCTTAGACACTCACACTTACACGCACTATATTACTCCACATGGCGAGAGACCAGTTGGGAATTTAGAGCCTGTCCGGACTGGGATTGTGCCCTGCTGGGGAAGATATCTCGGCAAGCTGACGTGTAGGTCGGCGCCGGATCTCACCATTTAGCTAAGAGAAACACGGGATGTAACCTACTCCACACTAACGGCGCTAATGACCGTAGCAGTTGACGCGGCCGGGAACCTCAGCCAATCGATGAACCCGCTGTGGCCCGCGCGGCCGCACCCACGTGCACCGCGGCGCCGCACCGTCACGCGGCAAGCCGCACTTGGCGGCCGCCCCCGTGCGCAGGCCAGCTATTGATTGTTTGTTGTGGATTTTAATGATTACGATTTTGGGTGCCGCATGCTCCTGTGTTCGTGAATCGCGAAAGAAACCGTCCAGTGGGGGAGTTATCGGACATGAAAAAAGAGAAGCGGGCTTGTTTTATTACCGTAGGAAAAAGGATGCCCTAAGTAGCGATAAATAAACGAGGCCGGAGGCGCGTGGTCCCACCAGCCACCTCTCACCACCCTAGCGCGTTCCGCCACGATCGGCCCGCCGCAACGCGGCATTGCAATGGACTGCGCCTCATTATCCATGTTGCAGACTTCCTGCGATTTATCAGAACCTTCGTTGTCATTTCAGATATGACGTCGACAGCGGCGCCGCAGGGTCGAGATTGGGGTGGGGGTGTGGCGCGGGGCGTGGCTCCGGTGCGGGGGGAGGTCTGCCGAGGGGAGGAGGACGGCAGGAGTCCCGTTATCAGCGCGATGCAATCGTGGGGTCACAGCCGCCGGTCCAGAAAAGTATTGATCTAAGGGCGGTGGAGTAGGGTGGGCGTCGGCGGCGGGGCGGTGGGCGCCGTGCTGGGACAGGGAGGTCAGTCGGGCGCGGCGCAGCGCGCGGGGGAGGGCGGGGCGTGGCAGGGTGGGGCGGCGCGGGGCGGTGCGGGGCGGGGCGGGTATCGACCGCTGCGGTAAGGCGGCTGCTCGCTGCTCACTTCAGGCGAGGCGCGAGGGCGGCGGGGCGGGCGGGGCGGGCGGGGCGGGCGGGCTGCGGGTAAAAATACCAGGCGGCGGCGTAGGGCCCCTTGCGCCCCAATGCCGCCGCCGCCGATGTGCGCCTTGCATTGGGCTCCACCGTGTTGAGCGCGCCGTGTTGAGCGGCCGCAGCGGTGCTAATAATATGTGTAGGTCACGTGAGATGGGAACTCTATCTCTCGCGAGGGACGTGGACGCGAGGGCGAGTAGCGCTGGGAAATCTTCGGAGAACGCGCGGAGAGTATCCTTTGGAGCGGAGCGTTGGCGGCGGAGGGGGCGCGGAGGGGGGCAGTGCTCTAACGGTCCAGCGGAGAAAAATAATTTCCGGCCGGGGCGCGTCCGTAGCGACTGGCCGCGTGGGTAACATGCGCCCGACACGCACGTGCCGCGCCACGCCCCCTGCCCCGTTGCGCCTTGCGCGCGCTGGCCGACGGCCTGGGGGGAGGGGAAGATCCGCAGGTGAGCGGCGGGGGGGGAGGGGGGATGCAGGCAGGGCGCTGCGGGCGGAGGCGGCGAGCAGCGAACAGCGGGCAGCGGTGGGCCGACAAACGGCGGCCGGCTGGCCTTTGCAACGTGAGGAGCCGGGCAGCCTTTTTCTTCGGAACTGCTTGTTTGCGGTTTCCCAGAAACGTATTTGGTATTCTGCTCTCCAAATAGCTTTCTTTGCCTACGGCCGGGAACGGCTCTCATTTGGCGCGTTTCCGGACGGCGCGGCGGCGCGCCGGGCGGAGGGAGGCGTTCGTGCCCGGAGCCGCCATTCACTCGAGGCAGGCGCCAGGGGGCGAAGGGTCGGCGGCGACGTGTGAAAGTGCATCCTGTGCGTGTCTCGGGGCTGAACGCGGGCGTCGTTGACTGGCGCGCGCGGTTGTCTTTGTCGCGGGCGCAGCTTCCCTCCGCCCCCACCAGCCGCGCCACCCGCGCCCTGCCCGCCCGGCCCCGCCCCCGCGCCGGGTCGCGTCCCTCGGGCAGGCGGCGCCGATTGAAAGGCGGAGTCTCTAATTGCTGGCGGCGCCCGGCGTGGCTCGGCGCGGCGCAAGAGCGGGGGCGGGGCGAGTAGGTTGGCGGGACCGGGGGCGGAATTGACGCGGGGGGCGGGGATGGGAGGTGCCGCGCTGCACCGTAGCCTCCGCCGCCGCTGAATTCGCAGCTCCGCCAATCGAGCACACGTGAGCTGCAAGGGGACGCCGGGATTCGAACGGCGGACGTTTTGCTGCCGCTGCGAATGAGCGTATCCGAGGAACACGTCTCGAAAGCGAAGCGAGGGCTAGCGGATGAAGGAAAGACAAAAAAAGAAATATAAAAAGGGAACACGAAAATATTAGTGGCTCATCCAAAGAGTACGAAAGAAATGAAGACCTGAGAAAGATGAAATATATCGAAAAGCGAAGAAAGTGCAGAATTAATGAAACAATTATGATGGCCAAAAGAATAACTAGGAAATGCTAACTGTGTGTTTAGAATAGGTATTAGGGTAAGAGAACAATAAAAATCGTATTATTCTAGACACAATTATATTTTCGGAAAATCAGAAAACAAAGAAGGTAACAAATGGAAATAATTAGAAGATAAATGTTCAATAAACGTAATGTACGGACAAAACAATGAAATAATATTTCAAAAATAAAAAAAGAGAGGGTGCACAGAAGAAGAGACAAATAAAAAGACGAATAAAGGATAAGTATTAATTTAAAACTAGTGGTCCTAAAACAGCACGTACTCTTCGCCCGTACTTCGTCACATAAAATTAAGCGAAAAGTACTTAAATTTTCGAAGAACTGTACGTGGCCTTATTTCAAAATCTTTGAGGAACAGATTTCATTCAGGAAAAAATCTCTATCTTTAACATTTTAATTCTAGGAAGACTGCGAAAACTTTGGCTGTTTTCGAAAAATCAGATTTTCAACGAACATGAGTTATTCACTATTCTCGTAAACGTCGTTCACACTTTCCATCAAAACGATTTAAGAACTAAAATGGAGCAATTTTTTTGAAAATTTGGAAAAGTTCTTAAAGGCTTCGTATAAAGTACGCCCAAAATTAAAATATCAATATCAAATTCGACCGCGACATCACCCAGATCAATTAAGGAGTATCAACTTTAGAGAAAATCGGCTGAACGACTTAGACGTGATCACTGACAGACAGACGTTTTGCCGTCAATAATTTTTTCCGTATCAAGTACAAACAAAAATAGATTCTGGCTACACCACGTGTTAGGTTTTTCCCTAAATTTATCAACTGTATTTATCCACTTTTTCGTCACCAGAGCATTATAGTAACTTCTTTGGAGAAAAATTAGCTGTTTTTTCGGGAATCTTTATATAATTTTATCCCTACTGCGTAAGCGGTGAGGAGAAATTAAAAAAGAAACCAATAGTATTCCGCAAACTATGTTACATTTTTCAGAGATTATTACACTCAAATTGAGTGAAAAGACCTGGTAAAATGTTTCACCCAATAATCTGCATGTAGGAGATGTCAAGTGCATTTCCTTTTGGCATCATGACATTCAGAGAATTAAAACTATGAGTAATAAAAAACTAAGATTTCGTCGGTTTAGAACAGCGTAACATATCAATCAATCTTCGGCGAGAAATAAAAGAAAACAAATCATCTTCGCTGCCTTCAAAGTAATGAGGAAAATGTCACTGCAAGCGGTATCTCTTCTAGCAAAGTCAGTAGAACGTTTATGACGTAAAAGAAATGACGAATTATGGGGAGAAGGAGAAGTAATTAATTTACTTTGCAATTTAACGAGCTACGGCTACTGGGAACTGAAAATACACATCGTTGAATGCTGCTTGGAAACTCGGCGGAGGCAGAAGAGCGAGCGCTTAGGCAGCTTGCGGCAGCGTAGGCGTCTGCGAATCCACTCACCGCCCACCGCCCACGGCCCACCGCCCGCTCCACCCCGCCCTCTGCCCACCGCACGCCGCTCTCTACCGGCCGCCCACACCCCACCGCTCCCCACTCACGGTCTACCGCTACCACCACAGCCCACAGTACACTTGCCGACCGGCCATCTCTCTCTGCTCACTAGCCACCTCCTCACCTATTCACTTTGGGCGAACGGCGGCAGGATTTTCGACACTAGCTTTTCAGCTAGGTCGAATTCAGCTGCTGTCTGGAGGAGAATTCTAGCGGCCGGCTGCTCTGATCGGTAGTTTTCCGTGGTTTCTCCGATCAACACCAGGCGAATGCCGGAGCAGTATCCTACCAAACGGGCCACGGACCGCGCGCGATCTGTCCTTCCTCTTCCTTGTCCTATCCTCTCCCCTTACACACACACACACTTATACTAACATGCACTACACTACCACATATTCCGGGAGATCGGTCGGGAGCTTAGAGCTTGTCCCGACTGGGGCGGTGCCCCGTTGGTGGGAGAGTCCTGGATAGGGGGAAACCCTACCAGCCGACGGTAAGTCGGCGCCGGATCTCGCCATCCGGCGGAGTAAGATCACCGCCATCACCCGAGAAAAAAACATGCACTACACGCACGGGACTAATGACCGAAGGTGTTGACGCGCCCGGAAACACGAAAAAATCAATCAATCCATCACATTGGGCGAAGATGCCTCGAATATCATTTCCGTGCCCCATGCCTCCAATCCTATTACCTTCGCGCTGTGCCATCCGCTTTTTGTTTCCCACCCTTTCGTGCTGGCTCCTTACCTACTTCCTTACCTCCTGATCCTTACCACTCCCCCACCTTCTCGTACTCTCCAGCATTCCTAATGCACCGATCCGTACCCCAACCACGAAGGAACCGCTCGGTATAATTACCTCATGAAAAAGTGGGGATTTAGTGGTAGTGAACTGTTGAAAACTCAGAGAGCCTACGTCGCATATTATGCCGAATGTTATGAAAACCGAATATGACGTATTCGCTTTTCAGAACAGCAGGATGAAAAACATGCACCCTCCCTCAGAGAAGGACTTAACTTGGTTACAGCTGTAGTTTGCTACTGTAGTTTTATTACGGTTTTTGGTTTTAATGTGTTCACATTTCGTATGGCCAATTTCATTTAGTGTGTTTTGTTTTATATAATTTGTGGGCCCATCATTGACACATCACCTTTGTAAATCTGCCTCGCAATATCGAGCGTATAAATAAATAAGCGCGTGCCCCCTCGTACAAATACCGCCTCCCACCGCGCCCCCCTAAGCGGACAGGGCGCGTTAGCGGACTGTGGCGATCCTGCTGTTCTGTCATCGCCGTTCATGTCTGCGTACTTGTTTCGCCCGCGTCACGGCGCTATGAATGACGCACACGCAGCGGGCGATGATGTGAGCGTCAAGTCGATATTCGCGTTATACTTTCGTCACTGATAAATAATACGCCTCACCTAGCGCTGGCACTCCTCTCCGTCGTTCAGCGTCCTCTATCCCTCGTCCCCTTACCACTAGTCGCGCCTCCCTTTGTCCCCATTCTCATCGTCACCGTCACTTCATTTGACAGTCCCCTGCCCAGTAGACTTTTTCCCCCCCCCTTTTTCCCTCCGTCCCAATTCCTTGTCCCACGTCCACTTCATCCTCTGTCTCTTCTCATTTGTTCTTTATTTCCTATATCTTTCCTCCTCTCCCCCTTTCTCCTAACCCTTTGTTCCTCCGATCCTTCGTTTCCCACTATGTCCCCCGTCTATCTCCCGCCACGTGCAGCAACCGCTGCTTGATCTCCCATGTCGCATTCCATGACAAACCCCCCACTTGCCGTGCGACGCGTACACCTCGCCTTCTCCCCCCCCTTTCCCGTTCCCACGCCTTTAACCCCCCGCTTCCGCCTCTGTAAACCACGTTGCCCCCCCCGCGCTCCCCGCGCCCCGAGCCGCGCCCCTAGCCACGTCCCGCCCCTCCCCCACCCCGTCCCGTCCCGCCTCGTCGACCTGCTGGGAGGCGCGGCCGCGCGGTCGCGGGCGGCCGGGTCAATAGCGCCTTAGACGCCAGGCCGATTTTCACGCGCCGACCTGTCCGTCTCCGCCGTCTCTGGCGCGCTCTTTGCTCACCTCTTACGAGAGCAGTTCGGTGGTCCGCGGGGGGGGGCATGCGAAATTTCCCTAATGCCTTAAGCCTCTCAGCTTTCCAGTATTTCTAACCTTAATAATTAAAAAAGTAATAATGAGCCTCTAATAACTTATTATTATTTTTTATTTATTAAAAAATTACAATAAACCTCCGATAGCTCATGGGCAGCGTACTAGTTTACCGTGGTGTCCTCCCAGGTTCGATTCTCGGTCGGAGCAAATATAACGTTCTAGCTTTCCGTTAAAAATATAAAGGAATTAAGCTACGTCCAGGCATGGGGCACACCGTTAGCTGATCGAAAAAACAGACAATCGACCCAAATTGCCAAATACATAGTTAAAGTTTTCGTAATGAAGGCTAGTCATAACTAATTAAGATTTCACATAATTAAGACTTTCAAAACGACACTTATATTTTTTTATAAGTTTTCAATAATTTTCGTTGAAGAAGTAGGTTTAAAATAATAAAATAAAAAGTAAAAACAACTGAAGTTACTTCCACGTCTTCGGACTGAAAACTGTTGTTTAATACTATTAAGATGTCACTGAATCACTTCACGACACAGATGTGAGATGTGCGAACATCACGTCTGACATGTCTTTATAATCTTATACATAGGTCTTCATTTTCTACATTCTGACCCTCTAGAACCTGATTCACGCGTGGATACACCGATTCTATTTTCCAATACAGGCCATTTGGATTCTGAAAGCCTCTGTATGTTTCTTAGCTTCGAAAAGAGGTAGAACTAGGCCTATGAGGTCTAATGCAATTTACATACACTCTTATATCATCTGTTGTTGCATAAAACGTAATTAAACATTGAGTCTTGGCGAGATTTAGCATAAGAAGATAATATAATCGAACATAAGAATCTTGAGAGTATTTATTATATATTAATACTACTAATGCGAAGTACGTTATTTCTAGTCCTTTTGATTAATATTATATTTTTGTATTTCTCTGCGCTAAGGAATACCGACATTTGTTTTTATTCCATTCTGTTAAATTTTTATTAGGATTTTTAGAAAAATCTTTCCAGTCTTCAAATTCAATTTTTAAAAAACCCAATCCACAGTTATTTCCTTCAGCTAATTCCGCTATTATTCAGCTATTATTACATACGATATTCGATATAACCAAAATCCTGCAGAAATTCTCGAAAAAACAATTACGTTCTGTATTAGTTATTCACTGTGTTTACTTCAATTAAAGGGTTCTTATTGAACTATTTATAAATATTTACGAGGCTTTCGTAAATAAACTGCAGTGAATCCTAATTTAATTATGTTTATAAGTTGAAGATCGGTTTTTTTGTATTCGTAATTAAAAAATCAAGATATATCCATATTAAGAAGTAAAAGAAATTTTCTATTATACTTTCCCTAATTTATGTTCTTGCCCCACAAATTCTTAGAACGATAATACGATTTACATCAATACAGAACGATACTATCGTAATCAGCACGAACATCAATTCTCTTGCAGCAAAAGTAGATGGATAACTCTAGAATCTTCTGAACAAGATGACGCTGGAAGGTCCGTAACGGATTGTAAATACGTTCTCTTTACAATTCGTTAGTCAAGATGCGTTTTTCCTACGAAGGCGTAAGAGCAGAGGTGACTACACGTAAGAAAAAGGAATAGTCGCTTACCGGTCCTGCAACTCGTTTGACCTGTTCTCGTGAAGCGTGGATGCCTCCACCCGCAGAGAGGCTGGCGGCGACGTGAAGGCACGAATCCACACTGGAACTACAAGGATACGGCGAAACAAGCCACTATATGACTTAAGACGACACCACGAAGAAAAAAAAGAAAAAAGGGTTTGTGCTCCAAATGTTTCATTTCGAGCAGAACCTCCTTCATCACGAAAAAAAGGAGGTGAGACCATAGACCATGTATCTGCTTTAGTATTTCGAATAATAGTGTTTAAAAATAATTTCAATCGTTGTTCTTGACTACTGAGGGGGTCGAAGAAAAACGCCCAGAATCATTCGATGTAAGAAAAAAGGTACGTTGTCTATGGTCAACATCTCCTTCATTCATTGTAGTATAAACGAACAACGTTACATTTGTGCGACAACATGCGCGTCATTCTGCACCAAGTTATTTTAACGCTGACTTTTTGTGTGGTTATGTTTACTCTGAAACAATGAATACAATATTAAAGGGGACAGTGATTGAGCACATGTACATTTTTCCGATACTGTATATAAATCTAATAGTAGTAAATGTTTCAATCACTTTTGCTTCAAAAATAACTTCTAAAATGTATTTATTATATTACTGAAAAATGTATTTAAATATTGAAGTTATTAACTTTCAAGTAGTATTCACACTAATATTATATTGAATAAAGACACCTACTCTTCAGTTTTCAAGATAATTTTATGGCTCTCAAAAAAAAAACTTTCTCTCAACAAGGTAAAGAACATATTATAAATGTTCAAATAGAATTGCTCTAATAAAAAAAGTTTGTATTAAAAATCATCACGTTAACTTATATGTATATATATATATATGTATATATATATATATATATATATATATATATATATATATATATATATATATATGTTAGTAATATAATCAAAATCTCTATATATAATTTCTATTTCGATTGCTCGTTTCGTACTTCGACTATTTGATTGTCAAGAATCACATTTTGTTTAATATATTTTATTCGATTCAAAATTAAGTTTATATGTTACTCTGAACTGTAATTCAGTGACAAAACATTTTCTTGTTCGCGTTCAGATTTGTCATGTGTCCAATCTCAAGCATGCGCACTCTCGTGAGTGAGGAGTATGTTGGGAGATGTAATTATAGACTGCCAAGGGAATCAATACGAAAGCAATTAGCTGGTAGAGCCAATTAATATAGCATGGATTCGATGCCGGAGGACACTGAATTTAGTGGGAAATACTATGGTAACGTTTCCCATTACGCCATATAATGCCCAGTACTTGGTGATTTCTAGGTGTTAACGAGCAAAGAAATGCACACATAATGTTCTAACTGAAGAACCCTGTAGCATTTTATGAGAGACATTAAATTCCTTCAGTGCTGCTTACGGCCATTTTAATATAAAAGTTCTGACACTAAGTTTCATAATCCAACTCCGTAATTACAAAGTGTCTGAAAATAATAGGAAAAGCCAACAAACATCAATTTATCTTAGTAGACAGACGGGACGATAATGCAGTATACAGTAAAAAGAGGCATATGGAGAATTAATGAATATTAAGAACGTTTTTCGTTTTTGATCACCGCATGTAAGCTTTTTATATATTTATTATATTTCTTAAATATGTTAATGTAACCGTTTATTGTTTCTCAATATTTCGAATTTTTGTGAAGTAAAGACAAATTTGGAAAAGAATAAGTAAAAACGACCTAAATAGGCGTGACCACATTTCTTATCCAGAGTTCCGTGATTGATTCCTTAAATTCTGATATTTGCGTTTTCCTTGTTGACGGTAGAGCCAGGCAGTAATCTGACTCCCCATCCCCACATAGTGAATTTCCCGTAGTCTCGAAAATCTGCGGCTGGATTGCGAGTACTTGGATATCAGGTTGATGCTCTGAAACGCTGACCCATTGTATCTCTGGAGGAAAGAAAGGGAGAAAATACGGAACGAAACGAAGGAGATGGTGAAGGAAGGGGGGAGTGTAGAAAAGAGACGGAGCAAAAGGAGGGAAGAGAAGCATGTGAAAGAGGAGAGGGAATGAGAGTAGGGAAAAGAATGAGAGACGGAGGAAGAAGAACGAGGGGGGGGGGGTTAAAAAAGAATTTTTAGCGCTCGGATCGAGTTCAGCGCACGGCACAGCGGCTCTCTCCGCGGCGCTGTAAGTGCCGCCGTTTCATGCCTGGCCGCGCCATTAAAAACTGCCTGTGGACAAGGCGCCCACCCGTTCTGCGCGCCGTTCCTTGCACATGAACGCCATCATTTCTTTACGCACAAAACTTCCAAGGGAACCGTTCTTTTTTTATTGTACACAGTGCCCAAAAAGTGCGCCGTTCATTGGCTTTTCTAGTACAAGTGTCGCTACGAGTATTGCTGCTAGTGATTATTAAAAAATATCAGCATGCGAAATTGTCGTTAATTAGGGATCACGAAATTTTTATGACGACTACGTGCATATTGATGGAAACACTAAGAGAACAGAAATGGTTTGTTTGTTGTTGTGTTTTTTTTAATGATTAAAATAACTTTATGCAGCTTGACAGACTCACTGAAAATAGATCCCTCGAAATGAATTTGGTGATCAAAATGTGTTCGTTCGTTGAGTAGTTATAAAAGTAAATGATACAGAGTACACAGAAAAGAACATTATCTTCCTTTAGTCGCGCAACTGGATAAATATTATCTAATAGAAGCGCGAAATTACCCTTTAATGAGGGATCGCTAAATACACGTTGCGAAGTCACTGAATGCGCCTCCGAAGCAACGCAGTTTGAATCGCATGTGCTCAGTGTAGGCACCGTAAATGGGCAGTTAGTTGTGTCTGACTGTGGAGCGATTGGATCTGATTATGAGCCAACGTAACGGCAAACTGGAATAAGCCAATGGTTCCATACGGGTACAATCGTTTCAGAGCATTTCTGCTAGTGTCGTGCGCGTTCGAATGCCACCCGCGTTACGTGAATGTCACGAGACGTGTTTGCTAGCAGGCGCGGAACACTGAGGTTAATCACGAAAAAATTGCCGAATGGTCAACTTAAAACCCTCTTGACATACATTTTGTCCTTTCTTCACCATTTTCAGCTCTAATATCAGCGGTTATCTTCAAAGGCGTCAGTATTAATCATTATATTCATAATGCACATTTAATTGCAACGTGCATATTAAAACAATTATATATACTTGTTCATGCTTAAATGCCTTCCTAAATCCATCCTTTCTGTAACCTGGTTTAACTAAACTATTCTTGATTATCATTATTTGTATGCACATCGACATTCCCTAATTTCATACTTAGCAATAATTTTCATTCGATTTTTTTTTGTATTTTCCGAATTACTACATAATGCAATAGTTCCACAATTGAGTTATATCTAATCTAAACACCATTTTTACATGGAAGTTTGTTTACGTGATCGCCAAGAATTAAGATAATTAATATTATGTTTACTATTTTGAAAACTATCCAATAAAGATTATTCGTTATCTTTAATAATCGACATTTAATATCGCGTTTGGAGGAGCGTTACGCTATTTGTAGCGGTCTGAAACAAAGGATCAACTACGCTTTTGCTTTTAGGATCGCTGCTAACTAGGCGAATACCATAATCCCGATAGAGTACTGCACTCAGGAGGTATTACAAATAACACTTACATTATTGGCAACAGGTTAAACGTGTTTATTAACACATAACATTATGTAATCGATATCAATGATTTGAACGTTTTATGGCTGGATTGCGAATCATACCATTTTAAAAGTTAACTAATTAAAAAAAATAAATGATAACATCGAAGTATGGGATTCACCCACTCTCAGCCAGGAACAATTGAGCTATTGAAACTCACAGCGATCGTGGATATTAATGGAGTCATTGTCACATTTTCTTTCCCCGCTTATTCTCTCGTTATGTCACAATCAGAAACATGAATCATAATTCATTAATATTATTACCAAACAAAATCGAAAAGTCGGTGACAATCGGAGTTGCCTTTCTTCGCAAACATTGCAGGACGGAAGTAAACAAAGGAAAAGGCAAGTGCAGCGTCCGTTGAAAGCTCTTCTCGTTCGACCACGCCGCGCGACTTTCGATCTCTAGTCGCCTGGCGGCGCGCGGTGCGATTCCTGATATCGCTCTCCGATCGACCGAGCTAAACCGAAATGTTATCCGGACTTTCGCGACGCCGTTACTTTTAATAAAATCCACGTGTACACGTGAGCATAGCTCAACATATGGTCCGTTGGGTACATCGTCCTTTAAGCCATCGATCGTCGAACAGTGGTGCATCGGAGGGAAAACATAGCTGTTTCCGCGGCAGCGGTGAGGGCGGCGACGGCGAAATCGGTGAAAGAAGCGAGGCCAGGAGGGGGCGCGTGAGACCGCGGGGCGAGCGGCAATGGCGGCGTGGAGGGTGAGGGCGGCGAGGATAGGGTTGGTGAGTGAATCGAGAGCAATGAAAGAGGGCGTGGACAGTGGAGGTGAGAGCGAAAGAGCTGCTAAGGCGGCACCGGAACGAGGACGACCAAGGGGCAGGGGAGAAGTGGGTGACGAGGGTTGGACAACGTTACAAGGCGGCAGCGGAAGAGAACGGCTAATGACGACGGGGGGGAGACGGGGGCGGCTAAGGCAGCTGCAGGGCGAGGACAACTAACGAGACGGCGTGATGAGGATGGATGTTGGAGAGGCGACCACTAAGGCGATGGCGGGGCAGGACGGTGAAGGGGGTGAGAACGGCGAAGGCGTCTAAGGAGCCTAACACGGTGCCGGTGCGAGGAAGTGAGGGAGGTGTGGGCGGCGAGGAAGCGAGGCAGCAAGGGCAACGACTGTAAGACGACCGACGAAGCCGGTGAGGGTTACGAGGGCGTCTGCGGCGAGGGCGGCGAGGGCGGCGAGGGCGGCGAGGGCGGCGAGGGCGGTGCCAGGGCTAACTGCAGAGGTGCGATCGAAGCCGGCGCCGTCCCCACGCCGCCGGCTGCCTTGTAAAAGCGATCCGCATCCTCCACGTGTCGCCCGAATCTGCGTCGCTCGCCGCCGAACCTCCAAAGCCTGTGACTTGGTTCTCGCGGAGTGGAAAGGGCAGTAGGAGGAGTGCAAAGGGAGGGGCAGCGCTTGCCCCCTGTGCCGCCTTCATAAAGCTCTTTCCAACTTTATATTGGCCGCACTGCGCTTGGCCACATCGCGCCGTCTGCTCAACATTTTCGCGCCTTCTCATCGTCTCTTTTGTCTTATTACTTCATATTGGTCGTTATTGTTATTATTATTATTTAATCATGGAATTGGTACGTTTGCATGACACCTGGCGTCACTTTGTAAGGAAAGTTTTATTTTCTGCTTTTCTGTTGTGAAATAGAAGGAAATTACTCAAAATTGCAAATGTTCAGAATTTTTTGTGTAACTAGCGTTTGCTCCCAAAGATTAGATGTATTTACAAAGCCTTTTTGTCATAAGTTTGTTAAGAAATAATAACTAAGAAAATACTGAATTATGAATTCGTCGTAACTATATGAAAGATAACACGAGTTTCTCATTTTCCTTCCACTACTTTTTATGATTAATATTAATATTTTTATTTATTATTTTGTAGTTCGTTATAACTTAATTTTTTATTGGTCTTTACCTCTTTATACGTTTATCGGCCTGCATATCGTGGGTATACCAATGATATTCACTTGTAAGCTGTAAGAATTTTTATGTCAGATCGTTTCCGTTATTTTTTGTAAAATTGTTACAATTCTAGAGTGAGTGCCCTAAATCGATCCTGTCCTTTTTACGACGGCACCAAACAGTGAAAGTCTACAGGAAAAATTCATCTTTGGAGTTAAATTTTTGTTTTTAAACAATATTGCGTATTAAAGCGTGGGTAAAACAACCACGCGTAACGTCTATCCAGCAAATGATATTAAACAGTTAAATTTTTAACAGAATATTCAATTGGAATTTTCTAAAAAGAAAAACAGTTTCTGATTTTATTGTTTCATTTGTATACAGACGATATTGTTTGTTTTCTTTTCTGTCCTTAATTTCTTTTTTATCGTAAATCTCGTCTCCTATTTTTACCGTATTATTCTCATCTCTAATTCATTTCTTCTCATTATTTATTTTTTCATTCCTCCAATTTCCCCCGGTTTCTCCTCTTTTCATGACTCTGACTTTTTGTATTCTTATCGTATTTCTTTTTGCTTCGTTTTTGTCCTGTCTCATTATTTCTACTTCTCTCTCCCTGTCTTATTTTCCGTTGTTTTTATTTCTTTTTTCTTATTCGTTCTCTCTCTTTATTGTAAATTGAACCTCTTTCAGTGCCTCTTCGCAAGCGCTTAAGCAATATTCCCAGAGCTCGTAATGTGATGTAGGGCTCTGTTCCGTAGAGCACAAGAACACCTCTGGTTTGATGTAATCGGTGCCTCATCCGGCCACAGAGTCGAGAAGAAAAAGGAAGAAACGGTTGCCCAGAGCTCGTGGTCTGTTTTATAGGTGCTCTGTCAGCATTTTTCCGCATAAACATGGAACCATAAAACGAAGTGAGGTTTTCTACAAGGTGCGTTTTCCGCCTTCACTATGCTCGACTTTCCTCCGATAATGCACCCTAACACTGCCCTTAGAAGTTGAAGGGGGAAAAGGATAGAGGACAAAGTGAGTAGAGAATAATCAGATTACATTCGTGGCGGAGACGGGTTTTTGCTTTATTTGTCGAGAATGGGACTGGACTGTTCGTCGCACAGTTTGAAGAAATCTCGACTTCTGGGTTTCGCAAGAAAGATTTCTTGCCCCTAAGAGGTTCTGTTATGTCAAATGTATTGATTTATCTCTATAAAATAATATTAATTGCGACTGTTGCTAGTGTTCTCGATTTAATTTAGTCGTTTGGACATGTTCTAACATGCTTTTATCTTATTAATGTATTTTATTGATACTGTCCCTTGATATTTAAATATAATTTTCATACGTCCAACATTAGCACAACGCAAAAAATAGTAATTTTCATTTATGAAAATAAGAAGTTTCAGTTACTTTATAACATTTTGTAATAATTATATTAATAATGATTACTATTATTATTACTATTACTTATTATTATTATTATTATTATTATTATTATTATTATTATTATTTATTAACCTAACTTCAATGAAGCTTTCTAATTATGCGTCGTCCCTAATCCCATTTATTTTGTAATACCAGCATTTCAATAGCCTGCAAACAATTTAAGCTCATGTATCTCAAAACGTTTATCGTGTTGTGATAGAATTGTCGATCCGAAGCGATATATTCGTGGTATTGATAATGCAAATTCTTATTGTATTGATTCGAAGTATAATATTTATGGCGTCCATTATTTTGAATAATTTTGCGATAAACCAGAGCTCTATTACTCGTGGATTTATCAATTCTTTCCAAAACAATCATCAAACTTTCTTACAGCAGATTCAATTTTTTCTATCCACAGCAAAGTCAATATTCTAGAAGTTTACTCTTACACTAATTCTGAAACGCACACCGGAAAAATCATATTGAATAGTCAAAGGGGTGATTCGTGGTGTCGCGGTCAAATCGTTAGCCTGACGCAGCAGAGACCGGAATTCACGGCATCCTTGAGGTTCTTCCGTTTTCTACGCATATCATTCCATCATTACTCCCTAATCATTCATAATTTAATAATAAACATCTGCCCATAAATAATCTTTTATCTCAACAATTTCAGTGTCACGCGAAAGGCGCTGATCTGAGAATCAGTATTTACAAGTAATTTGACTTTATTTATTTTCAACGAAAAATAGTAAAAACGTATCTGCCACACGAGCGAGAAGTAAATTCTGAGCACGTTTTCTTGATCTTCATAATCTCTTCCCATACCAATTACTACATATAGTTGAAGATGGATAAAAGTTCCAATAAAGCGTGGTTAGCATTTCAATACTAGGTATTTTCGTTCCAGATTTGTAGCAAACTAATTTCCATATCAGTTGAAGGTCATATTCGCAAAATAAAACCAGTATTCCCTTCTATAACACAATTAAACAACACAGTTAAATAGTCAATTCCAACATTGCCTCAAAACGTAAAGCAGTTTGAGTGACATGATTGTAGCAGTTTTGTTATTATGACTCCGGTATCTCCCCCAGTAACGACACAAAGACGTGCACGCTGCAGTACGCTACTTGCAGTCGCCTCGCATGGCGCCTCGCATACATCTGCCGTGTGTCGCCCATCGCCCATCGATTTGTCAGCAGCGGCTCTGCCAGTGTTACCGTCCCAAGCCGGCGCAGGACCCGGCCAAGCCGCGCCATGCCGCGCTGCGCCGCGCCCCGCGGAGCCGGGCCGGGCCGGGCCGGGGCAGGCGAGAGTTCGGGCGAGTTTCGGGTCGCGCTACCTGTGCGCCCGAGTCGTCACGCTCCCCTAATTGAATAAGGCAGACGCAGCAGCCCGAACGCGCTCTCGGGGCGAGCCATGACGCCTGTCGCCCCTCGGGCGAGACGCACGCGGCCCGTCCGTCCCCGCCCCGTTGCCCGACTGCCTCGTGCCGACTTCGTCCCCGTCTCGTCCAGTCCTCACCCCCCCGCCATCAGCTAGGTCTATGCACTACACTACCACATATTCCGGGAGACTGGTCGGGAGCTTAGAGCTTGTCCCGACAGGGGCGGTGCCTCGCTGGTGGGAGAGTCCTGGTTATGGGAAATCCCCACTAGCCGACGGTAGGTCGGCGCCGGATCTCGCCATCCAGCAGGGGAAGATCACCGCCATCTCCCGAGAAAAACACATGCACTACACTAACGGGACTAATGACCGAAGCAGTTGCCGCGCCCGGAAACACGAAACAACCAAACCAAACCAACTTCCCCCCCCCCCGCCGTCCCTCTCGCTGCCACGCGGACGAAATCGAAAACGGCAGCGCCCCGGAAAGACAAGTCGCGCGGCTCGAGTTACCTTTGCGCGCCTGCTATTGGACGGCGAAGGTCAGTTCCAGGGCGCGGGCGGCACCTCAAGGTCAGTCACGAAGGAGCTGTTCTCGCCCCGCGTCGTTTTTGTCTTGCGCGGCGCAGCCGGCCGCCAGCCACTCCACTTCTTCCATGTCCCCTCCCCCACCCTCGCCCACAACCCCGCCATCATGCACGTCCGCGCACATGCCCCCTCCCCGACCAGTAGTAAACCACTCTGCCCCTCCCCTATCGCACACCTCGTTCCGGCCGCCGCCCCACCCTGTCACTATAAGCCCCGCCAGCCACTCTCCATTCCCGTCCTCCGTCTTCCAGCCCCTGGCCCTTTCCGTCCCGTTCCCCTCCCGCCCCTCCCCGCGACCCACATCCCGCCACCGACTCCTCGGGCCCGCCGGCCGCTCGTCCTCGCTGGCGTGTCTGCCCCAGCGGTCGATGCTCGGCTGGTTTTAGACGCCGAGATGAGCGGCGCCCGAATGAGGAACGGGTCTAAATGCAGGCGCAGCCCCGCGCGGTCGGACGCGGACGCGGACTCGCACGGAGCGCGCGAGCAGAACACGCCGCGTCCGGGGGGAGAGGGATGGGCGCCAGACGCGCGGCCTGAGAAGCGTTTTAGTTTAAAGAAACGGAATTGGAAACGAAAGAAATGAACAATATTTTACCCGAGTCAGTTGAAACAAAAACCTGGAGCGGTGGTTCAGTGCATCAATTGATGTCACTGCAGTGCCTCTGACTGGGAGGTCCTAGGGTCGAGTCCTGATGGTGGCAGGATTTTCGACACTAGCGTTTCAGCTAGGTCGAATTCAGTCGCTGTCTAGAGCAGAATTCTAATGGCCGGCAGCTCTGATCGGTAGTTTTACGTAGTGTCACCGATCAACAGCAGGCGAATGCGCGAGAAATACCCTAACAAACGGGCCGCGCGCGTTCTTTCCTTCCTCTTCCTTGTCCTGTCCTCTCCTTACACACACACCGGTGGGAGAGTCCTGGTTAGGGGAAACCCCACTAGCCGACGGTAGGTCGGCGCCGGATCTCGCCATTCAGCGGGGGAAGACCACCGCCGTCTCCCGAGAAAAAAAACATGCACTACACTAAGGGTACTAATGACCAAAGCAGTTGATGCGCCCGGAAACACGAAAAAAACAAAACCAAAACTGAGAGGCTAAGTCACCGCTGGTCGGCCAAGACCCATAGTGGCCTGTCGAGCCAAGGAAGAGAAACAGGAACTTCATACTACTTGCATAACTTCCACGATCGTATGAGGTTGTTTGGTAATCTCTAATTTGGTTCTCCAGTCATCCAAACCAGTTGATAGATTTAAAAATGATCAAGGGAAAACACTGAAAAAATGTCGAAAACCCAACATTTCTTCCTTTCATCCTTGTGAAATTCACACAAGCGTGTAAAAATGAATGAAAACCATTTAATTGGATGTTACGAGATTATTCAATTTTTATTTATATTTCGTCAAACCTTTGCAAGTGTGTGAAGGGAAAAACAGTTTCAGCACTTTTTTTCATGACCTGACCTTTAATGTACACTTTCTTTCACTCCGCTTTGAGAGTGACCAATATACGACGACGGCTTTACAGATTTCCGCTCCATCTATTCGAATTATTTACAGTGCCGAGCATTCTGAACAGCAATATTTTATTCACGAAGCTTTAAAATCACTTCGACGAGAATAAAAGACCCATTCAAGAGCATTAAGAAGAAAGTACGGGAAGCCTTGAAAATTGCTACATCGTTTAAAGAAAAGCGTCGTAAATAAAATGATTACAAAATAGATTTGGGTATTCAATAGCACGCGTACCTAATTACGTTTTTCAGTATTGATAATGAAGGTCTATTTCCCCACGGCTCAGTATACGCCATATACGTCTGCAACTACTGTTATGCCGCACTACGACACTTATCGGGGAATTTGCAACGCACTAATGCTGAATTAGATATAATCAGATTACATACATTCCAGAAATATTTTCGTGTTTGAACCAAAGTTTTTAATTTCTTTCCATTGTTTCCTATTTCTTTACTGTTTTGTTGACCGCGAGTATAGTTTGCTCTAATTGTACCTGTATTGCTGTTGAAATTTAATTGCAATAATTCTGTTTATATTTATGACGATAAAGTTATTGATTGACTTTAAAGAAACGAATACAATGTTATTTATGTTCTAAATAATACAATACATAAAACCTTCTGTACTTGAATGAATAATTATAATGCTTTTTTTACTATTGTGTGTATGCTAATTTCAATACGTAATGAATTGTCTGTCTACACAAGTGAGTCAGTTTCATTATTAGTTTCTCAAACATTTAAGAGACGAACAGTATTTCTTACTAATAATGTCAGTCACTGCTCTTCTGACATGTTGGCAGGTTCACACATGCACAGATACCGCGCTAGTCTGGCCTCCAACCTTTCGTGCTCTCGTGGTTCCCATTAATCTTAGAATCGCCATAAGTGGCACACTGGACGTGTTTCTCGGAAAGAATACAGGAAACTGAGTGAAACACTCTTACGTAGTGTTCACTTCCCCGAAACCGATATGTTTCCACAGCAGTGTTGACGTCAATTAATGGGAAGTGGCGGGATAAATGTTGAATGGTACTTGGATATTTGACAACCAACCTTTCTCATCATGTACGTTTGCCAGTTACGGATATGGTTGTGACACTCTAATACGTTGAATTCAGCTCAAAATGACAATACTATTGTTTTTTATTTCGCGAGGCTTAGAAAATGTATATTTCATATTCAAATTGGTACATCTAGTGCATTTTTTCCCTACTTCATTTGTGTTTAATGATTTTCTCAATCTCTTCTACTAGTAGGGTTCATGATAGTCTTTGGTGGAAATCTTATATAGTAAAATCGAACTTCAGCGCTTTTGATCGCAACATGAGCCAAAGAGGCTATTATAAAGCAATGGAAAAAGTATCGTTTATTCCGTGTAAAACCAGACACGACCCTCAAACATAAAATAGCGTCTTTAAACAATTTTTAATTTCACACATTTCACATATTTCAAGTACTTTTTGGTGAACAACAATTGGTCAATGAATCAGTTTAATACTGTTATTTCTTCTATAAGTCGTAACACGTGTTTATAAAACTCCATGTTTTTTAAATAAACGTAGTACTTTCGTATAAAGAATTGTTAATATAATTGAATACCCTTCATAATAACATTTACAATCCTCCCTCACTCAGATCCGAGCATCAAATCTGGGAGCCTAGAATCCTGGGATTTACCGAACGTGCAACGTTTCTCCTGGCAGCGCGGCCGCCCGTCGCGTGAACGTGGCAGCCACCGTCGGCGCTCGGTTGCCAAGGCCTCGGTAGCGGCGTTACAATTTTCACGCTCTGTGCGCCGGCGCCGGCCTGCAGTCCTGCGTTAATAACAAATCGCGCCCATTGAAAAGCTGTAAAGCGCGCTTCAAACAGGGCGCGGCCGGGGTGGGGCTAATGGCCGCGGCGCCGCGAGAACAAGGCGCGGGGCGGGCGCGCGCTACGTGGCGGGGAGGCGGCGGTGGCTGGGGCGCACTAGCTAGGACGCGGTAGTGGGGGGAGCGGGGAAGAGGAAGGGGGCGGGGAGAAGGGGGAAAGGGGAAGGCGGGGAAGGGGTGGAGAGGAAGGGCGGCGTGGAGGGCGGGGGCAGGAACGTGTAGGCGGGGCAGAAACGCGGTGTCGGGTGCGGAAGGGGGGGGGGGGGAGTATGGTGGGGGGGGGGGGGGAGGGGGGGGACGACGGGGTGGAGGTAATATGTTAGCAAGGTCCAAGCAGCAGGGATTTAGCGTGAGCGCGGTAGCTGGAGTGGGGTAGCGAGGATGGGAGGGCACAGACGGGTTGGCGGTGGATGTGTGACGGGCGGAAGTGACGGGGGTTCCATGGGGTGGGGAGGGGGCGAAACCGTGCAGGGGTGGGGAAGTGACGCTTGCTCTCAGAGCGACTCTCGCCGAAAAGTTAATTATCCGTCGTATTGTGTACGTGAAAAAGCTTCGCTGAGAGCCACGCTTGCGAGAGTACTTCTGGAACGGCGGAAGAATTTGCAAGATTTTATCTCGCTTTCTTTCTTAATGGGCCCGATCCTCTAATTCGATTGCTTCCAAGGTGACTTTATAGTTGCGGAGGAATAAATTTTAAATTTACGACGTTTGTTACGGAGTGTTGTAGAAATGGACACACTGCATCTGGTCGTAGGCCGAAGTTTCGTGCTGAGGTCGCGAGCGAGCAAGTGAAGCGTTGCGAGACGGGGGAGGAGACATGACCTGTGAGTGCACTGAGTGAAGGTGAAGGGGGACGTCGGTCAGAGGAACGGGCTAAAGGGGGAGAGGGGCTGGATCGTGGTCGGGGGCGAGGACAGCAGGGTCTCAGCAGACAGGGGACTGGGATGGGAGAGACGGGGACTGCCGGCGCGAGGCCCAGCCATCGCGAGCAGACAGGGTTCGGCTGGGGGGGGGGGGTCGAAGGGGGCCAGCGGGGTGGGAAGGGGGAGGGGCGGGGGGGGGGGGCCGTGGAGGGAGAGCGGAACGGGATCAATGGTAGGCACGAGCGAATGCGAGCGAGTTCGTCACAGTTACTGGCCCCGTTTCTCAGAATCGGATTGACCGACTAGCACTGCCGGTGGCGGGACAGGGGGGGGGTTAGGGCGGGGCGGGGCGGGGGCGGCGCGCGGCGAGGCAGCGTACGCGGCAGCCGGCGCCAGCTGATCGACGGCATAGCCTGTGACGCGCCGCGCTGCTTCTTGCCGCCTCGTTGTCGCCCCCGCCGCCCACGTGCGTTTCGCGCCGCTGGGCGATGCCTGCCCGTCACGCCCTCCTCGGCGTCAGTGCTTTACGTGTCACATCCGGTGGAGCGAGATAGTTCCGGCTCAAGAGTCGAGGGCGGACGTTTACTTCTTTTATTTAAACGAATATATGAGAGTGCAATTTTAATGTAGAACATCAGCTAGAAAAAGCTTAATCGTCAACAGATTCAATACGAATTTACTTATCTAGTTTACGGATTTAATATTTAACTTCATATGTCTAATTTTGAAATATTGTATCACATCTGTTCTATCTTTGAGTGCTGTTTGTTTATAAAAAACATTAGACACATCTAATGCAAAGGGAATAATTTATTACAAATTATACGCTCAAACATGGCAAGAATTGCAAAGAAATATATATATCTTCGTGTACATTATTTAACGATAATTGTGATCAGCGATTCGCCTGCATTATTCATCCATTTCGTAGTGTTATTTCAATTATTGCTCAAAACTACGAATGCGAACTCGATGGCGCTCAGCACCAGACACAGGGACGTCGGACATTTCATAATTTTATTTTAGAAAAAGCTTGTTTATCAATCTAAAATTAGTACGAGAATGTAAAGAAAATCACAAATCCACCATGGTAAACACCAATTTTATGCGACTACATTTCCAATAATTAGGAGAAGTTAAAATACGTGCTTTGGAAATTGCAATTTTTCATCTTAAAAAAAAGATAGCAGAAGTTAGACCGCATTATTCTAGCTCCGTATTGAGTACAAATGCGGTAGGGACGTGATGGTGATGTTATTTTACCGCGTATCCAATAGCTGCGGTCGAATATTTTCTACAACATACATCTGAACCATCCTTTAAGTTCAAAGGTCAACACTATGAAATTAATTGTGTTTTATGTAGGATAAATATTATCAATAAACACAAGTGTTCATCTGAGAGAATAGAGCATAAAAAATGTTTTGTTTAAGCCAAGTTACATTGACTTCCTCCAGTAGCGAAATAACCGTTGTTTCACTAGTTATCTAGACCTGTATCATTCATCAAAAATTATCTTACGACATATTTAAACAGTTCGTTAATTCCAAAGATCACCATCAAGAAATTCATATTCTTCTAATCGCATTGTATAAACATTTGCAAAGATGCAAATAGTCAACTGCAGCAAGAAAGTAGAGCTCCGAAAAAGCTGATCGCAAATAGGAAACTGGACTCGGATATTAAAGTGAAATCCATTGTAGTCTAACCAAGGCGATTACAATTTATTGTAACATTCATCTCATAGTTTTCTTCGATATAAACTGAACCCTTTTTTACTACATGAAACAGGTAGTATTAGCCCGAAAGATAAAGATTTCCCATTAAAGGCAAAAGTAGAACATAGAAAATCATACATTCCATGAATAGTGCCAGGACCACGTGCATGTAGTAGCAGAGTGTAACTCTCCCCCATTGCGGTCTCGCCGTGAGTGTGAATAAGCTGATTTTGATATTTCACTCGCCATCATATCCCATTGTATTCAAGATACATTTCCCTTCGACGTACAACTGAACTCGCCTTATAGAGAAGGAAAGAAATACACCTTTCTCATCGAATTCGCATTTCCACTTAAACGCCCGAACGGGAACGTAGTGGAAGAAAGAGAAGGTGTGTGTCAAATCAGGAGATTATTTCTAAAGTGAAGTATCTCCAGGAAACACAATATTTCAGGGGAAAAAATTTCACTTTCAGCCATATAGTTTAAGATAGGATTCAGCAGTTTTCGTATACCGTTCAACATCGGAGAACCATCTCTTTTGAACACAATATTTGGTAGCAAAACGAATCGCCTTAAAAATATTTTGATGAGTAAAACTCGAAGAGAGACGTAAAAGTAGATTGGTCACTTTGCAAATAAGCTCTTGAAATGGCAGCGGTGGCCACGTGACTGCATTAGCGGAGTGCAACGCGCGTCCACAGCGGTCCGTGACCGCGACCGCGCTTTCAGCGCGCTTCGCCCGCGGCACGCGACGCGTTCTCTTGCTCTCGCCCGCGACGCGCGCTCGGGAGAAAATTTCCACCGCCGCCGTCGGCCTCCGCGCCGCGGCCTGCAGCGGCGGCGTGGCGTCCCACTTCGGCGCCGCCGTGAGAGCGGGCCGTGGCCGGGGGCGGGGCCAGGGGCGGGAGCGGGGCACGGGGCGAGGGCGGCCGTCTGAACACGCGGTGGCGGCGGCGGCGGCGGCGACGGTGGCGGCCGCGGAGGCCGCGCCGCCCATCGATCCCGACCCGCGTTCCGCGCCCCGCCCCTCACCTCGCACCCGCCGCCGCCGCCGCGCCACCACGCCACGCCACGCCACGGCGCCTCGCCGCGGTGCACCCGAAAACAGTGCACGCGGCATTAGGCGTAAATCGGCGGCGGCGGAGGCATCGTCGACCGCGCGCGGGAAATGGAGGGCGTGAGAGCAGGCGAGAGGTGCACGGCCGCCACCGCCGCCACCGCGCCGCTAAAGAGCTTTGGCCGCCTCTCCGCGCCCCGCCACCCCTTTCCCCCCGCCGTGCCCCCTTCCCCCCGCGCTCCCGCTGCCCCACCCCCTGGTCCCTGGCCCCGCCGCCCTTCGCCGCCCCGCCGCTACCGCCGCGCGTAATGCTCTGTGTTGTGTTACAATCCGTTCGTGCCGGATTATCCCTAAATCGGGGATTAACCGCTTTTAATCTCATCGCTCTTTCCGGGCGGGCGCGCGCGGTGGAGGCTGGGGGGCCGGGGGTGGTGGGCGGGGCCGCGCGGGGCAAAGGCGGCGCGAAGCGGCTGGAGCGCCGGGCGGGGCGCGGGGCGCGGGGCGGGGGCGCGGGGCGAATTATGCGGCGGCGGGGAGTTGTGGCGCTGCGCGGCCACGGGTCGTTCGCTGAGGCGGGCGGGGGCCCCGGGCGGGGCCGGGGGCCGGAGGCGGCGCTTAGCCGGGAGAACGTTACCTGCGCCCGGCAGCGCCGGTCGGAGTGAAGATCGCGTTGCCTCCGGGCGAGGCTGTCCCGTATTCACGCACCGGTAATTCGCGGCCGGCGATAAACAAAATCGAAATACACGCACGCGGAAACAAAGGCGCGGCGCATGTCATCAACAGAGCTCGCAAAGCGCCGACGCCCGCAAAGGCCACCTCTCGCATCGCCGCATTGTAGAGGCAGAGACAAACCTACATGTAGCCGGCTACGATTGATCTAATATAGTGGCCTCTCCGGCATTGTCCTGGAGATCCTATGGTTCGAATCCAGACGGTGGCAGATTTCCGACACTACCCGGGTACAATTTAACAACTGGAGGAGAATCCCGGCTACTCTGATTGATATAAATCTAAGCTTCCGCGGCTCGAGTCCATAATTTTTTCGCTGTCCAGGTAACGCCGCGTCAAAAGTTGAGAGGCATCTCAGCTTGCAAGGCGGTGTCACCAGCACAGCGAAGAAGATAACCTGACCGGTAGTTTTCCGTGGTATCTTGGATCTATACCTGGCAAAAGCCGGAGAAAAACCGTAACAAATGGGCCAAGGAGCGCACGCGATCTTTATCTCGTGCGTGTCCTCCTCACTCATTACCCAAACCCACGTGCATGCACTGCTCTACAATGTCGGGTGCTTAGAGTTTGTCCCGGTCCAGATGGTGTTTTGCTGGAGGAGATATCTGTAGGGGAAAGTTCTCAAGCAGACGTGTAGATCAGGCACCTGGTTACACCTTCCACCAAGAGAGGAACACCGCTACCTCCCGAGATGTAAAATATTTAACGCTATGGAACTCATGGCATATGTAGTTGACAAATCCGAAACAAATACCCCGTTACTCAAAGCCTCGTGTGACCTGTAACATAACGTTGTGTATTACATTCGTTATTCGACATTTCATAAAAGTCAAGGAATACTATATAACTATTCTGGGCTGAATTCCGTAATGGTGCGCAATTGTACTGGTCAGAAAAAGGTAATGTGTTTGATGACAGGAAACGAAAATTGAAATTTAGTGTGCGATTATCTGTTTCCTATCCAAGACCAGCAAAGCTACCTGATATTCATATCTTGTGTACTCTTTGAGTCTTATCATCAAGTTCAGAACCTTTCAGTCGGAAAGGGGTAAATACTTCCTTGCTTACACCTTCAAGTTGTTGGTGTACGGAAAAAATCTAGAGACAGACGTTAAAAAACCGAAGTGTGCAAAAAAGAGAGACGATAAACAATTTATTATTGAAAATTTTTTGACCATGTAGTATGGATGGTTTTTGTAAAACGTTTATTTTTGGAATCGAATGAAGCTAGTTAGCTGTCTTATTAATGCATTAAGAAATACTTTCAGGTCAGTGGTTGCGGACCATTCAATTTCAACCGTTTAATTTCTACGGAAAGGTCATTACGTGATTTCAATGCAGATTTACGTAATAACGTGTTTCTAGGTAATTAACTTTTAATCTGAAATGTTACTGATCTCGATGAATCCGAGTGTGATTCAATTGTTTAAATGACGTGTTGGTACTTCATTACTGGTCGAATGTTTCGTATTTAACAGAATATCGTCAGTGATCGGTTTTAAGAATTGGCAAGAAATAACTGTGAAATGAACACATTAAATATTGACAAACAGTTCAAACAAATGACAAATATCACCTCATTGTTTAGCAATATGAAAAAAGACAATTTTTGCGTATTTGAAAATTGCTCGTTCAGATTTTATAGGATCAAGATAATTGGAATCCAACAAATCTTACCTTTTGCTAGGAGAAAAATATTCAAATTATCAACCGCGTACATCTAGAGCAATTACATAGTTAACTCTAAGAATGTTTCAACACAGCTCTTTGATTCTGAAATAATTTCTTACGAATTAATGAAATTCAAATACATATCCTGAAAAATAACAAAGTAATCTTATAAAATTGTTATAAATGTAGAACTCTGTAGCTTTATAGAACCTTTGCCCCCAACACTGAGTCATATTTGAAACTAGCCAGGACAAAGTGTTTCCAAATAGATTTCGTATGACCAGTCTTTGTATTCCTGTGATGTGGGAGAGTACAATTTCACCATACGTCTTATGTGTAAGTGGTACATGCTTGGTACTACTGTTAATAGTTAACAAGACTATATCTACAAAATATATAAATAAATGCAGACTCCTAATATATACCAATAATTTTTTTAAAAAAATCACGCTTAAGTTTTCAAAATACAAATTCATTGAAAAAAGAAGTGCATTTTCTGTAGTTCCAGCGAATTACATACCACTAATTTGATTATCCAAGACGATCAGGATCCCTGTCCTCAAATCGCGCATCAATTTTATCTTTAAAGACGCGGATGGTGGCGGAGTATGCCGATGCTGGAGTAGGGCGCGACCTGCCCTATAGGGAAGAAAGCGGACATAAAGGAGAAGAGTGACGCGAGAGAAGATAGAAAGGACAAGAAGACGAGGGTGAGTGAAGAGGAATGAGATGATAGAGAATAGAGATAATAGAGAGATGATAGAGGAGAATTAAAGGAGAAGGAGAATTAAAGATAGCAAAGAAGATCGAGAGAGCAGAGGGAGGTAAGCAAAGAAAGAACTTCTTTATCTAGTCTTACAATTCCAAACATCGTTCATCTGAAAATCGACTATATCCGAAACCGAAAACGGTAATTTTTTCGGGAAACCGATAAATAAGAACGTTTGTAGCAATAAAAATTACAGTAGTGCTTTATGTGTTTTTGAAATTACAAGGTAATACAAGTGGTAATTCAATAATTTATTGCAGTACAGTACATTTTCACATTGATTTGACAATGTCAGTTTCATCAGTTTGCTTCGGTTAGTAATAATTTCTACAGTTAGCTGAACTAATAAAATAATCCCGCTTCATCCGACAAGGGCCCAATCCCAATAACTTGGGATGAGCGGACTCGACCGCATGTGAGCGCGAGTGTCCGCGACTGACAAACGGCGCGACCGACCGACCCGAACGAGTGCGAAATTCCCGCGCGCGTGAGCGGCGTCCGCTCCGACGCGCCGGCGGCGGGCGGCGACGCCGACGGCGGCGGCGGCGGCGGCGGCGGCGGCGGCGGCGCGCGCGCGCGCGAGGGTCACGCCGCATGCGCTCAGCCTCCTGCCTGCGTCGCGACGCCGCGCGTCGCATGGCGTCGCGTTGCAGCGCGCGCGCGCTTTTTGACGCGCGACTGCGCCGCCTGCCCGCGTCGCGTCCTGACGCGCCGTTTCGTGTCGTGTCGCGTCGCGTCGCCTCGTGTCGTGGGCACAGAGGATGCGATGCCGCTCCCGCACGCCCTCGCTTTGCGCTCTCGTCTGCGCCCGCGCCCTCACTGCCGCCCTTTGTTTCGTCCTTGTGTTGTGATTCCCATTCTCACCCTCTGCTTTGTTCTCGCCTCCGCCCACTGCCCACCGCCTATCACCTCTGCCCTGGCCTCGCATTCGCTATCTTCCTCGTTTTCGATCTCGCTCTTGTACAAGCTCAAGCCCTGTCCCCTCCCTCTTCCCTTTCCCCCTCCCCTCTTTCCTCTCTCTCCCCCTCCTCATCTCTCTTCCCTTCCTCAACCACGTTCTCCCTTCCTTCCTTCTCACCCGCGTTCCCATCCCGTGTGCGTATCCTGGTCGTTCTTGCTCTCGCTTTTTCCTACCGCGGTCTCTCCCCGCTCTCCGCCACGCTCTTGTCGTCGCCCTCGCTCTCGCCCTCTTCCTCGCCCCCCCCCGCCTGCGGTGCCATTGGCCGCCACCGCCAGGCGGCGCTGCCGAGCGGGAACCGCGCGTCTTCCAACGGCTCCATTCGGGATGCGGATGTATGAGGTTCTTTCCAAGCTGACGTATCTCCATTTTCGTTTCGGTTCTAGTTTTATGTGTCAAAATATTCTTAAGGCGATTCTCCATCGTGCTGCCAAAATATTATGTTAAAAAATTGCGTTTATTCTCTGTTAAAGTGTATCCGTAACCCGCCGAACACTAGCTTGATTTCTTTGGGAAACCTCACATCGGAAAAAAGCTTAATTGCGAAACGGCATTTCAAGCTTTTCCGAGTCCGGCGCTGTACTCCGATTGGGCAAGGCCGCATGGGAAGTCTGAGATAGGTCCACCCGCGCAATCTGCACAGCCCCACCTGTGATCTGAAGTTTTCCTCGTGGAGTCCGCGCCCGCGGTCAATCATTTGAAAGGATTGAGAGCAGATAATGCTAACCAACGTCATCTACAATTTTTGTGAGTCAGAGGAAAACTATTTTCAAAACAAAATTGTAACTTAAGATACGTCGTAGTTTCAGCATACACTTCTTTCTGCTTTCTAAACACACATTGTAGTTCTTTGAAATAATTTGTGCAGGTTTTAGAAGACATTCTAGGATCTTTATTTTGGATTAATGAAATGAAGGTTGACAATAAACCTTTTAACCCTGACCTTTTAAATTCACAAGAGATCATACTGTTCGTTTAACTCAATCATACTGTTGGTTTTTGGTAAAACTCTTGTAAGGAATGGTTTATCATAATACGCTTATATAAAGTGCTCTGTACAGTTACATTCAAAAGGTATATTCGGTAAGGTACCTGGTACAAGCCACTACGTTGGTAAAATATGAAGCAGATATCTGCGCAGACGAATCTTTTTCTATAATTCTCGGGATTCCCGAGTCTCGTAACCGGCGGAGATGGTCAATGCAGGGACTTTTGGCGCTGCAACGACTGCCCGAAAGGTCCGTGGGTTCGAGCCCCGATGGTGACTGAACTTTTACTCTCTCCAGACAGCTAGATCTAACTTAGCCACTTTCTGGAAGTCAATTCTTTGTGACTGCGGCCGACTTTTGTGATTGTTTCGTGATTTCTCTGATCAGTACTAGTTTTCCGTGATTTCTCCGATCAGTACTAGGCAAATGCTGGAGTAGTGTCCTAAAAGACGTATCTCGGACTGCCCGTGATCTTCACTTCTTCATCCTTTACCCCTCATCTCACCTCTCCCTCTCTCTCTCTCTCTCTCTCTCTCTCTCTATATATATATATATATATATATATATATATATATATATATATATATATATATATATTTATACACACACACACTTAACGAGAGACGACTCGCGAGCGTATCTCGGAAGGGGCGGTGTCCCGCTGAAGGAGGTATCTAATGGAAGTAACCCCCCCTACATTCCGACGTGTAGGTCGTCGCCAGATCTCGCATTATCGAGGGAGGAACACCGTCACCTTCCCGAGATATAAAATGCACTCACTACACTAACAGGAGTAATGGCCATAACAGTTGATCCGCCCGTGTATATCCAATAATCAATCCGTCAAGCAATTGAGGACTGCGGTGCGAGTGTCTGAGTGTTGAGTGAGGCCCTTTGCCGTCGCTGGGGTGTGTGAGGGCTCCGCGCGGCGGGAAAGCACGATGTTTGCCCGGCCGAGGCGCCGGAAAAGGACGCGGCTCTGTTTGCCAGCCTGCATGCCTCGGTGCGTGGACGAAGGCCCGTTCGGGCGGCGCCGCCAACTTTCCCGAAGCGGGACGAGGAGCAGGAGCGACGGCGCGGGCGGTGGCGTGCGGCGCAGGGGGATTGCCACGCCGTCGATGCCAGAGCGGGTGGCAGGCAGGCGGACGCGGGGATGACTTAAGGGAAGGCAGGGAAACGGATGCGAAACGCATGAGGAGCGGAGAGCGCGGGAGGGGGGGGGGGAATGCAGCAAGAGAGGAGGGCGGCAGCCGAGACGGCGCGGTGACGTGAGGAAAACTACGGAATTGTGAGATTATACAGTGTGAGTCTGGAGTGGGGAGAGAGGGGTGGGTAGAGACGGGATCAGGCAGGCGGCAGTAGCGCTGGCAGCGAATGTTCCAGCGGATGATTTCGGTAGAGGGAAAGCAAGCAAGAACGGGGACATTTGGATAAAGAAGTGAAGCAGAGAATACGGGGTCTTTTGAAGGAAGATGAGAGGAAGCTGTACCAGTGGACAAACAAATGCATACGGCAGCAGAATCCACAGCGTCAGGAAAGTGGCAGGCAGTCGGTGTTGTGCAGGCAGGCAGGGATGGATGAGAGAATAGCGGGGACCGCAGCACGGACGGCTGAAGGTAAGGCAGTGGAGACGGTAGGGTGGTAGGAAGCGGGAAAAGCAACGGGAAAGAGCAAAGACCGCAGGGTGATAGGAAGTGGGAAAGGCGGGGGGCCGGCCCAAGGGGGGGGGGTTAAAACCTGCAGCGAAACGCAGGCCGGCCACCTGCAGCGGGGGGGGGGGGCACGGCGCCTGCGGGGAGGTGGGCGACGGCAGCTCGGGCGAGGCCGAGCGAGGGCCGCGGGCGTTGGGCAAGGGCGTGTGGTCGGTCGCCTTATCGCGCACAACTCTGCCAACAGACGCAGGCGCGCGGGCGGACGAGCGCTACGCGACCAAAGCCCGCTAATCAGCTCGCCGGGCGCGTAACCATGGCTCTGAAGAACAGGTAGGCGGCGGGGCGGGGGCGGGGCCGGCGCCTAAGCGCTGGGCCGGCACGGAGCTTGCTTCCACGCGTAATCCTCCGCTCGACCTCCGCGCCCGCGCCGGCCGCCTCGGCCAAGGGCGACGAGAGGCGACGAAGGGGCGACGGAAGTTGAGCTTAACGGCGTAACCTATCAATGCCTGGCGGAAACTTAAACATCCGATGCCAGAAGGCTCGTGTTTATTGGTATGGAAGTGAATCGAGAACTCTTAACAAAGAAAAAAGAAGCCAGACATGCGGATGGAATTAAATTTTTACTTTGTCCTTATCTTTGACGCAGTAAAGAGAAAGTAATGGAATACTCCGCCTAAAAACGACGGATTTTCGGCAGAAAAACTCTTATTATAGGGCACTGCTATCGAAAAAGTGAATAAATTCAGTTACTAAATTAAGAAAAAAATTCTCTAACACGTGGTGTAGCCCAAATCCATGTTTGAGGGTCCTTAATACCGAAAAATCAAATGACGGCAAAAGGTCTATCTGTCCGTCCGTCGTTGGGAGCAACGCTAGCAGCTAAACCGTTTAGCCGATTTTCTCCAAAATTGATATTCCCCAAACTATCCGACTGATGTCGCGGCCCTTGAATTTGAAACCGATATTTTAATTTTAGGGGTACTTTACTTAAAGCGCCTGGCACATTTTGAAAACTTTCAAAACAATGGCACCATCATTTTTTATTAAATTTTGTTGGATAGTGTGAAGGACGTTTAAAAGAACGGTGTAGGTCTCATTTTCACTGAAAACTGATTTTTTGAAAATCGCAAAAATTCAAAATTTTTGCCGCGTCTTCCTACAACTACAGTTATAAAGATAGAGATTTTCGCTTAATGAAATGTGCTCCTTGATGATATATTTTGAAATAAGATAAAGTACAGTTCTTCGAAAAATTGAATTAAAATCCATTGTAGTCACAGAATAAATGTCCACCAAATCTTAAATATACGAAATGTATACATAAAGGATATTAATGTAATAGCCAGAATAATTTTATTTGAAGTGTGAGTGAAGAGGCGACGAGTTTTAGAAAGGAATGATCACACGCAATTCTCCTGCATACGCCCGGTATTGCATGGAGAAACCACAGGAAACTACTGATAAAAGCAGCTGGCTGCTAGAAGTTTCCTCCAGACAGCAGTTGAATGCAACCCGCCAGCTAAGCTAAAAAATCCGTCGACGTGGGGACTCTAATTCTAGGACCTCCAGGTTAGAGGTGTTGCAGGGGTAACTGTTATTGTCACTGAGCCATCAAAGTCGATCTTCCAACCAAGGGGAGGCGAGGCAACAAAGTCCTGAAAATGTTTGTGAAATCGACTCTATGGCGACTCACATCCTCGCAAACAGGTCGGCTGCGTAGGCAGGTAATGAAGGAATTCGAAACGGTTTTCAGTGAACTTTAACACTGTTTACAAAGAAGTCTAACCACAAACGACGCATATCCTGTATTTCGACTTTGCGGGAATAGAAAAAGAGCGCTCTAGATAGGAAATGATACTACAAAGAAGTTTGTTATCTAAGCTTCTATTCAGTAGTATTACACTTATTGCGTTAAATGCATACGCGCGTATATAAAATAAGAAAGTGATTAATTAAAATATTGAGATATTTTCTTGTGAAGTTTGTATTGTAATTTGATTCCGCAAAACTTGAGTAAGTATATTTTGTGCTATTTATGAACATTTCCAATAATTGATAAAGGCATAAAGACTTGCGGGTGATAAAGGGAATACGTAAGTAAAATAAAAGTTTGCTTGTAAATGATGAAGCAATGTTACTCAAATAAGCACATTTACATATTATTCCTGTTTAAAAGATACGTTTTTAACTTAATGATTGTGAAATATATTAATAATAAGAAGAAATAAAATTTTAATAACACTTCTCTCAATGGTCGAATAATACAAAAGGTTGATTTAATAGTCCAAATAGAACGGCAAAATGGAACAAGAACAAAGTACATTCAAAAGAGTAATGAGCTCCGTTATGAAAGAATAAGCACAGACTAATAACGCAGCCAAAGTTGTTTACGACGGTAAAATGTTATCACAGCGTTGGAGACGAGGAATTCAAAGAAAGGCATTTATATCAATATTTTATTACAATCCTCAATCTCTAGCCTTTTCGACCATACCTGAAATGACTGGTTTGATGAATAAGAAGTGACTGATGGTATATTGAATGTTTATGATTTTATGGCAATTATTTTAAATGATTTTCAGAATTATATTATAAGGAATGTTCTTCCTTGGAGTTCAGGACAATCAAATTTCGGAAATCAATGCAGTCTAGTCAATAAATGCCTTTTAAATATTATATTCGTTATGTATTCTTTGGAGGTCGCAGAAATCTCGTAGTAGTTGATATTACAAAGTGTCAGATAATCAAACCACAATATATAAAACACACATAAACCACAACTAGTTTTCATTATAATTTATCTCATCATCAGTGAATATTTTCAGCAGTATCTAAGAAACTTGGAAAACATTGATAAAGCTTTCTCTTTTCCTTAGTCACATGATCAGCAATTTATTTTACATGAATACAAGATATAATAATTATATGTAGTTCATGTGAACATTGTATCTAGTATTCTTGTAAAAAACTTACAGATCACCTGATGAAGAAAGCGATTGAGCGTTCGAAACGTGAATGTAATTTTAAGAAGGAATTTATGGAATAAATCACATTAATTAATAGAATGTCGTTGTTGTTATTTCGAAGGAAGCACATTTATTTATAATGCAATCCATATGAATATGAATAATGTAATAGACAAGAGTGACTCATGTGACTGCATTCACATCCTTTGCAATAAAGAAACCGTAAATAGTACAATATCAGATGTTTCAAATTGGTTCCGAAATAACAAATTAATAGTAAACGAAAAGAAAACGGTTTTAATGCAGTTTTCCATTTCAAATAAACAATTCTGTGCTCCATTGAAAATGAACAGTGTACCATTGACTGATGTTAAGGCAACAAAATTTTTAGGTCTCTCAATTCAGTCAAACCTTAAATGGAACGTCCATTTAACTGAATTGAACACAAAATTAAGTTCATTATGCTACGCATAATGCATTATTTACCATTTGGACTGTATAAATGAGTATAAACAACCTGTAACAACTATTGTACTACAGCTTCCGGGTCAATGACCCCCATCTCGATCAGGTTTTTCGTCCAGTTTCCCTGATCCATTGAGCAAATGCTGAGATGGCCCCTTGTTTTGCTTCTGGACATAAATGTAACTTCATTTTCTGTGCACGTCTTCTAGAATTCAGTGGGAAATACAATTATTCAAATTATCGTTTCCATGTTGTCACGGCAGGAAGTAATAAGAGCCAAAATTTATTGCTTATTTATCTTTGAAAGTAGATTTTATTACATGGGAGTTTTTTGTTGTTTAAACAAAATTTAAGTAGTATATGACTTAGTGTAGGTATCACAGAATTTTGAATATGTGCACACAATTCACTTTTCCCCATAGCACGTCATACGCAGTTTTTAACTGTTTTTTTGACGTAAAATAAATAAAAAAAAACGTATTCTAATGACTTGGCAAACAAGTAATTAGAAATACATTCCAGTGCCCAAGCTCCATGAATCAACCTTGTCTGGTAGTTATAAGTTTTAAAAAACGCTGTTAAGTGGCGGAATGCGAGGTAGAGTAAACGAAATAAACACAAGAGAAACTACCATGAACTCACTTTATCCACCAGACATTCGAAATGGATTGACCGAAGGTTTGAACCCTCATTCTCACAGATGGGCGAGCGCTGTGTTCACTACCTCACAGATCGTTCCGATGCTCAAATAGCTATAAGAAGCGTCTGTTTTCGTGGGATACGAAATAAAAGAATCTCCGTAGGGGCGATTCGCAGCAAACGTCTTGCACCGGCGGACATGGTCGACTTTCACGGAGTGCCATCGTCCGTCACCTCCCACCATCCGCCTGGGTCAAGCGGCCTCGCAAACGTCCTGGGGCCACGAGCGGGCAGGGGAGTAATGCCTATAACGCATGTAACGGCGTCTATCAGTGGCGATAGCATCCACCGCCGGCAAAGAACGACGAGCATCATCGATCAACATCGTCAATCCAGATGGAGCTGCATGGAGCGGCGTCGAACAACGTCGAAAAGTACGAAACGGCTTGGCGGTGCGTCGTGGAGCGCGGAGGGGGCAAGAGGGGGCGTGGGCGTGGAAGGTATTAAGGGGTGTCGAGGGGCGTGGAGGGGTGTGGAAGGCCGTTTAAAGGCGCGAAATGGCAACTTGTGGCGTTGGTGGCGGGCGCTGCTGCGCCATGCACCTCCGTCCCGCATCTACGAGACGCCGCGGCGTAGGTAGCGCGAAGAGAGTCGGAAGGCGGTCCCGCCTAGAGGTGTGCGAGGAGCGGGGGGCGGGGCAGCTCCATTAGGGCACCGCGTTGCCGCCCCGCTAACACTATTTGGCAGCGCACATCGCCCGCGGCGCTGAGCCTCCGACCCGTGCCCTCCATCTTTACGGCCGACGGCGGCGATGGGGGCGGGTGAAGAGGAGGGGTGGAACGGTGGCCTTTTATGTTCGCCGGCGCCTCCCGACCGCTGTGTATTGCTCCCCCTCCGTTCTGTGGTGGATGGGATGGTGAGAAACGTCGGCGGCAGCACGGAGACGGCGGCACGGGCGGAGGGTATGGGGTGGAGATCGTAGCTGAAAGCGGCGGGGGGGGGGGGGGGGGGGGGGGGGGGGGCAGTGGGGGGGGGGGGGGCGGGCTCCAGGGAGGAGCTCGGGGCGGGGACGTGCGCGGGGGGAAGGGCGGGTGGCGGGGGAGGGCGTTAAAAGAGCGCGGCCGTGCGGGGCACGAGGTGCGAAGGAGCGAGAAGTGGCCGGGTAGTGATGGACGGGATTAAGAAGGGGGGGGGGGGGCCTTGGGGCCGGGGCGGAAGGAAAGCTGGTTGTGCGACCCGAGCTTGGCAGGAAATGAGCCCTTCAGACTACGCGACAGACGCGTTGTGTACACAAAAATGAATTGTTTCTTTGTCGTAATTTTTTTACCAATATTATTTAATACGTCTTAATATGTTTGGCCATTTTTAACATGTGTCATTGGAAGTTTATAAATGGCATTTGACGCGTGTTCAATAGCTGAGACGAACGAATCCATCACGTCAGATGTTGGTGACAATCAGTCTTTTATCCATTATTTAGTATCAACAGTACAATCGATCTTTTGTTTTATTCTTCGGAATAAAAAAATCCAGTTTTAGTCTAGTTATTTCGTCATTCGTTTGTTTCATGTCGGTTATGTAAAAGAATATACTAGTTAGTAACATCAATGAGAAAGGGGCATTGGAAAGATAATACCAGGAGACAACAGAGTCATATGGCTACTGTGAAATCGTGAGTATATTCTAAGAATGACAAGTTATTAAATGTTAGGAGCAACGGGTGTATTTTTTCGAGACATTTTTTGTGTTAATTATGCCCCTAAACTTTAATAATGCATTCAACTCTCTCTTTAAGCAAAGGGACACATTTTATGTTCATAATTTCGACATTTTCGAACGTTAAAAGTTCGTAATGATTTTGCATTTCGTGTGTGCAACTTGGGCATTTTTTACTTTTTCCCTAAACTCAGAGTTTTGTCCTGTGTTTTTAAATTTAATAAAAAATAATTAATATACAACAATTTACAATAGTCTATTGGATTAAAACTATTTTAGAAAAAAATTGAATGTTTATCTGTTGTTATTGCAAAGACATTTTGAGAAGGTTTACCGGTTAGAAAACTGGTATACTGAAAAGCTGTTGCTTGGTAAATATTATGGACCAACATCACTATATGTGGATTGGACCTTATATAATGAACTTTTACAAAATTACACAAAATGGAAGACGAAGAGGAGCGGGAAAAAGAAAAAAAAACGAAAATGAAGAGACTTGGTATTGAATCAGGAAAGCACATATATTGCGTTACTGTTATATCGCTTAATATCGGGAGTTCAAAACCGTGAATTTTGGATGAAGGGTGAAAACAGTTTTTCAAACGCATCTCTGTGGGAGAAACGTAATGTCAATTGTTCTATATCACAGATTTGTAGCATAGAATAGAAACTCAAACCAAAGTGGCTCCTCTGAGATAACCGATAAAACTGTTAATCTTCGTAGTAATTCGTACTAGGTATGAAGCGACTTCGAAGTATAATAACATTAAAAGATGGATAATACTCGTTGCTCCGAGATGTAAGATTTTAGTATTCTTGGCAAAGATTATTTTCTATAATCCAAAATTTAGTATTCTTTCACCCTCCCCGTCGTGATCACAACTTTTTCAAAATCATGTGTACTGTATGAAATAACAACTGCTCTTCTCGGATTATATTTCATAACCCATACAAGTTTTTAAGAATGTTAACAGAAGAATAGCCTTTACAAGCGCCCGAACCAACTTTGCCGACAAACTTTCGCGGATGAATAAATGTATACAATATACATGAATAAACTGTTTTTGAAACACGAGTATGTCATACTTTAAGCCAAAGTTAAACCTTCCTGTTACGTGGCCCCCAAAAAATTTTTTTTAAAAAACAATCTGTTAACGAACATGTGAATGAACATAGACTACATTTTTATACATAATGTTCCTCTTAAATATGTTTTTTACGTCACTCTCGTGAGCAAGAATTAATCCTTAAAAAACAAAAGAAGAATTTCAGGCGTTTTTCTCTGTAATCTATAACACTTGACCGTAATGAGCCGCAAAAAGTTTGATAGAGTACTCATTGCATTATTTATTGTCTGATGGGTTTCATGTGTAGGCAGACAGCTTATTGTTGTTCCACTTATTAATCGATTGTTCTGTCTCCGCTACACATTAGCTTTGTGCTGAGGCTGATTCGATAATGAAGGTGGTGGAGTAGAAGCTGAGAATAATTAGAAACAAAGAAGTTACTGACGAACCCGGTATTCATATGCTATATTCGATGGAAATGTGTGTCACGTGAAATAGTGAGTTTTAAACTCACAAGACGTACAAATGTAGCGATAAAAAACTTCTATTTCAGTACGGATTTTAAATCACGTGAACACCGCAAAAAACTAGCAACATGCTATTTCTGTACCGCATTTAATATTATATCTAAGAATTTAAAACAATCATTGTATGTGAATGATATTCTAATCAAGTCGGTGAAAATCCGCGAGCAGAATACATATATTGCAACATTTTTAAGAATCGTAATTTTTGTAATGGACAATCTCGTACCATCTTTTGAACTTTACAGGCATTCTGGCCACATATCATGGTCCTGGGTCACATCGCAATTGGAAGCGTTTTAATTCCTCGATTGTTCATTGTCCCTGCCTACTGAGTTACATCGTTAATGCATTTTAGGATACCATTCGAAATCGATGGTCGGCGCTCGCGTAACTTTAGTGGGCAGTAAGAGAAGGGTTATTAGAACGAAGGAAACAATGTCCTCTCGCCAACGGACCGCCAGGACAGAGACCGCAAAACGCACCGTCCACTATGTGTTCCCTTGCGCGTCCGTGCTCGCCGAGGAGCGTCGCAGCGGGGATGGCGCTGCAGGACGAGGGAAGGCAAGGCACTGGGGAGCGGCGAGGGGCGAAGCGGGGTGGGGGCGGGATGGGTGAGGCGGAGTGGGACTGAATGGGGCTGAGCGAGGGGAACAGCGTGGAAAGGGACGGAGCGGGGCGGGGCGGGGCAGAGGGGAGCGGAGTGGGGCAGTGACGGGAAGAAGCGAAGCGGGAGTGAGCCGTAGAAGAGCGGAGCGTGGTGAAGCGAGGTAGAGCGGGACGGAGCTTCCAGGGCGCGGCGAGCGAGGCAGAGCGGAGCGGAGCTGGTAGGCGTGCGAGCGGGGGCCTTGCCTAAGTCGCTGGCGCCGCGTAAACCCGCCTTATTGGTTGTTGCGTACCACGATCTAACGAGCGTTTGATGGGAATGACGTCGCCCAACTCCATCAAATGGCCATCGCCGACAGCGTGGCCGCATCCAGTCGTCTCCGGATGGAAATTTGATGGGAATTCGGCCGTCTGAGACAAACACACGCCGCCCGACTTGTTGCGTAGCGCGCTCGGCGCGGAGGGCCTCGTGGAGGAGGGGATGGCGGCGAGGCCCAGTGGCAGCGGGTGAGGCAGCGGCGTCTGCGGGACTAGGGGAGGTGTTGGCATAGTGGGGGGCAGAGCAGTAGCGGAATCGGAGCCGGGGGGGGGGAATTGGACGTGGGTCCATTCGAGGTGGGGACAAGGGAAAGAAGGAGGTGGGTGGCCGGGGATTGCGGGTTGCCGGGATGGAAGGTGGGCGGGAAATGGAGGTGAAGTGGGGATGGAGGCGGGGTGGGAAACAGAAGGATGTCTAGGCAAAGGTGCAGGTGGATCTGCAGGCAAATGCATTAGTGGAGACGAAAGTGAAAATGCAAACGGAGGTGATAACGATGGCGGGGAGTGTGGGGAGTGGCCACGGGGCTTCGGCTTGAGTGACGATGTGGGGGACGGAAGGATGGGGACTGCGATTGCGGCGAAAAATACGAGGCGTAATAGCGCGTTAATCATGCGTTATAGCGCGAACGCATGATTTTACCTCGTGTTTCTAGAGGATATAGTATCCTTGTATTCTCTACTAGTATTGTAAAAATTGTTTGACCCGCATCATCTTGGAGCAAAATAGTTGCCATGACTTGTTGGGTAACCCTCCCAAATCCTTGGTTTCAAATATTCTGAATCTATCTCTGACCTATATTGTCCGGCCATTCGACTACTTTGAACTTTTACATCCTTTCTTCATCATCATCGTCATCATCCTAGGTTTCAATTTTCGCTGTACCTTGGATTAAGACATTTTATCATTCATTGCTATTAATAACTATAACTATTGTCTTGAGTGTTCTTATTCATCTTTACCTGTCATATTCCTCAATTGCTTACCAGAGTTTTCGAACCTTTTGCCTACGTACCGCGCGAAATAACAGAATCGCCTGGCATACGGTATAATATACGGAAACATTACGTGCACTAAGTTTTAAACCTTTAGAACACAGAACACAAGAATACGAACATTAAATAAAGTGCCATCCCCTCTATTATTGTAGACCTCGTTTCGTGAAAAGTGAAATGCAATCTTATCTTTTCATTTATGAATTTCTACTTTTGATAAAAACATTACCTTTCGGGAATACAAAAAATATTTTACGCTATGTTTGTATTTTCTGCTAAAAACCTTTTCTATACCATGAGAAAGTATCTGACTCAGAAATGCAACAGAAAATATTAATATAGAAAAGAAATAGCACCATAAAGAAACTATGAAATATTCCATTTTTTCTTAATTAAAATAAATAATTTCATTACATTTTTATTTAATAGCTAGAAACAGTTTCTGGGTCATCTCAATGAGGATTTTGTCATTTCAAGTGATATATAGAGCAAATAAAATGACCCCTTGCTTTGTTATATATCCTTATCATGAAGGAAACGCTTGGGATTAAATTATGTAAGCCACCTCATATAAATTTTATCGGAGAGGCAATTGATGGTCTAGTAAAATGCTGTTTTTTGTGTTATTGCATTAAATGATACTGCATACATTAGTATATTTCACACTTTGCTGATTGATTGGTTAGGGTTTCCGGGCGCATGAATTGCCCGGAAACACTAACCTGCAAGTGCAATGCATTTTTCTTATCACAGGGGTGGCAGTGATTCCCCTCCTCCACGGATGGCCAGATACGGCTCCGACCCACACGTCCGCTTGCGGGGTTTTCCCCAAATCTCCCAACAGTGGGGTATCACCCCGACCGGGACATCACTATTTCCCCAATGGCTTAGGAACTTCTAGAAGAAAATATAAAGGAAATATCTTAATTTTGTTTGTTGAGTGACTTAACATAGTCTAATACCAGGCGCCTCAATTATTGGAAACAGTGATACCGTCTCTATCATATATTTTTGTCTGCTTTTTCTCATTTCATTCATAGAGGAAATGGCACGTCCCTTTCCGTGTTTACCAATATTTAAATGTGGATTGAATCCACCACATAAATATGTGAAAAGGCCTAGTTAGTTTCTACGAATAACTCGAATGGCAAGAAGCGCGCGGGCGTTCCGGAGCGCCGTTCCGGGTGCGTGGCGTGCGGCTGGTGGGCGCGAGGAAGCGCGGCGCCCTCTGCTGGCGGCGGCGGCGCGCGCCGGCGCAATGGGCTTCGCTACTGCGCATGCGCCCGAGTGCCTTTGGGCGCGCGTTGTTTGAGTTTCCGCCCGCACCTCCGCGTACGCGGGCGGCGAAAGGAAATGAAACGCGTGTGGAATTTCATAGTAGATTCGACTGGAAGCTAATGTTTATTTTAATAAGTTTTTTCCAAGTTCTTTTTATTGACAAGTTTAATGGACCGGTAAATTTTTTGCAGGATGCCACGTTAAAGTCTACTGTTCAGCTCTTAATTCAAATTTATGAAAATGTTTGCTCGATTTTTTCATATCCTCCAAGTTTCAAAACTGTGTTTTGATCCCCTCAGCGGCATTGTAGTTTATAAATTGCTAACCAAAAATGGTATTCTATGACTGCGTTGTACATAAGACTTTGTTCACAGAGTTGTAATTTGATTAGCAAATCACAAAGTAAAGTTGCCTCTGTGGAAGAGACCAAATCACGGTCTCGTAACGTCGAGCCTCAAAAGAAATATATGAATAAATCAGGTTTAACTGATTAATATGTTTTGATGTAACTTCCAAGAAAAACATTACCCGTGCAACTAATTGTCAATAATAAAACTTGGACCAAACAATATAAGACGTGCTGAGTGTGTTTAATAATGGGAGTGTACTAAAGAATGTTGTGCGTGGATAGTGTTGAATTACGTTATCCTAGCAAAATCCGCCAACCTAATATGAGTAAATTGACGGACAAATCCGCTGAGCCGTATGTTTGAGTCAAGTTCTATGTTGGAATACCGCTAGTCCCAAGGGCCTCGTGATATTTGATGTTATGCATGACGCATGGTATCTTCCTAACTTGCTATTGCTGTGGTTATGTGCTTCTTTTTACTCAATCTGATTTGTTAGAACTAAGTTGATTCTACCCTATGATTCAAAACGGTATGGTAAAACCGAGTTATAAATATATATAATATGACGCAAACCTTGTTGGTTGGTTAGTGATTCCGGGGGCGTCACCAGCTTAAGGCATTAGTCCTGTAAGTGCAGTGCTTGATTTTCCCCTTGGGAGATGATGGTGATCTTTTCCCGCTGAATGGCGAGATCCGTCGCCGACCTAGCGCAGGCTAGCGGGGTTTTCCCTAACCAGGACTCTCACCAGCGGGGCACCGCCCCAGCCGGGGCGAGCTCTAAGCTTCCGACCGGTCTCCCGGAATATGTGGTAGTGTACTGCATGTTAGTGTGTGTGTGTGTGTGTGTGTGTGTGTGTGTGTGTGTGTGTGTGTGAGGAGAGGATAGGACAAGGTTGCTACTAAATTGCCCTCAGGAAGGCATAATAAAAGCCGAAAATATGGTGATTTAAGAAATATTTTTTGTTTATATTCAAAATATTTTCTATTACTTAATAATTCAGATAAGAAGTCTATCACTTGCCAGTAATTTTCAGAATTAGAAATAATGGTTATTCATTGCATCATATATAAATTATGTTCGTCCTGCCAATCGTAGCGCTACACACGTGAGCGCCTTGAGTTATGAGGCCAATGCTTGATGCAACCCGCAGTGCAGGAGTGTATGTTGTTTGCATCTTGCTGACCATCATGTGTGAATTTCGTGGAATGTATTGTGATGTGTATGAGTGTTAGTATTTGGTAATCCATGTCAATATTCATGTTTGTTTCTTCTTTTTCTCAAAACCGCGCAATAAAGCGAAGCGCTTTAGTAGCTCACGCTTAAATATTGAAGTGGTGTTGAATTGTCAATCGAATATTGTGTTGACACACTTCCACTCTTGAAATGTTTTAATATTGGAGTTACTGACAATAAAAGTGGCATTTCGAACATTCCTGCCTCGAGTTTCTTCAAAATATGTCATTTCACGGGAAATGGCATTAAAGTGGATAGACTATCTACTGATGCCATTTGCTCGAATTCCTAGATTCCACATGAACATGATTTCTCCTGTTTTGTGTGCTTTATTTTAGTATTAAACGTATTTTTATTATTGGTTATTTTTTGATAAACAAATTTAAAATAATTAAATGAATGCTCAATTGCGAGTAGACACCTCCAATCAGTCGAAAATCCATCAGTTCAAAATGTATTAGATCTCGGTTTTTTAGTACATCGATAACACGTCACCTGGCACATGAAGTGTAAATTATGCGTACAACCATCGAAAAATTAAAAAATAAGTACGTAGTTGTTCAATAAATCATCCATGATAGTTATTACGATATTTAGGGGTAACAACTTAATTTCTTCATCATCGACAACGTTATCACTTATATGTATAAATGCGAAAATCTGTCTCTATGGAATAGGTATTCCGTAGGAAAAATTATCACTATAAGTTGTACTAATACCATACTAATAACACTGTAGTAGCTAACGTATTAACAATGTAATTGTATTGTATTCCGAAATACGATGTTAAGTGTGTGTGTGCGCGCGCGCGCGCGTGTGTGTGTGTGTGTGTGTGTGTGTAAGAGTGTAAACTCAAGAGTGCTGGCGCTTGCTACTCTCAAAATCGTCATTTAGTGATAAAGGTTCCTTTGTTTAACGTGGTATTTATTTTTGAGTCATCGTGTTCACACCAAAATTAAAGACTAGGAACAAATTTCAATCAATTGCCAGAAATTTCCAATTCAATGCCATGATTTCAATGCGAATAGTAAAACATTCTAAATAGCAACATTCAGAATACAACGGCTGATAATTCATTACTTTTACTATGGTGATCTAACTTCAGAAGGTCAAACACGTTACATCTGGATGCACCAATTTGATCAGGTTTCGTCTATTTTACAATCAAATTCACTCTATTTAGTGCGAATTTCGAGTTTCTTGAAGGAAAACAACAGAAGTTTTAGTCATTCTGTAGATTTGATGTATTAATCTGTAGATTTGATGTATTAATATGATGTATTCTGTAGATTTATATAAGTCAGATATTCTCAAAAACGTACTGTACGTTACTTAACAAATTCAAAGTTTGAGGCTTACAAGATAAATTAAATGCTTAATTATATACAGTTACTGAGTAGTAAGCTCATTCAATTACACTGTGTTCACATGGCTAGTACATGAACTGCGTCTACTGCGAGTACATGAGTCGGCTGCATTAGTCGATATTTTTACAGTAGAATATTGGATTTCAAGCAACTCTTTCGTTGACAACGAAAGCGACTACGTCAACAGTCCAGCTACGATCTCATACCCCAAGTGGACAATGTCATGCGTACATTTAGCTTTTCCTCCAAATAATCGTTTGTTACAAATGACATCTCGTTTCCAGAACATATTTCATTCTCGGATGGAACAGAATATTTAGTGAGTAATCATAGAGCTTAATAAAATCTCATCGATCCGAAATCGCTCGTCTGACATTTGTGTCGCATGGTTCTCGGTGCCTGTGAGATAATTAAAGTGTATTAATGGTATCCCATTGTGTTTGTTAGTACCCAACATTTGTCTTCAGCCTAAAGGAATCTACTTGTTATATACATTAAGTTGCGCATGCCACAAATTGTTAGCATTGTTTATTGACATCTGTGGGTATCTCGAACACTTTTGCACTTGTGCTTATTACGAATCTAATATTTTCTTACTTTAACGCATGTTAATAATTAAGAAAATTTTTTAAAAATCACAATAATAGATTTTATATGGGCAACATATTTCAGTAAACCAGTTAATTTGCAGCGCTTAGGTTCTAATTTGAAAAGTTTGTTGTTGGTGTGGAAAAAGTAGTCACAAGACGGGTATTTTTTGTTGAATTACAGAAACACCTTACTGTATAATATTAGAAGTAACCATTTCAAAACTTACTTCCGAATTGTGTACGTACGTATTTCCCGTCACTCTCCATTTGCCGTTGGTGAAGAGTTTCTCACGAAAGCTATCGAATCAATGTAAAATGTCTCACTGTTATCTGTCAATATACGCATTTCTGTGGCGAATAGCAATTTACTCGATGCGTAAGAGCCAGGTGGGTGTTTTTGAAGTTATTTCTTTTATTCTCATTCGATTTACTGTGCCTCGGGGAAACAGATGTACGTTTAAACCTTTACGAAGAAAGAAAAATAATACTACATATTTCACATAGAGTGTTTCATAAACAGTGGCTCTCCTAAAACGAGTACATTACGTTTCCAATACTCACTGTTATCATGCAATAAAAAATACAAATCATCGAGTGTGTTTACATTTCTAAGTTAGTAAAAAAATAATGATCAACTGATGAAAATTAAACTAACAACTTTAGAAAATATTTGCGATACAATCGGCTTGAATAGTGAAGATAAACGAAATGTAATGACACACATATTTTAGGCTAACAACTGAATAAGAACGAGTCTGTCGTGGGAAGCAAGTTTGTGATGGTGCAACAGTGCTTACACACCATGTCATTCCATATATCTTATCTTCACTTTAACCTTTGCCGATTGTCTCGTATATATGAAAGCTAATCGCTGTGAGATCGCTAATTAGTCATATATATATATATATATATATATATATATATATATATATATATATATATATATATATATATATATAATATAGCCACGGTGGTTCGTGCTGTGTCGGTACCCCAAGTTCGATTCCCGGATGACACAAAAATTAAACGATAGCTTTTTCATTGTCATGTTACAGTTCATATAACTGCTTGAGAACGTGAGGACTTCTTGCAGGTAGAGAATGCCAAATAGATGGACTGCGGCCTGCGTAACACAAGTCCCCCACGCTTATGACCAACAGACTGGAGTGACACGGCATAGCCAGGATATAGTGTGAAAAAGCACATTTGCCAAATCGCACTTTTCTGCCCGGTTTCTTCCAGTGTGCACACGTCAAGAGGTGGCGGCATATCCAGAGCGCCGGGGTCAGTGGCAGCCCTCTTGCTCCCTCATCCTCGAAACCCCCACCGTTTCGGCAACGTCGCCTTCGTCCCCTCCCCCGAACCCCCGTTCCAGCCGTCGCCTCCGCGACCTTAAAAGGTAAATGTCAGAAGTAGAGTGCTCACATGGCGTGCACGGAACTTAGGCCGTCATCCGATCAGGTACAACAGCGCAAACGATGTGGTATGCCGGGTATTGGTTTGTACACATTTTCCCGCATAAAACGACGTACTCAGAAATTGTACATTCAGAACGTGAATGAGCGAATTACCGATAAAGAGGCAATAATAATTCCGATATTTCGGTCAAATTATTATTTCAACTGTTCGCCATGGTGCTGTGATAAATAAATTAATTTACACCTCGTGCTCTTGAGCGATGTGTTTTAATGCCGAAAAACCCTTTGCCTCCTTTAATCATCTGTATAAACAATGGATATATTTAGAATACTATTAATAAATGATCGTTTTACTAGTGATGCATATCCTATTGTATAGGCAACTTACTGGTCATAATAATTTGTCTAGTTGTCGAAACACGAGTTTACGTCACAAGATTCAACCTGAATCAAATTTGGTTTTCGGTCGCGACTAATACTTTGTGATAACGCAATACACTTGTTATATCCCAAACATATTTGTCAGTTAATTTTCAATTAAGTGCGTTCACACCAAGGGAAATTAATGCATCAAAGAGAATATGTTTTGTACTCGCATCTACAAGACACTGCTTTGGTTCATGATCATTTTCATTTCAGTTATTCATACTAGAATTACGGAAGCGCCATTTTACTGTTCTTTCTTTCGTCTGCGAATGCAGCACGAATGATTCTAGAACAGACTGCAAAATGAGGAAATGACAAATTGTTCTCGTTCTCGACTGCATGTGAATTCGGGAATAAAAGATTGATTTTAATGCTAGATAAACGGAATAAGCAGCGGAGTGGTCGGATTAAATGAAACCATATTTGGTTCCGTTTATCACGGTTTGGTTTAATTCAACGACTGGGCTGACTAACCGGCATCAACGAGTACTATTATTCTCACTTATTCCATATATAAATGATGTCTCGGTCTTTTGTTACCTCGTGATAAAGAAACTAATATGTTTCTGAATATTTCATGAATTTCACAAACAATTGAAAAAATACATTTTCAACATGTAAACGAAGTTATACAAAGTTTTAGGAATTTTTCACAGTTTTCGCACAAACATATTTTAGTAGAAATACAGTGAACATAATTACGAAAGCAGTAGGTCAGCTAAATGGTGGTATCGTTTCCATCAACTAAATTTCGATTCTTGAAAACATCTCTAGCGTTTTTCGCATTTTTGTTTGAGCACGCTTTGACCATTTTTTCGTACGTTCGCTCACTATTCAATATAACTGGGATGTGATTCATGAAAAAACAATTAAAATACGCAAGAGTAGACACAATCCAAATCGACGTGATGGATTAACGGCATTCAGTACGTAATAAACGGTAAGAGACGAAAAGGTAAAGGCATTCATAGATTCAAGATAAAACCAATTTACACTGTAAGTCGTATGGCACGGAAACGATCGTCTTCATTGGTATGAATTGTAAAGCGTATAAATATACTCGTGACCCATCAATGTAACCACTCACTATTTGTTTCGTATTGAATCGATTACATATATGGGCGCATTACTAAAAGTACATTCTTTAAGCTTGAGTATGATATTGTAAACTAAAATGTACAATGTTAAACTATAAAATTGTTGAACACTTTACGGTTCCGTTCAAATCGTAGCACATTTTTCAACTTGACAAAAAATATAATCAGAACTCTCTAAAAGTTACATCATTTATAGTTTATCCTGAGTTGAGACTTCTCAGGATAAACAACAATGATATGGTGGTGGGTTTTAGCAACACATACATAAAGGGCTAAATGTCAGATGGCATTTAACCGCCATCCACACAAATCACGTTCATCAGCCAGAGTGCCACACCGCATTGCACGCAATTGCTGCAGCATGTGACGACTTCTAAGCACATACATGAGCAGTATCGGAGAGTAGCCACACAGGTGGATCACACGTGGAAGTAGCGTCGGTGGTAGCCGACGCCCGCGGCGCCGCCCCCGCCGCCGCCCCCGGCGCGGGCGACGTGACGCGCGTGCAGCGCAGCGGCGCGCGGCGCGGGGTGGCGCGGGGCGGCGCGGGGCGGCGCGGGAGAGCGGGCGGCGGCCGGCCGACCCGCCCGTGCTCCAAACGGACGGTGCATTCAACAACTGCAACCTCTTGAACGAGCACATCAAGCTCAACCGGCCTCTGGCCGGGTCTTCTAATCAAGCTAGCTACTGGATTGTAAAGATTCCACTAAAAATGTCAAAACCAGCAACTCCCAACTAGTCAAAAAGTGAACAGGAACGAACAAGTAGGTACAAAGAAAGAAGAACCAAGATCCTTGCAAGAAAACAAGCAGCTAGAACATCCAACCAAACACCTACTGCTACTCGGTGCGACGCGACGGGCGGGCGGCGGGCCGGGGGCCGACGGGGCCGGGGCCGGGGGGGCCGGGGGCCGGGGGGCCGGGGCCAAAGGGCCGAAGGGCTGGGAGGGCGAGGCGGCATCGTGGCCGCATGCTGCCGCGCCGGGGGCGTCGGGGGGGAAGAGGGGCTGCGTGTCGCCGTGGACCCGCCCTCGAGAGGGCCGAGCCGAGGGGGCGTGGCCGTGGGGGCCGCGGACGTTGGGGAGGGGAGGGCCAACGGCTGCCACCAAGATACTGGTGCTCTTCCGAGCCTACTGCTACGCATGCGGGGGCAGTGCGAGAGTGTAGCTTGCAACATGACGGCGGCAATCGGCGTCGGCGTGTCCCTCGCAGCGTGGGGCCCGGCCGGGGCGTGGCGGCCCGGCTGGCTGGCCGGGCAGAGACCGGGGACGGGGCCGGGGCCGGGCAAGGCCGGGGCCGATCCAAGACCGGGCCGGGCCGAGCCGCGCCGGACCGCGCCCGGGCCTGCGCCTGGGCCGGGCCCTGGCCGGGTCGGGTCGGGCCGGTCTGGGCCGGGTCGGGCTGGGGCGGGCCCGCGCCGGGCCGCGCCGGGCCGGGCCGGGCCGGGCCGGGCCGGGCCGTGGGCTTCCTCCTCGCCGTCGGGGAGCGAGGCCGCAGCGCTCGGAGCGCTCGTCGCCCAACATCACACTCAAGGAGCAAAGAAGAGGTCAAAATATCATAAAATCTCATGAGCTTCAAAAGACGATGCAGACTTCTGTATGAAAATAATCGTGCGAGTATTCGGAGTGCTTGGAAGCATGCGAAGAACACGGCAAATGTAAAAACCATTCCAAGGCTGCATCATGCGAATTATGTATATTGTATATATATGATATGATATATATATAATCTTGCAGGTCGCATGCAGAAGGCTGTGTCTTTGGAACGCTTCGGATACTGAGGGCGCACGAACTCAAGTTGTAGTCACCTAGGTCTTGTTGGGGGCCATGGCTGCAACTCACTGCCTTGCAGGCCTCGGCGCTATGCTGATGCGCAAGAGCTGACGATCGGCGGAGCCTGAAGGGCGCTAAAAATAAATAGTAGATAATTAAATAATAATAATACGCAAAAGATGAAAGAGAGGCAAGAAATATTAAAAAGAAACACAAACTCCCCCAGGGAAGAACGCGCGGGGCGAATTCATCTATGGCGGGGCGCGAGGCGGAGACCCGCAGCGCGACAAAGACGTGACAGGCAGAAGAAGAAGAAGAGGAAGAAGAAGAAGTAGAGGAAGAAGAAGTAGAAGAAGAAGAAGAAGAAGAAAGTAGATAGATGCCGAGCGGTGTTGGGTTGCGAGTGGGGTGGGGCGGGGAAGGGTGGCAGAGAGGGAAGGCGGTGGGCTGGAAGTAGGGGTGAAGTGAGCTTCCTTGTGGCGGGATACGAGTCGTGGAGGTACGGGCCAAAGCGGAGCGGGGGGGGGTGGGAGGGCGACATACACGGCGAACCGCGGTGCAGACGGGCGGAGGGGAGGGCGTAAGAGGGGTACGGGGGTGGCGGGACTCGAGACGGACGCGGGCAAAGGGGGGCCGGGGGCCGACGGACGCTGGGAGCGGCGGAAAGTTCCGTCTGTCGGGTGGGCGGGGGCGGGGCCCGGCCTTACTCCGTGGCAAGGGCAGGAAGCGACGCTGGGAGAAGGGGTCAGGGGTCGGGTTCTCTGGACGAGATTCCCAGGACGTCAGCGCGGACTCCGAGATACGTTTCACCGACGACGAGCTTTCGGGCTCCGCGCCTTCTTCCGCCCGCCCGCCCCGCCCCGCCCGCCCTTCCCCGCCTCGCCTCAACTCCTCTCGCCTGCCGCTGCCGCCTCGCGCTCAACTCTTCAGCCGCCCGTCCCGGTCCTACCCCCCCCCCCGACTGGTCCCGTGCGGGCGAAGCTACTACGTCTGCGATCCACACGATCTGGCCACCCGCGGCCGCGAAGCGCCCGCAGCCCCCAACCCGCGCCCAACCAACCCTTTCTACCCCTCCCCTCCCTCTCGACCCGCCTCGACGCGTCACGCGGAAGAAGCGAAAGCCGCGTCCGCGTCTCCGGCAGTTAAGAGGCCGCGACGCGGCGCGGCGCCGAGCCGAGCCCAGCCCAGCCGTCGTCGGGGCTTATGGCCATTGCCTTTGTCCGCGGCTCTTTGTCAAAAAGCGCGCCAGATGAGCGATCCATAGTTTCTTCAAACGCCCAGAAACAATAGATTCCGACGGAGACTCGCGGCCCACTTTCACCCACCCACCCACCCATCCATCCATCCACCCATCCACCCACCCACCCACCCACCCACCCACCCACGCCGATCGCGGACTGTCGCCAAAAGCGCGCGCAATGCGAACGCGACATACCGCGCCCCACGGGAGAAACGCCAGCGACGGAAACGTCGCTCGGAAATGACGCGCGGCGATTTGGGAAGCCCGCGGGACGGGGGGGTGCCGGATGGAAGGGAGACCCTGCGGGCCCCTGTCTTCGCCCGCGTCGACTTCGCCCCGCGCGTCTTGTGTGAAAAAAGAAAAAACCAAAAGCTCAAAACGAGGGAACAGGAACGCAAAACAGGAAACGGAAAATAAATGTCCTCTGTGCCTACTCCGTCAGATAGCAAAGTGCCTGCCTGCGTCCGGGAGATTAAACTTGTTTTATAAAATGAGGGGGACGCTGTTTGGGGGAGACTGGGGCAAGTCTGACTAACGCGAAGCTCGGCAACGCCGTGCCCTGCTCCGGAAGCACCTCTGAAACCAAAAGATAGGTGAGACAACACAAACCATTCAATGCGTCGGACGCTGCTGCATTAGCAGAAGTTTCATGCCTAGTATTCCAAACTACTTGGTGAATGTCGATGTGGAGTTGGACGCTTTAAGTATGTATATATATATTTTTTTTGTTTTTCTGGGTTCAGGGATGATTGCATTTTAAAATGTGGTTTTTAAAAAGCTATTTACTAAACATAATGTTAGAGCAAACAGCGAAAGTACAGCCTTGGTAAATTACAACCCAAAATAAAAATGAAAAAGAAGAAAGAAGAGATGTATCTCGCCATCCATCATTCAGTGTTCCACTTCCACTGGCACTTCGCTTCTGCGCCTTGCTCTGTTTGAAGTGTCGGTCGAGTCGTATTGAAATCTTGCGGTAACAGTTCGCGCGGGAAACGGAGGGCGGGCCGCTCTATTTTGCGGCCGACCAGTCAGAGCCCTTTTCACGGGCTCGTATCGATCTGCCCTGGAGGAGGATCGATCGGCGGGGCGATCCGGGCGGGTCGCCGGCGCGTCCTCGCGCGTCTCGACGGGACTCGGCTTGTTCTTCGTCCTCGACGCCCGAACGCCCTTCTTCCGTCCCTCCGTCCTGTCCTGTTCTGTTCCGTCGCGGCGTCCTTCCGCCCTTGGGGTTCGCGTGGCTTGCGGCGCCCTGCGGGGGCGTGCCCCGGCGCCGGAAGGGCCGTCCGCCCGGCGACGACGCTCTTCGTCTTCCGAGGCAATCGCCTCCTCCGAAGGCCCGCCGACGCCCGGCTCTCGCTCTTGCAGGACGACTGGATTATCAGTGATACATCGGCCACTAATTCCGCTTTAATGGACTGGCTTTCGAAGCTAACGCAGTCGGAAGCAAGCGACGGAGCGTCCAAGTGCCGAATACACGGCGGAATTCATCGCTCCAGAAGCAGCCTCCTCCTACGACCTGCTTTGGCCTCTTCAAGCGTTCTGTTCGGAATTGCTTCTCTAATGTTCGTACAAGTCCCTCTAAAGCTCTCTTTAACAAACACACTCACCGTTTATGCTGTCCGTGAAATCAATTTTCGTTTTTCTATTTCTAAAAACAAGCCAGTCTTATTGCATGGGAAGCAGGTTTTGATAGTTTGTATACTATATATTATATCTCCCAAACGCATTGTAATTATTACTTTTGAAAATATATTTTTGTGAGATCTTTTTCTTTAGATATCAATACTATTAATATTTCTTATTTTTGTTGTTTCTTTTTTCTCGAGATTGGTATTTATTCAAAAGTAGATTTTTTCCTTTCTTATATGCACTTGTCACTTCTGTACATTGGGATTCGCACTATTACTCAAATATGTGAGTAGACTCTCAAAACTATTTAATTTTTTTGTTTATTAAAATTCAAATATACATTAAATTTATACACATTTTTATTATTGTTACTATTTAAGCCATGTTTTTATGAACTGGATTTGCCGTCTGAGCGTCATCGGAAGTGGAGTGTCGGGTCGGTGGCGAGAGCCGGGCGCGGCGGGCGGCGCGGCGAGGGCCGCCTCCTGTTGCTGCGGTGCTGCCGGCGGGCGCCCGGCGCCGGCCGCCCCGCCTCCCGCGCGAAGGGCCGGCGCGGCGGCGGCGGCGGCGACGGCGGCCGGCGACGCGCGGCCGCGGCAGCCACTGCGACTGCGGTGCGCCGGTGGAGGTGTGTGGAGAGGGCCGGTGGTGAGGCGCGCGGACACCGGTGGGGTGGTGTTCCAGGGTGTGTATGTGTGTGTGGGGGGAATACGGGTCGCAGAGAGGGGTGAGTGAGTGTGTGTGTGTGGTGGGCGGGCGGGGTCGGGAGGCGAGACAAAGGGCAGGGTGTGTGCGGGAGGGAGGGAGTGTGTGATGTGTGTGAACGTGTCCGCGGGCGATCGTGAGGGCACGTTGCACCATACGCATTGCTCAGTGCAGACACCAAAAGCCACCGGGGAGTGAGGGCCGCGGCGGGCCGTGGGCCGTGGGGGGCACGGCGGGCGCGGGCGTCGCCGGGGTGGGCGGGCGGGCTCTCGGGCACCGCGCGGCGCGCCGGGGCCGGGGCCGGGGCCGACGCCGGCGCCGCGACGCCGGCGGAAAGAAGCCCGCGGAGGACGCCGACGCCGCCGGCTGGCGCGGCGCGGAGCGCGGCGTGGCGGGGCGGCGCGGTCCGGCGACCGCGTGGCCGGGCGGCCGACCGACCGACCCACCGGCCGCCGGTCGGCCCAGCCGGCGCGCCGCCCGCTGGGAATCTTAGCAAATGTGGACGGCGGCGGCGGTGCCGGCGGCGGTGGCCCGGTGGCGGCGGCCGGTGCCGGGCCGGTGCCGGTGGCGGCGGCGGGGGAGGCGGCGGCGGCTCGATATTCGAGCGGCGCGCCGCACGCACTGCGGTCGGGCCGCACGGAGGCCGCCGTTGCCGCCGCCTCTGCCGCCGCCGCCGCCCCCGCGGGGCAGAGCGGGCGGCGACCGGAGGCGCGTGGCCCCGCCGCCGCCTGCGCTCTCCCGGCGCGAGGCCGCGTGCTCTCTACGTCGCTACGGACGCTACTCTACAGGGATTGTACTTTTCTGTTTATTTGTGGTGTGGTAGAACTTGTTTTCTTTCTCTTGTTACGCGGCACAACCGCAGGTGGTATTGACCAGGGTACTAAGGAGATTCTAGAATACTCTATCTAGTTTGGGTGTTGCGAAGTTTAGACTTCCATGGTTTAGAAGGTCGTTTTTAAGATCGTCTCTTGAATGGTATGCTACTTGTAGCTAGCGAGGCGTGTGGCGCGCGGAGGCGCCGCTGGGTCATGCGGCGCGCCGCCCTCCGCCGTCCGCCACGCTCGCGCCACGCGCCCACCCGTCGCGCGCCGCCCGCCGTCGACCGCGCGCACCGCCTCGGCGGCGGCGGCGACGGCGACGGCGGCGGCGGCGGCGGCGCGGGGCGGCGGCGGCGGGCGAGGGCGGCGGCGGCGGCGCGCGCGTGGCGGCGCACACCTTACCTGAGCGCCCTGTGGGGGTGGCTGCCGAGGGGTAGGGGGTAGTTGACACCGGCGGCGCGGGCAGCGGGTACACGGGGTCGCAGCACTCCCGTTCCGGGAACTCGCTGGCGCCCGCGTGCCGGTGCTTCACCACAACCCCCAACACCAGCACCAGCCCGACGAAGGAGCAAGGCACGCTCTTCATGGGGCCGGCGAGGGACGGCGGCGGGGCGGCGGCAGGCGGCGGGGACGCCGCAGCGGCGGCGGTGCGGACGCGGGCCGGGCGCGGCGCCGGGCGCGTCGCGCGGGGTCGGGGCAGCGAGCGCGGCGCCTAGCAGGCCGGCGACCGGTGTGGGGCGCGCGCGCGACTGACCCGGCCTGACGGCGCGGCGCGGCACGGCGCGGTGCCGCGGCGCGGCGCGCGCCCCGCGGTCGCGTGGAGGGCGGCGCGGAGGGGGAGCGCGCGGGAGGGGGGCGGCGCGGCCGCGGGCAGGCGCCGTCCGCAGCCGCCCCGCCGCCGCGCCCGCCCGCGCGCCCCGGCCCGCCCGATGCCCTCGCCTGCGCAGCGCCGCCCGCGCCGCGCGCCTTCGGCTCTCTCCGCAGTCGTTCGGCTCTTCCGGCGCTGAATTATACAGCGCGCGCGGGCGGCGGCGGCGGCGGCGGCGGCGCGTATTCGCCCGCCTCCTCCGGCGACGCGCCGCGCGCAAACACAGCCCGGCGCGCGCGCCCGCGTCATTTCGTCACCCGCGGCTTTACTGGAATTCTGTGCCCTGCCGCCCGTTGTGCGTGCACCACCCCCGCACGTTCGTCGCCTACGGAGCCACTTCCCGACAGGGGACGCTTCGGTCGCGGAGGACCCACCTGATTCTGACCCTTGACCTCTAACCCATCAACGCCGCGTCACGCGCCGAGGAAAGGTCAGCGTCGGGCAGCTAGCGTGCCTTCGACTCGGCGGTCGCGTCTCGATCACGTCCCGAGCGCTTTACGTCCCGAGTCACAACTAGGCGCTTCCAGGGCCTCTTCTTTCGCGGGAAGATGAACTCCATGAAAACGCAGTTTGGCGCTCCGACCTGCCTCAGCCGCCGTTTCCACTGCCGACGCAGCCGCCAGCTGAAGCCGGAAGGGCCAAACCCACGCCGCCTCCGCCCGTTTATGCCTGTCCATGAGGAATTTTGATGAAATTCTACGCAACGCAGTCACGGCTCGCGAGAGCCTGGAGAAGTTCGGTGGCGCAGGCCGGCGCTCGCGCTGGCGCCCGCCGCCCGCCGCCCGCCGCCCGCCGCCCGCCGCCCGCCGCCCGCCGCCCGCCGCCCGCCGCCCGCCGCCCGCCGCCCGCCGCCCGCCGCCCGCCGCCCGCCGCCCGCCGCCCGCCGCCCGCCGCCCGCCGCCCGCCGCCCGCCGCCCGCCGCCCGCCGCCCGCCGCTTGCCATTCCGCGTTTGCTCCCCTCTTCCACCGAATCGCTTCCCATGTCCTTCGTTGTTGCTCCCAACCCTGTTATTTCCATTACCCACTTTACTAACTGTTGCGATGATCACAAATGTTTCTATACACCTTGGTGTTCCTCGGCATTCTAATTTTTATTTTTGACTAACCATTGCGTGATCCATAGAAGTCTTTCCCCGACCCACGTTATCGTCAGTTATAAAACATACAAAATCTTAATTAATAATTGCACATAAGTATCTTAAAGGTAACAACTTCGAACTCCAATATTTTGGTAAATATCTAGATTTTTAATAATCGATGACGCTTCCACTTGTGAGTAGTTCCTGATATTTGTTGTCGTGTTAACATTGACCATTTTTAACTACGTCGAGAGATTTTAACTGGCCACAACATTTTTTCAGGGCGCAGTGTGGGGAATTTTTTTCCGCGATAAAATGTCGTTGTGAATACATCGTTTATAGTTGTTAAGTCTGTAAACATCTTAAGTATTTGCCTAGCTAGGTGTTCCGATGGCTGATGCAGAAACTCAAAATGGCGAAGTTAAGTGTTTTAAACTTTATTGATAATTCTACGGTTGGTGCAATGGATAAAATAAGCATAAGGTGAAATTTGCCGATGTCCGTCCACAAGGATCCTTATTAAAGGGCCTTCGCTTCAGGGCACCGATGCTCCTATGGAATCATCCTAGCTACGCTAAGAGATCCTAAGATAGAGGTGCGAATTTATTATTATATGTTTTGAGGCTCTCTATCAGAAAACAATTAATTATAAAGTTAATTTGATTTTTTGTTATTAATAGTATCTTTATTATACCTATCAATAACTAGTTCATATTCCACTATATACCGCCCTCCCATCGACTCCTTTATCATTATTGTCCACCTTCAAAATTTCGTCAACCCCCAGGTGATCGATTCCGGCCCCGTTGGAACCCCCTATTCTTCACTCAATGTTGCTCCTCAGCATCTCTTTCCCCTTGTTATGTTCTACTGATCGTTGTACGAAGATAAGGTTTCTCTCTATCCTCTACCTTTCTCCCCGCTGTCAATTTTACATTGCCTGATTGAACATATGACGTATAGAGGTCTGACTAAACTCATTATACATATTATATTGGTACCGCTCGTATATGTGAGAGTGGTCCTAAAGTACGTAAACCGAAGTCCAGAAGTTTGAAGTTACCGCGCAGATGAGTGCGTTCACGTGGACGTCAGGCTACGAGGCGGTTTGATTGATTGATTTCACATGCCAACAAAAAGGTGATGTCAAAAAATGTTTATACCTTGATAGCTGGTTTTTTAGTTTTTTGGGTGCTAAACGGGTGACGTCTGTTCGTATACATCACCCATAGTTTAGTCACAATTTGATCTAGGAAGATATAGAAAAATATGCTAAATATGTACTAAAAATTTGGAGACAACTTTAAAATACCCACAGAACTTTATTTAAACATGGAAGATGGCTTTATATTTTAACGCTTTGCATGTCCATTAACGCATATTTTCTTTGTCTCTTTTCTTTAAAACGCCTGTTATAGATTTTTCTCCTATGCGCCGTTTGCTGACTCACTCGGTTTACTGAGCAGCCGCCCATCATGATAGTATTTCATCGTTCCTGTTATCATTTTTTCATCACGTTTACAGCTTGATGAAAACGCTTACCTTGTTCTTCACTTTCATCACCTAAATTGTCTGGAAAGAATTGTAAATGCATGTTTAAAAAGGGAAACTTGAGACTCATTAAACATCCCAATTTTTTTAAAGCATCCACGTATTGTCAACAATTGCTTGATAGTCTAGATATTTTTTGTAGCCTAGTAACTTATATACATGTTTTAATGTCTTACCTTATGTGGCGCTCTATATTTGGCCTGATCTCCAGGTTTAATTCCGAAATATGGAAAATACAAATTTCTAACGAAGTCTGTAATGTTCCGTCGGTGTTGTTAATCACAAATTCGCCACAAATATAACAAAAACTGTCAGAACTGTTATTGAAACCACAATGACTGAATATTAATTGGTTATCTTGATATCATGAATGCAAACACGTAAACCTCGAATGAAACAAACACGGTACTGCTTATCAAATGCAACTCTGACTGTGAAACTGCCACACCTATCGATGCGTTGTAGTTAGACGGGATCACAATATAGAAATATTTTACCAGAGCGTTTACTGCCCTCCTTGTCATCCTAATCCTAATTCATTCTAACTTCCTGTACCACATACGTTTCTAGAGACTCGAGCTGCATTTGCCTAGCTATACAGAGAATGAAAACAAAGTGAACAAATGTTGCGTGATACGGCATTTTCAATGTTATTTTTGAAATCAGCACACTTAAAACGATAAGAATTAGGTAAATACACACAAAACGTTTTTTGGTCGTTGGCCTGTGCTATTCCTTTTTTGGGCGCGTCAACATTTGCGGTCACTAGCGCCGTAAGTGGAGTACAGTTTTCACCAAAGGAGGACCATTCAGATACCTCCCATCAGCAGGGCACCGCCCCAGCCGGAAGAAGCCCTTAAGCTTCCAAATTCCGTGCTCCCGAATTCCCGTGTTCCGAACTGTATAGTAATAATGTCAAGTAACCAGAGGAATAGGTCATATTGAATCGTACCACAATTTTTCAGCGTTTGGGAGAGAAAATTGTGAACAGAAATCTATTAAATGTAAATAATGAAGTTTATTTATGTGTTTGAGCAATGTAAGACGACAGCAATGATAACGAGTAGGCAAGATTATAAAATAATAATGAAATGGGATTCCATAATGCGGCGAATTTACTAGATTCGATAGTAAGGGAGTATTCGTTATGCCACATAATAGCGTCTAGACGTGATGGTAAAAGAGCATTCATTATGTAGCAGTACAGTCAATACAAGAGGAAAGGAAATACAGCCAATACCAAGGGAAAGGAGATTTTGCAGAGTATTAATTATCGATTGTATAACATTTGCTAGGTGGAGATGTTCACCCTATCTATCTTTTGGGCACATAAATCCATTTATTTTTTGCTTTCCGAAAATAAACAATCAGTCTCCTCTTTTACGATATGATACCAACAGCAGGCTACCCCAGACAAGGCTCCCTGACCTAAAGTCACCAACATACAGATTTTCTCCATGCGATCTCGTCTCATTTTAGTTGTGCCATCCTGCTTTCTACAAAATGGCATTGCCAAAATAAAGTTGTTTTTATCTTAATTATTATTGTTAGATGAATTTATTACAATTCAAGAATAGATCCATAAGTATTACAGTAAAATATTATTTGTTTGGCTCTGAAAAGCAACACACATTTTCATTCTGGGTCGGAATTTCTAAAGCGAATTTCAACTATTAACTTCAATTACTTATTACCAGCATTAGCGATGCTGTTGTAACTCACAACCGTACACCAATGATTCGTTAAAGTTCCTTAGATTCATGAACAAATACAAAACAGTACTTCGCGAAAAGTATAATACGTTTATGTCACTCCTGTAAACTAGTACAAGAGATGAAGGTCAAAAGATTGTCTGTATATTCGTATTGTCCTTCATTAATGGGATTTAATTTAGTAATTTCGGTTGTAGTTTGCCGCGCTTGATTATAATTTCAAAACTGTTGTGTAAAATATGATCATTAAAATTTTGTTAATCACTCGAATATGGTTAATCTAATTTTAACGAGATTACTATCATGTCTATTTGTATTTAATAGAACGACAAATGAGATGCATTTCCAGCCATGGGATTCTCAAAACCTTTCAACGCTTTAACACTGAATGACGAAAATTTAGTATGTAGCAAATAAATGTTTTATGAAAACCATAATTTCATTTCACCATTAAAGTGAAATTAGGTTTTATTAGAAATTAGAAGTTATAACAGTTTCTTTAAAGGTTACTAATATAAAGATTCATATTTAAGTATCAACAATTTTTATATAAGTCATATTGAATGGGTATAAAAGCTAAAGAAGAAGAAATGATAATGTTTAATGATATTTAATATATAATCCTAATTTATATTTAATACGTACCGTGTATTGTAGAGGCATTTCCTCCATTTAAAAGAATGTTATGAGATCGCGGTTGTTTATTGTGTAGTATTACTCATTTTATGTTTATTTTATTTATTTTAGTCAAAAACAGTTAAAAACTGTGTTTGACGTGCTACGGGGACAAGTTAATTCTCTGCATGTTTTCATACTTCTGTGATCCTTACCCTATACCACATAGTAGTTGAATTTTGAATTCAGGAAGAATTTTTTGCAAAAATTATTAACAAAATATTCGCTCTGTTATAATAAAATCTGTTTTCAAAGGTAAATCAGCAATAAATTTGGGCTTTTATCACGACAATTTTCACGCCTACCACACAGCTCCGCAACATTTTCCGTTCAGCAAAGGACCGGAGAAACCCACTACTGACAGCAGGTGTTTACAGGATCCCCTGCTCCTGTGGTTCCGTTTACATAGGTACAATGCAACGGTCAGTAAACACCCGCCTCGCAGAGCACAAACGGAACTGCCGTTTTGGCTACCCAGAAAGATCAGCGGTGGCTGAACATGCTCTTTCGGGAAAAGAACACGACACTTTATTGCACAACACCGAGATTTTATTCACTTCAAACCACTACCACGCCCGCTTACAAAGGGAAGCCACAGAAATTTTCAAACACCCAAACAATTTTAACAGGAAAGAAGGAGTCAAAATTAATTCCGCCTGGCATCCATGCTCCATAACACCAAGACAAAACCTTACAAAAAAAAAACCCTGCCCCACTCCCATCTCGTCGATACCCAATCGCATGCCAGCTCACAAAGCGATAACCAATCAGTAGCTAGCACGTGAAAGCGCCCCCTCCGCTACCCCCACCCTCGGCCTATAAATGCCGCGGCCGAGACCATCGCGGTAACAGTTTTTAATTTTTAGAGTAAGTAGTTTATTTAAGTTAAATCCCTCCCCAAGTTCCATGAGCCGCAATGCTGGAGCACTTGTATCCCCATAAGTTGAATAAGCTCCCGCCTCACCAGGGCTACTGGTGAGGGGAAAATGAAAAAAAATCGCGGTAACAGTCGCCAGTCAGCCGCCGTCCCGGACACTTCGCCCGAGATCTCGCCACTGAAGATGCCCACCGCAGTCGTGGGCGAAACGTTTGGCAGTTCAAAGCCAATTGAACCACAGCACATCAGCCCGGAAGAAAACATGAATATTGACTCCGGCCGTGAAAGCCTTCAATGCTTTATTAAATATCACTGTTAGAATTAATGATACTTTTCTTTTGATCCTCAGTATTGTCTTCAATTGTATAGAAACAGTTGTGCAGCAGAAACGATTTTACTTGGGATTTAAACTTTTCTATGAAATTTAATCATTTAATGCCATCTGGAAAAGTGTTGTAATATAATGTACACGTTTAGTATGTGCATTTTTTGTAGTGAGCTGTTGATACTGTCACCTGATGAAGTATGATTACCCCATCTAGTATTATAGTTATAGACACCAGCGGTTTTTTGAAAAAAGCCACTGACTCTTCCATTAAATATTTTCACAATAAGACAAAAAGGATTTGCTGTACTTACAGTTATAATATTTAATATATTTCAATTGCAAGATAAAGCAAATTGGCAAACAGAGAGAAGAATTTGATTGCAAATTGAGAATCACCCAATATTAAGATCGAAAGGAAATATAACATAAATTATGAACTATCGTTCATAAAAATTAATATGAATGCAAAAATGACAAACATAATCTCGTTACTGCACTGATGCTTCAGAAAAGTTATACACCTCTTAAAATTCCAGTTTTCATCTATGTATGATCAACTTTTAGAGTGGTATTTTTCAACTTTGATTATTTGTAGAGACAGCAAATATAGAAAAACTGAATATATCACCAAAATTTCAAAATCCTTGTTCTCTCGTGTGTTAATATATTCTTCAAATCCCATTGATTTGTTCTAAAGTCATTGATGTTGGTAAACTTGAAAACGTAAAAAATAATGCACAGATTGACTGTACAGGGGCACAGGGAGATCCAAAAGTCTGCCAAATTAAAACGCCCTATGTACCGTAATTGATGAACATCTGAGATTCGGAAAAGGCACGTCTTATCAAAATGCAGATAAAAGTGGAAGTATTTGTCTGTCTACATCTTTCTGACGCATCATGTGCATTGGAAAATAATATATTTCACTTAGGTTCATTGAGTCGTGGAAAACACGTCAAGAACACCATTACATCCAAGCTTTCAGGCATCCAGTGTATTTGTGCGCAACATTTAACAATTAGAAATACGTTTTTCAGCACTCATTTATAAAACCTAGTACTTATCTTTATTGTTTATTAATTATAAAATGTTACTTTACAGTACGTGTACCTCAATGAATTCGTGGCCATATGAAACAATTGCGCGTAATGCGTAAACAAAACGCTGTGATGATATGAATCAATATGGCTGCCAAATCGCATTTTGAGAATGTTTCGAAGAATACAAATATATTCTGAAAGTTTTCATGAATTCATGCTAAAAAGTAATTACACAATGTGTACAAAAGTGTCTTTGGCATACTTATTTTATCACGCTGGTCTCTGCTCATACCGTCACTTCGACCTTTATTTATTTATTTATTTATTTATTTATTTATATAGTCATAAACAGTAAAAAACTTCATGTGACGTATGAGGGAGAAAATCATCTGTGCCCGTTTTCTTGAGTTTCAGAATCCCTCCCCAACAATTTAACTATTAATAGTTGAAAGATGAAAAAATAGTAATAATAATAATAATTAATAATTAATAATAAATAACAACAATAATAATAATAATAATAATAATAATAATAATAATAATAATAATAATAATAATAATAAATTTTAAAAAGCAAGAGATTAACATTTCAAAAACTAGATATTTTCGTTTCCGAATTAGAGAAATATCTTATTTGCAACGGTAAACGAACAGATTTGATTTTTCTATATTGCTAACAAATAGAAACTCACCCTAAGCTCTACTACAACTACAAGCAAAAGGAAAGCTCAAAAAACCTGCGCATAGTGAAGCTACATTTACGTCCAGAAGCAAATCAAGGGGCCATCTCAGCATTGTTCAATGGATCAGAGAAACTGGACAAAAACCAGATCGAGATGGAGTCATTGACCCAGAAGCTGAAGTACATGACTTGTTACAGGCATATTAAGTCTTTTAAAAAATATACAACGCAAATGTAAACGAATTCATTATACTATATCATTGTTTTGTTAAAGTAAACATTATTTTTTCTTTTCGACGATCAGCATAGTCTCTAATAGGAACAGTTTTTTATAGAAACAGTTTTGCAGCAGAAAATATTTTACTTTTAACTTACATGGGGTCCCACAAGGTTCGATCTTAGGTCCTATACTCTTTTTGTTGTACGTAAACGATATGCCTTCATCTATTAAAAGTGGAAGAACAGTTCTGTTTGCCGATGACACAAATGTTCATTGCAAGAAAGAAACAATAAATAGTACAATTTAAGAAGTTTCAAATTGGTTTTGTAATAACAAATTAATAGTAAACGATGGAAAACCTGCCTCAATGCAATTTTGCGTTTCAAATCCGCAATCGTATGCTCCATGAAAATGAACAATATGCAATTAGCTGATGTTAAGGTAGCAAACTTTCTAGGTATCTCAATTCAATCAAACCTCAAATGGAATGTACTACATCCCCGCCTGAGATATGACATAATATTCTGGGGAAGCTCATCCTTTAGTGCCCAGACATTTAGATTGCAAAAGAAAATTATCCGAATAATGAAAAAATCCCATCCATCTGATTCCTGCATGCCTCTTTTATTGAGTTTGAAATCTTACCATTGCCTTTCCTATTTATTTACGAATCTGTAGGATTTGTCAAAACTGACTGACTTAACGGTGGGAACATTTTCATGTAATACTGATATTTATAGTTACAATACTCGACGTAGAAATCTTGTTCATCAAGCGTCAGTATCAACAGCTCACTACAAGAAATCCACATATAATACATGTACGTTACTTTACAACGCATTGCCAGATGAAATTAAACAATTAAAATTGGTACACAAATTTAAGTTAAAAGTACAATCTTTTCTGCTGCAAAACTGTTTCTATACAATTAGAGACTATACTGATGGTCAAAAAGAAAAATAATGTGTACTTCAACAAAAGGAAGATATAGTATAATGAATTAGTTTACATTTGCATTGTATAATTTTTTTAAAAATGTACATGCCTGTAACAAGTAATGTACTTCAGCTTCCATGACCCCCACCTCGATCGAGATTTTGCCCAGTTCTCCTGATCCATTAAGCAAATGTTGAGATGGCCCCTGATTTGCTTCTGGACATAAATGTAGCTTCACTAAGCGCACGTTTTGTTGAGCTTTCCTTTTGCTTGTAGTGGTAGGAGAGCTTAGGGTGAGTTTCGGCAACGAAAATATCTGGTTTTTGAAATGTTAATCTCTCGCTTTTTTAAATTTATTATTATTATTATTATTATTATTATTATTATTTTATTATTATTGTTATTTTATTATTATTACTATTTTTTCATATTTCAACTATTAATAGTTAAATTGTTGGGAAGGGATTCTGAAACTCAAGAAAGCGTGCGCAGATGATTTTCTCTCCCATACGTCACATACAGTTTTTGACTGTTTTTAGCTAAATAAATAAAATTTGTGTACCAATTTTAATTGTTTAATTCCATCTTGCAATGCGTTGTAAAGTAAGGTACATGTATTGCCTGTGGATTTCTTGTAGTGAGCTGTTGATACTGACACTTGATGAACGTGTTACGTAAATAGTTACGTAAATAACTATTGTCGATATTGAAAACAAAGGGCAAAGACTTTCGTACTGCAACTGTGATACGATACAAAAATGTTATGATCTCAAAAACTCAATAAAATGAAATTGGTTGTTTCTAACATATAAAGATGAAACATCACTTCGCTGGCCTCGCTTCTTATAATTAATTATTTAATAATATAATTTAGACGTAAGACGTCTAAACTTTTACCTTCATTTCTAGACTAAAACAATTTGTTTTTGCTTTAACAGTCATAATTGTTGTTTGAATTTTATAGGTATTTTAGTTCACCATGTTCTCAAGAACTATTGACAATTTCTAATGTTTCTTGAATTCTAAATCCATGACATGTATGTATTCGTTGTAAATTCGATTTTCCAATTTGAATTAATTTAGACCACGAATATCTAAACTTACATGTTATTTTTTAAGTTTAAAATGTTAATGTGTTAAATCGAGATTTCTAATTGTGATTGTTAATTTATAGGAAATATGTTTTCAACATGATACCATCTATTATGGTCAATTTTATCATGTTATCTCCTCGAATTACTTGTAAAGTATATATTCATCCAAAAAAATTAAATGTATTGAGAATTATTTACAATGTTAAACGGACATATTTTATTTTAATGTAAGTTTTTTTATTGATATTAATTATTATATTTCTTATTTTATTTGACACATTATTAAAGGCCTGATGATGGAGGCACAACTACACCTCTGAAACGTTGCCACACTGTTCTTGTTTCAAGATACCAATTTGAATGTAATAATCATTTATGTTTTAATAAATGTAGTTTGTGACTGCCTATAAAAAGAAATTATTGGGACTTTTATTAAGAAAAAATGTTTTTAACATATGTTAAAATCATTTTAACGCACTTAAAAACAGAGTGGGAGCAGATTTTCCTGTTTACAGCGTATCTCGCCAAGAGAGCTGTGAATTACTTAACAATAGATTAACACAAATTAAGGATGTTTATATTGAAATTGTATGTTATTTAATATAAAGCAGTATCGTCAAAAAGTGTAATTTGTAATTTCTGGCAAATAAACTGTCACATTGACAAGAGGAGATGGTTCAGTTTTACATTCATCCATTCGCTGTTACGTCTGGCCAATATATATCACACAAATAGCCCATTAGCTTGTTAAGTAAAAAATACATTACATACAAGTATAAAACGTGGCTTTACAATTGCATATTTTAAAATTTCTTGCCTGTCCCGCCATATCGGGAAACAAACTACTTGCCATCACTTTTGTGGTAATCCTGTCCTCCTTTCCCTCTGGGGGCTATATCTTCTGAAAAATTCAGTAACGAAAAGAACCCTTAGCGGTCAGAAGGTTCGAGGAATATCCAAATCCCCGTAGAGTTTTGGGAAGATCGCACACAAAGACCCTCTTTCCGTCAACAGCTCTGGAGTTTTCCTAACGATCCGTCCTCGGGCCCCAGGCTGACTTGGTGCAGTCCGTCGGATTTCCCTAATCCGCGGAAAAGGCTCCCGAAAATTCCTAGAGAAGCGGCGACAATTCTACGCCCGTAATGAGCGACTTTCTTATTCCGTGGGAAACTTGCGCAGGCAAACTGCTTTGCATGATTATTTTGCAAGAAACGTGTGAATGGTTATGTAGTCAAGAAGGGACGAAACCTAAATGTTGTCGCATCGGAATAACAAAATGTTCTCAAATTCCTCGAGTCTCGAATCTTAGAAAATTTGCATTTCCAACTTCAATAAATAATGGTAATAATAACAAAAGCAACAACAACAACAAAATAATAATAATAATAATAATAATAATAATAATAATAATAAAAATAATAATAATGACATGGGCCTACTATAACAGGAAATGCATTTCGATAGAAGCAAAATAGAGACATTACAAAACTGTGATTCTTGCAGAAGCAACATACGCATCTGAAAAAATGATAATTGGCGATCACTCCAAACTTAAAGAAATAGAAAAACAGAAACGAAAAATTCTTAGGAAGATTTACGAAGCAATCAACGAAAAAGCGGCATTTGGATGAAGAGACCTCAAGTGGACAGACGAAAGGAAGAGAGAACGTTCTGAGAGGATGAAGCGTTTCTGGAAAAGGAAGAGGGAAAACATCCAAAAATAAAATCATGAATGCAAGTTTAATGACTCTCCTAAAGGACCAGACCAGAACCAGAAATCGATTAAATAATATTGACCTGTAGCAACAAATTATGTTCACCTACTGCATGATTTATTAAAGATACTATACTGAATGATTCAGTCTTCGTTGCTAATACGTCAGAACTGTATCCCATATGTAATGTACACACTGAATTTGCCAAAATTGAAAACTCTTCGTCGTTTAGTTTTGTAAATAATTAACGTTAATCTTTGGACTATACGCTTGAGCTCGTGTGACATGAGTTTTGTCAAGTGAGCGAACGGTTTCACCTCGCGTTGGGAATCGCCACTTTATTGAAAAACTCAGTTATTAATACTATCCGTTAAGCCCCGGAAGCGAGCACAAGGCAAACAGCGGGCGAGGTCAACGCATCACAGTCCCTCGTCCAGCGAACAATTCAGATTACGACCTTTCCATTTCCAGAGGGTACAGCATTTGCGCAGTAAAGAGTTACAATGTCGTTTTGAATTCCTTGGGAATTCCTGCGCAAAGACAAGGAAAACCAGAAATTTCTGAAACCGTTCGTTGGACAGACGAAGTGTTTTACAAAATTAGTCTGCACGTGTGGGGCGAGTAAACCACACAGGTTGCATGTACCGTATCTCCCCAAGAGCAATTCTCCATAGATATCTGTTGGCATTGCGGATGAATTTATCTATCGAACCGACTGTTTGAGAGGCGTTCAGTATCTGAATTTTGTAACACAGGAACACTCTAGGCTTTTGGAGGACGTCCGTTGAATGAGCGGGCACGGATGTGGTACCAGCATGATGGTCGCAGCCCCACATAATCATCACGGAGTCCGGGAATACCTAGATATGCAATTTCCTGATAAGTGGATAGGACGAGGTGGCCCAATAGCATGGCCGCCGGGATCTCCGGATTTGAATCTGCTGAACTTCTTTTTCTAGGAGATCATGAAAGACTGCGTTTATGTTACCGAAGTCGTGGCCTTCTTCGGTGCATTGAAAACGTGGCGGCAGAAATAAACGGACAAACCGGCAGAGTTGGGCACGTCACGGACGCCGTGTGGCATAGAAGCACTTGTAGAGCCCCGTTTACACGAGATGAAAATACGAAATAAATTATCCTAAATAACATTTAAAGAATAGTTTGTGCTATCTCTTTTCAAATTCATTGGATAAGTAGGCAATGGTAGCAACAGGGAACAATATTTAATGTAATATTTAAGTAACTTTTGTGAAAAAATTACCAACAAAACCTTTTTTTTTCAAATTTTGAATAGGTTTAATTTTCTATTTTCTTTTCCACGCATGGATAAAGTGGTGTACCTTATCACACACACACACACACACATGTGTGTATGCATATTTTTTTAAATATTTTGAATGCTTTAATCATATTTTCAATAATTTCCGTGATTTTTTTAATACATGCTGTAATTGGGACTTTGCCCCCCGATGGGTTTATAAATAACGACAAGTAAATAAAAATTGAAAATAATTTCTGATTGCATACGCACCAAGTGGACGACATACGAGGAAAACGGTCGGAAAGAGTCGTCAGGAACTAGAGTTTGTGAAGAGTAGTTGTCGTTTGTAGAACATGATTGCCGCAATTATTAGGTGCTCCATTTTAAAAGCAGCTTTGTGCCTGGATCCTAGGCAATTAAGATCTAGCCTTCACATTCATTTCGTGATAATAATTTTGAGTAGAATAATAAAACGACAATAGTATTATATCCTAATTTTTGAGATAGTTATATTATGTAGTACTTAGAAACCCTGAAAACCCCTATAACTGTTTAAAAAATTGGGATCTAATATTATTATAAGACACATTTGAGAGTTTGTCATAATTAAAATATTAACAAAATAAAATTACTAGGATCACGACCTAAGTGAAAGTAATTGTGCGAAGTCGGATACGCATGCTCAAAGTAAGTTTTTCTAGGTCGTCCAAAAAACGAAAAACACAATTTCATGAGGAAGCTTTATTATAGTAGATACAGCATATGTTGAATTGAGATATGTCATACCATGGCATAAGCATTTGTATCCCAGTGGAATAGATGTGTGCTGCTTGGGATAGATAAAAGTGTTTATCAGAAAATTAAAATATGGTAAATAGATAAATGAGAAGATAAAAGCAAACGTAAGTAAACATTACATTTACCGTAATTTTTATTTTCTGATGAGACTTTGATATTTTAACATGCTTTGACGTCGGCCTCCCAGCCCACTAGGCGGCGTCCCCCGGAACAGCCAAAGAAGTCATTGACTCGAACCGCGGAAGCTTACGTTTACAACCGGACATCGTATTTCAAATGCACTCCCTAATCAATAATTGACACAAATGTTCACAAAATGTACTGGAACAGGTCCATCATAACAGATAGGTCTATATCGTAAATAAACTGGACATTGTATAGCATGGCAAGAAAAACAAGAATGTGTATCTGTTTGATGTCGCTGGCCCATTAAAGACATCCAGAAGAATTTTAAAATATCAAACTGTGGCAAATGAGATAAAGAAAATGTGGAGCGATGTGGAAACGGTGACGATTGTATCAGTAATTCTAGGTTCCACTGGCAAAATTCTTAATTTCCTGCATGAATCCCTGGCTGAACTGCAACCGAAGAAGGGGTTATACATCGAGCTGCAGAAGATGTCATACTAGACATATGTCACATCGTGAAGGAGTTTTTTTATTTATTTATTTATTTATTTATTTATTTATTTATTTATTTATTTATTTATTTATTTATTTATTTATTTATTTATTTATTTATTTATTTATTTATTTATTTATTTATTTATTTATTTATTTATTTATTTATTTATTTATTTATTTATTTATTTATTTATTTATTTATTTATTTATTTATTTATTTATTTATTTATTTATTTATTTATTTATTTATGTATTTATTTATTTTACGTCAAAAAACAGTTAAAAACTGCGTATGACGAGTTTCTGAACATTGACGGTTGATCCATTACTGAATATGACCGATGAAACTCGTAACTCTTATTCATGGCATCCAAGATGTATATGTAGAAAGAGGTTAAAATGTGATATAAATAATAATAATAAATTATTGCTATTGTTGTTGTTGTTGTCTCTATTAGCGGCGAGACTCAGACCATAGGGCCTGCGCTTCCTCACCACTTGGTTACATATACATTTTTACAGGGTTGAAACATGTTAATGGGGCAAGCTCATTAATTAATTTCGCATATTTCTTATGCTGCTCAGAAATGGTATGTTTAACAGAAATTTCTGGAATATTCGTACTTTCTCCTGCAGCTGTAGAATATGTGCATTACAATTTCCATACCCAACCCCCCTCTCAGGTCAAACCGGGACCGGTAGCACACTGATGTCACTGCAGCGCCTCAGACTGGGAGGTCCTAGATTCGAGTTCTGACGGAGGCAGGATTTTCGACTTTAGCTTTTCAGTTAGGCCGAATTCAGTCGCTGTCTAGAGGAGAACTCCAGCAGCCGGCTGCTCTGATCGGCAGTTTTCCGTGGTTTCTCCGATCAACACCAGGCGAATGCCGGAGCAGTACCCTACCAAACGGGCCACGGACCGCGCGCGATCTGTCCTTCCTCTTCCTTGTCCTATCCTCTCCCCTTACACACACACACACTTATACTAACATGCACTATACTACCACATATTACGGGAGACCGGTCTGGAGCTTAGAGCTTGTCCCGGCTGGGGTGGTTCCCCGCTGGTGGGAGAGTCCTGGTTAGGAGGAAACCCCACAAGCCGACAGTTGATCGGCGCCGGATCTCGCCATCCAGCGGGAGGAATATCACCGCCATCTCCCGAGAAAAAACATGCACTACGCTAACGGGACTAATGATCAACGCAGTTGACGCGCTCGGAAACACGAAAATATCAATCAATCAATCTCATGTCATTTCCTTTCCGCATTTGCGGAAGGCGCAAGAAGGTGCCGGCGCTCGCGAGCTCCGAGCTGGCTCGACGAGCACTGAGTTTGGACAAGCTAGCACTTTTCACACCACTTTTCGGCCCTACTCTTCATCCCAGACTTACTCTCTGAAATTCTCCCTTCAAATTCACTCCTCGTGTCGTTCTAGATCTCACATCCTTTAGTGATGACGATGATGATAACGATGATTGTCATTACCGTCAATTATCTCATAATCAGAGGTTATGACGAACCGAACCTTGTTTTGTGGTTCCGCTGAATGATTATGCCGCGGAGAGCCATGGAAAGGGGTGTATTGGAATTGATTAGTGATTCTGGGGGCGACAACTAAGGTCATTAGTTCCGTAAGTGTGTTACATATGCGCAGGAGGAGGCGGTGACATTCACCCGCCGGATTGTGCGCGATCCGTGGCGTCGTTCGGGTACTTCTCCCGCATTCGCGTGGTGTTGATCGGAGAAACCTCGGAAAACTACCGATCAGAGCAGCCAGCCGGTAGAATTCTCCTCTAGACAGCGACTGAATTCGACCTAGCTGAAAAGCCATTGTCGAAAATCCTGCCGCCGTCAGGACTCGAACCCAGGACCTCCCGGTCAGAGGCGCTGCAGGAACATCAGTTGATGCACTGAGCTAACGCTACCGGTAAACTGATGAGTGAGAAGGATCAGACGCAAGCAGGCAGTTAATGAGTTTCTACCGTAGGGGTTGTACAATCCATGAACAGAAAAATAAGCCTGTCTGTAAAAGTTTGTGTCCGGTCTCCATTTCTGTTTTACTGTGGCTAGTGAGATGTGAGTGTTTGTTTTATACAGTTTCTGCTGTTATTTCCATATTTTGTTCGTGATTGTGCTGGAGAATTCTTCTCCAGACAGCAGCTGAATATGACCTAGCTATCATAATGTCGAAAATCCTGCCACAGTCGGGACTCGAATCCTAGCTCGTCCCGGACATAGGCATTGCAATGATGTCAGTTGATGCCCTGAGATACCGAAGCCGATTGGAGAAGGAGAGGGAGGGGACCACTTCCTCAACGCCCTTCCACGCGTCTAATTCTTATTCCACGCGCAGCCACCTCCCGAGATCAGCCACATGGGCCCCATCGACGTTACGTAGTTTTGTCACTGCAGCTCATAAAACGCAGGATTGAGCCAACGCTAGCAGGTACGCTCCGTTATCAATCGTCGGCCCCGGGTGGGAGATGAATGTTCGCGACGTTTGTCGTGATGTTTCTTCTTCTTCCTGACAGGGTTTAGATCATGTGACCTGATCCGGCACCCATTTTTTTCTCTGTCTGCCAATGTCCCTTCTTCCTTCTGTTCTACAGTTCATGAATGGAAGTCGGTATGTTGGCATTCTCGATACATGATTGTACCATTTTAACTTGTTTTCGAGAATGATTTCATATGATTCTTTGTCTTTCAAAACTTCCTTATTTCAGAATTTTAAAAATTTTTTCCCCTTTATTTTATTTTTGACTTTTCGTCCCTTTTTGAGTTTTCGATATATTGTTTGTAAAACTTAAGCCGTGTCTCCTTTCGTGTTCGGTTTCTAAGATATTTAAGTGTCTTTCCACAAACATTTCGGAATTTTACTAGTTTGTCTTCCACGTCATGATCTATATTACATGATATGTCAGAGCCTAAGTACTTGAAGTTGCTAACTTGTTCTAAATTATAGAAATATTGTTATTTTAGATCTTAATATTTCCCTCGAAATGCCATGACTTTTGATTTTTGAGCGGACATTTGAAGTTCATTTTCTTTAAGATAAAATTGGAAATTTAGAGCTGACTGGTTACTGTATAACATTGAATTGATGTCGCGATGTTTGTAGATATAAATTGCAACACTAAAAGACGTAGCCAGGCTGCTGTGCATGAGAGGGTTTCAATGTACGTCTTCGCCCATTGGTGTAAATGGTACATTTTTCAGTAGAAAGCTTTATGGCATTTTACAGATTGCGTCAAAACTCATCGGCAAAACTATGTGAATGAGTTTCTTATACAGAGAGGAACAAAAACGTTTATTATGTGTTGGGTCCAGACACGCACTGTTGCAAAGTTTTTTGAGCATGCATTCACGTGGTGCTAGCCGAGACATTCAGAACCACAGTATATAATTCGACACCGGATGTCGGCATTCATAAAAATTAATGTTGAGTTTTAAAAAGCACCATCTTATAATGAATAGGCAACTTGCAGTAATATCTAGCATTTCAATTTAAATAATATGCTCGGATGTGTTTACAATGTACAATAAACGTAGTACCACCACATACTCAGCGCAGTTCGAGATTCATATCTCCAGCTAATATAATTGATCGCAAAGTGATTAACCTAGTATGAACCATTAAATCGGCCACTGCAGAATCACATGAAATCACACTTTAAATCAGTGCGCTTATGCGAATATAGTTGAAGGAGACGCAGTACTTACCAAGCATTTATACATATCTTCGGAATGCTACTCTAATATTTATTTGGAAATGAAAAGAACGTAGCCATATTCTGAGCTGGTTTGGGGACAAAAGTTGACGGTGGCATTTCAACAAAACCAATAAAATGTTTAAACCGTTTACTCGCCACAGTGTTGTATAGTTTATAATAAATATTCGTAATCCTGTTTCATTTCTATTTGCAACCTCGACATCCTCCATGAAAGCTACTGAAGAGCGTTGCTTGAGAAAACGTTCCATACATATGATCGCTGCCATGTACAACTGTATAAGAGAATAACAAGATCGCTACGTTAATACCACTGTAAACGTAAAATTTTCATTCCATATTCGTTCATAGATTAATTTAAATATTGTTTATTTAGCAGGAGCATTTCATACATTATTCACTCAGTACTAATTGGTACTAAAATCAGATTTGTTATCAGCTTCTCCCGCTAACTCGACATTTACCCAAAGACTAATTTTGCTTTTCCGAAATCGAGCTTAGTACTTCATTCTCTCCTATTTCCGAAAATAACACTATTTGAAAGAATTCAAAAAAATATTTCCTTAAATTTCTTCCTCATATCTTTATCAGTCGTTATTGGGAGTATTCTCCTTTATGAAAGTTGTAAAAGTATCAACATTGCAACATAGCTACTTGATTAATATAATAACACCTAAATTTTTAATTGGAATGAAACATCAAACAATACACCAAAATGAGAACAATACCTTTTAGTTTATTTTTCACATCTTATTTTAAATTTTTAATAATAATATATAATGTTTCATGCTCACAATCATATCATAATTTTTATATTCTTGTATAATGTTCTTTAACATTCACAAATTATTTTGTGACACATTGCTTATTCTTTCTATTTACTTTATATCAGTGTACAAATGTTTACTCTTAAAACATATTTTTAGTGAATATAATAGCTCCTCTTCCCTGTAATATTAGCATGAGGAATTGATCACCTTTTTAAGCGATTACGTTGGCAATTGAATCGCCTGGTGACACGTTGATGAAATCACAGTTGCACTTCTTCACACACTGACATGCTCTCTGAAAACGTCATTGCTTCGCTACGCATTCTATTCTATCCACTATTAATTTCTGAAGCACGAGTCTCCAATGACGTCATTCCCGTCGTTACCTATGCGGATAACCGCAGGTCGGGCTGTGCGCATGAGATGCAAATGAACTCAGCAATTTCCGCGCGCGATCAGCCCTCGCCAGGGGCCATGCGCGCCGACATCACGTCCACGCATTGCAACGGCCGCGTCGCCCGAGCCTCGCATCATGTCACATGACTCCCTCCTCACCTGTCCTGGCCTCACTGCCCGTCCACTCATCTCACATCCCGTCACATCGCCTTACTGGCCTCGGCTCACCTACCCTCGTTTCTCCTTGCCATCCAACACCTCACTTCGTCACACGTTTCCTTCCTCCCTCACCTCCCTCCCCCCCTCGCCTCCCCCCTCCCCTGCCCCCTCAACCACACCCCTCCCACCCTCGCCCAGCCCCGCCCCGCTTCACTTCCTCCCCCTCCCCCGCCACAAATCGCCTCGCCTCCACTTCCCTCTCCTCGTCCCCATCCTCCCGTGCCTTCCCCTCCCGTCGTCTCGTATTGCCTCACCACGACACCTCTTCCCCGCCGCCTCTCCTCCCCCACCTCTCTTCGCCACGCAACACCTTCTCCCCTCCCCCCCTCCCCATTCCCCTCCACCCCCTCGTATCGTCTCATCTCTACTCTACTCACCGGGAGCGGTAGCCCAGTGCATGAACTGATGTCACTGCAGCGCCTCTGATCGGGAGGTCCTAGGTTCGAGTTCTGACGTCGGCAGGATTTTCGACACTAGCTTTTCAGCTAGGTCGAATTCAGTCGCTATCTGGAGAAAAATTCTAACGGGCGGTATCTACTCTGATCGGTAGTTTTCCGTGGTTTCTACGATCAACATCAGGCGAATGCCGGAGCAGTACCCTACCAAACGGGCCACGCGATCTTTCCTTCCTCTTCCTTGTCCTATCCTCTCCTTTTACACACACACTTACACTAACATGCACTACACTATCACATATTCCGAGAGACCGGTCAAGAGCTTAGAGCTTGTCCCAGCTGGGGCTGTGCCTCGCTGATGGGTGTCCTGGTTAGGGGGAAACCCGACTAGCCGACGATAGATTGCCGCCGGATCTCGCCATCCAGCGGGGGAAGATCACCGCCATCTCCTGAGAAAAAAAGCATGCACTACACTAAGGGTACTAATGACCAAAGCAGTTGACGTGCCCGGAAACACGAAAAAACCAAACGAAACCAATCTACTCTACTCTACTCTACTCTACTCCCCTTCCCTCTTCCCCATCTCCTCCCCTTCCCCTTAATCCATGTGAAATGTATTAGGAATAAAATTGTGTATAGGATAAAGTACGAGTGGTAGATGCAAGAAGACAATATAAAAGTATAAAAGCAATGGTTTGGTTTATTTAGTCGAAGAACAGTAAAAACTGTGTGTGACTTATAGAGAAGTACCATCTGACTACGTTTTCTTGAGATGCAGAATCCTTTCCCACATTTTAACTATTAATAGATGAAAAATGAATAAAAGTTAAAAAATAAACAATAATAATAAGATTAATAAATAATAATAAAGCGTGAGATTTGCAACATTTGAAAAACTAGACACTTTCACTCCCAAGTTATAGAAAACTTATTTGCATCGGTAAACGAACTGCAGATTTCATTTTTTTGCATTACTAACTAAATAGTAACATACCCCTAGCTCTACTTCATAACATAAGGAAATGGAGGGCTCAAGAAAACGAGCGCATAATGACGCTACATTTATGTGCAGAATCAAACAAGGGGCCATCTGAGCATTTGCTTAATGGATCACGGAAACTAAACAAAAACCTGATCTTGATGTTGGTCATTGACACAGAAGCTGAAGTACATTACTTGTTAATGACACATTATGTATTATTTAAAAAATAGATATATAAAACAAATGTAAACTAATGCATTATGTCTCATTGTTAAAACATATTATTTTTCTTTTTAATGGTCTGTGTAGTCTCTAATAGTTATGTAGTAGAAATAGTTATGCAACAGAAAACATTTTACTTTTAACTTAAAGCTGTGTGCCAATTATAATTGTTTAATGCCATCTGGCAATGTGTTGTAAAGTAACATGCGTCATGTGTTGTATGTGGATTTGTTTTATTGACCTGTTGATAATGACACCTGATGAACGTGATTTCTACGACGTGCGTTGTAATTATACGGGTGGTCTACTGATTTCTATTATTGGTCCAAAGAAAAAAATTACGTAAATTTACAACTTTATCATTCTTTACTCCAACCCACTTTTCACATCTGTATATTAACATTTCTAGGCCTCTAAAAAGTACTCATACTTTTTGTTCGCAAAAAGGTCAAAAGTAGCTTCTTTCACCTCACTCTCGTCACACTTGTGGTTAGTAAACCATTGTGTGCTCGTTCCAAATTGTCCACGGTTCTTCCTCACCTGTGCATAAACTAACTTGTATTTCATGGTGTCTATTAGTCAAATGTAAGATATGTATTATCATGTCAATTTTATTGTAAATTTACCTTTGGTTACCCTTATAAAACGTCGTATTCTCTTCGTGAGTAATAGATCCACTTCTATAAACTTGGATGTTACTGTATAAAGTACAAGTAAGTACTACTACATTCGTAATTTCATGATGATCTAATGTGATAAATAGTGAAAGGTAATACTTTGTTTTGCACGCTTACCTCTAAAATTGTTATTTTCATAACATTTTAGTATGAAAAGTTAGGCTAAGCCGAGAAAAGAAAGCATGTAAATACCTACAAAATACACAAATATTAAACGAACGTGCGTATTAGTGACGCTGGGAACTGAAACAAAGTAGATTCCACTTACTGCGATCCCCCCTCCCCCCTGCCCACAGACGATGTATGGGAGACATAACACAATTTCTTTTCAAATTGCAATCTTACTGATGAAGTTTTAAGTGTGGTTTCATTATGAAGTAAACTTTAAATTAAAGTAAGTGAGAGGTGAATGTGCCCAAAATATTGTATACATCTCGGCCACAAAGTGATTTTTTTTTCGGCGTCTGAATCAACCTCGACAATACTATCGTCCGCCTCGGTTTCTAAACTATTTCGCTTGACAAAGGACCATTTCACGGCATTAATACATAAACTACTATTACATTTTTGCGAAAAATAAAGGTAAAAAAGTGATTGAAATATTCGCACAATTCCTCTATCACCTAAAGGCTCGTCCTTCAGAATTGCGAGTTTTTTTAGTGTTATAAAAATTGCAATAAAATAAGTTTACTATTACTACGGTATCGCCTGTTTTAATACTAATTTTCATAATTAAGACAATGCTACTATTAGTCAAAGATTGTAAGTTACGCACTTGAGAATGCAATACTGTTTATACGTCAAATGAAAACACTGTTTATTGAATTTACTTACACAATTTAAAAGTTCATTTTCAGGTCGTGAGTTTCCAAGTACTTCAACTCAAAATTGCTGTTTTCTAAATCCAATTAGCCAGATTGGAAACGCCGCTCCTTAGTCGGTCACCCAAAAGGTGGAAGCGAAGTGTCAAATAATACAAAACGCGCGGCGTTCTGTATGGACATTTCGCGAACTAACAACGTCCTGCGGTCACCACCAACTCCAGGGTTGTAGCTGGAGTTCAATTTCGTCCCCAGTGGCCACTTTTGGAGACGCGCTCTTCTTGTTCAGGAGTTTCCCCGCTGGCATCCCCCACCCTACGTGCCGAGGCCCGCGCACGTCCTTCCTCCCGCCCGCCCTTCGCCCCACGCCACCCGGCCCCTGTCCCTCGCAACTCGCCACTCGCCCACCGCCCCTCGCCCCCCAAAAATATCCACCCCTAGCGCAATCGCCGCCCCGCCATCCGACCTCGCCCCCGCACCGCCACTCGCCACCGACACACGACAACGCTCGACACCCCACTCGCCCGTTCGCCCGCTCGCCCACTCACCCACTCACCCGCTCGCCCACTCACGCGCTCACCCACTCACGCGCTCACCCACTCACCCGTTCGCCCACTCACCCGTTCGCCCACTCACCCGCTCTCCCGCTCACCCGCTCGCCCACCACCCGCTCGCCCACTTCCCCCAATCGCCCACTCACCCGCTCGCCCACTCACCCGCTCCCCACTCACGCGCTCACCCACTCACCCGTTCGCCCACTCACCCGTTCGCCCACTCACCCGCTCGCCCACTCACGCGCTCACCCACTCACGCGCTCACCCACTCACGCGCTCACCCACTCACCCGTTCGCCCACTCACCCGTTCGCCCACTCACGCGCTCACCCACTCACGCGCTCGCCCACTCACCCGCTCGCCCACTCACCCGCTCGCCCACTCACCCGCTCGCCCACTCACCCGCTCGCCCACTCACCCGCTCGCCCACTCACCCGCTCGCCCACTCACCCGCTCGCCCACTCACCCGCTCGTCAACTCATCCGTCCTCCACTGGCTCTCTCACTCGCTCACTTACTCGTTCGCCCGCTCACTCACTCGTTCACTCGTCCGCAAGCTCACTCGCCCGCTCGCTCACTCGCCCGCTTGCCCTCTCGCCCACTCACCCGCTCGCAAAAAGTTGAACTTTTCGAAAAATCAGCCTTTTCAACGAAGATGAAACCTGCACCATTCTCTTTAACTTTCTTCTCACTATCTAACAAAAAAAATTAATAAAATGGATGGAGCCATTTTTTCAAAATATTGGAAAATGTCGCAGGGACTTCATGTAAAGTACCCCCAAAATAAAACATCGGTTTCAAGTTCAAGGTGCCGCAACATCAGCCAGATCGATTGGGGGATACCAATTATCGGCTAAAGTCAAGCCTGAGCAAATCGTCTGAACTGTTTAGCCGCTAGCGTTGTTCACAGACGGATAGACATACAGACAGAGAACCTTCATTCCATTTCGCCATCAGGGACCCACAAAACATGGATTATGGCTACACCGCGTGTTAGAGGATTTTTTCGAACTTACCAACTGGATTTATCCACCTTTTCTTTACCAGAGCCCTGTAATAAGATATTTTGTCAAAAATTCGCCGTTTTTCGCGCATCATTACATAACTTTATCTCCACTCCGTAGCGAGAAAGTAAAAGGCCTCCTCTCTTCTTAAAACCTTCGCATCCACTTCGAAAATATCTTCAAAACTAAGAAACGATGTGTTTGCACGAGAGTGTTTGGGGAAGTCTGACAATACTACTTCCTCTGCGTTACTATCACTGTCAGTTCCACCATTGTTTATTCAACGGAGCTGAATGGCTCACTAGCCGCATAAAGCAAACAGCAATATATAAGTTATCAAATGTGTTATATTGTGACATGCTCCCGATTTTCACGTGCCGTATACGTAGAGCCAGTAAAATGAAATCCGCAATGGCACCAAAATATTATTATTCGAATGTAAAAGAAATTCACAGAAACCTATTGTTAATGACTTTTTGAGCTGGTTTTCATCAGTTCTTTTGTTTCATTATTAATTACCCACCTTAAACAAATCTGTAAATGTATTTGTTTGAGAATATAATAGGGATTAAAAATTTTTTGTGGTGAAATCCGCGATATGCCTAGTACCAGGGGGAGCGACTTTAATCCTCTAGCTTTTCACCCCTGGGAGCTAAAAATTTTATTTACCGCGCCCTCTAAATGTCAGTAAAAACATAACACTGGCGTCATGTTTTACATCTGGCTAAAACAAAATTCACTTTACTGAAAGCAACATGGAGATAAAAGAAAGTTTCAACTGAAATGTATCTACTTAACCAGAGAGGAACAATCTTACCACTCGCAACTGGAGTTTTCAAACTTTTTGTTTACAGTCCCTTGTGCGGAGTAGTCTTACTTGCTTTTTCAGATTAGGGAATGTTTTTAAATTAAATTTGAGAAAAATTCTTCATTTCACAGTAGGCGCTTTGCTCCATTTCTTGAACGTCAGCGACTACTGATTTTATCTCTTTTAAAGATTTTACATCTTTTCGCAGTCATAGCATAAAATATAGTTACGAAATTCTGTTACAACGGTTAATGCAGTATTTATTCGTAGAAACAATGTTTTTCATTGCAATAACCCCATTGACTTCATTTTAACCATCTTTTTCTATTGCTTTGATGATGTTTGAAATGCTGGGCTAAAATTGGGGGAAAAGGTTTTGTGATCAGACTCGTTTATTTATTTTCTTTAATATTTCGCCAAAGCAATTATTGTAACGAGAAAATATCCAGATTTATTAGTACTGTATTTTTTTATTTTGCACTGAACGTTATGGAGAGTAGATCTAATTCATAAAAAAATAATAAATTTAGGGTCTCACAATATTGTATAAAATTGTATCAGGCCACTTTAAAATTTTTTCAAATTTACTTAAAATACATTGCGACATTTCGTCTTTTATGGGACCGAACAATCAACAGTCGAGAAAAAGTCGAAATAGTCATTTGAACGGAGCGCGCTGCGCGACATAATCAGAAACTGGGAGGTTGTGGAAGGTATATCGACTGCAGCAAGGTCCAGGAATGGTAGGTCGCAGACCGTTGTGACGTAGACGAGAGGCCAGAACGGCAGAAGGAGTGCTGAGGTCGGTGCAGGCGTACGATTGTGCAAGGAAAACAGAACTGTGTGTACTAATATTGCTTCGAATCGCAAAAAGAGCAATGCGATAAAACATTGGGTACCAGAAAAACGTGTGCGACGAGTGATATTTTGTGTCAAATCGTTTTCAAGGCATCATCATCGACTCGATCGTCATTTCAAGACAAGTTTTCATCGTCATAGATTATTATTATTTTTTTTTTTTTGTTCGCGAATAGGCCATCTTGGACCACGCAAGACATGCACTTGCACGGGCTCAGTATTAATTTATCATGTTGCAAGTCTTGCATGTAGATGATTAGGGGGATCAGCATTAGGCTGAATCCGATTTTTACACCCCAGGGTTGTTAGTCCTGGAGGGATGGAAGATGAAATGATGATGATTATGAAGGATGAATGGACGGCACGCACAAACAGACATACACAAACACACCCATGCCCGAGGCGGGACTCGAACCCGCGATCCTTCCGTCCGAGATCGCCACGGCACTACTGCCTTAGCGGTCTCGGCTATCCGGACCGGCAGATTATTATTATTATTATTATTATTATTATTATTATTATTATTATTATTATTATTATTATTATTATTATTATTATTATTATTATTATTATTATTATTATTATTATTATTATTATTTTATTATTATTATTATTATTATTATTATTATTATTATGTGGCTATTACAGGCGATATGGCTTTATTTGGATATCATTCGATTTTCTGCGTAGGCAAGTGCACGAACTGTGAGCCAGGTGCCGGACGAAAGTTAGCATCGATAGAATTTTGTAAATAACGCTAATAATCTAAGTAGATGGCGAGTAATAATGACATTAGAGACTAGTTAATGTGTTATGTTGAGGAACGTTTATAGTTAGAATTGAATGGAGACCACTTGTACAACTTAAACTGATTTAGCACGTGTGTCGTCTGGTGCGGGTTCTGTGAAAAACAATATATCGTAGGAAGTGTATCGTATCATTTTATATTAGATTACCCGCTGTTGAATTTAGTAGAACGCAGGACTAATCCATTAAAAGTATGTATTTGAAATGTGGGAGATTCATTTTAAGCGAGAGCTGTAATAACTGACGAAGGTTGTGAGAAAGGCCATTTCTTTCGCTTCCCAACGTGGAGGTTACCATCAAGTGCTCCGCCTTGTGCGGCTAGTGAAGGAAACGGGACGCCGCGCGAGTGGTGCGCGCGGTAAACTGTATTATGCGCGCCAGAATTGTGTTGGTACAGGACACGAGGGTGGGCGCTCTCGGCCGGATTCGGTTGAGTCCGGGCGAATTCGGGGGCAGCGGCCGTCAGCATATACTAGGGCTTTCATAACGTGGCACGTGAGGGACTTGTCTTCACGATGGAATATGGCACGGCTTTTTGCGTCTTCCTCGGTCGTGCCGCCAGATGTCGCATGATCGTGATCCTATCAAGCAGTGCTGAAAATCAAGCGGCATGACCGAGAAAGACGCGAAAAGCCGTGCCATATTCCAGCGTGAAGAAAAGTCCCTCCAGCGCCACGTTACGAAAACGCAAGTATGAGGCAGAGCTGCTGTAGTTGATGGCCCACATAGCTAACCTTGGAATGTGCCGGTGACCGAAGTCGCTCGCTATTCCTGGATTGGAAGTTCGATTATTTTGTGTTTCCGGGCGTATCAACTCGTTTGGTCATTAGTTCCGTAAGTGTAGTGTATGTTGTACGTCGGGAGGAGGCGTTGTTCCTCCCCATTTGGACCGCGAGATTCGACGCCAACCTGCACATCGTCTTGAGGTTTCCCGCTCTCGGTATCTCTGAGGGGGACAAAACAGAAATTCCTCACTCTGCATATATAGAGGAAGCTATGGGGCAATTTATCAAACGAACTCTTCGTCTAAAAGCCGACAATTCTCCTGGCTATTATTATTATTAGTAGTAGTAGTATTATTATCATTGTTTTTGTTATTATCATTTTCATTATCATTATCATCATCATTATTACTATTATGTGTGTGACTATGATGGTATATATGACTTTATTTGGATATAATTTTTTTTGGAGAGGGGCATGGACTCGTATCAGTAAGACGTCAAATTTACTGACCTGGGGCCTTGCCGGCCAGGCTGCGAACCGTCTCCTCGGTGGTCCCACCAGGGGAACGGATGGGACTATGGCTGGACCAACCCCACAGCAAACCGAGTTTTTTCCTTTCTTTTTTTTGTGAAGCGAATCAATCACTTTACAGACGTGTTATAGAATATAAAAAAACAAATATATAATACATATTGCTACATCTTAGCTTACTACAGTGATAAAATGTGTCCTCTGTGATCCTCTTCAACCGTTCTGGACATACTAACCAGTGTCGGAAGACGCCTCTTCTCATCTCGATCACAAACAATCAAGGTCAAGATTTTCGACCAGTTTCCCTGATCCGCGAAACAGATACTGAGACAGCCCCTTGTATTGCTTATGGATATAAATGTAGCTTCACGATTCGCACGTTTTGTTGAGCTCCTTCTTCTAGTTGTGATAGGAGAATAGCTGTAAGTATGGGTTCCTCTTGTTAGCAATACTATGCAATTAGAGTAGTAGTTCGTTCACTGATGCAAATAAGCGTTCAATCGAGAGGGGACATTTTTAGTTTCCAGATGTTGCTCATCTGTTGCTTTTATTTATCATTCAACTATATGTAGTGAGAGTGAGGAAGGGATTCTGAAGTTCAAGAAATGGTCCACAAATTATACTTTTATGATTTGAGACACTAGCTTGATAGCTAGGTCGATTTCGGCCGCAGTCTAGAAGGTAGTTCTAGCAGTCGACTTTGTTTTACTGTAGTTTTCTTTGGCTTTTCTGATCGATACCAGGCAAATTCCGGAGCAGTAATCTAACAAACAGGCCACCGATCGCATGCGAACTTCCCTTCTCCTTCATTGTCCTATCCGTTTCCACTTATTAACGCACGCACACAAACACGTGCACATCATTACCACTCATTTTGGAAGACCAGTCGGGAGCTTAGGGTTTGTCCAGTTTGGAGCGCCGCCCCTCTGGAGGGAGTTTCTCCGCCAGACGACGTGCAGGTCTGCTCCTGATCTCACCCTCCAGCGGGGGAGGAATACCACCGTTTTCCGCAATAAATTACACTAATGCACTGATGCTCTAATGCACTAATGCACTAATGCTCTGATGCACTACACAATCAGAACTTATACCCATAGCAATGTATTTGCACGGAAACATAAATCAAGCAGTATTTGTATTCAGTTATTTGAAACGGTGACAGCCATTTTCAAAAGTCAACAAGATTTCGAAAGATTCTTTGACCATTATGAGCCTTGGACTGAACAAAGTGTTTTCGTAGAATATAAAATGTTACCCCGTGGTCTCTTTCACTCAGCCTCAAACTCTCCAACCTAATGTATTTTATGCGACTGTTATTTCATGAAATATTGATCGCTTTTGTGTTTGAAGGTTTTCAAGATGGTTTGTTAGATTTTGTGGTGAACAAATTTGCGTTCTAAAGTGCACTCGTGCACTCATCGCGGCAACGACGCAGTGACCATAACGGAAAGCACACAGAAGAGAGGCCACAGCTCTGCCGCGGTGCATACACACTTTCAAGATTTTAAATGATATATACATTTAATGTAAAGCCAAGTTAAAGAATTAAATTACAGTAAATTAATGTTTAGATATTTCAAACGGAATAACTATAAGCTAATTTTCATAATTTCCACGAAATTCGTTTCCATATTCTAAATACATCTTCTCTATCACGTTTTTCGAGAATCACTTATTTATAGTCATACAGAACTTCTTTTACTCTCAAACATTACTATCCTTTAATTAAATATTGATTCAAATGGACAGGTAAAAACTTTCATTGCACGTGAGTACTGAATTTGTGTAGGGCTTGTATAGGAACAAACTCTCTTAGCGCCTGAATTCTGCATGTGTGGATGCTAACGAAACCCTAGATTTACTTACTTTCAGTGAATTTGATTGTGCGGTCATCATACAATTTACGTTTGAACCATATAATTGCATAAATCAGTTTCAAATGGAATAGATAAGCATTATTCTACAAACGCTACTAATGTGCAGTTTCGATACCTCTGGCAAACTTAATTTTTGTCTTTTGTACCTTATTCAGCTTTAAACAAAGAAATTTACTCTCGGATGTAAGTAGGTATTTCTATTATATTTTAATGTGCTTATTATGGGTTATCCGCCTCTCTCTCCGTTTCCTTGATATCATCTACCCTGTCAGAGAAGTACTTATTTGTTTGTAGACAGTGGCGAAGCTTTAGAGCAAACACTGCTTGCCCTACTTTTCGAGTTACATATTGTGAATATTGTTAAATGATTCCAATCTGCCAAATATTCAAGAACAGACGCACTTTACTTCCTTTGGAAGGTACAGCTCTCTCTACTACTTAGTTCACAAGCCGCCAATTCCAGCTCGCCGGGCGCGCCGAAAGCAATGGTGGCTCTGCATTCTTCGTCCATGGGACTATAACTTATGATGACGTCACGCGTCTACGCGAAGAATTGGGAGAGGCTGATGCGTTCTCTGATGAGGTAGCTCTCTACCTGAGAAAAAAATTCTAGAATGTTTTTGTTCGTTTTCCTATGTACGTTTGATTTATTTCTGCTTTTAGAGATAAAATAATTTAAAAAAATACTTTTCTCTAAGTGTTTATAAATAACTAGCGGAACCCGGCAGACGTGGTACTGCCTTTCATCTCCCTATTTCTCTATTCCTCTCCCTTTCTTTCTCCGTCTCTCTCTCCCTCCATCTCTCTTTCCGTCTCTCTCCCTGTCTCTCTCTCCGCCTCTCTCACCGTCTCTTTTTCCGTCTCTCTCTGACCCTACCTGTGTGTCTCTGCCTATCTTTGTCCCTTTCATGCACATTTAGTTGCATATTCTGCATCTCTCTCAGTAGGTGGGGTAATATCGAGAAGTGCTGGGCCAGTAGAAATGTTATAGAATATTCAAGAAGGCCTCATCCTGTAGATTACGGTGTGAGAAACGTTTCTTTGAAGCCTTCGGTCTCAAAGTAAATTTTTAATGCCATAGAACGCTTCCTTTAGGAGTTATTTAACGATGTAGATTAAAACAATGCTGCCGAGTGTTGCGGGTTGCATTTGGCATGAATATCTAGTTTTGTTCTACAGCGACGTCTAGTAGAGTTACAACAAAATTAACAGCACATTTCTGGGAGAAAAACACGTAGTTGTGCCATCTTTCATGGAGATCGGTCACACGGTGTCGAAGTTAACCGGTCTTATATAATACCGACATCCATTAATATATAATTAAAATAAATCATTTTATCAAAATATGATTATCTTTACAATTCTAGTTCATTCCTTAGAATATTTTATTGTGTGTATTTTTTTTTAATTATCAAAATATATCAAGTTGTACACCACACTTTTAGTACACCTCCAGGTTTCTAGCGATAATATAGAAGATTTTTTAAAATTCGAATATCGCCGAACTTCTCGCGAATTTATTCTCGCAAGCTCAATCATATTTATTTCGGAGAGATTAACGTGTCTTTACTCGCTGTGAGGAACAGCCTTTTCGGCAGTATCCATTGTTATTGACGAAGTTGTTAGCCTTGAATTATGAACTATGAGGCCATAGGATGGTAATGATCACCAGTTCGCTTTAATTGATTGATTGATTGATTTTGTCGTGTTTCCGGGCACGTCAACTGCTTTGGCCATTAGTACCCTTAGTGTAGTGCATGTTTTCTCCGGCGATGGCAGTGATCTTCCCCCACTGGATGGCGAGATCCGGCGCCGACCTACCGTCGGCTAGTGGGGTTTCCCCCCAACCAGGACTCTCCCACCAGTAGGGCACCGCCCCAGCCGGGACAAGCTTTAAGCTCCCGACCGGTCTCCCGGAATGTGGTAGTGTAGTGCATGTAAGTGTGTGTGTAAGGGGAGAGGATATGACAAGGAAGAGGAAGGAAAGATCGCGCGCGGTCCGTGGCCCGTTTGGTAGGGTACTACTCCGGCATTCACCTGGTGTTGATCGGAGAAACCACAGAAAACCACCAGAGCAGCCGGCCGCTAGAATTCTCCTCCAGACAGCGACTGCATTCGACCTAGCTGAAAAGCTAGTCTCGAAAATCGTGCCGCCGTCAGGACTCGATCCTAGGACCTCCTGGTCAGAGGTGCTGCAGCGACATCAGTTGATGCACTGAGCTACCGATCCCGGTAGTTCGCTTGAAGCTGTCGCAGAGTTCACATCGCGCTCAGCTCTGTTCTGAACAGTGAAGTGTCTGCCGTTAAGGCTTTTTTAAGTTAAAGTGTGTAGCGTTTCTTTATCATGTGGAGTGACATTTATAAGTGCTACCAATTGCATCACTGTATTCATCAATCATTTATTGTAACTTCTATCCAGCAGCCCTGATCTAGAGCAAAGCATAGCCGGGGCCATGGACACCACTCCGACATGGACACTACATTCATCAAGACACCGCCATCATGGTGAACATCAAAGCGGTGCTACTCAACAAGGCAACATTGTTCTTCAATATGCTACTTTCAATCAACATTCGCCGCACGCGGGAACCCAGGAAACTTCAGTCCCCGAAATTCAGGAACTAATGGCAAGCGGTGCTAATAAGGTCAGTACTCAGCAAATTGCCAGCGATGCAGCCTAACGTAGCACAAAAAAAATAGGGACTGAAAACAAAGAAACCGCGGGCAGTTCAGCAAATACTGGTTAAAGAACATTCAATGACTCTGATCAAAATAAACATCCCCCTAAAAAACAGTAAACAGTGCTAATGGGGTATGTTTAGTGCCAGTTAGTAATAGATATGCTCCCTTAGAAAAACTAAAAGACCCTGACACCAGATGTAATTGCAAAAACATCACTCCAAGACAAGATGAAAATGTGGAAATTCCACCAATTTATGAGAATAACATAACAAACTTCATCAGAGTTTAATCGAGAAATAAAAAAATACTTCTAATCAATTCACCTCGAATATAATAAATACCTGAAAAAAGCTAATGTTCCAAACAAAAACTGACTTCTGAAAAACAATTAAATACTAAAACAAATTTCCACTCCTGTAAAGACCCCGCTAATAAAAAATTCTCCATTGTATTTAACTCTTAGTTACGCTATGCTTTGTCACACAAGTCCTCGCACAGCGTACTTTGTTTGCCAAGTCTGATTTGTTGGAAAAATGAAATCTGCAAGGCCTGAATATTAGTTATCATTTTAATTTAGTTTTATTTGAAATATATACATATTATATTATTAATTAATTAAATAATAATATAAAATTTAGCATATTAGTCTTTATTTATTTATTTATTTATTTATTTTACGTCAAAAAACAGTTAAAAACTGCGTATGACGTGCTATGGGGAAAAGTGAATTGTGTGCACATTTTCAAAATTCTGTGATCCCTACACTAAGTCATATACTACTTAAATTTCGAATTTTTGAAACGGAGAAAAAGAAACAAAAACTCCCATGTAATAAAATCTATTTTCAAGGATAAATAAGCAATAAATTTTGAATTTTGAAAGGGAGAAAAAAAAAACAAAAAAAAACTCTCATATAATAACATCTATTTTCAAAGATAAATAAGCAATAAATTTTGACTCTTATTACTTCCTGCCGCGACAACATGGAAACGATAACTTGAATAATTGTATTTCCCACTAAATTCTAGAAGACGTGCACAGAAAATGAAGTTACATTTATGTCCAGAAGCAAAACAAGGGGCCATCTCAGCATTTGCTCAATGGATCAGGGAAACTGGACGAAAAACCTGATCGAGATGGGGGTCATTGACCCGGAAGCTGTAATACAATAGTTGTTACAGGTTCTTTAGACTCATTTATACAGTCCAAATGGTAAATAATGCATTATGTATCATTGTTAAAATTAATGTTACTTTTCTTGTGATGCTCAGTATAGTCTCTAATTGTATAGAAACAGTTATGCAGCAGAAACGATTTCACTTGGGATTTAAACTTTTCTATTGAATTTAATCGTTTAATGTCGGAAATATGTACATGTATTGTATGTGAATTTTTTGTAATGAGCTGTTGATACTGTCACCTGATGAATATGATTTCTACGTCGAGTGTTATAGTAATAGACTTCGGCATTTTCTGAAAATATATTCCCGCCCTTGAGCAAGTCATTTTTTACAAAAACCACTGATTCGTAAATAAAAAGACACGGTAATGGTAGAATTCTAGATTAATGAAGAGATTACATGAATCACGTGGGTGGGATTTGGTTACTAGTCGTACAATTCGTTTTTGTAATCTAAAAGTCTGGGAGCTATACGATGTATTTCCCCAGAATATTGTGCCATATCTCAGGCGGGAATGAACATTCGCGAAGTATACACAACGAGCAGTATGAAGGCTGACTGAATTTGCAAGAATTCTGAACGCGTAGCATAATGAACTTAATTTTGTGTTCAATTCATTTAAATGGACGTTCCGTTTAAGGTTTGACTGAATTGAGAGACCTAAAAATTTTGTTGCCTTAACATCAGTCAATGGTACACTGTTCATTTTAATGGAGCAAGAATTGTTTATTTGAAATGGAAAACTGCATTAAAACCGTTTTCTTTTCGTTTACTATTAATTTGTTATTTTGGAACCAATTTGAAACATCTGATATTGTACTATTTACGGTTTCTTTATTGCAAAGGATGTTCGTATCATCCGCAAAGAGAACCGTTCTTCCGTTTCGAATCGTCGAGGGCATATCGTTTACGTTAATTAGGAACAGAATAGGGCCTAAAATCGATCCTTGAGGAACTCCACATGCAATGGGCAAAGAGTCGGAAAGGTGCGTACGTAATGTTCCATCATTCCAGTAAGGTATTTCAACTCTCTGAGATCGTTGTTTGAGGTACGAACATAACCAATATAGAGCTATACCACGGATTCCATATGAAGGTAATTTGGAAAGTAAAATGTCATGATCAATGACGTCAAAAGCTTTGAGAGATCTAAAAATAATCCAATAGGTGCCTCGTTTTGATCCAATGATGAGGCGACATCTTTAAGAAAAGAAAATATAGCTGTTTCCGTTGATTTTGATTTTCTAAATCCATGTTGGCAATCTGAAAGCGCGTTGTGTTTAGTGAGAAAGGTTTCCATTCGTACGTAAAAAAGTCTCTCTAATATTTTTGAAAAAACTGATAGAAGAGAAATGGGCCGATAATTTTGAATTTCATTTTTGTTGCCTTTTTTGAAAAGTGGCTTAATTTTAGCTGTTTTGAAAATATCTGGAAACGTTCCAGTGCATAAAGATGCATTAAATATGTGAGTTAACGGGTGTATAATGGCATACGCACAAGTCTTTAACGAAGAATCCGGAATTCATCTAAACCGGACGAATATTTATTTTTAGTTTACGATTATTTTGAGAATTTCATAGGAGGAAGTTTCGAAACGAACATTGTGTCTAAAATTTTGGGTGAACTGTCTGTTTTTGAATTTTGTGCCTGAAGACCCTTAGTGAGATCGGCAGCAATTCTCGAAAAGTATTGGTTAAAGAGATTAGCCACTGTTGCCGGATCGTTCACATTTATATCGTTATATTTTAAAACAAAATTCTCTACGGGTTTTCTAGTTGATTTGGTAGTATTTTTTATTATATTCCACATTGCTTTTGTTTTATTATTTGAGTTCAAAATATCCTGATCGTTTTTCATGATTTTAACCTGCCTTATGACTTTTCGTAACAATGTTTTGTATTTTTTAAAGTAGATAAGGAAATCTTGAGATACGTCATGACGTTTAGAAATAAAGTAGAGTACGTTTATTTTTACACGATGTTCTAATTCCTTTTGTGATCCAAGTATTACTTTTTCGTGAAATGTTTAATTTTCTCTTTTTAATAGGAAAGCATGCGTTAAAGAGAAATGAAAGCTTTGAGAAAAATAAATTATATTTTTCATTTGTGTCAATAGCGTTATAAACTGCCTCCCATGATTCTTTTAGCAAGTAGTCCGTAAATAACTGTATGTTAACTAAATTACTAACTAAATTAAACTAACTAAATTAACTAACTAAATTACCTGGACATAATAATCATAGATCAGACAGAATAAACGCAAATGGAGGCAGTGTTTTAATTCTAATCGAAAAATCTGTACCATATGTTCAAACTAACTTACCCTATGCCCCTGGAATAGAAAAAGTTGCCATTAAGTTTCCACTAGAGAAGAGAATAATAACTCTCACAGTAGCCTACAAACCTCCCAAAATCAAAATTCACAGCACCAATTTTGGATCACTATTCCAAGAAAACGCTCCTACAATACATGTTGGCGACCTCAAAGCCAAAAACGTTAACTGGAGTTGCAGAACTTTCAAAACGCAGGTCTATAATTGTCTACAACAATAACATATTTAAAATTGCAAATAATCAATCCCCCTGAACTAACACAGTACCCCCACGACCAAAACGAATTCCCGGATATTTTGGATATTGTAATCACCAACACACAAGTAAAATTGTATAGTTTTCCCATATTTTTATTGTATTCATATCATCGTCTTGTCATCTTTTCAACCCCACAACTTTCCCACCTCACATCCCCACTCACACATTAAACACACGCATTAATTGGAAAACGTTAAAAAATAATTATTAATAGAACACCTAGATTTAAAATGTTAAATACTTCACTGGAAATCGAACAAGCAATCTCATATTTAAATAACATAATCGTTAACACAAACAAATCTCTGCCAAAAACATTCAAAACAAAAAAAAACAAAACAGAAACTTTGGAGTATTACAAACTCGCCTCAATAAACAAAATAAACTTACGAACTACAATAACTAAAAGAGCAATAATAAATTTTAACCACTCAACTGATAATAAACTAATACAATCATTGTGCACAACAAACAATTCGCTTTGGTTTCACCAAAAATCTCCTGAAAAAGGAAACAGTTATACCACCTTTAAACACACCCCAGGAAGAAAATGTTCACCAATTGAGAAAACAGAAACCTTGGCTGATTACTTGGCGCAATCGTTCACTCCTAACTGCACTTCCACATATTCTGCACACGCATATATATCACAAGGAGCATTAGCACCCAACAAAAATATTCCACATAGAATAAAATACAGGTTCACAAATGAAATTAAAAACTTAATCAAAAGTCTTCCTCTTAAAAAAGCTCCTGGCCACGATAAAATAAGTAATATTATATTAAAAAACTTGCCCAACCTCACAATAACCTACACTAGTAATGTATACAATTCAATTCTCAGAAGAGGATACTATTCAATAATATGGAAAATTACAACCTAATCCCCATACACAATCCTCATAAAAACCATCACCATACCGAACGCTACAGACGAATCAGTCTCCTCCCGTCTCTATCAAAGGTTTTAGAAAAAATAAAACTAAAAAGATTTAATAACCATCTAAATATAACCCAGACCATACCGAAACACCGATTTGGCTTCATCAATTAATTATCCAGCTCACACCAGCTACTTCGAATATCCGAACACATCCATCCAGAACGAACATCACACAACAGCCACTTTCCTAGATATTTCACCGGCGTTCGACAGAGTTTGGCATCCAGGCCTAATTTATCAGCTAAAAACCATAGGATCTCCGAAGTACGTACTACAAATCGTTAAAAGTTTTATAACAGACGTAACTTTTACAGTAATAGTAAAGAAGCACGCTCACAAACCCTGCAAAATAAAAGCAGGACTTCCCAAGTTTACCCCCTTTCACCCACCCTTTTCAACCTTAATACATCTGATGTACCTACTTCTCCCTACACACATGTCGCACAATTTGCTGACGATACTGCCTTTCATATCTAACTATTCATTAAATCCCTTGCAGTAAAATTTAACTGCATTTGAAAAACAATAGAAGATTGGTCCCTTAAACGGAAAATTAAGCTCAATCCGTCCAAATCAACTACCAAAATATTCTCTCTCGGAACATTTGCCACCCCCACCCGCCCCAAATTAATATCAACACAATCTCGCGGACTCCATACAACCAAACTGTTAAATATTTAGGACTAAACTTTGATATAAGATAACCTGGAAATCACACATAGCAACGAAAATCCAACAAACCAAAATTAAATTAATACAGCTAAAACCACTAATAAATCACAAAAATCCTCCTTAAACAGTGCCGTAATCCTATACAAAAAAAAATAATCAGACCTCTAATGCTGTATGCTTACTCCATTTGGACGACACTTCACAGTCAAACATCAATCGAAAGCAAATAATGCAAAAAAATTACTTAATAATAGTTACTCACACCCCATGGTTATTTTCTAATGATCAACACCATAGAGAATTACATTTACTATCCATTAATCATCTTATCGCTCATTTCTCCAATTTCTACTCAAATATATACTCGACAAAATCAAATAGCCCTCTACAACCTAGCCACACTCAACGATTTCCCGACCTGAATCTGAAATAGACGTCCGCCACATGCCTTCCTACAAATATTATCTGATGTAAACTTAGCGTAGGTGCTCAATGAGTATCCTAAACCAATGTTATAATTAGATTAGAATTAATTTTAGATTAGGTTACCTAATGCATTCCAATAGCCATTCCAAACAAGGTAAGAAAGTAATAACTACTGAACCATGTACTCATCATTCGAACAATAATTATAATTATAAAAGAATAGTAATGAGCGGTGAAGGGACAATTGCAAATACGGCCATGCTCACGCAAGGTTCGAACCTGCAGCCTCCTCAGCACAGACACAGCATTAATAATAATAATAATAATAATAATAATAATAATAATAATAATAATAATAATAATAATAATAATAATAATAATATATTACATATTTCAAATTTTCATGCTCTTCCGGAATTTTCAAGTATATCTCAAGGACAGAACGTCAACACATATGGTGAGACTGATGGTGAAAAGTTCTTGCTCCAGTGTACTCAGGTTCCGCTTCAATGATTTAGGGAGAGAACCTTGCGCACAATGTTGGTGGTTGCCAGCAACACGGCCTTCTGCATGGTTCTGAGGTGCCACACATTTAGATGGAGTTTTTCTTTCACAATCCTCCAATCTTCAGCCACAAGCCTATTAGTTGAAATAACTACGGGTACAATATCTACCTCTATTAGTTTGTACAAGTTTTTCAGTTCAATTGAGAGTGGCTGATATTTTGTTTTCTTTTCTGCAATAGTTTTCAGCAGATTATGATCTAGTGGCACTGCGATATCTTTATTATTATTATTATTATTATTATTATTATTATTATTATTATTATTATTATTATTATCATGGTGTTGGAAAGCTGCAGATCTGACCTCACAGGACACCCGACTTAACTAACTTGGCGCGACGTTGGCTGACTTAGAGGCTGGCGCCGATGAACCTTCCGGATGAAGTGAAGTAGTGGTGCTGGGAAGGGACCGCTGGAGCGGGGCAGCAGGAGCGAGAGCGCGAGCGGGAGCGGGAGGCGCAGGACCCGGGGCTGTCTGTTGCCGCAACCGCTTGAGAATTTGTCGGCAGGGCTATGACAGGCGCAGGCGCGTGCGGGGGCTGCAGGGGGCCGGGGGGCGCAGGGGGCCTGGGGCACGGGGCACGGGCGCTGGCGGCGGGGCCTCCGCGGCCCGAACCCGCCTGCACTTGGAAATTGCTTTCCTGCGCGTGAAAGACGCCGGCGTGCGCGGCGACAAGCAGCGGCCTGTTGGGCGGGGGCGGGGCCGGGAGGGCGGCGCCGCGGGGCGGAGGGGGGCGGGGCGGGGAGGGCGGCGGAGGAGGAAAGTGCGCCCGGGAAAGAGTGCGATGAATGGCGCCGCCTCTGACAAGGTGAGTGCTATCGACATCCTTTTGTACGGCCGTCGTCTCCGCGTATAGATTTAGGATGGACGCGGCGGCGACCGGCGATCGATTGGAGGGGGTGAGGGGGTGAGAGAGAGAGAAGGGGGCAGAGGCGCACAATACCTGCCCGTCCCCGCTCCTCCGCCACCGCCGTCCACATCGCCCCCTCGTCCATGGCCTGGCAGTGTCTAGCGTCTTCCTCACACTGTCGGCGCTGACTACCTTCTTGCAGGTTCTCTTGTCACGACCCCGCGCGCTTCACGTAATACTGCACGTTGAACAAAGCTGCTCACCCTTCCTTACAAGTTTCTGACGACTGTTCTTTCGCGACTGTCGACTCACGTTGTTTGTGGATGCATACCTGGTGGTGCGTTGCGTCTTGTGCTTTGTACACAGTGCGCATCTGCTTTCGTTTCAGTTTCAGATTATATTTAAGTCTTTGAATCTCTGTACCGTAATTTCATTTTATCAGAATACTAGAAAATAATCTCAATTAGAATATTATATTCTAATTTATATTGCCAAAATCATGTATTAGGAATTGACGTACTTCCCCAAGGCTTAAGGAAAAATGTGATCTGATAATATGAATTTTTTGGTAGGAAAAAAGTGTTATGATATTTCTGTTCTTCAAAAAGCATCTCCCTGTCATCCTCATAGTAACTTCTGTTATGTATTCCCACTATTATCAACTTCTGAATGTATTAAGAAAAACCCTGTAAATTTATTCGCAATATTCAAATTTGGAACTGCTTAAATTTTGTTATTTTCTTTAAAGTTTAGACTTGTATTCTGACAGTGTTAATATTTACTTTAGCAACAGCTCTAGTACTGTAACATCAAAAAAACACGATTTTATTTGCAACACTTATCTCCATACAGTCGTTCATGTTTCGATGTTTCGAAATGACTTGTCAGTATTATTTATAAAATAACATTGAGAAGGAACTTTTGTGATTGTTATTGAGATAAATATGAAAAGCCTTTGAGTTAACATTTATACAACGTCTTATTTACTCTTTTATACGGCTGAATAAATATTTTTCAATGACGCAAGTAGCAGATGGATGTTTATGATAATATACACGAGTATTACCTATTCTTACCATAACTATTACATTATCTTACACCATTATCAATATTGTTATTTCACTGTTTTGACACGGTTTATAATGAACTTTCTTTCTAGACTTCCTTTGGTTGAATTAATTCGGGAAGTTTGCTTATAACCAAATCAATTTCTGAGAACATTTCTTATCTAAAATCATAAAAGATAGAAACATTCTCAGATACGAGAGAGCGACATGCAAAGTGAATGCATTTTCTTTGTGGGCATGAACAAATTCCTGAAAACACTCATTCCCAGGTTCCGCCACCGCGCAGCATCCCAGCAGCCTCGAAGCCACCGCCGCCAGCTCACGGCCCCGCCCCTCTCCGCCGGCGGCTTCCCGCTGCATCCTCCAGAACGGCGCTTCCGCCCCGCCCGCACCGCCCGCCCTGCGCGCTCAATGGGGGACCATATATCTAGCAAAACAATACTACCTTCGCGCTATCTCCCGGGGCTCTGTTGCTCCAAAAATTAGGAGCGGCTGCCTCACCATCCCTCCTTCCTCCGGCCTCGACGCCCTCGCTTCTACTCCGCCCCCGCCTCCCCAGCCGTCCGCACCTCACCTCCACGTCGCCCCCACCGGCCCTCGGACCGGGAGCGGTAGCTCAGTGCATCAACTGATGCCACTGCAGCGCCTCTGACCGAGAGGTCCTAGGTTCGAGTCCTGACGGTGGCAGGATTTTCGACACTAGCTTTTCAGCTAGGTCGAATTCAGTCTCTGCCTGGAGGAGAATTCTAGCGGCCGGCTGCTCTGATCGGTGGTTTTCCGTGGTTTCTCTGATCAACACCAGGCGCCGGAGCAGTACCCTACCAAACGGGCCACGGACCGCGCGCGATCTGTCCTTCCTCTTCCTTGTCCTATCCTCTCCCCTTACACACACATACTTACACTAACATGCACTACACTACCACATATTCCGGGAGACCGGTCGGGAGCTTAGAGCTTGTCCCGGCTGGGGCGGTGTTCCGCTGGTGGGAGAGTCCTGGTTAGGGGGAACCCCACTAGCCGACGGTAGGTCGGCGCCGGATCTAGCCATCCAGCGGGGGAAGATCACCGACATCTCCCGAGAAAAAAACATGCACTACACTAACGAGACGAATGACCAAAGCAGTTGACGCGCCCGGAAACACGAAAAAACCAAACCAAACCAATCCAGCGTCTCTGCCGTCCGACGCCTCCCCCTTCCCCCCTCACTCACCGTCTCTTCTCTCCCAACCGCCCCTTCACCACCATTTCCAGTTCTCCTGGCTGTTCCTGCCGCCACCGCCGCCTACATCACCATCGCCTCTCGCCGACCCGGCCTCTCACGTCAGTCCCACCGCGCGACCCCGTCACCTACACCATAGAGTAAAGAATTATGATATTCGTATCTGATAGAGAATAAAGATATTCCTGTCTAATAGATAAATCCGATTAATAAATGCTTGAGGAACGCAGAACTCTTCACCACTATACGATAAATAATTTTATTTTTACAAATGTTGCAATGAATGAATTAGAGAAGTGCTCGCATGATTAAAATAAATATGGTCACAGGATCACGTCATTTTAGAATGCCGTTAATTGGTTCAGTGAAGGCGGCAGGTCCCGCGTGCTTATGTGTAGGGCTACACCCCATCATGTGATCCCTAGCTGCAAATGCCATAGAATGATTTTGCGGCAATAACAGTTTCAATAATTTGAAAATACCGCCACAGGTTACTGGAGGGGTGAACTCGGTAGTGGGGCCAAATGGGCGGACTTACGACCTGTGCGCGCTCTACTTGGACACCAGTTTTTGCGGAACTAAAAATTCGACCGTGGCACCATCTCTGAATGGGACACCATTTCTAGGTACCCTCGCCACTGCCTGCAGTGAGTCGTCTATATCTCTTTAGTATATGCCCACACCATATCCTGCACCGGGAGCGGTAGCTCAGTGCATCAACTGATGTCACTGCAGGGCCTCTGACCGGGAGGTCCTAGGTTCGAGTCCTGGCGGCGGCATAATTTTCGACGTTAGCTTTTCAGCTAGGTCGAATTCAGTCTGGAGGAGAATTTAAGCGGCAGGCTGCTCTGATCGGTAGTTTTCTGTGGTTTCTCCGATCAACACCAGGCGAATGCCAGAGCAGCTCCATACCAAACGGGCTACGGACCGCGCGCGACCTGTCCTTCCTCTTCCTTGTTCTATCCTCTCCCCTTACACACATTTACACTATCACATATTCCTGGAGACCGATCGGGAGCTTTGAGCTTGTCCCGGCTGGGGTGGTGCCCTGCTGGTGGGAGAGTCCTAGTTAGGGGGTCCCCACTAGCCGGATCTCCCCATCCAGCGAGGAAGATCATTTCCATCTCCCGAGAAAAAACGTGCACTACGCTAACGGGACTAATGACCAAAGCCGTTGACGCGCCCGGAAAAAAACGAAAAAATGAATTAATCAACCATACCCTGCAATGCCAGTCCCCGTCCCTCATCGCCCTTCATTGTCCCCTTCCGTGACCCTCGTGCGCGTTTTACGCCGCCCCGCTGCTCGGAACCATGGACCGCTATTATTTTCTACTGTGGAGAAGCACTGTCGATATAGACCCGAATTAGTTTTGCACAGAAATCAAAAAAGCTTTGTCACCTTGTCTCTCAGATGCAGATCCTTCGGATATGTTTTTCTAGATAACAATAATAGAACTCATTGAAGCGTTGCAGTTAACGTGATTCTGCGGAATTCGCCTTTTCATATTTTGGCTGATTTTATCATGCGTTTGGCTTCTTAAATGTCACATATACATTATGCAAACCTATTTTTTGGCAATAAAATTACAGCATGTTGGTACGTAAATGCTTTGTACTGTAAGACAGTGTTTCGTACGTCTATGATTCTTCGTGTTGCAGATGTATTATTTTTTTGATGATTTGAAAATTACGATAATTGTGAAATTTCATAAAATCATCATGGCGAATGCCCCAAGGGTTCGAAGACAATTTTGATCAATCTGCATAGATGGGATTTGTACGACTCTACATTTATTTTTCATGATACCCAGAACACATTGCAATTAGCACCAATATGTAATCTAAATGAATGGAAAGTTGGATTCCTAATTCGTTTTGTTTGAGCTTCCAGTGTATCTGTTGAGCACTTCATTGGTAATTTTGAGGTGAATTTAAATCATTGACTGTTCAAAAATAGCGACTACGTTAGTGTATTCACTGATCTGTGCATTTAAACCTCGCTGTACGATCACCGGTTACGACCTCAACAACAAATACTGCAAAGTACGTACGTATTGCATTATGACGTACAGAAGGCTCATGGACAAACTCTGAGCAGTTCGAAGAGGCAAATTCCCCTGATCATTACGCATAACTGCTTTTGCAAATGCTAGCGTGTTCCAAAGTTGGAAGCGTGCTTCGTCGCCTGCCGCGCGGCCAGGAACTGCTAGTGGAGTGTACACGTAAGCTTCCGCGGCGTGATAGTGCTAGTGGAGAGCGGACAGCATATCGGTCGGCGAAGAAAAGAAAAGCGTCGCCCGGCCTAGCACTCACCCAGCCCCCGTAGTGGGATGCGATCCGCCGCACTGAAGTCATCCTAAAGAAGCTGCTGAAAGTGGTGGCAACCGGCTCGATTACCGATCTATAGAATATTTCGTGGTTCTTGGCGCGTAAACTGATAAAGTCATCAGTCCCGTAAGTGCGGTGCATGTTTTCCTCAAGAGGTGGTTGTGGTGGTGGTGGTGATCTTGCCCCTTGGATTGCGATATCTGGTGCAGACCAACACATAGGCTAGCGGGGTTTTCCGCATCCAGTTATTTTCCACCAGTCCCATCTGGGACAAGCTCTAACTCTCGACTGGCTTGGAATGTAGTGCATGTGCGTGTAAGAATATGCAGGTAAGAAATGAGGTTAGGACAAGGAAGAGAAAGGAAAGATCACGCGCGATCCGTGTCCCGTTTATTAAGGTACTGCCCCGACATTTGCCTGGTGTTGATCGGAGAAACCACGGGAAACCTGCCACCATCGGGACTCGAACCCTAGGATCTCCCAGTCAGAAGCATTGAAGTGACATCAATTGATGGCCATAGCTATCTAAATCAGATCGAATCCCTTCTCGGCACTTCAAAATATATTTTAAATTACTTTTTGAAGCGAATCACGCGGGATTGCTGCGAATTTCTCCCTAATCGATCGTCGGAACTCTTCCTCAAAATGACGGTTTTCTGAGTATACTGAATTTGCTATTATTCGCTGGGTAAAACGTTATAAAGTTTACAATCAGGTGACCTAGCAGGTCATAACCCTCTAATTAATCGATCGCCACTGCTAACAAATTATGGATAACAGAATTGTATCGAACTAGTAACTGTTCAATAGAACAACTGGATGTAAACCGGGAGATCCGGGTTCGATTCCGAGCTGGGACAATCATTTCATTGAAGAGTCAAATATCATTTATAACAATTATTACTGCAAAGTAGTTACGGTGTTACAACAGTAGTTGAGAGTTGTGAAACGGAAAACGTATTCCTGCACAATTGTTAAACTTGACACGGTGACCAGATGAACAACTGTAAAGTAATAATAATTTGATTTTGATACTAAATGATTGATAACAAACTTGATAATAAACTTGATTTTGCCGGGACTTCCCGCACAACACTAACCGGTTTCAGGAGTATTTTTCCTATATAAATGACTCTTCAGGGGATATGGATACTTGATATTTGGATTCGGCTAACACAGTTTCTCTTGCTCTCTAAAACTCTGTCATTCTTAAGCAATGGAACCTGAGTATAGCCTCCCCATTACGGGTTACCAGCTCTGAGCTTGGTCAAATGGGAGATAAATTCCTCATTTTGGAGTGGAAAAGGACACCGTTCTCAACTTTCCCTGAATCGAGAGATACCGCCTCGTCGATTAGGAACCCAACTGAAGATTCTGCTGGGGGTTTCACTGCGTTTTGGCACTAACGACGCGAGTATCGTCCAGAAACTCAGGAACGAAAGGTATTTACGTTTCCAATCCTCTCCTAAAACCTGATCCGAGATCCTACCCGTCTCCACGCGCGGGAATCAATTAAACCGATTAATACGAACAAACGAGCATTACAGCTAATCCAACTTTCTTGCGTTCTGCAGTCGTGTAAAAATACCGGGCGCCTATATCTGGGGAGGAATGACCAGTAATGATCCCGTGGCATGCCTCTCCGCATTCTATCATTACATGCATTGGTTAGTAACAAACGCGCGGTGCTCCTATGCCGCTTATCGTGGCTTTGAAGGCGCCGCCGCCCCGCACCGCTGACAATGACAGAGCGTAGGCCTTGCACACACCTGGCCACGCCGCAGGCTTTGAACGTGGCGCTGGGAACCGGTGTCTGGTCGAGTAACGAAAAATGAACGGTTGTGAAAAGGCCTCGAATTCACTCGCCCACTACCACCACGCCCCCACCCGTCTATTTATTGTTTATGCATTAATTTATTTATATATTTATGTTTTGACGTATTTATTTACTTGATAATGTACTGTGTCATTCTCATATTAGAACGTAGGTGAGGGAGAAGGCTTACGCCTTTACGTATTCATCTCCTTCGAGCAACTGACCTCAGTGGAGATTTACATTGGCGTTTCACATCCTGAGTGATGGTAGGGTGATAATGAGACGAAAGTCATAAGATATATGATTCTGGATGTGGACAAGGTGACGTGAGAAGCCAAGCTACTATCCTACCACATAGTAGGGTACCCATGCTTTACGTGGGATTCCAACTTACAGATTTTGGTGTCTTCTTAGATGCAACATGAAGCCTCGCGCAGTTGCAAGAACGTCACCTTGTAATGCTAACGTAGGCCGGCGAGTTCGCTAAGGTGGCAGCGCCGAAACTCTCTCGATTCGAAGGATCGTGCTTTCAACTCTTACCTGGAGTGTGGGTGTTCGTGCCTGTTAAATCATCGCCTGATCTCAATGAGACGCAACCGTAGTAGTAATGTTGCAGAAGGATGGTCGAAACTGCATCTGAGAGACAGATATTGACAGATAGATCTGAGAGACATATACCCATTTGACCTAAACTTTCTTTCAGAAAAACTCCTCACCTGGCATGGTCTTTACCTGAACCTTTCCGAAACACGCACTCTTCTTCGATCTTACAAACATTCTTTCACATCCTCGGCAGTGTCCCATCCAAGACTCATACCCACTCACACTTCATAAGTCTCTTCTGCCTTACGGACCACCTTCGGACACACTTGCCTTATTCGCTGTTCCTAATCCTTGAACAAACTCTCCCATTATTCATTCCTCTCCACCTGTCTCCTCCTAGTCCTAAATCGTAACCTGCTAGGTTACGATTTACACTTTCTTCGTGCATGCACTCGAGGTAAAAAAGGTAAATATAATATAATATAATAAAAATATAATATCAAATATAATACATATAATATGTAATAAATATAATATATAATAAATATAATATAATAAATTTAACTTCATTATCTGTGCACGACTTCTAGAATTCAGTGGGAAATATAGTTATTCAAATTATCGTTTCCATGTTGTCACAGCAGGAAGTATTATTCCTTGACGAAGGACATAATGGATAAGAGCCCAAAATGTATTGCTGATTTATTCTTGAAAATAGATTTTATTACATGGGAGCGTTTTTTTACTCAAAATTCAAGTAGTATAGGACTTAGTGTAGGAATCACAGAATTTTGAAAACGTGCACAGAATTCACTTCTCCCCATAGCACGACATACACAGTTTTAACTGTTTTTTGACGTTAAATAAATAAAAATTAAATAAATATTAAATATATAGAAATTGCAGTTAGGTGCAGCCGAAAAATATCCCTATAAATATCAGCAAAATATTCGCATAATGCATCAAAATGTTCAATCTCTTTCAGATAGAATTGAATTTATCGATGCACAGCGCGATTACTGTGCAATCAAAGTCAAATATGTTTTTGTTTTTAGAAACTATGATAACCTTATTATGAAATAAACACTCCCCATATTTCTAGTTTTTACCTCATAGGATTATAATGTAGAGCGAGGGAATCACATAAGAGCCCTGCTTGTGGAGGTTCGTCTATTTATGTATGAATTTTATCTTCTTGACAGATTTCAATCTACATTCAGATATTTAAAAAAATAAGTTGTGTATCTTATTACAATGAAAATTACCCTGCATGGCATCTACAGATCTGTAAGAAACCAAGCTATAGTTTACTTCATTTTCTTAAAAAAATCTAGAGAAAACTCTGAACAAACTTGATTATCGCTCTTTTGAATCTATTCTTGTACGTAGAGATTTCAACATTGATTTTCTGGGAGAACCTTTTAAAAAGAAGCATTTTCTCTATTCAGTTCGTGAATTTATTTTAGATATTACAATGACCTACGCGTGTACCTGCACGTAACAGTTAAATAAAAACGCAATAGATAAAATCATAATAACAAATAAACAGATTCAAAACAAAAAAGTCTGGTCTCGGATACAGTGATTACAGAGCACAAATTCTTATAAATACCAATAACTGTACCAATCAAACATTAAATAATACACGCAGTTGTAGATTATTTGCTAATACTAAAATAAAATAATTTCAGCATTATAAATGTCCTCTTACGTTACAAGAAATTGTTCATAAAAGACAATACGGCAAATATTATGATGCATTTGCCGTTTATAGAACAAATAATTGGGCCATCATACATTTAGTCACTCGCAGTGAGAGAATCGTGAGGTCGGTGTCGGTAAACCGAACAGCCGACCACCGATTTTTGCTGATTTTGCCGAAAAACTGCTCCAAATATGTTCTGTATATGTACTGTACGTATGTATCAACGAATGACCAAAATGGTGCCAGCTCCATTTCCTGGGAGCATTGAATTTTCAATGATTGTAAAACGTTAACATTTCAAAACGACAAATATGAAGATAGTGATGTTAAGTGAAATCTGTTCTAAAAGATCACATCTCTAAAATGGTTCTGCTCATTCTTAAAAAATCTTGTAGTTATTCCGTTATTTCTTCTGGAAGTTAATCCAATTATACAAGAAAATATTTGGTCAAAGATTACTAATTTTTTCTTCAGTTGTTAGCCAAGGATAGAAAAATGGGCGCCTATAAAATTCGCAGGTTTCATTTTTCACTTAGCTCCTAATTTTCGAAAAATTACAAAAGTTAAAAATAATGTGATAAAGTATCTGGTGTCGTAGCACCTAGTTTCTTTTAACAAGTTCACTATGTTGATCCGAATATACTACTGTATTGTATATAGACTAATACTAAAATAAGGTTGCAATGTGTTTATTGGCTGGGCTGGTTGCGACAGTTCATCGGAGTTTCCATAATATAATTTCTAAACGAAGAAACTATTACTTTTTACTGAAACAAATAAAACTGCTGCGTCCCGCGTTGACCGTCCCCTTTAGTATGTAAAAGAATATCGCAGGTCTAATATTCATTGAATACTCAATTTTCGAAAATTACAAAATTTAGAAGTAATGCGAGAAAGTATGTGGTGTGTAGCATCTAGTTTGTTTTTCGAACAAGTTCACTATGTTGATCCGAATATACTACTGATCTGTACATGAAAGAACAGTATTATAGCGGGGTATATGCAACTATTAATGAAGTCTCTATTACCTAATGTTGTTTGCTTTCCAACGTCCACCTTTGGTATGTTAGTCATTTGGTGACGCTGTCCAGTATAGATGTGTAGTTTCCCTCAGCGTGTGGAAATTCGCACGTTCATAATGGTCAGGGGCGTAGGTGGCGAATCGCTGATGCTCATTTAGCATTACCCACGGGACACGTGTGGTAGTGTGACCATCCGTTTGCCGAGGTCTCAAAAAACGGAGCACATCAATATTCAAGAATAAGATGAGCTGTTTGAACGCGCGCCAACGCGCATGAATACAATCCGAAAATGAAAACTACGAACTATATCCGTAAGGAGCGTCTCGGTAGAGTATGCGACACCGAGAGTCGGGAGAAAGAAAGCTTTCTTTCTGAAGTAACAGCTGGAGAGTGAGGACCTACCGATCACGAGAAGGCGGCACCTCGTACTGCTACGGACTTCAGGACTGCATCTACGATAAAAACTCTTCAAGACATTCGAGGAGGTAATTATCATATTACAAGGCATTAAAACAATTCATCAGGAAAAGGATGAAAGTATAAGTGACGCATTTAAAATCTTTGTAAGAGAGAGGAGTGTGAATAGCATGAAACTAACGAGGCCATTCATTTCTTTTCTTTGCAGTTTTTTTTATTTTTATATTTATTCTTCTTATACGATAGACTCAGTTGTCGTATTGTAGATTCTTTTAAATATGGAATTAAAAGCTAGTTACATTCTATAAAAGAATACGAAAAGAGTATCAACGGAAAAACGAGACGGAGGCCACATCGTGAGTTGAACAACGGTACTGGAAAGGGCGACCGTGCGGTTCTGCAGAGGGCGGCTTTGCTCCGACCGAGCTGCAAGGACCAGGACACCGAGCGACTGGAAGAGTCGACGCCGTAGATTTCTATACGCCGTGAAAAGACACAGTAAGGTCGTGCCAACTTGAACAATTTGTAGATATTAGAAGGAATAATTTGTTTCGGAAAGAAAGTATTAGTACAGGTTCTTTATACCGATATTCTGTAAAAATAGAATCAATCTTTTTTTTCAAGAAAACTTAGCTAATTGTAAAGTTGCAACTAGGGAATTTACGACTGGAATGATTAGGCAAAGTTTTAAGTATTCTTTGAAATTGATTTAAATGAGAGAAAGGAAACAGTGTAGTTAATTATTGAGAGTGTAAGTTGTTTTCTTTTTTTCAGCAAGACAAAATTCTTGTATATGTAAAGTGTTTTATGTTCATTGACTGTAACAGCAATTTAATTAGAATATACTTAAGTAAGTGGAAAGTGATTCGACTTGAGTTTCTGTGTAAATGCATTCAATCCACAACGGCCCACATGACCCTGATCCCCGCTATTCTAATTGTATTTTTTTATTTTGCGCCCACCTTGAAAACCCATTCTGAGCTAGCCGGCGGAGGGGTGGGTCGCAGTAGACCACGGACGCGAGCAACTTTGTCCTCGCTGTGAGTTGTTGTTGTTGTTGTTGGTATTATTATTATTATTATTATTATTATTATTATTCATTTCTGACCACGCTAACTTTTAGGATCAGCTTTTCAAATTTATTCTTCGGTATGACAAGGTTGTTACGCCTGGAAGTGTGAATTATTAGGTGATAGGATGATGATCTGGAGTGGACAATCAAAAATACGACCGTGCCTACGCAGGCCTCGAACCTCTTGCCTCCTCGGCGCAGACGACGGCCATCGCAAGCGTATGCGTCACGCGGCCGACTTTATTATTATTATTATTATTATTATTATTATTATTATTATTATTATTATTATTATTAAATTATGAGGTGATGGTATGATGATGAAAAGTGAGTGTGGCCCTTTTTAACCATCCCAACCATGACCGAGGGAAACTACGAAAAACCCCGGTCAGGATGGCCGGCCCGGAGATCGAACCCGGACCTCCCGACTGCGAAGACGGCGCGCTACGCACCGAACCACTTCGCGCGGATATATCACCTAATATGAATGTGCTTTAGTAAACGTTTGTTTGCCGAGTAGAGCGATTAGGGCGTGGACTCAAAGCCTCTGTCCACGGCGCCGCGGGTGTGAATTCCGCCTTCGGGACGGATGTTTGACTTTTGACTTCGGACGAGTCGCGGAGAGCATTGTGCTGACCTCACAGCTAACGAACCCGCATATGCATTATTAGGACGACCCTCGGCACAGCGTCAGTGTGCTTGTCTTCTCCCATAAGGCCGAAAGGCGAAATGCCATCCATTTAAAGAGCTTTCTATTCAACCTGAAAAATCCTAGTTAAGGAAGTTGTAAGGTATCTCAATGGTAGTACGGTATATCTAACCATGCATGTAGATCTAACGAGTTCCAGTAATTATTTTTCTTTTGTGTTTTACAATTTTAAAAAATGGAATATGCCTGCAAAAAGCATTCTAAAGGCTTCAGGAGCAATGACCTCCTTCGTCCTTTTCGCTTTTTTATTCGTAACGAACAGAATGTGTATTAACTGATAAGGTTCATGCACGAGATTGTAATTAAATGTAAAAATAAAACGTATCAACAAAAATACGGTTTTGAATTTCCTTTGAACCATTGAGCAAATACTGAGACGATCCCTTACTTTATTTCCAAGCAGTTAATGCAACTCCACTATCTGCGTGTGTTTTTTGAACTCTCATTTATCATATGCGAGAGGAGTGATGATTTAATTATTGAGTGATGGTTAACAGAAGTGCCGTCAGATCAAATCTTTAGATGGTTTATCGTTACAATGATTTTTATTCCCTAGGAAATAACATTTCTTGTTATTAAACACTTCTCACAAGGCTCATTGCTTCCTTAATTCATCATTCAACTATGTAATTATAATAATAATAATAATAATAACAATAATATAATAGTAATAATAGTAGTAATAATAATTATTATTATAAAAATAATAATATACAGTTAATAATAATGATAATAATAATAATAATAATAATAATAATAATAATAATAATAATAATAATAATAATAATAATAATAATAATAATAATAATAATAATAATAATAATAATAAGTTTTATTTCCAACTTGTTTTACAGAGATAATGTACATTGTTGTTTCTTGGAATTACAAACTATCGATAACCACTTGAAATGGTTAGCAAAACTGAATTTATAATTTATTATCTGTCTACTTCTACATAGTATTTTTATATATGGCGTGTTTCTTTACAATATTCTTATTTTTTAACATTTACAATATAAGTTTTTGTGAACATACAAATTAAAATCCTAGCTTTAAATCATGCATTAAGTGAAAATTTACAGAAATGCAATAGGTATATTTGCTTAGACAATATATATTTACATACATGAATTTATATTTCATTTCTATAGCAAAAACGTTTTATTGCAATATTTCAGTAAACTTATTTAAATCATTATCATCATTGTTTAAAATCCAAATCTTTATCTTGTGGTTGAAAATATTTAAGGACTTACTATTTTTCAGAGCTAATGGTAATTGATTATATATTTGCCAACCCAATTCCTGTATTGAGATTTTAATTTTGGGCTTTTTAATTTGATTAGTGACTTTACTACGTGTACTGCAATTGTGAAATATTCTCTCAGTTAAATTATTTCGGCTTTTGACATAAAATATTTTTAGTACTTTATGTACAAAAGGATGTTGTAATGGTAAAATATTTAGTTGTTTATAAAGAGGAAGTGAAGAAGCAGTCTCATTATTTATAGATAATACGGATAAATTTGTTTTGACTTATTCCTAGTTTTTTAATATACATCTTGAATGTGCCTCCCCGGATTTGGATTCCATATTGCAGTTTTGAATTGATTAGTGCGTAATATAGAATTCTCTCCGAGAAATTACAGTAATATTTTTTAAATGCTTCGTCGTACGGTCTTCTAATTTTAATGCTATATAGTTTTGATCTTAATTTAATTTTATTTAATATGCAATCAGTTATCCCGGACTTTTTTTTTAGCTTTCGTAATTTTATTTGGTATTTTGTTTTGAGTACTTCTTTGCATGGCATTATTAATTATTGAGAACAGTTCATCCACACACCTATTTACATTTTGACATCGTAAAATATTGTTCCAATTTGTTTCAACAAGATATTTTTAACTAGGTTATAATTTATAAATGTTTCATTTGATTTCTTAGCAACATTTATACTCTCATTATGAAAATCATATTTTACTCTTATTAGAAAATCTGAAATTCCTAAGTCTTTTTTGCAAACTGTAAAACTATTGATTGACTTAAATCTGGCAAAGACGTGGTCTATACATGATGCAGACAATTCTGTGTATTTTAAGATTGTCCATAGTTATTCATTAAAGCTAAGTAGTTATCTGCAATTATTGAGTTTTCCTTTAAGTCAATATTTACGTCACTGATGAAAATTTTATTGTTTTTTAGTTGTTTTAAGCGGTTTTCCCATTCGTCTAAAAACATTTGCTGAGAATATGATTGTAATCTATATATAGCAACCAGTTTCACATTTTGGTTTCCCATTTTTAGTTCTAAAGTTACACAATCAGCTGTATTCGAATCATATAATATTGAGTTTACTTTAATTGAGTAGTCAACATATAGCATGACTCCTCCAGCTGGATGGGTATCATTACATTTACTATAGACTTTATACCCTGGTAGTTTTACAAGTTGATCTCGTTCAAATTTATCCATATTTCACTAAGTATGATAATTTTTGGATTTTTTCTTAATGTTGTTTAACATAGCCTCTATTAAACTGTATTTGTTTCTTAAGCTTTTAAGCTTTCTTAATGTACAAAAAAGGTAGGTAGACATTCTGGATCTCCACAAATCATGTGCAGATTTTACTTCCCCCAAAAGTCACACACACTTTTTTATGATTTTTGATGATTGATTGATTATTTCTATTTCTTGGCCGACATCAGAGAGACGGTCGCTAAAATAGTCCTCCAAACAGCAATTAAATCCAAGCTATCAAGCTAGTGTCGAAAATCCCACTTTTCGAGAATATCCTTTTTTCGGTCTTTGCCAAATGATCATGGGATCGCACACACGATTCGATCTTAGTTCTTTCTTTCTGTTATACGTAAAAGATAACCCGTCGTTCATTAGAAACTGAAGAACAGTTCTCTTTGCTGATGACAGGAATGTTCTTTGCAAAGAAGACACCATAAACAGTATGATTTTAGTAGTTTCAAATTGGTTTCATAATAGCAAATTAATAGTTAAAGAAACTTCTGGGATGGCTTATGGGCAGCGAACTAGGTCCCGTACAGTGGTCCCGGGTTCTATTCCCAGTCGAGCCAAAATAGAGTTGTAGCTTTCCTTTAAAATCGTCCCAGTTTCTGTAGCTATGTGACAAAGAAAAGCTCAAGCACGCTGATCTTGCTAGAATATATTGAAGAGAATATATGTTCGCCTCATGTCGCTCTTACCCCCAAGCATGGGAATTTAAGTAGGCCCAGGCATGGGGGACACCGGTAGTTGGCCGGCGAAGTCGGACTATCGACCCAATAACGCCAAATACCTACATACAATAGTTAACAAATGAAAATGGTTTCAATGCACTTTTGCGTATAAAACTAGCAATTGCTCCATTGAAAATTAATAATATGCAATATGCGGATGTTAAGGTATCAGTTGTACGGAATATTCATATGACTGAATTAAATACTATATTATGGTTTCGACATTAAGCATTAAGAATTCTCTCAAATTCGCCAACCTTCGCGCGAAGAAGAAAGAACAGTTGCAGTATACCTGATCCATTATACTGTATCAAGGAAACGCATGATAATATAGGCCCAACCAGGTTCACTGTTGCTGTTTCGTGACGGAGATAGTTGGAACGAAAAGTTACATCGCAAAGAGTCCCTTGTTGCACTCCTCTGAATTCACCTTGTCAGAAGTGCACGGGTAGAAGCTGCCGAGCCCAAGCAACCTTGTTGGAAGAGTTGGCTATCTGCTCGGCGTAAGCGAGCAACACAGGTTGGAGGATCCAGCCTACCGTCATGACGCATCCGGACGAAACTGATAGAAGGAGCCAGCCTTCCGTGTCGGCTTGCACAGCTATACTGGTTAAACGGCCGGTCGTACGTGTTGCCTTATTTAAGCATTTCTTATTAGTGTTACAAGTACTGATCGTTGAAGGGTATAGGATGGGTTATGCGATTAATAGAATATTCATTATTTATTTTTTATCCAAAAACAAATCTATATATTTACCTACACAACCAGACACCGTAAAAACGGAATTAATTGCATAAAAATTACTCATTTAGTGATAATTAAATTTCACAATAAGCCTCAAAAACCTTTAAATTTTGCAGTCTGTTATTACGGTAGATACACGTACATCAATAATGCCTGCATTGTTGTTGAATAAAAGTTATATATTATAGGTTCATTATTTATATAATAAATATTTTGAAACAGCGTGTATCTAGAAATAAAATATTAGAATTTAACATTAAAATATTTAGTTAGTGAAGTAAATGTGTAAAATATAACATATACACAATAGAATGAAATATATTAAATAGCAAATGAAACATTGATGAACCACTTAATCATTTATGTGATCAGGTAGATTAAAGGAGACTAAGAACATGTTTACAGTCGTCAGTAATTATTTCAAAAATATGTTATAACTGTTTCAAAATTATTTTAAAAACGTTTTATAATTGTTTCAAAACTATTTTAAAACTGTTTTACAAGTACATTTAAATAGCAACTTTTATTACTGATCCCCAAAAAAAAATTTATTTTTTTAAATTCTAAATATGTGAAATTATTTGTTGTTTATTTCTTTTAACCTTTCATTTTACAAATTTAATATTCTTGTTTTCGGCTTATATTAATTTTGGTTACAAAAGGTTCAATTCTATTAGTCCTTTCGTTATACTTAGGGTTCTAGCATTCACTAGCACAAAATTAATCTACATAAAATTAACACTTAGTTTACAATTACAATGAATTCATAAATAGTTTACATACTGTTAAAATCAAAATGTACAAACGTACTATAAAAATCAAATCAAATTAGTTAAATTAATTTAAAAACTGGAATTAAAATGTGTGGCCCAGCATTGATTTTGCCTGCTGGGTCTGCAATTTGAATCAATCTCATTGCTTAGAAACCTATTTGCCAATTTGAGAATGAATAAGCTCATTGGCCTGCATTTACAAATCGTACACTCCCTACAAGTTAATGTCATAACTATTGTTATTATCACCTGAATGCAACAATAAAATATTGTAGAGAAGAATGTGCTCTCAATAACAGCGAATAAATATAGTGAGAGGTCGGGATAAATCATAATTTAGTATTGTGTAAAGTGGGAGAAGAGTCATCACTTTAGCGTGGGACGAGATGATTGGCCTTTATTTTATTGGATGAGTCAAATAAAAAGTTTTGTTAGCAAATTAATAACCTTGTGAGTTTTTGACTTTTAAATTTAGCAAGTTATTTTGTTAAATGCATACTTTTCTGGATTGCTTCAAAATTTAGGATTATATTCTTCGAATACTATTGATTAATTTCACACACACATAGGTCATTACTCAGTATCACTGGTAACTGACTGATACAAGGGAGGGGAAAATAATTAGGTGCAGACCCTTAGTCTGCTTGCATGCAAAAAAATAAAATAAAATATGTTATAAAACCATGTATATAAAAAATTAAATAAAAATGCATATTTAATTAAATTTTGTAAACTTGCCTCTACCAATTTAGAAATTGAAAACAGCAGGATTACCTCTATTGAAATCATTAAATATTGTTGAAGATATTACAATATCTTTGAAATTAGTGTTTGGACATGCACGTGTGACTGCCAAAGAAAAATTATATAAACCAATAAATTCAAATTCGATTTAAAACTTCTATGAAATTTAAAGGAAAAATTGTGATTCAAGAGCATAAAATGCAGAATTTGACCTCACATTGGCTCAGATTTCACAAAAATGTTCCAATTACATCTGGTGATGTAGTAGAATGTTCAAAAAGATTCATTTCTCACAAAAGGATAAATTTGACTCAGTAAAATTTTGAAAAAATTTTTAGTGTTCCTATTTCAAAAGACAATGAAAAAAGTACCAAGCTAAAATTTGACTGTGCATGTTTTGTCAGATTTTATCTGGCATATGTATGCAGGTTTTAGCATTTTAAAGGGCACGAGGAATCATGTCTAGTAATATTGAATTCTTTTATTTCAAGAGGCAAGTATTTTGTTCACTTGGCAAGGGAAATGTTTCAGAAAATTATCAAGGTCAACACTATTACAACAGTAATGACATTTCTTTGCCCAAGAATCATTAACACAATCTGAGATATTTTTCTCTGGTAATTTTGAAGATGAATAATAGCCAAAATCATTGCATGTTTGAGAATCGTGTTATCCATACTATATGCCACAAACAGAAACTGTGGAGAACCCTAAATTATGAAAAACTTGAAACCTTTTTTCCTTGGAAACCAAAGTAAAAATTAATAATCTTTCAAAAGAAAATTACAAATTGCCACACTCCATGAACTTGATTCAGAAATCTAGTTGTAAAACAATGACCTGAAAAAACAGCATTTTGAAGTTAATGACACTTTTCTAGTGGGAATGTGAATTGTTTATATAACTCATACACATTTGTAGTCGTTCTGAGAGCACTACTACATAGTACACATTGAAACTATAACAGGATTATAACACAAGTTCTATTACCTAATGAGAATTTTAAAATAACTTGCCTGGTCAAAAATGATACACACTAAAAAATGAACCATTAATGTATACACATTTTGTGAATGTTAAATACGAATGAAATCGCAAAAGTCCATGATGCTTGCAAAATTAGCAAAATGTATATTGACATCACCTTCAAATACATGTTCATGATCTTGTCATAGAGTGCAATAGCCATTTAGAATTAACAATATCCATGAATATCTGCATCAATGAACCATCACCTGTTTCAGTGACCAATTTCCATCACCTGTGCCAAAAACTACCTGAAAAATAAAATAATACAATAGTATTTGAAAATATAATTAAAGTGATAATTATTGAAAAATAAAAAAATAAAAAATAGAAAGTGTTTTACAGCAGTTTTTTATGAATGCATTATTATTTTGTTCAATTCTTTACAGAACATGATAGGCTTTAGTCTCAATGTAAATATAGTAATCAAAATTCTGTACACTTATAACATGTGGGAATACTACACAACAATTAATTCTAGAATTTCTAAATGCCATTAATGACACTTCAAGACTATATTAAAATTATTTCAATAAATTGGCAACATAATATTTAAATTAAATTGCCAATTAAAAAAATAATATTTATTTTTTAAACTTTAATACGAATTTGCAATGCTTAATTAAGTATTAAAAACGAATCAAATAACTTAAAACTTTTTTCTATTGGTACTATTTTTACTATTAAAAAAACACAAATGAATGCAAAATAATGAGTTTGGAACCCAAGCCCTCTATTGTAACCGCTTGTCATCGGCTACACTCATGACAAAAGAAATATTGAAGTGACAATACCCGACATCTTGCCCTACAAATAGTTCCTAGAGTAGCGAAGAGATGGCGTTACCTAGAAACAAATTTCTGAACGTACTTTCGCCCTAGCCAATCAGAACTTTTGTAGAAATGCGAATGTGGCATGAGGCTTGACTCGGACGAGATTGTCTTTCTTTCCGGATCGAGACGCTGAAGTGATTAGATGGGTACTATTCCACCACACAACCGACGAGGGACACGTGGAAAATACCAGAAATGAAGCTTTATTAAAAGGTAATTGTCTAAGTATTTTTCATGGGATTAATCACTGTGATATGTCAAGATTACGTAAAATTCGATAGGAATATTAAACAAGTAATGCAACGAATGTAAGAATAACAGTGGTAGTGGACTAAAATGAATTTATAAAACCACGTTGCTACATTCTCGTTGCTGGAATATAGAAGAGATTTTTTGTAACATAGGACGTGTTTCTGTTTCTTTGTTACAGCTTTTTCAGTTTTAGTTTTGAGCAGTTACTTATTCTACTTTTATTCTATTTCATTTTTATTTATGGATTTCATTTCGAAAATTCTATTGGAGAATTTTGATAATTCCGAAAAGCATAGTTTATTCAACAACTGGCTCAACTTTCACTAAAACAAAGTTATAATTTGGAGTTTTGGACTCGCATTCTAACGCGACCATCACCTTCGTGTAAGCTGTGGTTTAACTGGGCTGTACAACGAGGAGAAGGCGTACGGAAATACTCGATTCCATCGCGGTAGGCAGCGCACGAACCGTCGCAGGACAACGACGACCTTGGGGCGTGAACGTCGCTCGACAGCCGTCTACTCAGCGCGGGACCAGCTTGGAGAATTCGCCGGTCGTGAGTCACAGAAAAGCAGAAAGAATATTTACCAAATTGCAGCTTCGAAAACTTTCAAGATAGAATTATGATTGCACAAATTAAAACGTTGTAATATGAGCTTCCCTCAGTAACAGACATTGATCGGACAAGTTTTACTAAATATTAGTCTTGATAACCAGTAAATTTATTTTTGCAGTCGTAAGAGAAATCATATCTAAATAATTTTTATGTTTATTGATAAAAGTCGTCCTTGTGTATAATTCTTTATCTAAATTCATACATAATTGACTTGATGTTATTTGAAATCATTTAAGAGGAATTGTCTATGTAAAAAAGGTTTTGAACATGAATGAAAGCTGTTAAATTGTTTCTGGTAAAACGTTATTTCATGAACAGTCAAGAGACTTTGTAAAACAGAATTTTGCACTGCGAGGTCACGCAGAAGCTGAATATTAAGTGTAAATATTGAGTGTAGTATTATTTAAGATTGAAAAGGTATTAGTGAATTTTGGTATATTGTTTGTATGTATTTTTTTTTAGGATGGTTATTTAAATTGTGAATTGTGGGTTTCATTAAGAGATAATTTGTTTTGAGAAGTGTACATATGTATTTACTGTTTGTTTCGTGTAAATGTAGATCAGAGTCACTATTATTCTACAGAAAACTGCAGTTTAGGTAGGGAGTTAGCTACCATTGTGTAATCAAAAGGAAAAGTAATCACGTAGGAGAATATGTGAACGTGAGTGTACGAAGGATCATATTGGAAAGAATATATGTTACTTGTTCTTTAAAAATATGAAATTGTGTTTGTTTGTTAAATGAATATTAGTTAGCAAAGACGAACCCACCACCGATAGGGAATTATCCATAATTTGAGGTCTTCCCAGGTTTGTGTGACGGTGTAATCACACGTCACAAAACAAGTAAATAACAGATTTACTTCTGTAATTCGGCGTACTACGAAATAGTTAGGTAGATACGTGACGGTTACACTATATCCACTTTAAAACATTAGAATTTGAATTGAGAGGATTCAAACCGATAATGTAAAACGAAATAATTGTTTATCTTGTTGACATAAGCTTTTAGAGGAATTTTACAATTTACATTAAAATAACTTTGAACTGGATTAATGGCCAAGTTTTGTACGTTATGTCCAATAGAAATGCACATAAACTAATATATGCCTTTCTATTATTACAACTCATGATAGAAATATATACGTACCTAAAAGTTTGATTTCAAATAGGCGGTGTAAATGAAGGTTATTTCGAACTTCATTCTCCCGTTTACTTCAAATGAAATAAGATTTCACTTCAAAGAGGTAATTTAGACTCTGTAGTCTCGCGCCTATTAAAAGATATCCACCAATATCCTTTAGATTATAATTCACACTTAAGTTTATACGGTCTTACCAATGAACTCTTAGTAAGTTCAGCGATTTCCTTCGCCAACAGTTTCCTCTACAATAACAAATTGAAAACTTTAGAACGATGCGCTTTTCGCCACTTCGAAGAAATTTTCCTGAAGGGCCAGTCACTCTCTTAGCCCTTCCAAAATGAACTGAATGTAGTCCTCGCGGCGATCGGCGGCGCGACGCCGCGGTCCAACGAGCCGCGTCCCACGTGCTGACCCTCGCCAATCCTTGGCTGATGTCAGGTCCTTATCGCCCAGCAACACACATGCAGTTCGCACTGGTCTCCTTCTTCATTTGCAGTAGTTTTGATGGAACCGATGGCTCAAATTAGTTCTAATGTAGTGAACTGTACTTCTTTAAATCAGGATTTTTCTTAGGATGAACGGATAATATTGCGTTTCGGTCAGGTTGCAGCAAGCTTTGGAGCACGTGTGCAACTTCCTGTCCCCCCTCGCACTTCCAAGAACCCGCCGAAGGCCATGGGACTAGTAGCTGATAAATATATAACGTAATTAGTCTGTCTTTTGACATTTATATTTATATATGTAACAACGCAGACGGAAAATAATATAATTATTAAAGTTTGTCTCAAACTTCGTTCCTGTTTTGAGCAAGAATGACAGATATGTTTTCTTTGCTTGATAAAGTCATAATTATCGCATCATGCTTCTATGCTTCTATTATGTAATTGAAATAATGTGATTATATATATATATATATATATATATATATATGTATACGCACACATATGTGTGTGTGTTTAACAGTGTGGAATGTTTTTCAATGTATATTTTCTTCAATACTTAATTAATCTGACAAGGTACCTGGCTGCTGTGACCAGCTAGTGCTCTGCAACATGATTAGGCTTGATGACGCCGACGGGTCCGTTTAAGAAGCAACGTCAACCTCTCAGAAATCTCAGGCCGGTTGGTCCATCAAGGTCCATCAAGGCCAGCAATCATAGATGCTGTTGTAACCAGGAAAGAGAGTAAAGCAACAAGGTCTCTGTTTCGCATGCAAAGGTTTTGTGTAACTATTGAAACCTTGTTGGGATTTATGGTATACCTTTTTTCAGTGCATGTATCTCGTTCTATGTACTTCGGTAATGCCCCGCCTGAGATCTGCTATAATATTCTGTGGAAGCTGAAACTGTCGCACACAGGCTTTTAAATTGGAGAAAAAATAAACGAATAAGCAAATGTATTTTCTGCAAGCCTCTCTTCAATAATCTTAAAATATTTCCATTTCCTTTCTAAATTATTTACGAATCTGTTCTTTTGTCAAAACCGATTTACATAATGGTGGGAACATATTTTCATGCAATATTTTTATTTATAATTACAACACAGGTCGTAGAAATTACATTCATCAAGTACTAGTATCAACAGCTCACAAGACAGCCCCATACAGTACATGCATGTTACTTTACAACTCATAACCAAATGACTTTAAATATTTAAAATCGATACCCAAATTTAAATTAAAAGTAAACAACAACACAAAATTGTGTCGTAAAATACAAGTGATAAAATGAAAACGAATACATATATCAATTATCCCCATTCCCTCGTGCACTTCCGTGAAAACTGCATTGCAGTAACTTCAACCCTTCAAAAATTACAGGAGGTGCTAAAGTTACGTGACTCTTCCTGTATATCGGGGCTTTGCTTGCATTCGGCAGTGCTTTTTAAAGGTCGCTGTCGGAATGTTTGCGTCGTTGCATGCCTTGGGAGTCGTCTAAGCACGGTGTGATGTTGTAATGGCGGCGTAAACACGTCACACGAAGTTCTTTGACAAAAATAATTAAAATCTAATGAATCAAACCTTAGGACATCTCACTCAGAAGCATTGTAATGGCAACAGTTTATCCGGAGCCAATTTAGCAGGTTTCTTTGAGGAGAAATACCTTAGATTCAAATTCCATTTCACTCACCAACATAGTTCTGCTCCTTGCCCATTGCTAGAGACTGCGCGATGTGGCCATGTCTATCGCTACAATACCATCTAGATGCAACGACAGAATTACTAGAGGGATGATTGGTTTTAGAGTGAGGCTCAGAGGCGCTTTTAGGATTTGAGATTCTTTTACAAACCGTAAATCACCGGCGTGGGCAAACGGGTTGATATCCCTTTCGAGGAAAGACGTACGAAGTGTTTTAAGTAAGTAACGCTATAAAAAGGGTTCGTAGCGTTTGAGAAGTCGCCCTGCGTTCCGCAGACGGCAATATAAAATTGGGCTTGTAAACAGTAAAGACTCATTCACAACGAACCTCAGTTCAAGAACGGATGAACGGACGGACGAACGGATAAACGGACGGACGAACGGATAAACGGACGGAAAACGGACAGACGAACGGGCGGACGGACGGACGAACGAACGGACGGGTGAACGGGCAGGCGGACGGACGGGCGGGTGGACGGACGGGCCGGCGGGCAGGCGGAGGACGGACGGGGGGCGGCGGCAGCGCAGGCAGACAGGCAGACAGGCAGACAGCAGACGGAGACAGCAGACAGCAGACAGCAGACAGACACAGCAGGCAGACAGGCAGACAGACAGGCAGGCAGACAGACAGACAGGCAGGCGGACGGGCAGACAGGCAGACAGACAGACAGACAGACAGACAGGCAGACAGACAGACAGGCAGGCAGACAGGCAGACAGACAGCAGACAGACAGCAGACAGACAGGCAGACAGACAGGCAGACAGGCAGACAGGCAGGCAGGCAGGCAGGCAGGCAGGCAGGCAGGCAGACAGACAGACAGATAGACAAACGTCCTTAATTCGCTCCACCGTATAATTATTCCCTCCTCCCTCAAAATTACGCATATTTAAAGTATATTAAACAAATAGCCTTCTCTTTCATGCGACTTGCCCAGATTTCCGAGGTTTCTAGTACTTTTGAAGATAATTCATTGAAATGCTGACTTAATTTAATTTCTTTAATGAAAGAACAGTAAAAACTATATGTGGACATGTGGGGAGAAGAACAATCTGTGTAGGTTTTCATCAGCTTCATCATCCCTTCCCAACATTTTATCCATAAATAGTTTAATGATGAATAAACCTTCCAGGTTAAAATTAATTCCTAAAAAATAAAACATTAAAAAGCGAGGTTAGCAACATTTGAAAACTAGACATTTTCGTACCCGAGTTATAGAAAACCATAAGTTAACTATAAACAACTGCAAATTTAATTTTGTTTTGTTTTGCCAACAAAACAATAAAGTGCCCCCGGCTCTACTCCTACCACCGGTAGAAAAAGGAGATCGCAACAAAATTGTGAAGTGTTGAACAAAATTGTGTGCATTTTGAAGATAGATTTATGCTGTTGTAGAAAATGTATTGTTAAAAGCTTCAAAAGACAGTTGGAACGAACGAGCAAAACAAATAATCAATGTTGTTACAACAGCACATTCTTTCTGTCATTATTTGTAACTTTGACAATTTTCAAAAATTCAGAGAGATCAATGAAAATGGAACATCTCCTTTTGGTTGTACTGGTAGCAGTAGAGCGGAGGGTGAGTTGCGGGCGGACGGACGGACGGACGGGCGGACGGGCGGACGGGCCGACGGGCCGACGGGCCGACGGGCCGACGGGCCGACGGGCCGACGGGCCGACGGGCCGACGGGCCGACGGGCCGACGGGCCGACGGGCCGACGGGCGGGCGGGCGGGCGGGCATGAGTTTTGGCCGAAAGTACTTTTTCGGCATCAAGGACGCACAAAACGTGAATTATGACTACACAAAGTGTTAGAGGGAGTAATTTACGTCTTGTAAGGAGTAGGTTTATCCACTTTGTGGATATTAAGGCAAACCCAATACGAGATTTTTAACGATAAAACCACCATTTTTAACAATATTACAATCCTTCCATTTTACTACATAAGTACATAGTAGGTGATAAAGTAACTATACCTCTTCCAATTGCATTCTGGGGTGGTGTGCAATTAATTTACAAGATTGATCTCCACTTTATAGGATAACTCTATCTTACCAAATGCAAAATAATTTAGGGCATGAGAAAGGCATTTGCGAAAATGTAAATTTTCTATGAATATGTGACTACAGTTCAGAACAGTATACGTAGAAAGTTTTAAGTTGCGGCACACAAAAATGTCATTTAAAATCTTACACAACATCATTCTCATATAATATTCTGAAATAAATACACATATCATGAAGAAATAATTTCTTCATGTTACGTTATTTATTTCAAAAAGAATTATTATTAAATATTACGCCAATAAATTATTTTCGAACGACACTTCTATTAGCAAGCAAATTCAGTGTTTTATAGTTAGTTTTAGTTTGCAATATCTTACTCTTTTATATAAAAGGGTAATATATTCCAATATATATTTCCATATTTTTAAACTGAAGGTAATATTTTCGGTTTTATTTTCTGGCAGATATCAATGTGACGCGACCCACCGGTTTAAAACCTCTGGAGTACACGTATTTACGAAACGTGTTTAATTCGTCTTTTCAGTGTCGGAGCATGCAAATCACACGAGAGAAATTCTATATAAGCGACTCACGGAAAAGTAAATATGAGCTTTCATGCTGTCGGAATGTTCTGACAACCAAAGAAAACCTAGACATTTTATGAAAACTGTTGGTCGTTACAACATTCGAGGAAGATGAATTAATTAATAATTATTTAAATTTGTTACAATTTCTTTCAAAAAAGTCATTGGCACACGTATAATTTGCACAACCTAAAATTTAGAGGGGTAAGCTGTGTAAAAACAGTCAATATATCATGTTTCGTACTATTTGATAGACACAAGTAATTAAGATTAATTAATAAATACCGACACAAGAGCCGAAACAAGTCACTATTATTAAAAAAGATTCATCAAATTGCATGAAGGAAACTGAGTTATGTATTTCACCGTGAAATCTGTATCATTCATCCCACCCTATTAACCAACCAATCGACCTACCAACCAATCGAACAAACCATTTCATTGTCATATATTCAAATAGTACTTACGGAACAAGATGTCATCAACAGCTTGAATACAAGAGATTAAAAATATTTGCAAGCCATAGAGTGACGTCTATTTAGAAAGGTGTGAAGGAGAGAAAGATTCCATAAAAAAAAGAGTATACC